>OU779863.1:21385823-22699146 GCA_916999025.1 Orgyia antiqua
ATACAACAAACATGATTTTTTTACCGTTTCTTGCTCGATACTAATAACGTTGCCTTATGTTGCATAGATAATGGTACGGAACCCTTCGTGCGCGAGTCCGACTTGCACTTGACCAATTTTATTTTTGCAATGAAGTATACGATCCGTAAAGCGATCCCCACTCTACCACCGAGCGCTCAAGATTCGTGCCGGGACCTATACAAACCTACCTAGTGGTGGATTTACACTAGGGGCAGTCGGGGCTAGGGCCCAGGGCGGCAAATTTTCTAGGGCGGCGTTTTTAATGTTTCGCGTCTTGCCGTCAGCTCATTCATAGGTACCTAGGACTCGACGTGAGTCAAGCCGAAAGAAAAAATATTGTAATCCATTCTACTATAAATAGTTACTACTATCGTTATCGTTAGATAGTATCGATATGTCATTGCAATACATAACCATGTATCGATATGATTTAGTCGAATACCTATTCGCCCACTAATATTCGACTAAATCCAAGGCAGTCACAATATCGATTCTATTAATAACGAATAAATAATATTTATCCGGTTTTTATTTAGCCCAATGCCCAATCTAAAAATGGTAAGACCATCACGCTTTATAACTTACAGGGAGGGTCTACTCTCTACCGTGTAAGCTATAAACAAAAGAAAGATTAAAATCCAGTTAAATCTTTATTTCATTTTATTACATTGCGGTATCAAAAATTGGTATTAGGCATATTAGGTATATCCTAAACATTTGGGTAAGAATAGAAAATTAAATAGGTACCTATTCCTATGATAGGACTAACAGATTTTACAGGTTTGGTGCTTGTCTTCGAACTATTACGCTTGTCGCTTAGAAACAAACAGGGAAGTCCGAAATTCACATGAAATGTCACGTGGAGTCATCAGTATACAGCGAGCGGATTTCTGATCATTATTTTTACAGCTGCTTTTGCATTTCGGCGACAAATGAATTTGCATACAGCCGTAATGTTTTTTATCAGATTTTATGGACTTCTGTCCGCTTGCCAGGTCGGACAAAGTCGAAAAATAAACGGGCAAAGTGCTATTAACAAACGGCAATGTCCGTGATTGGAGATTTTCTGGTGGGCATTCCTTGGTGGTGCTGAATGGGAATTTGCGAACTAATCGTGGACTGACTGGACGAGAGGGATAGCCTCTTTTACTCTGTTGCTGCGGCTCTCTGACAGTTCTTCCTTGTCCAGCTGGAATACCTTCAATTGAATAGGCTGGTGCAGGCATGAAATGTGGGTTAAGCGACATAGTTGCTTGATTCCGCATTGCCATCATGGTTTGAGCATTATTTAGCCTAGGCATCATTGGTGGGGAACTATTTGTAATAGGCATCATTGGTGGGGAACTATTTGTAATAGGCATCATTGGTGGGGAACTATTTGTAATAGGCATCATAGGTGGCGGACCGAAAGAGGAGACAATACCTGACATGGATTGACTCATAGCGGGATTCACAGGGTTGGCTAAAGCAAGCGGTGGAACTGCACAATTAACACAAGGTCCACACCATGGACGGCATAAGGGGACGCATGGGGGATAGCATGAGACACCGCAACATGGGCCGCATGGACCACAGGGGCCACAACAAGGTCCCCGAGGCCCACAGCAGGGGCCACACGGTCCACAACAGGGCCCGCAAGGTCCACAACAGGGCCTACAAGGTCCACAACACGGGCCACATGGCCCACAACACGGGCCACATGGCCCACAACACGGGCCACATGGCCCACAGTTGCCACAAGCCATACCAGGAAAACCTGTACCGCATGGGCCAAACGGTCCGCAGGGGCCACATGGACCGCAAGGACCATATCCGCAGGGTCCGGTGCAGCAAGCTTTACAGGGTCCAACACAGGCTGGACTGCAGGCACCACAGCAAGGACCACAGATACCACGAGAATCAACTCCTATAGGTTTTTCAGTTTTGGTCTGGCTTGATGCTGTCAAAGGCATGCAGCAGAAATTGGAAAAGATATCGGCAATTCTTTCCGAATCCAATTTAGAATCTGAAGAGGTCTGGTCCGATTTACCTAAATAAAGCGTGTCTAAGACTGCACACGCGCACCCAGGGCTGCATGGTCCACATGGTCCTCCGGGGCTTGGAGGACAGGGGCCGCATGGACCTCCTGGACAGACTGGTCCACCTGGGCACATCGTACCAGTGACATGGTAAGGTCCGCAGAACCAGAAACCGTATGGATAGTAATAATAGCCTGTCATATACTGTATGCATTTAGGTGGAATATTGCAGGGTGGTGGAAGGCATCCACAGCCACATCCGCAAGAACAGCTCGGTGGTGAGGGGCAGGAAGCAGCTCCTACACTACAAATATGCTGTAACAACTCTGATGAATCTGGAGGGATGGGAGCGTAGTAGTTTTGTACTCCAGGGGCTACGTTTGGTTCAGGGGTATACTCGTGAATATCGCTCTGACTGTAAAAGACCGCAGACTGTGTTTTGGGCACTCCCTGGTGTTTTGCCGCTTCTCCTTTCTTGTCTATCATTATTGCCGGGCAAGAGACGCTTCTGAACAGGCTGGTGGTCTTCAAATTTCTCCTTGGCGTTGTATCTGAAGGTTGGGCCTTCATGTCAGACATGCCGCGTGGTAAGATACTCGTGATCTGCTCCTTGAACGTGAACCTCGGTGGTAGTATTGCTGAAAAGACCATTTATAAAATACCTCAGATTTGATTTACTTACCAACCAAAAATGATAATTAACTATGAAGTACATATGCATAATATGTAGTAGAGCTACACCACTCTCAATTATTAATTATTAATTTAATTAATTATTACTCTCAATTTACACCCTATGGTCTAAGAGTTAGTAGGTATTGCGATTTCCTATACAGTGTTAAAAAAAGCATCCCCTCGCAAGCAAAGGGTTGATGAAATCTGTTATATTTTCCACTAGACAAAGGTATTTAAAAGTATTTGTCATGTATTTATCCTAATAATATAAACGCAAACATTTCTTTCTATTTAGGTCTGTAAGTTACTGTTTCACGCAAAAACTACTGAACAAATATTAACAAAACTGTAATAGTTATAGCTTTTACATTAGGAGAACATGTTGGCTATAGTGTCAACATCAAGCTATAAGCCTATGAGCAGGGCAGTAGCTATAATAAAATTGTGAGTGAAATCGTGTGTTTGCTAAATCAGGTACAAAAATGTGTGTAAATAAAAGTGTTATTGTGTGCACAGCTAAACTGTCTGCCTGAGTCAACCTACTTTTTAAACGAGAGAGCAGAGTTGGATGTCATTTTATTTAGAAACACTTACATACTGCCGCACTCAGAGACATTTAATGGTTACTTAGAGCTCTTTAGTATTGATTTAAAAAAGTTTTAACTTAACTATTACTTTTTTAAATCAATACTAAAGAGCTCCCTAAGTAACCATTAACATTTAATGGTTACTTAAGGAGCTCTTTAGTATTGATTTAAGAAAGTTTTAACTTAACTTTTACTTTTTTAAATCAATACTAAAGAGCTCCTTAAGTAACCATTAAATGTCTCTGAGTGCGGCAGTGAGACCCAAAAGATGAATTACTTGCCTATTAACTATGATTATAATGTTAGGTAAGTATGAATAAAACTAACAAAAATTTAATCCATTATTTATTTGTCAAATTTAATTTACTTCTTACATTTAAATGCTAAGTTTTCATAACGCCGAGTCTTTAGTTCATTATTCAATGGTACTAATTCTAAGTGCACAACTAAACTTAACTAAAAAATGGAAATAACTTTTGCTGTATTTCGGTTAATTGGCTATTTTGTTGTCCGCATTTATATTAATTAAAATCTTTAGTATAGACTAAAGATTTTAATTAATATAATTTATATTTATTAATATTATAGAATAAACAGTTTTTATAACAAGAAAAGTACGTTAACATTGCCGAATTGTGTAAGCGACACAATCAAAATTCATTTTTAGTTAAGTACCTACCTATATGTTAGTTCTTTGTGCGCGTAGAATTAGTAGCAATGTTAAAGTTGAGCGGCGCTATGCTTCAGCTTTGAGAAACTTAAAGAGGATTTTAAGCAAAGGGGGCAAGAATGAGTTCAAAGTTTTGGATAAGGGTTTATAAAATGAGGAACAGCAGCATAGCTAAACAGTCCTGGTTCGATATAAGGCCTGTCACGTTGCTCCGGGGTCCGGCATAACTTTAGGTTTCTTTAGAGGCGGACATAAGTGACCTCCTCGGCATTTGCTGGTACAAGGCTTGCTATCATAACCACAGAAAGACCTTGAAAAGCAACCAGACAAGTATTTCTTAGGGTTTTTTGGAAATAGATCATTACTTTGAGCATTAGGCTTCTGAATATGAATTTGTCTACATGAAGATTGATTGCAATTACATCTACGCTGGCCCGAAGTAATCTGAGTACTGTACGGACAGTTTTGGCTTGCCTTAATAGGTTTTGAACTTTCAGATAGATGGAATGGTAAATACTTTGATATACTCGGACGCTTCGTCTGCTTAGTAGGGCTGTTTTTTGCCTGATGATACTCTTGGAAGACTGGAGTTTCGCAAATTCTATTAAATTGCGGACTTGGAGTGCCAGTTTCAGGCGGTTGTGGTGGTTTCATTGGATTTTGTGGACGAGGAGGACTTGCCGGCCTACTTGGAGATTTTGGTAATGGTCTAGGGTCCACAACGGCTGATATAGTAGGAGTTAGACAAGCGCAACATTTAGCGCATGGAGGAGGGCACGGGGCGCCACCAGGAGGACTGGGACCGCATGGACTGCAAATCCCAGTTACGTGGTATGGTCCACAAAACCAGAACCCATAAGGATAGTAGTAATAGCCTGTCATGTATTGAATGCATTTGGGTGGTGTATTGCACGGTGGAGGTAAACAATTACAGTCACATGGTGGACATGGAGGAGGAGATACTTTACTACAGAAGTCACGCTTGCTCAAAATACAAGATACTGAAGTGTGGAACAATTTGGACAAGGGTTTCAAAGCAAATTTCTCGTGAATTATGGTTCCGCTTCTGGGATTACTGAGGCATCTTCGTAGAGGCTTTATCATCATAACCTTGATCATGTTCGGGCAAGAGATGCAGTATCGAGTGCTTATGGTTTTCAGTCGGACGCAGCGATTACCCACTGCTGAGAACTGCTTCGCTTTGTAAATCTTCTTGCATGCCAGGAGCATCTTCTTATTCCTGAAGTTTCGGTATTGAGTGGCCGCGACTGCAAAGGTATTTTATGCTGTTCACCTTCATTAAATATCCGAATTCAAGAAAAACTAACTGGGAAACCTATCTAGGAGTTCAGTGATGGAGATTCAAATCAAACTATTATGTAATTCAATATCATTTATTGTTTATAACAAAACCAAAAATATATATTGTTAGTCTTAAATATTTCATGATATAATTTATAATTTAACCGATAGATAAATAGTTCTAGCATTTAGTTTTTCCCGTCATTCGCGTCGGTATCTTCTTGTCCTTGCAAATGTCTGTCTTTGTGGCTCGTGGCGTGCTTGTGAGACCAGTACTGGGGCAAGGAGGGCCACACGAAGGACAAGGTGGAGGGCAGGGTACAGCTGGAGGCCCGCAAGGGGGACACGGAGAAAATGAGGAACATGGAGGGTTAGGAGGGCAGGCGTTCATTTGACATGGAGGGAATGGTGGAAAAGGAGGGCACGCATAAGCTGAGCAGCAACACTGAGCGGACTTGACTTTATCTGCCTGTCCTTGTAATTTACAATCTTGTTTCTGCGCTTTGCAATCAGATTTTCCTTCAGCTTTTTTGGGACAGGGTCTCGGGCAACATGGTCCACATGGACCACATGGACAGGGACAACGGCAGGGGCTGCAGGGACCGCACGGACCACACGGACCGCATGGGCCACAGGGGCATGGGCAGGGGCAGGGACACCTGCATGGGCCGCAGGGTCCACAGGGGCCACATGGACCACAGGGGCCGCATGGACCACATGGACCGCAAGGACCACACGGGCCACAGGGACCGCAAGGCCCACAAGGTCCACAAGGGCCGCAAGGACAAGGACAGGGGCAGCACGGTCCACAAGGACCGCAAGGCCCACACGGCCCGCAAGGACCGCACGGGCCACAAGGGCCGCAGGGCCCACAAGGGCCACATGGTCCACAGGGGCACGGACAGCACGGACATCCACAACGCGGACAGTCATCCTTGTTGTCTTTCTTTTCTGCATAGCCGCGCACCGAACCACGTTGGTCATCGCCGCACAGGAGTAACGTGCGCCCTTCTCCATAAGGACCCAGCGAAGTAGAGGTCACTCCGAGAGCTGTAAAGGACATCCATGCTATAATACCAGGCGAGGAAAGCCGCGGACTGGTGGTAGCTGCTATTGGGAAGAACGAAGGCGCACTCGCCGAGTATTATAGCTATGGAAGTCCTGACACTGCGTCCACCGTTCTCCAGAATAACAACCCCACCAGCGGCGGGAACTCACTAACTAATGCGCACACTAATTTTATTTTCAATTTGACAGATGACAAAAAATTTTTGCTCGCATCATGAAGGTATAGAGGTATAGATAAAAAAATTTTATTTTTTTTATCTATACCTTCATGGCTCGCATATTGCCGTAAGCGTAAAAATGCAATTTTAAACGTACTAACTACACTAACCTGCGAATACTAAGTATTTTAAAAGCACATGAAACAAGATCACGTATACCTAGCAGTTCTTATTTGTCAAATTTTTAAACCGCGTAATGTTTATACCATCTAGTATTAGACTTGTTAGTAATAATGTTTGTCTCACTCGTACTTATACTAATCTAACGTGTGTAAGAGAGTAGGCGAAAGTTAACATCTCGACCATGTTTTTACCAAGGATTATTTTTAAGTAGAAACGGTAGTCACTGCATTTTCCAAAGTTTCTTATTCTAAAAGTAATACAAAGATACTTACTTAATGCTGGTGCATTTTTCTTATTCGCCGTAGAAGCCAGTGGTCTGCTTTTCATGCATTTTAGCATCGATATATTTTTTGGTAGGAATGCTTTTCTCAAAACCAGAGCCATATTTCACGAGTATAAACTTGATTCTTTTTAGTTTTCAATAATGATTTAATATTTCTTGATTATTTTACTATAATTTTGCTGTATTTTTGAATTTTTTGTATTAGTACTTGAAAATTTGGGCCATGGTATTGAATTTGTGCTGGCTTGTGTTGCCGGAACAAAAACTGTGACTGATTTGAATTATGTGTTCTTTTCCTTTATTTGTTATTCTTTTTCAAATTCTTTTCAAGTGGCCGTATGTTCCTTTTTACGCCCAAAGAGGTTTTATATCTCTGAAAAAGGATATAAGATCTTTTTAGAGTCGCGTTTAGCTTCCGTTTATTAAACATCATGAAATACCTATATAAGTTTATAACACTATAAACATGGAGATGGACACTATAAAGAATAAATCGATGAACAGTGGCGGATTTGCAGTCTCGGCCGCCCTAGGCCCCAAGCCATTAGCCGCTCTAGGCCCCAGCCGCCCCAGGCCATTAGCCGTCCCTTTCTCAGCATCCACCATATAAATCACTGCCCCTAAATCTGGCCGCCCTAGGCCCGGGCCTACCGGGCCTTAGGGTAAATCCGCCACTTCGATCGATTCGAGTTTTTATCTCGACAATACATAATTAAGTGTTAGCGCCTACAATTTTTTAATAGCAATCATCTCAAATGAAAATAATGTTTTCTTGTTGTGTTTATATATTTTAAAATTTCTGTTTTTTTTTTTGTAATTTCTTGGATACATAGCTAAATACACCTAGATGTAGTACAAGCTGTGTTAATTATACAAATAGTCAAAGTGCGTTTTACAGCTATAGGTATGTACCGTGACAATATAAATTTAATGCGCTTATTTAATCGCCATTTTAATACAGATACTTGCATTTTCACTCAAAAAAAAGTAGTTATTTTTGTATGTACCTATGTGATCTTTCAAACTACGCAACGTATTTTGATGCAGTTATGCTTCAATTGGATTTCACGTAGATGAAGTTGTAAGCAACATCTGATTTGAACCACTCTTTCAGTGTTGTATAATACGAGGAAGGCTATATAACATCACACTGCGACCAATAGGAGCGAAGCATCAGTGAAAAATGTTGCAAAAATGGGTTTTTTTTTATAATTTCTAGGCGTACGAAGCCGCAGCAACAGCTAGTATTACAATAAAAGAATCATCAATGTTTTTAATATTTAATAAAAATGACCAAACACATGTACAAGTTTAGTAAGGGACAGTTAGAGTTTACAAAACTTCTCTCTCTCCAGCCCATTATTATCCCTCTGTTGGGCACAGGCCTCCCCTTTGGAAGGGATTATAGTCTACTGTGCCGTGCTGACCAGGCGTGTTGGCACAGAGTTTATTTTCGAGACTTACGTCTCTCACAGAAGATGTTATCTGTGTATATTATTCCTAAGCTGACTTTTACAGCACCCTTAGGATGAAAAGCGGTGGTGACACATATATTCTTAATCCGCCACACGGACAATTGGATTGCCTTGCACATTATTTGCGCAAAATTTACGTGTGTTATTATAGGTCTCCTCCATCATCATCATTGCCATGCCCAGAATCTTCTGGGCCTCCATCAGGGACATGCTCACCTTCACCACCCCCCATCATACCCAGGAGAGCTGGACAACACGAGCACAGTAAACCTGCTGCTATCAACAAGATACCCATGCAACCAGTTCGATCTGGAAAGAAACTAATTTGAATACTTAGTCCAAAAACTAAAAAACAAGCTTCAAAATCCTGAATTTTTTTTTATATTACTACATTGTCATTTGTTCTACTATCGCAAGTGTGTGAAAATCACTTTTAAGATCTCGCTATATAGATTAATACATTGATAGATTCGTACCGAGCTAAGCTGTTATTTTTGTCCCTCCATCCATTCAACAGCCTTCATAACGAGCCTGTATGTACCTATGTGAACCTAAATCTTCACAACTATGCAACTGATTTTGATGCGATTTTCGTATGGTTCCGTACCAAAGGGTAGAAACCTATTACTGAGACTTCACTGACCGCCCCGTCCGTCAGTCTGTCACCAGACGACATACCAACTGACCTCTCTGTGGAGGGCCGTACTGTTGAGGCGGCCCGTAATGTTGCGGGCCGTACTGAGGCGGTGGTGGAGGACCGTACTGCTGAGGAGGCGGATATCCATACTGTTGTGGCTGTGCAAAGACAATTTCATTATGTATTGTAGCTAAACATAACAATGAAACGTAATGTTATACAGCTATGATGTAGTTAGAGATTTCCGAAAGTGTTCTTTGGTCTGTCACCAGGCTGTATCTCTGGAACGGTGATAGCTAGAGAGTTGTAATATTTAGAGTTTACTAGCTGACCCGGCAAACGTTGTTTTGCCATACTAAAAAAAAAAGTTTGAAAAATAGATGTTGGCCGATTCTCAGACCTACTGAATATGCATGTAAAATTTCATAAAAATCGGTCAAGCCGTTTCGGAGGAGTACGGTAACTAACACTGTGACACGTGAATTTTATATATAAGAAGAAAGATGTACATATATCTGTTGATGCTACAACAACAAATACTCATCGTAACCATCCAGGGTCGGAATATGACGAATATATTATAATGGTACCAATTCTATGTACACAACTTAACTTAACCAAACTTTAGCGTATTTTGATTAATTGTCTATTTCATTGTGCACATTTTTATTAATTAAAATCGTGAGTCTATTATATATTACAGATTTACTAATAAAAAAGTTCTGTTAAGATGATACCAAAATAGCTTCGTGCATTTTTCTATGTACGAAGTTTTCATTGTTTCTTTAGATTGAATGGCTAGAGCTATAATTTTTAAGTATATGTTTTTTCAATATATGATCTAGGATCGCATAAACTCAGAAACGCGATTGAAAAAGTTTTCTCGATAGAAAATCTAGGCGAAACAACCTCTCTAATTTTTTATGTTTTTCATTTGTCGGTCTATTATCGCGTATTAACTAATGAAATAACTTTAAAAACATAAGTAACTATTACATATAGAAACACGTAAATCAGAATTAAAATATATTTAGTCGATTTTGAGTAAATAGGAAAAGTATCCCTAATTCTTCATTTTCTGTGCCTACTGGCTGTGTTAATATGTACGTGTCGGCGATGATATACGATAATATTGATGTAGGCCCTTAACCAGACTTTAGCGTATTTTGATTAATGTCTATTTCATTGTGCACATTTTTATTAATTAAAATCGTGAGTCTATTATATATTACAGAATATTATTATATTACAGATTTTCTAATAAAACAGTTCTGTTAACATTGGCGTATTGTGTTAATGTGTATCATATATGTGTTAGGTATCAGTTTGCATATTTTAGTTACGTTTAGTTTCTTTACGTTTATTTCCACTCACCTGTTGTGGATACGGGTAAGGATATGGTCCCTGAGGATACTGTCCTGGGGGAGATGGTGGAGGTGGTCCAGGTGGTCCATAACCCTGTGCAATACAACAACTTATAAACAACAAATATATTATCTTTACATATTATAAGTCGTTATTTTTATATGTATGTATGTCCCTATGTGAGCTTATATCTTCAAAACTACGAAACGTATTTTGATGTGGTTTATTCTATTATGTTTTTTTTTGTATAATTTGTTAAGGTTTAATTTTTAAACTCCGTACGAAGTTGTGGGCAATAACTAGTTATGAATATTCCACACACACTAAACTACCGCTAGTAGCAAAATAATTAAGCTTCTTCTCAGTTCATTAAAGTCCCACGGTTGGGCAAGGACTGCAGAACGCTGTGGGAGTAAATGGTATGGGTATTCTTTATCCATTCACACAGAAAGCTATCTAAGCTTGTGTAATATGGACCCTTTTTTGAAAGACTTTTTTTGTGACAAATACAAATATCACACAAATAATTGCACTATATGTGAATCGAACCCACGACCTTGTAGACAGGAGTTAAATTCCATAACAACAAAAACAAACTTACAGGATAATAAGACATCTTTTAAAACAAAAACCACAAATTTGTTAGATAACACCACAGGATAACACATTAAAACATCGTTTTGATTTAAAATAATGTCCTTGTATGCATAAAATATAGTGTTTTTGTAGTAATTACTGTACAAATTATGATTAAAATTAGCTTTTAAATTGGTGCACTGAAATTTGACATATTTGTGTCAAATTTGACACATTAAGAGGCAGAAGACTAGAATAAAAGAGGTCCTTTGAGAAAGAAAACTTCTTCATCTTGTACTGAACCAGCTGTTACCCGCGTACGCGTGGAATTTGGACAATTTTCCTAGCTTTTTGCAACATTTTTACTAATGCTCCGCTCCTATTGGTTGCGCGTGATTATAGCATAGGTATAGAATTTCTCGATAAATGGACTATCCAACAAAAAATTAATTTTCAAATTAAACCAGTAGTTAGACTAGTTTTTATCCGTCATACCACGGATAATAAAGATAATATAAATAAATTAAAAACAATCTTTAGAAAAAACGAATATTTATATTACAAAATGTTTACACTTCTTCGTTCTTCTGTCTGATACAGGGGCATATTGTTATTAGCAGTCGTCCCATAAAACTAGGAGACTCTGTAACAACATTACCTAACATTTAATATTTGTCTATTTCATTGTACACATTTATATTAATTAAAATTATTATTCTATAACACACAGTTTTTATTTTCAATTAACATTTGCTAATTGTGTTAATGACACTAAAAATTTTAATTTCTTGGTTAATTTTAGTTGTGCACGTAGAATTAGTATCTTTACCTTCCTGAGTGGGTGACAGTGTGTAATTCCTTGGAGGTAGTTGGTATCTAGCAGCATACTCCCCAGGAAACGCGCGTGGTGGTAAACCAAAGGTCCTACACCCGGCGTTCTGTGGGTAACGACGACTATAATCCAATACACTCTGAGAAAAGAAAAAAAAACGAATTAATCAAATAATAGTGGAAAAAAATTTTACCCACGACCTCTGAATACAGTCCCGTTGTTATTCCAACTATATATAGTGCCAAAATTGCTTTTATGACCCTATTACTTGGTCATTTATTTTGTCTCCATTTCCCGCCAAAATTGGAAAACCCTGCACCTGAAACAGTGCCGGATTAAGAAAGCGGGTCCTGAAGCAAATTTGGTAAGGGGGCTATTTTTATGGGCGTACCCGGGGCAGGGAAATAGTCCTCTCCCTAATATTCTAGCAATTGGGGGAGGGGTTTGAGGTGAGATTTATATAATTTCTGAGCGCGGGGTCTCTAAAGGCGTGAGCGCTATAGCATTTTCTACTTTTTCCACCAGGTTACAGCTGGTAATCACATTGATAAAGCAAGACATAATTAAATAACAAATACTTACTTTTCTGTACGATGGTGGTTTGAGTGGAGGCGGTTGATGACAATGCGTGGACGGTGACAGCTAGAATGATGAAAGTTTATTACCATAATAGAGCCGACATATTCACCCTAGGGCCACAGGGACCATGGCGGACGATTATCATGACAACGACGGTATATTTCATAAAGCTGTATAATGGCTGTATGTATCACGCCTTAAATTGAGGAGCTAGGCAGTACTTACTTGTAGTAATTTTCTACTTACTTGGTTACCCATCGTACAGAATATATTGTTCACATTTCAATGAAATTGTTTCATGTTTATACTTAGCTTTCTTGATTTTTCATTGTTATTTGGTTAAAATATATTATTAATTTAATTTTTATGAGAAATATGCATTTTATTTGAAGTTTTATTTATGACATTGTCAATGACGTGATTCTATACTAATATTAAAAAGCTGAAGAGTGTTTGTTTGAACATGCCAATCTCAGTAGCTACTCGTTCGAATTGAAAAAATATTTTTGTGTTGGATCTAGTCTATTTATCGAGGAATGCTTTAGGCTATATAACATCACGCTGCGTCCAATAGGAGCGAAGTATCAGTGAAATACGAAGCAAAAACGGGGAAATCTTTCCAAATCCCACGCGTAAGAAGTCCCGGCGAACAGCTAGTTATAAATAAATATTAATAATAAAATTAAATATTCTAAGTACTATGACGTGGTGTCATATCAGTAACGGTGTTTCTGTAATTAAAATTAGCAAACATGCATATTTTAATTAAGTTTTTATATGAATAAATGTTTATAACAGGTTTTATAGGTAGTTGGTGGTTGGATGGGTATTTTGCACAACAAAAAATTTCCTCCACAAAATTTTAGGGTACCGTACCAAAAGGTTATATTTGTAACTGGACTGTCACCGGGCTATATCTCATGAACAGTGATAACTATACAGTTGTAATGTTCACAGCTGATGTATATCTCTTAATGTTATAACAACAAATACATCACCATTCTCCTGCCTTTAAATTATTGTTTCTGGTGAACATGACGTATATGTATAATAAGATAATATCCAATGATTTATTGTTAAAACACCTCAATGATAATATCGATATCGAACCCTTCTTGTACGGGTCCTATTCGTAATTGTCCGATTTTTTTCCTCCCCAATATTTTTCACACACGTATGAATCTGCGAGAGAAAGCTAGTGAGGAAATAAAACAAAAAAACTTAAATAAAATAGATTTTTAATAATTATTAATACCTACAACTTAGGAAAATATTGCGTCACGCGGCAGTGCACCGCCAAGTTCATGAGTTTTCTCAAAATATCTGTATTTCAAAAGAAAATAATGCTGTTCATGACAAAATGTTACTGTTTCATCCTAAAACCCGACATTTGAATTTTTTCTATTTACCAAGAACCGACACCAATCCATAATTAAAAATATATGGTCATTTTACACAGCTTCGTTTTGCTCTAAAGAGTAAGCTATTTTCTAAGCCAGGTACCAGATACGGAAATACTATATGTACAAATACTTCTTTTATTTGTAAATGAATACATCTATTACATATTTAACAGCTAGACGTAACTTTTGTATAACAATTTATCACACAAAAGATTACACTGCGCGGTTCGAACCTACGACCTCGTGAACGGCTGTCTGTTACATGAACCAGTAGACAACAGAGACACGTCAAATGCATAAATATAAAAAGAAAATCAGGTATTTTAGCATTAAGTGTTTTTAGTAAATATTTATACGATTTGTGGTGATCTTTTCTTGGTTAATTTTTTTTATTAAATAACAAATATTTCGAGAAAACTGTACATATAATCTAACTTAAACTAATCTAAAATAATTAAATAACTTTAATTATAAAAAATAAAGAACACATTCGAAGAAATATAAGATAATACGCTTAAATTCTATAGAATAAAAAATTAAACTTAATTATGAATATAAATTGATTACAATAAAATATTTATAAAATAAATGAGGTCGACCAGTTTTTAATAATCATCATTATAACATCATAACACCACGTCATTTTCCCCAAGGGGGTAGACAGAGACCATAGGGCGACATCTGCTACGATCCAAACAGTTTTTTTGATAATACTACCCTATTATTTATCTTTTTTTCATTAGCTACTAAAATAAGTAGGAGGGCGAGGGCGTGGGGAGAATTTTAGGAGTCACTCCTCTCCCGAACGTCATTATGGCAAAAAATGCACGCGTTAAATCTTGAAGACGTGTAACTTTATCTTGGCTAAATCGTATTTCATACACTATTAATATTTCATATAACGTATAACCTGTATCATAGACACACATAGATATATTATGTGGCTTCAAGGTGGGCGAGTGATAAAGCCATAGAAAACAAAATATATAAGCCATATTCTGGTAAATCTATGTGTATAAGTAGTTTTTTACAATAAAACCTCGAACTTCGAAAGTAAACACGGCGGTAGCAGTTGTACATCTATGCAGATAGACAGAATTACAAAAGACCGGTCAAGTAAAAAAATAAATGATTAAAATTAATCTAAAATACTGCCTCATTATATGATAGCACAGTAAAAATATACTAAAACTATAATATGTCACAATAACCATGGTATAATACCAGTGACATGTGACAGCAGTTTTCACAAACCGCAGACGTCACTTTTATAAGCCATAAAACAGGCATGTCGTTGAGAAGAGAAGCACTGCTTTATTAGACTTATGACAATAACTAAATTAATATAGAAATAATCTAGACATTAATGTATTTATTATCACTATTACCATTTCTTTATTATCTCTATGACAGTTCTAATCGAGTCGTTTATTTATTATTAGTCTAGCTGTTTCTCCGGCTCTGGTATGAATTTGTACTTGTGTAAGTGTCAGATTTATATAAAATGGTATTTCATACTATAATGTAACAAAGACACTCATTCAAGAAAAACAGCTCTCATCAAGATAATAAAGAAATAGGAATAGTACAAAAACTAAATTAAATTTTTAATGTTTTAATTTATTTTATTTTTAATTAAAATTTTGTAATATAAAGCCGAATACCGGATTTGAATTATCACAATAAATTATATTTTGTTACAAGTAATTATTAAATATAGAAAAATAAATTTAAAGTACTGAAAAAATTATTGGAATTCAAATCCATTTAAAATAATAGATATTATATTTCGTTTGTCATTTTGCTCAAAACTCATAAACTAAGAATGGTGCCGATTCTATGTACACAACTAAACTAGAAAATGAAAATTCATAGTCTCAATAACTCAATTCGGCAATGCTAATTATACTTTTTTAAATATAAAAACTGTGTAGGTATAAACTAACGATTATAAAATTAATACTAGGGGCCTATCCCGGCTTCGCAAGGGTGGACATAAGATTATTTTTATAGCCTGTGTTACTAAGGGTGAATGTAGCTTTCCAATAGTGAAAGAATATTCGAAATCGGCGCAGTAGTTTTTAAGTTTATTCGTTACATACAAAATACAAATCTTTCCTCTTTATAATATTAGTATAGATAAATGTGTAGGTACAAAAAATAGATAATTAAATACATAATAGTTGTTTTCATTCTTTATATAGTCAAGTTTAGTTTAGTTGTGCGCCTAGAATTGATACCAATAACGCCATAATATTACCTATAACCTATTAAAATAGAATAATTATTGCAAACTTAAATAATTAAATAATGGCCTTTTTTTCTTTACTTATTATAAAACAAAGTTGTTATTTTTGTATGTCCATATGTGAACTTATATCTTTGAAACTACGCTGCTATGTATAATTTGTCAAGGTTTCGTTTATAAATAAGAAATAAAAAAAAAAAACAGTACAATATTTGATTATCTTTAAAAAAAAAACAATTTCATTTAATCCTTAAACTAAATATATTATAATAATGAGTTTCTGAATAAATAACCGTTGAGAAATACTGATATAAATAATTAATTATAATAAATTGATTACTTAATTTAACTTAAACTTGACTGCTTGCACTGCCGTGTGTCTTCAGAGATGATTGATTTGAATACCTGTAAAAAATAAATAAAAGTAATTAGACTTTTCTTAGTAAAACTGACTTGCATTACAGGATAATTATTTCCGCGACAATAATAAACTGCGTATGAGTGTTTTCTATCTACTATAGGTATGTATTTATAAAAACCGTTCAAGTAAGAACTGGGCCCTAAGTCCGGTAAATGAATTGTGTCACAATGGTAGCTCAATGGCACATTATAACCTCAAAAAATTAACAATAGACTACCAAACTTGATAAAATTCGCCACTAAGCAATCAGTTATTTAGTGTTATTGCAAACAAATGCAATAACTGATTGCTTAGTGGCAAATTTATATTGTACTAGCTGACCCGGCAAACGTTGTTTTGCCATACTAAAAAAAAAGATTTGAAAAATAGATGTTGGCCGATTCTCAGACCTACTGAATATGCATGTAAAATTTCATAAAAATTGGTCAAGCCGTTTTGGAGGAGTACGGTAACTAACACTGTGACACGTGAATTTTATTTATAAGATTATTAATTTTTAGGGTTTCGTACAAACCCTTATAGGATCACTCCGGTGTCTGTTTGTCTGTCTGTCCGTCTGTCAAACTTTTTTTACTCAGCAACGGCTGAAGGTATCAACTTGAAACTCATACGATATGTAGATCTATGCGGTCCCTTGCTGAAAAAAATACAATCAACCTTTTACCTCTGCGCATTTAAAAGATATAACCGATTTACGACCATTTTTAAGAATTTTCGACTTATGCTAGGGAATCAAAATTCACAGGTTACTTCCCGTTGCCCTAGAGCCTTGAAATTTGGCATAGATCAAGTCTATATAGTGCTGTTTATACTAATACCGACTTATGCAGTAGCTGAAAGGTAGGCGATTCCCTATATTTCAACTACAAAATTAAGTTGGTGAGTTGTTTTGAGTTTAATTAACTGATTATTTGAATGCAGTTAGTTACTTATGTTTATATGTCTAGTATGTACGAAACCCTAAATGTGCGAGTTTGCCTCGCTCTTAACAGGTTTTTGAGGTTATAATGTGCCATTGAGCTACCATTGTGACCCAATTCATTTACCGGACTTGGGGCCCTGGACTCGCGCACGAATGGTTCTGTGCATTTATTATCATTATATATTCGTTATACCGAACCCTAATAAGGGGATGAGGGCAGGAGAAGGATGATTATGAATATTTGTTGTTGTAGCATCAACTATTATACATCATATACATACATCATCTGTTAACGTTTCATCTCTCTAGCCTTCACTGTTCCAGAGTTACAGCCTGGTGACAGACGGTCAGTGAAGTCTCAGTAATAGGGATCCGTTTTACCTTTTGGTACGGAGAAAAATAGCAGACTATATAACATCACGCTTAAACACAAAGAGCGAGGTAGTAGTTATATAAACGCTTGTGAAATCGCCGTCATTAGCTCGTAAATAAAGAAAATTAAATAGAATTATTGATAGAAAGGTCATAATAATCGATTAACCTTGGGGTCCCGTACACATACTGCGTTTGTTTGTCTTGGGTCAAGGAGACAACATTGGTAAATTGGTAACAATTCTACGTGCACACCTAAACTAAACTAAAAATTTTATTGATAGCGTCAATAACACAATTTGGTCAATGTTAACTGAACTCTCTTATCATAAAAACTATGTGTTATATAATAACGATTTACGAGTAAATTAACTATTAACTAGCTGCTGTCCAAGCTACTGTCTCCTCCTCTCCAGCACATTTACGTGCCACTGTTGGGCACGGGCCTCCTCCACTTTGAGAGGGATTATGGTCTACTGTGCCGCGCTGACCAGGCGTGTTGGCACAGGGTTTATTTTCGAGTTTTCCGTCTCTCACAGAGGATGTTATCTGTGTGCAATATCCCTTAGCTGACTTTTACAGCACCCTCGGGAGGAAATACTCCGTCACCACACGGATAGCTGCTGTCTATCCTGTGCCTACTATACCTGGTCAGCGCGGCACAGTAGACCATAATCCCTCCCAAAGTGGAGGAGGCCCGTGCCCAACAGTGGGACGTCAATGGACAGGAGAGAGAGAGAGAGAGAGAGAGCCTGCTGTCCGTAGCTACATATTTCCCTGATTTTGCAAAATTTTTCACTGGTGCTTCACCTCTATTAGTCGCAGCGTGATGTTATATAACCTATAGCCTTTCTCGATAAATGTACTATCCAACACTGAAAGAATGTTTCAAATCGGATCAGCGGTTTTTGAAGTTAGCGCGTTCAAACAAACAAACTCTTCGGCTTTATTATATTAGTCTAGAATTTTACATTTAAATGAGTACATTGACGTGTATATTTTGGTTATCATTTTAGTTAAGTTCGCATCAGAATTAGCCGCAATGTGTATGTATGATCTATTATTGCATCAAATTGTGTGAGGAAATTTAGCACGCTTTGATTAGCTTCGTTCGTATCTACAAATAAATAAATATTATTGATGGATATTTCACACAACGTTCTCTGGTCCCAAGCTAAGCTTATATGCTTGTGTTATGTGTACCAGAATACGGATACAAAGTACACGTATTTATTCCACACACGGTACAATAATTATTTGTGTGATATTTATAATTGTCATACAAATGTTTGTACTGCGTCTGTGTGTTTACTATATTATGTATTATAAGTATGTATTTACAAAAGAAAAGTAGTTTATGTATTATATCCGTATTCTGGTACCTATAACATAAGCATATAAGCTTATCTTGGGAACAGAGGACATTATGCGAAATATCCATATTTATTTATTCCGGTTCTCATAGCACAAGTAAATAAGCTTAGCTTGGGACCAGAGGACGTGAAACATCCATTATCACGCTACCGGAAAACAAAAGCAGTACATAAGTGACAGGATATGACGTCACACAGTTGTATTGTGATAAATTAATTTAGTTTTAATTTGTTATCTAATAGTTTCAATTATAATCACAATATTAATAGTAAAATTATATTTTATCTTAATTTATTGCAGATTTCCGTCACGACTTAGCAAGTGAGATATATACTACAAACATAGATTTATCAGATAGTGGGTAGTGGGTACGCATTCAATCCTGAAGATGCGTAACTTTTGCCTGGCTAAATCGTACTTTGACTTAAGGACCTACATCAATATTATCGTATATCATCGCCGACACGTACATATTAACACTGCCAGTAGGCACAGAAAATGAAGAATTAGGGATACTTTTCCTATTTACTCAAAATCTACTAAACATATTTTAATTTTGATTTACGTGTTTCTATATATAATAGTTACTTATGTTTTTAAAGTTATTTCATTAGTTAATATGCGATAATAGACCGACAAATGAAAAAAATAAACTTTTTTCAATCGCGTTTCTGAGTTTATGCGATCCTAGATCATATATTGAAAAAACATATACTTAAAAATTAGAGTTCTAGCCATTCAATCTAAAGAAATAATGAAAACTTCGTACATTGAAAAATGCACGAAGCGATTTTGGTATCCTCTTAAAAGCTAGTTGTTCGCGACTTCGGACGTGTGGAATTTAGAAATTTTTTCGTGCTTTTGCAACATTTTTTCTTGCTACTTCACTCCTATTTGTCACAGCGTGATGTTATATGGCCTATAGCGGCTATAGCCTTCCTCGATAAATGTACTATCCAATCCAATGACCAGCGGTTCCTGAGATTAGCGCGTTCAAATAAACTAACAAACAAACAAACTCTTCAGCTTTATAATATTGAGTAAAGATAGAAGACATGATTATGACAGTATGATAAGTACATTATGACAATAAACTGTAAGGAATTGTTCTTTTGCTGGTATAACCGTAATTGGCCGGTTTTTAACACGCTTTTATAAGTTCGGTATGTATCTATCTATGTATCTAAGTAACGGAATTGTTCATCACGATTTTCACCCACCTGCAGTAGTCGGATTGATCTGAAATTTTGCACACCTAACAAGGACCGATGACAATGCAATAATTTAAAAAAAAAAAATTTTCAAGCGTGTTTTTTAGTCTTTGAACTAAGTAGATTATTTAAACAACGTAATGTTACTGTCAGTTACCCGTGCAAAACTAGGGCGTATTTCTAGTATTAGTATCTACGTATGTATATAAAATATTTCAACACATTTCTGTGTGTATACACGTAATTTAAACACAATACAAGGCCATGTTAAAAACATCTGGTTAATATTTGCGAATTTATATTAACTATTGCAATTTGCAAATTGCAATTATACAGATACCTACAGAGTCTGTTAACTTCCGGGATATGAAATTATACCATAACTAATAATTTATATGTGTACCACTGTTGCACCCAACTTCGTACGCCTGTAATTTCATATCACTACTAGCTGACCCGGCAAACGTTGTTTTGCCATACTAAAAAAAAAAAAAGTTTGAAAAATAGATGTTGGCCGATTCTCAGACCTACTGAATATGTATGCAAAATTTGAGAAGAATCGGTCAAGCCGTTTCGGAGGAGTACGGTAACTAACACTGTGACACGTGAATTTTATATATTAGATATACAGACATGTGGTGACGTATTAAGAACAGTGTCATCACTCTTTCTTTTCCCAGATGCTGTAAAAACCAGCTAAGAGATATTGTACACAAATACAACATCCTCTGTGAGAGACGGTAAAGTTGAAAATGAAGCCTATAGCAAAACATCTGGTCAGCGCGGCATAGAAGACCATAATCCCTAACAAAGTGGAGGAGACCCGTGACTAGCAGTGGAACGTTAATAGGCTGGAGGAGGATCTAGACATATAGATATAATACACGTCTACATCGTATATCACTTTCGTAGAATAAATTATATTAGCTAAACAACTACAACTGTGTAGCTATCACCGTTCTAGAAATGACCCTGGTGACGGACGTACGAAAAAGGCATTAAAGAAAATCGTACCTTAAAGTTTTTTTGATAAATTTCCGGTTTTTTTGAAATAAGGAAATAACCATTATCGATTCCGATAACGGTTTGTATGCGCACATCTAAGTTCAAAGTCATGTTTTTAGATTATAATTATTTAATTTACCGATTATAAAAAAACATGTTTTAGCTATTAAAATTGTTTAATTATTGACATTTTTGTCTGGCCGGAAATGATGAAATTATGTTATTTTTAGGGTTCCTTACCAAAAGGTCAAACGGGACTCTATTACTGAGATTTCGCTGTCTATCACCAGGCTGTATCTCATGAACGGTGATATCTATACATTTGTAATGTTCACTGATGATGTATATCTGTTGATGATATAACAACAAATAATAATAACAACAATACTATACATATTTAAGTGTACTTCCCTTAATAAATATTTAAATGTACTTTACACTTATTGGTACCAATTCTACGCGCACAACTAAACTTAACTTAACTAAAAAATGAAATTTGATTGTGTCATTAACACAATTCCGTAATGTTAACGATTCTTTCTTGTTAGCAAATCTGTTTATTATAGATTGACGATTGTAATTAATATAAAATTACACAACAAAACAACCAAATAATCAATATACAGCAATAGTTGTTTTCATTTTTTAGTTTAGTTGTGGACGTAGAATCGACACCATTGTTTTATTCGTAATGACTTACCTATGGAGGTTTAAAAGTTCGCTAAAATGGGTTCGCGAAAATTGTCAAAACTTGTTATTCATAATAGTCTTTTTACGATAAAACGTTTATTATCTCTCCGATAAAATCTCCGCTTAAACCTCCGATAAGTCATTATGAATAGACTATTAGACGATGTGAATATGACGGTATGGCGAATATATTAATAATAATGGTAGAGAACCCTTGGTGTGCAAGTACAAATCGCACATAACCGGTATTTTTATACTTAACCTTAAAAAACCCGGTAAATGACGGAAAACCGATTACTACGTAATTTGTATTCAAATCGTGATCATGTTAAGTTCAAAATCGTGCGAATAGTCTTAAGACTACATATGAGTAAATTTCTAGGTAACTACTGAATCATTAAGTGTACAACGGGCTTAGGGTTCCGCAAATTGATAATAATTGAAAATAGATTAGGTTAGGTTTTTCTAGATTCGTTTGTCTCTATTCCCAGGTGGTTCCAGTGTGGTCCCATTGGCACCAGGTCAGAATCTGATGGCTATCTCCTAAGAAATGGAGGAAAACCCTCAAATTTCAAAGGCATATGAAGCCAGTTCAACGTTTTTAAAAAAAATACCCAATTATAATAAAATAAGTAAATTATTTATAGTTTAAAATGCTGAAAAATTATATGTAATTATAAGATACGGAACATCTACAAAATACACGATTTATCTTGCCTGTTAATGTGAATATTACTTCCACATAAATTATGTTTTATTTCTTTTTGCGACTTACATGCATGATCGCCATTTTGTTAAAACGCCAATTACATGCAGTTCAAAGACCTTTTAGGGTTCCGTACTAAGAAATATTTACATCGCTATAATCCTACTACATAATAGGAATAAAATTAATAATAAAAATTGGTCAAGTGCGAGTAAGACTCGCGCACGAAGGGTTCCGTACCATTATCTATGCAACATAAGGCAACGTTATTAGTATCGAGCAAGAAACGTTAAAAAAATCAGTATTTTGAATGGGAGCCCCCCTTGAATATTTATTTTATTTTTAGTATTTGTTGTTATAGCGGCAATAGAAATACATCATCTGTGAAAATTTCAACTGTCTAGCTATCACCGTTCTTGAGATACAGCCTGGTGACAGACGGACGGACGGACAGCGAAGTCTCAGTAATAGGGTTCCGTTTTTACCCTTTGGTTACGGAACCCTAAAAACGGTCATATACACGTGAGATCCTTACACGAAAGTACCATAAAGTAAGTAAGTAACTAACTAAGTATCATCATTATTATACCATCACGCCTTTTTCCCATGCGGGTAGGCAGAGACTAGGTATAGTCTGATTTCACGTAATTAATGTATATACCCTTTTATTAATCATAAACAGTAGGTAACTATATTAATTTAAAATGTACGATAAAATTAATTATATTTTGCGATAAAAATAGTTATAATCAATTGTTATAACTTGTCCGTGTGGTGACGGACTAATGATACAAATGTCACCACCTCATTTACTCCCGTATGTTCCCGCATGTAGTATGTATCCCATATGTTTTACACAGACAACAATTTTACAATTCTCTGTGAAAGATAGAAAACTCGACTGTACCAACACGCCTCGTCACAGCGGCTCAGTAGACCGCAATCACTCACAAAGTAGAGGAGGACCACGAGGATAACTAGTTTTTAAACAAAAACTGTTTAACTACAAAAAATCGATTGATCAATTTTTAATGATACCTACACTACACTTTTGCCGGTTTTTTGATCAGTAGTTAACTCAACCAATGGTTAAATAATGCAACCAATGGTTAAATATCAGCATAATGTGTTTTTTGACGCATAGTTAGTGTTACCACTGGTTAAATTTTCTAACTATTTGTTAGATAATTTAACTACTCGTCTTTGGTGGGTTAACCAAAATGGCGAATGGTTAGTTAAAATTTTTAAATCATAGCCATTGTTAATATGGTATATTTTCGTTATTATTACAGTACAATTGTAAATTGAAACACATATTATAGATACTGCGATGTGTCGGAAAGTTAGTTCTTCAGATACATGTATAGAAATTATGCACATTTTTTGCAATTACATATCATTATATCCGACGGCCGTTGGACAGACGGGGGTCACAAGCTTGTTTATTTGTTCATTGTAGAAGTTTCACCACGATCCTTTAGAGTAAAATATATAACACGTTAGACACTAGTTTATTTTGCGGGAATGTAACGAAATAAAAAAATAATTAAATTCAAATAACTAACCAACGAAACATTAAACATTGTATAGAAACTGTCGCAACCTCCCGGCAATAAACCAAACAATAAACTAAAGCAATGGACAACACATTTGGATATTAAAAAAAAAGGTGTTGTCATAAGAAAAAATGTTACCCACACCAAATTTGGGGACGCATCTTCTCATTTTACTGGCAACAATTTAACCAATCGTTATTTTTAAGCATAGTTATATCGAACATCAAAAAATATAAAACTGCTATAACCATTGGTTAACGACTAACCAATGGTTAGAATAACTAATAGTTAAAGAACATTTGACCACGGATCAAAAAGCCGGCCCTTTTAGACGACATGAATATGACGGTACATATCTTTACTTATTATACAACAAGTCGTTATTTTTGTACCTATGTGAGCTTATATCTCCAAAACTACCGAACGGATTTCGATGCGTTTTTATGAGTATAAAGAGTGGTTCAAGAGGATAACTTTTTGTATAATTTGCGGGCAACTACTATACTAAATAATAATAATAATAATAATTTTACAGAATCCTTCGTGCGTAAGTTCAATTCTTAATACGCAGATATGGGGAGATGACACACAAATTCTTAGTCCATCACTTCACGAACAAAATTTCAATAACAAACGAATAACATACGTATAATTATTGATAACATGTACGTAATTACATTAACTTAAATAAATACAAAACAGCTGTACAAATACGGATGACATTTTCCAAACCTATAAAAGTTACTAATTAAATAAAATAGCTATGACATTATTACGCTATTTAACCAACGAATAGGTTAATGACGGATTAAGTCATCACACCATTACCTTAAACAGGTTACTGTAATAGCTAAGTAATCATCTTATTAATATTATAAATGTGAAAGTTTGTAAGTATGGATGTTTGTTATTCTTTCACGTAAAATCTACTGACTGTATTTTAATAAAACTTTACAATAATGTAGCTCAGTAACATCAGAATAAATTATAGGCTACTTTTTATCTCGAAAGAATGCAATATTCCTGTGGGATAGTAAAAAACGAACAGATTTTTTATCCTTTTTACATGTACATACGAGTACAACATGTTCTATTCTATACATCCAACTATAAACTAATCCGTACACAAACACTCTTTTGTAAATACATACTTATAATACATAGAAAACACCCAGACGTAGTACAAACATTTGTATGACATTTATGGATATCACACAAATGATTGTCCCAAGCGGGAATCGAACCCGCGACCTTGTGAACGGCAGTCCAGTCAGGGTTGGGCAGTATTTCAATTACATGTATTTGAAATACGTAATTGAAATACAATTACGTAATTTGTATTTGTATTTCAATTACTGCCTTAAAATGTAATTTGTAATTTGTATTTCAATTACCAGACGTCGAAGTAATTTGTAATTAGTATTTCAATTACTTCAGGCTTCAAAATACATTTTTAAAATACATTTACAACACACAACGCAAATTGTCAATGAGGTAATGACGGCCCATAATATTTTACTTTTTATTTTACATTAGTTTGAAGTCGGTGCCAATAATGATCGTTTGCCACAAATACGTTAATCTCATAGGGGCTTATATTTTGCGCTGTTTGGGGTAACTACAGTAAATTATATACAGATATGAAGTTAATTGTAAATTCAATTCCTATGTTACTGTGAGTTAAACAAGTCAAAAAAATGTTTTTGAACCTTTGTAGCTTTTGATGGAAGTACTGGTGGAAGGTAATGCTAATAAAGGGTATATTTACAGATGGTGGTTTTTTACGCTGGTTCTCCGTGTGGTGACGGATTAAGAATACAAATGTCACCACCCCATCTCCTCCCGAGGGTGCTGTAAAAGTCAGCTAAGGGATATTGCACACAGATAACATCCTCTGTGAGAGACGGAATCCTCGAAAATAAACCCTGTGCCAACACGCCTGGTCAGCGGGTACCTACACTACATAAACACGAAAAACTTTATTTCGAAAGTCACAAATACGAATTTCATAATACCGATTTTCATAATTCCGAATGGTTAATAAAAATCGGTTAATAAAAAACAAAGTTATTTGTGAACAAACATTAAAAAAAACATGCTCTTTTTTAAAGTTGGGTAAAAATATTAGTATAAATGTATTTTGTAATTTGTATTTCAATTACAAACAGCCAAAATACTGTATTTTGTAATTTGTATTTCAATTACTCCACTCAAAAGTAATTAGTATTTTGTATTTCAATTACTTGCAAACGCAGTATTTTGTAATTTGTATTTCAATTACAACAAAGCATGTATTCTGCCCAGCCCTGAGTCCAGTACATGAACCACTACGCCAGGAAGTCCGTCAAATTATGATATAATAATATAATATAAAATATAATAAAATCTTATATATAAAATTCACGTGTCACAGTGTTAGTTACCGTACTCCTCCAAAACGACTTGACCGATTCTTCTCAAATTTTACATACATATTCAGTAGGTCTGAGAATCGGCCAACATCTATTTTTCAAACTTTTTTTTTGTGTGGCAAAACAACGTTTGCCGGGTCAGCTAGTATAATATAATTATGATATAAGTACAACAGATATTTACTGGTGAAGTGAAAATGGACCGTCTCCAACAGTGGGATGTTAAAAATTAGATCTGTCATAGAAAAAAAATCAACAAATGGAAATATAATACATCGTCGTCTCTATACGACTCTAACTATAGTCTTTACTTATTAGAAAACAAAGTCATTATATTTGTATGTATGTCCATATGTGAACTTATATCTTCAATACGCAACGGATTTTGATGCGATTTTAGATAAGTGTTCTTCAAGAAGAAGGATAGCTTTTTTGTATAATTTGTTAAGATTTTTTATATTTTATGACGGGCATCCATTTAGTATGTTTCTTGTCTATGAAACGTACATAATATATTGTATTATGCAAGAATCTAGACCCGAGTACGACGCGGTAAGAATTATAATCAATTTGGTTCTCCATTTAATAGTATAATCAAGGGCAATGATCTAACATGTTACAATCTCTAGCTCTCTGCCCAGCCCACTGTTGGGCACGAACCTACTCTACTTTGGGAGGGATATTGGTCTACTACACCGCTTTGACCAGGAGCGGGCACAGCTTTAGTTTAAGGTGTGTCCAAACATTGAGCGGCAAGAGCGCGGCAGCAACTCGCGGCGTTTGCAGAACACATTTCTGCCGCGCTCTAGTTAGGACGAAGCTGACTAAGGCTAAGCGTATGCTGAGACACAGGCGACGCAGGTCCACGCAGGGCAGGGCGGCGCAGATTTTGTAATGCTTGAGCGTACCGTGTGCTACGTACGTTGCGACGCAGGTTGCATGCGACACAGACACGAGTTTGCCCTGCGGGCGTATTATGAGCTTTTTAAAAATCATGCAAGTTCCAAGCAGGCCGTACACTGCCTGACTAAATTATGTATTATGGTAAACATAAAAAATTTAGTTAAAAAATTTTAGTTAGTACTTAAAGTTTTAGTTGTACCTTCACTATAAACATATTAATCTATGACTGTTTTAGCGAACTGGATGGCTGGGAGTTATGTTCATATTACGAATTTGCCGGGCAGTTCCATTCACGACGTAAACGGCCTGGGAATAAGAGCTCATAATACGGCCGCTGCTCCGTGCCCCGTTGTAGTGCCGGCACTTGGCCGGCACGGGGCACCCGGCACAGATTACAGCGAGACGAGTTCAGACGTGTTTTTATAAAATATGTTTTTATCCACTTTGTTGCAATGAACTTCTAATTGAATTAGTTTGATGTGAACCATGTTTATATGACACAATTCATCCAGAATGCAAAAAAGACCGTTTTTTTCAAATAATCACTTTGCCAAATAGTTTTTTTACGTTTTAACAAACTGTAAAGTAACAATAACTCATCGATTTCATTATCGGAATCTGACTCTGAACTCATTTTCAACAACAACTCATTTTCGCCGCGCTATCATTGGACGACAGCCACGCGTAAACGCTTCTGACTACCTGCCGCGCACGATCAGGCTAAGCGTATGCTGAGACGCAGGCAGACACGTGTCTGCGTCGCATGTACCTGCGTTGCAACGTACGTAGCACACGGTACGCTCGAGCAATACAAAATTTGCGCCACCCTGCCCTGCGTGGTCCTACGTCGCCTGCGTCTCAGCATACGCTTAGCCTTCATCGTGCGCGGCAGGTAGTCCGCGTGGCTGTCGTCCAATGATAGCGCGACGGGCCGCGCGCGGCAGCCGCGCTCGATTGCCGCTCAATGTTTGGACACACCTTTACGTTACCGTCTCTCATAGAGGATGTTTTCTGTGTACAATATTCTTTAGCTGGCGTTTACAGCACCCTGGGAAAGAAAAATATCCATGGTGTTCCTCCATAGGATTCACTTTTGGAACCACAGTTTAAAACAGACACATAGATGATGATGTATTATCAGAGCTTGTTAAACAAGCCAATTTAGTATAAAAACAATTGAATTTGATGGGTAGCAAGTCACGTAAATCGGAAGGCCATCTTTAATTGATTGATTCATTTCCTTACATTTGAATAATGGTCATAGACCTTCGTAATTAATAATATAAAAAAAAAATTGGTCAAGTGCGAGTGGGACTCGCGCACGAAGGGTTCCGTACCATTATCTATGCAACATAAGGCAACGTTATTAGTATCGAGCAAGAAACGGTAAAAAAAAACAGTTTTTTGTATGGGAGCCCCCCTTAAATATTTATTTTATTTTATTTTTAGTATTTGTTGTTATAGCGGCAATAGAAATACATCATCTGTGAAAATTTCAACTCTCTAGCTATCACCGTTCTTGAGATACAGCCTGGTGACAGACGGACGGACGGACGGACGGACGGACGGACAGCGAAGTCTCAGTAATAGGGTTTCCGTTTTTACCCTTTGGGTACGGAACCCTAAAAATGAGAGGTAATGATTGCCATCAATTATGGTCAAATTATGAATTATTCATAAGAGATAATCGGTCAATGACATTTTTTAATGATTTATGTAAATTGTATGACTATAAATGTATGTGTTTAGCAGCGAGCACGAAGTTTGATTTTCGGCAAAAAATAACACAAAAATCCTGAATATTTTTGTGCTCAATATATGTATACGTAACATTTCAGATCAATCCGACTACAGCACTTGCTGATAGTCAGATTGATCACTTAGTGAAAATCACTTTCAAAGATTCCGTTATATGTAACGGATACGATTAATACATTGATAGATACATACCGAGCTAATAAAAGCTTGTTAAAAATCATACATTTTAGAATTTATTTACATTTTATATTTTTTTCTCGGTTCATTAGCATCCCACATCCCACTGTTGGTCACGGTCCACGTTCACAACACTACTATACTATATCTGTTGTACTTATAATATCATAATGAACACTAGTTTTGGTATACGGATTAGTTTATAACTGTACGTCTCTTATAGTTTATCTGCTTAACATTTAGCTGTCTGTTAGTTTTAAAAGGACCCAGTTTTAAAACTAAAAGACAGCTAAATGTTAAGCAGATTTTTTACCCAGTAAAAGGAAATGGGCTGGTGACACTTGTATTGTAATCCGTCACCATGCATTGTATACGGCAAAGAGGCGACTCTTTGCGTGTCTATTGCTATTTCTAGCGAAAGTATAAGCATTCTTATAAAATTTCCTTTTATACATTCTTTATAAAGTTTGCACGTAATATAACCGCGGCAGACATACGGACGAACAGCGAAGTTTCAGTAATAGGGTCTCGTTTCACCTTTTCGTAAGGAACCCTAAAACTAACAATAACTAGGTAAATAAGAGATTCCCAATAAAATACAAACATATAACAAACCCACGTTTACAACAAAAGCAAATATGCATTAATCCATGAGTAAATACCACATTATCTTGACAATAACTTTACTCTATGCAGATATTAAATGTAGGGTATCCATCCATCAGCCTTTCACCATTCACAGCAGGACAAAGACCTCCATTATAGAACACCACAACGTGGATCCAGCGCCGTGAGCGGTGCCAATTCTTTAGCGTTTAGCCACACCTACTTCTCCCACAATGCAATGACAATTTCGGTCGCAATATAGTTAAGAATCTGACGTCATTTGCATTACGTTGGTCGCGCGACCGGGTTGCTTAACCTCCGAATGCCACCTTTACATGATAAGTATTATAGCTAATAATAATTTAGACGGAACCCTGATTACTATTCTACGGAATCTCTAGATTCAGCAGAAACCAGCCTCATTCTCTCTTTCTCCAGCCTATTACCGTCCTACTGTTGGGCACGGGCCTCCTCCACTCTGAAAGGAATTACGGTCTACTGGTCGCGCTAACCAGGCGGGTTGATATAGGGTTTGTTTTCTAGTTTTCCATCTCTCATAGAGGATGTTATTCTGTGTACAATATTCCTTAGCTGGCTTCTACAGAATCCTGGGAAGGAAAAGAAGTAGTGACACTTTTATTCTTCAACATAAGAATTCCGAAAAAAACGTACTGTTTTTGCAATTCTGCCATGAATGTTGATTTTAAAGAAATTGCAATTCTTTTGTAAATATTATTTCTATAGTTTTGTAGTAGGTACTAGTTACTTGTGTTGTGTAATGTGTATTACTTGTGTATTAACAATGCAAATAATTACACTTGTAATACCTCTATGAAGTCATATCACCATTCTCCTGCTTTTATCCCAATGCTAAATATTTAACCATCATCATCGTAATGTCCTGCTTTTTTACTAAGAGGATAGGATAGGAAGAGACTATACAGCGTCTTATGCTACGATTTAAACATACTTATTCCTTGGCCTCATTTTACAACCAACTTAAAATCAAGAGTTTCATTTTAATAATCTTTACATATTACAGAACAAAAGTTGTTATTTCTGTATGACGTGGTATGGGAAGTATCGAGGAAAGCTCCTCGTCGACCGCTCCCTATTTTGTCTGTTTTTTGCGCGCGCGTCAAAGGACCGGGAATACGAGTGCGAGTAGCTGGCCACATAATGGCGCGGTCGCTATTGATGTGATCCACCATCTCCGTTGGCGAGGACCACGATGACGATCTATATTTCTTTTTACTAAATTGATATAATTAGCTATACTAAAAATGCATAGTGCGCACGCTGCCACAGTTTAATCGTCCATTGTCTCAAAGGCAAATGACAAGTGAGGAGCGTCGCGATTAATTGTGCGAGTAGAGCAGTGTGTGGCCAGAGAGGGCAATATCACGATAAATCGCGGCAGCGCAAGGATCATAGTGCGGCAGGCCCATTTATATGTGAGATTATATCTTTAAAACTACGCAACGGATTTTGATGCGGTTTTTTTTATTACATAGAGTGGTTGAAGAGGATAGCTTTTTTGTATTATTCGTTAGGGTTTGGTTTCTAAATTCCACACGTACAAAGTTGTGGGCAACAGTTAGTTTCATATATTTTATAGTTTTTTGAAATATAGTTTACTGCATTTCATAAAAAGGGAATGGTGTGGTGTCATTTGTATTTTTAATAAAACAACACATAGATACTTCCTAAAAAATATTATAAAGCTTCAAATTGTTCGTTTGTTTGAATGCACTAATCTCAGGAACTACTGGTTTGATTTGAAGAATTCTTTTTATTGTTGGATTGTCTGTTTATCGAGGCAGGCAATTAGCTATATAACATCACGCTGCGACCAATAGGGGCGAAGCATTAGTGAAAAATGTTGCAAAAACGGAAAAGCTGCTAGTTCTAAATAAAATTTTTCTTTGTGTATAATTTATCTAAGTGAATAAAACTAAAGGTTACTATTGTTTTTCCTCATTAATTTATGCAAATACATATCTCAATTTACATGTCGAATTAGATAACTATATGTTCTTGGAAGTTAATTTAATATTTATTCCAAAAAGGTTTTACTACAAAAAATATTAAAAAAATATTAATTTTTTATTTTTATAGTAAATCTTTTTTGATATTGTGTAATATTCACTTACAAAAATATTTAAAAAAAATGATCAAGCATGAGTTGAGCTCACACATAAAGGGTTTACTATTATTAATTATATTTGTCATATGTCTGACTCCAAATAACGGGATAAGGGCAGGAGACTGATGATGGTGAGAATTTGTTGCTATACACAAACTGTGAAATGTTCAGCTCTCTAGCTATCACCCTTCTAGAGGAGATACGAGTACTTTAGTAACAAACGGACAGCGAAGTCTTAGTAATAGGGTTCTATTTTAACTTTCGGTGCAGAACCCTAAAAACCCCATTGTTGATTTTAGTTTAGTTTAAATACCTATGTATTATATCTGTATTTTGGTACCCATAATATAAGCAATGCGCATAATAAGGGAAAAGAGGATGTCAGTCAGTAAAAGAAATTACTTACATTAAGGAATTGTTTGACTGCCTTGAGCACGAATACTGCCAACTCTACATAACCGTTTCCCAATAGTCTGGACGTGGAAACCAATACTTTGCAATTCCTCATGATTCAGAATTTTCCTTCCATCAAATATATATGCAGGTTTCATCATTACTTCGTAGATCTTCTTAAAATCTAGAGTTCTAAACTCATCCCATTCTGTACATAAAACTATTGCATGAGCATCCGTTACTGCAGAATAAGCAGTATCATGTATTTCAACATTTCTCTTAACAATTTCTGGTTCCGATGTTGCATAGGGGTTAGTCAACTCATACATTATCTGCTCCGTTTCTACTTTAGGATCATATATATGTAATTTCGCGCCCTCATCAAGTAATGTATGAGATACATAGATAGCTGGTGATTCTCTAGTATCTCCAGTATTTTTCTTAAACGAAAATCCTAAAATGGCAATGTTTTTGTCCGTAACAGTATTAAAAAGCGATTCTATCACTTTCCTCGTAAATCTAATTTTCTGATAATCATTTAAGCTTAATACTTGCTGCCAATAAGCTGCTACTTCCGGTAGGTTCAAGCATTCACATAAATATATAAGGTTAAGTATATCTTTTTGGAAACAACTGCCTCCAAAACCGATAGATGCTTCAAGGAATTTCGGTCCGATACGGGAGTCTCTACCAACTGCTCGTGCTACCTCTGACACATCAGCCCCTGTAGCTTCGCAGACAGCTGATAGGGAATTAATACTCGATATTCTTTGTGCAAGGAAAGCATTTGCAGCAAGTTTAGACAGTTCAGAGCTCCAAGTATTAGTAGTAAGGATGTTTTTAGCTGGAATCCAGTGTTTGTATACCCAGCATAGTTCTTGAATAGCTTTTTGACCATCTGGAGTATCTTCCCCGCCAATTAACACCCTTTCAGCTTCAACCAAGTCAACGATAGCTGTCCCTTCAGCTAAAAACTCAGGGTTAGACAGAATCTGATACTCTACACCTGGTTTTGTATTAGCTCTTAGTATTTTCATGATAATTTCAGCAGCTTTGACCGGTACAGTACTTTTTTCAACTACAATTTTGTTACTTGTAGCTAAATCTGCTATCATACGAGCTGCACTTTCTACATATTTTAAATCCGCAGCTCTTCCTTTCCCATTACCAAACGTTTTAGTAGGAGTATTCACTGATATGAATATTAAATCAGCCTCTTGTATACCTCTAGCGATGTCGGTAGAAAAAAATAAATTCCTACCTCTGCATTGACGGACAACATCGTCCAATCCTGGTTCATATATAGGCAGTTTGTCAGAATTCCACTGACTTATTCTTTCAGCGCTCTTGTCGCAAACAGTAACCTTGATATTAGGGCATTTTAATGCGATTACACTGCAAGTAGGACCACCCACATATCCGGCGCCTAAACAGCAAATTTTTTCTACAACCATCTTCTAAAACACACACGTAACAGCCAGTATTAAAATAAACACTTGAATTAAAACCTTTTTAAAGGTAGCTAATTTTATTTTTATGTAGATTTGATTGTGTTTTGATCTAGTCTGCCTACGATTAAATCATGTGGCGACCAAATGTTTTAACGTTACGTCGTTAATTACTACAGAGTGGGGCGATCATGAGCCTTTTATTTTAATTCCGCCGACGAACGAGACAACAAACGCACGGACGGGAAAATGCAGTCGGCTGATGGTGTCAATGACATTTGCCAATACGCTAATCGCTATACGCTCACTTCACTTGAGCCAATTTTATAAAATAGTGATGGGCAAATACCCATACCTACTATATGTTTTAATAAGTTTTAATTTCCTAGAATTTCCAGATAAGCTTATTAAAAATGATGTCCAGATTATTTCAACTATAGATTTAGAGTCAAGATTACGAGGAACTCGTGTAAATGTAGATAATTAAATCGTGCAAATAGCTTGTTCTTAATTATTTTTACATATTATGTAGATCATGAATTATGATAGACAGATTTCTATCAGCTTAATATTTTTGTTCTAATATAAAACAAACAATATGACACCTACATGCTACATTTATTGGTATCAATTCTGCGTGCACAACTAAACTTAATTTAAAAAATGAAATCTGATGGTGTCAATAACGTAGTTAGTTCAGAAACGTTAGTTGAAATTTCTTATTATAAAAACTGTGTATTATAGATTGAAATTGCCTGAATTGCCCTTATTATATCGTGATGACTTACAACTTTATCTTGTCTCTTGTCTTAAAGTCGTCATTAAAGAGTAGCTATTGCCCAGGACTTATATCCAGGTGAAAGTCATTCAAAAAACTTAAAAAAGAATACATTTGTAGCAAGTTTGCTACTCTATAAGAATACATTTTTAAAAATCATTTATAGTTTCCTAGCTTTCTTTGATCTTTAAAAAATGTATTCATTTGGTGAATCTAATAATTGCTAAAGTTACACATCGTACACACACGTAACACATAGTGCGTACATACTACACATCACTACAGATAGCACAGTGTTACCAGTTATGAATGTATAAATGTTGCCACTTAATATATTCACAAAATAATAGAATAATTACCCCCATAAATTAATTATAATGGGGTATACGGTTTTAATATCTAGTGTAAATCTGTGGTGTTATGTACTTATATGAGATAACTAAATCTATGTAGGTACTCGAAGGTTATGTATGAGATATGAACATATCTTCTTCATCCTGCCCTTATCCCAAGTTACTTTGGGTCGGCACAGCACGTTTTTTCATTCCAGCCTCTCCTTTCAGTAGTTATATTCCTGCCACGCAAATTGATAATGCGCTGGAACCTTGTCAAATGAACGCCCTTGTGACGTCGTCAGCAAAGAAAAATTACAGCTAACAAAATGTAATGTTCTCATCTATACGTCACTATGACGTCACCAACATGGCCGCCAGGCGCATTACCAATTTGTGTGGCTTATATGGGCTTATATCAGGTGCTCAAGTCCACTATTTTGGAACATTGTCATACCGGCACAATACCGGCACGATACCGTTGCAATTGAAGTCAAATATCCGTAGTCTGCTATATGCCGTCATAACGGTCTTTCAATGGTAATAGAATTGTCGGTCTCTTTTATCTATGACCAATTATTTATTTATGGCAATCTGTCGACACAGGACAATTTCAAAATATTACTGTCAAATTCAAAATAGCAGACTACCGAAACATTTCAGTCATTGAATTGCAATTGTGAAGCAGTTGTGTACGAGACTAGCAATTTATGTCACTTTGACAATTGTAAGACAATGATGAATTAATAGTAGACTACCAAAAACTTTACTATTGCACCATAATGGTACAATAATGGTACAGTTGTGAGTGTGACACCGTTGAAATACCCGACTCAGGGCCCAGTAGTTAGACTAGTTAGTTCGCTATGCATTGAAAAAGATCTTAGATTCTTAGAGCGTTAACCCAACAGGAGTTGAGATTATAACTATTATAAGGCAACCCTTGCTAAAAAAGGTACGAGAATAATTATCAAACTCATTGTGTACAGACGCTGCCGCTGTAATGATGCGGTGTTGATGATGGGAACCACTGTTACGCCTTTAAAAAGTACTTGTTGTTTAACATATCTTAGGGTGCGCAGTGTTGTGTGAGTCACTTCGACACACCGCGCCCTGCTGACATACATGACAGTATTTTTGTCAAAGAAAACAGCGTGAAACAGCTCTGGTTGGGTTCATACCTTCTATCTATTCTGGGCCCTGAGTCGGGTATTTCAACGGTCTCACAACTGTACCATTATTGCACCATTATGGTGCAATAGTAAAGTTTTTGGTAGTCTACTATTAATGTGTCGTCATAACGACTTCATCATTGTCTTACAATTGTCAAAGTGACATAAATTGCTAGTCTCGTACACAACTGCTTCACAATTGCAATTCAATGACTGAAATGTTTCGGTAGTCTGCTATTTTGAATTTGACAGTAATATTTTTAAATTGTCCTGTGTCGACAGATTGCCATAAATAAAAAATAGATAGATAGAAATATTAGAAATTGTTCTTTGTAATTTATTGCAATTTACTAATCTCCTAAACTTCACATTGCTTTTTATACTAATAAATAGTATGTACAAATATATTTAAACGAAGTCTAGCATGATTAAATGTTTAAATTTATTAGTAGTTTTTCGAAAATCACTTCAACTAACGCATTTTTTAAAAACGGCAACACATACATACCATTCTAACACAATCCATAGATAAAAGAGACCGAAAATTCAATGCATAGATAAAAGAGATCGACAATTCTATTACCATTGAAAGACCGTTATGACGGCATATAGCAGACTACGGATATTTGACTTCAATTGCAACGGTATCGTGCCGGTATTGTGCCGGTATGACAATTGTTCCAAAATAGTGGACTTGAGCACCTGTGGTTCATACTAAGATCATCTGGTGTCCAGTGTGACCAGATTCAGTATTTTAATACTTTTTCAGTATATTTCAGCGATTTTTCCGAACATCAGGGCCCTGAGTCGGGTATTTCAACGGTGTCACAACTGTACCATTATTGTACCATTATGGTGCAATAGTAAAGTTTTTGGTAGTCTACTAATAATGTGTCGTCATAACGACTTCATCATTGTCTTACAATTGTCAAAGTGACATAAATTGCTAGTCTCGTACACAACTGCTTCACAATTGCAATTCAATGACTGAAATGTTTCGGTAGTCTGCTATTTTGAATTTGACAGTAATATTTTTAAATTGTCCTGTGTCGACAGATTGCCATAAATAAAAAATAGATAGATAGAAATATTAGAAATTGTTCTTTGTAATTTATTGCAATTTACTAATCTCCTAAACTTCACATTGCTTTTTATACTAATAAATAGTATGTACAAATATATCTAAACGAAGTCTAGCATGATTAAATGTTTAAATTTATTAGTAGTTTTTCGAAAATCACTTCAACTAACGCATTTTTTAAAAACGGCAACACATACATACCATTCTAACACAATCCATAGATAAAAGAGACCGAAAATTCAATGCATAGATAAAAGAGATCGACAATTCTATTACCATTGAAAGACCGTTATGACGGCATATAGCAGACTACGGATATTTGACTTCAATTGCAACGGTATCGTGCCGGTATTGTGCCGGTATGACAATTGTTCCAAAATAGTGGACTTGAGCACCAGTATATTTTCAGGTATATTGCTGGCAGTCAGTATTTTTGGGTATATTTTGGTTGAAGTTATGGCAACACCGTAGTGAGTGATCGTCTTTGCGACAATGTTTGCGGAATTCCCCGAAACGCGAACATTGGGGACTTTCCCGGATATAGTTTATACTTATACATGTTATCTATGAGCAAAGATGAGTAAGTTACAGATATGACAAGAAAGACGGCCAGTGCCGGCGTTGTAGTATTGTAATACTACATATACAATTATCAATCAATACATAGTATTAATCAGACTTGCAGAATGTATGTTCGCCTAAAACTTTACAACTGCTGGACCGATTTTAATGCGGTTTGCACTATTAGAAAGAGCGTAATTTCCAGATTGCATACATTCAAATTCGTTGTGTTTCATGAATATCAGTCTACTCGGACGAATTTGGGACGGGCCGCTAGTTTATCTATAATTTTCAAAACAACGTCTAGTTTTTAAGTTTTCAGTTGCATAAATAGGTAGTAGTTAAACTTAAAAGATACTTTATTACTAGTATCAAATCGTCTAATACGGTTCAAGTGAAATGATTGTCTCTTCTGCATTCGACTTAATCTTCGAGGACTTTCTTTCGATAATTCGGGAATTTCCCCAAAATAGGTGATGTTTTTGTCATCATATAAATAGAACGCGATTATTGTTGTTTTTATTTACTTAGTTGCATTCATCCGGATAGCATGTCTAGTTTTCAGCAAAGTTATTTAGCTAAGTGGGAACAAATTCCGGAATTTTCTTCGTGGCTTTCACGTTATAAAGATGACAAATTCACCGCATTTTGCAAAGCATGCAATGCGAAACTGCAAAGTAGATTAGCGTCTATAAAACAGCATGCACATACTGAAAAGCATAAATCGAACTTGATAAAATATAAAGGACAGTCAAAGGTAAGCATAACTCGCTTTACTTACCTAGTTCAAGGAGTTTGGATATACATATTTTAATTTAAAGTTAATCATCCTAGTTTTGTTTCTCAAAATCAGTTAGGTAACAGCTATGAAATGCGGCGCTGTTATAAAAAAAACTAAGCAACCAAGTATTTTTTAAATTTTCAGGTTGACACATTTTTCAAAAAGGCCCCACTGAAAGACGAAGTCAAGAAAGTTGAGCTGCGTTTATGCAGTTTTCTGTCGGAACACAACATCTCATTTAGAGCTATGGACCATCTTAGTGATGTTCTAGTGAAGTGTTTTACCGATTCCGATATTGCGAAAGAATTTTCCTGCAAGAGAACCAAAGCAGCCGCTATAACTTATAATGTTTTAGGACCCAATTTCGAAAAAGATATGATTGAAGACATACTTGGTACTGCATCTCCTTCAGGTAAACCAGTATATTCAATTATAATCGATGAGAGTACAGATGTTGCAACAGTCAAAGTATTGGCAATAGTAGTTAAATACTTCTCTGAAACTAAATGTACTGTACAAACCAAATTCCTTGATTTAGTTGATTTAAGTGGTGAAACCGCAGGTCATTTATTTAATTCGTTGTCATCAAAATTATCCGAATTAGGTTTAGAAATAAAAGACGTAATAGGATTCGCTGCTGATACTACGAATGTGATGTTTGGTCAACATTCTGGCATTGTTGCAAAAATTAAAGAAGTAAACCCAAAGTGCTTTTTCATAAAATGTGTTTGTCACTCTGCAGCATTAAGTGTTAGCCAGGCCTGTAAAATACTGCCTAGAAATTTAGAACAAATAGTAAAAGAAGTATATGGATATTTTTCTGTCAAAGAGAATTTGCTGAGTTCCAAAATTTCACAGACACTGAAAATCACAGAATTTTGCGTCATTACGACATAAGGTGGCTTTCACTTCATGCCAGGTGCTCAAGTCCACTATTTTGGAACAATTGTCATACCGGCACAATACCGGCACGATACCGTTGCAATTGAAGTCAAATATCCGTAGTCTGCTATATGCCGTCATAACGGTCTTTCAATGGTAATAGAATTGTCGATCTCTTTTATCTATGCATTGAATTTTCGGTCTCTTTTATCTATGGATTGTGTTAGAATGGTATGTATGTGTTGCCGTTTTTAAAAAATGCGTTAGTTGAAGTGATTTTCGAAAAACTACTAATAAATTTAAACATTTAATCATGCTAGACTTCGTTTAAATATATTTGTACATACTATTTATTAGTATAAAAAGCAATGTGAAGTTTAGGAGATTAGTAAATTGCAATAAATTACAAAGAACAATTTCTAATATTTCTATCTATCTATTTTTTATTTATGGCAATCTGTCGACACAGGACAATTTAAAAATATTACTGTCAAATTCAAAATAGCAGACTACCGAAACATTTCAGTCATTGAATTGCAATTGTGAAGCAGTTGTGTACGAGACTAGCAATTTATGTCACTTTGACAATTGTAAGACAATGATGAAGTCGTTATGACGACACATTAATAGTAGACTACCAAAAACTTTACTATTGCACCATAATGGTGCAATAATGGTACAGTTGTGAGACCGTTGAAATACCCGACTCAGGGCCCTGTATTAGTAGAATAATTGAGCAGTGGAGGGCATTGCAATTGTTCTTTCAAGACCAATACTTGAGTGATCGCAAAATGTCATCAGAATTTTTATTTAATTCTTTTACCACTGATATAAACAAATTGTACTTTTACTTTTTGGACTACATTTTGCCGATTGTAAACAAATTTAACATAATTTTTCAAGGCGATTATCCGTGCATTGATAGACTGTATGATGATGCATCTAGTATGTACTTGTCGATTTTGGGTTGCTTCATGAAAGCTAATTACATCAAACGTACGGACAATGTATTTACGTTAGACCCAAAGTCTAATGTAAATTATTTGCCATTGAAAGATATGTACTTAGGTATTCAAGTAGGCCAAGAATTAATCAAACACAGGGACAATGTAAACATGAAAGAACAGATTGCTGAGTTTTTCAGAAGGTGCCAATCATTTTTAATTGAGTTGAGCACGCAATTGAAATCACGTTTGCCTTTTGAAAATCCAGTTTTTCGATAACTGAAATTTCTTGACCCACACACTGCCGTGCATAAAGAATTTCGCAGTTTACGAAATGTGATAGAAACTTTCCCATGCGAAGTACAGCCAGAACAAATGCAGTTAATTGACGAAGAATAAAGAACCCTAAAGTTTGATCGCGAAGTAAGTGATTTGTTACAATCTTCCAGCACTGGCTCACCCATCTCGTGTGAACAATTTTGGGTGGAAGTTGGGAAAATTTCTAACAGTGATGGCATGTTAAAATACAAAAATATAACTAGTTTTAGTAAATGTCTTCTATGTATACCGGTGTCGAATGCTGCATGCGAGCGCATATTTTCACAGATAAATTTAATAAAAACGGACCAAAGAAACAGGTTTATAAACAAAAATGTGTCAGCTATTTTAAAAACAAAGCAAGGTGTTAAGGATGAAGGAGGTTGTGTAAATTTTAATCCTTCGAAAAGGATGTTAAAATATAACTCTAACATTTATTGTGAGTATGAATAAATAAAACGTGTTAAGAAAATCAGTATTTTTATTGGTATATCTGTCCTATGTAAGTCGGTATATTTCAGTATTTTTTTGAGGTGCCTCGGTATTTTCGTAAAATTTAATCTGGTCACACTGCTGGTGTCTTATATTCATGTTTAACCAAATATATGAGCGGTGTGTATGAGTTTAATAATTTTAATGAAGTAAAACAAATTATCCATGTTTAGATCGTAGCAAATGACGCTATGTACAGTCTGTGTTTACACAAATGGAGTAAAGCCGTCACGATATGTACCTATGGGTTATGCAAGTAGGAAGTAAGATATAAAATAATTATTGTATCGTTATATTATCTACAATTAAACATTAAAATAATCTCTTATCGTTTAAATATCTCCAGTCTTTGTAAAGACATATAAAACATATTATTTTATAGATAATGGTATCAACTCTATTTGCACAACTAAACTAGACTAAAACTTGAATATTAATAGTGTTGTAGGCACATTGTTTGCAAGTAGACTATATAAGCTATTACTATATCAAATATATGGAGTCGCAAATAAACGCCATTCAAGTCCGGACGCATTTCATTTTTATCCTCTAACCGACTCACGACATAATATACACCTAATGTGTCAATAACACAATTCAGTAACGTTAACTGAACATTCTTCATCAAAAACTGTGTATTTTAAAATAACAAATTTAAATAATTTTAATTAAGTACAATGAAATAGTCACTTAGGTTATCACATAGTTCATTTCACAGATGAAATATATAGTTATATAAAATCTGTGGTTTGATAAAAGGGCGACCACAGTCCTCCAAAGAGTAAAGTAATATAGATATAACAGTCCTCATTAGAATGCGTCTCGGGCATTGCTGTGTACCATCACATTTGGCCAGAATAAAAGTTCGACCGGACCCATACTGTACGTGTGGCGAGTTTGGAGACTTGAACCATGTATTTTTCTCTTGTGACCTTCATGATCATATCTCTCTTCTAAATAGCCTCATTGCCCTTAATGTTCCTCTTCCTAGTCACACTAATATTCTTCTCTCTTCTTTAGATCCTTCTATTTATTCAAGCCTAGCTACTTTTATTGTAAATAATAATATTCAACTATAATATTATAATATAGTAACTATGTACATTGTATAAATTTATTTATTTTTATTTTATAGTATAACTAGCTGACCCGGCAAACGTTGTTTAGCCATACTAAAAAAAAAGTTTGAAAAATAGATGTTGGCCGATTCTCAGACCTACTGAATATGCATGTAAAATTTCATAAAAATCGGTCAAGCCGTTTCGGAGGAGTACGGTAACTAACACAGTGACACGTGAATTTTATATATAAGATACTTAATAAATTTACATTGTATTTAAAAAAAAAACAAAATAAAAAATATATTATTTTAAATATGTATCTGTTATTAAATTTTATTTCCTACCTACTCTCCTGATCTGATTCCTTTCCAAATTTTACGTATTTTTGTAATATTGATTTCCCTAATTTTTTGAATATGGCAAAAGATTACACAGGCGCCAAAAAAAAAAATCGCTGGTTGGTTTCATTTTAGGTAAGGTGGTTAAGTTAGACAGAATTGGTATTAAAATGATTATCATAAATATTAAAGTGTAACAAGCACTAGATTTATGATTTGATTGTAATAATGTTAATAATCGATTGTTATTGTTGATAATATTAAATCGTTCTTTGTATTTAATTGCACATAATAATGTCTTACTCATTTATTTATAAATAAATAGCCTTTTTTAGGGTTCCGTACCCAAAGGGTAAAAACGGGACCCTATTACTGAGACTTCGCTGTCCGTCCGTCCGTCCGTCCGTCCGTCCGTCCGTCCGTCCGTCTGTCACCAGGCTGTATCTCAAGAACGGTGATAGCTAGAGAGTTGAAATTTTCACAGATGATGTATTTCTATTGCCGCTATAACAACAAATACTAAAAATAAAATAAAATAAATATTTAAGGGGGGCTCCCATACAACAAACATGATTTTTAGGGTTCCGTACCCAGTATCTCAAGAACGGTGATAGCTAGACAGTTGAAATTTTCACAGATGATGTATTTCTATTGCCGCTATAACAACAAATACTAAAAATAAAATAAAATAAATATTTAAGGGGGGCTCCCATACAACAAACATGATTTTTAGGGTTCCGTACGCAGTATCTCAAGAACGGTGATAGCTAGACAGTTGAAATTTTCACAGATGATGTATTTCTATTGCCGCTATAACAACAAATACTAAAAATAAAATAAAATAAATATTTAAGGGGGGCTCCCATACAACAAACATGATTTTTTTACCGTTTCTTGCTCGATACTAATAACGTTGCCTTATGTTGCATAGATAATGGTACGGAACCCTTCGTGCGCGAGTCCGACTCGCACTTGACCAATTATTTCATATTTCCCGCGAGTTCTCTAATAAAAACATCGATTTTCTTAACATTATTAAACTAAATACATATTATGTACAGATTTAAGTAGTTAAATCTGTGCTAATAAGTTTATTTTACGGCTAAAAGCTGAAGTGCGGGTGGACGTGGACCTACGTTTAGCCGGCTAAAAGGTGTAGCCGGGGGGTAAGACTCGGCGTTACGAATAATAGTAGAGAAGTTAGAATCAATGAAAAATGTTGCAAAAACGGGGGAGGTTTTTAAACGTACGAAGTCGCGGGCAAAAGCTAGTCAATGGTTAAACCTATTACGGAGACTCCGCTTTCCGTCTGTCTCTTGAACGGTGATAGCTAGACAGTTATCGGACTAGATTTTTTTTACAGATTACTTGCCTTAGCCGGTTTTTAGTTCAATATTAAGTCTAGATAGGACATATCATACCATAATTTCTTAGAAACTTAAATTACAGGAAGTAGGTACGCACTAAATACAAAAGTAACAAATACGTAGAATCCACTGTTATTATATAAACATACATACTTACATGTTATTTTATGCGTCATAATAATATGGGTATTTAATATGGTTTTTTCAGGGTTCGGTAACAAAAGGAAAATGTAAAATAGGATCCTGTTACTAAGATTTCGCTGTATGTCATACTGTATCTCTGGAACGGTGATAGCTGGAGAGATAAACATTTTACAGTTTGTGTTTAACTGTTGATGCTGTAACTACAAATAGCTTTTTAGGGTTCCGTACCCAAAGGGTAAAAACGGGACCCTATTACTGAGACTTCGCTGTCCGTCCGTCCGTCTGTCACCAGGCTGTATCTTAAGAACGGTGATAGCTAGAGAGTTGAAATTTTCACAGATGATGTATTTCTATTGCCGCTATAACAACAAATACTAAAAATAAAATAAAATAAATATTTAAGGGGGGCTCCCATACAACAAACATGATTTTTTTACCGTTTCTTGCTCGATACTAATAACGTTGCCGTATGTTGCATAGATAATGGTACGGAACCCTTCGTGCGCGAGTCCCACTCGCACTTGACCAATTTTTTTCTTTCTTTGGTCGGAGCTATCTAATCTTGTAACAGATATTCGTATTATCCGAGTCATGGTGGTTTAAGAAAACACTAGATACAAGACAATAATAAATATTGGTACCAATTCGACTTGTAGAACTAAACTTAACTAAAAAATGAAAACAGTTATTGCGTAATAAATTAAATTATAGTGGAAAAAATGATAACCATGAGCGGGACTTGAACCCACGACCTCGGAATACCGTTCCGTTGCTCTCCCATCTGAGCTATCATGGTTCCCGCATATGTTTACCAAATCCTCCACTTCAACCTTCTCAATGTGAGTTAAACATCGTGCGATGTTTTGTGTACAACGCCATCTATTGAGCGGTTTGCACCAACTCGATCAATCGATCACTTAGTGTTCTTTACAGAACACAATTGGACCGAAATAACTTCCCTTCGGCTCAAGTCCCGCTCATGGTTATCATTTTTTCCACTATAATTTAGTTTATTTAGTAAAAGCATAGCAAGTCAATTGCAATAAATTACTTTAGTTATTGCGTATTTAGATTAATTGTCTATTTCGTTGTGCAGATTTTTTATTAATTAAAATCGTTAGTCTATAATATACAGATTTTCTAATAAAAAAGTTCTGATATTTTTTTTCAATAATATTATACATAGTTACTGTTGTATCAGGAGTGTGAGAATGATGCCGATTAGTACATACAATCAAGACTAACTAAAGCTAACTTAATAATAAAATAGCCTTGTTGGACCAAGTCGACCAGTCCCAGCAGAAGGCACCCGTTCACGTTGTATAACGCACACATCAGCCCCGCACAGCTCGACCATTTTGTAGGGAACCGTGCGACCTGACGTGCAACGCTACCAACATGTTAAATCTATATTATTAAACTCTTTGACCAACATAGAGACATTTGAGTGAGCATGAAGAACTTCAATTGTTAATCAATATAAATTTAATCATCTATGCTTTAAGAGGATACCAAAATTCTTCGTGCATTGTTCTACGTACGAAGTTTTCATTGTTTCTTTAGATTGAATGGCTAGAGCTCTAATTTTTAAGTATATGTTTTTTCAATATATAATCTAGGATCGCATAAACTCAGAAACGCGATTGAAAAAAGTTTTCTCGATAGAAAATCTTAGCGAAACAACCTCTCTCATTTTTTATTTTTTTCATTTGTCGGTCTATTATCGCGTATTAACTAATGAAATAACTTTAAAAATATAAGTAACTATTATATATAGAAACACGTAAATCAGAATTAAAATATATTTAGTAGATTTTGAGTAAACAAAAAATATCCCTAATTCTTAATTTTCTATACCTACTAGCTGTGTTAATGTGTACATGTCGACGATAATATTGATGTAGGCCCTTAATTGAGCCTGTGGCCTGTATCATAGACACACATAGATATTTATGTGACTTCCAAGCCGAGTGAACTATAAAGCCATTAGTACACTATCTTTAAATTGGTGAATGATATGATTACTCCAGGAAGAATAAAATAAACCACACATCTGTCAATAAACACATTTATTACATATAACCTAGACTAAGTATCGAATGTAGGTCTCTACGGTTCGTCGGTAGCTCCCAGCACTGCACCACTATAAGCCAAGTCCCAGTATTGTTCCACGCGATGTTTCTGAAAGTGTTCGCGGGCCATCTTCTCTGTTGGCATCACCTGGGTACATGAAAATATTGAATTAGACAAAGATTATACCAGATGGTGGGTTAACGTTTAAAATTGAGAACGATTCCCGCTTGGGATTACCATTTATATGATACTAGCTGACCCGGCAAACGTTGTTTTGCCGTAGGTACTAAAAAAAAATATTGGTTTGAAAAATAGATGTTGGCCTATTCTCAGACCTACTGAATATGTATGTAAAATTTGAGAAGAATCGGTCAAGCCGTTTCGGAGGAGTACGGTAACTAACACTGTGACACGTGAATTTTATATATTAGATTTATAATTGTCATACATATGTTTAAGTACTGCGTATGTGTTTCTATGTATTATAAGTATGTGTTTACAAAAGAAAAGCAGTTTATGTATTTTATCCGTATTCTGGTACCCATAAAACAAGCATATAAGCTTAGCTTGGGACCAGAGGATGTTGTGTGAAACGTCCGTGAATATTTATTTATTATTTATAGCAGCAATAATCCTACTAACATTATAAACGTGAAAGTTTGTGAGTTGTTACTCATTCACGTAAAATCTACTGAATGTATTTTAATAAAACTTTACAATAATGTAGCATAAACATCAGAATTACATATAGGCTACTTTTTTATCCCGAAAGAATGCAATGTTCCCGTGGGATAATAAAAAAAGGACAGATTTTTATCCTTTACTAGCTGCCCCGGCAAACGTTGTTTTGTCATACAATTGTGTGTAAAAATCAATAATTTCATCAAAATCGGACCAGCCAATTGTGAATCTAAACCATCCTCAAACCCCCTTGAATACACACAACAAATTTCATCAAAATCGGTCCAGCCGTTTAGGAGGAGTTCAATTACAAACACACGTACAGAAGATTTATATTCTTCTTTTTCCTTTATACCGCGGATCATAATCTGATGACAAATTAAAAGCTTTTGGATTTTTCTCTATATCAGCACTTCTCTTGGCTAAATTTAAATGTCTAGGGCAATGAGAAGTAACCTATAAGTTTTGATCCCCTATAGTAAGTCGAAAAAGTTAAAAAATGCTCGATCTACATATCGTACGAGTTTCAAGGAGATGCCTTCAGCCGTTGATGAGTAAAACAAGTTTGACGGACGGACAGGTTTCTTTTCTGTATTAAACCGTAATCGAAATAAAATTAAGTCTGCCATATTACAATTAAATCCGTCACCACAACTAAATCCGCGTACACAACTAACTAATACCAACCTTGAACTTAATATCTCCGAAGGCCCTCTGGTTGACAGTTCCCTCCCACACGAGGTGACAGGTGTTGGGCACCTCGTTACCTTCAGTGTCTTTGATCATGTCTTCCTCCCACTTGATACGGTGCAGCATCAATCTGAAATATTAAACAGATTTGAAAAAATCTGAAATAATGTTTTAAAAATAACTTATATTTTATGGGCAATTCCTACACTCTTGTAACTATTCTCTACCCTCTTTATCTACTTGCTACCATCAATAGCTGTGTTCTACCTCATCTGTTTTCTACCCTCTCTAGCTACATTTTACCTTTTCTAACCACTTCCTTACTCACTCGAATTGTTTTATACTCTCACTAGCCACTTTTCTACCATATTTAGCTACTATTTTACTCTAGCTGTTTTTCTACCTTCTCTAACCACTTACTACTCTGTTTATCATTGTTCTACCCTCACTAACCACATCCTACCCTGTTGTTCCTACCCTCTCTACCTTGTTCCTATCCTCTCTAACTTGTTCCTACCCTCTCTAACTTGTTCCTACCCTCTCTAACTTGTTCCTACCCTCTCTAACTTGTTCGTACCCCCTCTAACTTGTTCGCACCCCCTCTAACGTGTTCCTACCTTCTCTAACTTGTTCGTACCCCCTCTAACGTGTTCCTACCCTCCCTAACTTGTTCGTACCCTCTCTAACTTGTTCGTACCCCCTCTAACCTAACCTACCCTCTCTAACTCCTGTAATGGTCTCACCTCTTATATTTAGCGTGTTGTTTAGGTCCCCCCTCAACAACAACAACACAACATCCTCTATGTAACACAACACAACCAGTCATGTGCAACTGTTGCGCGTTCGCTTCTACTTTGAACTTGGCGGACGCACACTCGAACAGATCTTGGACTCTGTAAGAAAAAAGAGAACCATATGTACCAACTCTACGTACACTACTAAACTAAAAAATATTTTTGTGATGAAACATTTTTGTAACTTTATTTAGTCTCACTCTCCAGCCCACTAACGTAACGTCCCGTGTTAGGAATGGCCCTCCTCCACTTTTGGAGGAATTATAGTCTACAATACTGCGCTGACCGGGTGTGTTGCACAAGGTTTATTGTGGAGTTTCATCATTCAGTCATCTCTCACAGAGGATGTTATCTGTGTACAATATTCCTTAGCTGACTTTTACAGCACTCTGGGGAGGAAAATGGGTGGTGACACTTGTATTCTTATTCCGTCACCGATGACTAGGCGTTCTGATCGGTCTGGTGACACAAAGACTCACCTATATACAGCTACGTGTACTCCCATTGTGGTGTCTTCTCTAATCTTCTTGTCCACCTGTAATAATTGTAAATATTAGTTTTTGTATATGACAATGATCAGTTTAGAGTTTCGTATAAACAAAGTGGTGCAAAATTTCACTTTTTTTTTAACACAACGTCCTAATCTAAGCTATATGCGTGTATGACTAGATGTATGAGTACAAATAAAGTCAAAAATGTATGTCTAGTCCGTTATAGTTAACGCTCTGTAGTTGCTGCCTATTCCTATGCCTATGCCTATATGTATGACTAAATGTATGAATTTTAGATTGAAGCCGATGACGCTCTGTAGTCTATGAAACCCCCATGGGAAAAATTATGATGATATAGTGATGGTGATGAAATAAAGACGTACCTTTTCTCTCTTCTGTTCTTTAGTAAGAGCCCTGGCTTTGTTTGCCTCAAGATGCGTCTTCTGTCTTTTGGCGATCTGTTCACGAACTTTCGCCTCAATGGCTGTCGGGTCCTGAACAGCTTCTGTACCTAGGGCTCGCATTAGGTTCGATATCCTGGGAGCACAATTAAAAAAATAAATGAACAAAACGTCGCGTCGGGCTAAAACTAAAAACCGGTCAAGTACGAGTTGGAATCGCACATGAAGGGTTAAATTATCATCATAATATATACGTCACATCAACGACAAATAACGAGATTAGGGGCAGGGCAATGATGATGATGGTTTTTTTGTTCATCAACCGATATACACTGTTCCTGAGATACAGCCAAGTCACAAACGGACGGACAGCGAAGTCTCAGTAATAAGGTCGCATTTTAAGTGTTGGTACGAAAATATTACTACTTAATCAGTTATAGCTTCTCCTCTAAAGCTTTATAGTGTTAAAAATCAACTTCTTCTCTTCTTCTTCTCCAGCCCATTTACGTCCCACTGTTGGGCACGGGCCTCCTCCACTTTGGGAGGGGTTATGGTCTACTGTGCCGCGCTGACCAGACGTGTTGGCACAGGGTTTATTTTCGAGTTTTCCGTCTCTCACACTCCCTTAGCTGGCTTTTACAGCACCCTTGGGAGGAGATGGGGTGTGACATTTGTATTCTTAATCCGCCACCGCACGAAGAGAAAAAAAATCAACTTCAAAATGCCATATTATCAATAGTATTATTCAAAACTAAGAGAAGTTTGAAACATTTAACCCCTTCCTTTGCTTCAATTAACCCCTTTGAGAAATACATATAAAATAGATATTCTCTGAACACACATGAAACAAAGGCCTGATGTTATATATCTGAAACAAACTTTTGCATAATCTTACCTAAGCTTGGGTTCAGGCGGTGCTTCAAGGCCTAACCGCACTTTCTCCTGTTCCTCCTTCCACGCCTCCCTGCGTGATTGTCGACGTAGTTTCTTGCGTTCCTTCTTAGTAAGAAACACTGGCATATACGTCGGTTTTAATGGTTCCGCTATGGACAACATATATCGTCATAAATAAATTATTCATTTGTAAAGAAACAAACAGTCACTTTACAGCACAACAATACCAAAAGAAAACTTATAGTTAGATTTATAGTCGTACGCGTAATATTTTGAAACTAAATAATAATATACGAAAAGACACTCTATCTATTAAATTAAAAAAACGGCAACAGAATCCGTTGCGTAGTTTTAAAGATACGAGTATAAGCTCACATAAGGAGATACATAATTATAAAAATAACAACTCTGTTTAATATTTTAGTACATAGAATGGTTCACGAGGTTGGTTTTTTTATTGCATAATTTGTTAAGGTTTTTTAATTTTGTCTATTCTATGCGCACGATGTTGTGGGAAACAGCTAGATATATAAATGAAATAGTCTCTGCCTGCACACATGAAACAAAGGCGTGATGTTATATATGTTACTATATAAACATAATATAATATGTTATTTTTACAAAAATGTTATTAAAAATATGATATATTTCTTGTTTAAAATATATTTAGTAATAGTAGATAACATTGAAGTGTAAATGATAAACTTTGACTTTGAACATTCATATACCTATGGCATATGGGTTTGTTTGCCTTGTAAAAGTAAATCATTATCATCATTCTTATGCCCTTATCCCATCATTTGGGGTCGGCGCAACATGTCTCCAGGTTTCAATGGGTTTTATGGTTTATCTAATATCACGAATAGATGTCACCACACGAATAGATTTAAAACTACTACCGTTGGTTTAAGAGTCTAACATCTTTAAAAATTATAAGTCAAATTAATTTGACAAATTGCACACTTAACGAGGACTGATCATCTATAAATACTAATAGAATAAAGCTGAAGAGGGATGAACGGATGAAGAGTTTGTTTGTTTAAACGCGCGAATCTTAGGAACCATTGGTTCCAATTGAAAAATTCTTTCAGTGTTGTATAGTACATTTATCGAGAAACGCTATAGGCTATATAACATTACGCTGAGACAATAGGAGCGAAGTATTAGTGAAAAATAGTTATACAAAATTTTTTTTTTTAAATTACGTTTTAGTTTTATTTTCTTAATTTTCTTTCGTTTTTGAGTTGGCATACACAATATTTGTGTATACCATCTCAAACACGTCTAACCTAAAATTGAAAAACAGTGACATCATAACTCTTAGAGCAGTTATAAGACAAATGTGGTTTAATTATAAAACAAATAGAATTAACTGTGACGTCGTTTTAGCTGTAAATAAGGTAAATATACGAGTAATACAGAGACAATGACTAGTTTTAACCCACGGTTTTGTATTGTTTTACAGGATTTTCATTGACATACGTGGCCGTGGCCACGGGGGTTTATTTAGAGGAACAAATAAATAAAATAAATATTCATGGACATTTCACACAACGTCCTCTGGTCCCAAGCTAAGCTTATATGCTTGTGTTATGGGTATCAGAATACGGATAGACTACATATACTACTTTTCTTTTGTAAATACATACTTATAATACATAGAAACACCCAGACGCAGTACAAACATTTATATGACAATGAGAAAAATCACACAAATGATTGTCCCGAGCGGGAATCGAACCCGCTACCTCTTAATCGGCAGTCCGCTACATGAACCACTCGACCACGAGGCTCGTCATAATCCCACCGAAAAGAAGAAAGTTGTGCTAAAACAGCTGATATGTTTACGGTTAGCCCTTTTTTAAGGTTTCGTACCATAAAATAAAACTGCAACCATTTGGACCATTGGACACCATTTCCTTTTTAACGTGAAAAATCTGCTTTTTAAAATCAGATTTAGGAATGCTTAAAATAACAACACTACTAACTTTATTTTGGCGTCACCGGAATACATCATATTTTTACATATAAAATAAATAAGTAAATATTCATGTACATTTCACACAACGCCCTCTGGTCCCAAACTAAGCTTATAAACTTGTGTTATGTGTACCAGTATACAGATATAATACATATACTACTTTTCTTAACTAAGAGAATAAAGAGAACAATTAATTTATCTTTTAGTGAACAGAGTTTACATACAAACATAAGCACATACATATTTTGAAATCAATAAAATAGAACAATAAATTGTAATTGAATTACGTTAATAGAAACCACATCATTATATGATTAATTAGAAAACAAAATTACAGGAAAACTATTTTATCCTTACACTAAAGAAAACCTACGGCTTTACCTGGAAATAACCGCCATCTGTCGGTTATAACGGCATATTTAATAAAGACAGGGATCGACTCAAATGTATACATATAGAAAATTTCACCAAAATCGATCCAGGCGTTTAAAAAGATTTAAATTGCAAACACGCATACACAAAAATTGATTCTAATGTGAAAATTTGAAACCAAACTTTAAGAAATTATACAAGAAAGCCATTCTCTTAGACCACTCTATATATTTAAAAAAAACTGCATCAAAATCCACTGCGTTGTTTTGTAGATATAAGCTCACGACGAAACGAAGTCGTAGTCGTAATAAGTAAAGATAAGGTAAATGGCATATCTGTGTCTGTTAGCTTTTAACTCTTTAACTTACGTACGAATATAAACAAAAATTTTAACGTAGTTAGCTTTTCAAAACCCTTTTATGAGCTTTATTGGTATCTATTTTGCGATTTCCATACCATTGAATGTGTAACGAAATCTTTGAACCAATTTACCCCAATTTTATATAATGTCTATTGTATACAGACAAACATATCAATAAAACTATATATAAATATACTACGTCACCTTCAAGAACTAAGAACTGATAACTATATATTAAAACGCAGACGAATCAGTAACAAACACTATTTCAAATAACTTATAACGTAACAATTATTAATAAATACATTAAAATTAAGTAAGTGTTAAAAATTATAACGAAATTTCTCCAAACAAGTTTATTAAAAAAATCCGTATTTTTATAATAAAACAATTTTTATTATTATTAATTTAAAATTGCGAATCGTGATAATTATTAATAAATCTAAAAGAGACTATAAACAAATATGTGAAAATATTTGTAATAAATATGAAAGTGATAAAATAATCACAGGTACGAAAAGTTATTTATAATGCCTCGTTTCAGCCTATAAGTGTCCCACTGTTGGGCACGGACAGCCTTCATTTCAGGAGGGTATTTGGTCTACTTTACCGCGGTAATCAGGCGTGTTGGCATAGGGTTTATTTTCAAGTTTTGCGTCTCTCACAGAGGATGTTATCTGTGTGTACAATATCCCTTAGCTGGCTGTTACAGCACCTTAGGAAAAAGACGGGGTGGTTACACCTGTATTCTTAATCCGTCACCAGACGGACAACCCCTATTGTTTTGTAATTATAATGTAGTTATTCCAAATTGAAAAAATACGAAGCCATAAGCTACAACTGCCCACTCAATAATATTATGTTTCATTTCAGTGTCATATAAGCAAGTTTACAAACAGAGACATAAGAAATCAAATTTCAAAATCTAAATTTGAAAACAAAACATGGCGCCAATATATCTAATAGTTGGACTAATAAACATATTAGCACAAACGAAAAACTATGGAATCAAAAATGACAACCCTGATATGATTATAAGAGTACGAAGAGACATCCCTGATACAGTCACGCCTGTCAAACTGAATCCGTTTTTAAAAAATGAGAATAATAAAAGGGGTAAACGCCAATTATCATTTTATACCCCAAATTTGTCAAATAGGGTCACTCCGAACAATAACAAAAAACAATCAAATAACAATCAATTAGATTATAATTTCGTAACACAGCATAACGGTATGCTAAGCACCTTTACAAGAAACGACACAATTAATTACTATTCCAATTGGAGAGCGAATTATTCAAAATATAACAACGGTTATAACCGTTATAAGAATACTGATAACAATAATACCCCTTCTAGTTATAACAGCGGTTATAACACACAATTCACATCAATGCCAAGGTTTGACCGAAGGGGTATAAATAATATAACCAATCCGTTATATAATTATACCGGCCATTTATATAACAACACTGGTAACTGGATTTACGGTTATAACCATAACAATACCATAAATAATCCAACATCGGGATTATATGTTATACCTATATATAATAAAACTGGTGTAACTTATCATTATACGTATCCAGTTTACAGTCAAACACCAAAATATACAACTAACACTGAACGCAATATACCTATATACAACTATCAAGACCCAAGTAAAGGTAATTTTTATGGTTATAAATCAAATAATGAATTTAAATATCATAATGTTACTTTAAGACCATATGCCTCTGGATATTTACCGATAAATGTAACCCCTTTACCACTTACCCCCTTGCGAAATAATGGGGTCACTGCAAGCAATAATGTTAGAACTACGACTGAAAAAATATTAAGTGGTTGTGTTATTTGTAATATTGGATGCCCTGCTGGTAAATATAGATCTGGTATATTTTGTGTACCAGATGAATATGATGTCGACTATTAGTTATTTATACTAATAATAAAAGGAGAAAAGATTTGATTGTTTGTTTGAAATAAGGCTCTGAAACTACTGGACCGATTTAAAAAAAATATTTCACGCCGTGTACACCAATATGAGAATCCTGAGAATATCTTGACTAAATATAAAGTCGTTATTTTTGTATGTACGTTCCTATGTGAGGCTGGATTATAATGCGATTTTTTTTAATAGACAGAGTGGTTCAATGGAATGATTTTTTGTATAATTTGTTAGGGTTTGGTTTTTAAATTCTACGCTTACTAAGTTGTGGGCATCATCTAGTATAAGACATTTTATTTAAAAAGAATACAGTTCATTGCCTAAATGGGAACAATTATAACATAAGGTTACAAAATTTTGAAAAATATGTATTACTTTCTGAAGAAAGAGCAACTTTTATGAATAATGTTACCTGTGGAAGGTTGGGCACAGATTTCTAGTACTGCTAATAATGATTTAAAGTTTGTAATATGTATGTAGAGGGTAAACTATGAAACTAATGCTCCAATCCTAATTGTCCAAAATGTAGTTAAGCATATTTTTAAGTTATTTATTAAGTTGTATTTTAATAAATATTGTACTACATAAATATTACTTATTATCAAAACAAAGTCGTTTTTTCTGTATGTCCTTATGTGAGCTTACGAGTAAAAGTTTAACACTATGCAACAGATATCTATATAGCTTTCGAGAGTTTATATGTATATGTTAAGGTTTGTAGTATATGTAAGTATAACAGTGATTTTCATCCATTTGCATTTGGAGTAGTCGGATTAATCTAAAATCTTATACACATATTAAATACCAATGACAATGTAATAATTTAAAAATATATTCATGATGTTATTGAATTTCTGAACTAAGAATATTAATGTCAAACAAACTTACTCGGAGGTCTCAGCTGCTGCGGATGTTCAACCAAGTTGGTGATGGCTTCTTCGTTCAAATTATCCACAATATCATCATCACCAGTGTTGCAAGCATCGACCATCTGAAGGTCACTCCGAGGATCAGAGGTCGGAGAGTTTATTAGACGTTTACATTCTCTTTCGAACACAGTCATTAATATAACACTGTCCCACCTTTGCCAGAAAAAAACATAATAATTATAGGTTATATTCAAATATTTAAATAAATAAATATTCATGGACATTTCACAACGTCCTCTGGTCTCAAGCTAAGCGCTTATATTCTTGTGTTATGGGTACCATAATGCGGATATACTTCATATACTACTTTTCTTTTGTAAATACATACTTATATACATAGAAAAACCCAGACACAATACAACAATTATAAATACAACACAAATACTTGTACTGTGCGAAAATTGGTCCATGTGGTGACAAATTAAAAATAAATAAAGATTATTAAAATTTTAAGTTACGTATATACTTTTAGAGTTTTGTAGCATGAGCGGTAATAGTTAGACAGTTGTAATGTTCACAGATGATGTATATCTATCGATGATATAACAACAAATAATAAAAACACAATAAATATTTAAGTTTGCTCCCATACAACAAACGTTTTCATTTTAACTTAACGACATGATTAATAAGCTAAGATATTAATATAATGATAATGTTATGGAACCCTTCGAGAGAGTCATATTCGTACTTAGCAAGTCTTTTTATTCTAATTAAAAAATTATATTTAGTTTTTGTGCCTTATTATTGTCACAACTTTTTTTCTTTCCCAAAGGCTAGTTTTTCTTTCAGAAGGGGTTACGTTTTCAGTTTCGAAGGGGTTATTTTATTCCTTTCCAAGGGGTAAATTCTTTCTTTTTTATACTGAACCATAAAAATATATAAAAATTGACTCTTACCATTCAATATCGGGCACTCTGTCAGAATGCGGCGTATCAGCTGCCAGGAGCGCAAGTTTTGTCGCAGACGATATGCCTGTCTTGCGAGCTATCTGAGATATTTCATTCTGCAGTTTCTCTAGTTGTGCCTGAAATATATTAGATATTGGGTACCTATTCTGATTCGCCAAAAACCTTAACCAAACTTAACTATTTCGTTGTACATATTAACATTAATTATAATCGTTATTCTATATGAAACAGTTTTTATAATAAGAAAGTTCAGTTAATATTGACGTGAATAGTTTCGGGTTTCTTTTTTGTACGAAACCCTAAAAACTAATGAAAATAACCCCTTACCTTCATCCGTAGTCTCTCAGCCATCTGTGTAAACTTCCCTGGCTCATGGAACCGGAGTGCTCTCTTAACTCTGACCGGTGGTTTAGCTGTGACCCTCTCATCAATCCAGGCTGCACTGGTGCTGGGTTCCGTTGTCGCAGCACCTGATAGTTGTGCACGGAACTCTTCACGACGTTTGGCGCGGATATTTGCCTGTGAACAAACATTGTACATACTTATTATAAAACAAAGTCGTTACTTTGGTATGTTCCTATGTGACCTTATAACTTCAATACTACGCAACGGATTTTGATGCGGTCTATTTTAAATGATAGATAGGTAGGTTCCGTATCAAAACTTAAAACGGGACCCTATTACTGAGACTTTGCTGTTTTTCTGTCATCACCAGACTGTATCTCTGGAACGGTGACAGCTAGAGAGCTGGGACAGCTAGATATTAGGAGATGCTACAGCAATAAATACACACCACCATCCTCCTGCCCTTATCCCATTGTTTGGGGTCGAGTATGACGAAAATATTATGATAATTACAGTACAGAACTCTTCGTGTGCAAATCCAACACGTACTTGACCGATTTGGTATATACTTGCTAAGGTTTTGTTTCTAAATTCCAGGCATACAAAGTTTACATAAAAATGTTGTTAAAAAAAGAATTACCTTCAAGGTAGGCGCTACATGGGTAAGTTGAACTCTCTTTCCTGTCGTATCTACTGTACGTCCTTCTCTATCTAAGATGAGTGGCGCGGGACCTGAACCCACTGCCGTTGTTAGTGCACCCCCTGGATCACAAAATAATATAACCAACATTAGATAGATAGATGACACTTTATTAGTATGCCCAAATGTTACTAGCATAAACCCCACTACACAAAAAACCCCTTGTAGTTACAATATATGTAACCCCACTATCAAAAAGACCCCTTGTGGCTAAATGAAACAAGGAAAATATCAAAGATGAGAATTACCAGCTAGCTTCCTCTGTATCCTGGCCTGCAGTTCTGCTATCTTTCTTTGCTTCTCCAACTCAGCATGACTGAGAGCAGCTGATGCTGTAAAATAAATATTAATTTTAGTAATACTGAACTGGCACTTAATTTTAAACATAAAGTGTTGAGTTTGAATCCTGATTTGAATAAAAAACTTGGCAAGTAAGATTGTGACTTTCAAACAACGGGTTCTGTACCAATAGTTATAGAATTATAAAACTGACATTCCAAACCGGAACAGAACCACGCGCTGTCACGTTCTAGGAGGAGGGCTTTGTCCAGTAGGAGTCAGAGAAAAGCTATTGTATGAAGTTATAACTAACCTGGTCTAGAATACAGCACTGGTTTTATAACACTAGGTGGTGGTATACTATTTTGTACTTGTAATTTTAACTGCTGTGCTGTCGCCACGGCCGCAGTAACTCCTGAACTTTTAGTCTCACCACCCTTCATCACTTGGAGAGCACGTTTTCTTTCTTCTATCTCTTTTTGAGCATTGGCCATCATTAGCTAAAAAAGAAGTAAATACATAAATATTTTGTCAACCCATCAACATCTCACCATTGGGCATGTACGGGCTTCCTCCACTTTGGGAGGATTTTTTGGTCTACTATACCACGCTGACCAGGCATGTCAGCTACTTCTTTCTAACTGTAATTATGCCTTAGATTTGGTCTTTGTAAGCTTTTTGGGACTAAGGACACTGTACACAACTATCAATGAATATTAATTACCTTGATCCTATCAGCACTTAATACTGCCATCTTTGAACCAACCGATTCTCCTTCTCCTTGTGTCAGATCAACACCGTTCTTCTCTTCATTTCTCTCTTCTGTAATCTCTTTTTCTTCTTTAACATCATCATGCTTAGATCTCTTAACATCTTTCTCACGATCACCATTATCATGTTTCCGTTTTGTTGATTTTGAAGTAGAAATCAACTCTTGTGCAAGTGCTATGACTTTATCAGCTAATTTACTCGCTTTTTTCGAGTCTATGTGTGACGATATTTTGTCTATGATTTTACGGCGTTCGTATCTGAAATATTAAATTATTATTTAGTGATATACTACTTTTATCATAGCTAAGGTAGGTATTCTGAATAATTTCTAAACTGATAAATCCTATATTTTTCTTGTAATTATATAAATAATAATTACAAGTAAAATACAGCATAGACATAGGTGTGTAACATTACAGATCAATCTAACTACTACAAGTAGAGAAAATCAATTTTAAATGCTAGTCCATTTTGCTGGAGCAGCTAGATATAATAGCAGTAATGTGACGAGAAGTATATCCTTGTCGAGTGTATTGGTTCTATAGTTTAACTAACACTAAGACAAAATAACATAACTGAAATACATTTGGTCTCCTTGCTCAGTATAACTGAAAATTTAATTAATTCCGGTTCTTAAACTACAAACTAAATTGTAAATATAATATTTTCATGAGTTTTAACATCCATTTTAATGATATTAATATAGAATAATGATTTTTTTTTCAAATCCCTAAAATTGGTACAAAAATCACACGAACCCATTCGTCAAACACGAAGACACAGTAGATAGCAAAGAACTGTCCGATTTTCCAATAGTTCTGTATATAGCTCGATCTAATGAAGACCTTAGGTCTTCCACTTCCCGTCTAGAAAGCTGTAAAGCCATGATAACAGCAAATAATCACAGAATTTCTTCACTTTTATAGGTTATGTTTTAATGTTTATATAACTAATACATACACAGAATGTGAGTTGTAATTATAAATAATAATTAATATTTACAGATTATGATTTCATTTTATCTATATTACAAGCAATTACAAGGTATAATTTATTTAAAATAGGAAAAATGCTGAATACTGACGTAAACATGAATCCAAATTACCCCACAGACTAAATAATAATACATGGCATAGAGTGATAGGTGAATTAGGTGATACACCCCGTTTTCCAATCAGCGCACAATAGCGCATTATGCGGCACAATGCTCAACGTTGAGTGTTCCAATTACAGCATCGCATCGCACAATCGAGCACTCTCAAAAGTGATGCGTGCAATCCATACCAACTTCAGCGACAGAAAATTAACAAGTATTTTTTCTTTAAATTGGCATTGATTGAAATTTTATTTATATATTATCGTTAGTAATATTATTTATTGTTAACAAAAAAGGTAAGGCTTTCTTTTCGTCGGAGTTTTCTGGAAATATTCAAAGTTAATTCAAGCTGTGTTAAAAAATAAATAAATATAAGTATGGATGAAGGTATAAACAATGACTTTTTTTATATTCCACACATATAATGTGAATACAATGTTTATTTTAGAATTTTTTTTTCAAAATTGAACTTAGCGCTCTCTGCTGGCGCATTTTAAAACTAATTCACGTTCCAATTAAGCGTCAGCATTGTGCGGCATTGTGCGGCGCATTATGCTCTGCCATTGGAAAACGGGGACAGTAATGTAGATTGTTAACAAACAATAAGGTTTCTTGTTTTATTAATGAAACATATTCTCGTACATACAGTTAGTTACATAAAAATGATGAAATGAGGTACTCTGCTTAACTCAGCATGTTCTGTAGACGGATATTTACTCATTTTTTCTACATGCTAAGATCTAGGTAAAGAACGCCAATTCTCATTAATTACTCTATGACGGTCATTCAACTGTCATGATCAATTGCAGGGTCTGGTGCTCAAGTCCACTATTTTGGAACAATTGTCATACCGGCACAATACCGGCACGATACCGTTGCAATTGAAGTCAAATATCCGTAGTCTGCTATATGCCGTCATAACGGTCTTTCAATGGTAATAGAATTGTCGATCTCTTTTATCTATGCATTGAATTTTCGGTCTCTTTTATCTATGGATTGTGTTAGAATGGTATGTATGTGTTGCCGTTTTTAAAAAATGCGTTAGTTGAAGTGATTTTCGAAAAACTACTAATAAATTTAAACATTTAATCATGCTAGACTTCGTTTAAATATATTTGTACATACTATTTATTAGTATAAAAAGCAATGTGAAGTTTAGGAGATTAGTAAATTGCAATAAATTACAAAGAACAATTTCTAATATTTCTATCTATCTATTTTTTATTTATGGCAATCTGTCGACACAGGACAATTTAAAAATATTACTGTCAAATTCAAAATAGCAGACTACCGAAACATTTCAGTCATTGAATTGCAATTGTGAAGCAGTTGTGTACGAGACTAGCAATTTATGTCACTTTGACAATTGTAAGACAATGATGAAGTCGTTATGACGACACATTAATAGTAGACTACCAAAAACTTTACTATTGCACCATAATGGTGCAATAATGGTACAGTTGTGAGACCGTTGAAATACCCGACTCAGGGCCCCAGGTTATCTTGCCTACATTAGTTTTTGACCGTGCACACATACAAATCTTTGCGTGTGTGCGTCGTGCAAGTATACCACATAAAAAAATTACCATTAATTAATTAAATTACTGGCAGCACTGGCCTATGACAGCCGTTAGTTCTTTGTTTTGTTTGTATTCTGTGGTCTGTTATGTTTTGAATCTTTGCTTTGATCATTGATGTAATTTTTGTGTCAGCCATTAACTAAAAGAAGAAGAAGAATTTTTGTGTCGTCGTCGTTATTGCAATTTAATAGCACGCCACTTAATCTGTTCTGTAACTTGTGTGTTCTATTACATTTTACGAAAAGACGTTTTAGTTTAGGTTTATTATTAGGTTATTTTTTATTATATCAGATGTCTTCCAATAACTATAGAAAGTGCGCTAAGTGCGGGAGAACACGTGCTGAGGATCCGTCGGTAACCTACCATAGGTTTCCAAATCCAGGAACCTCTAACCTTATCAAGTAAGTAACATATATTTTAATGAAAAGTCATCTCTAGTCATTTAGGCAGGGACTTAGTGTAAGTTTATCAGGTATGTACAATGGAACGTGTATGTGAAATGAAGAAACTAATGGCTGTTGTCAACAATTGTTACAGTTTGCGGATTTGCTTCCTGCTCAGGACAAATATTTGTAATATTTGAAAAAAGATGATCTTTTAAATTTTAAATCTGCTATTTTCAGTACTAATTAGTTATCATATGTTTTCAGGGCTCGTGCATGGGCTGAGTATTGTTGGCCACAAGAAGATTGGACTCATGCCACTTTACTTTCACTGCATACTAAAAACAGAGTTTTATGCGGGAGACATTTTAGTTCATCTCAGTTTTATGATAATAAGAGGCAAAAACTGATAAAATTTGCAATTCCTGATTCACACGAAGTTATGAAGCTATTAAGTGACCGTGAAAATGTGTTTAATCAGGTTCGCTTACCTATTAGGTTAGTTTATTGCCATTGCTATTTTTATAATTCAGTGATTATAGAGCAAGGTACATCTCAGTATTTCATTAATGCATTTTATGTTCCTATTTTCAGAATGTACAGAACTTGGATGATGAACCATCTGTCATGCTGCTTGTTTCAAAAGATAAAGCTTCACCAATTTGCACAAAACAGGTAATGGCTTATTTTTACCTGAAGCTATGTCAAATTGAGTATTACTAATTTGGTATTTAAAAAATATTTTTAGGTTGTTATTCTTTCACAATATTTTATTCCTTTTAAATAACAGTGTACTTTAACATAGGTAAAGGGTTACATATTTGTGGTCGCGTGATCCTTAATTAATTTTGATTAATTAATTTATGTGAAACTAATTTTATATCAGTGATTATTTTTTTAATTTCCTTGCCATATACCCACAGGAATCAGTTTCCTTACACATACTATGTACTATGTCCTAGGAAATATTAACCCTGTAATATTTTAATTTCAGATGTTAGTACAAACCCCATTATTGGATACAGAAAGCAATATTAGTCAGCCTTCAACAAGTGGAGTGATATCAGGACAACAAGCTTTTGAGAATGTTGTTCCAATATTGGAGAACCCTTGCAAGGAGCAGGTTAGATAAAATAGATATTAAATTTATATATTATAAACATACATATGTAATAACTTCAAAATTTTACAATATGTTAATAAAGATAATATGCATGTATAGGTAATTTATAGATTTAAGTACATAATATATGTAATGAACCTCGTAGTCGCATTGGGTCATAACCTGTAAAGATATGATGTATAAATAAAAACTTTCATTTTAATTTTCATACTATAAATTTAAAATAAATTCAATTTGCTTTGAGGTTCAAGCAACAAAGTCAGACAAACAACATTCATTTTAAATCATTTGTAGTGTGCACCCCAACACATCATCTCCCGACTTTTCATGCTTTAAAATGTTTTTTATTGTGATTTAAGCATATACTACCAGAAATGGCTCCAAGTGTGTCGACTTCCAAGAAGCCTAGAGGGATCCTAAGTGCAATAAATGTGACCAAAACCAGCTGCTTAACTACCAGAGAAAAGAAAATGTACAACATTTGTAGAAAAAACATGAAAGAAATTATAAGGCTGAGGAAAAAATTGAAAAGTAAAAAGATTAACCCAATAAAATTTTTGTATGAGAGTGAAAATGTTGACAAACTTTGCAGCTTTACAAATTCATTTATGGTGCTGCTACAAAGCCAATTAAAAAATGCTCCAAAAAAGCCTAAAGGACGGAGATACACTCTAGAACAAAAAATTATGGCATTAATAATATATAAAAAATCACCAGCATGCTATAGACTTCTCAGAAGGATGTTTTCTTTGCCATGCCAAAGCAGTTTAAACAAATTATTAAACAAAGTCCCACTTAAACCTGGAATAAATAATCATATTTTCAAGTCATTAAAAAAAATGTCACGTAAACAATCTGATGAAGACAATATCTGCATATTATCGTTTGATGAAATGTCAATAAGGAAGCACCTACATTATGACATGAAGCAGGACGAAATACAGGGTTTTCAAGACCACGGCAACCATGGTAGAAGTCCAGCAATTGCTTCTAAAGCATTGGTTTTCATGCTAGCTGGGATTAGAAAGAAATGGAAACAACCGGTCGCTTTCTATTTTTCTAATACTATAACAGCAGACAGAATGACAGTTATGGTAAAAGAGGTAAATATACATATATATATTGTGTCGAAGTTTAATATATAGTGACTGCGCCCCAGAGTTTCATCAGAATCTCCCAATCCTGTGGAAATTCCGTGATAAGTTAACTATGTCACTCTGCAGTCTCCTGACTAAGTTGTGACAAGAAAGAATGACAAACTGACAATACAAGTTTCGCATTTATAATAGTAAGGATATATACATAGAATATATACATAGAGAGAAATTTATGAATAAATGAATTTGAATATATAGAGACCGGGCAGCAGCACTCTCTGATTAATCTGAAACTTTTAAACTGCGATCTTCAACCCGCCTGCCAAACGTGAAAATTATGGCAATACCCTCTTTATGTAGAGGAGTCCCATAGCCCAACTGCGGACTGGGCTGTTGATGATGATACATAGAATGATAGATACATCAAATGATTGTAATTCATTATTTTTATATTCTTTCAGATACTTGCCGAAAGCTTTAATGCAAATCTCAATGTGGTTGCTACTGTCTGTGACATGTCAACAGTGAATGTCAGAGTTTTAAAGACACTAGGTGCAACAACACAGGAGCCCTTTTTTTCCCTTGAGGGAAGGGAAATCGTGACATTATTCGACCCTCCACACCTCTTGAAATGCACTAGGAATATGCTAATGAAGCATAATGTTGAATGCACAACTGAGATACAAGGAAATGATATGCCTTTTAGAGGTGAATATAAAATAATATTTCATGTAGATTTTTTAGTGCCGCGATCTTAGGAAAGCCTATGTTCAGTGTACTGTGATAGACTGATAATGATGTAGTTTTTTCTTTTTAAACAATTTTTATTTTGTTGTCAACATGCTACAATTGGGACCTAGTGAAGGTTGCAGGATGAAAGTAGATGCAGGTAGCTCAGGACCAGTTGCTGTAGAGATCTTTGGGGGAGACCTCCAAAGAGGAGCTCCTGCTGTTGGCCAATAGTTCAGTAGTGGACTGTAATGGGCTGTTGATGACGTTGATGATGCTACAATTAAAAATTTGTAATATTTTTTTGCAGGCATAGTAAAATGGTCGCATTTGGAAACATTTTATAAATTGGATAAAATGAACACAATATTTGTGTATGCTCCTCAATTAACGGACAGTCACTTGTGCCCTAATGTGAAACAAAAAATGAAAGTGAGTCTTGCAGCCCAAGTATTCAGTTCAGGAGTAACAGCTGGACTTTTGGCTAAGATTGCCTCAAGTGAGTAATTTATGTACACAAATTTTGTTTTAAATAGTTTTACATTTAATTATTAACACAACCAGCCAATAGACATTTCATTTAAATTTAATGATTTAAATACTTGTGTAACTCATATTAATTTCTATCATTGGTCTTCAAACATACTAATTTGGGGTAATATAATATATACAATGCAGTGTTATTGACTTGATAACACTGCATAAACTGTATTGTATTTTTTTATAATATGTGGTATATTATTAGGGTTCCGTACCTAAAAGGTAAAAACGGGACCCTATTCATATGACTCCTCTGTCCGTCTGTCTGTCACCAGGCTATATCTCATTAACCATGATAGGTAGACAGTTGTAATTTTCACAGATGATGTATTTCTGTTGCCGCTATAACAACTAATACTAAAAACAGTATAAAATAAAATAAAAAAGGGGCTCCCATACAACAAACGTAATTTTTGCTATCTAGATATTAAATTTAGCTGTGCTTATATGTAATGGTACGGAACACTTAGTGCGCGAGTCCGACTCGCACTTGGCCGGTTTTATAGTCATTCCAATGTTATAATTTCCTCAGATGAACTTCCTGCTGAAGTCCATGCGACGGCGACATTTACCAAAAAATTCGACCAATTATTTGATGCCGTCAATGCTGATAGCCCCGACGCACGCAGAGGAAAGATTTTTTCTACAAATATTACAACTCGAAGTCCTCATCTTAAACTCTTTGTGGAAATGCGAAAATTTATTTCTGAAATCATTTACGTAGGAGCTAAATCCAAGCCACCTTCACAAGATGGATGGATCCATACAATTAATGGCATTGAAAGACTGGAAAAATTTGCAGGTTATTGAAATCCGTAGTCTAGCCACGCGTCGTTTGAACCAAGACCCATTAGAAAACTGTTTCGGCTGCATTCGCTATAATTGTGGGTCTAATAATAACCCCACAACTCAACAATTTATAGCAGGCATAAAAACAGCCATAATATCAAATTTAAAATATTCAGGGCAAAGAAAAAATTGTGAGGATGATGCAGCAAAACTATGCGACAACTTAACAAGTTTTTTAAAAGCTGATGATATAGACCCTAAAGATTTAGATAGCTATTATGTGGAGTTAAAAGAAGTAGAAGGAGTTCTGGCTGATGCAGTTGAAACAGTAGAACTGACAACACCTGAAGGACAAGCCTGTGCATATGTGTGTGGTTTCATTTATAAAAACATGCAGCAAAATGAATGCCCAAACTGCAGAACTGCATTGTTAGTAAGTGAACCAGAAACCATACATATATTCACAAGCTTTAAAGAATTTAGTAACGCACAATCATTAAAGTACACAAATAAAAATATGATTCAGTGTGTTCAAACTATAGCATTAATAATTTATAAATATTTAAATGCAGAGGCTTGGCAACCACGAATTAAAAATAATATTATAAAATGATTAGAAACAATAGATTTTGAATTTTTAAATAAATGCATGGATCATTTCGAAATAAATAAAAGAAAAATAATAATCTCCACATTTTTTATTACTGTTAAGAGGTATATTGTGATAAAAAACAGAGAATTCGATGAGGACGAAAGAAATAAAGCTCTTCAGAGGAAAATGTTAATTGTAAGAAATAAATAATTTTAATAATTTAATTTCATTTGAGTTTTATTTTAGTACTGTAATAACTTCCCTAATCTACTATTAACAGGGCTCAAGAATCATTTCTCAGTAATGATAATTAAAAAATAGTATTACAGAGAAATGATTTTTGAGCTCTGCATAATTATTATTATATTACTACTAGAGTACCTACATTTTGAACCTTCCCGCTCCAATTTAGTTTAGTTGCTAATCCGCAGTGGCGCTAGTGTAATAAGTGTGTGACACAATGGTCGCTTTTTTTTTGTTCGGAGTTACGTTTCTTCTCCGCTAGGAGTATATATGTTCTGTGATCAATTGTCATTGATCAATATAAACAACACGGCGTCAGTAAATTTTGTTTAATTTCTGTTTTTAACTGCAGTTCCAGGACAAAAAAACCTACTAAAACCTTTAAAAACACAAATACATATGTAGTGTTAACATAAATCACAAATATTTGTTGGAAAAAATAACATAACCTCAAAATGTCTGACGATGAGGATGTAGTTTTGGTAAAAAAACAGAAACATGTCCACTATGGATCCTTGGAGGAGCAGGAGAAGGCGAGACTGGCGGCCCTCGCGGCTGCAGCTAAGGAAGGCGCTGAAGACAATGGCGGGAAAGAGTTGGGAGATATACAAATCTCAAGCGGTAGGAGTTCATTACTTACTAGCTGTTGCCCGCGGTTTAGCACACCTGTGATCAATACATTTCAAGTCTGATCATTGAACTTGACACCCATTTAGCATATAGCCCTCTTGTTCTTGAACTTTGCTTACATTTCACATTAATGTTTTTGATAGGATATTTACCTAAAGCACCTATTGAAAGAGGTAGGATGTTAACTATTTCAAAAATATCATTTATGTAGTTTTGCAGATAGTTTACTATAGATGTATTAATATTTTCAGAATACATGGAGCTTGAAGAAGAGATGTCTCGTGACAAGAAGGCTCTGCTTGAAGAGTTTGAGAGAAGAAGGAAAGCCAGGCAATTGAATGTATCTACTGATGATGATGAGGTTAGTTGTCAGTCTAAAGTGTGACAACAACCAGGCAGAACCCTGGGCCAGAGCTCAACCACCCATTTTTTTTCGAATGTTAGCTATTCTTCTAACATTATAAACGCAAAACTTCCTAAGAATGGAGTGAAGCTGTAATACTCACTTTTTTCATTCTCACTTTAAGACAAGGAGTGGAGCTGTAATACACACTTTTTTGCATTCTCACTTTAAGACAAGGAGTGGAGCTGTAATACTCACTTTTTTGCATTCTCACTTTAAGACAAAGAGTGGAGCTGTAATACTCACTTTTTTGCATTCTCACTTTAAGACAAAGAGTAGAGCTGTAATACTCACTTTTTTGCATTCTCACTTTAAGACAAGGAGTGGAGCTGTAATACTCACTATTTGCAATTTTTTAATCTTCACAATATTACAGGTACGTAGAAGTCTCCGTCAGCTAGGAGAACCTGTATGTCTGTTTGGTGAAGGTCCCGCCGAGAGGAGAGTACGTCTTAGAGACTTACTTAGCTAGTAAGTTTAATCACACTATATATTAACTTTCTGTTGCCTACGACTCTGTATGTGGTAACTTGTGGAATACAATTATCATACCCCATTTTCTATCAAGTGGGCTGTAAAAGTCGGCTAATAATTGCCTTCAAATAAATATTTATTTAAATACCTAAGCGCAACGATAGCTCAGTTGGTCTCAAGTCAGTGGTCATAAGGCCAAGATAGCTCAGGTGTTCTCAAGTCCTATGTGCGCTCTGGGCAGGGGTATAGCCGGTGGCATTCCTCCGCTGTTCGAACTGTTCACGCACAACGTGGCAGGCAATGCGACGGGGGTACCTAATATTTCCCCCATTCGAGTCAGGCCCCACGGCCGCCTTTTCCGGGTCATGGTAAAACTCAAGGCACCGCCACCGCCGGTAGGGCGACAGGAGAAATAGAAAAAAAATCATATTCAAGACTACAAGTCTTTGAATCAACAACTTTGTAATAGCCAACTGAGCTATTATGGCTCACATTTGTGGTAAACAAAAGTTGCTACAATGCTATAATTTTTTTACACAGCCTAGGTGAGGATGCCATTCACAAGAAGTTAGAAGAAGAAGAAGCTAGGATAGAGAGAGACAGAGGTAGAGAAGGTACTTGGTATCACGAGGGACCTCCGGAATTGAGAGAAGCTAGGTTGTGGATAGCTAGATATTCATTGCCTAAGGCTAAAGAAAGGTAGGATGATTTTTACACAATATTAAAAAAAGCGTACAATAATGTGTTTGTATGACTAGATGTACGAGTGTAACTAAAGCTAAAGAGGTGTGTTTAGATAGTAACAAATGACGCGCTATAGTATAGACTATCCAAGTGATGAAATCATAAATGTGTGACAAGATGTATGAGTATAATTGAAATATATAAATAAATAGTAAAGGTAAAGTTTGTTGCCGTTGACGCTCTTTAGTTGCTGCCTATACACATGATGAGATCATACATCTATGACCAGATGTATAAGTAATAAAAAAGTCATGGAAGTATCTTTAGATCCTGGCAGACGACGCTGTAAAGTCTCTATCTATCCCCATAGTAAAATTATAAATGTATGACTAAATGTATGAGTTGAAAAGGTCAACAAATTTTTAAAACTTAGCAGATAATGCTCTATCATCTCTGCCTATACACATGATAAAATTGTTAATGTACGACCCGATGTATGAGTGAATGAAAATACTTTTAGATCGTAGCAGATGATGCTGTCTCTGTTCCCATGGTGAAATCATGAATGTATGTTCACAGATTAGCAAAAGCCCGTGAAGAACTAAAATTAGCTGGAAGTGTCCGAGCTGCAGCTAAACAGGAATCACAGAGGAAAGCGTCAGCTGTCTCTATTTACTGTAGTCAGGTGACCTTACTTATTGTATGACTTTTGTAGCAATTTACATTGTATCTATTACCGTATGTGTCTACGTATCTATTATTGTATGTATCTACGTGTCTATTAATGTGTGTATCTAAGTATGTATTGTTGTATGTATCTAAGTATCTATTAATGTATGTATTTTATCTACGTATCTATTACGTATGTATCTACGTATCCATTATTGTATGGTGACTCAAGAATGTTTCTTCAATTATTTTTTATTGTTTTTAATTTACAGATTGGTGACACAAGACCAATAAGTTTTTGCAGATTTAGTAATGACAGCAAAATGTTAATAACAGCAAGCTGGTGAGTGTTGTTTAATTATTATGTAAAATACTTTTTTTTAATGGCAAGGGTTAGGCAAATGACTACACCTGATGTTAAGTGAAGTGCAATCCAAATGTGAGGACGGCTAGTACGGTGTAAAACCACTAGCCGCCCCCACCTTGCTGGCCTGCAAGGTGCCTCTTCATGGCTCGCTTGAAAGATCCCATGTTGTAAGAAGAAGGGAACACGTGCGCAGGAAGCTAATTCCATTTTTGGGAAGTTACTAACTCTTGTCTGCTAGTTTGTACGTCTGTACAGATGATACATCTCTACTTCTATACTAATACTAGCTGACCCGGCAAACGTTGTTCGCCATACTGAAAAAAAAAGTTTGAAAAATAGATGTTGGCCGATTCTGTAAAATTTCATAAAAATCGGTCAAGCCGTTTCTGAGGAGTACGGTAACTAACACTGTGACACGTGAATTTTATATATTTGATTATAAACCCGAAGAGTTTGTTTGTTTGTTTGAACGCGCTAATCCCAGGAACCACTGGTCCGATTGGAAAAATTCTTTCAGTGTTGGATAGTACATTTATCGAGAAAGGCTATATGCTATATAACATCACGCTGCGACCAATAGGAGCGAAGTATTAGTGAAAAATTTGTAGTGGCGGCCAACCGCTAGCAAAAGATATAAAATCGTAACGATAAAAACTATCCTATGTCGATCTCTTGGTTCTAAGCTGTGCCTCATCAATTTTTATCCGAATCAGTACAGTTGTTGTTTGTTACAAATATTATAACTAAGACAACCTTTTTTTTAGCGTATGTACGAAAAGATAAAGCGAGACCCTCTTACTGAGACTTCGTCCGTCCGAACGTCTGTTACAAGGCTGTATCTCCAGAATGGTAGCTAGACAGTTGAAATTTTCACAGATTATATGTATCTGTTGATGCTACAACAACAAGTAATAAGAATAATTGCAATAAATAATTTTTATAACAATTAATTAAAGTGAAAAAAAAAATCCTTATTTTTCTTCCTGCCCTTATCCCAAGCTACTTGAGGTCGGCGCAGCACGTTTTTTAACACGCTTATATTAGATCGGTATGTATCTATCAATGTATTAATCTGTGTAACGGAATCTTTGAAAGTGATTTTCACACACTTACAGTAGTCAAACCAGTTGTTCCTGAGATTAGCGCGTTCAAACAAACAAACTATTAAATAAACAATTTATAATAATTACTCTAGACAAATTTATTTATTTTTATTTATTTGGCCATGTATTCTTGTTTTTCACAGGTCAGGTCTCAGTAAAGTGTGGTCGGTCCCAGATTGTAAACTAGTTCATGTTTTAAAAGGTCACAAGTGTAATGTTAGTGGGGCCAATTTTCATCCCAAGGCTACCATACCACAACATTTTGTTAATAAGGTCAGTGGGATACATACATACAGTACTAATTCTACATGCACAACTAAACTTTCTCCCTCTCTCCAGCCCAATAATGTCCCACTGTTGGACATGAGTCTCTTCTACTTTGGGAGGGATTCAAAATACAACGTAATAGTTTTCATTTAAGTTAATTTAGGTTGACTTTTTGACGCATCAGAATTGGCCTAGTTATAAGTTTTTGAAAATATAATTCCTTATTACTCTCCTCTAATTATTAACCGACTTCAAAAAAGTAGGAGGTTCTCAATTCGTCTGTATGTTTTTTTCTGTTTTTCTTTTGTCTTTATTACCTTGTGGCGACCACTCGCCACTCGCGTGACAACGCGAAGCCGGCGCGAGCCATACCTGGTCGCCCGCGCACCTCCGCGGTCAGGACGACCACTCAAAGCCACATAAAATACGGTCGAACATTAAAAAAAAAAATATTCAGTTATATTTCTGTACCACCTCTTGTATTTCTGTACCATCCTATGGTTGACTGGCAGAAAATGCCTTAGGGATTAAGGCCGCCTTTGCATAAATGTATACGCATGAAGAGTAAAAAAAAAATTGAATAAATAATAATAGTGAATAAATTGACTATTAATATTCTCAGATAAAGCAATCAGAACAATCCGAAGAAGAAAAAATGGACGACGACTCAAATGTAATAGAAGTTGATTCTGAAGTATGTACGATGGCTACTTGTGCTTATGATGGTTCTGTACATTTGTGGAATTTCATCAGGTATGGACCAGCCGTTTGTTTATTAAGAATTTTATTTCTCTTTCTCCAGTCCGTTAAGAGCCCCCACTGTTTGGCACGGGCCTTCTCCCCTTTGGGATTGTAGTCTACTGTGCCGCGCTGACTAGCCGTGTTGACACTTGTATTCTTAAGTCATACAAAGTGGAGGACGACCGTGCCCAGCAATGGGTCGTTTATGGGGCTCGAGAGAGGGGATTAATTATTTTGGATAAAAATGTAGTACTCACACAAGCACCGAAATTTTGCTTAATTTGGGACCAGAGGATGTTGTGTAATATTTTTTTTTCTATTCCAGTGATTCCCCAATAGCATCCTTAGAAGGTCACAGCCCCTCGAGGGTATCGAGGGTGGAATTCCACCCATCAGGAAGGTTCCTTGCAACAACTGTCTTTGATCACTCCTGGAGATTGTGGGACCTGGAGACTGGTAGGTGTGGCACTTACAATTGTCGTGTATGACTAGATGTATGGGTTTGAATGAAGTGAAAGAAGTATGTATAGATAGTAGTAGATGTTTATTTATAGTCTCTGTCTATTCCCATGGTAAAATTATGCATGTATGAGCAAATGTATGAGTTACAATATTAAATCAAGTCTGTTTAAATCGTAACAGTTAACGCTATATGGTATCTAGCTATTGCCATAGTTAAATTGTACAAGGATGGTCAAATGTATGACTGAATGTATGAGTTATAAATAAAGTTTAGACCGTAACAGACGACACTATAATATATTCTCTGCCCATGTCTATTATAAATATGTACATAATTGTATGACTAAATGTATGTGTTATATCTCCAGCTACAGAAGTACTTCATCAAGAAGGTCATGCTAAGCCGGTGTACAGCATATCGTTCCAGAGTGATGGTTCTCTCGCTGTCACTGGGTAAGTATGTACATATTTTAAAAAACCCTGTCAAGGAGAACCCTGGGAAGGGTTCCGAACCGTTTTCATCAAAACATATTCGTCATACCGACTTCCAATATCGGGTTATCATCATCATCCTGCCCTGCTATCACCGTTCCAGAGATACAGCCTGGTGACAGACGGACAGCAAAGTCTCAGTAATAGGGACCCGTTTTTCTTTTTGGAACACGAAAAATTTATCGAGTTAGGTTAGAAATTTTTACAGTTTATGTATATCACTTGATGATATAACAACAAATAATCAACATTATCATTCTCCTGCACTTATCCTAATATTTGGGGTCGGTATGTCAAAGTCCGCGTGGCGACGGATTAAGAATACAAGTGTCACCACCCCATCTTCTCCCAAGGGTGCTGTAAAAGTCAGCTAAGGAATATTTTACACAAATGACTTCCTCTGTAAGCGATGGAAAACTCGAAAGTAAACCCTGTGTCAACACGCCTGGTTAGCGCGGTACAGTAGACCATAATCCCTCTTAAAGTTGAAGAGGCCCAACAGTGGGACGTATATGGGCTGGAGAGAGAGAGATATCGGTAGAGAACCCTTCGTATGTGTGTGCAACTCTCACTTGATCAGTTATAAATCTTATCAAATTACATAATTTGTATAAATATTAATTATTTAATTTGTTCTCAGTGGTATGGATGCGTTCGGTAGAGTTTGGGATCTCCGCACTGGGAGATGTGTGATGTTTCTAGAAGGACATCTAGGTCCAGTGCTGGGCGTGGACTGGTCGCCAGCTGGATATCATTTCGCCACAGCTGCCGCTGATCATCAGGTAATTCACTGACTTTAAAAAATAGAGATTATTTTGGGTTTTGTCTAAAAAAGTTTCACAGAGGGACACCAAAGGGAGATTATAAAGGTTTCTTTTTAGTACGAAACTCTAAAAAACCCGCAATAAGGTGATATTTTAGGGTTTTGCATAAAAAAAACCCAGTTAAGTACGAATCGTACTCGCGCGCGATTAAAAAACATAAACAAACCCGTTAATCCCATAACACTTTTTTTTTGTATCGTCGTTTAAATATCGCGACCATGCAAATCCAAACCTCACAGTAGTGTACTTACCATTGTATTGAAAACATAGTTGTGACAAAAAACTTAAAAAGTCGTTAAAGTTATTTATTAATTTTGCAATTAACTTGCAATGCTTTTACTTAATAAATTAAATTGTAGTGGAAAAAGTGATCACCGCAAGCGGAACTTGATCCCACGACCTCGGAATACAGTTCCGTAGCTCTGCCAACTGAGCTTATTGCGGTCGTGCTAACAGTAACCAATTTGACCATTTGCAAAACTTGATAGTTGGCGTTGTGGTGGTCATTTTGGTTACTGTTAGCAAATTAACATAATTGCCTAAAATTATATTTTTACATATTTCAGACTAAAATATGGGATCTAAGGAGACGAGCCGCTTTATACACAATACCTGCGCATACGCATTTATTAAGTGGTGAGTTAAATGTATTTGTTCTGCGTCTGGGTGTTTACTATGTACTATAAGTATGTATTTACAAAAGAAAAGTAGTATATGTATTCTATCCGTATTCTGGTACCCATAACACAAGCATATAAGCTTAGCTTGGTAATAGAGAACGTTGTGAGTAATTTGAATGAATATGTGATGGTTTCTGTTTGGACCCTATGCCTATCATTTTTTGAAATTTCATATATCTACTAGTAATTACTTGGACGTTGCGCCCCTGAAGGGGGTAGAGATGCCCCAAATCCTCCGCACCCTCTACTGTCAAGCTCGACCATAGACTGGACGCTTGCCCAACGCTGGCTCCAATTAGTGGCTGGCCATTAATTAATTAAAAGATATTTACAAATACATGCCATACGTGATATGATAATCTAAATGATTTATAGATATTATTTTTAAAAACTGGAATTATATCAAAATTTTTAATTGTAACAGGAGATTATCAATTTGTCTAGCTTAAAAATTTTGAGAATAAATCCAATAGGAATTGACATAATAAGGCGACCCCCGCTGAAAATGGTACGAGAGCAATCCTCATACTCCTTGTGTGCGGACGCTTTCGTGTCTTATAGCCGTATTCACAAACGTTACTGTGAGGTCTCATAGTAGGCATGGACGCACAGGGGTAGAAAAATCATTTCACATACAATACTTAAGTGGTGAAGCGCACTATGCGTTTGTTAAACTGAACGCATAGCTAAGTTTTGTCTATGAATACAAAGGCTCGATGAACGGAACGCACTGAGATGTGTTACCCTTTGTACAGGCACAATGTTGATGCTTGACATAAGTAAATATTGTTTGTGAATACGGGTGTAAGTGTACCTATTGTACGTCGACACACCTTTCTGTCTCTAGATATTTTCTGAGTAAGGTAATATTCGAAGTAACTGTATCATTGAGATACATTCTTCACGGTCCTGAAAGTATAATTTTACTGTTCCAACGGCTGGACCATTTTTGATAAAATGTCGTCTCAAAATATTTTTCTTTTTTAATATTATTTTATTATAATTTTCAGATGTTAGATATCAAAAGAGTCACGGCCATTATCTGTTAACATCATCATACGACAAGTCAGCCAAGTTGTGGTCCAACCCGGCCTGGCATCCACTCAGAACACTCTCTGGACATGATAATAAGGTACATACACACTCATACAACTCATACATACTGTCATACATGCGTTATATTAAGAATAGCTTCTTGTCTTTATTCAAACTCATACATCTGGTCATACTCAGGTCTGGTCAGGGACTGTAAGGTTTCATCTACTATTGCCTATTACTTTAACTATTTATACTCATACATATTGTCATACATATACGATTTTACCAGGGGGATAGGCAGAGACGATATAAATAATAATACCACTACAACTATTACATTGAGAAGTAAAAAGAAATCCTAAAGATAAAAGGTATCCTATGTTTGTCTCCTATACAATCTCAGATTTTAGCTAAATAGGTACATCCGTTTCTATGGTTCCGTACGTTCCAAAAGGGAAAATGGAACTCTACTACTGAGACCACGTTCTTTGTCAAGAACAGTGATAGCTAGAGGGTTGAAAATTTCACAGTTTGTGTATATCTGTTGGTGATATAATAATAAATATTCATAATTGTTATTATCTTGCCCTTATCCTATTATTATGTGGTCGAGTATGAGGAATAGTTTATGACAATAACAGAACCCTTAGTGTGCGAGTCGAACAAGTACTTGATCAGTTTTTAAGTTAAATAAAATTTGTTTTCAGGTGATGAGCGCAGATATTTCATATGACAATAAGTTCATAGCGACCGCGTCATATGACAGGACCTTCAAGTTATGGGCACCCGATTTGGCATGAACCCATTCCTGATATGGATAGTCATGAAACTATCTCTTACATAAGAGATAAAATCATGAACCCATCTTTAAAAGAATAAGTCATGAATATTATCTTTTTTAGTAAGAAATATAAATTTTATGTCATGAACCCATTTCTAATAATGAGTGAATATTAAAAAAGTATTTTGTATAAATATAATATGTGAATTTTAGTAACATTTTATTTTCGATCCCAGCACACTAACGTCTCACTATGCTACGGCTGGTTTATTTTCTAGTTTTCTATCTCTCATAGAGGATGTTATACAGGACCCTGCGGGAGGATATGGGGTGGTGACAATTGTATTCTTAAGCCATGACCACACGGACGAAATAAAAACCAATATATTTTTTAACTTTTTATTGTATTGCCTGTAACAACAGGACGACATTGACAAATTAACGAAAACTTACATCTTATATATACATTATACATATCGCCAATATGAAACATTAGACTAACACATTTATACAATTAAACTACAGCTTTGGAACCATTTCTTTAAAAAATAATCAGAAGTTGGATAAAGAAATCAGTAATAAACGAAAAGCCTCGTGTTTTTTTGGGATAATAATAATTATAATTGCAAATAATTGAAATCGTAGAAATTGAAATAATAATAATCAAATTGGGATAACAAAAATTTCATATTTTTCTAATGAAAAAAAAAAAATTCTGGGTATCTTACCACCTTCAGGTCTACAGTGCCCACAAGTGGACGTTATCGCCCACTTTGGAAAGACTGTATTAAAAGGATTGCTTATAAAGACAACTGTTTGGCAAATAAAAACATTTTAAGCAAAGTTAGATTGATATTTTTTAAATTAAATCAGATAGATTTATGGGCAACGAAAAAATTATATTAATAAAATAATATTCAAAAATTGGTCAAGTGCGAGTCGGACTCGCGCACGAAAGGTTCCGTACCATTATCTATGCTATATAAGGCAACGTTATTAGTATCGAGCAAGAAACGGTAAAAAAATCATGTTTGTTGTATGGGAGCCCCCTTAAATATTTATTTTATTTTATTTTTAGTATTTGTTGTTATAGCGGCAATAGAAATACATCATCTGTGAAAATTTCAACTGTCTAGCTATCACCGTTCTTGAGATACAGCCTGGTGACAGACGGACGGACGGACGGACAGCGAAGTCTGTTTTTACCCTTTGGGTACGGAACCCTAAAAATTAAATATTTAAAAAAAATTATATTCAAAAATTAATAAAATAATAATTCAGAAGTAGGATAATTGGAAAAATTGCAAAATCGAACTCATAACATCACGTCTTTTTCCCATTGGAGTGGACAGAGACTATATAGCGACATCTACTACAATTAAAACGGTAATAAATATTTACAATAAATAAAAATTGGTCAAGTGCGAGTCGGACTCGCGCACGAACGGTTCCGTACCATTATCTATGCAACATAAGGCAACGTTATTAGTATCGAGCAAGAAACGGTAAAAAAATCATGTTTGTTGTATGGGAGCCCCCCTTAAATATTTATTTTATTTTATTTTTAGTATTTGTTGTTATAGCGGCAATAGAAATACATCATCTGTGAAAATTTCAACTCTCTAGCTATCACCGTTCTTGAGATACAGCCTGGTGACAGACGGACGGACGGACGGACGGACGGACGGACGGACGGACGGACGGACGGACGGACGGACAGCGAAGTCTCAGTAATAGGGTCCCGTTTTTACCCTTTGGGTACGGAACCCTAAAAATCAAGTTAAATCAAAATTAAATAGTAATAAAATTATTATCTATTGATTCCAAAGCTGTTTTATCTAAGGAACACCACATTTTATTCTAGAATCGTTGGTGCGTCTTTTTAACTATAACTCTTAAACGACTTGACAACAATTTTGTTACTAAGTCGTTAGTACAATTTCCCAAAATTTTCTAGACGTAATTAATACGCGAACAAGATTTCGTTTTTGGATTTTTTTACTTTTTGAAAACCCATCATTTTCGCGTCCTCCTGTAGTTACACATTTAATAAATACTACAAATTTCGCTAATTTGAAATAATAATATTATTATAAAATAGTATGTAGGTATATTTCAAAAATTTAGGAATAAGTAAATACATAAGAGATCTTGCTTAAAAAAGCATAATTCCCCTATTTTTACCACATGGTAAAATACAACATACCTACACACTTTTTTTACCTAGAAAAACAAAAACATTAATTCTAATATATACAGCTTTTTAACTGATAAACAAAAATTATTGTTCCCATTTTTATTTTCATTAAATTTATATTCCCCGGGAGATCAACATTGTGGCTTGTGTATTTTTTTACTAACAAGTTTTTTTTTAGTTTTACTAGAATTATATGTCTAGGAAAACTGAAAAATTTTTAGGCAAAGTGAGAAATAACTTATTATTTCTAATATGTAGTATTAATATAGTAGTTTATGCCAGTGGCTATTCATAAATAACTATTAAGTCCATCTCATTAAACGACAAAAAGCCTCTTACCGAACAGCATTAATAAGGTAAACATAAAACATACTTTCCATAAACTTCGATGGCTTTTCTCGTATTTACAGTTTCGAAAACACAAGCCACATTAATAACTATAACTTAATAACTATCACAAACAAAAATAATAATTTTCAGTGAGAATTTCTATTCTTTCATAATGTGGGTAGATGAAAAAAATATAATTTGATGGTAGATATCCTGGGCCTTCTTTTACCAAGTAGGGGCCTTAGGCACATTAGGACGTACGTCCCGCTATGACCTAGTAGATATACTTGAAATATATGATGAAGTACGGACTAGGGCGCCTTGATAATCAAGAGGCTCTGTGCTCAGTGGAGAGACAGGCGTGGCAAGCAAATATAAATAATAATAAATAAATAAATATTCACAGACATTTCACACAACGTCCTCTGGTTATATGTTTAGTTTATTAAGCATATTTTTTTAAATACAACTCTTTCTTTAATGTCCGATTCCAATTTCCGATTCCAAATCAAACGCCAGAATATCGTTTCAGAAGTGGGATTTAATCAGTTTTCACCTTTTTTTTATTACCCAGTAAAAAGAAAGTATAAAAATTGTCACCGTACAAAATAAAGGTTTCTTTGTACGAAACCCTAAAAAGACTAGATATCTAATTTTTCGTTGTAGGTGTACTCGATACTCCAAGATTCAGGAGTCCAGGGTACCCTCTAAATTGGTTAGCAACAAAATCTCTATACATAGCTAGCTGCCTTTGATCCATTTGACCAGCCAAACTGCTGTAAAAGGCCACAGTATAAGGGTCCATAAAAGATGGCATGGGTCCTGGAGAGCCCTTTTGCAAATCCATAATTTGAGAAACTGGCATTTGGGGAGTATAAGGGACTTTTTGTGATCCTTGAGAATTTTCTTCCCTAATTTGGTAACTGGGAATATTAATTGCAGGTTTCTTCTGGACTGGAGTCTGAGGTGGAATAGGTTTAGGGTACTCCTTTGGGGGAGTAGGAGTCTTGGTGGAAACGAATTTGCCGTTCGAAGACCTTTTTTGGGGTGGTCTTTGAGCTGTTTTATTTGGGCTATGCGACTTATTCACTAAAGTAATTTCTAAATTGGAACCGACTACAGCTTTTCCATCTATTAAAGAGTAGTTTTTGGTTAAATTCTGGGCACCGGACATTGGTGATGGGCAAGAAACTCTTAGAATTTCGACAGCAGGTTTTTGTGGAGTCGGGCTTGAAGATTTGCAAGTTAAATCTAGGATATCCTGCGGCGTAGGAGTAGTGGGTAAAATATTTCTTAGTGGTTTTACTGGTGCTCCATGTAAAACATGAGGTGGAGGCATGAAAGGGTCTTTTGGGTTGCCATATACGGTTTTCTCCGGTCCGGCTGTTCCAAAAATGGATGAACTTTGTAGTACTTTTGGGGGCTGAAGCCCATTTCCATAATTAGGAGGGATTATGTTATACATTTGGAATAGTTGCGCTTGTGTCATGATCTGATGCTGTACTGCAGGGTTCAGCATCATGGTGGAAGGGTTCATTATAGGGGGTATCGGGTTCCAAGTTGAAGGTAATGGGGTTACTTCTAGGCCTCCTTCTTTGAGGATATCTAGTTTCTTCTTTTTAAGCACTTGAGGACTCTCTTGATATTCGTCCAAGTCAATTATCTCTGGAGTCTTCGGTTTATACGGTACCTGTGAAAAAATTATGAATACATTAAATGCAAAACATTCTCGATAGATGGCGTTGTACGTCAAAATACGATGTAAACCAAACGAGTGACGATTGTGGTGGTCTAATTTGGTTACTGTTAGCACGACCGCCATAAGCTCTGTTGGTAGTGCTACGGAACGGTATTCCGAGGTCGTGGGTTCAAGTCCCGCTTGCAGTAATCACTTTTTCCACCACAATGTGATTTATTAAATTAAATGTATTTAAAAAAAAATTTAAAATGAAATAGAAATACTCTCATGGGAAAAAGGACCTGTGAGGCTGTGACTGTTTTGAGTACACGACTTTGTAAAAAAAATTGCTAAATGTAAAAGTATATTTTTAGAAAAGCTTTTTTTTATGAAATAGAAATATTTGTGAAAGCGGTAATATCTTCGAACCAAAGTTAAACCCAATGTTGTGAAACAAATAATACCCTGTTTTGTGAAATACCTATTACCAGTTTTGTGAATGAGTCTCTGAAATAAAGTCATACCTGATTTTGTGAAAAGCCAATTACAATATTTTGTGAGAACATATAACAATACATAACATACCTCAACAATATCATCATCACTATGCTGCTGAGGTTGTGGTTGTGGATGATGTATACCGAAGTTGGTGATGGGTGGTACAGCCGGTATAGAGGGGCCACTCAGTGATGGAGTCGATGAGAGGGAACTTGGAGCTGTTAGTGGAGGTGATGATGATGCAGAGTCTGGCCGGAGTGGGTTCGGTGCTGGAAAAAAATCTTTTAATTAACATTATTATCACAACTTTTTACGGATTTAGACGCGGGTATTTGTTTTGATTATTGTTTTTTTTAGCCCGACGTTTCGGAGATTTTGCAGTCACCATCATCACGGGTGGGACTGAGCTGTAATGTGTCCTCTACGATCAGTTGTTTACCCACATTCGATTTTAATTTTACAGAATGTACAAATCACAATCTTTAATAACTGGTCAAGTACGAGTTGTACACGCACACGGCGGGTTCTGTACCGTTATTATCATAATATATTCATCACACCGACCACTACTAACATGATATAAGTGCAGGATAACGATGATGGTAGGTATTTGTTGTTGTAGCATTAAGTGATATAATCATATTATAAGCTTAGCTTGGGACCAGCCGACGTTATGTGAAATGTCTATGAATATTTTATTTATTTATAAATTGTTAACATTTCACCTGTCTATCTATCAGTCTATCACCGTTTCATAGATACAGCCGAGTGACAGATGGACAGTGAAGTCTCAGAAATAGTTGGTCGGAACCACACTGCATCGAGATCCGTTGCGTAATTTTGCAGATATAAGCTCACATAGGGACATACATATAAAAATTACGACTTTGTTTTATAATAAGTAAAGATTTATCTTACGTGTAGTAGAAGTGGCGTGTTGTAAAGGTCTTGCTGGTTTCACTCGGACAGCTCGGAGGGAGCTTCGCCCCGCGGGACGGGCTGTCTTCTGGAAATGTATGATTCAATAAATATTACACACATAAAATTATAGCTCAATTTGGAATCAGAGTAGGTTGTTGAAATGCCCTAGCTAGTTGTTGCCTGTAACTGGTTCAATTTGAAAAAGTATAGTACATTTATCGAGGAAGGCTATAGGCTAAATAACATCACGCTGCGACCGAAGGAGCGAAGCAGCAGTGAAAATTTTTGCAAAAACGCGATAGATTTTCTGAACTTCACGCGTATTACTTTACTTTGTAAAATGGACTTGTAAACTAATATTTACCAATAAATTGATTATTCTGATTATTATAAAACAAAAAAAATATGTTTATTAGTCTCAAAAGTACAAACAATAAATTTATAACTTACAGTAGATACACAAATTTATAGAAAGTAGTACAATATCTGACTTCCAAAGGCTTGGCAAATTTTGGATGACTATGATGCGTTATACATATACGGTCTTATTCATAATGACTTATCGAAGGTTTAAACGGAGATTTTATCGGAGAGATAATAAACGTTTTATCGTAAAAAGACTATTATGAATAACAAGTTTTGACAATTTTAGCGAACTTTTAAACCTCCGATAAGTCATTATGAATAAGACAATAAATGTATAACGCTTCATAGTCATTCAAGAGGATGGTTTATAATATAAACCATCCTCTTAAACCAATCTATCTATTAAAAAAACTGTATCAAAATATGTTGCGTAGTTTTAAACATATAAGCTCACATTGGGATATAACCATACAGAGGAAGATAACTTTTTAATAAGAAAAGATACTGAATACTTACCAAGTCAACGGTAGGTGTCGCCACATGACCATTCAAAGGAACTGGTGCACCTAGAAAGATAAAATAATTTGTTAGAAAAGTGAGAAGTCAGCATTTAGTCCTGGGAAGGCTTTAAATATTAATATTATGTACGTAGATAAATAGATACGAACTAAAATAATAAAGTGTGTTGAGATTCTATTATTTCCATTAGAAAAGGGTGTAAAGATTATGTTACATAGATTAATAGCTTAGACGAATACAAACGAAGATAAAAATCGTGTTAATATTAAGATAAGAAAGCTAAATAGATACGTACCTAGGTAATAAGATAAAGTCTTACCCATAGTCTGATGAAAATCACCTAAAAACATTTTATTCCCAATTTCTTTAACTTCAAAATTCTCTTTCCTATCTATTTCATCAAACAACTTCCCAGCGTTGGGCTCTATAAGTTTCTCCACCGGTTTCACTGATATTTTCATCAATTTCTCTTCTTTAGGAAGCGATTCTAAGAACTCTCTATTCAATTCTTCTGCGTTTTTAGTTATTAAATCTTCTTTTTCTTTTGTAGGCGATGGAGTTCTTAATATCTTCTCTCTATCTTCTTCTCTTAATGGTGAATCTGTTACATCTATTATTTGCGGTTCAATTTCCAGTTTTCCGTTTAATTTTAAATTAGTACCGTTACGACGCTCGTAGTTTTCATATGGTAATAGAAATCTGGAAAGAATATTGTTTTAGATAATTCAAAAGTCAATACTGATGTGTTAATAACTTCACTAAAATCTACTAAAATAAAATAACCTTAACTAAAATGAATTTAACTTAATTAAATGAACCGATAAAATTATCTCCGTGTGGTGACGGATTAAGAATACAAGTGTCACCACCCCATCTCCTGCCAAGGATACTGTAAAAGTCACTTAAGGGATATTGTACACAGATAACATCCTCTGTGAGAGACGGAAAACTCGAAAATAAACCTTGTGCCAACACGCCTGGTCAGCGCGGCACAGTAGATCATAATCCCTCCCAAAGTGGAGGAGGCCCGTGCCCAACAGTGGGATGTAAATGGGCTGGAGAGAAAGAGAGTAAATGAACCGAAACACGACCACTCATTCTCCACATCGATTCGAATTCAATGAAAAGAAATAAATTGGAAGATCAGCATGTATTCAACAAATACCGGACTATTACCGGAGAATAAAATTAAATTAACGGATCTAAATCCGTAAAATGCGAATTACGTACTTACAAGAAATGCATATAAAAATATCCCTTCTTGATAATCGACTAAAAAGTGGCTTATATTTTGAATTTACTCTCATTATTTAACTTAAGCGCATCAAAGAAGTAACACCCTCTCACCTCTCATAATGTCTCCTAGCTCTAGTTGGTTGATCTTGGACGAGGTCTCTCCACAGCTTGTTCCTACAGACCAACTCGTAACCACCGCGAGATATCACTGATGTATACAGTGTACGGAGAGATACTGGGAAAAATATACATATAGTTATTTGCGTGGTGCGATAGATGGCGTTCATATACATTACATAAAAGTCGTAATTAACTTTTTGCTTTTTAGGCTTTTCGCACATACACAATGCCCTCTAGTCTAGTAATTTTATTTGTGTGTGTTACGTGTACCTAAATACGGATATACTACATGTAATAATTTTTTACAAATACATACATAAAATTATAATACATAATGAACACACAAACGTAGTACAAATATAAATATCACACAAATATTTGTATTGTGCGTGGATCAAACCCGCGACCTCGTGTCAAAGGTATGCGTCAAGCAAACGCTAGATGGCGCTGAATGATAAAACATAAAAGTCGTTGGTAAAATATTGCAGTAATATTTGTTAATTGGTTTAAATGAATAAGAAGTCGTGAGTTCGAATATCACACTTTCTGCTTTATTTGCTTGCTATAAAAGTCAGCTCACCCAGCTAAGGGATATTATAAGCAGTTAACATCTTCTATGAGAGAAGGTAAACTCGAAACTAGACTCTAAACCAACACTGGTCAGCAGGTCAGCATGGCATAGAAGACTAAAAACCCTCCCTGAGAGGCCGAGCCCAGCAATGGAATGTTAACAGCCTGAAGAAAGAGATGAATACTTACAATCTTTCAGCGTATGTCCACTTTTGAATGTTTCACTTCTATGTTTATAGAATTGTTTCAACTGCTGTAAAAAGATTCTGTCTTCTGCGGTCTCTTCTATTCTCTTACAGTCTACTTCTTCTTCTCCATCACTCTGTTTATCAGGTCCGCCGTTCCGGAGTGACAGCCGACGTGGTGTCTGCAACATGTAGACATCTGATTAGAATCATACAATATTATTAACTGTTTGTTTTTCATGCACAAACGGCCCAACATATTTAAATTAATATAAATTAGTAGTAGTTGCCACAACATCATATGCTCGTGGTTATTTTAAAAAACCAAATCATAAAAAAATATACAAACGAACTATCCTCTTAAACCAGTCTATGTATTAAAAAAACTGCATTAAAATCAGTTATGTAGTTTTAAAGATATAAGGAAAAGGCAAATGCAAAGGCAAACAGGCAAAAGCATACATACAAAAATAACGATTGTTTTAAAAGTAAATATTCATAGACATGTCATACAACGTCCTCTGGTCCTAATTTAAGCTTATTTGCTTGTATTATGAGTATCATAATTACCAGACAACCATTTGTGTGACGAACATTGCTATTACACAAATGGTTGTTGTGTGTGGAAATCGAACGAACGAATCGTTAAAAGTTGTTATATACAGTGAAACAAAACTTCGAAATCCGGCTCGAAGGACCATAATATATGTAGTAAAGAGTTTATCTCCAAACCCAAAATACAGGGCTAAGGGTAGGGTAATGAATTATGCTCCATTATCAAAGTATTACTTACAGGGGGTGAAGTGGCAGGCGGTGACTCTGTCGCGGACCGATCAGTCCTGTCCGGGGAGGGGGAGTGGAGGGCACGTTTCCTTCTTCCCCTAGGCCTCCCCTTCAGACGAGGAGCGAGGTGGTTGCACACAAACTCGTGCCCTTCTAACTCAGGGTATTCAAATGTGTCCTAGGGAAAAAAAGGATTCATTTTGAAAAATAGCTATTAAAAAAAATACAAAAAAAATCGACAAAGTGTGAGTTGGTCAAGCGTACGAAAAAATCTGTACTGTATTTATCGTGATTCATATCATTGAATCATTGATTGATTGATCATTGTCGTCGTCGTCTCTCTCTTTTTCCCGTCCATTATCGTTCCACAGTTGGGCATAGGCCTTCTCCACTTAGGAAGGGATTACAATCTACTGTGCTGTGCTGACCAGACGTGTCAGGGTTTATTACTGTCTCTCACAGAGGATATTATCAGAGTATAATATTCCTTAGCTGTTTTTTACGGCAACCTAGGAACACTTGTATTTTTAATCCGTCACCACACGGACATACATATAACCTTACCTTGCAATACAAAATCCTAGTATTATTCGTAGCAGCTGCGTATCCTCCTAGGGCTGCCACCAGTGAGTCCCTTAACCAGTCTGCCTGGATCCCTTCTAACCTGCTAAGCAGTGCCCGATATCGGCAGTAACGAGGATAGGAGAAAACCACCACTCCTGGGGCGTCTACGTCAATTTCTGAAAGGAATATTATAAATAGTTAATAATTGAATCCTCCATCATCATTTCGTTTTTCCTCGTGAGGGTAGGCAAAGACTATAGAGTATCATCTGTTACGATGCAAACATATTAATTGAGCACCTCCTCTTTGTTGTGAAGTCGGTTAAATACAAAAAAGTCATCCTCTTAAATCAGTATATCCATTAAAAAAAAAACCGCATTAAAATCCGTTGCAGTTTTGAAGATATAAGCTTACACAAACGAGTAATTAAGTTTACAAATATAGATACAAAGGCCTTCTTTCTGTTTATCCATATGTGAGCTTAAATCTTCAAAACTACACAACGGATTTTCATGCAGTTTATTTTTTATAGACAGACATTCAAGGTTCAAGAGGAAAGGTTTATATAATTTGTTAAGGTGTGTTTTTAGGGTTCCGTACCCAAAGGGTAAAAACGGGACCCTATTACTGAGACTTCGCTGTCCGTCCGTCCGTCCGTCCGTCTGTCACCAGGCTGTATCTCAAGAACGGTGATAGCTAGACAGTTGAAATTTTCACAGATGATGTATTTTTATTGCCGCTATAACAACAAATACTAAAAATAAAATAAAATAAATATTTAAGGGGGGCTCCCATACAACAAACATGATTTTTTTACCGTTTCTTGCTCGATACTTATAACGTTGCCTTATGTTGCATAGATAATGGTACGGAACCCTTCGTGCGCGAGTCCGACTCGCACTTGACCAATTATTTAAATGTCATGCGTACATCCCGTACGAAGTCACAGATATTAACTAGAACAATATACGCACAATTTTCAGAACAATAACATCACAAATACTCACATAAAAATTTTAGTTTCCTATTTTGAGTTTATACTTATTTGACGCAATAAGGTAAAATGACGAAAGTAAATTGTTATAACACATACCTAGAACCGACACCGGAGTTTAACAAATTTAAGATAAATAAAGAAGTTAAACTTAATAAGCTTTAGTAGCCGCACTGTTTTTAGGGTTCCGTCCGTGTGATTATGTTTAAGAAAAAAAATTTACAAAACTGTAATTAAGAACACGTGCAGTTCGCCTGACTCATAAATTCCAATAAACTTAAAGGAATAATGTATAGAAACCTACATTCTGTATGAGCATAAATGCTTACTATGCATTTTACATACACATACATACATACAACACATACATGTATGTGTTTGGTGTCATTAAACTATTTACTCAATTTATAAAGAAACGATATGATTGCAAAATATAATTATATGTCATCAAATTATATGTAATGCATACTCTGGTCCTAAGCTAAGCTTATTTACTTATGTATGTTATGGGTAGCAGAATATGGATATCTCTCCAGCTCGTTAATGTCCCACTGTTGGGCACGGGCATCCTCCATTTTGGGTGGGATTATGATCTACTATGCCGCGCTACTAAGCTAGCTAAGGAAAATTGTACACAGATAAGATCCTCCGAGTGAGACGGAAATCTCGAAAATAAAACCTGTTCCAAAACGCCTGGTTAAAGTGACCATACCATGACAGAGACCATAAACCCTCCATAACGGGCCTTGGATCCAGGCATTTGACGGGCCCCGTGGTGTAGATAACGGACTGCCGTTCACGAGGTCGCGGGTTCGATTCCCGCTTGGGACAATCATTTGTGTGATATTTATAATTGTCATACAAATGTTTGTCCTGCGTCTGTGTGTTTACTATGTATTGTGTGTATTTACAAAAGAAAAGTATATGTAGTAGTATATGTATTATATCCGTATTCTGGTACCCATAACACAACTATAATAAGCTTAACTTGGGACCAGAGGACGTTGTGTGAAATGTCCATGAATATTTATTTATTATAAGTGAAGGAGACCCATGCCCAACAGTGGGACGTTAAGGGGCTAGAGAGGGAGAATGAACAGTCCGTGTGCGAGTCTAACTCAGGTTTTTTTGCACTTACCTATGGAATTTTTCTCAGTATCAACATCACTGAAGTCCAGTTTGGTATAATGTAGGGGTGCCGTAGGGTTAGGATCTGCTGATGGTGCACAAGCGCCCCGCCAGACTGCGCGAAGTCCCCAGGTCCATTCCTTGCCGTCGCTCATCCAGCTCAGTAAGTCATCAGCTCGGAGTACCACCTTGTCGTTAATGGCAAGGACTTCATCCTGAAAAGAAAATATAGCGGTTTTAAAAAAATTGCTAATCGTCATTTATTTCCAAAACGGTTATAGGGTTCCCTACCAAAAGGTAAAACGGGTCCCTATTACTGAGACTTCGCTGTCCGTCTGTCACCAGGCTGTATCTCTGGAACGGTGATAGCTAGAGAGATAAAATTTCACAGTTTATATACATCAGTTGATGATATAACAACAAATAATCAATATCATCATTCGGCTGCACTTATCACGTTACTTGAGCTTGAGAATACGCCTATATATATATTTATTTTATGACAGTACAGAACCTTTCGTGTGCTAGTACAACCGTACATGACCAGTTTTTAAATTATTACATTGTAATTGGTCCTTATTATATGTGTGCATATGTGTGTAACATTTCAGATCAATCAGACTGCTGCAAGTATGTGAAAATCACTTTCAAAGATTGCGCTACATAGATTATTAGGTAAAGTGATAGGTATAATACATTGATAGATACGAACCGAGCTAATAAAAGCGTGTAAATGTTATAAAATCTAAAATGCCGACAATTATGCTGACCATACTAATATTTTTGTTGACTGTACCGCAGCGTATGTACATAATTAAACACCGCACAAATAAATCGGAGAGTGGGGGGGACAACCCTACCGAATTATACCGTGGGTGGGGGTTGAAGTGACGGGGGACGGACTTGGGTGTTGCAAATTCTTAACTTCTTTATCTCCTTGTGTATCTCTATGTTTTAAATATGTACTGTAAAATATATACTAATATTATAAAGCGGCAGAGTTTGTTTGTTTGTTGGAACGCGCTAATTTCTGGTAACTACTGGGCCCATTTTAAAAATTCTTTCAGTATTAGACAGGGCATTTATCGAGGAAGGCTTTAGGCTATATAACATCACGCTACGACCAGTAGAAGCGAAGCAGTAGTGAAAAATGTTGCAAAAACGGGGAAAAATTTCTAAATTCCACGGGTATGGAGTCTGGAGTGGTTTGTTTGTTTGGTAACGCTATAATCTCAAGAACGGCTAGTCCGATTAGAAAAATTTTGTCACTGTTGTACATTTATCAAGGAAGGCTACATAACATCACGCTGCGACCAATAGGAGCAGAGCATCAGTAAATAAAAAAAAATAGTTTAAAAAAACTAAAAAACACGCTTTATTTAATCGAATTATTGCATTGTCATCGGTCTTTGACAGGTGTGCAAAATTTGAATAGAATCTGACCGTTTGAAGTGGGTCAAAATAGCGTCCAAAGGAGTCGGTTACAAACATACAAACAAACAAACATACAAACAAACATACAAGTGAAGCTAATATAAAGCGTGTAAAAATGTTGCAAAAACGGAGAAAATTTTCTCAATTTCACGCGTACGATATCACGAGCAACAGCTAGTTTATTATAAAACGAAGTCGTTATTTTTGTATGTATGTCCCTATGTGAGCTTATATCTTCAAAACTACGAAACGGATTTTGATGCGTTTTCTTTTAATAGGTAGAGTGATTCAAGCGGATGGATTATTTGTATAATTTGTTATGGTTTGGTTTTTAAATTCCACACAAACGAAGTTGCGGGTCACAGCTAGTTGTTACTTGTTAATATATTTGTAACACACACATATGAGCTTACTTTGGGACCAGAGAATATTGAAGTGTCCATGAATAATTTAAAAAAATACAAAATCTTAATAATATTTTACACCTTTTTCACTTTTAATTTATTCTTTTTTTATGCATCCAGTTCACATCCAGCATTTGTTTTGTTCTCGTACAAACGTGAAGCGTGAGCAATAACACAACATTTCCAACTAGTCATTGGTACCGATTCTACTTACACAACTAAACTTAACTAAAAAAGAAAATTGATAGTGTCAATAAACAGTTCGTCAATGTCAACAGAACTTTATTATTAGAAAATCTGTATATTATAGACTAGCGATTTTGAAATAGCCAATTGGCATTGTTCATATTTTTTTAAACACTTATATCGAAAACCATTTTGGGGAATAGAGTTTCTGATCATGATCCATGTTTCTTTCGGAAAATTTGCTATATTAATGATTATTTTTCCAAAAAAGCAAATGATCTCTATTACCCTTGAAATGAAGGATTTAAAATATGAAGGCGGTCTTACGGATGGAGATACTCTGAGGTGGAGTTGAAATTGGTCTATTATATCAACTTGGCAACTTTGAAAAGATGTATTGCAATCTGTCTTAAGTCTATCAGGATAAGTCAATACACAGATTGCGTACAACGATGACGTCACAACATTTAAAATAATAAGTTTGTTTTTTTTTAAATTCTATATGTATAGTGAATATTTCAATAATATTGACATTAGTTGCTTAAAATAGTCTATATTTTCTAAACAAAATATATATAAATATAATTATTTATTTATTTATTTAATTAATAAAAATACGCCATAATTCTTGTCATTTTTTTAAGTTAAGTTTAGTTGTGCATGTAGAATTGATACCAGTGTAAAGAAATTTTTAAAAATATATATAAATAGAGACCCAAACACGTCCCTGTGTCATTCTAAATGAGGGTTGGGAGGTTCAACTAAAATTGCTTTCAAATAAGTAACCGAGCCGGTGTTATTCTGTAAGAGAAATGCGATAACGAGTCTATATCGAAACTTTAACGAGTGAAGTTGATATACCTAGCACCACGGATACACCAAATGGTGTGACGTTTATAATTGAGGACAAATAACTTTAGACTGGCTTAATCGTACTTCATAGACTTATAATGTGTCATATGACGTATATATATAGCCTGTATCATAGACACACAAAGATACATATTTCACGCACACATAGATATGTAAACGGCTTCAAGCTGACTGAGTGAGGTATCTATATATCTGTGCACTACCACTTCATTTCTATTTATTCCTACTTCTTTTTTTCAATTTGTGTCAATATTCTAAAATTACAGTATTTTTCTTCAAAATGCGATACTGGATGGAAGAGACCGGAATTACTATGTACTACTGTACTGTACTAGTATATTTAGTAAGTACTTGCCCGCAATTTCGTAAGCTCGTAATTTAAAACCAAATCCTAAAAAATATACAAAAAAGCCATCCTCTTGAACCGATCGTTCTATTGAAAAAAAAGCGCATTAATATCCGTTTTATAGTTTTAAAGACATAAGCTTACTTTGTTTTATAATAAATAAAGATATATCTATACATCGCAGCGGAAATGTCCATGAAATTTTCCTTATTTATAATAAAATTTGTGAGATCCAACTTACAGAATAAGACCGCGAGATATTCGAGCCACTCGGTAAGAAGGCTTTATAGTAATTCGCAATTTTATTAACAACTAACAAACACACGCGGGTTTGCTTATAACTTTTAATTTATTTAAGATTTCTTACCAAAGGATAAGCAAGGAGACAAATAAATCACAAGATATTCGTCATATTTTTGACCCCAAATAATGGGATAAGTGCAGGAGAATGGTGACGGCTAAGAGTATGTTGTTGTAGCATCAACTGATATTAAACTATGAACATTTTCATAAACTGTGAACATTTTCATACCTCTAGCTACCATCATTCCGGAGATACAGCCTGGTGACAGACGAACAACGAAGCCTCAGTAATAGGAGTCATCGTGCTTTTTTGGTAGAGGTAAGACAGTACAGATTTATGTATTAAATCCCATAACACAAAAAGCTTAGCTTGGGACCTGGGACCTAGCTGGGAGGATGTTGTGCGAAATGTACATAAATATTATTTCTGATTGTATTCTTACCGCTCTCTCAGAAGGTATGTGGTGATGACATGTCAATTCTTAATCCATCTCTACGCGGACAAAATAATATAAAGTAGGTAAAACTTAACAATTAAATTTAAACATATAAATGTGTGCGTGGAAATGTGTCTTTACACACACACACATATATGCTAGGTGTGTCTTTGTGTGCGTGAGTCTTATACAGGTTGATAGTTTTTAAGTGTTTCGTTTAATAATAGAGTATATTTCAAAATTATTAAGTTTGACGAACTTCATGTGGCTTTGAAATTTGAGGGTTTTCCTCGATTTCTCAGGAGATAACGATCAGATCCTGACCTGGTGCTAATAGGACCATACGGGAACCACCAGCTTTCAAATAAAAAAGTATTATTAAAATTGCTTCACCCAGTTAAAAGTTATGAGGTAAAATAAAAAAAAACACACAGACGAATTGAGAACCTCCTACTTTTTTTAAAGTCGGTTAAAACTAGAACATCACCCCTAAAGCAAGCCTATCTTTGTTATGAAATCACCGGTTTTAGAGTTCCATACCAAAATGTAAAATCGGACACTATTACTGTTATTTCGCTGTTTGTCACCAGGGTGTATCTCTGGAACGGTGATAGATAAATAGATGAAAATGTTCACAGTTTATGTATATCAGTTGGTGTTATAATAACAAATACCCAACATAATCATTCTCCTGTTCCTCCTATCCCATATTTTGGGGGTCACGTTCTCATGGGTTTTATTCGGGGTGCCAACATTATCGTAAATACATATAAACTTTATACTACCTTATCATAATACATATATTTATACCAACCGATACAAATATAAATGTATTACTAGCTTACCGGCAAACGTTGCTTTGCCATGTCAGGGGGTGGACAACCCTAATCACTTAGAAGTATGAAATATATATAATAGCCGATTCTCAGAGTTACTGAATATGCATATAAAATTTCATAAGAATCGGTCAAGCCGTTTCGGAGGAGTACGGTAACTAACACTGTGACACGTAAATTTTATATATAAGATGATAAGTTATAACGGTACGGAAACCTTCGTCTGCGAGTCGACTCGTACTTGACCAGTTTTTTAATAACATTATTTATTTTAATTTGAATAATACATTTTTTTTATTTGTTATTCTTGTTACAGGTCAATACCAATATTGTAAGTGAACAAACACTAACAAAGATGACTTGAGTTAAAACAAAGCTAATAAAAATGTATAAAAAAATTAAAATAGCCTGTATTTAAATATTTCATATTAACAGTAGGTACTGCAGAAATTCGAGCATAATATATGAAAACACACATATACAATATTGTATATGTACAATGTGTGTTTGTTGTGAAGATTATACATGTGTGTAGGTTTTGAAACAAGGTGAACTTATACAGGTTGTTCTGTTAATGTTTTATAGTTTTTTTCAACTAAAATTATGCTTGAATATTAATCTTTAATAAAAATTAACATTACTTTGAATTTAATAATTAAAATTTTTAATGTAATTTTAGTAACATACCTACATAATTTTAATTAAACACACATAATTATAGTATAAAATACTATAAAACATTTAAATAAAACAATTTTTTGATTTCTCGCCCACTTCTGGACATTTTGATATTTAGTTTAAATATACCCCGACGTTTTGGAGATGTATTATTTCACATACTGTAATGATACAATCAGATTACATAAAAATGGATTGATTTGTTTAATATGTAGCAGCAAAAACTCGCTGTTTTATTCGTGTTTAGGGTACCTTACCAAAAGGTAAAACGGGTGATTAATATTATTGAGACATCGCTATCAATGGTAGGAATTTCAAGTTGCCACCTTAGTGGAAAAGTTTGACAGATGGACGTCAGACACCGAAGTGAGACCATAAGAGTTTATTTTTTGTACGAACCCTAAAATTAATGTAATTAAAATTAAATATGTTGCATAGTTTTCAAAAAAAAGCTCACATAGAGACATACATACAAAAATAAGAACTTAGTTTTATAATAAGTAAAGCTAAACAATAATAACATCATCCTATATACAGTCACATGTGACACGCACACACTGACAGTGTACACGCGCACAGAATTGATAGCGCTCGCCGGATCTATTCGGTGCAACGCCCCGGCTATTAGGTGTGAGCTACACTGAGGTATTTCACATCAATATTTTATATTACCTTTACTCATTACTAGCCGTGAATTTGGTTCACGTAAAATTTTGGATAACTGGGCAATATCGAACTTAAAACAGGTTTTCCCGCATGATAAGACTGTTTGATGAAGAAAGTTTGTTTGTATGTATATAAATTGTAGGCTAAAGTATAGGCAACCATTTATATCCCGCGGAAAACCTTATTTATGTTAAGTAAGTACTTTTAGTTAAGTTCTATCAACATATCACTGAAAACCGTATTCAATTTCATGCAGTAGTTTTGACGTGATGTGTATACAAACAGACATACAGACAAAAATTCTATGAACATTTGTTTTAGCTTCTATTACGCTTATAAACACCACTACATTATCTTCAATATCATTCACTATTTCAATATCTTCAAAGTACAGACATGGGCTCTTCAGATTTTTATTATATGTATAGATTTATTTAAAATAAAACATGACACCATGTAAGAACTTAGAGATAACTCTTAAACATTTTTAAACTTAATTAGTTTCTTATCTAAGATTCAATTAGTGTACTTATCATATTGACTAGTATGGCAGTGTAACTATGTACAATGGTGGTCAACGATGGTTAAACAATTTGAAAAAATATCGCATAAATAAAAAATCTAACATGATTGTGGTCTAGTGGTTCATGTAACGGACTGTCCTTCATGTCTGAGCTGGTTCGATTTACAAATATAGTAAGCATATCTCTCCTCTGTGTCTCTCTAGCCCATTAACGTCATTACTGTCCCGATATTAGGCACGGGGCCTTTTCTTTGTGAGGGATTATGGCTTACAATGCCGTGCTAACCAGGCGTGTTGCCACACGGTTTATTTTCTAGATTTCCGTGTCTCACAGAAGATGTCTGTACAATATTCTTTATCTAGCTTTTACAGCACCCGGGAAGGAAAAGGGGGTAGTAATACCTGAATTCTGAATCCTTCACCTCACGGAAATAATATATATAAAAAATTGGTCAAGTGCGAGTCGGACTCGCGCATGAAGGGTTCCGTACCATTATCTATGCAACATAAGGCAACGTTATTAGTATCGAGCAAGAAACGGTAAAAAAATCGTGTTTGTTGTATGGGAGCCCCCCTTAAATATTTATTTTATTTTATTTTTAGTATTTGTTGTTATAGCGGCAATAGAAATACATCATCTGTGAAAATTTCAACTGTCTAGCTATCACCGTTCTTGAGATACAGCCTGGTGACAGACGGACGGACGGACGGACGGACAGCGAAGTCTCAGTAATAGGGTCCCGTTTTTACCCTTTGGGTACGGAACCCTAAAAAGACACATATGTAAATGCTTAAGAAACACTAATTCCTTTTTATCTGTAACAAAGTAAGTCAAACAGTAATTTAATTAAAGTAACAAATGAATAGATAAACAACTACCCGCTAATTCTAACAAAATAATTGTACAGTTTAATTTACAAAGAATTAGTAAGTATTGTTAAATATTTTTTTAAGTTTTAATTCGACCACCATTTTAAGAAATATATTTTTAAATGATAATGACAATGAAAAGCGTTTATTCACGTAAGCAAAAGGTTTTAAACAAAAATTCGCACAATAATTTTATAATCTTTACTTAATAAAAAACAAAGTCCTTATTTTTATATGTGAGTTTATATTTGGAAAACTACGCAACGTATTTTGATGCAGTTTTTTTTTAAAGATAGGGTGGATTAAGTGGATGGCTATTTGTATAATTTGTTTTCAAAATTTTACGCCCACGAAGTTGCGGCTAGTCGAAGTAAGTACAACAGATATATACAGGGTGTGGCGTAAATAGTGGTCCACCGTTCAGGGTTAGGTACATCAGGTAGGTACCTACACCATACCAAAATTTTAAACCGGTCCGCCGACTGGTTACGGAAAAAAAAATATTTTTAATTTTTTTCAAGAAATTCCCATTTTCATTACGAATTTGACCACAGTTTCAACAAAAAACATTATTTTTGATTTTCTATTCGTGTTTATTCATGTTGAATGTATGAGCTATCATAAAAAAATAAAGATTTGTATTGAAATTGTAGCCTTTACGAGAAAAAGTGATTTCTTCTCAATTCTTAACCTAAATTTTATCGCATCACTCATATTCAGGAGCGTTTTTTGAAAAAGAAATGTACTACACTGTTAGTGCCCATGCATTTAAAAATATGCTCATGATGTACTGATTATAAAATGGTATAATAGTACCGCTTTTCAAAAATAGAAAAAAAAATACTGCATTTGTAACTGAAAATAAGTAAGTCTTCCTGTTACCATTTTCGCAACATAATATTGAAACAAAAATTTCGTCTACCTTATTTATGTGCCCATTCTTACTGTAAACTTGGTCATAGTGACAACGACAATATTATTATTGTAATTGTATTGGCAAATGAGAACACAAAAGTTACTACAGACAGGGTATTAAAAAAAAACAACTTTGACATCATAATTATTTATTTATTGATTAATACAATCGGTGCTCAAAATGGCCCCCATTCGCAGCTATACACGCTCTGCACCGTCGAATAAAGGAGCGTTTAAGACGTCGAGCAAACCCGCTTTCATTGATTTTTCCAGCTGCTGTCAGAATCCTGGTCCTTAATTCTTCAATATTATTTATTGGTCCCTTGTATACGTCTTCCTTTAAGCATCCCCAATAAAAGAAATCCAAAGGATTAAGGTCTGGGGAGCGTGGTGGCCATAGTATTGGGCCTAACCGCCCTATCCATCTGTTTGGATAGGCCACATTAAGGTGCTCTCGTACCCTTACTGCATAGTGAGCGGGACAGCCATCATTTTGTAGCCACATGCTGTCTCGGATCTCTGTAGGGACACTTTCTAGAAGTACGGGTAAATCTGTCTGTAAGAACCCAAGATACCTTTCTGCGGTTAAGGTTTCTGGCAGTTCTAATGGATCAATTATTTGTCCGGTAATAATGCCGACCCAAAGGTTTATTTTAAATTGGTATTGCGATCGATCTTGTCTCATGACGTGCGGATTTTCTAACTGCCAGCTGTGCAAGTTGTGTAAATTTAAATATCCATCTTTTCTGCAAGATGATTCGTCACTCCAAAGTATTTTATTAAAAAATTGCTCGTCCTCTCGTATTCTACGCAGCATTTCTCTGCAAAATCTCACTCGCGGAGGATAGTCCCTTGGTAACAGAGTCTGTACCCTTGTATAATGGTAGGGATGTAGCTCGTGTCTTTTTAAAATGCGATGTACGGTTCTGGTAGATATCCCCGTTGTGCGAGATAAGACTCGGACTGAGGTTGTAGGATCTTGTTCTGCCAAATTCAGTACCTGATCATCGGCATGTCTCCGTGGGCGTCCTTCTCTTGCACCGCCTACGCCTGAGCCGGGTATCCTCCCTTCGGTGTATGCATTGTGGACTCGCCCAAACACCCTGTGGTCTGGATGTCTGCGATCGGGATATCTCTCCCTGTAAAGCCAAGCCGCCTCTCTGCCGACTCCTCCACATTCTCCGTAAATAAAATGCATGTCAGCATATTCGCGCGGTGTATACTGAGACATTTTTGTTATCACTGCACTGCACGTTTGTCCAAATCGTTATGCAAATCAGAGTCCGGTAAACGTAAGCAAGATTATTAGATGTCACCAAAACGACAAGTCCAAATCACTTAGGCAATCAACTGGAGTCCAGGGGAATAGCAAGAAACAGCGGAGTTAAACACAAATGAAACGAAACGTATACGATGCACGGGAGCGTAGATCGTACTAATTGTTTACGTACCATTTCTTTCCGATCTCAATTGCTAGAAAGGAAAGGGACAACAACAACAAACTACATCCTTTCCTTATCACTATCCTATTGTTTAGTTACTCCAGCTACGTTACGCATTACAAGAGTGTGCGCACTTCAATAGGTCTTTTGTTATGGTTCAGGTACAGAGCGACCTTTTTTTATAGGACACGACATGATGTAGAATTATTTGGAGACGTGGTGTCAAATATCAGTTGTAAGATTGAGACTTTGTTTTATTTAATTCCATATTTAAATGGGTAAAAACAAAAAGACAACATTTTTGTTTAAATATTATGTTGCGAAAATAGTAACAGGAAGACTTATCCGTTTTTAATTACAATTGCAATAAAAAAAAATCTATTTTTGAAAAGCGGTACTATTATACCATTTTATAATCAGTACATCATGAGCATATTTTTAAATGCATGGGCACTAACAGTGTAGTACATTTTTTTTTCAAAAACCGCTCCTGAACATGACTGATGCGATAAAATTTAGGTTAAGAATTGAGAAGAAATCACTTTTTCCCGTAAAGGCTACAATTTCAATACAAATCTTTTTTATTTTATGATAGCTCATACATTCAGCATGAATAAACACGAATAAAAAATCAAACATAATGTTTTTTGTTTAAACTGTGATCAAATTCTTAATGAAAATGGGAATTTCTTAAAAAAAATTAAAAATATTTTTTTTTCTGGAACCAGTCGGCGGACCGGTTCCAAATTTTGGTATGGTGTAGGTACCTACCTGATGTATCCAACCTTGAACGGTGGACCACTATTTACGCCACACCCTGTATACTGAAGTGAATGAGGACTGTGCCCAACAATGGGATAGTAATAATGTAATAATATAGAAAAGTTTACTGTAAGATTTTGTCCTACGACTATCAAGACCAGCCTTATCCAGAGAGGGCGATAAAGACGCCTTGCGGGGGCTAAAGGGAGGGGGTAAAAAAACTTGGCTTAGACGTAAAAAATATGGGGTACATTGGTTCCGGAAAATTCCGCAACAATAGCGGAAAATTAATTAAACTACATTTTACAAAACAAAGCATATAATCGAGGGCTATACTACAGTATAGCCCTATTGTATTGTGTGGATTTCCTATTGTAATTAGTTCATCAACATTACAATGTTGATGAACTAATAGGTACATATAAAAACATGATATCTTAACTAGTATGTTCTCAGTGTACCCCAACTCAATCGACATAAATTCTCAATAACACGAAATGGCGGCGCGGGTAGCGGGGGGCGGTGACACACAGGGACGAACTTGACACCACACGTTATTATTATTATTAGTTTTTATAATAAATAAGCAGTAATTGTTATTATGATTAGATTGCAACATACTTATTATGTGTACGTAAGAAGTTTTACTTATTGCTGTATTAACAATTTTATTTGCTTAGTTCATAAAGCATGGGATTAAAAATGTATGTGAGTACACTTAAATATTTATTGTATTGTTGTTATTATTATTTGTTGTTATATCATCAACAGATATACATCATCTGTGAACATTACAACTGTACAGATATCACCGTTTATGAGATACAGCCTGGTGACAGATGGGCAGTGAAATAAGGGATCCGTTGCACCTTGGTTCGAAATCCATAAAAATAGTTTGAGTATTATGACCGTATTCTGGAACCCATAACACAAGCATTAAGCTTATTTTGGGACCAGAGGACATTTTAAAATCAGTTAATTATTCACATGTAGACTAATTAGTTAATTACATCACAGCAGCGTGTTGTAAAAAAAATTCCGAGTCCGACTCGCACTTGACCAATTTTTCCTTTCTTTACTTCTTATAAAACAAAGTTATAATTTTTGTATGTTTGTCCCTATGTGAGCTTATATCTTTAAAAATACGCAACGGATCGTGATGCGGTTTTTTTTAATAGATAGAATGGTTCAAGAGGATGGCTTTTTTGCATAATTTGTTGTGGTTTGCTGTATATTGGATGAGATATGATTAAATTTGCCGAGAAACTCGGACGCGTGCGAACTATAAATGAAAACGCTGCCTTATCTATGTGAGGTACAACAAACTAATGTACGGAGGAATTGTTTGTTACCTATAGTTCTTCAAAAAGTCCGCGAGGGCATATGTCTATCTTATAAGGGAAACTCGCTATACCCATAATAATGTCGCAAAAATTATCTAATTCAATAGGGTGTTTTCAAAAGTTATTTATGTGTATATAGTAATCTCTTTTTATCAAATTAAATACCTTAGTTAGCTTATACGTTTAATATAGATTATAACTGCTTTTTACAGCATGCAATTTAAATGAATATCTTAGGAGATATGACGAAAAAAGAATTACGCGCGACAAAATGAAATAGTTAAACTGTAGGCCGAGCGACGCGAACGTTTCTCGGTCTTCTATCCATACTCTAATATGTATTTGGATGTTTGGTTAATGTTGGATTGTATGAATGTAAGGATATTTGTTGGTCTTTCACGTAAAGACTACTAGATGGATTTTCATGAAACTTTCCTAAATTCCACGCGTACGGAGTCGCGGGCAACAGCTAGTACAACATAAATATGAAGTTATGTTGCGCCGACTCCGAATAACGGGATAAGGGCAGGAGAATCATGATGATAATTTTTGTTATTCTATACAAAAAAAATTCTATCAAAAACGGTACATTACAAATACGCAACAAAAAATAATTACTTTTGAGTAAAATAAAAAGTTTAATTAATCAATTTAATTTATTACGGTGAGAAGAAACGAAATTAATTATTCCTATATACAGGTTGCTTTAAAACAAGAACGCAATTCTTCGACGACGATTGCGGATAATTTACACACATGGTCCTCTGGTCCAAAGATTAGCATATTTTCTTGTGTTATGAGTGAATAAGTACATATTCGTAACAGATAGAAGACACCCAAATGCATTACAAACATTTACTGTGTAGTGAGCGGGGCTCGAACCCGCGGCCTTGCGAACCACAGTTCGTAACATGAACTACTAGATCACGACGCCCGTCAATGAATAAAATATATACCTATAGCGTCTGTCACCAGAGTGTATCTCTGAAACAATGATAGCTAGAGAGCTGAATAGTTTGTGTATGTATATCAGTTGATGCTACAACAACAAATACTCATCATTATCATCTTTCGTTATTTCGCATCCCGTTATTTTGTTTTATTTGGAGGTCGGTATTTTTTTTTTATAATAAACCCCTTTGGGCCAGTCGTTACCTCACCATGAGACTAACGCAAAATCTGGAGGCAGATTATAGGCTTTCAAAAATCTTGTGGTATAAACAAAAAATGTGTCACAGGACCTAGGGAAAGCCTACAGACCGCAGGGCAGCTTGTGGCGAGCTGAATGTGAGTGGCGACACTGCGGTCCCGAGTGCCCCAGAGTCGTGGCCTCGCCTTCGGCTTGCCTTTGTTGGCTGGCCGAACTGGAAACCGAGAGTGCCTGGACTCTCGCCTCTGTCTTGCCTTCACCGGCCGGACGGAGTGGGGTCGCCAGAGCTATATGCTCGGGGGTGGAAGTGTCAATTTCAAGGGCGTAATTACGGAGAAACCCGCTCCGGGTCTCGGCCCGCGATGGTGAAACCGGTGCCGCACCGCTCTACACCCCAAGCCGCTCACACCGGTGTTGCTCCCTGCTGCCTTGTCTGGCGGCTGTGTAGGGGGCCCATCTAGTGAGTCGGCGAGTCATTATAGACATACATTATTTTGCAATAGATCTACAGCTACCATTGGCATTCCATGACTCCACTTCTATAGTGCAGGTGTGGAGTGTCGGTGGTAGGTGTCCCATCACATTAATTTATTCATTAAAATTCTCAAAGGGCCTCTACATGTTGTACCCATGTCCCCATGTAAGCCTTAAAAAGGCCCGGGTATTCCTAAAAAAATAATAGGAATAACCCGTGAATTAAAACAGAGATACAAATAATAATAAACTTTTATTTCGGACAACAAAGATCCATATCACAATAATTATTAAATTTCAATTACAATTTGTGTTAGTAAATGTGTTAGTATTACATGTATTATCTTATTGCATAATGTTAGTAGTGGTTAGTGTTCTTAAAATTAATGTTTTTAAAATCGGAGAATTAAAACTCCATGCTACGGTGTTTAGGATGCTGTTGCGACTGTCCCGCACCCTCCGCAGCAACGAGGATGTCTTTTTCCTAATTAAGGCATGAAAGCCATCCGTACGCGCCAGTGAAAACATCCCCGAAGCACTGCAGAAACGAGGCAGTTTCAACAGCATCCTAAAAGCATTATTATACTGGACGCGCAGGACATCCAAAGTCCTTTTGCAGTAACCGACCCACAGATTGCTCGTGTACAGATTTTGACAGTACGCGTTGAAGAGGGTGATTTTAACTTCACCCGTACAACGAGCAAATCTGCGGGCCAGCATATTGCTGCGAACCGCTAAGGCCCTGCGCTCCCTCTCAATATCTTCATCATATTTGAGGTCGGCGGTGATAATATGTCCCAGATATTTAAAAGAGGAGACCCTACTTATTTTCTGTCCATTTATGTTAAAGTTAGGGTCGTCGCAGCGACACTTGCCGTCGGCCTCAAAGACCATGATGTATTGACACTTTTTCGCATTGTATATTAGACCATGTGCAGCAGCGTAGGTTTCACAAATATTTATGAGATTTATAGCTCCCGGTGACGGTCCCAGCAGTACCATGTCGTCTGCATAGCTGATGTTGTTAATTTTAACTCCATCGACACTGCACCCGACACGAGCCCTGCTGAGTTCCACCAGGAGGCCGTCTATGTATGCATTAAACAGCTTGGGAGACGTAAGCCCTCCCTGCCTCACACCACATTCCATGCTATACGGTGCAGACAGTGCGCCGTCCCACTTTACGTGATTGGTTTGGTGACCATACCAGAACCGCATCAATTCTGATTCTTCCGCCGGTATACCCCTGTCCTCCAGCTCTCTCCAAAGCACATCATACGAGACGAGATCAAAGGCCTTGGGGAGATCAAGAAAACAGGCGTACACGGGCGTTTTACGATCTTTATAGTACTGAACGGTATGCTTGAGGACCAGGATAGCACTTTCTGTTGATAGACCGGGACGAAACCCGAACTGCGCATCATGTAGATGTATATATTCATCAATACAAGTCAAGCATACCGTCCAGCACTTTTGCAATTATGGTTGCCAGGGAAATGGGACGATAGTTGTTTCTGTCCGCGATATCTCCTGTTCTGTTCTTCACAATGGGGATGACAACGGTTTTCATGAGGTTCAAAGGCAAGTACGCATGGGCTATACACATTGTGTAGAACAGAGACAGGAGCCGTGACAGATGGACACCCGCATACTTCAGGTGCTCAATACTGAGTCATAATAAAGACCTCATAATAAAGACATAATTTCTCAAACAGACATAATTTTTAAAGCCATGGAGTTTCTTGTCAGTTCTTCTTCATAGTATTCCCTTTTGGAACAGACGCCTAGCTTCTGACTTTTTTAAAGAGCATGTATATCTTGCCTACTTAAAATAAAAATCTTTGACTTGACTTTAACAGCCTGTATATTAGAATATATAATTGAAATGACACGAAACAAGGTTATTTAGAGGTGACTTTGTCATAGTTATATCTATGTGTGCATAGATACATACATACATAGATACATACAATGACTTGATATATTTGTTGAACTATCTCTCGATTCGGTTTCGTTCGTATGTTTAGCTAAGAACAGGCTTGAGTGAAAAAATTCTCAGGAATTTATTTACGATACATAAACCACGGGTATAAACCAGAATAGATACGTAAATCGAATATACGTACGAAAAACATATAGGTACCCCACTTGACAGTCGGTTAAAATTTATAAAAGTGACGCCATCCATAGAGTACGTCCCCAATGATAACTAGTAAAAGATGAGAGTTGGGGGACTATACTTTGATTTAACATAATTGATACTTGAAATTATAACAACTGCTAAAACTATGAACACTATTTTATTGGCTTCTTTCGTATCTATGTATCAACGCAACGTAATCTTTGTTAGTGACTGTTCACATACAAAGGTCGTATTTATTTAAAACTAGCTATTGCCCGCAATTCCCACGCTAGAAATTTAACATCCAAACTTTAATAATACAAAAAATATTTACAGTATAAAATAAATAATATGTTCAAAAAATAAGCATTGCCATCCAACGTGGCAATGCCGCCAGCCTTCTGGGCACACTTCCAGTCAACAGCGATGGGGAGGAATATATTGATGCCTAGTTTATTTACATAATTTTCTTAAAACGTCTGAAAAATGAGACCTATATATGTCAACATAATATAACGGTTTAAAATTATGTATAAAGTTAATATAAAATAACATAATAAAACACAAATCTAAAAAAAAACAACAATTAATTAAATAAATAAACTTAGTTGGGACCAAAGGACGTTGTGCTTAATATTCGTATTATTTATACCATGAGAGAGAATGAGGTGGTTACATGAATATTACTAAAATATTACCTTTTATAATAAAATTATTATCATGAAATGTATTATCCATTTTTATCCTAATGCTGTGTCCATAAATATTTAGGTATTTCATTTTAATAATTAAACCAAAAAATAATAAAGTGTCAACATTGTTCAATCCCGCTATACAAGTGTTCACGAAGTCTCGAAACAGCATAATATTAAAAGGTCATATATCCAATACAACGAGTCATTAAACGATCAAAATTCAATTTTAACAGCCATGCCATAAGGTATAAATATTATAACTTGTTTGTTTAACTTATTAATACGAACCGGCGCGGCGTATATAGAATTTGGAGATTAGGAAATCTTTTTTTTTCGCCGGTCCGTTTTAAGGGTTCCGTAAAAACAGGACCCTATTACTGAGACTTCACTGTCTCCGTAGGAGAACGGGTGTATCCGACATAGCCCGAAAGGTTAGCACGCTGAAGTGGCAATGGGCAGGACTCATCTCTCGTAGGACTGATGATCGTTGGGGAAGAAAAGTCAAAGAGTGGCGACGACGTACCGAACGACGCAACGTTGGGCGGCTGGCGGACAAGGTGGAGCGACGATATAGTCAAGGTCGCGGGGAGACATTTGTAATGTTCACACATGATGTATATCTGTTGATGATATAACAACAAAATAATAACAACAATACTATACATATTTAAGTGTACACACATACAACAAAGTTTACAGTTTAACAAGATGATACACTTAGACGATATGATTATAACGATATTATCTTAATATTGTACGGAACACTTTGTCTGTGAGTCCCACTCGTATTTAGCTTCTTTTTTTCTTTTGTTCGTAAACGAATTTTAAGTTTTTTGTCACAACTATGTTTTCAATACAATGGTAAGTACACTACTGTGAGGTTTGGAATTGCATGGTCGCGATTTACCGAAGATACAAAAGAAACGTTTTATAAAATTAACTTGTTTGTTTGTGTTTTTATTATTTATTTATTTTTTAAAAACAATGCTATGCTATGTTTTAACATAATAAAATATAGGTATTTCATACAAGCACTTCATATGCGACCTTGTACGCGTAAAACTTAAAATTACTGCAATACCTAACATAACGCTGCGACCAATAGGAGCTTTGAAAAAGGCAAAATTTCTAAATTCCACGTGAATTAAGTCGCGGGGAACTAATACTTAAAGATGCTGACTAAAATCCTATTCCCATCAAGCCTATTATCTGTCAACCCGTTACTACGATCTATAAACAAACAAACTCCTCAGCTTTAGAATATTAGTATAATATCGATATTTATTAAATAGCGTTTTTATTCCGCTCCGCTTATGACATGTACCACAGTCTATCTGTTCTATTATTAGTGAGTAATCGATAAAGACGGACTTAAACGTTGATAGCGTACGTGTATTTAGAATAAGAGTTTTAAATAATATATTTATATGTTATTTGTTCGGTTACAACATTAATTTTTATAATATAGCTGTTGCCAACGACTTCGTACGCGTGGATATTGAGAAAATCTTCCCCGTTTTGGCAACATTTTTCACTGATACTTTGCTTCTATTGCTCTCAGCGTGATGTTATATAGCCTATAGTCTTCCTCGATAAATGTAGTATTCAACACTGAAAGAATTTTTAAAACGGACCAGTGTTTCCTGAGATAAGCACGGTCAAACAAACAAACGAACTCTTCCGCTTTTTAATGTTAGTCTAGATATAGCACTTTCATGTGTGTGGTGAAAGATTAAGAACACACGTGTCACCACCCCATTTCTTCGTACAAGATGCTGTAAAAGCCAGCTAAAGGATGTTGTACGTAATTAATATCATCTGCGAGAAAACTCGATTCTGTGCCAACACGTCTGGTCAGCGTTACATAGTAGACCATAATTCCACCCAAAGTGATGGCCTGTGCCCAACAGTGGGACGTTAACGGGCTGACACATGATCAAATGTTAAAGGAAACTACCAATTGCTTGTTGCGTAGGTAGTCTCATTTTGGTATTAATTTTATTACTAGAGTAAATTCAAATAAATTCTTATTAATATGTATGTATATGTAAAACTAGCTGTTGCCCGCGATCTCGTACGTGTGGAATATAGAAATCAAATCTTAACAAATTATACAAAAAGGCCTCAAACCACTATCTATTAAAAATCAAAATCCATTTCGTAGTTTCGAAGTTATAAGCTCATATACAAAAAAGACATCTCACATTGTATCCAGCATCCTCTTGATCCATTTTATCTATTCAATTTAACTGCATCAAAATTTGTTGCACAGTTTTGAAGATATAAACTCACATAGAGATATACATAGTTCTTGAGATTAGCGCGTTCAAAAAAACAAATTGTTAAGTTTTATAATATCAGTATACACTATGTAAATAACAGCTATGGAGAAGCTAAATTAAATAAATAAATATCATGTTAGGATCAGTTATGTAAATACATATTTTTGCTCGATATATGTTTAAAATCTACTAATAAACTTCAATAAATATTAATATTATTAAGATTCAATGTTCCTATGTATTTGTATTACAAAAAAAAAGTAGTATATGTATTCTATCCGTATTCTGGTACCCATAACACAAGCATATAAGCTTAGCTTGGGACCAGAGGACGTTGTGTGAAATGTCCGTGAATATTTATTATTATTATTTAATAACTTCATATTTATCAATCAACACACCTATAATAAAAATACACCAACAAAAGTATTAAAGTTATTTTTTTAATTAAAATCCAATAAAAAATACATGTATCAAGATTGTTCTTTCGCGCTATAACCGGCAGAATGTGACGTCGCGTCGCTTACGAAACGTTATCGCGGCGATCGTGCCGCATACAGATGTAAGTGACAATTTTATATTTTTAATAATTAAATTTTTTTTTTAATCTTATGTAACTTAATTTTTGTCAAACAAGTGTTTGTAGTGCGTCTGGCTGTTTCGCAAAAAAGAAAACATAACACAAGCGTAAAAATATAGCTTAATTTGGAACAGAGGACGTTGTGTAAAATACCCATATATTTATTTATAATGACTTAATTCGATAGCCTACTGTATACCGTAACCTTCGCCAGATCGACTTAGTTCTTTCAAAGGCTTTACAGAGATCAGAATCTGCGATAAAACCGCCGACTGTATATTACTACACTATGTTATAAGAAAAGTCTGTAAATTATAGTTGTTAACAAAAATGTTGAGTGAGAATAAAATAACGATTTATTGCAAAGAAAACTATACCACGTAGCGATAAGCATGTCATTATTAGACTCGGACTTCTTCAACGATAAAAATTTGGTCTACCGAATCACGCCGTCTAGGAAGAGGCTTTTGACCAGCAGTGGACGGATATCACGCCGACCATGTTATAGATCCAGTTTTCAAATCCAGCTATCATCAAAAATGTTATTTGCTTAAATATTTAATAAATTTCTTTAAAAAAAATGATACACGGCAAGTCTTACATTATCATCACTTTAGAAGAAATTACACTTTAGAACACACAAAAGATTAATTTAATTAAAATAACAAAACTCAATAACGACCTTATGCGGCTAGACCGCTCTAAGTAATGCGAACGAGCTTCGAGGTCATAGGGCTGTCACGTAATAAAAAAATAAATTAATTTAAATTTATACAATTTTTTTATTTTAATATGACTAGTTGGGTAACGCAGCTTCACTTATGATTATAGATTATGATAGATAAGTAAAAAAATAATATGTGAAAATGATTGTGTGTGCCTTTGAAATTTGAGGTTTTTCCTCGATTTCTCAGGATATCACCATCAGATCCTGATTTTGTACTCATGGGACCATAGCGTCTCTTAAATAACTGGTCTTATTTATGATTTAGCTTATAATAGTGGCTGCCCGCAACTTCTTACTAATGGAATTAAGAGACCAAATATTAACAAATTATAATTACATTAAAACCTTTCTCTTGAACTGCTGTAGCTATGAAAACACTACATCAAAATCACGTAGGGAACTACAGAAATAACGACTTTGTTCTATAATATGTAAAGAAGATTTTCATTCTTAGTAGTGACAAGATCCTACTAATATTATAAAGGCGAAAGTTTGTAAGTATGGATGTATGTATGGATGTTTGTTACTCTTTCACGTAAAAACTACTGAATGGATTTGAATGAAACTTTACCACAATATAGCTTATACATCAGAATAACACATAGGCTACAAATTGGCTGGACCGATTTTGATGAAATTTTATTTTATACAGAATTGTATGGCAAAACAACGTTTGCCGGGGCAGCTAGTATTATTATAACTTAACTAGCTGCCCCGGCAAACGTTGTTTTGCCATACAATTCTGTATAAAATAAAATTTCATCAAAATCGGTCCAGCCAATTTGTAGCCTATGTGTTATTCTGATGTATAAGCTATATTGTGGTAAAGTTTCATTCAAATCCATTCAGTAGTTTTTACGTGAAAGAGTAACAAACATCCATACATACATCCATACTTACAAACTTTCGCCTTTATAATATTAGTAGGATTTAACCTAAACAAACAAACACACATAACAAACTACTAACATTAATGAATTATCAAATCTAAATGTATAATTTAGTAATTACAATTTATAATATATTGTATAAATAAACTATGATTTTTACGGTTCCGTAATGAAAGGTTAAACGGGACCCTATTACTGACACTCCACTGTCCATTCGTCGGTCTATCACCAGGCTGTATCGCAGGAACGGTTAACACAGCTGAAATTTTCACAGTTTGTGTACATATCAGTTGATGCTACAATAACAAATACTCATCATTATCATTTTCTGCTCTTAGCCCCTTATTTTGGCAGGCATTTATTAAGAATGTTGCAAAATGGGGGAAAATTTCCTAATTTCCAAGTGTATGAAGTAATAGGCAATAGCTAGTTTAATGATAAATTTGATTTTATATAGGTAGGTATTATACATTATATCACAATTTGACAATTTTATGTGAAACTTTTTTGCACACGTCATTTAAGATAACACATAACAGTGTATTGCGCTCAAGATAAACAACACTGATATCTATCTTAATATGTGTATCATATTTGATACTTTAAGGTGTCAAATGACTTCTATTGTAACTGGCAGTTGTCCGCGACTCGTGGAATTTAAGAAAATATTGTTGCAACATTTTACATTAATTCATCGTTTCTATTGGTGGCTATGTGATGTTAGACAGCCTACGGCTATTGGAAGCATAAATGGTGATGACACTAACATTTTAAATCCGTTAACAAGTTAATAAGAGTTAGATCTCCTAAAAACACTATAGATATTACAAAACACTATTTTTTTTATGTTGACTATAAATATTTATAACACAGGCAAAGTAGGGTGCATCAGCTAGTTAAAATTTAAAAAGTAATAATAATAATTAATACGCGTGACAGCCCTATCCTTGGTGAGTATGCCCGATATTTTTTCACTGACAGAACAAGAGTGAATCGCAGTAGAATTATCACAACATTTTTTTAATATTTTTTTGTATTTTGTTTCTTCATAATTTAAATACTAGGTGTTGCTCGCGACTTTGACGTGTGAAATTTTGAAAACAAATTATACCGCGCAGCGCACTCAACGGAAGCGCTTAAAATGGAACATTTTCACCGTTTTTGCAACTTTTTTCAATGATACTTCGTTTGTGTTGGTCGCAGCGTGATGTTATATAGCCTAAAGCCTTCGAAACAGATAGTGATGGGGTAAATAATAAATAAACGAATTAATTAGATCTGTCATAGAGATAATAAAGAAATGAAAAGTCCCACTGTTGAGCACAGGTCTCCAGTTTGGGAGGGATTATACTCTACCATACTTGGCTGATATGGTTCATTTTCGAGTTTTCCGTTACTCACATAAATTTTTTAGTGTACAATATCCCGGTATGCGGTAAGTGACACATTTATTCTTAATACGTCACCACACGAACAGGAAATCTACTATATAAAATTCTCGTGTCAAAATGTTCGTTCCTATACTCCTCCGAAACGGCTTGATCGATTCTTATGAAAATTTTTATGCATATTCAGTAAGTCTGAGAATCGGCTACTATCTATTTATCATACCCGTAAGTCATAAGGGTGGTCCACCCTTAACATTTATATGGCAAAACAACGTTTACCGGGTCAGCTAGTAATTTAATATTTTTTAACAAAAATATAATAAAGACTATTCTATACCATTATAAGAACATCTTGTCTCTCACTCGCAACATCCGCTGTCCCCCTCCCGCACCATAATAAGGGTATATGTAGCGTTTAAGTAAGTAGCTACCTCTTTTGATTATTTTTATTTGATTAATGTCAAAAAGGTACTTTTTATTGTGACGTCAACACTTAGTAATTGGTAGTTTTTTTAGGGTTCCGTATGAAAAGGTACAACGGAACATTATTACTGAGACTTCACTGTCTGTCACCAGGCTGTATCTCATAAACTCTCATGTGAGAGCTAGAGAGTTGTAATGTTCACAGATGATGTATATCTGTTGATGATATAACAACAAATAATAATAACAACAATAAAATAAATATTTAAGTGTACTCACATACAAAAAACGTTTACAGTTTAACAAGATGATACACTTAGATTAAATTATGACGGTACGGAACCAACTCGTTCTTGACCAGTTATGTATACTATATTATATATATATATATATTACTATATTATTATAAAGCTGAAGAGTTTGTTTGTTTATTTGAATACGCTAATCTCATGAACCACTGGTCCTATTTGAAAAATTCTTCCGGTGTTGGATAGCACATAACATATATTATTATATAACATCACGCTGCGACCAATAAGAGCGGAACCATCAGTAAAAAACGTTACCAAAACGGGGAAAATTTCTAAATTCAACATGTAGTTATTTATAAAGTTTTTAAGGATATTAAACACCCAATCGATTGATCGTCAAACATACTAAATGTGATGAAAATTTTTAAAGTTATTTCCGAAAACTCTTTGTATTTTTGCGTTTGGTTAGTAAATACATACGGTCGGTCTGTTATCGGTAAAGAAAAATGTTATCAATATAGGTTAATGTACACGATAACGTTTTATAGTTTGAGTCTAAATGTTTAAGTAGAAATTTTTATGTTTATTTGTATATTTATTTGTCCCACAACTGGACTTGGAACTTTGGACTACGGTCAAATTACAAACACCTGGGTAATGTAAAATAAATAAATTGGTCAAGTGCGAGTCGGACTCGCGCACGACGGGTTCCGTACCATTATCAACATATATGCAACATAAGGCAACGTTATTAGTATCGAGCAAGAAACGGTAAAAAATCATGTTTGTTGTATGGGAGCCCCCCTTAAATATTTATTTTATTTTATTTTTAGTATTTGTTGTTATAGCGGCAATAGAAATACATCATCTGTGAAAATTTCAACTGTCTAGCTATCACCGTTCCAGAAATACAGCCTGGCTGACAGATTGAGCGAGTGTTTTAACTTACGGAACCCTAAAACTCATCCTTATTTTAGCAGTTAATCTTTTGAACTTTAACTAACGGTTTCAAAATCAGGTTAAAACAATTAACATTCCGTATATAATTGGTTCTCCATTAATATCAAAGATTTAATATTTTGATGAATTTTTAAATTTATTGTTTAGCAATTAATAGCCACAGATTAACCAAATAGAGAGCGCACGTTCAATCTTGTAGACAAGTAAGTTTAGACTCGCTAAATCGTAAAGCTGAAGGGTTTGGTTGTTTGTTTGAACTCGATAATCTCAAAAACCTCTGGTCCGATTTGAAAAATTCTTTCAGTAAACAAACTAAATTATAATGGAAAAAATGATAACCATAAGCGGGACTTGAACCCGCGACTTCGGAATGCCGTTCCGTCGCTCTCCCAACTGAGCTATTATGATTCACGCAAATGTTTACCGAATTTTCCACTACAATCATCTCAATGCGAGTTTAACATCGTGCGATGTTTTTTATAATTTAGTTTGTTTAGTAAAAAGCATAGCGAGTCAATTGCAAAATATTAATAAATTAATATAAATTCTTTCAGTATTGGATAGTACATTTATCGAGGAAGGCTATAGGTTATACTAGCTGTTGCCCGAGACTGCAAACGCGTGAAATTTAAAAATCAAACATTATCAAACAGAAGTTTACTGTACCACACAATAGACGGCGTTGTACAGTTTTTTAAATCGCGTTATAGTTTCATTACACACTAAAGACAGACTTAATTTCGTCAATTTTTTTTGTGTTTTTACAATTTATACATTAGTATAGATAACATCACACTGTGACCAATAGGAGCGAAGCAGCAGTGAAAAATGTTGCAAACACGGGGAAAATTCTCAAAATTCCTCTCGTCCGAAGTTGTAGGCAATAACTAGTGTTTTATATGACGTATAGCCTGTATCAGACACACATAAATTAAATAGATAATGTTTTTTTTATTACAAGTCATATTTAGCTAAAATTGATTACAGTTAGCAGCAAACTATACGTGCAGTATGCTATCAGAATTAAAACGTCAAGCAGATGTTGTCAAAAAGAAAGGAAACACAAACACACAGTATTAATGATAGTAACATTTTTAATACTAGGTCAATTACGTTATTTTACTGTCGATTAATATCTTACTAATTAGGGTTCCGCACCAAAAAGGTACCCTATTACTGAGACTTCGCTGTCTAATAATAGTAAAAAGGGATAAAAATTTCACAGTTTATGTATATCAGTTGATGATATGACGGGCTTCGTGGCGTAGTGGTTCATGTACTGGACTGCCGTTCACAAGGTCGCGGGTTCGATTCCCGCTTGGGACAATCATTTGTGTGATATCCATAAATGTCATACAAATGTTTGTACTACGTCTGGGTGTTTTCAATGTATTATAAGTATGTATTTACAAAAGAAAAGTAGTTTATGTATTATATCCGTATTCTGGTACCCATAACACAAGCATAATAAGCTTAGCTTGGGACCAGAGGACGTTGTGTGAAATATCTATGAAAATTTATTTATTTTTGAAAAATAATATAACAACAAATACTAAAATCATCATTCTCCTGACCTTATACCATTACTCGGGACTTAAGGTCCTGTTATTTCTGTTCGGTATGACGAATATATTATGATAATAACGGTACAGAACCCTTCGCGTGCGAGTTCAATTCTTACTTATCCATTTTTTTTTGTAATTGGTTAAATTAAAATAGAACGTGCCAACCCTGAACACAAACATATAGCAGAGTAGAGAAATTACCTCCATGGTACATTGATATTTATGCGACGGAGCTAACATGTAATGTAACTCGAAGAGATATTTATGAATGTTTCACACTACGTCCTCTGGTCCCAAGCTAGGCTTATTTGCTTGAGTTATGTACATAAATATAGACGGACTAGATAAACCACTTGTCTTCTATAACCGTTACTATTATAAGTAGTCACGGAGATACTCCAGTACAATAATATATTAATTATTTGCAGTCACAACTGACTGGTCTTGACTGTGTGGTTCATGTAACAGACTACCGCGCACGAGTTCACGGGTTTTATTCCTGCACGGGGCAATCATTTGTTTGATATTTAATTTTGTCACATAAACATTTGGGTGCTTTTTAGGGTTCCGTACCCAAAGGGTAAAAACGGGACCCTATTACTGAGACTTCGCTGTCCGTCCGTCTGTCACCAGGCTGTATCTCAAGAACGGTGATAGCTAGAGAGTTGAAATTTTCACAGATGATGTATTTTTATTGCCGCTATTACAACAAATACTAAAAATAAAATAAAATAAGTATTTAAGGGGTGCTCCCATACAACAAACATGATTTTTTTACCGTTTCTTGCTCGATACTAATAACGTTGCCTTATGTTGCATAGATAATGGTACGGAACCCTTGGTGCGCGAGTCCGACTCGCACTTGACCAATTTTTATAAATTCTATGTATATATTTACAAAAATAAATTTGAAAATATACTGTACATATAGATACTAAGATTATTGCTTTGCTTTTATGGGTACCTACCCATTAAAGCAAAGCAATAATCTTAGTTTGGGACGGAGAGGAAGGAGTGACATGGCTGAGATTATTCATTTATTTGCATATTTTTCAATAATGTTCATTTCTTTGACAGCCCTACACAAATATTAATTAAATATCTGTAGTAATTGCTTCATTACTATACGGAACAACACGAACCAACTAATAGTTAAATAGTTATATTAATTAAATGCACAAACATATTAAGGAATAAATAAAATGTATAAATATTTTCTTACATTTAGATCTAAAAATCTCACTATAACTTGAACCCACGACCGACCGACCTCAAGTCCCGCTTGCGGTTTTTTATATATATAATCTATATAATATATAATTTAATCTATTAAGTAAAAGCATAGCAAGTCAATTGCAAAATTAATAAATTACTTTAGAAATAATGCTAAGTTTTGGACCACTATAAATCATTTACATTATTGCATTGTCATCCGTGGTTAATACGTGTGCAAAATTTCAGATCAATCCGACTACTGCAAGTGGATGAAAATCACTTTCAAAGATTGCGTTACATAGATTAATACATAAACAGATACATATATATGTACGAAATCAATGAAAGCAAGTTAAAACTGTTTTGAACGGAATCGAAGCTACGATTCCCTAGATAGCAGTTAGACCATTTCCTTTACTACCAAATAAACCACTTTAATTGTTGCATTTTACATTGGCTATTTATTTCGACGATGTCTTTCAAAAGACTATAGTGCACTTACAGCCATCGGGCATGTATGGCCAATGAAATATGTTTTATCTTAGCAGATCTATGATCCCTTGATGTTATGATGATGATGATTTTACGATACTATTACTAAATACCAAATTTGTTTCAGTTTTGAACAACTCGAAAATACAAAAAATATCCTTAAAAATAACTGGAGCGCGAAGGAGCAAACGAACGGAAACTAATAGATTATATAATTTTGAGGTTTATATGTGTAATCGTTCCGGACTTTGATTTTCAAATAGATAAAGATAATAATCAAAAACTTCACTAAGATTAATATCACTTTATAATATTTATAGCTCGTCTGTCAACAGAAATTATTTATTTCAATTGTAGTTCTGGATATAAAAATAACGTTATTTATTTTCAATTTAAATTGCTGCTACATAATAAAGGTTTAAACAAAAAAGGACAGATGAATTAATTATCAATTATTTTAAGTTAAACTCAGGTATTTTATATTAAACTAGCCACATGCACGCGACTTAATTCGCCTTCACTCTAATTATTATAAAATATCTTATAGCACTCGGGACCAATGTAGTTTCCTATAAGTGAAAAATTTTAAGAACAGATCATTTCCATTCTTAGATGTTTCTACATACATATAACTTTATATATTTATCTTATAAAAATTCACGTGTCACAGTGTTAGTTACCGTACTCCTCCGAAACGGCTAGACCGATTTTTATGAAATTTTACATGCACATTCAGTAGGTCTGAGAATCGGCTAACATCTATTTTTCAAACCTTTTTTTTTTGTATGGCAAAACAACGTTTGCCGGGTCAGCTAGTATATTTATAATATTAGTATAGGTAGATTAAGTCAATTCCACTATTCAAACGACAAACGCATCCAAAGGAAAAGTAAAACCTAAAGAAGAACAGACAAGAAAATATTAACCTTTAACGACCTTGAATATACCAATTTCCTTAAAAAATACAAAAAATATTCAAATAAACAAACCGAGTTACAATGCTTTACCTCTCAGGCGTTCCATGTTTAATAATACTCACACATAGATATCTAATTTTACGGTTACAACTACATAAACACAACGTCTCAAACAAATTACGAATCTATTCTTTATAACTTAAGGTATAGATTTGAATGTATAGGTATTATATTACGTCACAATATTCTCGATAAGCCAGTAGGGTCGACACACTTTAAAAATTGGAGAATTGCATATTTTTTTGTTATGTGTTTTGTTAAAAAATCTATTGTGGATATTAGAAGTCATAAAATGTTGTTGAGATTTTGCTTATATTGTTCAAATATAACGATAATTGTTTCTAATAAAACTAGCAAATGTCAGCGTTTATAGTCATTGAGAGCCACCCCCCTCCCCAAATGTACACCAAACCTTAACCTATACTCTAATATTATAAAGCTGAAGAGTTAGTTTGTTTGTTTGTTAGAACGCGCTAATCTCAGGAACCACTGGTCCGATTAGAAAAATTCTTTCAGTGTTGGATAGTACTTTAGCGAGGAAGGCTATAGGCTATAATACATCACGCTGCGACTAATAGAAGAGAAGCAGTAGTGGAAAATGTTACAAAAACGGGGAACATTTTCTAAATGCTAGGCGTACGAAGTCGCGGGCAACAGCTAGTTATAGACTAAAGTCGTCCTCTTGATCCTCTCTATTATTTAAAAAAAACCGTATCACAAACCTTTGTGTAGTTTTGAAGATATAAGCTCACATAGGGAGATACATACAAAAATCACGATTTTGTTCTAAAAAGCAAGTATTACTAAGTCTGGACGAGTCACGAGTCAACTTATAAAATCTAAATGTAGGTCAGTGTATGCGGGTGAGACGACATGTATAAGCTAGTTCAATTATAAAATTAATCTGTTTGTCTAATTTGTACATAAAAACTACTAAATTGCGGAAGCGATATCATCAAAATCTGGTATTAAAATCATTTTAATCAAGTACTTAATTGATTTGAAGGTCATATATTACTATTATTACGACTATATCCGTAAGGAGGTAGGCAATATTGAGATAGTTTGTTGTAATTATTACATTATCATTGTTTCTTAATATGTGTGTAACATTACAGATTAATATAACTATTGTAAGTGAAATAAACATTAACAAAGATTACGTTATATGTATATATAATATATATGTTTGTTTAAACACGCTAATCTCAGGAACCACTGGCACGATTTGAAAAATTCGTTCAGTGTTGGATAATACATTTATCGAGGAAGGCTATAGCCTTATATAGGCTATATAACATCACGCTGCGACTAATGGAAGCAAAGCATCAGAGAAAAATTTTGCAAAAAACGAGAAAGCTTTTCTAAATTCCACGCGTACGGAGTTGCGGGCAGCAGCTATATTATAATACTGAAGAGTTTCTTTGTTTGTTTGAACGCGCTAATCTCAGGAACCTCTGGCACTAATTTAAAAATTCTTTCAGTGTTGGATAGTACATTTATCGAAGAAGGCTTTAAGCTATTTAGCATCACGCTGCGACTAATAGAAGCGAAGCATCAGAGAAAAATATTGCAAAAACGGGGAAAGTTTTCTAAATTCTACTCGAACGAAGTTGCGTGCAACAGCTACTGTACTGGTATTATGCAGGATTATTCCAAAGAGGTTTTTCCTATTTATCCTTATAATATAAGAAATTATATTCTTCCTACATCTTGAGTATGTTAAAAAGGGTACAATATAATCTATTGATTTTGTATATATGACACATAGATCACTTACAGTGGATGTCGCATTACTATATTTTTATTAACAACTAAATACACAATGTCCGTGTTGTGACGGACTAATAATACAAGTGTCACTACCCCAACTCCTCCCTAGGATGCTGTAAAGTCGATGTTGTACACAAACAACATCTCTCTGTTAGAGTAGCAGTAGATCATATTCCCTCCCAAAGAAGCCCGTGCCCAACAATGGGACTTTATTATGCTGGAGATTAGAAGATAGAGAGAATTATGTTTTTCGGTCTCGTAGGTACGGAACCGTAACTGTGCGCATCTATCACTTCTCCGGGTTTTTATATTTATCTGCTTACCCTATAAGGTTTATTAGCGTGAAGAATAATTAAATATAAATATGTTTACATAAAAAATGATTAAATATACAGTTAGCCGCTTATTTGTGATGTAACTGTGTCAAGGTAGTGATGAGAATAATGTGTCAAGCGTGAAACTACATACAGTAAAAAAAAAATTTAACGTATATCCTGAGCTTTGCGAGGGTTAAGTACTAAAGGGTTAAAGTAAAAACACTCCACCAACTTAATTTTGAAGTTGAAATATAGCAAGCTACATATACTCGTATTTCGGCTACTTCAACAAGTTGGTATCGTTTAATAAATCAAATTAAGGTGGAAATAAAAAATTGGTCAAGTGCGAGTCGGACTCGCGCACGAAGGGTTCCGTACCATTATCTATGCAACATAAGGCAACGTTATTAGTATCGAGCAAGAAACGGTAAAAAAATCATGTTTGTTGTATGGGAGCCCCCCTTAAATATTTATTTTATTTTATTTTTAGTATTTGTTGTTATAGCGGCAATAGAAATACATCATCTGTGAAAATTTCAACTCTCTAGCTATCACCGTTCTTGAGATACAGCCTGGTGACAGACGGACGGACGGACGGACGGACGGACAGCGAAGTCTCAGTAATAGGGTCCCGTTTTTACCCTTTGGGTACGGAACCCTAACAATGATCACCATGAGCGGGACTTGAACCCTCAACCTCGGAATACCGTTCCGTTGCTCTCCCAACTGAGCTACGGACTAGCTACTACTGGACCAGCACATGATAACCAAATTTTCTACTACAATATTTCTCAATGTGAGTTAAACATCGTGCGATGTTTTTGTACAACGTCATCTATTGAGCGGTTTGCCCCAACTCGATCATTCGATCACTTAGTGTAGCAAAGCATACCATAGCAAGTGAATTGCAAAAGTTAATATAGTTGGTATCGTTATTAACAATGTTTGTTGTGATGTGATTACAAATATTTGTATGTTTCCCTATATCAGCACCTTATAGGCTTATGGTCTTATTCATAATAACTTATCGGAGGTTTAAACGGAGATTTTATCGGAGAGATAATAAACGTTTTATCTTAAAAAGACTATTATGAAAAACAAGTTTTGACAATTTTCGCGAACTTATTTTAGCGAATTTTTAAACCTCCGATAAGTCCTTATGAATAAGACCATTAGTCCATACCAAATTTTAAGTCTCTAGGGCCATGAGAAGTAACCTGTAGGTTTTGATACTTACGTACTTGATATTTTGATACTTACGCTAGGGCGTAAGTCAAAAACGCTCTAAGCTGGTTGTATTTCGGTTTTAACATTTAAATGCGTAACATAGGTCTTTTTTGTACCTCACCCTAAAATCAGTACAAATACGATAAAAATATGGGATTTGCACCATTATCATGAAATTCATTATCATATCACAACCATATCGACGTTTTTAAATGTATATTAATACTAGCTGACCCGGCAAACGTTACTTAACGTACGTTAACTGCCATACAAAAATAATTGGTCAAGTGCGAGTCGGACTCGCGCACGAAGGGTTCCGTACCATTATCTATGCAACATAAGGCAACGTTATTAGTATCGAGCAAGAAACGGTAAAAAAATCATGTTTGTTGTATGGGAGCCCCCCTTAAATATTTATTTTATTTTATTTTTAGTATTTGTTGTTATAGCGGCAATAGAAATACATCATCTGTGAAAATTTCAACTGTCTAGCTATCACCGTTCTTGAGATACTGGGTACGGAACCCTAAAAATCATGTTTGTTGTATGGGAGCCCCCCTTAAATATTTATTTTATTTTATTTTTACTATTTGTTGTTATAGCGGCAATAGAAATACATCATCTGTGAAAATTTCAACTGTCTAGCTATCACCGTTCTTGAGATACTGGGTACGGAACCCTAAAAATCATGTTTGTTGTATGGGAGCCCCCCTTAAATATTTATTTTATTTTATTTTTAGTATTTGTTGTTATAGCGGCAATAGAAATACATCATCTGTGAAAATTTCAACTCTCTAGCTATCACCGTTCTTGAGATACAGCCTGGTGACAGACGGACGGACGGACGGACGGACGGACAGCGAAGTCTCAGTAATAGGGTCCCGTTTTTACCTTTTGGGTACGGAACCCTAAAAAAGGTTGAAAAATAGATGTTGGCCGATTCTCAGACCTACTGAATATGTATGTAAAATTTGAGAAGAATCAGTCAAGCGGTTTTGGAGGAGTACGGTAACTAACACTGTGACAGGTGAATTTTATATATTAGAATTATAAAGAGAAAAGGTAATATTTGTGTATGTTTTTAACGATTAAACTTAATACTACAGGACGTATTTCTATAAATCTTTCACCATTAGAATTTAGAATGCTACATTATCCCGGAGAAAAATTGGTTTATAATAAGTAATAATATTACATTATCCATAAGTAACATAGGATATAATAAGTAAACATATTGTACATGTACTGATGTCAAATTTCACACGTAAGAAGTCGGGGGCAACAACTAGTAAGTTAAGTAATACATATAATCATCATTTTACATCAAAAGTATCATCATATTTCAAATGTTAATACGTTTGTTGATATTTCAAACGAAAACAAGTAATTCGATTACCATAATCAATTCTTTCAATTCTATAATAGTATGTATTAAATATATTTTTGTAAATAATAATAATTTAATTTAAATGTCTCACACTTGACCGATCAATAATTAAAAAATTATGGAATAGAAAGTTTTTGTTACTATTAAGAATATTTGACACAAAAAATACAGTACAATGCAAAACAGATTTTACGTGTATTTAAATAAGTACTAATATTTATCGTCGGTGTGGACTGTGGTGAGGTTTAAGAATACAAGTGTCACCACCCCTTTTCTTTTCCAGTATGCATTAAAAGTCAGCTAAGGGATGTTAAACACAGATAAAATCCTCGGCGAGAGACGGAGAACTTAAAAATTAAGCCATGGTTTATATTTATGTTTTTTTTTATTTTATTTTTCTCACTGATGTAGGTAGGTATAGGTCAACTGGCCAACACGCTTGGTCAGCGCGGTATAGTAAACCATATTCTCTCTCAAAGAGAAGGAGTCTCATATGCCCAATAGTGGGACGCTATGCGCTGGAGAAAGGGGGCGAGTTTTAAAAACACAGATGTTTGTATATACCATTTTAGATTCTTAAAATTAACCACAAAAATTTAATTTTATATCAGTTACAAGTAAACTAGCGTTAAGAGGATACCAAAATAGCTTCTTGCATTTTTCTATGTACGAAGTTATCATTGTTTCTTTAGATTGAATGGCTAGAGCTCTAATTTTTAAGTATATGTTTTTTCAATATATGATCTAGGATTGCATAAACTCAGAAACGCAATTGAAAAAAGTTTTCTCGATAGAAAATCTTGCCGAAACAACCTCTCTAATTTTTTATTTTTTTCATTTGTCGGTCTATTATCGCGTATTAACTAATGAAATAACTTTAAAAACATAGGTAACTATTATATATAGAAACACGTAAATCAGAATTAAAATATATTTAGTAGATTTTGAGTAAATAGGAAAAATATCCCTAATTCTTCATTTTCTGTGCCTACTGGCTGTGTTAATATGTACGTGTCGGCGATGATATACGATAATATTGATGTAGGCCCTTAAAATATATAAGTTATATATTATTCAAATGTTGGCATCATTAAAAAATATATAATCTGTAGGTTGGCAGCCCTGGCGAGCGCCGCGTCACTCGTAAATAATTGCTTAACATAGACACCATGGAGACGATTCACACTAAAAAAAATTATGAAACAAAGGAATTTTTGTATTTAATTTAAAATAATTTGCTTAATTTAAAAACATAAAAATATTAGGTACGAGTTTGACTCGCACACAAAGGGTTTCGTAGGGTAATTCATACTAATATTATAAAACTGAAGAGCTTGTTTGTTTACCGCGCAAATCTCAGTAACTACTGGTTCGAGTTGAAAAATTATTTTTGTATTGGGTAGTTCATTTCTCGAGGAAGGTAGAAGCTCTATAAAATCACACTGCGACGAATAGGAGCAAAGCAATAGTGTAAAATGTTGCTAAAACGAGGATTATTGTTAAATTCCAAAAGTACGAAGTCGCGAAAATAAAAAAATAATTCACATTTAGAATTGTTAGACAATAGCAAGTACGAAAATAATCTAATATATAAAATTCACGTGTCACAGTGTTAATTACCGTACTCCTCCGAAACGGCTTGACCAATTCATCTCAAATTTTACATACATATTCAGTAGGTCTGAGAATCGGCCAACATCTATTTTTCAAACTTTTTTTTTTTAGTATGGCAAAACAACGTTTGCCGGGACAGCTAGTATTTTATAAAATTCGAATATTTATCATTCTGGAAATGATTAATTTCTATCAAAATTTGTAAGAATCTACAAAATGGATTTATATGATAGCTAAATAACTTACACATCTTAATATTAACTTTAATAACATTACGCCAAAAGCCAAAGGGCAGGGCAGTAAATGTAAACGCGTGTAAAACCACGGGTAAAATAGTCTCAATGTAAAATAAAGTCGTTATTTTAGTATGTCCCTAGATTTTGATCCGGTTTGAGTGATTTAGGAGTATGTTTTTTTGTATAACTACATAATTAGTTATGGTTTAGTTTCTGAATTTCACAAGTACGAAGTTGTCACAACAAATATAAATATAATTTTTAAAACTGACAGTAAGGTTTATACTATTTGCAAGTCTTAAACTTTGTTAATTAATGATTAGATACTTTGATAGAAATGTTACATTAATTTAATATCACAATGACTATAGTAATATGATTGATAAAGTATTGTTATTAACAAATAATAATTATAACAAATATTGTAGGTATATCATTATGATAAGAATTTTTGTTTGTATTGTTGCTCACTGTATCTGAAGTTACTTTACCCTTATTAGTTGTTCTCGTAAATATGAACTTACTACAAAACTACAAATTTTTATGCACTCCTTGCTGGTAGACTGGGAGAAAATGCCGTTGGCATTAAGTCCACAAGATTAAGCGCACAAGAATTGGTTATTGTGTGCAAAAAGTTATGAAATAAATAAATATTATCGATTTTATTTAAGTTTTCAGTTATCCTACGTATCGGTTTTTTTTTAATCTACTTAAATCATTTTCTCCATACTAAAAGAGGATATGAAAGAACTGAGTAAATACAGAAATGACGTCTGACAGAAGGGCATGGAAGAAAAAGACATGCCGCACCGACTAATAAAGGGATAACGGCAGAGCAATGGTGATGAGCAAGAAAAAAAATTGGTCACGTGCGAGTGGGACTCGCGCACGAAGGGTTCCGTACCATTATCTATGCAACATAAGGCAACGTTATTAGTATCGAGCAAGAAACGGTAAAAAAAATCAGATTTTTGTATGGGAGCCCCCCTTAAATATTTATTTTATTTTATTTTTAGTATTTGTTGTTATAGCGGCAATAGAAATACATCATCTGTGAAAATTTCAACTGTCTAGCTATCACCGTTCTTGAGATACAGCCTGGTGACAGACGGACGGGCGGACGGACGGACGGACGGACAGCGAAGTCTCAGTAATAGGGTTTCCGTTTTTACCCTTTGGGTACGGAACCCTAAAAAAACAAAAGTCACAAAATAATTTATAATTACATCCTATGGCTACAGCGTTGGCGTCGCGTTACGTTACGTAACGGTTTACGTTTTAAAAGATTTTATTTTAAACTTATCATATAAATATTGACCTAAAACATCATATAGTTTGAGAAACACATACTATTTATGTTCTAACTAAAAAAAAACCTTATTCGCTTGCAAACGACACACAAAATGTATATCAATGTGTTTATTGTACTCGTATGTACATATACGGTCAGAAATGCATTATATAATTATATTTCGAGAATGATCTATGTTGCTATGCAAAAATAAAACAAAATACCGGTCAACTATGAATTGTATCTTGTTTTCTACATAAGGAGTTTGGTAACACTTATCATATCATCATTCTCCTGCCCTTACCTCGTTCATGTTGCAATGGATTTTGCTAATTTTTACGGACACCTGCGTTACCAGACGGACATAAATATTCATGGTCTTTTGGACCTAAGTTAAGCTTATATGCCTGAATTATGTGTACCAGAAGACACATAATAATTTTCTTTTGTAAATACACACTTATATTAGAACAGAACTTAAAAAGGAAGAAATGTTTATTATCTTTGTAAGACATAACACAAAAAAAATTACAAAGTTGCTGGTAAATATATTATTACAAATAAATGCGAATTAATGTGCCCATCTATGAGAGAGAAAAGGAAAGTTGGTCAGCAAAATAACCATAGAAAAAAATAAAAGTTAACACTTGTGTACTCGTCAGTACCAGTACGTACTTGTTATCAGTTATTTATACAGAGAATGAACTCACTGATAAGACAATGTATATACCTAGGGACGACACGAAACTAATAATAATAATACATAATTGTAGGTTAAGTTTTATAGATGTAAAGTTTGTAATAATATTATGTAAGAGGTGTGAAATTAATGCAATCATATTTTTTTACAAATAATAGGATACAGTCTTAGTACTAATTACAGTGAAAATAATAAAATTTAAACGTCTCAGACTTGACCAAATACTAAATAAAAATAATAGAAGATATTTTGTTACAATTAAATATTTTGACAAGAAAGCTACTCGACAATGAATAATATATCTTGTATTTTTTGCAATACACATACATAACAGACATATCTTATATTTACCGTCCGGACGGTAACGGATTAAGGAATACAAGGGTCACCTCCGATTTTCCTTACCACAGCATTGTAAAAATCAGAAGCCAGCTACGGGATTACAAACATCACCTGTGAGCGACGGTTAACTCAGAAAATAAATCTGTACCAACATGTCTCGTCAGCGCGGCACAGTAGACCATAATCCCAAAGTGGAGGAGGGCTGTGCCCAATAGTGGGACGTTATTGGGCTAAAACGAGAGAGAGTCAACTATACTTATAAACACCAAATCAAACTCAGTCTATTTAAAAACTAGCTAAATTGAAATCAAGAATTTTAACATATATACAAACAATCAATTTTATTAGTAAAGATATGAAAATGACGTAATACCACATAACAAGATAATATTATTGAAACAAACAAGATTGCATTATAGAAATACCTAAACTACATAAATTAAAAAGAAATATTCACGCAATAGTATTGATTTTTAGTAAGACATGTACGAGTTTAAATAAAACCAAGATTGTATGTTTAGGTCGTAGCAAATGATTCTCAGTAATCTCTGCGAACATATAGAGAAAAATTATACGTACGTGTATGACTAAATGTATGAGTTTCGATAAACTAAGCACTAAGTAATTATGATTAGATCGTTAAAATGACGCTCAGTTGTCTCTTCCTACTTATAAGAAAAAATCTTACATGTATAATTAAATGTATAAGTACAAATATAACCAAGGAAGTGTGATTAGATGTACGAGTTTAAAAAACACGAGTAAGCTCTATACAGTCTGCCTACCTCTAAAGGAAATAAATGCCGCGATGGTAAATATGAGAATGCGTTTCGTAACATATATCGCGTAGGATTAATCTGTGGGCTATAAAAACATACAATTTTTAAGCTGGAACAACACTAGGCGGCAGCATAGGTACACAATTATAACAAAAATTTTATGTAAATAGATTTAATCCGCAGTTAAAATGAAATTACTTAATAAACTAAAATGCTTAATAAAATAAATTAATGTAGAAATAACTTAATATTTAATTTTATTTATTATCTTATCTTAAAACTGGTAGTCCCCCGAATTAAGGTTGATATTTCTAAGTGATAATTGGTAACTAAACATAAATACAATTCATAATTTCAATTCATCGTATTTACTAAACTAAACATATAAAAAACTTAAAATATTTTTTTTTGTAATATTTCGACTCTGTTACTTTCTATGTTCTAAAGTCGTCACATGGCGCGTCGCAGTCCTAGTGTATTGTGTACAACGGCGAACGTCCTTGATACTTGCTGTATTTTTATTTATTTACAATTAATTTTGAGCGTACACAAAGGACTTAAATATAATATTTAAATGTTATCATCTTCCAATCCCAATATAACTAAAGCTACAGATTTTACTTAACTTATAATAAAAGAAAGTAGTTCTTTTTGTATGTGTATCTCTATGTGAGCTTAAATCTTCAAAACTACTCAACAGATTTTGATGCGGCCCTTTCTTTCAGCAGATAGAGGGGTTTAAGAGGATGGTATTTTGTATGATTTGTTGAGGTTTGTGTATGTTTTAAAGCTTGACTGACGGGCTTCGTGGTCTAGTAGTTCATATAACGGACTGCCATTCACAAGGTCGCGGGTTCGATTCCCACTCGGAACAATCATTTGTGTGCTATAATTGTCATACAAATGTTTATACTGTGTCTGGGTGTTTCTATGTATTATAAGTATGTATTTACAAAAGAAAAGTAGTTTATGTAATATATCCGTATTCTGGTACCTATAACACAAGCATATGAGCTTAGCTTGGGACCAGAGGACGTTGTGTGAAATGTCCATATTTATATTTATTTATGTTCTAAAATATTACGCGTACGAAGTTGCGGGCGACAGCTAGCCTAGTTACAAAGTTTAATTATTATGTCAAAGCATAAATCTATAGTATAGGGTATTTAAAGGAAAATTTACGACAAAATAGTTATGTAACATTTTTTATATTGTAATTAGCGAAACGCACAAAATACAGTAAAAATTGTAAAAAATTACTTCATTTTATAAAATATAGAGTCACAAAATAACATTTACATTAATTTAAATATCATTAAACACAAAATCGGCCATACTAAAATTGATATATTAATTAAATAAATTTATATTGATTTAAAAAATAAATTAACCTTGAAATACAATAAATTACTGTATTTCCTTTAAAAAAATATACAATTATGTCATAAAATACACTAACGAACTATTTGCTTCTCATTATCATAACCTCACATCTTTTTCTTATGATAGGCGGAGACTACACAGCGCCATCTACTACCAAACAAACTGCCTTCAGATTTATTATGAAATTCGAAGGTGTTTTTAAGTATTTTACATATTTTTAAGCAATTTTAGTAATACATACGGTAGTTCAGTTGTCTATTGCCAAACAAGTATTTTTTTACTGTAAATTTGTTTATATTTATATTACCATGCGGAACTTCTTACAAAATATATGTAAATTTCGTTTAAAATATAAGCTTAGCGAAATTAATTATGCGTGTGGTAAAGGATATAAAAATGTTTGTATAAAATATACGTATATTCCGTAGTTCAAGTATTAGTCTAATTCAGACCCTTACAAAGGCAAATATCCTACATTATTAAATGCGAAATTTTCTAAGAAAGTATGTATGTAAGAGTGTTTGTTGGTCTACACTGTCCCTGAACGGATTTTTAAGAAGCTTATCAGTTAAAGAGATCGCACATCAGAAAAACACAGGCTATCATCATCACGCTAAAAACCAAGGACCGCTGTGGGGTGACACTTGTATTCTTAATCTGTCGCCACACGGACGACTATAATACTATTTTTTCATCATCAGAATATTAAAATTAAATTAAAATGATCAAAAAGATTTGTTCCTACTAAACAAATCCCCATAACGTACTACAAAATTACACGAAGGCTCGCCAATAGACTTTCACGGTTATCCCATTGGAATAAGATCTAATATTGCCTACAAGAACTCAGCAATAGGTATGGCTGTGTGGCACAAGTGAAAACAAATATTTTTTCTTAATTTTTTTTGTTTGTTAACTTTTTAAGTAAACTTATAGGTCGATAATAAGCTTAATTTCAAAGTTCAATGCTCAGGACGGGACAAAATAATATACATAGGTACAATGGAATTTCCAAAAATATTAATAGTCTGCTTAGTTGAAAAAGTAAAGAAAATTTCCTTATTATAAAATCAAAACTTAAAAAGTTTGTGTTCGGGTATAGATGTCAGTCATTCTAATGAAATCATAAATAATACGCTTATTAAATTTTTATGGTTCCGTACTTAAAAGGTAATTCTATTACTGTGACTTTACTGCCCGTCTATCTCTCACCAGGCTGTATCTTTGGAACTGTGATAGCTAGGCTAGAGAGCTGAAAACTTCCCAGTTTTTGTATATCAGTTGATGCTACAACAACAAATACTCATCATCGTCATTTACATGCCGTCACCTGTCGGTTGGTACGACGAATATATTTTTATAATAACGGCACGGAACCCTTCGTGTGGGAGTCCAACTCGTGCGTGGTTTTGACAATTTTAGTCATGGTATAATATCATTTCCAGTTTCATGTGACAGAGTAGTTTTCGTAAACTACAAACTTCACTTTCGCAAGCTTTTTTAAACAAGCATATCATTGGGAAGAAAAGCCTGTTAAAATATACTATGATTTTAATACAAATCGCTTCCGCCACCGCTCATGACAAAGACCACACATGAACAGTAATTTCATCCATGAAATAGTTGGTGTTACCAAATAGGGATTAGAGTGAGACAGCAATATTTATTATTCAAGTGCGAGCGAGACAGAATATAAGACGAGTTCGCAGAGCTCTCGATTTCTGAATGCCGCTTATTTTAAACGAATATTTTAGAGATTTGTATGCATGTATGGATACTTGGGTTTGGTTCAGTATAAAGTAAAATCATAGATTTTGTTAGCAACATTTCTTTTCTTATTCCATATCGGCCATTATTAATAACTAAACTACGATTGTAGATAGATTGTTGTCTTTGTTTATCTTTAAGACATTTCTATCTCTGATCTCCTGTTATATATTAAATTTTTAGGGTTCCTTATCAATGGGTAAAACGGAAGTCTATTACTGAGACTGTATCGTCTGTCACCAGGCTGTATCTCATGAACAGTGATATCTATACAGTTGTAATGTACACAGATGATGTATATCTGTTGATGATATAATAACAAATCTTTATCGTTATTTCTGTATGTTCCTATGTGAGCTTATATCTTTTAAACAACGCAACAGGTTTTAAGGTTTGTTGTATAGGGAGAGGGGGCATCGTAATAACTACAAACGCAGGTAAAACCGCGAACATTAGCTAGCAGGTAATAAAAATAAGAATGCATTATTGGTCTTATTCATAATGCTTATCGGAGGTTTAAAAGTTCGCTAAAATTGTCAAAACTTGTTATTCATATTAGTCTTTTTACGCTAAAACGTTTATTATCTATGCGATAAAATCTTCGTTTAAACCTCCGATAAGTCATTATGAATAGGACCGTAAATATTTAAGTGTGCTCCCATACAACAAACGTTTACTGTTTAACAAGATGATACACAAATGGTCTTGTTTATAATGACTTATCGGAGGTGTAAACAATAACTTTATCGGATAGATAATAAACGTTTTAGCGTAAAAAGACTAATAAAAAATAAAAAATGAATAAATGAATAAAAATTTTTGACAATTTTAGCGAACTTTTAAACCTCCGATTAGTCATTACGAATAATACCATTAGACGATAATAATATGATAAGGATGTTATACGATACGGAACCACTTCGTGTTCCAGTTCAGGTCATACTTAGCCGGTTATTTTAAACATTCTGCAATAATGTCACACCGCGATGGTCGATTCATTCAGTTATATTATTAGATACAAGTATTTGTGTTATTATTTTAAGTATATTACTCACTAGCTGTGCCCCGCGGTGTTACCCGCGGTAAAAAAGGATAAAGCATCTGGCAGTAAAGGGTGCTTTGGTACTTGACATTTATCGTCACCTTTTGAACAATTCACACAATATCTTTATAAATTATAGCTTATGCGTTATTCTGATGTATAAGCTACATTATTGTAATTTCATTAAATTCAGTAGTTTTTCCGTGAAAGAGTAACAAACATCCAAACTCACAAACTTTCACGTTTATAATATTACAAGTCGTCGCCCGCAAGTTCGTATACATGGAATTTAGAAACCAAATCCTAACAATTTATACAAAAAAAATTAAAAAATTTGTTTTTTTGTTTTCTGTTGCGTATTTTTCAAGATATGTATAAGCTCACATAGGGACATACATACAAAAATAACAACTTTGTTTTATAATAAGTAAAGATTAGGATTTGATTCGGTACTTACTAATTAACCGACTTTGTTACAGGTTATGGTTTTATAGAAAGCAAGTTTTTTGGGAAAGAATCTCTTAAGTTTTGTCAGTCTGTTGATCGCGACGTAATCTTCGTATGTAGGTATACCAATATTATAAAGCTGAAGAGTTTGTTTGTTTGTTTGAACGCCCTAATCTCAAAAACTCCTAGTTCGATTTGAAAAATTGTTTCAGTGTAAGGTAGTATTTATCTATCGAGGAAGGCTTCGAAGACACCATAGTAAATATCTAATATGGTACTCACCTCGCCATGCAAATTTCTTCCATCAGGCGTATTCTCTGGCAGAAAATATAGCCTCAGACTGACCAAGGTCTGGTCAGAGACACGATCTTTCCACAGCAGTTGGAGCTCACCTAGTAACAAACAGTGCTTATTCACACTCTCTCTCTCTTCGTCCCATCGAACCCTTGCTGGGCAAATGCCTCCTTCACTTCGGAAGTGATTAAGGTCTACTATGCCGCGCTAAACTGGCGTATAGGCATATTGTTTATTTTTGAGTTTTCCGTCTCTTACAGAGGATGTTATCCGTGTATATTATTCCTTAACTGACTTTTACAGCATCTTGGAAAGGATATGGAGTAGTGACACATGTATTCCAAGTCCGTCAACACACGAATAGGAAAATATTAAAAATAACTTCTTACCAATGGAGACGAGCTCTGAATCCTGCCATATCTTGACAAAGAAGAAGTCTCCGATGGCTATGATCTTGTCAGTGGCACCTGATACCCTCAGAGCTTTGTAGAAGGTGTACTGCCCGTGGTGACCACATGGGGCTCCCACCAGCTGTGGAAATAGGAATAGAATTTAAAATTGTTGATTGTAAATGAGATTTAGTATTTAAAAACTAAAAAGCGAACAAGTACGAGTCGGACGGAAGGTTCCGTGCCGTTATTATCTATCTCATCATCATCAAACATCACGCCTTTTTCCCATGGGGGTAGGCAGAGACTCTAGAGCGCCATCTGCTACGATCCAAACATACTTCCTTGGCTTCATCTACACTCATACATTATCTATATTAATACTAGCTGTCCCGGCAAACGTTGTTTTGCCATAGAAAAAATAAAAAAAAAGGTTTGAATAATAGATGTTGCCCGATTCTCAAACCTACTGAATATGCATAAATTTCATAAAAATCGGTCAAGCCGTTTCGGAGGAGTACGGTAACTAACACTGTGATTCGAGAATTTTATATATTAGAAGATTATAAAACTAACGTGTTTGTTTGTTGGAACGCGCAACGGTTCGATGTTAAAAAGTGCATTTATCGAGGAAGGCTACATAACATCACGCTGCTACCAATAGGAGCGAAGCATAAGTGAAAAATGTTGCAAAAACGGGGAAAATTTCCTAAATTTCACGCGTACGGAGTCGCGGGCAACGGCTAGTAAATAATTAAATATTCATAGACGGTGTAACGTCATGAATGAATATTTAATTATTTACTAGCCGTCCTCTTGTCCCAAGCTAAGCTTATAAGGTTATTATCAAATTATTTCAGCATATTCCCGACCTCAAATACGGGATAAGGGCAAAAATATAGTGATGATGAGTATTTGTTTTTGTAGCATCAACTGATATCATAAACTGTATCAACTCTCTAGCTATCACCATTCCATAGATATAGCCTGGTGACAGATGGACGTACCTACTGACGGCCAAGTCTCAGTAATAGTCTCGTTTTTTCTCGACCTTTTGATACGAAACTCTAAAAACCGCATCAAAATCATCATCATTCTAGATATTTATGGTCTTATTCATAATGACTTATCGGAGGTTTAAAAGTTCGCTAAAATCCGTTCACGAAATTGTCAAAACTTGTTATTCATAATAGTCTTTTTACGCTAAAACGTTTATTATCTATCCGATAAAATCTCCGTTTAAACCTCCGATAAGTCATTATGAATAAGACCTTTAATCTCATATAAAGATATACAGAAATAACGACTTTATTTTGCAATAAGTTTGTAAAGAATTTTCAGCACAATGTCATAAGCACTTGGAGCATGTCTTGATAAAACTATAGCTATCTCTATCACACACGTATCTAACTCTTTCACACCAAGCTATCAATTTTATTCTTATTGATTTAGTTTTGCTTTTAGTAGCGATAGCATAATTTAATTTAAATTGTATTTTTTTTTTTATTTCTGACCATCTTTATATCATCACGCCTTTTTCCCCACGTGTGTAAGCAGAGACTATAGAGCGTAAGCTGCTAAGAGTTTGTTTGTTTGTCTAATCTCAGGAACCGCTAGTACAAACAAAAGGAGCGAAGCATCAGTAAAAAACACATATACATTTTTCACTGATGCTTCGCTCCTATTGGTCACAGCGTGATGTTATATAGCCTATAACCTTCCTCGATGAATGTACTATCCAACATTGAAAGAATTTTTCAAATCGGATTAGTGGTTCCTAAGATTAGCGCGTTCAAACAAACAAACAAACTCTTCAGGTTTATAATATTTGTATAGCTAACTACTGATGTCAATAAAGATGTCTTCCTTTCTTTCTATTTTTCCAACTACAAAGTTATTTAATCTATTATTTAATCTTATCGTATAACTAAACAGGCGGCCTTATCACTAATAGCAAGTTATTATTTTTAAGAAACCTGTCAATATTGCTGACGCTACATCCTGTTACAATTCGTTTCTGCCATTATTATTCTCGATACTAGTATCGCACCCGGCTGTACTCGAATATAATTTTATATCTAAATTTTAGTCTAGTAATTTAAAAGTATTTTACTTCAAAAATAAACTTCTTGAGTTATGGGTAATGGTTTAAATAAATAAATATTTATTGACACTTCATACAACATTCTCTTGTCCCAAATTAATCTATATTTGTGTGTGTGTTGTGTGTGTGTACCAGAATACGGATATACTACATATATGTACCTACTACTTTTCTTTTATAAATACACTAGCTATTGCCCGCGACTCCGTACGCGTAAAATTTGAAAATTTCCCCGTTTTTGCAACATTTTTTACCACTGCTTCGCTCCTATAAGTCACAGTGTGATGTTATATAGCCTATAGCCTCAATAAATTTCCTGTCCAACACTGAAAGAATTTTTCAAATCGGAGCAGTGGTTCCTGAGATTAGCGCGTTCGAACAAACAAACAAACTCTTCAGCTTTATACATATATTAGTATATAGATAGTAAACACATAGACGCAGTACAAATCTACAAACATTGTATTACAATTATAACCACACAAATAATTATACTGGGCGTAGATCGAACCCGCGACCGTTAACGATAGTCCGTTAAATAATCCACTAGACCACGAGACACGTCAATTAAAAATATTTCTCGAAACTATTGTTTATGGGTAGTAAGAATTGACATTTTTAGGGTTGCATCCGTTAGGGTTACTAATAACGAAATAAATTACGATATTATAACTCTACGGAACCTTTGTGTACGAGTTTAAATCGTACTTGCATATTCTTTAAGGCCCATATTATAATTTTTTAGTCAACTAAGTTATAAATGTATAAGTAATGAGCTATGTACAATTAAGAAAGAGACAGCGTATATATACATCTGTCCTTGTCACACAGGTCTTTCACAACAACACACCGGCCGTGAACCGCACTGTTTTTTATTAGGGTTGGCAAAAAATATAGTTACTAAAAAATAAAATTAATTTGTTTCTCTGTATGTATGCCCATTAAAATCCCACTGTTGGGCACAGACCTCCTTCATTTTGGGAGGGATTATTGTCTACTATGGCATAATAACGCTACGAAATCCGACTAGACTGGTTTTAAATAAAGATATTAAGAAGTGCGTGACAACCCTACATAGAAACCCTATTCTCTAAAGTAACGCCATATTATTATATTGGTTTAGGGATCATAGGCAGCGATTCTCAAACTTTTAACATTTGTTTTTAACGTAATAAAAAACAAAGTCGTTATTTTTGTATGTACCTACATGTCCCTATGCGAGCTTATATCTTCAAAATTACGTGTAACGAATTGTGATGTGGTTTTTGTTAATAGATAGAGTGGTTCAAGGGTGGTTTTTTTTTTATAAATTATCATTATTTTACTGCCGTTATCCCTTTATTCAGTCGGTTTTTCTTTAATGCTCTTCAGTACAATATTATTTCTATACTTAACTAATTTTTCTTACATATCCTCTTTTACATCCATCCATCGTTTCTTTAGCCTTCCTCTACCTTTCACATCTCTTTTTCTAGCCCATTAACGTCGCACTGTTGGGTAACGGCATCCTCTACTTTGGGAATTATTACGGTCTACTGTGCCGCGCTGACCAGGCGTGTTGGCATAAGATTTTTCGAAGTTTCTATCTCACAGAGGATGTTACAATATCCCTTAGCTAGCTTTTACAGCACCCTAGGGAGGAAACGGGGTGTAACTCAACCTTCGATTATACAGGACAGGCCTCATTGTCGAGTAGTCCATGTAACGGACTGCCGTTCACGAGGTCGCGGGTTCGATTCCCGGGAAAATCATTTGTGTGATATTTATACTTATCATACAAATGTTTGCTCTATGTGTTTATTATAACTATGTTTTTACAAAGTAAAAGTAGTATTATGTATTATATCCGTATTCTGGTACCCATAACACAAGCATTTAAGCTTAGCTTGGGACCAGAGGACCTTGCGTGGCTGTCCATGAATGAATGAACATATACAGAGGAAATGGAAAAGAATAAATAGATTAGAGAACGTTATATGAAATGTCTACATAAATAACTAAAACTTTGACAATCTCAGAGTAATGCCTTACATTCCCTTCTCTGTTATACAAAATAATGATGGCAGTTGCCATTTAACATACTAGCTGTGCTCCATGGTTTTACTTGACGTAGTTTTTAATATCTTCTTATATTTTTCAGGTTTTTTAACATGCTTTTTTATTCGCGTTCGTAGTTATCTATGCCAAATTTTATTGTTTGAACGCGCTAATTTCAGGAACTACTGGTTTGAATTGAAAACTCTTTTTGTATTGGATAGCTTATCGATAAAAGCTATAACTATAACATCACGCGGCGATCAATAGAAATGAAGTGGTAGAGAAAAATGTTACAAAAACGGACAAAATTATCCATATTTGTGTTGATTTGGTTTACAATGTAATAGCTAATACCCGCGGATTCACCCGCATTTAGAGTTATTGAGCCCAAAATACACACCAAAACTTAACAAATTGTACAAAAAAAGCCATCTTCTTAAAGCACACTTCCTATTAAAGAAAAACGTATCAAAATCCATTGCGTAGTTTTGAAGATAAAAGCTCACATATAGACATACGTATACAAAAATGATGACTTTAGTTTAGGTATAATAAGTAAGGATATGACATATAATTTTTTTTCTAAGTTTCACGCGTACGATGTCGCGGGCAACAGCTAGTATAGTATAAATTTAAAAAAAAAATTGAATAAAAATAATAATACAAATATTTAGTATCAAGCCGTATTTTAAATATATTTAAAAAAAACCTTGAATACAAACCGGTCAAGTACGAGTTTGACTTGCACACGAAGGGTTCTGTATCGTTATTATCATAATATATTCGTCATACCGACCCCAAACAGGGGGGATAAGGTTAGAAGAATAATGCTGAGTAATTATTATATTATCAACTGATATACCATAAACTGTGAAATTTTCAACTCTCTAGCTATCACCGTTCCAGACATACAGCCTCTTGATAGTGAAGTCTCAATAATAGGATCCCGTTTTCCCTTTTGATACGGAACCCCAAAAAACTCGTTTTATCAATTATGTTCCGGCAATTTTATATATAGTTATAAGTAGCAATTAACAGTAACCGGTTATGAGCGAGATAGATGACAAAGTAACTAAAAGGGCATTTGATAATCAGAGTTGCGTAACAAAAGGTATAAACGAAACCCTATTATTAAAATTTCGCTGTTACTAGGCTCTCTGGAACGGTGATAGCTAGAGAGATGAAAATTTCACAGATAAATGTATGTAATTAGATGTCGCTGTACACTTAGCATTCAGACTAGCGTTGTACTTTGTACATGACACGTTGTCTTCAATTTTGTAAACGTTCGGCTTTATTACAGCTAGTATTGTCACAAATAGTTTCAACTATTCAAACCTGTAGTTCCTTTGAACGCACTAATCTAAAATATAAAAGCTAAAGCTTTATAACAAAGTTCAAAAACATTGTATGAAGAACTCACTCCAGTTATTTAATATTTATTTTCTTCATGTTTCAAATACGAAAACAAAATGGCGACTTATCAAAAGCGTCACGCGCACAACAATGATATTCTAAATTTGAATTTTCTAGGTCTTCTGAATTTAAATTTATAATTAAAATGGCGGATATACTTAGCTTTTGTTCAGTTACTGTGTATCTATTTTTATTATATAAAATTCACATTATATTCATTAATGATACAAGCTTAAAAGCTTAGCTTGGGACCAAAGGACATTGTGTGTAATGTCCGTGAATATTTATTATTTATTTATATATATTTCGATAAAAAACGGGGAAAATTGTCTAAATTACACGTGTACGGAGTCGCGGGCAACAGCTAGTCTATGATATAGCATTGTATGTACTTGTTTAAATACAAACGTATATTTATCAAGACGCCACGTCACGCAGAAGAGATTAAGAAGTGATGCAATAAACTTATTTTTATGTCAATATTTAGGGTTCCGTATTGAGAATAAAACGGTTTGGTATTACTGAAACTTCAACAAAACTCTCTGTCACCAGGCTGTATCTCATAAACGGTTATATCTATATAGTTGTAATGTTCACAGATTATGTATATATGAGTGACGAGTCTCGTGGTCGAGTGGTTCATGTAGCGGACTGCCGATCGAGAGGTCGCGGGTTCGATTCCCGCTCGGGACAATCATTTGTGTGATTTTTCTAATTGTTATACAAATGTTTGTACTGTGTCTGGGTGTTTCTATGTATTATAAGTATGTATTTACAAAAGAAAAGTAGTATATGTAGTCTATCCGTATTCTGGTACCCATAACACAAGCATATAAGCTTAACTTGGGACCAGAGGACGTTGTGTGAAATGTCCATGAATATATATATATATTTTTATATATCTGTTGATGGTAGGTATAATAACAAATAATAAAAACAACAACACAATAAATATTTAAGTGTGCTTACATACAACGATTATTAGACGAAATAATATGATTAAAAATAATGTGGTGAACGGAACCCCTCCTGCGCGAGTCTGACTCGAACTTGACCGGTTTTAGAACTTCTTAAATAAATAGGTAAACACATTTGCGAGTTTCTTTAAAAATAAAAAGAATTTCTGTCACATCTAGTCATCTAGATAACTTGAAAAAAACACTGCAAAAATCTAAACCGCCATAAATAACGGTCTTCTGGTACTAATTTTGAGAATAAAACCAACTGGAGATGATGTGGAGGATGTTTTCTTTGTCTGTAATACTATAAGAGCGCGAGTAGCGCCGACGTAACGTACACAAACCCTAATGTAATTAGTCAACAGTACAATAGATAGTGCCTAAACTCTATGACTACGAGCATTGCTCTTGTAACTTTTTCAGCTCCATTCTCCTTACCCATTGTAAGGAGAATGGAGCTGAAAAAGTTACAAGAACTAATGACAATACAACTCCTGTTGGATTAATGCTCTAAGACTAATCAAAATATGTTCCAAATTTAAAATTAAATATAGAGATGTAACTATTGCAACATGTTGTTTAAAAAAATCGATTATCGATATTTTACTAAAATACGCATTGGTCGAGAAGTTAAAAACAATCAGAGTAAGATAATGGCGAATGAAATACGATCTTTATGAATCAGCAGTAAGGTTGTCCGATAACATTTTATAACGATTTTGAACCTTATGTATTTCATAACAATTTTGAACCTTATGTAGGCTGCAAATAAAGTAAAAGGGAATCGACTAATATTAATATCATGTAATTTAATAGATTAGAGAACATTTAATGAAATTATGATTAACTAACTAAGTAACAATATGCAAAATAAAAAACATAAAAGGTCAAGAAATTATGAGGAAATACCTACTTAGAATACATTAGTCACGTCTAAAAAGAAATACTGAATAATATGTATGTATGTCTAAAGATCGGTTAATATGTTCCTTTTTTCCGATTTAGAAAAACACATTATGTTATTTGTTATCTAATTACGTGAATTATTGCAAAATATGAATGTACGTTTATCATATACAATACATTTATAACATTAACAAGCTGTTGCCCGCGACTTCCGAAAATGTTAAAAAAATTAACCTTAACAAATTGTACGTAATATTTTCTAACACTTGCTCGACTCATCTGTTTAAATAAAACTACTTTTTACGGATTTAGACGCGTATATTTGTTTAAAATTTTTTTACAGCAGTTTTTTTTTACATTACAGCTCAGTCTCAATCGTGACCATGGTGATTTGGCAAAGTCTCCGAAACGTCGGGCCAAAATTTAAAACAAATATACGCGTCTAAATCCGTAAAAAGTAGTTTTATTTAAATTGTACGTATTTATAAACTCTTCACCTTGAACCGCTCTATACAATAAAAATGAAATCCTATCCATTGAAAAAAGAAATTATTAAAATCTTTTGCATAGTTTTAAGGATTTAAACTCACATAGGGTCATACAAAAATGACAATGACATGTGTTTTTTTAGGGAAGAAAATAGGAAATTAATCCTAGCGGCGCAAAAACGCGTATTGTAGCTTTCTATGGGTAGGATGTAACGAAAATATGTACAATCACTTCTGTCTAATCCCTTATGGGCAAACACAAATATAATAATAAAACCGTAAAGAGGTAACAACCAAGCAGGTAGCGACCCTAAAGATGACTATAGCTAAGAAAAGATGAAACTGAAAACCGTAAGATTGAATTCAACCACAATATGCGCAAGGCGTTATCGTGTACACCTTGTAGTATTAAAATTAACAGGAGTTGTTACTCACGCTGTTTTCTTTGTCAAATATAACACATAGAAATACTATTACGTAATGTACTAACAGAATACACGAGTATCTTGTTGCCTTGCGAAGGCCGCCTCACATTGCCAACTCCAGTTGGATTAATACTCAAAGGCGTATACTTTTTAGTGTCCGACCGAAACTGGTTTTCCGGCCGAAACCGAATGTTCGGCCGTGGCTTCAGTTTCGGCCGAAACCGAAACTCACGTGGTCATATTATTTTGACTTAAATGGGGCATGAAATGGAGACACAGTATATTAAGTTTGTTGGAATCGTTTATTTATACATATAATAAAAAAAATATAAATAACATTTTTATTATGTTTTTAAATTATGTTCTCAAACCGAATTGGGCTCTCAAAGCATTGCCGCGGGAAACGAAGTTAGGCGAGCATGGGTGTGCTTGAACTGCGACACAAGTTTCGGTTTCGGTAAAAATTTCGGTCGATTATGGCCGAAACCGAAACTGCCGCCGAAACTTGATTTTTGGCCGAAACTTTAGGCCAACCGAAACAGAACTTTCGGTCGGACACTAATACTTATATTCTCATTCGTAAGAGTTCTTTTACTTCCTATAACGTAGAGGTAAACAGACAAGCCTATCAGGGTTTGATTTGGGGTCCAAAATATGTTCCTTCTTATAAAACGTAGTCGTTATTTCTGTATGTATGTTATGTGAGCTTCAATCTTTAAAATTAAGCAACGATTTCTATTTTAAATAAAGTTCAAGAAGAAGGTTTATTACGCATATTTTGTTAGTTTGTTTTCCATGCGTACGAAGTAGCGGGGAACAGTTAGTTGAAAATTATTTTTTTTTGTGTAGAATAGTTCATTTGTCGAGGAAGACTACAAGTTGTATAATATCACGCTGCGACCAATAGGAGCGAAGCATTAGTGATAAATATTGCAAAAACGGGGAAAATTACATATAAATTCCACGCATGCGCAGTCGCGGGCAACAGCTAGTTTAATTTTAAATTTGGAACACATTTATTAAAATATCTAACCAATAACGAATACAAAATGTGATCGAAATTATAATCGACTAGCTGGCCCGGCAAACGTTGTTTTGCCATACCAAAAGAGAAGTAAAAAAAAAATAAATTCTCGATACTAATAAAGTTGCAACATAAGGCATGTTGCATAGATAATGGTACGGAACCCTTCGTGCGCGAGTCCGACTCGCACTTGACCAATTTTATATAGTAGATTATCGATATTTTACACAGGCCTACTATGGCTTTAGGACGCATTTTACAAAACACATAAACTTGGGGTGGTATTCAGAACTAGACCGTGACCATACAATGCTACTAACTATATAAAATAATAAAATAATTAAAATTATTTTAATAGCAAGTACATGAATACCTGCTTAAGTTACGCCCAATGGGCTTCAGTCACCGGAATAGTATCACGTATGCATTAATTAGCACGATAGTTACAAGGGTATTTAATAAAAAGCAATAGAAAAAGAAGAAAAGAAATAAATGTTATTTTGTTTTCTTTTTCTATTCTAAACTAGCTGTGTCCCTCAGTGTTACCTGCAGTTAATAAAATAATAAAAACTTATATAAAACGCAGCCTATGTGTTAATCGAGTAATAAGTCATCTCAGAACCAAACATTTGATTCCGTTGAGCCGTGTAAGCTTGAAGTTGTAACAAACATACACACCCATACAAACATTTGTATTTATAATATTACATTTATAAAGGTGTACGAAATTGTAGGCGACAATATCTATAACGCAAAGTATAAAGATTATGTTTGTCTCTTTCTAACATCAATGTTTCGTATTGCTACACGGTTTTTCCACATGACTTAATCTATGCTTTGTAGCTTATAGTTAAAGAGTTGATTTATTTTTTGCTTGTGACACAGATAGCACTTTGTTGAGCCAGCAAATCGTGAAAACAGTAACAAATAATATATTTAAGTAGGTACCTACTATTTTTGGCGTCAGTTGTGATTAGATACGTAATAAATTATTTCAGATTATGATTTATAAAGACTGTGACAATATAGGTAAATTACTGCCTAGTCCTTCAAATATTGTAAAAGTTTGTAAGAATTTTTGGACGTACCTAAATAATGTTGGTTGCTCATTAACGCAAAAAATACGGGATAGATTTCAATAAAACTTGGCAGGTGTATAGCTTACCGATCAGAACAGTATGTAGGCTGTATATCATCTCGTTACAAGCAAAGGAGCGGAGTAGTAAATAAAAACGCGAGTGAAACCGCGCGCTACGCTAGAACTTAAACAAAAAAAATTAAGGGTCGTTAATACCAGAAATACGTTAATTTTCATTAATAATTTCCTGATATTTTTGCTAACTCATATAATAATAATATCAAAATTTACGTTTTCATTAAAATATTAATTAATCGTATCTAATTATGCATATCAAAAAATAAACTAAGTTGTTTAAACAGATGCTAATTTTATGATTCATCGATTGTTACGACAAGACATTAGTACCTACATTAATAATTTATAACGTTATACTGTACCAATCATGAAGGTAGCGCAAAAAGACACTCTAAGTCAAATTCTGTCATACATTCAAGGTAAAATATAAAAAAATAACAAATCAGGTATCAAATATAAAATCAATAAATATCGATAGCTATATTATCGTACATGCACAACACTAGTGCTTGCCGATAATAATGGCGGAGTTAGGGTTGTAGATTATACTTAAAAACTAATTTGTTACTTTTAATTCAAAATCGATTTAATGTTCTCCTAGCCAATCAAATAAAAACATAAAACTTGTTAATTAATAACAACTAGTGATCTGACTTTATTACTTGTGTGACAAAAATAAATCGCACTCACAAAACCGTGCAATAAGAAGTCACAGACAATGGATGACGTCACGCGCTTCGTTGGTTATTTAAATTACCAATTATTCGTTTATTACAATTAATACTAATAAACATACACTCTAATTGTAAAATTAATTTAATTTAATATAATCAAATCATAAATTATATTCAATACATAATATTATATAAATAGCAATTGTATTAAAAGTTTTAATATTGACCAGATATAAATTTATTTTTTATGATTACACAATAGCAAAACAAATCATCATAAAACCATAATGCCATACCTTGAAAGAGGGTTTATCCATTTTTGCAATCCGTTAGGTACACAAAGGATAATCCATATCACAACACAAACACTTAGTAAAATAATAATAATATAATTTAAAACAATAGCGTAAATAAATGCATTCTTAATTTAAACACTTGTCGCCGACATTGCACTACTGTACAAAACAGTTATACCTATTTCGAACGTATTAAATTTAGCTAACACCCACGCACACAGCAACAATCTATTTACTTTTTAATAAAAAAAAATTGACATTTCCGATTTTTATATTACACACGTCCATAACGAATCGTCGATCGTGATAAAACGAGATAAATAATACAAATTATCACAAATTGTAATAATCGTTGACGTAATCCGTTTGTATTGGAAATTAGTTTCAAAAATCACTGTTTTTGCAAAAAAATGTTTTCCATAAATATTAATTAGTTTACAATAAGACAATATGGCGTATTTAGACAGATATTAGACAAAACACGAACGCTTTTCGCGCGGTTTTACGAACACGACGGCCATATCGCTACACGACCCGTCCGCATCTGTGTTCGTTTTCGTATTTTCTAGCCCGCTCACACGTCAATGGTAGGGCTGCTATCAATTTTTTGAAAATATTAATAAATTAATTTATTATATTTTTGAAACATTTCTCATATTTCATAGAATACCTTAAGGTCAATAATGCCGTTTTATCAATAATATTGAGGTACTAGACCTCAATATTATTGATAAAACTGTAAAATTAGCATACCTATAACTGAAATTGTAACATAATCGAAGTTTAATTACCTACTAAAAATTAGTTCAAAAAAGCAACTTACCTATTTCAATTCCCCATAATTTTCTATAATACCTATATCGCGATCGGGATGAACCGAAAACTAATGTAATAAAATAAATGCCTTAACATACATAATAATGAACTTATATGAGTATCTTTGTTTCTACATCATGATTAAACTCCTGAATAGATTGTAATGAAATTTTGAAACTATGTATTTAAGTTTATACACCGCAGCACAAAGCATTAACATAATGCTAAACTTAAAGAAGCGAGGACTTAGTGATAAATCTCTAAAAAAAACTATACATATAAATAAAAAGTAATAATAACCATAATTATAAATTATTATTACATATTTATCCGTTTATGCATAAAAAAATATGCTAACAGTAATAATTTTATACACAATAGAAAACTAGAAAATGAATTTCTTTGTTACCTAAATTCTAAAAATAAAACTGAGACGTGATAACCCTAGCTCTCACACAATTGCATTGCGCACACACTAACACAATGCTATCTATACATATTTTTTACGTAAATAAAGATTGTCATAGTAAAAGCAAAATAATTAGAATAAAATTAAATATGTTTTTTTATTGATTAAAGGTTAATTTTAATGTATTATTTTTATTATTTCAATGAATAAGTCTCTATTTTAGATAATACATTTATGTATTTACATTTCAATAATTACAACGAGATTATTTACTCATATTTAGTAAATTAACAATATTTTAATATTTAGGGATGATTTTGTTCATGTTAATGTTTTACTTTCATTTAAACTTAGAATATCTTTTATGCAACGACAGCAAATTGGACGAAGGGCTCCATATTCCAAGAGTTAAGAAAAAGGGTAGGTATTTTGGTGAACGATAAAGGTAGGTATGGTACTCTAATAGTTTATATAGAAATAAACCGTACAATAAAAAAAATACATATTATGTATTTTTTATGTAATGGATCAAGAATAACATATCAGTCTTATTTGTCCTCTTGTTAGAGCTAGCAAAGTGAAAAGCTTTTTTAAAGTTGAAGTTGTTTTGGGGCTTTGTGGTTAAAAGATTTGAGTGCTAAAGACAATACGTGCCCAAACGCGTGTTGTCGCGTGCGTGTCGTATAAGAAATTGACACCCTGACTTAAGTTAACTAGTGCATAATTTAGTTTTTTTTAAAATTAAAAAAAAAAACAAATAAAATTTTAATTTAATATTTATTATCTGAATATTTTGCATATACTACACTCTCATATTATGGACTGTCCGGTATTTTAGTTAATTTATTTTTAGCTTAGGCTATGGATTTCCGCAAAAAGCTATTCGAAATGCACAAGAATTGATTTCTAATCGTTTATAAGCCTATAGTTTTATTTAAATATAGGTAGATGCCAATAATTGACCTTTGTTTTAGGAAATAAGGGCATGACGTTAAAATCTAAAATGGCGGACGTATAAATTAAATGTTTTTTTTTGCTTTTGATGAATTTTGAGTACTAGCTATTGTGAATGATTTCTTTTAAGTATAATTTAAAATTTATTCAACATTTAATTGGATTCTTTAGAGTTGTGTACACAAAAAATAAGTTTTGTATTTATTCATGTAGATAGAATATGTATCTACTTTGTTATTTGTGCTTACTATTTTAAAAAGTTAGGTACCTATATAAATTGAACGATACGTAAATATGTATTGATGATAATCTAGTAATATCTGTAAGTACGTAAGTATGTAAATGGCACACGTGGCTTATTATGAGTCGAATGTTCATAAATAATCGCTGGTTGAAGTCGTGTTTGTCAAGGACTTCCTATAGACTCTCGTCACTTTGATTGTTATCATATTTCGAACGTTTGCCGGTTTGCATGACTTGCAGGTAAAAAAAAAAAAATTGGTCAAGTGCGAGTCGGACTCGCGCACGAAGGGTTCCGTACCATTATCTATGCAAAATAAGGCAACGTTATTAGTATCGAGCAAGAAACGGTAAAAAAATCATGTTTGTTGTATGGGAGCCCCCCTTAAATCTTTATTTTATTTTATTTTTAGTATTTGTTGTTATAGCGGCAATAGAAATACATCATCTGTGAAAATTTCAACTGTCTAGCTATCACCGTTCTTGAGATACAGCCTGGTGACAGACGGATGGACGGACGGACGGACGGACGGACGGACGGACAGCGAAGTCTCAGTAATAGGGTCCCGTTTTTACCCTTTGGGTACGGAACCCTAACAAACCCCCGCTTTAAAAAAAATCTGTCAACAAAAGGAAGTCATTTTTGGCGGGAATAATTTCCATTTTTTGAGTATATTTAATTATTTTCAAAATGTTTGTGGTTTAATCAAGACTAGGCTTATTTTAATCTATTTATGAATATTTAATTTTTTTTAACAAAAAATAAGATTTCATTGGGTTATTTTATAATCAATACTAGTCAAAATACAAGTTTTTAGATCATTTGACGTACTCTTTACGTCATCTATAATAAAAAATGCATTTAAATAGACAGTTATGTACTTATATTACTACTAGCTGACCCGGCAAACGTTGTTTTGCCATACTAAAAAAAAAAAAAATTTGAAAAATAGATGTTGGCCGATTCTCAGACCTACTGAATATGTATGCAAAATTTGAGAAGAATCGGTCAAGACGTTTCGGAGGAGTACGGTAACTAACACTGTGACACGTGAATTTTATATATTAGATATATTCTAGTTTAATATTCTGTTATAACTAAATTATTCATTATTTCACGGTAAACACAATAACTCTATTAAAATTACATCGACACAGCTGTTTTTGTTACTAAAACAAAATGGCGCCGACTGAGATGAATTCTAAATGTTTAATTCAAAGTTTTTGTTTTAAAGTTGATAGTAAGTAAAAATTTTTGAAGTTACGGCTTTTTTGTCATGAAAACCGTGCGTCACCATTAATTATGATTCTACGTCTGAAATCTACTGATTAAAAATATTAAAATCGTGTAGGAATCTTAACCCTAGAACGATAGTCTGCGTGAAATTTACGCTTAAAGATCAGAAAAAATGCTCTTTTTTTAATGTTTAAATGAAATGTTCAACGTCTATCTATGGTTTAATAATAATGACTTTTTAATTTTACCTAAATAAAAAATAATACTTAATTTAGTTAGACAATCGATTATCCATAGATAAAAACTAGAAATAACGATAACAATAGATTAAAATTTCCGTTTTATACGGCTGTATTGAAAATAATGTAATATTGTTAACCAATATTAACTCATTTTTAATCTTATATTCGACCCTATAAGTGAAATTCAAATACAATTAAGACGCGATCACAATTTTCCATTAACATTACAATATATATACATGGTTCTTCCTGACCTCCACCTTTATCTATCGAAGTATTGTCAAAGTTTAAACTTATAAAAATAAACTGAAAATAAAGCTGTCAAAAAAAATATTGATTTCTTTCGCCTATTTCTTTCGATTTATAGAATATATTATCGATAACAAAACACTTAGTAATAAGTATCATGTACAACTTTCGTTAACTTATTTATTTAGTTAATAATATTGCTTCCTAGGGTGCTGCAAACGCCAGCTAAAAAAACATTAGACAGATAACATCATCTGTGAGCAACAGAAAACTCGAAAATAAACCCTGTACCAACACACCTGGTCAGCTCGGCATAGTAGACCATAATCCCTCCCAAAGTGGAGGAGGCCCGTGCCCAACAGTGGAACGTTAATGGGCTGGAGAGAGAGAGTTAATAAATAAATTATTAAAATATAAAATACACGTAATATGTACGCACACTAAACAGCAATTTCAACCAAATGGATACGACACGAGGTGTGAACACACTACTTGAAATATTGTCAATATGTTATTATTATTATTACTTTTATGCTTTGATTTATATTAAATATAAATAAATATTCATGGACATTTCACACAACGTCCTCTGGTCCCAAGCTACGCTTATATGCTTGTGGTATGGGTACCAGAATACGGATATACTACTTAGACCACTTTTCTTTTGTAAATACTTACTTATTATACATAGAGAAAACCCCAGACGCAGTACAAATATTAATATGAGAAATACGAATACCACGTGGATCGAACCTACGACCTCAAAAACGACAGTCCGTTTTAAGAACCACTAACCAGGAGGGACGTCGGTTTGCGTTTAACTGCAACGTTGTAATTTCTAAAACTTTATTTTTTGGGTTCCCGTATCAAAAGTTCAAAATCCTATTACTGAGACTTCGCTGTCCGTCTATCAACAGACTGCATCTCAGAAACGTTGATAGAGTTGGAATTATCAATAATGTATATATGTTGATAATATAGCAACAAATAATAATAACAACAATACAATAAATATTTAAGCGTGCTCCCATACAACAAACGTTTACAGTTTAAAAAGATGATACGCTTAGAGACTTATGGTCTTATTCATAATGACTTATCGGAGGTTTAAAAGTTGGCTAAAATCGGTTCGCGAAAATTGTCAAAACTTGTTATTCTTATTAGTCTTTTTACGATAAAACGTTTATTATCTCTCCGATAAAATCTCCGTTTAAACCTCCGATAAGTCATTATGAATAAGACCGTTAGACGACACGATTATGTCGATAAGCCAAATTTATTATCATAATAACGGCACAGAACCTTTCGTGTACGAGTTTAACTGGTACTTGGCTCATTTACATTTAATTTTCAAGCACAAATCTAATATTAGTTAAAATAACAACAATAGTTACAAATACAATATAAATAATTGACCCCGTGTGTACCGACTGACCCGTACACCGCTTGCTTCAGCAAATGAATGTGTACAGACATTGTACACACTACATACAGTTTGTAAATTAATAGTAAATTATCTCTCTCTCCCCAGCTCATTTACGTCCCACTGTTGGGCACGGACCTCCACCACTTTGGGAGGGATTATGGTCTACTGTGCCGCGCTGAACAGGCGTATTGGCACAGGGTTTATTTTAAAGTGTTTCGTCGGGGAGGAGATGGGGTGGTGACACTTGTATTCTTAATCCGTTACCACACGGAGAATTAAAATTATCATATCTATAATATTAATAAATATGTTTTGTAATAATATGTACGTAAGAGGTATATCTATAAGAAAAATTCCACTGTAGGTACTATTTCCATTTCTTTATAATCTCTATGACAGATCTAATTGATTCATCTTCTTATACATAAAATTCACGTGTCACAGTGTTAGTTACCATACTGCTTCGAAACGGCTTGACCGATTTTTATGAAATTTTACATGCATATGCAGTAGGTCTGAGAATCGGCCAACATCTATTTTTCAAACCGTTTTTTTTAGTAGGTATGGCAAAACAACGTTTGCCGGGACAGCTAGTTTATTTATATATTTGTCTCATCACTATCTGTTTCTCCGACTCTGGTATGATCTTGTACTTGTGTTAGCGTCATATATACGTGTTTATACTTATACATATTATAAAGATGAAGGGTTTGTTTTTTTGAATGCACAAATCTCAAGAAATGCTGGTTCAATATTTTTTTGCGTTCGTTAGTGCATTTATCGAGGAAGACTATATTATAAGAATTATATTACATCACGCTGCGACAAATAGGAGTGGAGCATTAGTGATCAAAATTAACCATAAGCAATTTTACCATAAGCATAAGCTATTGCCCGCGACTTCGTATGAGTGGAATTTTGACAATTTCCCCCGTATATGCTCCTACTGGTTGTAGCGTGATGTTATGTAGCATATAGCTTTCCTCGATAAATGTACTATTTAACACAAAAATAATTTTTCAATTAGAACCATTAGTTCCTGATCTTAGTTCGTTAATTTTCAAATTACCTATAGATAATCAGTTTTTATTAATTACCTATTTGGTTCAAAAATTAACAATATTTGAATATCTGTAAAATAAATAACGCACAAACACACAACCCTTCCCTCGACGCGGTCGGCTAAGGACGGTATAAAGCGGAACTCATCGGAATATATATTCAACATAAAAACTGAATAAAAACTATGGAGAATTATTTGTATTACATTTTATTTGGTAAATAAAAATTATAATGGGTGGTAGATCTGGTAACGGGTTAAAAGTAATATGTTTTCTTTTAGGCCTGAGTGAAGCCATGACGGATTATAAATGCGAAAGCATACTTAAATCTACTATTTACAACAAACTTTATTAAACACAAATAACACAGCAGATTTACAATTTATAGAAAAACAATTAGTATTGTACAATCGGGTGTCTTATCGCTGTCAGCGATGTCTTCCAGACAACCTGGGCAGAAATGTCAATTGGACAGATTGTGTTTAGGTAACTTAATGTGTAAATACGATTTAGATAAATATTTAATTGCCAGCTTTTCCTTTATAATTTAATAGCTGTTGCCCGCGACTTCGTACGCGTAGAATTTAGAAAATGTTCCCCGTTTTTGCAACATTTTTCGCTACTGCTTCGCTTCTACTGGTCGTAGCGTGATGTTATATAGCCTAAAGCTTTCCTCGATAAATGCCCTATCTAACACTGAAATAATTTTTTAAATCGGCCCAGAGGTTAATGAGATTAGCGCGTTCAAACAAACAAAGTCTTCAACTTTATAATATAAAGTATAGATTGACAGAGTCAAAATGGAAAACAATTCCGGATGTTTTGAGAACAAGGGTGTGTCCAAATTAACAATATTTTCAAATTCAAATTCAAATATTTTTATTGTGGATCATAGGTACAAGCAAGTTTCAGCTTATACTTACATTTTTAACACGCTTTTTTAGCTTAATTCGAATGTATCTATCAATCTATGTACGTATGATTAATATATGTACCTATTTAAATAAAACCACTTTTTACGGATTTAGACGCGTATATTAGTTTTAAATTTTGGCCCGACGTTTCGGAGACTTTGCAGTCACCATGGTCACGGGTGAGACTGAGCTGTAATGTGTCTTCTACGATCAGTTATTACAGGGTTTACCCACATTCGATTTTAATTTTACATCGACCATAAAGATAGACTTTTACTATAAACTATATCATATTACATTGTGCTCAGACTACATAAAATCAATAACATTATTTTAGTTTCTAAAATACATTAACAAATTGTAACAATATAAAGAACATTTTTTAATTTTAAATTATATAAGGTAACGTAACGTCGGGCCAAAATTTAAAACAAATATACGCGTCTAAATCCGTAAAAAGTGGTTTTATTTAAACAGATGAGTCGCGCAAGTGTTAGAAAATATTATATATGTACCTATGTTATAACGCCTAACGGAATCTTTTAAAGTGATTTTCACCCATTTACAGTTGTCAAATTGATCTGAAACGTTACACACATATTAAGAGCCGATAACAATGATCGAAACCACAAAATGACATAAGATATCCAGGATATTCAAGGGATTTTTTGTTCTTAAACAAAAAAATATATTTTTACTAAAATCGACTCTATACATTTCTTTGTTAATCTCGAGTGTATACCCTCAGAAAGCCTCTGCGACAAAACTTTTAATTATATATCTATCTCGCTCGCACACCTTTGTGTTGGTGTTGACTATCGCTGTCTCTTTCACACCAGCTATCCTACTCTTTCATTTTGCATACAAATATTAGGTAACTAGTTTCAATAATATTTTTTATTGTGTGTTAAATATTTTCTAAACACCGTTATTTGCATGAAGGTCATGGGTTTGATTCTTTTGTACAAGAACAAAATTAATAGGCTGTTAATTTTAAGCTGTTAATATTTAGTAGTTAATAACATACATAATAAATATACTTAAATACAGAAAAAAAAAATTGTCAAGTCCACAGATTTATCAGATGTGTTGTCCATGGCTGCATCACTCAGTCGATTTGAAGCCACTTACATATCTATGTGTGTGTGAAATATGTATCTATGTTTGTCTATTTATTTATTTAAGTATTTACAAAGTTACAAAAACAGGTAAATACAATCTTATTTACTTAAATGATAGAACTTAACTATTAATAAGAGGAACTATGATATCTATGATACAGGCTATACGTCATATGAAACGTAATTATTGTATGAAGTACGATTTATCCAGACTAAAGTTACTTGTCCTCAATTTTAAAACGTCAACCCACCATCTGGTATGTCTGTGGTCAATACTCGTATGTCAGTCCTAGACATATTTTATTTTTGTTTTAGGCTTCGGTGAAATTTAGTATTTGTTGTTATAGCGGCAATAGAAATACATCATCTGTGAAAATTTCAACTGTCTAACTATCACCGTTCTTGAGATACAGCCTGGTGACAGACGGACGGACGGACGGACGGACGGACGGACGGACGGACGGACGGACGGACGGACGGACAGCGAAGTCTCAGTAATAGGGTCCCGTTTTTACCCTTTGGGTACGGAACCCTAAAAAAAACAGAACATAAAAAAATGTGAATGTACGTTTTTAGGGTTCCGTACCCAAAGGGTAAAAACGGAAACCCTATTACTGAGACTTCGCTGTCCGTCCGTCCGTCCGTCCGTCCGTCCGTCCGTCTGTCACCAGGCTGTATCTCAAGAACGATAATGGTACGGAACCCTTCGTGCGCGAGTCCCACTCGCACTTGACCAATTTTTTTAGATTTTTTGTGTTTAACGAATAAAAATATCCTAGGTTACATAAAAATATTTCCTAAACGCTCAGGATATAAAACAAATGACATTATTACTATTAATACTATTATTTCTAAATGACTTCAAATACTCCTTGTTGATAATCATTGTTCGTAACACGTATATGAGTCAATACCAAATGTTTTACCGTTGATATAATTAGTATATGCGCTTAGGGTAACAAAATAAGGTTGAAAATTGATTGTATTAAAGTTTATTAATAGTAAAGTTATATTTGTGAGGTGTGTAACATATTCAATTATGTATGTATGAGTGAAACAAAACCGGAATGCCTTCCATTTTGTTTAAGAAATTATTATGGATAAGACGTGATTAAAAATTAATTTATTTAAAGCTTTGGAAGGCCAAAAAAAGGCAAGAAAATATTAATTCATGGACATTCACACAATGTCCTCCGGCCCTAAGCTAAGATAATTTCTTGTAATACGTAAATACACACTAATAGTAACAAATTATACAACATGAATTATGTTCAAAATAATAATTTTAGAATTTGTCTAAGTAGATGTCGCAAAGACTTGTCATAAGGAATGGGGTGATGACATTTATATTCTTCAATTCACCACACGATTTATGTTGCTTTTAAAAGCAAGCAACTGAATTTGCTTACGTAAATTAGAAAAGGGTATATCCATTTAATTCTTACGTATTAAAACGCAAACATGTGCATTTTCACACGTGTAAGTATATGTGCAAGTGTGTGAGTATCATGGCGCTTGGCGTAGACACTATTAGCGATAGACTGGTACAGTATTGGCCAAAAGCAAGGTGTAATTGTGTTTAGTTTTTAAGCAAATGCGATATCTATAATAATTAAGTATTTTTTTTTACCTTTTTTCACATCGTTGCATTAGAAGCAACGTAATCAGATTCAATTTCAGAATTTCTTATATATTCTGTGTGAGCGTTATGTTAGCTTCATTCGTATGTATGTAAAGGAATATTGAAACGTAATATTTAAAATCCAGCTTCTTAATGTCATTTGGAAATTCTGCACAGATATCAATAACTGATAAGATAATATTACTAGTTATACAATATTAGACAAGTGAGAAGTTAAAAGTACCTACTTCTTTGGTGATTATAAATAAGATAAATATAAATAAAGACTATGTAGGCAACTTTTTTGTTCGTGTGGTGACGGATTAAAAATACAAGTGCCACCACCCCATTGCCTTCCCAGCAGAGGCGTATTTACCCTAGGGCCATAGGGGCCATGGCCCAGGGCGGCCAGCCTGAGAAGCGCAGCGAAAGTCTGCAAGTTAAATATTTTGCTCGATTTCTAATAATTTATAGGGTGGCTAATTAAATTAGCCCGTGGTGTCTAAACAAATGGCCCAGGGCGGTAATTATCGAAATACGCATCTGCTTCCCAGGGTGCTGTAAAAGCCAGATAAGGAATTTTGTACACAGAAAACATCCTCTGCAAGAGACGGGAACTTCGAGAACAAACCCTGTCTCAACTCGCTTGGTCAGCGTGCCACAGTAGACCATGATCCATAAAGATGCCATATACCGTGTCTATATATTATTTTTTTTTTAATCTTTTATTTAAGGGGCTTTGTCAATATTGACGAAGTCGCCCCATAAGGAAACTTACACGGTTTTATATATGTCTATATATTAGTAAGTCTGTTCACAGAACAATGCTACATAGTCCAATGTTAAATTTGTGATAATGCAATGCGAACCCCTATTTGTATCAACACGTACTAAAAATTTTAATAAAATTGAATTTTAATATCGATCAATATATTCTGGTGACTTTACATAAAAACTAAGTAAGTTAGTTACCTACATCTAAAAAAACTGAACTTGTGAAAATACGGTGTGCCAAAGATATTGTTTTTTTTTCACAGGTAACGCAGTCCTACAAAAACTGAGCTTTGTGTGGTGTAGGTACTTATTTAAAAAAAGTTATTTATTTTTATTTTTCATTCGCACACCAAGTAAATTACAAATCTATGGATGTCTGGATGTAAGGAAGTTTGATGGTTATTTACGCAAAAACTACTATATAGATTTTAATGAAAATTCACAGTTAAACAGTTTATTAAATCGGTATAAAATATAGACTAATCACGCTAAAAGCCAATAAGCAGAACAATAGCTTCAAACACGTGAAAACCACGGGCATGAGTTAGTAATAAAATAAATCAGGTCAAATAACACGTTAGATATATTTATTTGAAAGATCTAAATATAGCCGGTATGTGTGGGTAGATGGATAGACACTTTTCTTAGAATATATCAATACAAATAGTAAATTTTTTTACATACCTATATTTATTCCATACGTATTTAGATCCTACTAAATTTATAAATATGAAAGTTTGTAAGTTGTTTGGATTGGATGTTTGTTATTCTTTCACGTAAAAACTACTGAATGGATTTTAATTAAACTTTTCAATATGTAATGTAGCTTATACATCAGAATAACCAATGATTTATTATTTATCTCAATGAGATTAACTTATAGCCTACAATTTATAAAGATATTGTTTGACTTGTCCAAAATGTGACGAAAGCCCTTTACTGTCTGATTTTTATCCCTTTTACCGCGGGTAACACCGCAGTGCGCAGCTAGTATTTCATAAGTAGAATATTTCTTTTTAGCGTTCCGGACCAAAAAATAAAACCAGCAGCAGGCTGTTTCGCATAAAACGATGTTAGCAAAGATGGGTTGACGTTTGAGAACAAGTAACTTTAGCCTGGTTAAATCGTACTTCATAATAATGATTCGTATGTGGGAAAAAACAAAAGAAGACAATGTAAAGAAAAGTTGAAGAAAACTTAGACTTTGACACTGACAAATCCAAAGGGGCTTCCCTTTGGATTTGCCAGTGTCCCCGCCAGTGTAATCCCTCTTAAATTGATGGAGGGAAAAATAAAATCATTCATATGACGTATAGCCTATATCATAGCCACACATAGATACATATTTCACGCACACATAGATATGTAAGTGACCTCAAGCCAACTGAGTGATGTAGCCAATTAGCCATAGACACTACATCTGGTATCTGTGTATGTTCACAGATGATGTTGATGATGCTATAACGACAAATACTAAAAATCTGCTTCACCTGTCATCATATAGGTGTCGTAACAATTAATGGTTAAATTGCTTTTGGAGATTATAATGGAGGCCAAGATCAAATACCATTATCGTAATTAAAAAATAGTAAAGAAAAAAACCTTTTAAGTATATTTTAAGTACCGACATTTACAGAAAAAATAAATAATAATAAAAAATATGTTTTTTTGTCTGTGGTTAGATTCTTTTTTCTTTTGATTTAATCTAGACGTTCTATGTTCATTGGATTGATATGTTCCAAACAAAAAAAGTTTCTACGTTGAAAATTTTCGTTCTATTAGGTACCTACTAAAATTTCTTTTTTTATTAAAATGTGGTAACGAGCTAACTACACAGCCAATGTGAACGTGGCCTATCGGTTGCTTGCTAATAATAATACTAGCGCAAGCTGTTCTAGAGATTGACCATGGCGATAAATTTTATCAGGCTATCGATAAAATTTTTGAATTAATTTTATTTAATATTTTTTTTAACTTCTACCTAAGTAAATGTATTTACGGCCATTTACAACAATCGGATTGTAATACTATTTTATGAGTATGATCTTTGTATCTACATTAAAATTTTCAATAAAGAATGCTGTCATCGGTTGATTTATTGAAATGCAAGGAAGGACAAAAGTTTGAATATTTCTACAGGGTGTGGCGTAATTAATGGATAAGCCTGTGCCTGTGGATAAGCCTCCTACTGCGCTATACGAATATGTATATTTTTAATTAATCCTATGTATGGTCTTGAAAAAAATGGCATAAGTCATGTTTTTCATAAAATGACTACTTTCACTAACCAATTATGCTACTGTTGCCACAATTTTCAAAAATTTTGCATTCTGTTTTTTTTATAAAACAGCTTAAGAGGTGAGCTATTGAAAGCAATAAAGAATTCCCTATTCGTAATACAAATTTTGGGAAAAAATACATGAGATATCAAAAAAGTGTTATTGATTATTCAATTTGTTGACTTTGACTTTTTTTTTTACTTTTTTTTTTTTTTTTTTTTTAAATATACATATTCGTATAGCGCAGTAGGAGGCTTATCCACAGGCACAGGCTTATCCATTAATTACGCCACACCCTGTATATTTATTAATTCAAGTTGCAATATCTGAGGATAATTACTAGATAGAATATTGAAAATAGCCGTATTGAGATCCTTTTGGTGGAAAATTATGATATAAAATTTTTACAACACCATCCCAAATAGCCGACACCATGAAGTTCAATACAACCGTAAGAAATGCGCACACAATTCGCCACTTTTACATTTTTATTCATCATTTTATGCATAATATTATATTATATTATATATAAGTTCAATAAATTTAATAATATTATATAATATTATATTATATATTATTATATTATATATTCATAATATTATATTATAAGTTCAATAAATTTAATAATTTACTTCGTTCAAAAACTAAAAAAACGCTCGATAATTCTGAATATTTTTTTTATTATTGCATTGTCATCGGTCCTTGTTAGGTGTGCATAATTTCAGATCAATCCGACTGCGACTACGGCAATTGGGTGACAGTCACTTTCAAAGATTCCGTTACATAAATTAATACATTGATAGATACCTACCGAACTTATATTATAAGCGTGTTAAAATTATAGTTTAATATAACTGTTACGATTCAATTTATTTCTTGCTGTTATTTAAAATAACTATAAGTATATACTTACAAGATATTTCCCATTTTCTTACCACAATTTGCCTAAAAAAATTTCATTACTAATCCTTATCGATATTTTCAAAGTCAGTAAATATATTCCCACCCCTAAACATCGTATCCATTTAGTTTGACAAGTATTTGGTTTCATATGCGTCTGGATGTGTGTGTATTATACAGTAAGATGTTTGCGTGTTGTGTCAGGGCTGCGGATTATAATAATAGATGTTGATAACGTGTAGGAACTAAGGGTTGCTGTTTTAAGTATATTTTACTTCTTTTAAGGGTAAATTGTTCAGAACAGATATCATACCAGATAGAGTGTCTATGGCTATATCACTCAGCCGGCTTTTAGCTACTTACCTATCTATGTGTCCGTGAAAATGTATTTATGTGTGTCTCTGATACAGGCTATATACATCATATGAAACATTATTAGTCTATGAAACAGGATTTAGCGATGCTAAAGTTACGTGTCTTCAAAATTGAATGCGTTCCCACTATCAGTTATATCTGTGGCTATTACAATATATTCTTTGTCGTAGATTGATTATTAAAAGCCGCTGTAAGTCACAGGCAAAAGCTAGTCTTATTAAAAAACCTTTTTCAATAATATTTCGACAACCCTATACATTTTTACGATAGATTAGGTTTACATTAGTGTGTGTAAGTCAATGCACACATGTATAAGGATGTATACACACTAACGCGTTGATAATTTTTATGGTTTAGTAACAAATTTTCAATCCAAATAGTGGGTGATAACCCGAATATTAGGGCTGGCACTATTTGCAATTAAAAAAAATCTTGTGCACTGACTATAATTTTTTTTACTAATAAAAAAATCTTGAGCAACGACCAATGACTAGTTTTGTTATTGTATTGTTTACTCATCTAGCAAAGATGAAATCATGTCGCAATCTATTAAAATACTTTTTTTTTACCTCAGTGCTAAAAAGTAATGCGGGACCATATCCGGTATACCTACCGGTGATATCTATACAGTTGTAATATTCACAGATGATGTATATCTGTTGATGATATAACAACAAATTATAATAACAACAATACAATAAATATTTAAGTGTACTCCCATACAACAAACGTTTACAGTTTAACATGATTGATGTTTAAAACACTGGTTTAAAATGTACTTCTAAAACTATCTATACTTGTTTGATTGTTGGTTTGTTTGTTTGAACGCGCTAATCTCAGGAACCACTGAGCCGATTAGAAAAATTCTTTCAGTGTTATATAGGGCATTTATCGAGGAAGGCTTTAGGCTAGGCTTTAAAATCACGCTACGACCAGTAGAAGCGAAGCAGTAGTGAAAAATGTTGCAAAAATGGGGTCTAGTTTCTAAATTACACGCGGACGGAGTCGCGGGCAACAGCTAGTACCTACATAATATTATACTAAAAACTGAAGAGCTTTGTTTGTTTGCTTGAACTCGCTGATCCCCGGAACCACTGGTTTAAATTGAAAAAATATTTTTGTGTTTCATAGTACGTTTAACGAGGAAGGCTATAATAAATAAATACTAAGGGACATTTAACGCAACGTCCTCTGGTCCCAAGCTAAGCTTATAGGCTTGTGTTATGGGTACCAGAATACGGATAGAATAGGTACATATACTAACATTTGTAGGAAAATTAGAAAAATCACACAAATGATTGTCCCGAGCGGGAATCGAACCCACAACCTCTTGATCGGCAGTCCGTTACGTAAACCACTCAACCACGAGGCTCGTAATAACATCACGCTGTGACCAATAGGAGCGAATCATCACTAGAATAGTGTTGTAAAAACGGGACAAATTTCTAATTTGCACGCGTAAGAAGTCGCGAGCAAGGGCGAGTAATTAATATAAACGTAAGATTTCTCATAGCGTATGAATTTTGATAAAAACTAAGTTGAATACATAAAAATACATACATAGAATACATACAAAAACACAATATCTAAACAATAATAACATGTAGTGTATGTAAGGACATCTAGTGAGCATAATAAAAAAACTTGATCATCTTGTAGCATAAGTGGTATAAGTAGATAAAATAAAATTTACAGATTTTTATTTTGGAATTTAACAACATTAATGAAATCAAAACTTTCACTTTTTAGATTAACTAAATAGACATGTGGGGACTATTATTGTCTACGGAAATTATTCCATAAAGACCATTTGATTATGATTTAAAATAATGTTATAGAAGACGTTTGTGTCGTTGTCAATTATTGTGTATGTCAAGATTAATAAAAATAACTTTTAAAATCATTCCAAAATTCTAATCACCCTCTTCTTCCTAAACTAGCTCGTCTTTTTGAATTAATCCCTCCCTCTGTTAAATACCCTTGCCTTTTGCATAGCTTTAAAACACTTTCTCGTCTCCCAAACCCAGTGGTACAGTATCCGATGAACCCACTTTTCCTCACCCCATATGATGCTTTAATTTTTCTTCCAAACATTATTCTCAATTTTGGTCTTGATAAATCTTGCGCTTCACGTGACATATTTAATGCTAACTTCAACCATAAATTCTAAGGATGGCTTCAAATCTATACTGATGCTTTCAATCTCAGTGACGACACTGCGGTCGGAGTGTCTGTTTGGATCCCCTCTTCTAAAATCTCTTTAAGTTATAAATGCCCTTCTACTTCTTCAGTATTCACTGGGGAGGCACTAGCTATTCTCGAAGCAATTAGATTTGTTATTTCCCACTGTCTTAACAACTGTATAATCTTCTGCGACTCACTAAGTTGCCTTCAAGCTATCCTTTCCAATCCCTTCAGATCTCGTTCTCGATCACCTGTAATCCTTAAAATTAGGGAATCTCTGTGAATGCCATTACAAAAATATAAACATTGCCATTGCCTGGATACCTGGGCATTCTGGCATTCCAGGAAATGAAACAGCAGACGCTTGCGCAAAATTAGCAGTACACAACGGGACTTTAGAACACTACACTACGTATTCCAGTGACATATGCACAATAGCTAAACCATTACTTGAAAAATCATGGAACGTGCACTGGGATTCTGTGAAACTTTATTCCGCGAAACATTATGCTTCTGTACAACCAGATATTCCCCCTCGCCCATGGTTTTTCAAGTACCGTAAAGCAGACAAAAGAACATGCTCCACCATCTGTCGATTAAGACTAGGACATGCCTGCACTCCAGTCTTTCTTGCTTAATTAAGGATTAGGAATTCTTCTATTTGTGAATGCGGTCTGGATGAAGGCGATGTTGACCACTTATTCTTTGTTTGTCCTAACTTGCGCCAATCTCTTCATGACTCGCTTCCCCGTTTTATTCCTCGTCCTACCTCTGTTAAATGTCTCCTCTATAATACTTTTTCCCTTCGTGTATACTCTACACTCTGTAAATTTGTACAAAAAAATTATATTAGACTGTAGATATGTGTGTTTTAAGTTTTTAACATTTACTAACATTTTATGTAATTTATTGTAGATAAGTATACTAACCTCCTGACTCAGTATTGGTCTGTATATATTTTAAATTTCTAAATAAATTACCTACCTTGGTTGTCGGAATCTCCCAAAATTTCAACCGATCTACACGTTGGTAGACAAACACCACAACCCCTTTAGTTTGTGACACTATCACTAAGGATACTGGCAGAGTCGCGACTTAAACACTACGATAAGTTGCTTCTAAAGAAGCCATCAAACAAGAACAATAACAAGAACAAACAAGACTTTTAAAATGTTAAATGGATATTATGTTTAATATTAATAAAACCCCGCTAAAGACACGTTAAGAATTTTTTGAGAAAAATCGTATTTCGTTTTGTTTCTTATGTAGGTTTAAAATGTAGCATAGCATAGATATTATGATTAAGGTAAAAGTCATATGTTCGGAAAATGTCATGTTTGTCAGAACAATAAAATAGTGTGCAATGGCTACACCTCTTACTTATTTATTGCATACTTAACACGTTTAATAAATCAAGTATAATAAATTACTGATTTGGTTTGGTTTTTTAAAACAAACTCAATATTTATTATCCGTTTTATTGTTACAAATTAAGATAAAAAATCAGAAGTATTGACTTAACTATAATATATTTTCCTAAATGAAGGAACTAGTTTTTAATAAACTCTGCTCCTACACCATCTATTAGCCTTGCTGCGACCATTTCTAGACGTAGAAAAGCTCCATAGCACACCAAAACGCGTAGTTCGGGGCGGCTTTGAGTTTATTTTTGCTGATACTAGTTACTGAACGATCAATTGTTTTATTGATAGCAAATATTATGTCATATAGATCAAATATACATGTTCTAGAAAATACTTACTAAAAACATTTAGCCTATCAGGTTCAATGGAACGGTATTTTTGAAGAAGCGTTTTGACATATTATCTGATTTAGACGCTTCGAATTTACGCTTTTAAATTCATAAACAGTGATAGTTTTTTTAATATAGATCTTTTAATATAGAAAAGCGAAAGTTTTATCTATGCTAATATTATAAAGGTGAGAGTATGTTTATTTGTTTGAACGCGATAATCTCAGAAATCGCTGGTCCGATTTGGAAAACTCTTTCAGTGTTGGGTTGTACATTTATGTACATATCACACTGCGACTAATAGAAGCAAAGCATCATTCATCATCATCATCAGCATGCTGTAAAGAGCAGTTATAATCTATATTAATTGCGTAAGCTAACTAAGCTATTTAATTAGATAAAAAATATTACAATATACACATAAATAGCTTTTGAAAACACCCTATTGAATTAGAGAATTTTTTTGACGTTATTATGGGTAGCGGGTTTCCTTTAAAAGATAGACATATCCCCTCGCGGACTTTTTTGAAGAACTATAGGTAACAAACAATTTCTCCATACATTAGTTTGTTGTACCTCACATAGATAAGGCCGCGTTTTCATTTATAGCTCGCGCGCGTCCGAATTTCTCGGCAAATTTAATCATATCCAATATACAGCAAACCCCAACAAATTATGCGAAAAAAGCCATCCTCTTGAACCATTCTATCTATTAAAACAAACCGCATCAAGATCTGTTGCGTATTTTTGAAGATATAAGCTCACATAGGGACATACATACAAAAATAACGACTTTTTTTATAAGAAGTAAAGATAAAGATAAAGATATCATCTACTTAGTTATTTATTCTTGTAATCGGTTCGAGTGGAGACCAGCCGGCGTATTATGAGCTTTTTAAAATCATTCAAGTTCCAGGCAGGCCGTAAACTGCATGGCTAAATTAGGTATTATGGCAGAAATAAAACATTTAGTTGAAAATTTTTAGTTAGTACTTTAACGTTCAGTTGTACTTTATCCTTAAACATATTAATGTATGACTTGTTTAGCGAACTGACTAACTAATAATTATGTTCATAATACGAATTTGCCAGACAGTTCAATTCATGGCGTAAACTGCCTGTAAATAAAAGCTCATAATACGGCCGCTGGTGTTCTATATCACAGGTAACACATTACCTATTTCAGACACCAACGACCCACGACCGAAATTTAAGTAGTACAAAGTTGTTTTGTTTTTTTACTATGTGTTTTTTATGTAATTTTCGGTTCTGGTGAGAAAATAAAGATTTTTATTATTATTATTATCATTGAAAAATTTTAGGGAATTTTTTTTTTAAATTTTACATACGAAGTAAATTTTTAAATTTTATAAAATATTATTTATCAAATTTAAAAATTTCGTCTTAGGTACTTTTGCATATAGGAAGCAATATAACCGACCCTAAATCGTGTGAATGTGTGTGTCGTGACGTGTCCCTATGTTTGTGTGAGTGTTAATATAAGCGTAGGGTTGTCACATAAAAATATTGATTTTATGTATAACATAAAAAACATGTTATTGTCTGTTTATAATGAGTTTTTATTCATCTATCTATCTATTTATTAATATACAGGTAAAGTAAAAACAGCCTACAATAAGACCACTCTTTGTACCTATCATAAGCTTAGTTAATAAGCTTTTTATATCATTATGTATGGTGTGCATTAAAGATTTTTTTTTAAATTTTGTTTTACAGTTTGTAATACCTATTTAGGGAGTAATCTCTAAAAGTAGGTAATGATAAAAACATGAAAGTTTAGTTAAAAGGAAGTTACAAGTTACAGCTTCTCTCGCGTTCAAAGTCATGGGCAACAACTAATCAAACATTTTTCTAGAAATAAAAATATTATTGAGAAATCTTGAGAAAATCGTATTTCGCAAAGTATAACGCATGTTAATGATGCTAAGAAAATACGTTTACATCTTATTGTATTAAACGACAGAAGTATAATTTGTTAAGTAAAATAGCATGTTTAACTACTACACCAGCTGGTTTCTTTGACAAATAATATACTATCATGTTAGCGGAATAAATAATAAATAAATAAATATTCATGGACATTTCACACAACGTCCTCTGGTCCCAAGCTAAGCTTATATGCTTGTGTTATGGGTACCAGAATACGGATAGAATACATATACTACTTTTCTTTTGTAAATACATACTTATAATACATAGAAACACCCAGACGCAGTACAAACATTTGTATGACAATTAGAAAAATCACACAAATGATTGTCCCGAGCGGGAATCGAACCCGCGACCTCTTGATCGGCAGTCCGTTACCAGAACCACTACACCACGAGGCCCGTCAGAAGGAATGTCGAAGTACACCACATTTAACACTATAACATAATTTAATTAGCCACTACACACGCCCAAAATTACCTCACACACACACGACGACAGTTTCCGTACACAATGAGAATGAGCATTGCTCTCGTACTTATAAAATAAATAAATAATAAATTTTATTAAAATTTCACACATCCTCTGGTCCCAAGCTAAGCTTATTATACTTGTGTTATGGGTACCAGAATACGGATAGAATACACATATTACTTTTTTTTTAAATAAGATAATATAAATATAATAAAATAATTTATTAATACAAAAGTGACATCCCTGAACAGTTTAGTTTGCATTCCGCTCGCCGCCACTCGTGCTACAATCAAGTACAATACCCGGGACTACGTTCGCGAAGTATGGACATAACTTATTTAATATTTTATATTACTTAACAACTGTTGACCGCATCTTCGTTCGCTTGGTATTTAGAAATTGTTCCCCGTTTTTACGTCCTTTTTTACTAATACTTTGCTGCTATTGGTTGCAGTGTGATTTCTTAATAAATGGACTGTCCAACACAAAAAGAATTTTTCAATTGGAATCAGTAATTCCTGGGATTACCGCGTTTAAACAAACAAACAAACTCTTCAGCTTTATAATATTAGCATAGAAAATTCAAAAACTCAGCGAGTAACATTATTGATAAAATGTACTGTTTCTTCATACATAATTTTCAATACTTTGCTAGGTCAGGTTACTTTGTTTCTATCTAGGTAATGATTTCTATTGTTAATTAAAATATAGTCTACGATCACCGGAGATAGTGTAGCAACACGACGGTGAAAGGATTTTTCAAATAGAATTTTATTTGTTTAGGACTCACGGAAGGACTTTTATACTATGTATTTCATATTCAGTTCAAGTCAAGGGCAAGCGGCTAGTATTAAAAAAAATTGCTCTAAACTTAAACTGATTAATGTTAGTATGTACATTAGCATATTAGTCAAATTCTTAATAAACAAATGAAGTTTAAGCCATTAACATTTCCGGTATATAATTATGTTAAATTTTACTAATATTTTTTTTTAATATTTCATGATACTTGAATATTACAGTTATGATTGCATATTACCATTAAACTATAAAAAATACTTCTATCTAGACATGATTAAAATTATTACTACATGCTCACACATTTAAAAAATTCATATAAAAAAAAACAAAACAGCCATGTCCATAATATTTTGTCTACACTCACACCATTACAGATTCATCTCACACTACCTTAAATATAGATAAACACAAATATTATATATACCTACATATTCTACTATTCACACAAATAAAAACACTCACACATGCACGATAAAGTTTTTAATTTTAAAATCGTACTGCACGCTAAGTAGCCAAGTTGTTACGAAAACGAATGGAGTCATCGTCTTTGCTTTTTGTTTTTTTTATTGATAAATTTGTAATTATCTATGGTCTTTTTTGACAACTCTTTGGCGCCTTTTAATTTCATTTTCAATTTATTGTTGGTTGAATTGAAATTGAAATTGTTTTGTTTGTAGGTAATTAATATAATGTGTAATTAACTTCTTCTATTAATTACTGACACTGACCGCACAACTAAAACTACGAATTTGCTTTGCTACAATGAATTCATTACTTTTTTGTTGCTTGAGAAACTAGAATTTTTCTTTTAGGCGGACACGAAAGAACAATTTTAAAATAAGTAAAAATAAGCTGTGTAAATAAGTACCTATTAAATATACCTATTAAATAGTTATTTTTAGGGTATTAAATAGAATGTTTAAAATTTATTATTTTTGTGGATATAGTCATGGGCAACAGCAACAGTTAATAGATAAAGTAAATTTATAACATACGCATTAGAATCGATAATAAAAAATTGGTCAAGTGCGAGTTGGACTCGAGCACGAAGGGTTCCGTACCATTATCTATGCAACATAAGGCAACGTTATTAGTATCGAGCAAGAAACGGTAAAAAAATCATGTTTGTTGTATGGGAGCCCCCCTTAAATATTGATTTTATTTTATTTTTAGTATTTGTTGTTATAGCGGCAATAGAAATACATCATCTGTGAAAATTTCAACTCTCTAGCTATCACCGTTCTTGAGATACAGCCTGGTGACAGACGGACGGACGGACGGACGGACGGACGGACAGCGAAGTCTCAGTAATAGGGTCCCGTTTTTACCCTTTGGGTACGGAACCCTAAAAACGAATGAACAAAATGGACACCACAGATGTGCGCCATTTTGTGATTTAAAAAGAAAAGTTTTTTTACTAGGTAAGTACTTAATTCGTTTTTGTAGGCATTTGGTTTTTAAAATTCTATTAAGACAACGGCAAGATATAAAAATATGGAAAAATATGTACTATTAATGTACATATATGAGAGTAGGTAATATTTAAAATATGTACATGTAAAATAGGGCTTTAGAGGCAGTATACATACATAAATGCAATGCATAAATGTATATAACTATGTTTACAGGCTGATTCCGTGACTTCGGACGCGTGAATTTTTCATACTAACTTCGCACCCTCGTTTAATGGTTTTTTTATTTTCAAAAATCCTATCATATGGGCCCCCAAGTTATAAATGGAACAACTGTGTAGAATTTCATATTTCCAAACTATAAGATTAGTGCTTAAACACAGATATCTGTGTGATAATGGGCAAAAAAAATACGTTACTTAAATTTTTTTTTTTAAATTTACGGTAACCGTGTGAAACCGGCCCATACTGAACTCTGATAGGTAGGTACGCATCACAATCAATAAACTTAGTTTCTGACCAAAGAAGTAGATTAAGTAAAAGTAGGTATATAAAAATCTTTACAAACGTACAGACAAAGTAAAATGTATGTATTTATAAATATGTACATACAATGTATGAGTACAATATATTATACATATAATTCTTTACGTATAAAATAGGGACGTGTTGTCCGTACGGTCATGTTGCTTACAAATTAGAAATCATGACATTTTGTATATTACCATTGATTAAGTACACATAATATACATAAATCAGTTATTATGGTAATATTATCTGTGATATGATAATACTTGATTGACTCAGTACCTATGGTCACGGATTAAGAATACAAGTGTGACACACTTTACCTTCCCAGGGTGATGTAAAAGTTAGTTAAGGGTAATTGTACACAGATAACATACTCTGTGAGAGATGGAAATCTCTAAAATGCTAAAATAAACCCTGTACCATCACCCCTGTGCCTCAAGTCCCGTATTTCAATGGTCTCACAATGGCATCACAATGACACATTATAACCTAAAAAAAATTAACAATAGACTACCAAACTTGATAAAATTCGCTACTGATTTTTTTTTACGTTATGAATGCATTATTTTATAAAAATATGACGCTTACCTCAGATTAAAGAATGAATAACTATTCTCTATTCTAAGACGCTTGCACTCTACCTATATTCAGAGCACAGATTCTGAGTTATTTAACATTAAGATCTAGACATAATACAGAAAGTGTGAACAACATTATAGTTTGTAACATGAGGAAACATAAATAGCTACATTTAGTGATAACATATTCATATTATACGCACGTATACATTTATGTATGTGTTACTATTAATATAGGCTTATATGATTACAACAAAACGGAAAGAAAAAAAAAAGTATGTTTTTATACCAGAATACCAGAGAGACTAGAATAGATTAATCTTCTTACCAGAGAGGCTAGAATAAATTAATATTTTTATTAAGTGATGCCCGCGACTTTGTACCGGACACATTTTATTATCACAAGCAGTTGCAGCCCGCAACTTCATAGGGTACGCGTGGAGTTTAGAAAAGTTTAAAAAAAATCGTACCGACCGATTTAAAAAAAATCGGTCTAGTTGTTCTTAAGATTAGCGCGTTAAATAAACAAACAAACACTTCAGCTTTATAATATTATTGTAGATAATAAAAAATATTTTATTTTTGGGAGGTGTCCAGGGAGAATACCAAAGTACGACTAAATGTCCGGGTTTTGCTGTATTCATTCTGTATTAGCAATTAAGGTGATAGTGGCTGGGCAATGATCAAATCCAGGGTGACGGCTATGACTGGATTAAATGAGAAGGTACACCACAGGGTTTCAAATCTCATTAGGTCAGGAGCTCAGAGGCGTAGCAAATGGGGGCCGCCAGTTTCGGGCCGCAACGGGTGTTACATTTTTGTTGTAACACCTAAAAAGACCAGGTGGGTGTCAAATTTTAGAAAAATTAACATACAAAAATAAATAGCACACTAGCATAAAATTTCTTTCTGTGGATTCCTCCACTAACACTAGCTCAGCTCTATGTATAATTCGGGGATTTCCGTAAAAGAGCCTGATGCTGTCGTGGGGGATTCACCGTCTCATAGTCTCATACTGGCGATCTTTGACGACTCGGTATCAGTTGCAACATTTCTCATTTGTTTCGTGAAGTGTGTTGTGTTTGGTTGGCATAAATTATTTAATGATGGGGTTGATACCGCTAACTTTCGCACCGGGTGCCACCCAAAGTAGCCACTGAGTCCTACACATAGCCCCCGGCTGCCACTACAGCCAGATGCGTATTTACCCTAGGGCTATAGGAGCTATGGCCCGGGGCGGCTAGCCTGAGAAGAACGGCAAAAGCCTTCAAGTTAAAAATTTTGCTCTATATCTATTAATTTATAGAGTGGCTAATTAAATTAGTCCGGGGTGTCAAATCAAATGGCCCGGGGCGCTAATATTCAAAATACACCTTTGACTACGGCCGAGTTACCGAAGAGTGTTAATGTATTCCCATTATAAAAAAACCAAGGTGAAGATTTATTTTTTCTACAAGGATGAAATCACAGCGCCATGTATACCAACCGTAACTTACCGATACGACTCAGCCCCAAGTTTGTCAACACCGAGCCGTAAGCTCCAAGAATCCACTACGAATCGATAAACATAACAACCTACCTAGCTTTTGAACGCAACCTTGTCTACCGTTTTATTTTTTAATTATTTTTTTAAAATGTCTTTTCTTTAATTAATTTTATATTTAATTATGTACACATACGTTTTATATAATTTTTTTCTTCTGTTTTTATGATAGATGTTTTAGTTTCGTACCAAAAAGTAAAAAGGCTCTGTTGTCCGTCCGTCTGTCACTAGGCTGTATCTCATGATTATCTAAAGTGCTAATTAATATGGTACCTACAAAAACTTCTACGCGCCAGTTAAACTTGTGTTCAGCTGGCTGTTTTGGTACACAAAAATAAGGAGTTTTATTAAAATCACCATCATAATCTAAAATTAACATCACATGGGGGTAAGCAGAGACTATAGAGCGCTATTTGCTACGACCCAAACATGCTTCCTTGGCTTCATTTTCTTTTATTATAATTTTAATTCTCTGCTCATAAAAATATACAATAAATATGCAATGTTTACAGACAGACTTTCATTTTATTATTATAGATTAAAAACATGATAATACGATACTCTACACGTGCATGTATCTATAAGACAAATACTTATATTTGTTTATGTAATCATAAATCATTGCCAAACTCAGTAGGTTCAATATGTACTGATAAAATCAAAGAATAATGGATTAACTGTTTATTTGCATAACATCAGGCTTCGAAATCATATGAATGAATTTTACTGAATTAGATTTCACAGATTTTCAATTAACACTTTCGTACATCACTAATTTTTAGTGTACGCAGCGACATCTAGAGTTGAGTAGCAAATATCTGCAAAAGAAACAGTTGTTTTTAGGGTTCCGTACCCAAAGGGTAAAAACGGGACCCAATTACTGAGACTTCACTGTCCGTCCGTCCGTCCGTCCGTCCGTCCGTCCGTCTGTCACCAGGCTGTATCTCAAGAACGGTGATAGCTAGAGAGTTGAAATTTTCACAGATGATGTATTTCTATTGCCGCTATAACAACAAATACTAAAAATAAAATAAATATTTAAGGGGGGCTCCCATACAACAAACATGATTTTTTTACCGTTTCTTGCTCGATACTAATAACGTTGCCTTATGTTGCATAGATAATGGTACGGAACCCTTCGTGCGCGAGTCCGACTCGCACTTGACCAATTTTTTTAACTTTTGCACGATAGATGACGCAACTATTAATGATCCATTGAAAAAAATTTTAGGTGCTTAGTGCTTATTACACTTACGCGTTTTTGTAGACGATACAATTACATTATTATCGTGATTATTATTATTATTGGTTTCAATACAAATAAGAATATACGAGACACATTTTTTAAATCTAATTAATATTAATCTTGTATTATTAAATTTGGTTTCTGGCAACGATTTTGCAATAAAAATTGTAAAATAAGCGCTCTTTTTGCAAAATGTAACCAGTTTTTAAAGGATATAATATTAATTAGTTGTGTTAGCGTATAACAGGCATATTATGGACAGGCATCGTGGATGCTAATTGCATATATGTAATCACATGCTTAGATGCTTAAAATTTCGTAGTCAATTTCTGCTACAGTTATGATTACCGGTAGCGCAGGTGGAGATGTAGCATTTTTGACCGCAAAAGCTCTCCGAGAAGTTCACAGACCAGGGCCCTGAGTCGGGTATTTCAACGGTGTCACAACTGTACCATTATTGTACCATTATGGTGCAATAGTAAAGTTTTTGGTAGTCTACTATTAATGTGTCGTCATAACGACTTCATCATTGTCTTACAATTGTCAAAGTGACATAAATTGCTAGTCTCGTACACAACTGCTTCACAATTGCAATTCAATGACTGAAATGTTTCGGTAGTCTGCTATTTTGAATTTGACAGTAATATTTTTAAATTGTCCTGTGTCGACAGATTGCCATAAATAAAAAATAGATAGATAGAAATATTAGAAATTGTTCTTTGTAATTTATTGCAATTTACTAATCTCCTAAACTTCACATTGCTTTTTATACTAATAAATAGTATGTACAAATATATTTAAACGAAGTCTAGCATGATTAAATGTTTAAATTTATTAGTAGTTTTTCGAAAATCACTTCACCTAACGCATTTTTTAAAAACGGCAACACATACATACCATTCTAACACAATCCATAGATAAAAGAGACCGAAAATTCAATGCATAGATAAAAGAGATCGACAATTCTATTACCATTGAAAGACCGTTATGACGGCATATAGCAGACTACGGATATTTGACTTCAATTGCAACGGTATCGTGCCGGTATTGTGCCGGTATGACAATTGTTCCAAAATAGTGGACTTGAGCACCAGCTAAAAAAGGAAAAGCTCAGCTGTCAGATTTCATTCATTATTTCTTCCGGCCATTAAATTCGGGCATTTAAAATTGCGTTATTATTATTTGTTTGTTTACAAAATCATTTTAATTATAATTATACGACATTTGTGTATTATTTTATTTATACAATGGATCCCAATGTAAGCGGTAAGTTGTTTTATTTAATATCCTAATTTGTACCTTTTTTCTTGCAAAATATTACGCTAATTATTCAGTTTATGATATCAATTAATAGAAAAATATTAGAGAAAATAAATAAACGTAAAATAATTAACAATAGAATCAGGTTAACTTTATAAACATCCTTTACCGGAAATATGTGTTAGATTTATTAAAATATATTATTAAAATCTTTCTTCTAAAAATATTCATTATCACGATATTAGCCATAGTGGTAGGCAGAGACTATAAAACATCATTTGGTACGATCTAAAAATTAAATAAAATGATTTCCTTATAAAATTTAGTTCTATAGCTCAAAATAGCTTTTAGCTATCATGGGAGCTCAATAAAATATTTATTGTATTGTTGTTATTATTATTTGTTGTTATATCATCTATACAGTTGTAATATTCACAGATATACATCATCTGTGAATATTACAACTGTATAGATATCACTGTTCATGAGAAAAATAAATAAATTTAATATTTATGTACATATCACACAACATCCTCAGGTCCCATGCTAAAATTTTGCTTGTGATAAACCAGAACATGAATATACTAAATATGCTACTTTTCTTTTGTAAATACATACCTAATTATAACACATGTAGAACAAATATTAAGTGGCAAATATAAATATCACACAAATATTTGTACTGTATGGGAATCGAAACTGCATCCTCGTGAATGGCAGTCCATGGCACAGCACGGGAGTTACATGAACTACTAGACTCTAGTCAAGCCTCGTGGTAGACCACTTGTCATCAAAATGATACGATGCATTTATAATATTTACAGTGAACATGTGTGCCCCAGAATCATGGAAAGGTGGAGTGGCTCGTTCACCTTCACACGAGTCGGTCACAACAGACCTGTCACTCTTCAGTGTATCATCGACAGCTTCTGATGCTAGAGTTCTTAGACTACTCGCTTGTAAGGTAAGATAGCGTCGCTCTAAGTTGTTAAAACCTTATGCTGCAACTGCGGTATTTGATCTCCAGGAGAGGTCCTTCCTCTCATAATAAACTCGGATCAAATAACAGGATAAGAGCAGGAGGATGATAAAGGTATTTGTTGCTGTAACATCTACTGATATACATAAACTGTAAAAAATATTTTATCGAACTGTAAAAAATATTTTATCAGTCATTATTTCTGTCAAATTGTGTTCTGTAAAGAACAATAAGTGATCAATCGATTGTGTTGGTGCAAACTGCTCGTTAGATGGCGTTTTACAAAAAGTACGATTTAATGCTAAAGTTACGTGTCTTCAAGATTGAACGCGGTAACACTATTTGGTAAATCTGTGCAGATATGTATGTATTATGTTTTACAGACTGGTCAAGGTACAGACCCATCTCTCAGGGTATCCAGCCCTAATCCAGACAGCAAACCGGTCAAGTGAGTATGATATACTTTGTATTATAAACTGATGACCGTGACTCCGATACTGTGTGGTGACGGATTATGAATTCTTTCCCAGAGTGCTGTAAAAGTCAGCTAAGGAATATTGTACACAGATAACATACTCTGTGAGAAACAATAAGCTCGGAAAGAAACCCTGTGCCAACACACCAGCTCAGCGTGGCTTAGTGCTTAGTAGAACAAGTCCCTCCCAAAGTGGAGGAGATTCGTTTCCAATATAAGTAAGACAATGGCCTAGAGAAAGAAAGTAAGAATGAAAATTTTTTATATTACTTTGTCCCAACAGACGTCTTTCCACATCCCTCCCACTGAACTCAAGCGACACCTGTCGTGAGCTGTTAGCAGGTTGTGCACAGTTATGTATACAACTTGGTCTGCGGAGGACATTCAGCTGTTCTGATGTTGGTGAAGGGAATTATATTGCACACCCGTTGAGGAGGTTAGTACGTTTTGATGAGTTTTCAGTCTGTTTGTATGAGTTTTACAATAGCGTCTATGAGTTTGACAGTAATGTGTATGAGATTGGCAATATTGTGTATGAGGTTGACAATAGTGTGTTTCTGTTTGACAATAGTTTGTATGAGTTTGACAATAATTTGTATGAGTTTGACAATATTGTGTACGACTTTGACTGTATTTGAGTTGACTATCTGTCTGAATAAGCTATAAAATCTGCCTTAAATGTATGAATTTGACAATATTATGTTTGAGCTTATTGTCTATTTGGAATGTTTGCAGTGCAACTTCCGAAGTGGGATTATGCGCAGCGTTGGAAGCTCTTACTTTAAGTGCAGCATCCCGCTCGTGTAGCACCTGGGTAGCTGGTGAGTTTACATACAAATATCTTGGCGTTATTTGTGTATGATCCTTTATATATTAGATAATATATTTCAGTTGGAGGTTCTCAATTACCATCACCACAGCGATCTCACCCCACTCAACCCCCGCACAGGACGCCGCCTACTGATAATAAAAAAGTAAGTATAAATAGAAAAATTGGTCAAGTGCGAGTCGGACTCGCGCACGAAGGGTTCCGTACCATTATCTATGCAACATAAGGCAACGTTATTAGTATCGAGCAAGAAACGGTAAAACAATCATGTTTGTTGTATGGGAGCCCCCCTTAAATATTTATTTTATTTTATTTTTAGTATTTGTTGTTATAACGGCAATAGAAATACATCATCTGTGAAAATTTCAACTGTCTAGCTATCACCGTTCTTGAGATACAGCCTGGTGACAGACGGACGGACGGACGGACGGACAGCGAAGTCTCAGTAATAGGGTCCCGTTTTTACCCTTTGGGTACGGAACCCTAAAAAGCAATAATTGAAACTATACAGGCAATTAAAGTAAGAAAAATCTAGCTTAAACAATGAAAAAAAATTCTAGACGTAATATTGATAGTGGCAAAACACAAGCTGTGTTTATAAAAAAATAAGCATGTTTTTTAGGGTTCCGTACCCAAAGGGTAATAATACTTGGTCAAGTGCGAGTCGGACTCGCGCACGAAGGGTTCCGTACCATTATCTATGCAACATAAGGCAACGTTATTAGTATCGAGCAAGAAACGGTAAAAAAATCATGTTTGTTGTATGGGAGCCCCCCTTAAATATTTATTTTATTTTATTTTTAGTATTTGTTGTTATAGCGGCAATAGAAATACATCATCTGTGAAAATTTCAACTCTCTAGCTATCACCGTTCTTGAGATACAGCCTGGTGACAGACGGACGGACGGACGGACGGACAGCGAAGTCTCAGTAATAGGGTTCCGTTTTTACCCTTTGGGTACGGAACCCTAAAAACGGGACCCTATTACTGAGACTTCGCTGTCCGTCCGTCCGTCCGTCTGTCACCAGGCTGTATCTCAAGAACGATGATAGCTAGACAGCTGAAATTTTCACAGATGATGTATTTCTATTGCCGCTATAACAACAAATACTAAAAATAAAATAAAATAAAGATTTAAGGGGGGCTCCCATACAACAAACATGATTTTTTTACCGTTTCTTGCTCGATACTAATAACGTTGCCTTATGTTGCATAGATAATGGTACGGAACCCTTCGTGCGCGAGTCCGACTCGCACTTGACCAATTTATTATTTTATTTTCGCTTTTGGCAAATGACTACGCAGTAAGCGTTCCTTTTTTTGAATTTTTTTTTAATATCGTCGTTTTAGCTTTATAATTTTTTTTATTAATATATTAATACTTAGATTATTTTGTTGAAGTATTTTTATAAAATTTACATGTTTTTATTGTAGCTTCGTCAGAACTATATAAAACGAAGACTTCTAACTACGTACAGAGCGTTAGAGAGAGTGTCACAGTCAGACTTTAATTTGGACAGACTTGAGGTAATTACCTTATTGTTAATAACATTCCGATTATCAAAAATTTTAGATATTCATCAACTTTACTTATTACTAGCTGTTGCCCGCGACTTCGTAGTGTGAAATTTAGAAATAAATCCTTAACAAACAGAAGTTTACTCTTCTACTCGATAGATGGCGTTGTACGTTTTTTTAAATCGCGCTATCGTTTCGTTCCACACATTAACACTTAAGCTCGTCAAAATTATTATTGTGCCATCATCCGGAATTCGCACTTATAAATTAGTAAGGAAGGATAAAACAATGGTACCAATTCTATGTGCACTTCTTCTTCTTCATCAGCCTCTCTCCGTCCATTATTGGACATAGGCCTCCCCTATAGAACGCCACAACGCGCGGTTCTGTGCCACCTGCATCCAATGTCTCCCCGCGACCTTGACGATATCGTCGCTCCACCTTGTCGGGGGCCGCCCAACGCTGCGTCGTCCGGTAAGTGGTCGCCACTCTAGGACCTTCCTTCCCCAACGATCATCAGTCCTACGAGCGACGTGGCCTGCCCATTGCCACTTCAGCGTGCTAATCTTTCGGGCTATGTCGTACACGCCAGTTCTCCTACGGATCTCCGTGTTTCGGATTTTATCCCGTAGGGAAATACCGAGCATAGCCCTCTCCATAGCACGCTGTGCAACCTTGAGCTTATTTACGAGGCCAACATTTAAGGACCACGTCTCTGTTCCGTTTGTCATCGCTGGTAACACACACTGGTCATAGACCTTCGTCTTCAGGCACTGCGGAATGTTGGACGAGAAGATATGCCTAAGCTTCCCGAACGCTGCCCAGCCGAGTTGGATTCGTCGGTTGACCTCTTTCTCGAAGTTGGATTTGCCTAACTGGACTGTTTGTCCTAGATAGACGTATTGGTCGACAACTATATATAGACGCATTCCCAACAGATACTGGTGCTGGAGTGATATGGACATTGAACATAACCTTAGTTTTATCCATGTTCATCCTTAAAGCGACCCTTTGGGAAACACTGCTGAGGTCATTGAGCAATGTGCCAAGGTCCTCCAGGGATTCTGCCATGACCACGATATCGTCTGCAAATCAAAGGTGAGTGATGTATTCGCCGTTGATGTTGATGCCGAGCCCGGCCCAATCAAGGAGCTTGAAGACGTCCTCCAATGCAGCGGTGAACAGTTTAGGGGAAATTACATCCCCCTGTCTGACACCTTTCTGCAGTGGAATTGGTCTTGTGCTCCCATCCTGGATTCGGACTGACATGGTGGCGTTTCTATATAAACACTTCAACGCTTCGATGTACCGGTAGTCAATTTGGCACCGCTGGAGGGACTGCAGTACCGCCCAAGTCTCGACTGAATCGAAGGCCTTCTCATAGTCCACATACCCTAGACACAGAGGCCCATTATACTCCTCAGCCTTCTGTATAATCTGGCGCAGCGTATGTATATGGTCTATGGTACTAAATCCTTTTCGAAAACCGGCTTGTTCGGGAGGCTGAAAGTCGTCGAACCTGCGCGAGAGTCGATTTGCAATGACTCTCGAAAACAACTTATAGACGTGGCTCAAGAGCGAGGTAGGTCGATAGTTTTTCAAGCGGGTTTTATCGCCCTTCTTGAAGAACAACACCACCACACCTGATCCACGCCTCTGGAACAATGCCCCGAGGATGACAGAATCGAACAGCTTCTGAAGGGCCACAAGGACCGGCTTGCCGCCCGCCTTCAGGAGCTCCGTAGTGATTCCGTCATCGCCCGGTGCTTTACTGTTTTTAAGCCGCTTGAGAGCCATTCTGATCTCGTACAGTCTGACGTCCGGATGTCTTCGGTATAGTGCCGGGTTAGCTTGGATCGTGGATCTTGGACCAAGCCGACAACAGGAGTTTGGGATGTCTTGTACAACTGTCCATAGAACTGCTCGACCTCACTCAAGATCTCATCTTTGGAAGAAACGACAGTGTCGTTGTCGGTCTTCAGTCTGGTCAGCTGACTCTGCCCAACAGACAGATCTTTTGCGAACACTTTGGAGCCTTGGTTCCGCTCTATCGCCTCTTTAATACGTTTGGTATTGTAGAGGCGAATATCGCGTCGCACAGACTTCGAGATCTGTCTATTGCGCTGCCTGAGCCTAGCCCGGGAGGCTGGACCGTCATTTCTCTTCTCCGTTCCATGAGCTCAAGAGTGTGGTCAGAGAGTTTACCGGTTCTAGGAGCACGGCGGGTACTGAAAAATTTCGTCCCAACCGTGTGTACAGTTTACACATACTTGTTGTTCATATCGTCCGCTGTTTCGCACTCGCCTAGGCATTGGAAGCGATTTTGAAGTTCGAGCTGAAAGCTTTCGGGGTTTTCGTACTCGGCAGGTGTAGGACGTACTGTAGACTTCATCAGTCGGGACCGCTCGGCTTTGACACGAATATTCAATGTGCCTCGTACCATTCGGTGATCGCTCCCGGTTTTCACCCTATTGATCACTGAGACATCATTGAATATTTGCCTTTTGTCCGACAAGATGAAGTCTGTGCCGTGCCATTGCCGTGGGGTGCCGGCATAGAATATTTGCACCTCCCCATTTCTTCCCGTGAGTGTCGTAAAGGGAGCACCAGGAGAACGGGCAGCAGCGTTTTCCTGAGTATCATAACACCCACTGCGATCGCCAACCCGCCTGCCAAGCGTGGCCATTATGGCAAATACCCCCCATGATGGCGCACAATAAACCAATGGCCCCCAGTCACGGCAGCCCCGCTATTCCGTTGGCTCACGGTGGCGGGCCCGTTAACGGCGGGGTAGGGGGTGCGAAGAATCTCCGGCAGAGATCCGGCCACCAACCCAAAAAGACCTTGGCCCTGGTAACACACAATATCCGCACGCTCAGGACCGACGAGAAGATCGCCGAGTTGGAAGAGAAACTAAGCAAGTTTCGGTGGGACATTGTAGGGTTGTCAGAAGTCCGAAGAGAGGGGGAGGTTTTTTGATGAATTCTTTCTTCAAAAAACCACAACAAAGGAAATGGAACTGGATAAGCCCTAATGGTTCGACACGGAACGAAATAGACTTCATCTTGCTATGGCTATGGCACGGCAGTCTATGTGAACAATTAAACTAAACTTAACTAAAAATGTATTGTTTCAGTAAAACAATTAGTCAATGTTAACTGAACTTTCTTATTATAAAAACTGTGTATTAAAGACTAATGATTTTAATTAATATAAATGTGTACAACGAAACAGACAATTCATGAAAATACACGACAGTTGTTTGCATTATTTATGTCATACAAATGTTTGTACTACGTCTGGGTGTTTCTACATATTATAAGTATATATTTACAAAAGAAAAGTAGTACATGTATTATATCCGTATTCTGGTACCCATAACACAAGCATATTATAAGCTTAGCTTGGGACCAGAGGATGTTGTGTGAAATGTCCGTGAATATTTATTATTTAGTTAAGTTCAGTTGTGCACTTAGAACTGGTACTATTGTTGCTATTTTTGACGAGCTTAAGTGTTAATGTGTGTAACCAAACCATAGTGCAATTTAAAAATAACTGTACAACGCCATTTATTGAGCGGTATTGTAAAGTTCAATTCGTTAAGGTTTGATTTCTAAATTTCACGCAGACGAAGTCGCGGGCAACAGCTAGTAAATAAATATTTTGGACATTTCACACAACGTCCTCTGGTCCCAAGCTAAGCTTATATGCTTGTTTGATGCGGTTTATAAATCTTTAATGATATCAATGGTGCATTGTGTAACAATAGTTTATCTAACCAGTAGGTATAAATAGGCAGACACAGGATAGATAGTTAGAATACAGATAAATAGATATCTGATCTATAACTACACAACATTTCATCTAAATTGGCCTAGCCCTTTTTAAAGTTATATTTGAAACACAGTCAGCAAGTTTCTCATTAATCTATCAGTACGCAAAATTCAATCCAAACCGATCCAGCCGTTTACTAGTAACATTTCACAGGCGGCTGCAGTCTCGGCGGTGGCCAGTGCTGTGTCTGGGCCCGGGCCCACCACTCTAGCTGTGCCTCAGGCCAAACAACCACATACACGATTTGTACACCCTGGTATGTATAGGAATTTTTGTAACTTTTAAAATACTTTTTCTTTTCCCTCCTTTATTTACCTGGGGCTTTTACCAAGAGTAAAAGACCAAGGTGTGTGGTGACGGATTGAGAATACAAGTACCCATTTTCCTCCCCAGGGAGTTGTAAAAGTTAGCTAAGGGATATTATACATAGCTAACATCCTAATTTTTGAGTTTCCATCTCTAAACGGAACGGAAACTCTAAAATAAACCCTGTACCAACACGTCTGGTCAACATTGTATAGTAGACCATAATCCCTCCCAAAGTAGAGGAGGTCCGTGCCCAACATTGGGACATTAACGGGCTTGAGAAAGAAAGGGAGATAATATTTTTTTTGTTTATTTTCAGAGGCTGCATATTTAGCGCTCACAGCGGCGGACTTGGAAAGTGAAAGAGGACGCCCTCTTTCTAAATATGAGAGAAATATGATGATATTCAACTGGCTACATACTTTAGATGAAGCTGCGCCATTTTAAATGTTAATATCCGGTTAATATTGGTTAAAATCCGGTAAATTTTGGTTTAAATCTGGTTAAGTTTGTTTGATATCCGGTTAATTATGTTATTTTATTTTAACAATTTAGAAAACTTGCAGGTAATACATATTACATTATCAAAGGAATTATTTATACTTTAAGGCCAATTACAAGTTGTTGCAAAATACTAATTAGTATAAGATTTATTCCGGTTAGTTTTCGGATTACGTTTGTTTAAATCCGGTTAAGTCCCGTTAGTTTCGGATTAAGTATGCCTAAAAGTTACTAATATTCAACTAATGTTAAATTAATTAAGGTTAATTTATTATGTACAAATTATATTTGCTAGATATCTAGTTTATTTTAATTATTGTTAATTTATTTATGTAAATATGCGATTAATAGACATGTTTAATTATAGTTTTTAAACGGTTTATTTTCTTAGCATTAGGTTGTAATTTGTAAGATTAAGTAATTATTAGGTTTTATCTATAGAACCCCTTTATGTAAGTAAAATACCGGTTAATCACTATAAAAACCGGTAAAACTTATTATTGTAAATTAATATTGTTATTCGATGTGATTATAAACTACATAATTAGGTTAAGGTTTATTAATTATTCAGTTGGAATAAATATGGGTAAAAACCGGTAAATGTTTGTAAAAAAAAAAACCTTACTTTACCAAAAAGCCGGTATTTATCAAATCGATTATAATAAATTTAAATAACACAAATATTTCTATAGTTAGTTATCTTCGGTATATACCGGTTTTTACGGTAAGGATCGGTTTTCTCGGTACGTACCGGTTAATGATAATGTTAATGTTTGATGTGATTGTAAAATATATTTATGAATATCAGTAGATAATCTGATATAATTGAAAGAATATTCCTTAGACTAAGATTCCGGTTTTTAAATCGCCGATTTATTTTAGAAATTAATTAATCTTATGTTTTATGACATGGTGGCTTCAAATGATGTAGCAATAGACACTCTATTTGGCAAAGCTGTGTTAATTAGTAAAGCTGTGTTAATTAGTTTCTAAACTAATCAACTTTTCAGAAACCAAAGTATTTATTAGAAAATATTATTTTGACATAACACATAGGTAATGAGCTAAGTCACAGAGCTTCTATTTTAATGGAGGGCTGTGTATTATATTTATTTGAAAGCACATACAATGTACAGTAGTTGTAAACGTGACTAACCACTGTATGTATCAAAATTAACAAATAAATTTTCAAATCCTTTAATAAGCTTAATTATTGTAGATCTATTTATATGTACATTCCGAGCTGTTGTTTGGTACCTACATAAAAATAGTTATGAAACGATGTAATATTTCTTTTTTATTGTTTTTAGAGTATTAAATCAATTGTAGTAGTTACACACGCTGCTTTTTGTGACAATTAAACAGTCATGTACAGAGTAATAAGGTACAACACACACAAACTGAACTGTTTAGTTGTGTAAATGATTTTCCAATATCAAAACAAAATCATCCTTTTTCAAATTAAATAGTTTGGTTATCATAAAAACACGTTAATTTGTGACGTATATTTTATAAGATTAAAAACGCCATAGTGTATAATCTGTCCCAGAATTGCAAATGTGATTTGACAGTTTCTAATGTCAAACTTTAAAATAATGCTGCCACATTTTTGGCAAATGTGTTGGCCAACCGTAATTTTTTATACCGGTTAGTACCGATTATTCGAACCGACTAGAAATATGGCGTACAGTAGGCGCGCGAGTGCATGTCCATCCTGAGGAATGCGGTAGTGCTGTGACCTAATCAATAATGGTAATGCCGATGTCGATAATTATTACACATTTGGTCAACCATATCTATCACAAATTTATTACAACTGTAAGTAAGTAAATTAATACATATTATCAAATGAATCTACCCAATACTTGTTAATGGATTATTACAAAAATAGGAAAAAATAATAATTATAAAGCACTTTAAAAAGCACACAACCCTAAATACGAATTAGTCACTATCAGATGCAAAGATATTCTCGTGCTTGTTTATGTATTATAAAAGGTTTTTTAGGGTTCCGTACCCAAAGGGTAAAAACGGGACCCTATTACTGAGACTTCGCTGTCCGTCCGTCCGTCCGTCCGTCTGTCACCAGGCTGTATCTCAAGAACGGTGATAGCTAGAGAGTTGAAATTTTTTCTACTTGATCTTGCATGATTTCGTACACAAAAAGAAACAACACAAGCAGTTAACAGTTTTTAGTATCGCTATTGACAAGCGCGCGTCAAGTACAACACTCGAATGCGGCGAGGTGGGTGAAGGAGGGGAGCGCTGCCCCCGCGCGTCACCTCAGGCCCCGATGGACATGAACTCGCGCGCCTACTGTACTAACTATTGCCTGCGAAGTCTAGAATACGCGTAGAATTCAGTAATAAAAATAATAGGTGGATTAAAATTTATAAAGACATGAATAATAGGTACTTAAAATTATATATTATGGTTAATTTTATATCATTTACACTTGCGCGACTCATTTATTCTAATAAAATCACTTGTTACGGATTCAGTCGCCTTTATTTTTTTGGGTTCTAGCCCGACGTTTCGTAGACTTTTCAGTCACTATGGTCACGGGTTGGACTAGTCCTACTGTCTGTATCCGTAAAAACTGTTTAATTTACAAAATTATATCAATCTGCTAAAGATTTAAGTATGCTTTTTCGTTGATTTACGGTTTGAAGACGTAACTATTTTAAAAGTACGATTACCTAGCAACACAGTAAACTTCAAATATCATTTCTTATTCTGGGACAGGCTATAGCAGATGTATGAGTGTGGATGAAGCCAAGGAAGTGTGTTTGAATCGTAGCAGATGGCGCTCTCTGCGTACCCCTATGGGAAAAAGGCGTGATGTTATGATGAACTGTATAATGTAATTATCATTGGTCGCTACACACGCATACTAAGAGACAACAGGGTCCGTACAAAATGAGTATGAGCATTGCTCTCGTACCTTTTTCAGCCGAAGCCGCATTATAATGTCAAATCCCGTTGGATTAATGCTCTAAGAAAATTATGTAACATTTTATTTTTTATTGTACTAGATTATTTATTACATATATATATTGTAGCGATTTATTTGCCTAAAAAAATGTTCCTAAAAACGCCTATTTTACCTATTTATGAATCTCACATTAATATTTTTAATTATTAAACGCATTCAATTTGTGTTTAAAAATACAAATTAATAAATGATGGGCGCTCATTTAATTTTATTTTGAGCCAAAGAACTAATAATTTTTTGACGGAAAATGTCGAATCCAGTCATTTGTCAAAAAAAAATTGGTCAAGAGCGAGTCAGACTCGCGCACGAAGGGTTACGTACCATTATCTATGCAACATAAGGCACGTTATTAATAAATGATCAAACAACACACACAATACATAATTAATCACGTTTGTTGTATGAGAGCAAGAAACGGTAAAAAAATCATGTTTGTTGTATGGGAGCCCCCCTTAAATATTTATTTTATTTTATTTTTAGTATTTGTTGTTAAAGCGGCAATAGAAATACATCATCTGTGAAAATTTCAACTCTCTTCAACTCACCGTTCTTGAGATACAGCCTGGTGACAGACGGACGGACAGCGAAGTCCCAGTAATAGGGTCCCGTTTTTACCCTTTGGGTACGGAACTCTAAAAAAGAAAAATAAGCGACACGTATGAAATAAATGATAAACGACTAATAAGCATTCCATAAACTGAAATTGTTTTTAATTAACACGCTTTTATTAGCTCGGTACGTAACTATCAATGTATTAATTTATGTAACAGAATCTTGTAAAAGTAATTTTTACCACTTGCCGTAGTCCGCTTGATCTGTAACGTTACACACATATTATGGAACGATGTTAATGTACCTAATAATTTAAAATAATATTCACGGTTTTCAAGCATGTTTTTGAACTAAACAAATTTTAAAGCTAAATGTATGCATACTCATTATGTACTCAAGTCTTTTTTTTTTACTGTGTTATTTTTTTATTATAAATATAATTGTGATTTGTCAGGGCTGGGCAAAATACATGCTTTGTTGTAATTGAGATACAAATTACAAAATACTGCGTTTGCAAGTAATTGAAATACAAAATACTAATTACTTTTGAGTGGAGTAATTGAAATACAAATTACAAAATACAGTATTTTGGCTGTTTGTAATTGAAATACAAATTACAAAATACATTTATACTTATATTTTTACCCAACTTTAAAAAACAGGAGGTTTTTTTAATGTTTGTTCACGAATAACTTTGTCGTTTATCGATTTTAATGCTTCTTTCATTGTTGGAAAGAAAATGTTTCAGAGGTGGTTCTATGATAGGGAAATTAGGTAGTCCAGGGAATTAGATGGCAACTTTCAAAAATCATAGGGCACTGTTCTAGGTCGGTTTTGCTATTATAGGAAAGGGGATAAATTTAATAAATAATAATATTTATGTAGGGATTATCTCTGAAAATATTGCCCGTGGTGACGTATTAAGAATACAAGCGTCAGCACCCCATCTTCGCCAAGGCGGTCCGCCTAGTCCTCGGGAGTGGGTCGTGGCGAGGCACCGACGGAGGATCTGACGTACCACCTCACCCAGCTCCTCACAGGTCATGGCTGTTTCGCCAAGTACCCGTGGGAGCTGGTTGGTATCCAGTTGGATCCCGAGTGCCGCAATTGTGGGAATGGGGCCGTGGACACGGCGGAGCATACCCTCGCCGTATGCACGGCCTGGGACACCCAGCGTGTTGACCTCGACGTGCTGGGCAAGGATTCGTCACCCGCAATGAACAATGTTGGGCTACCGTCGCCTCCTTCGCCAGGGAGGTGATAGCGGGAAAGGGGGAGTCCCTGCGGAAGCGCGAACGCGCTGGCAAATCCTTGCCACCCCGCGGGGCCGTGGGCAGAGTTCGTCGGCGCTTAATAGCCGGCAGTTTCCACCGACGAAGGTGGTCCCGTGGGTCTCTGAATACTGATTCGCCGCAGCAAATGTAGCTGTCGGCCACGACAACACAACGGCGGGAACTAATGTTACCGCCGTTGGGTCGGGACCCGATTAGCGGGGCCACCTCTCGCCGGGTCATGGTAAAGCTCAAGTCATCATCATGGCATGACAGGATGGTAGGGCAGAAAGCGGTTATAAAAAGTAAACAAAACAAAAACTACCCTCATCTTCTCAGGCGAGCAGCCTAAAAGCCAGCTATGGAATATTCTGCACAGATAATATCCTCTATGAGAGACGGAAAACTGGAAAATAAACCTTGCGTCAACACGTCAGGACAGCGCACAGTAAACCAAAACCCTCCCATAGTGGAAGAGGCCCGTGCTCAAAAGAAGGCCGTTCATGGGCTGGAGAGAGATAGAGAGGACTTATTTCTAAAGGTATTGATCCAATACCGATATTTTCTGCATTAAATTAGTGAAAAAAAAATTTCTAAAATGTAAATATGTTGAAAAAAACAGATTTGATCAATACTTTTAGAGATAACCCCTCTCTCTAATTGATCAAGATGCGAGAGGTGAAATCTTTTACTCTTTTTCTCAGCGATAAAATTTATTGGATAAGGTTGTCTTTATGATAGTACATACAATGTACTATCATTGCAAAAATACCCGCCACTCTGTCTCGTCGGCCATTCTTCATCAGATATTAGATGCCAGCCCAGTAAAAATAGCAATAAAATTTAAATTTAAAAAATTATAACTCTCTCTCCAGCCCATTTACGTCCCACTGTTGGGCACGGGCCTCCTCCACTTTGGGAGGGATTATGGTCTACTGTGCCGCGCTGTCCAGGGAATCGGAATTTCAAAATTCGGAATAAAGTTTTTCGGAATATTTGGGTGTTCCCGGGGTGGTGACATTTGTATTCTTAATCCGTCACCACACGGAGAACCAGCGCAAATAACCACCATCCGTAAATATTACTAGCCTTTAGCAACATTACCTTCCACCAGTCAGTACTTTCATCAAAAGCTACAAAGGTTTCGAAATATTTTTTAACTTGTAGCTTACAGTAATATAGGTATTTATTTTACAATTAACTACATATCTGTATATCAATTTACTGTAGTTAAACCTGTTTAAACCCCGAACAGCGCAAAAATATAAGCCCCTATGAGATTATCGTATTTGTGGCAACCAATCATTTTCGGCACCGACTTTAAACTAATGTTGGTAAAGTAAAATTTTATGGGCCGCCGTTACCTTATTGACAATTTGCGTTTTGTTAACCAATTTTGGCGTACAGCTTATTTAACGGGTACAGTGTTTCAGCTCCAATAGCTACTTTGGCTACATAAAGTGACGGTTGTAAATGTATTTCAAAAATGTATTTTGAAGCCTCAAGTAATTGAAATACAAATTACAAATTACTTTGACGTCTGGTAATTGAAATACAAATTACATTTTAACGCAGTAATTGAAATACAATTACAAAATACGTAATTGTATTTCAATTACGTATTTCAATTACATGTAATTGAAATACTGCCCAACCCTGTGATTTGTACATTGTAATTATGTAACGAATTTGTTTCTATATCAGCATTTTATATATGTTCACATTGTATGAATAAATAAAATATATTTAGTTTGAAATTAAAATATTTGTTGATATTTGTGACCATTTCCTGTCCATGTGGTGAAGATACTAGACAACATCCTCCGTGAGAGACAGAAAACTAAAATAAAACCCGCCTGGTCATCCCTCCCATTTCCCAAATAGGACGCCTGTGCCCAACAGTTGGACGTTCGACGGCTGGAGAGAGATCCCCAATACAAATATATTATTATAGGGGTTTAAATGAAATTAACAGTTTGGATTTGTTATTATTTATTTTTCATACAATATTTATAATGCCAGATACAATTTTCTTTAAATTCTTTGATTACAATTTGATTTACGTAATTACAATTTTTAACTCAATTTAACTCTCCGCGTCTAGAAGATAGAGAATTCGGAAGAAAGATTTAAAATCGCCACTTGCAGACCAATCAGATAGCCAGCCAATACTTCACTTTGAAGCCAACCTCCGTAGGCTAAGGACATCTAATTAATTTAATTATATTTAGTATCAATAAAATTATTTTAATGAATTACAGTGTGCTGTCAAACATTTATTTTTTATTATTTTACAATTTATAATGCTGTAGGCATAGACATACAAGACAGTGCGTCTACGGGTAGGTAAATCAATGGCCGGCTTGAGGTCAAAAACATATTTATGTGTGTGTGTACAAAGTGAAGTTGCCCGGTTGCCTGGGGCAACATTATTGACGTCCGTCAAAACATGATTGTCATTTAATTGATAAATTGTGTTTCTAAGTGAAAATGAAACAATTAAGTTAAAATTACTTGTGATATCACTATGTTGTGGCATTTTTTAATTATTCTGATACACTAGTACACCCAAAGACTGCGCATTTCGTCATTTTTGTTCGTAGCGGCGTTCACACTACAAACTGACAATGATGTCAAATAAATATGGTGTATTAAAACAGATCTTGATTTTAAATGCCATACTTGTATCAGTGTGTTCAAAAGTGACGTTTGCAGATTGCAAAAATAAGGCAAAAATTACTGTCATCACGGTATGTCACCTACATTAAAGTTCCATATCATTTTAGACCATGAAATTTAAGTTAGCCCAGGCTAACTTTACTTGTCCTCAATTTTAAACGCCAACCCACCTTCTGGTACTTCTGTGGCTGTAGTGTAGGTATTTCATATTTTCAAAACGCGAAGACTTTCTTTTTTTTTCTCTTTAATAAAATGAGGTTGAACCAAAGACGACAAAATAAATAAATCTAGACCTTAACCTCTATATACATTTTTATCAGACGTAAAATCAAACACATTTATTCCGAAAATTACATTTTTTTCATCACAAAATATTACGTGTACTTACTACAAAACATAAATAAATCACTTTTACGGAGTTTCCCGTAAATACTGTAGTTAGAAAAAGGGTGGAAGATGTTTTATCAAGTCAAAATGTGTCAAAATTATCACTCCGTAAAAGTGGCTTGATTTTGATGATGATTACAATGTTTTTTTTTATTATGAAGAAATTATTCGTGGTATATACATTGGGAATGAACCTATGTACTGTTTAAAAAAAGATCCTTTTTACAATCTTTGATTTGTTTTTTTTTTTGGGAATATTTGGAAACCAAATTGTTTTTTGTGAAATCTAACTTAACTACTACTAATTAGGTAATTGTTATATTTACCTAATAGTAGTGTGCCTTATAATAAATTATCCCGGTATACATATTTAATAATTAGGTGTACATTTTACTTAGATTTCACGAAAAAAGAAATTAGCGCCAGCTTTCGTAATTATGAAAATTGGCGCGAAATCGTATATTTTATTTTTGGCACTTGACAAATTAAAAATGTGCCAATTGGTGAATATTTATTTATAATTGAACAAAAGCAAAAATTTTTTAGCTTCATGATTTTTATAAAAAAAGCATTTATATAATCCAAAGCTAATTTTTGTTGTATTTTTGTATGTTTTTTTTTAGATTCATTCTAAAAGGCAGATGTAGTGACAAACAGCCCAGATTATGTACGAAAACGAAATTAGAATCGCATCTCGCACTGCACGGCGCCATCTTTAATATTTTATAATTAAAAAATATATTTAACCATTGTATATTGTATATCGGAGACTACCATGACAGAATGTAATGTTTTTTGAGAAATTTGTACTTTTTAGGCTATGAAATAGCAAAAAAATATCGGTGGTGATTATTTGAATTTTTTATATTATAGCCCGAAAAGTTTTCCTAACAAAGAACACTGCATTCTATTATGAAAATCTTAACTATTGTACATTATGGAGGATAAGGGGGTGAATCTGGTGGGAGGAGGGTGTGTATATAAATATATCTTCTATATGCTAGAGTGCGCCGTGCAAAAACTTAAAACTAGTGCGATTAGCGTCAGTCTTATAATCAGGTCTGGTAACAAACAAACTCTAAGAAAATGGCTGGTAAGTGCTAGAGAAAAAAAAATTTAAAAAAATATTTCAAATCCGAATCATCATTTAAAGAGAATTCTTCTTTCTGCTAGTAAAGTTTGAAAATAGAATCTTAACTTTAAAAATTGGGATGTATAATTTTTTTCTTAAAGCCAATGTTGCCAGACCATGGTTCTTCGTCTCCATACATAGTCCAAACAGTTTCTTGGTTGCGTTGAACGCGGACTGGACCCGCGCGGGCGTTTGCAGCGCGCGGGGACGGTGTAACGGGCTTATTACTAACTTAAAATCTAAAGACTTATAATAAAACTTCAACAAAAAATCAGTCATAAATTTAAAGACATCTAGCAATCCGTTGCCTACATTCACAGGTAGAAGTTTGAAAAAGGAAAACCCAAAGGGTAGACAGACGTTGGCGTCAAATTCAGTAAAAAAAAATGACAAATGACTTTTGGATAATTTTGTGTTGATATTCAATACAAAATTATTCTTTTTCAAATTAAAAAGTTTGGTTATCATAAAAACACGTTAATTTGTGATGTATAAGATTAAAAACGGCATAATATTGTGGCGTAGTATGGGACAAGCTTATGTCCAACAGTGGATAGAAAGCGCCTGTTGGATGGAGGTGTTAAAATAAAAGTTGAAGTTTGACTATAAGTTAGTAGAATTTCAATAACATTTAGCTATAATAGTATAATTTTATCAAATAAAATAAATGTTCTTATTGACTAAAACCAATTGCATTCATCTAGATGTTAACTATTAGCTGGTACATTTTGAAGTTTCCTATATTTTTTTTAATTTATGGCTAATACATACAGTAAACAACTTTGCCAACATTTTTAAGTTAAAGGAAATTTATAGTTGTTCATAAGTATGATAAAGAAAGCCAACAAAGTGTGTATAGGTTTAGTACAAAGTTTTCTGTTACTTAACAGTATGTTATTTATACAAATAATTGGTCAAGTGCGAGTCGGACTCGCGCATGAAGGGTTCCGTATCTATGCAACATAAGGCAACGTTATTAGTATCGAGCAAGAAACGGTAAAAAAATCATGTTTGTTGTATGGGAGCCCCCCTTAAATATTTATTTTATTTTATTTTTAGTATTTGTTGTTATAGCGGCAATAGAAATACATCATCTGTGAAAATTTCAACTGTCTAGCTATCACCGTTCTTGAGATACTGGGTACGGAACCCTAAAAATCATGTTTGTTGTATGGGAGCCCCCCTTAAATATTTATTTTATTTTATTTTTAGTATTTGTTGTTATAGCGGCAATAGAAATACATCATCTGTGAAAATTTCAACTCTCTAGCTATCACCGTTCTTGAGATACAGCCTGGTGACAGACGGACGGATGGACGGACGGACAGCGAAGTCTCAGTAATAGGGTCCCGTTTTTACCCTTTGGGTACGGAACCCTAAAAATTATATTTAACTATTAAAATGTATCATTAATTTGATGAGTTGGTAACTATTATAGCCGAATGCTATTAAAAAAACTGAAAAACAATTATTTAACACTTACATCTAAGTAAAAATATTGAGAGCTTTGTTCTATATGAACTTCGTAATTTTCTCCATGTAGTGACGGATTAAGAATACAAGTGTGGTGACATCCCTTTCCCTTACTTCGGTGGTGTAAAATCCAGTGAAAGAATATTGTACACAGATAACATCCTCTGTGAGATGGACAACTCCAGAATAAACCCTATGCCAATACACCTAGTCAGAGAGGTATACCATAATCCCTCCCAAAGTACGTATGTTAATGGGCTGGAGAGAGAAGAGATTGATTATCTTTACAAAAATTTCTTATTAGTATAATAATCCTCCCAACAGATGAGTATCTAAGCAAGCATTTTTTTTATATTTTAAAGATTTTCACAAAATTTAGTATGTTTGAATTTCAGTAATATTTAAATAAACTGGTTTTCATTTCGTAAAGATACCTTGGTTGTCCCGATACTACAAAGTTAACAGTGTGTATTGCAATTTGTATGTTTCATCTAAAGTAACACATTTAAAAACTGTAAATAACAATTCTTATAAAACTAAGCTCTCAAAAATATCACATTTGGCTTAAAACTAGTACTGCAAACATCAAAACACCAAAAAACATGGCATTAGTTGTGCATTGTAAGTAGAATCACGCCACAAAGTCGAGAGGCCTGTTAAAACCACCTTTTCTATTCATATATTGTCGGTACTTACGTTTTGAAACCACATGAACGTGCCCTTCCACATTATCATCAACTTTTTTCCCTTTTGTAGTATCAAAACCACAAAAACCCATAATTTTCAACATTTCCTGCTCTTCAGCAGATTTACCTTCTAAATCAGCCGCTGTGACTATAGGACGCTCTCCAAAGGCTTTCTTTTGCTTTACAAACGAGGTTGATGGCCCAGGTGATGTAGAACGGGAGCGCTGGCGGCGGCGCGGCGAGGGACTTCTACGGCGTTCAGGAGATCGTCTACGGCGTTCTAGAGACCGCGAACGGGAGCGAGTACGGGGTCTTCGTCTATCACGATCCCTTAGATCCCTATCTCGGTCTCTGTCTAATCTTTCTCTTTCACGACGCCTATCATCGCGCCGCCGCGGGCTTGGTGATCTTCCCATTGTAACCTGTTACAAAAAATAATTTCATAATTAACATAACATTAAAAAGCAATAAATAATATGAATACAGTGCAGGAATGATACGAGACATGATTGTTTTTACCTCAACTATTTGGTAACAGTATTAAAAATTTTAAAAAACAACAACAATACAGCACCACCTAACGCCACGCCATTTTTGAAAAAAGTAAATTTTTTTTATTTACTCTTGATAGACACCTAACGACTAACGACTGTCAACGTTTTGTTCCTGGCTTAAAAACATCGCCAAATTATTTATTTTAATTTTAAATAGTATTTGATGAATTAATTTATGTACAAAATTGTAAAATCTACATTTAAGATTATCATGATAAGTACTGTAAATTAATATAAAAAATAATTATTGTACAAACTAAATTGATCTAAAATGTATTATGAAATAAATAACAAAACGTAGTCATACGTTTCGTTTAGCACGAGAGAGCTTTCTTTAAAAAAATAAAATACATTAATATTAAGTGTGGATCAAATTAATACGAATAAACAGGGATTCAATCTTAATTCTCTATAATGAAATATGTACGCTGTTGATATAATTTCTTTATGGATTTAACAATTTTCACATCACTGAAAGTACAAAATGGAACGTAAATAAACGGTGTGGCAATGTTAAAAAAAATGCATAGATTCTGGGAAATTGTTTAACCTGTCAGTTCCTACAATTCTTCTGCAAAAAAAATACACATAAATAATTATCATCTAATTACAATTTCACCATGATTCTGTTCGATCAAAAATCTTAATTTTATGAAGTAAAATGTAATTAACTTCGCAAATTTTGCCGGACGACGTAACTTACAATTTATTTTGAGTATATTTCTTCTTCCAATTTTATTTAACATAATATTTGTTTTGTTGTATCAATAAGTTCAATTTCTATGTAACCAAACATTATCAAATGGTACTTTCTAAAGCAAGATTGAATAACTAATAGTAACATTAGTTACATACTTAATTGTGGGCATAACAAAACACTAGATTTGTGTAGATTTTATCAAGTATCTACCAAACCAACCAAGGCTTAAAAACAGTGTTACCTACAGAGTAGTAGAAATTTCCTTTAATTTCCCCTGTGGTACAAAATCGAAAATAGGGCACTTTAAGAATTTTTGTGTGGCAACTTCCTAAGCTAGCGCCATCTGAGACGTTATATCTGATGTCAGTCGATGACAGCGACGCTGCGGCAAAAAAGTAAAACTCGCGCCGACATCGATCTTCTCCGGTAGCGTGTTGGAGAATTTTGTAATACGAACGAAATATTGAAATAAACGGAATACGCGTAATGTCGGTGGTGCTGGTGCTTTGAAAATTGAAGAACAACGTATTGTGAATGTTATTTTATATAATGTTACTTCGTTTTTGTGCTTAGTGTAAGTTACAATCGCTTTTCAATTTAAGTGTGTGAAGTGACATAAAAATCGACTTGAAGCGCGTCTTGGAGTTTTGCCGGTGAGTGTTGCGTATATTCAGCTTTCTTTTGTACTTATTTGTTTATATTATCAATGAAAACACCTTACTTCTTTGGCGGTATGTGTTTTTTTGTCAACCGCTTTGCTGGGTGTGTCTTCACCGTATAAGAATTAGGTCGGATTCTTTTTAGTTCAAAGTATCTATAAATGTGTCGTTATACGTGATTTTGGCTGATTGCCGTGTATCCAGATATATTTGACATGTTATAAGCAAAAGTTCGGCACTTCCGTCATACATACAAGTGCGATAATTAAGTTCCAATTATTTACATTATTTTTAAGTTTTATCACAAAATTATAATGTTTTATTGCTACTTAAACGCAAGGAATTAGTTTTTATGACTGAATTTTGGGTGTGACTTTAATCAATTACTTAATTATCTGTAGAATAATTTGCGATGATGTCATCCGTTAGATTGGATAGTGTATTACGCGGCCGAATGTGGTGCCCGATTGTTACCTGTGCGTGTTATGTAAGATTAGTGTAGTTTTTATTTCACCGTATTATAGGCCGATATCTCGCATCATTGGGCTGTGATTGGTTCTAAAATGTTTTTTGATTTGATTTAATTGCATTATCAATCTACATTTCAAATACAGCATTTAAATGAAATATAATAAACCAAATAAACTTGTAAAAGTTGTGTATGATTGTATGAAAAAAAAGTTTTTTTTTATTACTGTTTGGTGTGGTCATTACACATAAGATTTTTGCCAAAGAATACCAACTGTTTAAATACAATTTACTGTAATGGTTTACATAACTTTGTACATTACTTTGTAAAATAAAATAAAACATACCTACCAATTCTGATTAGAATATAACTAGAATTAAAATGAACTACCCATATGATTAAAAAAGGTTCTAATAATTAATATGTATAAGTGTGAAGAAACAATAACTATTATCAATAATATTAATGATATTTAGTCCACTCTACAAACAAAGTATGTACAAAAACATAATCTTCATTATTATACTATTGGACAAAAACAAAGTAATATTCTAGACCGACATAGAGATAAGCATGCATTTTAGTGTGTCCATTACATTAAATTTGGGTTAATCACATACAATATGTAAACACTGATAAATATGGAAATTGTATTGTACATAACTACCTGTTAGCAGCAACTTCGTATGCATAGAACTCTTGAACCATGATGATATGTTGCGCTGAACCCAAATGATATAGTTATGGATAATGGCGGGGGAATTATGATGATAATGATAACATGTGCAGGGTGTTATCCACAGAAATAATCCCGAGTGTGTGAATGGTTTGGTCCAAAAAAGCCTGTCACAACACCTCGAATTGCTCGGCGTCAATTAGTAAGTTAGTGATCTTGCTAGACAGTGCCCGTATAGTCCAGTTTCTTTCCTTTAGACTCTAACGCTCCGGCCCATTGTTGCCGACTTCGTCAAAGTGCGTCCTGCCGCCTTTCGAGGCGAGGCAGTGTTTATTCTATGAATATTAAGTATGCTCCCAGACAACAAACATTTACATATTAACTTAGTGATACACTTAAATGACGTGATTATGACGCTATGACGAATATATTATGATAACAACGGTACAGAACGCGTCGTGTACGAGTACAACTCGCTCTTGACACATTGTTTTTCTTAACGCTGTGTAAGGAATTCAATACCTATCTTTTTGTTTCCCTTGTCTAGACGTAATATATTTGGATCGTCGCCAATGTGTCACCGACAGAATTCATTTATCCATATGTGTTACTGTCTGTGTGGTAACGTGAAAGAGAGTGCTGTGAAAGCCAGCTAAGGTATATTGTACACAGATAACTTACTCTGTAAGACACGAAAAACACGAAAATAAACCACTAACACACCAGTCAGCGCGTCGCAATAGCCATAATCTTTCCCGAAAGCCCATGCCCAACAGTGGGACGTTAATGGGTTAGAGAGAGAGAGAGATTGACTTTCTTGATATATATTAATGACAAGTCTCGTAGCAAACCGTCGCGAGTTCGATTATTTTATCCATTTGCTTTCACTTTTACAGCACCCTGTTGGAAGAAATGGGCTGGTAACACGTGTATTCATATTCCTAATTCACTACACGCAAGACATTGATCAAATACATAAAAAAAATCTTGTAATGTCAGCCATTCTAATATCTAGTGTAACCAGTGTTGCAAGATGAAATTATTCATGACATAAAAATAACACCAATGTCAGCACAACTTCTATGTCAATAACCTCTAAATACACAAGCTCACAATACATTGTAATATTTTTGAGACTGGCTATAAAAAAAATAACGTCACGATAGCAAGAGATTTGAGAACAATGGGTTAAAAAAAAGTAAAAAAAAAATTGAATTTGGAACCACAATTTATTTGCATATAATAAGAAACTTTTTTTTTGTTAAGAGGATCGTTTTCTTGTGTATTTGCTAGTATAAAACTTTGTGACACAGTCACTGTAATAGGGTCCCGCTTTACCTCCTTGTACATACGTCTTCCTATTGCAGTCCACGATAATACAATACATAGGTAAGACCATCGGTCACAATACAATGCTCCGCCTTCCGCGTCCAGTCCCGCGCTGCGATCTGTTTCAGGTTATCGGTCCACCAAGCACTCCTCTTCAATACTCGGCGTGTGATTTAGTTATTAGAATTATAATATTCGAATTAATTTATAATATTAGAATTAATTATTGTCCATACCCCGCAACGTTTGTTCGCTCTCTCTATCCTCAGCCTATTAGCGTGCCGCTGTTGGACACTAACCTTGGGAGGGATTATGGTCTGCTATGCCGCGCTAATAAGACGTGTTACCATGGGGTTTAGTTACATATGCAACATCCCTCAGCTGGCTTTTACAGCACCCTGCGGAGGAAATGGGGAACACCCCATAATTCCGAAAAACATTATTCCGAATTTTGAAATCCCGATTTTCAAAAGTCCGAATTTCATAATACCGAAAAATTGTAATGTCTATTATTCAAAATCACGAAAAACATTTTACCGAAAGTCATAAATCAGATTTGTTACTTTTCTGATTTTCATTTGTCCGAAGAGTCAAATGCTCGAAGGGTTATTAGTCCGAAAAACGAAATTCCGATTTTTAATACTTCGAATAAACTAAAAATAGCTACACAATGTTGTGACTAAAGGAATCGCTGCAAAGCCGATTTTACGTAGACTTGTTTGCCCTACCCTAGAGTGCAATTTAAGCCCGCGTAGGCGCGGAGGTGTGTGACGGCCCGCGAGCTGAGGAGCAAGTGATTTGAAGGCTCGCCGTAGTGGTTGAAGCTGGCCGGCAGAGCCGGCCAGTAAGCCGAAACAGCGCCGGTGAGCCTTCAAGTCATTAGCGACGATAAGCTTGTGTGGAGCCGCCTATACCCCGCAGCGCCGGAGCCGTGACATAATAATGCTTGCTGCATGTTGCATGGCGCCTTGCATGCTGCATGGCTGCTTACATGCTGCATAGCTCCTTGCATGCTGCATGCTTGTATACTGCCTGTCAGCATTTTGCATGCTGCCTGCATGCGTGTTTCGTGCTTGCCTGCTTGTTTGCATGCTGCAAATCCCCTATGTTATTGATGCATCGCTTAGGTTATGTTAGGACTGTGACCAAGGAAACAAAACATTTTTAAATCGAAACAAAATGCTTTTATTAAAAAGTAAACAATCATATTTTTAAATGACAACCAATACACGGCAAAAAGTGTACTTCATCATATAGATTTTTCTTTAAAATTAATTGTGTTAACGGTATTTTAATAATCAGAATTCATATTATTTAGTTGTTACGTATTTTGAATTATCAATAATTCGGATTTTTTATTATTCGGCCTTTTGAAGTTCGGTTTTTTTTTGTATAATAGTAATTATAATCGTTAGGAATATTGAAGTTTCGGAATTATGAAAATCGTATTTGTGACTTTCGGAATAAAGTTTTTCGTCTTTTTGTAGTGTACCCGAGGAAATGATGTCACAACGAGACTACTCTATTTATTGGATTTATTGATATGTTGACTAGCCCTACTGCCCTATCGTGATTGTACTTTTAAGGAACCCTAAAAATGTTAATCGTCTCTAAAATATCGACAACAGCTATTTCCTATGTGTCATACACAGCACAAGGCGCTCCAATTTTATAAAACTCACGGAATAATAACTGAAGATGCTTGTAGTGGCCACACATAGCTGGCCCCTTGCCAATTACGTCATAGAATTATATAGTTTAATACTATTTATTGAGTACTGCATGAATAGTAACGTGGTTTTTACACGACTGTCGACGTGTGGTTAAGTTTTTTGCGAGTTTTTGTAAATATAACAATAATATAATAGCTTAAATAAAACTACTTTTTACGGATTTAGACGCGTATATTTGTTTTAAATTTTGGCCCGACGTTTCGGAGACTTTGCAGTCACCATGGTCAAGGGTGAGACAAATAAATTAACACAAATATAAATTTAAAACAAATCAATAATTTAAAACAAATATACGCGTCTAAATCCGTAAAAAGTAGTTTTATTTAAACAAATGAGTCGCGCAAGTGTTAGAAAATATTAATACATATAGTTAATAGCTATTTTACAAATATTTGTGTTGCATCTCTCTGAGGTCTATTTTGTGTACCTATATCTAACAATCACCATCTAACAAACACCAGCTACATTTAAATCAAGGGTCAAAAATCACTACCTAGAAATGCAGTCATGATTGCGGAACATAATGTTATTATTGTGTATGTATTTGTATATATGTATGTGTATTTATCTTTTGGATATGTGTTTATATTATATTATTTAGCGTTATATGTAGTTTATAATATCTTTCAGTACATCAACAACTACCACTCTTTCCTGCAGGCATGTCTCCATCCAAAGGTTTCCTGGTAGAAATCGCTATTAGCGATAAGGCCGCCCATTGTACTGTGTTAATTTAAGAAATGTCTGGGTAATTAAGTTTATGGTGTACACAATAAAGTGTAAATAAATAAATAAATCATAACATATACTTTGCTTATTTGGGAACTGGACGCCGACGCACGGCTTAGTATAAATGGTACAACTTAAAATCGATTAAATCAAATAGCCCTTAAGGATACTAAAATGGGCGCAGGCAATTATTAAAACAGATATCTTTACTTATTATAAAAACTAATGGTCTTAATATTCATACTACTATTATGAATAACAAGCTTTGACAATTTTAGCGAATTTTTTAACCTCCGATAAGTCATTATGAATAAGGCCATAAGTCGTTATTTTTGTATGTAGTTATGTGAGATTTTATCTTCAAAATTGCACAACGGATTTTGATGCAGTTTCCTTTAACAGATAAAGTGATTCAAGAGGATGGTTTTTCTGTGTAACTAGTTTGGTTTGTCTTTTAAATTCTACGTATAATGAAGTTTCGGGCAACGGCTAGTAGGCTCTAATTTAGTATTATTTACGAAGACTAAAAACTGACATGAACCACTTGCAATAACTAGTTTGCCTATAATTGTTTAAAATTCAACAAAAACGCCAATATGTCGTCTGTAATTACTTTTTTCTACTAAATACGTAGGTGATTACCGTTACGTTAGAAGGCAGACGCGGGTTCGAGTCTCGATTATGACGCTAACACGACTCATATGACCGGTTTTGTAAAGCAGTTTGTCCAGTTGAAGCTACAAAATATGCTATAGGCTATAGCTACCTATCGTTTAAATGTTCTCTAGAAATCACTTGCGCGATTCATTTTTAGCCCGACGACGTTTAGACACTTTCCACTCACCATGGTCACGGGTGGGACTGAACTGTAAGGGGTCCTCTAGATCAGTTGTAACAGGGATTTTTGAAATAAATATATTAAATACGTAAAAGGTGTTTTTATAAATATTTGCAAGCTTATTAAGGCATTAAACCTATTTAATCGTAAATGTTCTCCTGCTATATTTTTCAGTCTGTGGAGACTTCTGCTCGTTTACTGACTATACTTGAGGTGTATAACGGTACGCTATTACTAACACTCCGCTTCCTATCATCAGACTCATGTAGTTGTAGCTCATAGGCCGAGATTTTGTCGCTGGTATTACAACAAATACTATAAAATCAACTATTAAATAAGGGCTTTTGCTACTAGTTGGAATTTAATCGTTATATTTGTGTTGGACAGACGGGTAGTATACTATCGTTATTGTTATTCAAGGAACATCACGCTGCGACTAATAGAAGCGGAGCATAATTCAAAATGCTACAAAGTTCCTACTCCACGAGCGTTGAACATGAAATCGCGAATACAGCTAGTTAGTGTTATGATCTTTGTCGTCCGAATAAAAGCAGGACAGTCACAGTAAATGTAAATTATATTATAGCATGACTAAAACTATATTTATATGGAATTGAAGCTTTTAAGCTGTGAAGCCGGTTCACCACAGCTCACTAAGCGGAATATATATTTGAACTTTTAACGTTACAAAATTATTATTATTTTGCAATGATATATCCATTTAAGTTGACCTCTTGTGAAATATGGTTATGTTAGTTATGCGTTTTGGAGATTTTATTTTATGTTTTTACGTAATATTATGGTTTATACAACTGATATTTGGGTTATGTAGTGTTCTTATTTTCGTCCCGAGGGAGCTATAAAAGGCGGCTAAAATATATTAAAAGTATTTCACGTCAACTGTAAGAGTCGGAAAACTAAACTAATTTCTGTGCCAACACGCCTGGTCAGCGCGGCATACGAGACCTTTTGGTCCCTCTCGAAGAGGATACCCGTGCCCAACAGTGGAACGTTAATGGAAGCAAGGAAGGAAAGTGTTATGTGAAGTTATGTTTTTAATAACCAACTTTGATAAAGATTGCTTTATATTTAAGGGCTTATTTCGGTGTAAGTTAGTAGTTAGGTAGTAAGTCATAGGTTCGATTCCCGCTCTAAATGATTTGTTTTTATGAACACAGTTAAGTGTGCATGTTTTAGTGTAGGTATTTATTAATAATAAGTACTACATATTTGTAATTTGTTATTCATAGCTTAAAGGCCCATTTAGACGGAGACAGTTTCTCGTCTCTAAGATACGATTATCGAAAGAATATAAAACATTTGTATCGTCTAAACATTCACTCTTCTCGCTCGTTACCTTGGGCGACAATTGCCTCGCAATGGAATATTAACTGTGTCTGTGTAAACAGAATTTTAAAGCAATAATCTTATTTCGAGATTTTTTGCCAGTTGCTACCATGAATGCATTGCGCGAGGGTGTTTTAATTTTAGCTGCTCTTAGGGCAAGAATTAGTCAAACGGAAAAAGAAGAAAAGGTGTTGGGTTAAAAAATGGATAGCGAGGAGAAATGATTTGGGAGCATCTAACACGTTGTGCCTTGAATTACAATTGAAAGATGACATTCAAAAATATGTTTCGGGTCACAAAAACTCAATTTATATATTTACTTCAAGAATTTGGCCATCTATGTGTCATTTTTACGAACAATAATCACTAAACTCGAATGACAAATCTCGCACTGAAAATGATTCAAACCGATTTGTACGATACTCGTATGAACTTGAAAATATGTCAGACGAGATTGTGTTTATACAAGTTGAGATTCTCGTTAGCAAGAATCTGCTTACTATATTTTCATCGTGTAAACAAACGTAGGCAATTATCGCCTAGCGATAAGTCATATGCGAATCTCGTATGACTTAATCGTAGGCGAGATTTTAGTTCTTGCCTGTGTGTAAACATTCTGATACGATTGTGTTATGGCGATTATTGCTTGTGATAGTAGCGTATGGTTTCTCGTACCGAAACGTACGAGAAACTCTCTCCGTCTAAATGGGCCTTAAGTTAATTTTTCGGATAAGACGTCAATCTCTAAGAAATGTCAATGATTAGGGTCAAAAAGTTACCTTAAAAATATCAACGTTGCGAGCCGATATATCTTCAAAATTTGGTTTTTTGCTCGTCCTGTAAAGTTGGCAATATTATTTATTCGATCTTTTTACCCCAAGGTAGGTAAATTACCGCCCAAACACACCAAAAATATACTGGCAAAAATGTCTGTTGAAAAAAGAAACTAAATGCAACATATTGCTATCTCTTTTTAACACAAATTTTGTAATATTTCCGTCTCTTTCTTGTTTTTTTTTATATTTGTTTATTTGTTACACCGGTTTTTAATGTTAGTTTCAAAAGTCAGTTAAGTGTAAGGTAGACTTGCAAACTAAGGGTTCTCTGTACCTATTACGATGGGTCTCTTGATCTAGTTGCTCATGTAACGGACTGCTGTTAACGTTGTCGCGGGTTTGATTCTTACACAGTGCAATCATTTGTGTGATATTTATAATTGTCATACAAATGTTTGTACTGCGTCTGTGTGTTTACTATCTATAACTTTCCTTATGAATCACTATCTCTATTGATATATAAAATTCGCATGAAATTCTGTTAAGTAGTTTTCGATTCTGTTGCGTACAGAGTTCTATATACGTACGTAGCACTGACACACTGCAATAGGGACATATAAAAAAAACCACTTATTTCATAGTGTTTTATGTACTTATGTGTGTGTGATTATTAGTTAATTTACAGTCGTGAAAAAATATTTCCTTTTTTATTTTTAAGTTAGATTTAAAGCAAGAACGCAGCAATAGTTAGTTACGTTTCAATTCTTAGTTTTTGTTTGGCAATAATTGGGTATTTAGAAAAGTAGAAAAGTTGAACCAACTTTATGTGCCGTTGAAATTTGAGGGTATTCCTCGATTTCTTAGGAGATAACACTTACAGCCGTATTCACAAACGTTACTGTGAGGTCTCATAGTAGGCATGGAAGCACAGGGGTAGCAAAATCATTTCACATACAATACTTAAGTGGTGAAGCGCACTATGCGTTTGTTAAACTGAACGCAAGCTAAGTTTTGTCTATGAATACAAAGGCTCGATGAACGGAACGCACTGAGAAGTGTTACCCTTTGCACAGTGCATCAACACTTAAGTACTTACTTAAGTAAATATTGTTTGTGAATACGGGTGTTAGATCCTGACCTGGCACCCCAATGAGACTACATAGGAACCACCAGCTTTCAAATGACATAAAAATCAATAAAGTCGCCTCGCCCAGTAAAAGTTATGAGGTAACAAACATTAAAAAACCATACAGACGAATTGAGAACCTCCTACTTTTTTTGAATTCGGTTTAAATGTTGTTTAGATTTTGGTACTATTTTCGATATTTCTCGGAAGAGAATTTGAATTCCAAGCACCCTGGTTCCTACATTTCTTATAAGTTTTGCGGAATCCTAAAAAGCAGTCTTGTTTCGTCTGCTATACGCTATAGTTATGGATATATCCATATTTGTGAAAACTTGTTTTTACGCATTAGCTGTTGCGATTTTAATATGGCTGTGGGAGCAGTGATTGATTTGTATTTCAAAGATTTAGTGGTGAAATTCTTAGTTAGTTTTTTTTATGATATAGTTTACGCTATTGCCCAATACTTCGTTAGCGTGGATTTTTAAACCAAATTCTAAGAAATAATACAAAAAAGCCATCCGCTTAGACCACTCTATATATTTGAAAAAGCCGCATCAGGATCCGTTGCGTAATTTTGAAGATATAAGCTCACATAGATACAAAAATAACGCCTTTGTTTTAATTATTGTAATAAGTAAAAATGGCTAGATCTAAAAGATAAAAAAATTAAACAAAATCGGCCCGGTACGAGTTAGCCTCGTACATGCGGCACTCGTATCGTATTGTTATTGTCTACAGCATCAACTGGTATACATAAACATTTTCAGCTCTCCAGCTATCAACGTTCCAGAGATACAGCCTGGTGAGAGATATATAGATAGATAGATCCAGATAGATGGACTGACAACGAAGTCTCAATGATAAAGTCCTGTTTTACGATCGATGACCTGAAGAAGGTCGAAGGATGCGGAAATCAGAGTACAGTGGTGCGAATACGGAGAAACCTATATATCCACTAGACTAGCTGTTTCCTGTGACTTCGTACGCGTAGAATTTAGAAAATTGTCCCCGTTTTTGTAACATTTTTATTGCTGCTTCACTCCTATTGGTCGCAGCGTTAGCCTTCCTCGATAAATGTACTATGCAACATTGAAATAATTTTTCAAATCGGACCTGAGATAAGCGCGTTCAAACAAACAAACTCTTCAGCTTTATACTGTTAGTATAGATTGCCACATGCATGCCAAATTGTGCTCTGTGTGGAATCTGCGATTTCTTAAACGGCAGTCCGTACTTATTCACCACGAGGCCCAAAATCACGTAACTAATTTACATGCCATAACTAGCGAACATTAATTCGGTTAAACTAACAATGTTTACATACACAGTTGTACAGTGTGTGTGTGTCTGTGTGTCCAGTTAAAAATAACTCTAGTAGTTATAGGGTGCCCTCAGGAAGTACGCGAGTGCGTTATGGGTGGCCGCGTTTTGTGTTTTATAGGATAGAGGAATGAGGTTAGTTAATATTATAGGGAATTTTGACTTATTGTAGTGTCCGTGTGTTGACGGATTAAGAATACAAGAATCACCACACCATTCTCTTCCCAGAGTGCTGTAAAAGCCAGCTAAGGAATATTTAATTGTACACAGATTACATCTTCTGTGAGAAACGTAAAACTTTTGTAGCAACCCGCCTGGTCAGCGCGGCATAGTAGACCATAATCCCTCCCAAAGTGAAGGAGAACTGTGTCCATCAGTGGGACGTTTATAGGCTGGAGAGAGAGAGAGAGATAGATATTATACATTTTATCTCTTTATTGAAACGAAGTACGTTTAGTTAGATCCTAGCTGATGACGGTCTATAGGGTTTGCTTACCGCCATGAGGACAAGGCGTGAGGATGATGATATCAGAACCCGTAAAAACGGGGTTCAATGAGCGTAGTATTATACTGTACTAGTCTCAAAATAAACTCGGACTGTACCCTATTTATTCATATTAATCGATATTGATCAGTGCTAAATAAATAGTTTCAATTTATACGTATGAATGAGGCTAGATTATGAATTATCTTATATTATCTATATACTAGTTTTGCCCGCAACTTTTTCAGTGTGGGATTTAGAAAATAAAATAAATCTTAATAATTTATACAAAAATGATACTCTTGAACACAGACATCGGCGAATTATTCCAGTACTTGGTAGTTCGTGGAATATATACATGGTTTAAATAGGTACCATCACGCTAACACTACATAGGTAAGCAGTGAGCTTAATGAATCACCGGATGTTATTTGTCGTGTGTATGATCTCAGTTTAGTCTACGAATGACATAAGACGAACAGACACACTAATACATGACCAAGGTCAAGTTTATTATGTTGACGCCTTCTGTTAGTTAGCGACAGGATGTTTAAGGCTCGTCTACATATTACGTGGATCGCGTGGTTTGTGTTTGCAACCACCCTTGGTTTTGTTAGACAATGATACCAATTCTGAAGCGTCAAAAACTTAACCTAACTAAAGTGAAATCACTTATTTTTATTAATTATTAAGTTGTACACGTTCATGTTATTTAGAATCTTTTTTTCCCCTCTTCCTAAACGGGCCATGGTATGATGTGCCCTGTACATAACAATGACGGCAAGGGTCCCATTATGCAGGGCCCAACCTAGTTGTCTTGTTGTAACTATACAGCGGGTGAAACCACGAGCATTAGTCAGTGAACTTATAATATCTCAAACCGCATTATTTAAATTACGTTTCAAAGTCGGGTTAGGAATTTAGTGCTTTATTAAGTCACACTTCCACTTAATGTTGTGTGTAAACAAATTTAAACAGAATTTGATGAAATATTGATTGATTGATAGCGATATATTCAGAGTTGAAGTGGCGTTTCAACACTATTCAGTACATTTGTGTTGATATAACACATCAAAGATTGTTTTAATTATATATCATCACCATAACATTATCATTGTCCTGCCGTTATCCCGTTATTCGTGGTTGGCCTTATAACATTAATCCAACAGGGGTTGAAATTATAAGGTGATCCCCACTGAAAAAGGTACGAGTGCAATGCTCATACTCTTTGTGTACGGTGTTGCCGAGTTTTACTTTTCGGTACGGGACCTGAAGTATGAGGTACATGCTTCGTCATTTAAAAACAATTTCGTAATTATGTGTCCCACAATAAAATCCTAAATAGAACAGTAAGGGCCGAAATTAATTAGTTTTGTTGATAGTAACTAATTTGTGTAGAATTTTTTGTTGAAAATTACTTGCACAAAAGAGAGCTTCGGCGCCGATATGAAGTTGTAGATAAGAGTTCTTGAAGATATGACACACGTAATTGATAAATATTGTAGGGTAAACGGTACAATTGTCGACCGCATGGCTTCAAAATGTATTTTGGTGCAATAATAATTTTTTTTTTGTCAATAATCCTCCAGGTTGTATCTCAGAAACAGTGACAGCTAGATTACAAAAATTACACAACTTGGCTATAACAATAAATACTGATCATAATCATTCTCCCGGCCTTATCCCTTTATTTGGGTTCGGGAATATGACAAATGTATTCATAACGGGACAAAACCCTCCGTGTGCCAACCCAAGTCGTGCTTGAACCGGTTTTTAGCACACTTTTATTAGGTCGGTACGTATCTATCGGGCGGCCCCCGACAAGGTGGAGAGACGACATCGTCAAGGTCGCGGGGAGACATTGGATGCAGGCGGCACAGGACCGCGCGTGTGCCGTTCTATGGGGGAGGCCTATGTCCAACAGTGGACGGAGAGAGGCTGAAGAAGAAGAAGAAGTATCTATCAATGTTATAATGTCTTTCATGCAAAAACTACTAAATGGATTTTAATGAAACTTTACAATAATGTAGCTTATGTGCCAGATTAACATATAGGCTAGTTTTAAAGAATACAAGGTTCCCGTGGGATAATAAATTGAGGGAAAGTGTTCTAAATTTCACGCGTACGAAGTTGCGGGCAACATCTAGTTATTTCTATACGTTCTCTTCCGGTTATCCGGTTGTCCGGACCCAGAGCGAGTTCAAAGCTTACAGTGTGCCATGAACAGTTAAGTTTACCCTATCAATAACTAACTATGTATGTTTAACTGATTGCGTTATCTTATCATTCGGAGCAATGTAGCGCTCCACTTTGGTCATGTATTTTCTTAGTAACTGTATAGGTACTATATATATATACACACATAATATTGATTACACATTTATTGACTTATGCACTTGAACAGTCTTGGTTATTTTTTAACCGATTTCCGAAAAGAGGAGGTGGTTCTGAAATTTCTAATGATAAACGTTGACATCCGTATGGTGACGGATTAAGAATACATGTACTATTTCTTTCCCAGGATGCTGTAAGAGCTAGATAAGGCATATCGTACACGGTAACATCTTTTGTAAGAGATGGAAAACTCGAAAATAAAACCCTCTGTCAATGAGCGCGGCACAGTAGAACATAATCTCTCCTAAAGTGGAGGAGGCCCGTGCCCAACAGTGGGACGTTTTATGGACTGGAGAGAGATCTATCTTTACTTATTATTAAACAAAGCCGTAATTTTTGTATGGATGTGAGCTATATCTTCAAAACTACGCAACGGATTGTGATGCGGTTTTTTTAATAGATAGAGTGGTTCAAGAGGATTTTTATTTGTATAACTTATCAAGGTTTGATTTCTAAATTCCACGGGTACGAAGTTGCGTGCAACAGCTAGTATATACACGTATAAACACCGTATTATGTAAAATTTAAAATAAATGGCTCCACGTTAGTTTAATTACTAAATTATTATAAAATATTTTATACAATATAAATATTCAAGCGAGATACATATGAAAGTGAAATTTCATCTTTTTTACATAAACGTTATTTAATTAGCTGTTGCCACGGTAACGACAATATTGTTGATTTAAATTGTTCATCATACAAGAATAGTTTATTTAGTTTTAATACTATCCAAAATTACTGGACCGAAATTAATGGAATTTGGTACACAGATAGACTCTGATTTTGAAAAACCGCCAACTACGAGTATGAATCGCACACGAAGTGTTCCCTATTGTAATTGTATAAATAAGTTCATTCCGTCTCTCTCAGACAATGTTATCTGTGTACATAATCCCTTAGCTGACTTTTACAGCATCCTTGGAAGGAAATAGAAAGAAAGAAAATAAGTTTTATTTTTAACATGAACTTATGACTAAAACAATGTGATTTTTATATGAGCGAAGACTATAATAATATAAAGAATAATAAATGTATAAATATATAAAGAAGTACATGCTAAAAATCAGACCCAGCTCCGCTAACGCTGGTATAAAACCAGCACTGATCTTCCGCTGGACCGTGTTAACTAGTGAAATAGAGTGGTGACACTTGTATTATTAATCCTTCACCATACGGACAATTGGCATTGTTCATTTTTTTTTTAAACTCATAATTCGAAAACCATTTCGGGGAATAGAGTTTCTCATCATAATCCATTAGTTTATTTTAGAAAATTTGCTATGTTAATGATTATTTTTCAAAAAAAGTAAATGATCTTTGTTTGCCCTTGAAATGAAAGACTTACAATTTTTAAGCACTTAGAGACACACTACTCTGTATAAGAGTTGTTATTGTTCATAGTGAACAACTAGTATGTGGTTACGACTTCCGTCAGCGCTGTCAAACAAAAATAAAAAAAGTAAACTATGTAAAAGAATTATTTATAAAAAAGTACAAAATAAAAGTAATTAAAAACTAGGAGATTTATAATGTTAAGGATACTAAAAATAAAGCAAAAACAGAAAAAAACACTAGGTAAAAATAAAGCAATTCCAAATTTTCGTGACGTACTTCCGCATAGAAATAAATCATCATCATTATCATCATCGCATAGATCAACTTGACAAGGTATAGATTAATGTGTTGTAAAAGCTCATTAGACAAAGGCAATGCACAGTCTGCATACAACTATGACGTCACAACATTAGTATAAAATATTTTCTTAAACTATTTTTATATAATATATATATTTTTTATATATATGTATTTTTTATTAAAATTTTTTATAATATTGAAATTAGTATCTTAATATATTTTCTAAAAAAAATATAAAAACAGCAGGTCAAAAATTATGAACAATGCCAATCGAATCTATTGAATCTTAAAATTAACTATACATAGTTACATATTTGTCATCATTATTGTATAGTCGAAGTGATTTGAACTTTAGACCTCCCATTGAAATGATAACAACTAGTTGATGAATTGTTAGATTTGTTCCAATCATTGGTTAGACAGTTTTGTTTATTGGTATTTGTTAGTGGCAAGGATGACAAAACATAATAATATCTTTGTAAAGTCTTGGGATATCATTGTAAGCTATAGCTACACTTCGTAGCGCTCGTACGCTGATACTTTTGATTCTAGGAAAAATTATTTTAAAATCCAGCTAAGGGATATTCACGGATAACATTCTATGTAAGAGACGGAAAACCCAAATCACTGTGCCTACACGCCTGTTCAGCGCGGCACAGTAGACCATAAACCATGTTAAGAGGATACCAAAATAGCTTCGTGCATTTTTCTATGTACGAAGTTTTCATTGTTTCTTTAGATTGAATGGCTAGAGTTCTAATTTTTAAGTATATGTTTTTTCAATATATTATCTAGGATCGCATAAACTCAGAAACACGATTGAAAAAAGTTTTCTCGATAGAAAATCTTGGCGAAACAACCTCTTAAATTTTTTATTTTTTTCATTTGTCGGTCTATTATCGCGTATTAACTAATGAAATAACTTTAAAAACATAAGTAACTATCATATATAGAAACACGTAAATCAGAATTAAAATATATTTAGTAGATTTTGAGTAAATAGGAAAAGTATCCCTAATTCTTCATTTTCTGTGCCTACTGGCTGTGTAATATGTACGTGTCGGCGATGATATACGATAATATTGATGTAGGCCCTTAAAGTGGTGTAAGGTCCGTGCATAACAGTGGGACGTTATATGACATATTGTAGAAAATCTTCAATAATTTAGTATAAATATTATGTTTTTAAGACGGCACGATACCAAATTATGCTCCATACAAAAGTATGGGTATCGTACTTCCGTTTTATCTTCGCGAAAGTTGAACCGATTTTAATAGTTTTTGCGTTATATTATAGATAAAGAGTATATCTATGCTTCTATCACTTTCTATTTTTCAAAAAAAAATAACTATAAGAAATAAATAACCGAAAAACTCACTATTTCGGTTTTCTTTAGATAAAGTTGCAGCGTCTATCACACAAATTTGGTAAAGTTTTACCACAAAAGAAAGTGATAGAAGCATAGATATACTCTTTATCTATAATATAACGCAATAATATACTCTTTATCTATAATAATTATCTATAATATTTCGCGAAAAAAAAAGGAAGTAGGAATCGCCTTTTTTCAAAGAATTTGTAGGTAAAATCCGCTTCATCTATATTTGTCCCTTTCAGCGCGGCGCTCGGAAATAGGGATAGCAATACCTAAGGCAAATACCTAAATGAAGAGTACAAGTACCCTCTTAAAATACGGCGCCGCAAGCGGCCAAATCGAAATTCGGAAAGTGCATATTAAAATATTGTCTCTTTATAATTGTCCATTTTCTAAACTCCTGGAAACCTTACCAAGTAACCTTGTATTTTTGAACCCGCTTCTTCGCGTACAGAAGTCGGACACACTACCGTTGTGGCTACGAAGTCCTTTAAAATCTCTCTCTCCCGCCAGCCAGTTAACGTGCCACTGTTGGGCACGGGCCTCCTCCACTTTAGGAGGGATTATGGTTTACTGTACCACGCTGACCAGGCGTGTTGTCCACGGTTTATTCCGTCTCTCACAGAGAATGTTAACTGGGAAGGAAAAGGGGTAGTGATTCTTGTTTTCTTAATCCATCTCCACACGGGCAAGTTAAGATGAAACTTAATATTCGTGAAATAAATAATATAAATATTACATATAATGGTCGCCTTATTATTATTTATATAATTCTTACATTAAGTAAATAATTTGTAACTTTCACTTTTCATTTTAAAAATATAAAGTTGGTTTTTAGGATTCCGTGCCCAAAGGGTAAAAACGGGACCCTATTACTAAGACTTCGCTGTCCGTCCGTCCGTCTGTCACCAGGCTGTATCTCAAGAACGGTGATAGCTAGACAGTTGAAATTTTCACAGATGATGTATTTCTATTGCCGCTATAACAACAAATACTAAAAATAAAATAAATATAATACTAAAAATAAAATAAATATGTTGCATAGATAATGGTACGGAACCCTTCGTGCGCGAGTCCGACTCGCACTTGACCAATTTTTTTTTATAATTTATTTTACGCGTTACGAAACATATAGCTGTTTTGTTATTATATAGTTAGTGATTTATGGTATTTATATCTTTATCTTAATGAGCTATTGGACGCGGTACGGTCGTCTAAAAAAAAAAAAGAACGACGCCCTGTTACGTCTGTCACCAGGCTGTATCTCTGGAACGGTGATAGCTAGAGAGAGGAAAATTTCACAGTTTGTGTAGTTATATCAGTTGATAATAAATGTTTATTATCATCGTTCTCCTACCCTTATCCCGTTAATAGGGATGATGGTTCGTGTGCGTGTCCAACCCGTACTTATCTTATTTATTCATCACTCACTCTACTTGTAGCCACATAAGGGTGACATATTATCTATGTGTGTGTGAAATACGTATTTATGTGTGTCTTCAGAGACACATATAGATACATATTTCACACACACATATGTATCAGATACAGGCTATACGTCTTATATGAAACATTATTAGAGTATGAAGTACGATTTAGCCAGGCTAAAGTTACGTGTCTTCAAGATTGAATGCGTTCCCACTATCAGGTTTATCTGTGGGTATACATAGGTCTATTGTGAATGAGTAATCGGCATGCCCAAGTTCCGACAATAGCCGATTGTTGCCGAATTGTGCCGATCACGTCACGGTTCGAGAGACGCCAGTGACGTCATATCCATCCAGATATCTAGAGCGGAACGGATGGACGTACGGTATTATAATGAGCGGTCAAGCGGGACGATAATTACCCCCTGTAGGTTCCGTAGCTGATAGGATAATGGCGTCAAATTGTTCCGCAAACTGTGGAACTGGTTACTCGATGCTTTCAGAGCCACTGTATAGGAATACCCCAAACATAACATAACCAACATAGAGGAACCAATTATAATGCGTCAAAAACTATTCTATCTCCAGCCAATTAATATCCCATTGTTAGGTACGGGCCTTCTCCACTATAGGAGGGATTATGGTCTACTACCTATACTGCGTTGAACTGTGTTGACACAGTGTTCTTTTTTAAGATTTCAGTCTCTCACAGAGGATTTGAACGTTGACGAATTGTGTTATTGACACTATTAATTTAGATTTTTTAGTTAAGTTTAGTTGTGCTAGTAGAATTGGTACGGTTTCTTCAGCTAATGGTTTTACTGTGTATAAGAATCTCTAAATATTCCGCCCGATGACGCGATACATTGTCACCTATTGCTAAGTGAATTGTAAGTGCTTTTTTTATATAGTTTTTTAATCTGTGCTTGCATTAAGTTTTTAGTTATAGTTGTCGTATTTAATCTGGTTTTGTGTGCCGGGTTTAGCGTTCCGTACCTCAAGGTAAAACGGGACCCTATTACTGAGACTTCACTGTCTGTCACCAGGCTGTATCTCATAAACGCTCATGTGAGAGCTAGAGAGTTGTAATATTTACAGATGATGTATATATTATGTTGATGATATAACAACAAATAATAAATACAACAATACAATAAATATTTAAGTGTACTCCCATACAACAAACGTTTTCAGTTTAACAAGATGACACACTTAGACGATGTAATTATGACGGTATGACGAATATATAATTATAACAAGAATAACGGTAGGTACGGATATCTTTGTGTGCGAATCCAACTCGTACTTGGCCAGTTTTTTTATCTAAGTGCATTTTTTGTCGACTCTGTTTATCTATGCTAAATTGCTAATAAAAGGTAATTGTTATCTGTGTGTCTGTGATTAGTTTTGCGGTTTAGGTTTTTGCCAGACTGCCAAGGTAGAAATATTCTTGATGCGTATAAATATTCTTTATGCGTCGTCGTCATCATCATCATCATAGCTTAATCGCCTTTTTAATTGTATGTCGTATTTAATTTATCTTTTTGATTTTGTGGCCACCTAAATTACTTAGTCATATTATATTGTCCGTGTAATGATGAAATAAGAATACAAAATATGTCACCACCCCATTTCTTTCCCAGCGTGCTGTAAAAGCCAGCTAAGGGATTTTAAACAGATTTATAAACATCTGTGAGAGCTGGAAAACTAAAAAATAAACTGTCTATTTAGTAAAAGCATAGCAAGTCAATTGCAAAACTTAATAAGCTGTCGATGTCAACATGCGTGGTCATAGCGGCATAGTAGACTAATTAGTCTCCCACAGTGCAGAAGGTCCGTGCCCAACACTGGGACCTTAACGGGCTGGAGAGAGATACAATTTTAAGTCATTTTGCAGTTGTCAATTTTATTTATGTCTAGTTTAAATTTGTTTTCTTTTTATGTTGTTACAGTGTTTGCATGCGTCTGTGGAGGGCGCCACTTTGATTCATCATATCAGGTTTTATTACGTAAGTTGATTTAGATTTTATTTGTGTTTTAGTGCCATCTACAGTGCACACAAAGACTTATGTAATTCCATTGGTTGATATTCTCACAATCCACAATATAAACGCACAGTAAGTGATGCACTGTTACTGTACTCTCCGTTAGCTATGAGTGTGTGTTGTTCTTGTAGGTTTTTCAACAGGGTCGCTTTGGCAACCCCTGTTGGAATAACGTTCTAAGGAACCGCCTAAATAATAAACATTTATGGCCATTTCACACATTATCCTCTGATACCAAATTAAATTTGACTATGCTTGTGTTTCGATTATCAGAATAAATACGCGTAGTAGATATAAAGCTTCCAGACGCGGTACAAACATTTGTGTGACGAAAAATTAAATACACGAATGACTGTGTAGTTCTTGTGTATGTCCTGTACGTTAATCGAACCCCACGTCCACGAGGCTCGTCAAAACAGTAATTATTATAGTAAGTCTATCGTCAGGTATTCCAAACTACAAAGAATTGATTATAGCGAAAAAGGGACCAACTGTTTTTATTACCGTGTAATATATTCGTGTTTTCGTAACTGGAGGGTAGTATCGATCGTGATTCGCGCCGCACCGGCGTCGGGTTGATTCGAGGGTAGCTTCTTTAAACCCTTGGCCACATTAACGGGATGCACGTGAGCGAGGAGCGGAAAATACAATATTTAAAACAAACTCAAAACTATTAAAAACTAATTCGTGAGGTTACGGATTAAGAATACAAGTGTCACTGCTTTTCCTCCCTAGGGTGCTGTAAAAGCCAGCTTATGGATACTGGACACAATACATATCCTCTGTGAGAAACGGAACTCTCTAAACTCTTCTTCGCGTCGTTATACATATAAAAATGCTCGCAGCGGATCCGCTATCCGCGCACGCGGTTTTACAAGGCCATGCCTTTGTAGTGGGTTCTTTTATGTGTTAGCTATATATTATTTTTATTCCTCTGTTATTTTATCGAAGTAAAAACTAGTTAGTCGTTATAGAAGTTGAATTGATGGGTGTGGAGCGATTCCATGTAATTAGACACGGCAAGGTCATGGTGTAGTAGGTTCGATAAATCCATGTTTTGGTGGCTTATCCCAAGAAAATATAAGTAAGTCTAGAAGAGCAAGAGTTTTCATTAAACAAAAAATGTAGAAGCGTTTATCAGCTATATCTATTAAAAGTCTACGATACCATACGTCAAAGCTAAACTCAAAGTCAAATAACATGATAGAGAAGCTCTTTTCACAAGTCAAAATCTAGTTCTATCTTTTATGCAATTTCTGCTGCAACCATTATGACTTTTGTCAGAAAATCGTTAGCCAGACAGTGTTTTATGAATATAATATCGTCTCCCTTCCGTTAATCCCTTAACGAGCTTTTCCAAGTCAACAAGTTGAACTTGACGCGTCAAGGGGTTTGCGTTTGAAATAATATTGACGCCCCTAGTGGGTAGTTGTATGACGTTCAGTTTTAATAGCGTATGATTGTCGATGTAGTTGTAGTCGTCTAGACGGTTGGAAAATGTGTTCTTTTTTTTAATTTTCACCATGCATCTTGGTGTTTACCTGTATAATAACGGTTTTTATGTTATGTTAGTAATACAGTTTGCTTGCGTATTGGAATTGAAGGGTTTTGGCTTATAAATCGACGTATTTTCAAATATTCTGCTTCTCCGCCCATTAATGTGTCCTACTTTTGAGAATGGACCTTCTACTTCTCGATATGTATATACATACTTTGTACACCGAACCTTCCCTCCTTACCGCCCTTAAAGTAATAAATTCATGTTCGTTTGTTCGGCGCAGTGGAGTATACATAGATGTCCTATTTCGATGGCAGTTGATGGATGACTGCGAGATTGCGTTCGAAAATTCGAAATTTAAATAAATTTCGAATACGTTTATGAATAAGAATGAAGTTATCTTGACGTTTCGTTGCATGGTCTTGATGTATTGTTGTTTTTCAAATGGAATAATTCATTGTATATTTTATGTGATTTAAATTTGATTTTGTAGATTGCGTATTGTCATCATCAACCCATTACTGTCAAGGTTAGCGTATACCTACAAATTTGTTTAACAAATATATGTCTGTTTTCGGCGGAGACGGACGGTGATTGAAAGGATTCGTTCGATTCAAATTTTTAAGTTATTTAAATTCCGAACATTATTGGTTACCGTTTTGTTTTGTAGATGACTTTTGGTTTGCTTGAAACGGAACTGGAAGTTAGTTGTTAGCTTTGAATTGCACATTTTTAAAACGGGTCGCTCTTAATGAGACTTCATGGTCTTTCCGTGTGTCACCAGGCTGTATCTCTGGAATGGTGATAGATAGAGAGCAGAAAATTTCGTAGTTGTATATTAGTTGATGCTATAACAACAAACACTTATCATCATCATTCTCCTGCCCTTATGCCATTATTTGGGGTTGGAAATAAGGCGAATATATACTTATAATTAACATGCGCACATTAATTTCTCTCTTTCCTCTGTAGGGTACGGGCCTCCTCAACTTCGGGAAGGCCTACCACGCCGTGCTAACCAGGCGTGTTCACACTTGAATTCTTTATGACGGACGCGACGTTAATTTTTTTCTTTATGTTTTTGATAACTGTTGAATAAATAATTACTAATGGTCTTATTCATAATGACTTTGGATCGTAGCAGATGACGCTCTATAGTCTCTGCCTACCCCCATGGGAAAAAGGCGTGATGTTATGATGATGATGATGACTTATCGGAGGTTTAAACGGAGATTTTATCGAAGAGATAATAAACGTTTTAACGTAAAAAGGCATATTATATTATGAATAACAAGTTTTTGACAATTTTCGCGAACCTAATTTAGCGAACTTTTAAACCTCCGATAAGTCATTATGAATAAGACCATAAATGTTAAACGAAGTTAGTGTCTACTTTCTTTATGCTTATAAATATATAGGTCTTTTTTTATTTTGCAATATTACTAACTGGTCATATACTTGTGCGTAGGCTTTCACTCTTAATGTAATGACTATCTTTATCTTTACTTATTATAAAACAAAGTCGTAATTTTTGTATGTATGTCCCTATGTGAGCTTATATCTTCAGAAATCCGCAACGTAGCTTGATGCGGTTTTTTTTAATAGATAGAATGGTTCAAGGGGATGGCTTTTTTCGCATAATTTATTGGGGTTTATTGGGTTATATTGGATGAGATATGAATAAATTTGTCGAGAAATTCGGACGCGCGCGAGCTATCAATGAAAACGCTGCCTTATCTATGTGAGGTACAACAAACTAATGTATGGAAGAATTGTTTGTTACCTATAGTTCTTCAAAAAAGTTTGCGTTGTCTACCTTTTAAGGGAAACCCGTTGTACCCATAATAATGTCAAAAAAATTATCAAATTCAATGGGGTGTTTTCAAAAGCTATTTATGTGTATATAGTAATATTGTTTATCAAATTAAATAGCTTAGTTAGTTTACGCAATTAATATAGATTATAACTGCTCTTTACAGCATGCAATTTAAGTGAATATCTTAGGAGATATGACGAAAAAAGAATTACGCGCTATAAAATAATATACTTGAACTGTTGGCTAAGCAACGCGAACGTTTGCTCGGTCTTCTATCCATACTCCAGTGTTTGGATATGTAAGGTTGTTTATTGTGCTTTCACGTAAAGACTTACTGGATGGATTTTTATAAAACTTTCCAATAAAAAATGGAATAGAAAATGAACTTATTTTTTATCTTTTTTACCGCGGGTAACACCGCGGGGCGCAGCTAGTAATTAATATACTGTAATTGTTGTTCAAACATTGTATTTAATTAATTAAAACATTCATTCATTATACATAGTAATTTATTGACGTACCTATTGGTCTAGTTAGTGGTACATGTAACGGACTGCCATTCACGGGATTGCGGGTTCGATCCCCACACAGTACAAGGTATTTGTGTGATAATTATAATTGTAATATAAATGTTTATACTTCGTCTGTGTGTTTACTATGTATTATAAGTACCTATGTATTTATAAAAGAAAATTATTATATGTAGTATATATGTATTATGGTACCCATAACACAAGCATATAAGCTTAGCTTGGGACCAGAAGAAGTTGTGTGAAATGTACAGAATATATTTATTTATTTATCCTTTATCTGTCTCTTACACCCCCCAGGGGAGGAAGTAGGTACATGACATTTATGTTTAAACAAAGTAAAGGTGACAACCCTAACGTTGATATTTTATTCGGATGATGTCCTATGCGTCCTGCTGGCCGATATTCGCAGTGAGCACGCACCTCGCTCACGTGCCACACCCCAACCTCCGCAATTAATTGACTTCGTCCGCGTTGTGTGCTGGTTTCCTGTATACCTATCGAAATATGTAACTAGGGTTGTCAGAATATATTTATTTTTATTATTTAACTTCGTTCCATATAATATTGTTTTGTAATAGTTATCTTACAATATATCTCTTTCTCCAGCCCATTAACGTTCCACTGTTGGGCACGAACCTCCACCACTTTGAGAATGATTATGTTCATATAGTATATAAACACGTACATTACACAGAGTTTGTTTACGAGTTTTCCGTCTCTCACTAAAGCCTGCAATACATGTTGGGCGAGCGTCGCCGAGTGAACGCCAATACCAACGTATAGACAGTATATTTGCGTTGTCTTGCCATCGCTTAGTGTCGCTCGCCTAGTTACTCGTAGCTGAGTAAAATCAAGCGCCAACGTGTATAGAACTCATTTGGCATAGTTTGTCACGACTTGTGGTCGCTCACGACCACTTATTTACGACATTAAATAAATTCCAGCAGCAGCGATAACTTCTACGTCGTCATCCATCTTGTTTCAATTTACAATACAAACTGACGGAGCCCAACGTGTGGGCATATCTTCAAAATTCGTCTATATTGGCCATTTGCATTGGTTTTCCGATACACTTGCCGAACATGTAGGCAGTACAAGGCAGTAGCACTTGCCTGGTATTAATTTGCCTACGCTCGCGTTTGCCTGCACTCGGCCAAAGTGTATTGCAGGCTTAAGATTATGTGTACAAGGCGTGTTGGTACTGGGCTTACTTTCTAGTTTTCCGTCTCTCACAGAGGATGTAATTTGTGTACAATATTCCTTAGCTGGCTTTTACAGCACGCTGGGGGAAGAGATGGGGCGATGACACTTATATGTTTAATCTGTCACCACACGGACATTCTATTAAGATTTATTTTGACATGAGCTGAGTTTTTCAATTAGTGGCAGCCCTTAGGTGTTCCAAAGTAATTTTCATAATTATATGGTAATTAATTAGGCCTATACATATACAAGGTGTCCCAAAATTCAACGATAAGCGGGTACCAAAAGTTAGACCTACTCATGACTACTCAAGAAAAAAAATAAAAAAAATATCGTAATTTATTTTAGAGATATAAAAAAAGTATTAAAACCTTTGAAAATTGACACCCCCTAATGTATTTTAACTATAATTACCACAATTTTCCAAATATTTCCGATATTCTGCACTACACGTTTCCATGTTACATTAGGTTTTGGCTGATTACTGAGATTTCGGTCACCAGCGGCCGTATTATGAGCTCTTATTCCCAGGCCGTTTACGCCGTGAATGGAACTGCGCGGCAAATTCGTAATCCTACTAATATTATAAAGGCGAAAGTTTGTATGTATGGATGTTTGTTACTCTTTCACGTAAAAACTACTGAATGGATTTGAATGAAACTTTACCACAATATAGCTTATACATCAGAATAACACATATGCTACAAATTGGCTGGACCGATTTTGATGAAATTTTATTTTATACAGAATTGTATGGCAAAACAACGTTTGCCGGGGCAGCTAGTATGAACATAACTCCCAGCCATCCAGTTCGCTAAAACAGTCATAGATTAATATGTTTATAGTGAAGGTACAACTAGAACTTTAAGTACTAACTAAAATTTTTCAACTAAATGTTTTATGTTTACCATAATACATAATTTAGTCAGGCAGTGTACGGCATGCTTGGAACTTGCATGATTTTTAAAAAGCTCATAATACGCCCCCAGGTTGTATCTCTGGGTAGGTTATAGCTAGAGAGCGGTGCTACAGTATGCCTTTTTCATGCTCCTCTGTCAGCCGTCATTTCTGTATTTATTCCGCCTTCATTCATATGTTCTTTTACAAAAGCCATCCATCGTTTCTTCGGCCTCCCTTTACCTCTGATTCCCTCTACATTAATTATTAGAACACTCCTAACAATGTTACTATCCTCCCGTCTCAATACACGACTGTATCAGCTAGATAACCGCTCGTTTTTCTATCACTGGCTTCACTTTCAGATTTCTTCTAATATACCTTGTCTTATCCATTCCCGTCACACCACACATTCAGTTCATTTTTCTAGTCCGTTGGCCGGTTTTTTTAGTTTTGAATCTAACTCGACAATAACCAGATGCACAAAAAATATTTGTGTTATAATTAAGCCAAATAGGAATCGAGTTTACAATTTCGAGGGATCACAATCTATAATCACTATTCTATATACTAATCACTATTGCCGTTAAAAGAAGGTAGATAAATACCGGACGTATATCTCTGCTAGTAAAGCCACAGGCAAGTATTATGTAACACACACAACTGATGTCATGAACCAATTAATGTCAATGCCACCACAACGTCGGGCGTGGTCACATTCACAGCGGTGACAGACATACGACATTATAAACTTGTATAGAAGGGAACACAACAAACCTTTGCCATTTTATTCTGCTAACAAAGCTTTTTGAATTATCGACACCTATTATTTACACCCAAGACTTATTAAAAGTATGCGGATAGAAGCAATAGAAGTTTTTACGGATTTAGCTGCTATTAGTCGTAGCGTGTGCCAATACACCTGGTCAGCGCGGCACAGTAGACCATAATCCCTTCCAAAGTGGAGGAGGTCCGTGCCCAACAGTGGGACGTAAATGGGCTGGAGAGAGAGAGTCGTAGCGTAATGTAATATAGCCTAGATAGCCTTCCTTGTTATATGTACACAAAAAACACAACACCGAAAGAATTTCCCAAATAGGACAAGCGGTTCCTGAGATTAATGCGGTCAAACAAACAAACTCTTCAGCTTTACAACATTAGTATGGATTTATAGTTATGCATTTATAAAAATAAGTATTAGCTATTGGTATACTACTTAAAATAACTTGACAAACATGTTAATAGCTTTATTTGGTACCAGAGGACATGCGAAATAGTCGTTGTTTGTTATCTGACTGTCACGGTAGTTAATAACATTGATTTTCCTCTAATTCTAATTATAATGTGTAGAAAATAGCCAACAAAACTAATTTCAATTGTATACCTACCTAGACCTACTACGACAAATCTATCTATATACTTATAATAAGAGATAAAATGTGTTGTATGTATTTAAATAAACGGATACGGACGGTCAGCGAAGTGTCAGCAATAGGATTCCGTTTTACCTATCCTAAAAGCAGAAATCCTACGGACGGAATCCTAAAAGCTATACCATTTATCCAAAATGATATCTATGAATCATACATTCTATTATCTGTAATTATTATTGCCTCGCCGTTTTATTCATAGTAAGACCTTGGCGAAGTTGAATCACTTATGTTGCGAAAAAATTATCATCATTTTGCATCAGTATTTACTACTCCAAAAAGGTGGGCTTAGTTAGCGCCCTACAACCATTTTAATGCCGCTTTACTTGCTGAGTCTCCTGTGTAGTTTTAGTTTTTCGCTACCAATTCCTCTTTGCAACCGTGTTTAGGTCATAAGACTACCAAGCTGGGAAGCGCCTTCACTTAAACCTGACTACACCATCAACTCTTCGACGGACTGTGACGTTCTTGTGCTTCTTTAGAGAGTTTATTCTGCCAGCAAAACTTGGTAGTCCCGGTACCCAAACCACAAACAGAGTTGCACTTTTTAATTCTAGAACTCGTCTGTCCCTCGGCCATCGGCTGTTCGTTAGACATGGTCAGTCCATTGTCACTTTAGCGAATTTTACTAACATATCGTTACATACAGGGTGTCCCAGAACTCAACGTCAAGCCGAAACGGGGTGACAGGATAGATCATAACCATCACGAGAAAAATCAGAAAAAAAATCTATCCCATGCAGTTTGAAAATTATGGGCATTTTAAGAAAAACCTAGAAATTTGGTCTAACTGTACCATTTTTCGGTTATTGTGGTTAATTTTTATTATTTTTGGTCATTTAAACTTTGGAACCGTAACCCTAAATAACATCTCGAGAATCACAGTCTAAAATAATGACACAATTACCCCAAGTTTCCTAGAATTTAGACTATTTGTTAAACTATGAATTTAAAATTTTCAAACTTTGTCGACTTTGAAACACCCTCCTTTAAAAAAAATGTACTAGAGTGCCTTGGCAAGTGCCATTAAGAGTTGGCGCATTTAATCAGGATTGTAAAATGGTACAATACTTGTAAGTTTCGTACTAAAAAAAACGAGTAAAAAATAAAAACCTCAAGTAACCCGATTTTTGCTAACCCATTTTACTCAGGAAAAATGTTTTTTATTCGCACAAGCCCTTGGTAGGTTCTTTATTTTACGGCAAAATGATGAGAGAGATGGATAGTGGACATGTTTGCCATGAGCGAGCGAGACAGATAGTGACGCCACGCAGTGAGACGGAGATGCATCGTTTAAACGAGTGCGAATGAAACAGATACAGACGCCATACCAAGCAAATAGCTACGCTGCCAGTCTGACACCAGTTAGTACATTTCGCTCATTCGTCTACTGCGCACCTTTCCGTATTCGCTTGTGTTAATTTAGTACTGACAACTTTGGCTTTTCTTTTTGGACTTGGATTTTTGTGAATTGGACTTGTTGATTACATACCGGCAACTTTGGCTTCTCTCTTTTGGAATTGGACTTTTGTGTTGACATCCTTCTCATCACTATGCCTACGCGCTACACTTCACAAGAATATGCGAACATGCATCTCATTTATGGGGAATGCAGATGCAACGCAAGTGCCGCCGCTAGACTTTATCGTGAAAGATATCCAAATTTAGAGCGCTATCCGGATCACCGCGTGTTTGTTAATGTGCACCATTCACTCACAGAGGACGGCCATTTCCCGAATCAAATACGGGCTGGAGGTAGACCTCGCTTTCCTAACGAAGAAGAAGTGTTGGAAGAGGTCGCAGATGACCCAAGTATTTCCGTTCGTGGAATTGAAGAAAGAACGGGAATACCCAAAAGCACAGCACATCGTATTTTACAAAGAGCTGAAATGCATCCATTTCACGTACAACGAGTTCAAAGTCTTCTCCCTCGAGATTATCCTGAAAGGATTTCATTTTGTAGAACAATGCTACAGAGGCATAATGAAAATCCCCAATTCATCCAAAAAATTCTCTGGTCAGATGAATCTACATTTAAAAAAGATGGCTACATAAACTTACACAATTTTCATGAGTGGCATGTGGAGAATCCACATTTAATGCGAGAAGACCGATCCCAATATCGCTTTAAAGTTAACCTGTGGACAGGAATTTTAAACGGCAAAATAGTTGGGCCTTTTGAGCTGCCTGAGAATTTGAATGGCACGAATTACCTAAATTTTTTACGAGAAAATTTACCAAGTTTGTTAGAGGACGTACCACTAACAGATCGTTGCCACATGTGGTATCAACAAGATGGCTGCCCAGCGCATTACGCAGTGCAAGTAAGAGATTTCCTTGACCAAGAATATCCGGGAAGGTGGATTGGACGTTCAGGCACTATCTCGTGGCCAGCCCGTTCCCCAGATTTAAATCCCCTGGATTTTTTTTATTGGGGCGTTCTCAAAGAAAAAGTTTATTCTAAGCCCATTGAGAGCGTAGCCGAGCTGCGTGAACGAATTTCTCAAGCTGCTGAGGACATCAACTCTCGAGGATATGCCCGGCTAATAAGTAGATCTTTTTTAAGAAGATGTAGGGCGTGTGTTGAAGCTGATGGTAAACAATTTGAACATTTGTTTTAATAAAAAATGTTATTTTCAAATCTGACTTTTATTCCAATAAACCTAAACAAAACAAGGTCAACATTTTTCATTATTTTATTAGTATTTTGTTGCTTTGGTAAAAGTGGCGTCACTATCTGTCTCGCTCGCTCATGGCAAACATGTCCACTATCCATATCTCTCATCATTTTACCGTAAAATAAAGAACCTACCAAGGGCTTGTGCGAATAAAAAACATTTTAACTGAGTAAAATGGGTTAGCAAAAATCGGGTTACTTGAGGTTTTTATTTTTTACTCGTTTTTTTTAGTACGAAACTTACAAGTATTGTACCATTTTACAATCCTGATTAAATGCGCCAACTCTTAATGGCACTTGCCAAGGCACTCTAGTACATTTTTTTTAAAGGAGGGTGTTTCAAAGTCGACAAAGTTTGAAAATTTTAAATTCATAGTTTAACAAATAGTCTAAATTCTAGGAAACTTGGGGTAATTGTGTCATTATTTTAGACTGTGATTCTCGAGATGTTATTTAGGGTTACGGTTCCAAAGTTTAAATGACCAAAAATAATAAAAATTAACCACAATAACCGAAAAATGGTACAGTTAGACCAAATTTCTAGGTTTTTCTTAAAATGCCCATAATTTCCAAACTGCATGGGATAGATTTTTTTTCTGATTTTTCTCGTGATGGTTATGATCTATCCTGTCACCCCGTTTCGGCTTGACGTTGAGTTCTGGGACACCCTGTATAGTAGTGGCGTCTCACTTTCCAGTCCAATAAAATCTCACTGTTGGGCACGAGCCTTTTCGCTTATTATTTGGTTTACTATACTGCGCTAACTAGGCATAGGGTTTTTAGTTTTACGTTTCTCACAGAGGATGTAATATACCTTAGCTGAATCTTACAGTGCCCTGGGGAAAAATCGTGGTGGTATCACTTGTTTCCTTAATACGTCAGCACACGTAGTGATTATATGCATAACGTTGTCTAATAATATGTAGGTTAAATAAAAATGACTTATAATGTCTGCCATTAGCTTTGAAACAAAAGATGTGATGATATCTTTTCTCAAGCTTTAGCAATTAGATTTATCAATTAGATTTATTCTTTATCAATTAGAATTAATATGATAGCCCGAAGATTTGCGCGCTGTTCTTTTAAGGTTAAAATTACGCTCTTCAAAGCGTATTGTACATCGCTATACGCGTGCAGTCTTTGGGTAATTTATACCAAAAAGAAATACAATGACCTCCGAGTCCTGTACAATAACGCCTTCAGGATGTTGTTGGGGCTACCCCGTTATTGTAGTGCCTCGGGTATGTTTGCGGATGCGCACACTGCCTGTTTTCACACAACGATGCGTGCACGAGCCGCTTCATTGGTGCGCCGAGTGCGGGCTAGCTCTAACACTATTCTGAAGATGATAGCATCTAGATTAGACTGTCCTTTTATTAGACATTGTTGTGAAAGGCATGTCTCAGTACCAATGCCAGAAAGGAGATTGTAGAATGCGCTTGTTCCACTTCACTTATATTTTTGTTGTATTTTCGTTGTTACTTGATTTTTAAATATTCTGTTTTTTAATGTATTTTTAGTTACTGCTGATTTTAAATTGTTTATATATATATTTTTTTTTTTTTCATTCTGACATATATTATTTTGATTTAATTTGCAATATTCATACTACATATTCTTAATTTATTTACTAATGACATTTTTATTGCTCAGATAATGTATGTATATTTGTTAGTGTAAATTATGTACCTACCTATGGATTTCTATTATCCGAAATAAAGAATTTGAATTTGAATTTGAAATTTAGCAACATCTTGGTCTCAAGATGGAAGCGTTAAGCGGAAATTCAAATAAAACTAATCCACAGATCATAAGGCTAAATAGTTACTGCTTGTTGTTTTAAAATTTCAGCCAACTCTTGGGTACGGCCTCCATCGCTTCGTGAATGTATATCTATCTGGTCTAGTTACGCCACGCTGACCAATTGTGTTGGCTTAGGGTTTAATTTCGAGGTTTCTGTCTCTTAAAGCAGTCGGTATCTGCTTACAATATCGCTTAGCCAGTTCTTACAGCTCACTACGGCCGTTCAGAGAATGCATTCCTGACACCTATCAGTTAGTCACGACTAGTAATGGGCACAACATAACACCCAAAATGAACCGCCACGTTATTTTTAAGATTATTTTCGTTTTAAATTGGCGGAATCGTTTAAAATTGATATTTTAGTTATTTAAGTGGAAACCAAAATAGGGTAATATTAATATAATAAAATTGTTTAATTTATTCTTTGTTACAAAGTTACAATCTGTATTTCTATTCAATAAAGTACATTGAATTGAATGTGCGTACAGAATATTAATCAGACTCCGATTCGCTTGCGGAGGTGGTGTCTTAATTATCATCTTCGCCTACATGTATAATTTATATTATTATCAATAACAGAATCAATCCTGATATCTCGGTCAAAATGTTACACAATCAGGTTTTTAGTCTTCTCAACAACCTTTGCCCAGTCATCTCTTGTGAACATGTCTCTTGTCATCTCTCATCTCTTGTCATCTCTTCAACCACTCTTTAAATGTAGTGGCATTCATTTCCTCGTGGTAGTCATTTGTGGATTTTGATTGAAATGCCAGTAACGCGTTCTCCACAAAGCCGTTTTTTGCAGAACCTGCGTGGGATATTATCAGACGGGCCCCCTTACCCATTGGTGCTTTCGACGTCGACGCTTGTGTATCATCCGTCCAAGAACGGGAAACCGTGTGATTGGCGTTTAGCCATGTCTCGTCAATGAACACGACATTATTCCAGTTATCAATTTCTTTTGCTTCTCTCAAAAAACTTATCCGTTTTAAAATTATGTCGTATCGTTCTAATAATATTTTTCTTTTGTCTGTTTTTGTACGAAAAACCAATATCTTATAAGATTTTGGTTAAAGCAGTTTTACCCCCGCTAAACAGTCCAGCTTCTCTTAACGATGCCAAAAGCTTCTTCCTGTTGAGATATTCATTTCTGAAATAGTAACCATATTCATATATAGTATATATTATTATATATATTATAGTAATAGATTTCTGATTGCATCGGCGTCAAAGGTGTCAATATCTGTCACGGGTTTAGTTCTACGTGTCTTCTTCGGAGTACGTAAAATATTATCTTCCGTGCCAGTAGAGCCGACCTTTTCTTTATTAATATTTGTTATCGTTCGTTTGCTAACCCCAAGCGCCTGAGAGACGCGTTCTTGCACTTGTTCGACAGGTACCAGGGGTCCGCCATTTTGCCACTCCCGCTCAAAGTAATCTTGCAGCTTGATGATTAACTCACGGGCTCCACTTTTCAATGTTTGTCCACGTTTAGGCATTATTATACACCAAAAGTAAAAAGAACGCAATACAAAACACAATCGAAGTCCGATTTAGCGCCGATGTCAGTTTGAAAAGCAGAAACAGTCCATTAAACGAAAGCCGGGTAATCAAATAAAAACAGATCGAAAACACTTGAAGAACGTGGTCTATGCGCAGGAAACGACAACAGACGACTGTTTTAGCGTCACAAAATGGCGGCCCATAACGCCATTTGGGGTTACCATTTTTAGGGTTCCGTACCAAAAGGGTAAAAACGGGACCCTATTACTGAGACTTCGCTGTCCGTCCGTCCGTCCGTCCGCCTGTCACCAGGCTGTATCTCAAGAACGGTGATAGCTAGAGAGTTGAAATTTTCACAGATGATGTATTTCTATTGCCGCTATAACAACAAATACTAAAAATAAAATAAAATAAATATTTAAGGGGGGCTCCCATACAACAAACATGTTTTTTTTACCGTTTCTTTCTCGATACTAATAACGTTGCCTTATGTTGCATAGATAATGGTACGGAACCCTTCGTGCGCGAGTCCGACTCGCACTTGACCAATTTTTAATCTAAGTATAAAAATGCTAGTAATGCCATTTGGGGTTACCATTTTCAACCTAAATATAAAAATGCTACTTTCTTTCGCGCGTTCGGTTTGGTCGTAGTTTTATTTTTATATTTAATAAAAGTTATCTTATAGTCCATTATTTTAAAATTCTTACAAAGAAAAAAAAACGTATTATTTTATAAAGTATAACTGTATAAGAACAGATTATGATACTATTATTGCCTGTTATTGCTAGCACAGCACTACAAATATAAAGCGCTGACATAACCTTGTAATAGCGCAGTATAGATTTAGGAAAATATTGTTTACCAAGTTATTTGACACTCAGTTTGGCACAAAATTATAACATGCATTGATTATTGATATAATAATGTTGTTTTAATGCTCATCAATTGTTAAAACGGTAAACAACCAGCAAAAATATTTTTATCGTAACTGCAACGCCATTACAAAGTTACGTCGTCAGTTCAATCGCGACGTGTCTGGAACGAATTCTCTGAACGGCCGTAGTATAGGGTAAAATGAGATATACTTGTATTCTTATTCCGTCACCATGCGTAATAATTTCATCGGTGGAGGTCTCACGATTCTCGATATTTTATCTTTTAGTCAAAATGTTATAACTTGTACCATGATCATGATAGTTATTGTGTAATGTTTCTATGTAACAACTTAAATGCAACAATGGGATAGTGGCATTTTTAAATGTTAACTTGTCTTTTGTGTAATCAAGTTTAACAGTTTGCTTATCTAGTGAAAGGAATTATTCAAGTCTTTGAGAAAGAAAAACTGGATTGTATGAAAGAGATAGGCAGATGTGTCGTCAGACAGAAGATAATTAACTTAATAGTAGTTTGAAAATAAAACCCTTGGAGATTATTACATTGTTATTAGTTTATGTGTGCAACATTTCGAATCATTTTGAATAATGTTTTCAATACTGTCCTACCTATCCCAGCCCATCCATTTCCCGCAGTTGGGCACGAGCCTCGTCCACTTTATAAGGGTTTTTGGTCAATTATGCCACGCGAACCAGTCGTGTTGGCACAGGGTTTATTTTCTGTCTCTTACAGTAAGTTAATATTTACTGGTAACAATATCCCTTTGACCAGTGACTCTTACAGCACTCAGGGGAAGTCATGGGGTCTTGTGTTCTTAATCCGTCACCACGCGGAAGTATTTAATACTCTAATTCTAGTAAAAACGTAAATTGTTGATATGTATGTACTCGTATCTAAAATAAATATTAGTTGATGTGACACTTAGCGCCTTGCATTTATACTTTGCATTCCAATATGGCGTTGCAGCCACAGTATAGGCTACAGTAGTAGTGAAACTAAAGTGTCATATTGTGTTATCTACAATTTAATGGTGTTTAAACGCCCGAGAACAACATATTCCGATATCATCGCCGATGTCCTTCTAAAGGGTCCAATGCGGCATTTGTAGATATTTTTTCGTTTCCACTAGATTTCCACTAGAATTTCTACATGAACTGTAAGCTCCGTCTTTGGAAATTCAAGTCAATTGGAAGCGGTAGGTAGGAGAATGTTGACGTTAAAGTGTGGTGCCAATTTAAACTTGCTTAGCGAAAATCTCGGTTCAAGTTTATGGAACGGTGCAGTGTTTCTGAATGCACATTATCTGAGTGTGCCGTTTCCACCGCTATGTTCGTAGTTTCACTACTGCTATATGTACTGTGGCGCTCCTATTATTTACATAAATGATTTAAAGTTACGTGACGAGACTTCGATATGTTTGTTTGTATATCAATACGTGGGGATATTAATAGACAGATGTGTGTATGTGTTTGTTCAATCTAAATCGTGACATAGAAATTTTGCTTGGACCTGTGGCATAATAAATGTGAATATTACACATCTATATTACTTACTGAGAATTCTCTATTCGTCTGTCCGTCATCATTCTCCTGCTTAGAGTAAACCAAATGGAGCAGTAAGACATACTGTTTTCTTTGACAAGTATACTACCGGGTTGGCAGGGTGTCAAGGTACACCAAACAAACAGTATAGGTACCTACCTCAAAATCGCCTTGCTTACAGTGTCCGTATACATTGAGTATGAGCATTGCTCTCATACATTTTGAAGCAGGAATCGTCTTATATTATCGACTCGTGTTGGATGGGATGTATGGTTATTTCTGCACTAAGTTCTCCTGCCCTAATCCCATCATTCCGGGTCTCTTTATGTGCGAGTTCAACTCATACTTAACCGGTTTTTTTTTCTATTTCCTAGTAATTCCGTTGTGAAACTTACAATTACATAATTATGACTACATTATTCTACAACTATAAACACACCTTAAAACATAGCATGAAAGTACTACCTGTACTAAAACGCTACCTCCCTAAAAATAGGGTGGTTACCGGGTCACACCTCGGAATTCACGACGAACGTTGACACGAAAAACTAGCGCACTTTGTGAATACGTAATGTACGAGTATGCTGCACACAATATGGCAGGATTTTTAAAACCCCTATAGAAATGGACTTGAGTACTATAATATATGTAACATACTAATCCAAAAGAGCTCCATTACACCAGTTTTTCTCAGGGATTGCGAGTCCTGAACTGGTGATAGGGGGAAAAATTGGACTTATCATATGAGCAAAATTTTGTTTAAAAACTTTTAAGTGAATTTCTATTGTTTATTTTCATTCAATACATTACATTAACGTCCCAATGCTGGGCAGTGGACACATGCCTCCTCCACTTTGGGAGAGTATTTGGTCTACAAAGCCGCGCTAACCAGATGTGTTGGCATATGGTTTAGTTTCGAGTCTTCCGTCTCTCACAGAGGATGTTATCTGCTTTTACTAACTGGCTCTTACAACAGCTTATAATGGTTTGGTGATACTACATTGTTCTTAATCCGTCACCACACGAATAATTATTTTCGGTGTTAATAGTTATTTAAAATGTGGTCTTACCTTAATTTCTTCTTCACTGTAAAGGGTGATTGACTAAAAAGAAAATAATATGTTACTACATTATCAATTAATTGAATATTTTGTAAACTAATTATGGTACCACGTTGGGCGCCAACTATTTGACGCAGCTCAATCAATATAGTTGACACGCTCGATGTTTGGTGCCAGCGTCAGGCTGTCGCTGCTTTTATTTGTTAACTAGCTTAGAGCATTTTTCCAACAGGAGTTAATAATATAAAGCGAGCCCCGCTGAAAAATTAATAAGAGCAGTGCTCATACTCATTGTGTACGATCACTGTTTTCCCTTAGTGTGCCTGAGGTGATTTTGGGCACAGCGAACAAAAATAACCATGGCCCTTAATCTCAAAAAATTGGCGAAAATATTGGCTTTTTTTAAAGAAAATTGGGTCAATTTTGTTTCTGTGCCAGAATAAAATGTATAATCAACATGTTTTCCGGAAATTAAGTTAATATTGTTAGCACAAAAGAGGCTTTTACCAAGAAATGGTATCCCTTGGTAGGTAAGTATGACGTCACACGTCACGTCGCTTACCATCAGGAGGCATTGGATCAAGTGCTGGCAAAGTAATATGTTTTATGTAAAAAAAAAAACACTAACTCATCCTATTCTCGTGAAGGTCGATCGATACGGGTCAGTGAACTGCTGTCTCAAGTTAGTATAAAAATAATGTTATATTGTTAGGTATGTTACATAGTCCCAAATTAAGCTTTTGTGTATCGTCAACCTATATTGTTAACCAGTTAAGTCCGTTTTCGAGTAAAATGGACTTTATTATTTAATAAAAATTTAAGGTCTGTCGTAACGGTTAAATAAAAAGTTTGAAAATATTCAGTTTCTCCTTTTTATGGTTCCGTAACAATACGTAAAGTGTGGCCCTATTACTGAGACAAGCTGCTGTATCGAATATCAGGTACGGTGATAGATAGAAAGCTAAAAAATTTCACACTAAGTATATCAGTTGATGATATAATATAACAAATACGATAATTTTGTTCTTCTGCCCTTAAAACTCTTTACTTTGATCGGGAGTATGACGAATATCTTATGTTATTATAAAATAAAGTCGTACTTTTTTACGTATGTCCCTATTTATGAGGGCTTAGAGTCTAAGCCTTAGACCTTCAAAAGTACGTGATGGATTTGATTGATGCGGTTTTTTCAATAGATAGAATGGTTCAAGAGGATGGCTTTTTTGTATAATTTGTTAAGGTTTGTTTTCTAAATTCGACGCGTATGAAGTTGCGGGAAAGCTGCTATTATGTTATATTTAGTACGAAACCTTTGGCGTGCGAGTCCATCTCGGCACTTGATCTTAAAAACCGACTATCATACTATGAATGGTGGTATTATTACAGTGTGATTCATAAATATCTCGCGTTATAACCTCGTATGTACGTACCCAAAGTCGACCTCAATATCACAATTAGTGGTTACAGACAAAGTATTGTTGGAGGTCGCAGACCCTATGCTGTGGTATGTGACCCTTGCTTCCTCACTTATAATTGAATAAGACATTATATCACCAGGCAATGGACGTACCCTGGATTTTGTTGACAACTGAATCTCTTACACTGGTTCTTTTCAGTGGATTGCTTGACCACAACCAGTGGTAGTGAAATATGTATATGGATTTTTCTTACAAGTAGTTATTAAAGACAGATAAATTAAAAACTCATGCAAAATATGGTGTTTATTGTACGGGAGCCCTCTTAAATATCTGTTGTATTCTGATTATTTGTTGTCATAGTCATCACCAAATATACATAACCTGTGAAAATTTCAAATCTCTAGCTATCACCTTACGGGAGATAAAGCCTGGTGGGTTGAGGCGTTCTATACAAGACAAATCCAACAGGTGACAGAAAAAACGTCTTGTTGTTTCGTATGAATATTCATGGACATTCCACAAAACGTTCTTAGTCCCAACTGTCCCAAGCTATATGCTTATGTTATGGGTACCAGAATACAGATATACTATGTACATAAACTACTTTTCTTTTGTGAAAACACACAAATGATTGTACTGTACGTGGATCGAACCCGCGACCTCGTGAACGACAGTCCGGTACATGAACCACTACACCACGTAGATCGTCCGTATGTACTATTCCATTAGTATGTATTAGAAAAACTTATTGTAATTGGTCAGTTTTGGCTACATGCCCACAACTGATCAGAACGCCATCTATCTGTGACTAATACATACAATAATAGCACCATTCATACGCTAATGTTCCGTTTTTATTAGCACTGTATTGGTTTTTATTAGAGTTCTATAGAAATGGTTTGATACGAGGTCATATTCAATTCGGTTCCGTATTTATTGTGTCGAACAAATTCGGGCATAAATAATTTTGTTTAGATTTAAAATTTAGAAAACACGCTTGTAAAATCCTGTATATATTTGGTTGTAATTATTACATTATGATTGTTCGTTAATATGTTTTAGTTACAAATTAATACAACTACAGTAAGTGAACAATCAGTAACAAAGATTAGGTAACACAAATTAATAAATAATAAATAAATATTTTTGAACATTTCACACAACGTCCTCTGGTCCCAAAGTGAGCTATATTTCTATGCTGGTGTTATGGGTACCAGAATACGGATATAATACATATACAATACATAGAACACCCAGCCGTAGTGCAAACATTTGTATGATTATTATAAACATCACACAAATGATTGTTGATTTATCAATCTATGTGATGTGTGATGATAAAGCAAAAAATGGAGAACTCCTAAATTCTCGCTATATCCATTCTGCCTACATCGTAAGGGTTCTCGCGTGATAATTAATTAGGCCGGAATAATTCATAGTAAGTGCAGGTTGCCGCTCAAATCGGATTGAACGGCTTTTAAGGGCGTATGAGTCATGGGGTCGTTGACCGACCGTGGGCGTTGCAAGCCTTCGTTATCGTAACGTTACTAGGTTTGCCTGGAGTGGAGTTCGAAGAGTGTCGTCTTTTGGAGGTCAAAGGTTTTCAGAATCGAATATACGTATGCATACATCAATCGTCATTTTTCGAGGTAAATGTCATTGAAGCTGCCCTAACCTGGGTATAAATGGGACGGTGACACTTGAATTATTAAAGCGTCCCTAAACGGATGCAACAAAAAAAATATAAAAAAAACAGGCAAATAGATTTCTATATCGGATATTTTTATTGTGTGGTAATCGAACTCATGACCTTGGCTTAGCAAGGCACCGTCTTTAACCTCCACGCCACCATCGCGTCAATGTGAACAATTACTATTATTACACACATTAAAATATAGATCAAAATGTACGCCACATCTATGCAGCTGTCAAAATAACGTGCACTTCCCTAAAAAGGGTTTTATTTTAGTGGCATTCAAAAAAAGAACATTTATTACACACACGACCGAAATAGATCGCGGACGGACGAGGAATGCGCTTCCGCCTGTTCCATATTTGAAATTTTCACAACTTTTTTTTAATGAAGAAAAACTAATGACTATGGAGGATTGTTATTTGGATTTGTAGGTTGACAGATTGTTAAATGTGGACGTTATTGTAAGTATTTTATTAGATTTAAATATATTTAATGACAGTAATTGTTCTAGTTTATGTTGCTTAAGTTTTCTTTGAAATATGGTATGACACTTTCTTTGAATTATTTTCTTAAATCCTGGATAAGTAAATTTTGCTTAGTCCAAAAACTAAAAACACACTTGAAAATCCTGAATATTATTTTAAATTATTACATTGTCGTCGTTCCTTAATATGTGTGTAACATTTATGATCAATTTGACTACTGCAAGTGTGTGAAAATCACTTTCAAACATTTCGTTACATAGATTTAATACATTGATAGATTACTACCGAGCTAATAAGTTAACTATAAATTAAAATTACTACGTCACTTAGCCACATAAATATCTATGTGTGCGTGACATATGTATCAATGTGTGTCTCCGATACAGGCTATACGTCATATGAAACATTATTAGTCTATGAAACACAATTTAGCCAGGCTAAAGTTACGTGTCTTCAAGATTGAATGCGTAGTATTTTATCATATACCATAATATCATATACCACAGGGTATACCCACTATCTGGTATATCCTGTGGTATAAAGTACTTATATGTTGAGAAAGGACTCGTGTTTAAAAATATCACCATGCTTTGTGTTAAACTGTGATCTTTTATAGGTATAAACAGCTTGTAACTAATATACAGAATGATACTTGTTGTAGCATCTACAACGACATAATACAAATAAGCGCGCGACGCCTGAGTTTGAGGGGTGCGGGCGCGGCGCGATAGCTGGACTATCGTCAACCGGCGGCGGCGGCGGGGTGCGACCGGGGGGTCAACCGGCGGCGGCGGGGGCGACCGAAGATACTTACTCTTGCATCTAAGCTCATAGACCTCACACCGTTCTGTATAAATACTTCTAAATTGTAATCCATAATTACGGCGAATAAACCAGCCTATTGTTATATACAGTCCACTATTTTATTTCACCCGAACACCAGGACTTCAACATGGTCCTTTAGGATCTCGCCGTTTTATTTTTTGGACTGCATCGAAGAAGGTCAAGAAACCATCCACGGAGCTCTTCATTGTAGACTTCAGCAGTGCAGATTGCTTCCTTTTCAACAATTGCATAGCATCTACAACAGCCCGACATAAGGTGAAACGGAGGTCGACCAAACGCACTTTGGACCCTGCGAGTCTTCTTGCGAGGAAGGAGTTAAAATCATCATTTTACGGAAGGATCATAAATTTGTGAGTTCGTTCCAATTTATCCTAGTTTTAACTTCCTGTTCTTCGTCTTATTTTCCTAGGTTCAAAACTGTCTTTGCTTAGTGAGTGCTAATTTTAAACGCTTACTTACTGAATCATTTCATACGTATGTTTAATATCTTACATACAAACCGATATATTAACGCTTAAAATTTAAAAGTAACGAATATAAATATATTTTTTGCAAATATTCTTTTTTCTTTTCTCGCACGCTTTTTTCAAGCTTATAATTACCTACATACGGTTGAAAATTATAACCGTTAACTTCGTTTAACTTTAACTATCGCGTTAAGTATAACATCAGCTGATCGGCCGGCTCATTTGTAGGTATTTGTTATTATTCACATAATTCTTATCGTTCGCTCGCTGCATTCCTTTCTATTTATAGAACAACTTTGCTACCTGCTTTGCTGCTTTCTTTGTAATAATTTTTTTTTACGCTTGCATCGTTAAGTAGGTAATATGGCTGAAGCTAAGATGGATAAATTAATTAAAAGACGCGGAGGTATTAAGTCTAGGCTTACTATTTTCGGGAATTATATTACTTTGCTTAAAAGCTCTAAAGAACTCAGCCATTTACAGCTGTTAGATTTAGAAGGAAGGCTTAATAAATTCAATACCTTATATGCTGTTTTCGATCAATTACAGGATGAAATTGAAATATTATCTGAGGATTCCGACTGCGAGTGTAGTGAGCGGGAACTATTTGAAAACGAGTACCACGGACTTATTGCTCAGGCGCGTAATCTTCTTGGCGAGTTGCCGTCTACGCATCGCGAGCTTCATGCAGGTGCCGCAGCAAGTTCAGATGATTCCCAGGCATGTTTTCCAAAATTTAATAGCATAAGATTGCCAAAAATTGAATTACCCACCTTTCATGGTCACTACCAGCACTGGTTAGAGTATAGGGACACCTTTATTTCTTTAATTCATTCCAGGTCTGATATGGATGACATTAATAAACTACATTATCTTCGAGCGTCTTTAAAGGGTAGTGCCTTACTAGTTATCGATAGTCTAGACATAAAAGGCGATAATTACGCGAACGCCTGGCAATTGTTATGCAATAGGTACGACAATAAAAGGTTACTTGTAAATAATCACGTTCAAGCTTTGTTTAATATTGAACAAATTCATAAAGAGTCTTCTCGAGGCATCCGGCATCTTATAGATATCACGAATAAGAATTTACGTGCTCTGTCAACTCTAGATCAGCCTACGCAGCATTGGGACACATTGATTATTCACATGATGGCAGAAAAGCTTGATTCTACAACTCGAAGAGAGTGGGAATCTCATAGAAACTCACTTAGTGATCCACCTTCACTTGATATTTTCATAACATTTCTTTGCAGTAGGGCGGACTTATTAGAAACGTTACAAGAAAGTAAAATAATTAAATTAAATAAAAATGAATCAACTAAACCTAACATTAATTTTCTAACAGAAATACAACAAAATAAAATATCTAATTATAATCAAAACAATAATCACTTGAATAAAAAATCATTAAAATGTCCTATGTGCAATCAAAATCATTTCTTATTTAACTGTGAAACATTCAGATCTCTTTCTATTGAAGATCGCATAAAAAAGGCGAGGGATTCTAGAGTCTGTCTAAATTGCTTGCGGCCAGGACATACAGAAAATAAATGTAAACTTGTCTCCTGTAGATATTGCAAAAAATTTCATAATACTTTATTACATTTACATACAGAGGCTAGCGAGCCTATTGTTTCAGTTAATAATTTTGCTAACTCAACTGAATGTAAACAGCTTACTACTCCTGCACATGTCTTGCTTTCCACAGCGCGTGTGAAGGTGCACGACTGCAATGGTGTCGAGCACATTGCCAGGATACTGCTAGATAATGGCAGCACTGCCAACCTCATCACAGAATCGTTTTGCGGTAAGCTGGGTTTGTCACGTCGTCGTACGAGCGCCACTGTGACAGGTATTAACAATAATATTTCTTGTAGTACAAGTTCGTGTAGTCTTACGATAAAATCTCTTCATAATGATTTTACAACTACAATCAATTGTCACGTCATACCGCAAATCACCCGAGTTTTACCGTCTTCATTTATAAATCTTGAGCATATACATATTCCTTCGGGATTATTCTTAGCTGACTCTTCCTTCAATGAGCCTGCGTCTATAGACATATTAGTCGGGGCCCAAACCTTTTGGTCAGTCTTAGGGAATAATTCCATAGATTTAGGTAAAAATTTTCCTAAACTATACGAAACCAAATTAGGTTGGTTAGTATCTGGTTATGTTGGGCGTCCTAAGTCCAACTCTTCTTCCAGTTCTTGTCATTTTATAAATCAGGAATCAAACCCGGATTTATCTCGCTTTTGGGAGTTAGACACGGTAGAAGTTAAGCCATCATTGTCTCCAGAGGAGTGTCTCTGTGAGCAGCATTTTTTAGAAAACACGACACGCAATAATGATGGTCGTTTTGTTGTAACTATGCCCTTGAAGAATGACCCCAAAGTCTTAGGCGAGTCTTATTTAAAAGCAAAATATCGTTTCTTGTCTTTAGAGCGTAAATTTTCAAAGGATTCTGTCCTTAGGAGTAGGTACATGCAATTCATGAAAGAGTACGAATGTTTAGGTCACATGACTGAAAATTCTGACTTGAATGAATCATCATCACCTTCTCGTCTTCAAACCATTGAATACTTTTTACCACATCATGGTGTCACTCGTGAGTCAAGCGATACCACCAAACTTCGTACCGTCTTTGACGCTTCTGCGGTCACTTCCACTGGTATATCACTTAACGATATCCAGATGATCGGTCCAACGGTACAAGATGATCTCTATTCCATTTTGCTACGTTTCCGGCAGCATAAGTATGTTGTCACCGGAGACATAGAAAAAATGTATAGAGCGATTGAACTCAATCCGTCTCAACGCTCACTGCAACAAATAATTTTTCGATATAATTTAAATGAGCCTTTAAAAACTTATACTCTCAATACACTTACATATGGCACTGCCTCGGCGCCTTATTTAGCTACAAAATGTCTTGTTAGCTTAGCCTCAAGTGCACCAAATAATTATGTAAGACAAGCTATTGAAAGAGATTTTTATGTAGACGACTACCTAGGTGGATCTTCTTCAGTTAGTGAAACAATTTTCATTTGTAAGGGCATAATTTCCACTCTTCAGTCAGCTCAATTTAATTTAAGAAAATTTAGGTCAAACAGCCAGCAAATATTACAAGAATTAACATCTTCATATCGTAATAATGCAGATAATGTCATGAAGTTCTCAGAAAGCGATAAAAATATTGCTTCTAAAACATTAGGACTGAACTGGGTCTGTGATTCGGATGTATTATCATTTTCCATTAATATTGAAATCCCTAAGAAAATAACTAAACGTCATATACTTTCCGTTATTAGTCAGATATTCGACCCATTGGGTCTCGTAGGTCCTTGCATAGTTGAGGCCAAAAGAATTATGCAAAATTTATGGATTAAGCAGTATGCATGGGACGATGAAGTTTCAGTTCATATTAAAAATCGTTGGTTAGTTTTTGTAAATTGTCTTCCTTTTCTTAATGATTTACACATACCTCGTTGGGTTATTAGTGATGACTGTGATACCTTTGAGTTACATATTTTTTCAGATGCTTCTGAGCAAGCCTATGGCACTTGTTTATATATCCGTTCATTACATAACTCGCATACAAAATTTGTACACCTTTTAACTTCTAAAAATAGAGTAGCACCGATCAAGCCCACGACAATTCCACGTCTTGAACTTTGCGGAGCTTTATTAGCCGCGAGACTTTACAAAAAGGTATTATCGTCTTTAACACTTAATATAAATAAATGCTATTTTTGGTGTGACTCCACTATTGTATTAGGATGGTTAAATACCGCACCACATCAATTAAAAAGTTTTATTCGAAACCGGGTTCATGAAATTCAGGAAAGTACAGCTAGTCACAAGTGGAACTACGTACCGTCGAAGGATAACCCGCGGCGGATCTCGTTTCTCGGGGGGTGAAGGCCGATTCCATCGGTATCTCTTCATTGTGGTGGTCAGGTCCCGCCTTTTTAATAAAACATGAAAGCGAATGGCCGAAGTTCCCTAACGAGAGGCAAGATCTACCTGAGCTTATTTCTTGTTCTATTACAGTTGAAAATAAAAGCATAGACTTGTTTAGTAATTTAATTAAAAATAAATCAAATTTAATAAATATACAAAGAATAATAGCATATGTACAAAGATTTGTTTACAATTGTAGAAACAAAATAAAACTAAAAGGCTTTTTATCTGTGTCTGAGTTACGAAACTCATTACATTTAATTATATACAAAGTTCAATTAGAGATGTTTCCTGAAGAACATGCTTTATTGAGAACAGGAAAGGCACTACCTAGTAAGAACAGACTTACATCTTTGTCGCTTTTTCTAGACTCTAATCATATTATTCGAGTTGGTGGCAGGCTCGATAACTCTCCATATAGTTATGACACAAAACATCCTATTCTAATTTGCAGTAAACATCATTTTAGTAAAATATTATTTTCCTATTTTCATTTGAAATATTTACACGCTGGTCCACAATTACTTTTAGCTAATATAAGACAAACTTATTGGCCTTTAGGTGGCCGAAACTTGGCAAAAGCTGTTGTTAGAAAATGTATTAAATGTTGCAGGTACAAAGCTGCAATTGTTCAGCCTATAATGGGGCAATTACCCGCCTCACGTACTAATTTAGAATTTCCATTTTTACATTGCTCCGTAGATTACGCTGGGCCAGTAATGGTAGCAGACCGAAAGGGTAGAGGTTGTAAACTCAGTAAATCTTATTTGGCTATCTTTATTTGCAATTCTGTAAAAGCCTGTCATATTGAGCTTGTTACGGCATTATCAACAGAAGCTTATATAGCCGCATTAAACCGTTTTGTATCACGTCGTGGAAAGCCTTCTAGTATAGTTTCCGATAATGGCACTAACTTCGTTGGTACCTTTAACGAATTAACTAAATTTCTTACTAAATCTAATCTCGAAGGTCGTATTGCACAGGAAGGTATTGAATTTAAATTTGTTCCTCCTTATAGTCCCCACTTCAATGGTTTAGCAGAAGCCGCTGTCAAATCTACGAAACATCACTTACGTAGACTTCTTCAACTTACTAATTTTACTTATGAGGAGTTAACCACTTGCCTAACTCAGATCGAGGCAGTTTTGAACTCTCGTCCTCTTACCCCCCTTTCCTCTGAACCACTTGATTTTTCTGTTCTCACTCCTGCCCACCTTTTAATTGGACGACCACTTACGTCGATTCCGCAACCAGCAGTATTGGCGAATAATATCAATACGCTTCAACGCTACAAAAGAATAGAGCTTATAAAGCAGCATTTCTGGAAGCGCTTCAGCTTGGAGTATGTTTCACTACTACAGGCGAAAACAAAATGGAAGTCCACTTCGTCAGAACTGAAACTTGGTTCTCTTGCACTTATTAAGGAAAAAACACTTCCTCCTCTTCTTTGGTCCTTAGGAAGAGTGATAAAACTGTATCCAGGCAGTGACGGTGTCACTAGAGTAGTAGAGCTGAAGACACCAGGCGGCACCATTCGTCGGGCAAACAATAATATTTGTCCACTTCCAGATCTTGAAGCTTCCAGCCTTCAACCCGGGGAGCATGTTGTAGCATCTACAACGACATAATACAAATAAGCGCGCGACGCCTGAGTTTGAGGGGTGCGGGCGCGGCGCGATAGCTGGACGATCGTCAACCGGCGGCGGCGGCGGGGTGCGACCGGGGGGTCAACCGGCGGCGGCGGGGGCGACCGAAGATACTTACTCTTGCATCTAAGCTCATAGACCTCACACCGTTCTGTATAAATACTTCTAAATTGTAATCCATAATTACGGCGAATAAACCAGCCTATTGTTATATACAGTCCACTATTTTATTTCACCCGAACACCAGGACTTCAACAATACTCGTAAGTATATTAACATTTTTTTTATAATTTTTTTGACACTGCTCATTGCTTGTGTTATGAGAGTGATTTTAAATTCATGACTTTGTTTATTTTGAGGAGAGAAATTATTTTATTTAAAAACTATAAAACCGGTCTAGTATGAGTGGGATTCGCATACGAAGGGTTCTGGTACCTCTTTTACTGTTGGGCACGGGTCTCCTCCACTTGCGGAGGCATTATTACTATGCCGTGTTAACCAGACGTGCTAGCATAGGGTTTATTTTGGAGATTTCCGTCTCTTACAGAGGATGTTATCTGTGTACAATATCCTTTAGCTGGCTTTTACAGCATATTGGAAAGAATGGAGTGGTTACACTTGTATTCTTATACACCACACTGATGGACGCAATGAAGGAAGAATCAAAATACCGATGTCCAAAAGTGGGACGTATCAAAATTATGATAGATGTATTGAAACATCCTGTATATGTAGGTAAGTGTTTACAATGGCCTCGACCCCGCGTTTACAACGATGAAGCCACATATGGCTTTGTAACGCAATCTGTTATTGATCTATCACGAGCACACCCTGTACTTGTTGATAAAGAGGTTAAGCAATACTAGTGAGGTTATGATTTGGATGGGTTGTAAGCGTGGGTAGGTATAATTTTGTTTTACAAAGTTATGATTGTACTCTCAATAATACGTCTAAAGATTTTTTTAACTAATAATTCTAAATTCTATACCTACTAACATGTCCAATCAGCGTGGCAACTCTCCGGGTTATTAACGTCCCACTGTTGGGCGTAGGTCTCGTCCACTTCGGAAGCAAATATGGTCTACTAAGCGGCGCTGACCAGGCGTATTTGTACATGATGTATATTAACATATAAGTTCACTATGTATCTATCAATGTATTAATCTATGTAACGGCATGTTTTAAAGTGATTTTCACCTACTTGCAGTAGTTTGATTGATCTGAAGTTTTGCACATATATCAAGGACCGATGACAATGCAATAATTTAAAATAATTTTTAAAATAATTTCAAGCGTGTCTTTTAGTTTTTAAACTAAGTAGATTATTTGCCATCTGGTGACAGACGTATAGTGAAGTCTTAATAATAGAGACCCGTATGTATTAGCTTTTAGTACGGAACTCTAAAAAAGCAATATATATTTATGACTAATATATTCGTAATTAGTAATAGGTATTGCTTAGAATAGTGCGAAATAAACAGTTTAGTGGGTCGATGTAAACTGGGTCATATCGATGTTTATAAGTATGCACACGTACGATATATTATTATCGACTCTGTTTTATATACTTCAGAAAGTTTCTGCAACAGGACAATGGGTGTCATTTGAAGTGGCAATGACGTTGCCACTTCGCTTGGACATTGCGATAATTCTTAGAAAAATTATTCAATAATGATTTCATAATTCTTCTTTCTTCTTTTTATTATTTTCTTCTTTCTTATTTATGTAGTAGTAGTATCCGTATTCTTGTACACTCATGTGTACAAGAATACGCTTGTGTCATCACAAGCATCATAATGTAGCTTAGCTTGGGACCAGAGGACGTTGTATGGAATGACCTTAATATTTAAAAATAATAATTAACCATCTCATTGCCACTTCTATGTACATACAAATAAAACTCATTCTTCTTTCCTCGTTGCTTTTTCTGCGGTTAGTTCTTCTTTTAATGTGGCCATCACATTGCCAGTACACACAACAAACCCTAAAATGACGCGTACACTTAAATCAATGCTTACATTACAATTGTCAGTGAAATTCCAATATGGCGGTATAGTGAGGTCAATGACACGCCGTGACCGATACATTTGGACGCTACTAGAGCATGTTCCGATGGGGTCTTGTGTTCAATGAAAAAAATGTGTGTAAAGTATAATTTTCCTGCCCTTATCCCATTATTTGGGGTCGGCGGAATATGTCTTTATCTTCCATAGTCTTCTGTCATACGTCATAACTGTTTTAACTCCTCTTTTCTTTCAAAATGTATGTAAAGTCGTCCGTGTGGTGACGGATTAAAAATACAAGAAAAATACAAGTGTCAACACCCCTTTTCCTTCACAGGGTGCTGTAAAAGTCAGCTAAGGAATATTGTACACTGTTATGTACCAAACGATTAACCTGCCATGTTAGGTATGTTCACGAACATATGTTGAATGGTCGTGTAGTACCGCGACCGATGGCGCCACCGGCGCCTACGCCGCGGCCAACGAGCGCGCCCGCGCCGGTTTTCGGCGGTGACCGGCGTGTCCTTCAGTTGAAAAATCGAGTTGAAAGCGAGTTGACGTTCGATTGTGACTAGTTGTCACGTGTTCTCGCAACGGTTTTTAAAAGTTAAAAATTGTCACTAGAATTAATTGTTGATAAAACTAATTATCCTTGTTGTGTGAATCGATAATTACAATTGAAAACAAAACCTTGAAATGTCACCGCGAAATGTAATCTTCGCCAAATTGTTGGACATAAATGTGTTATAAAAACTAGTGAATTTTGTGTCTCCATACTTAATACGATTTGTGTGTCTATATTTAATGCTATTTAATGTGAGTTGAACTGTTTGATAACTATAATTGTGATAGTATAATTGCATTGAGACGATTGGTGAAAGTTCACGGCTTGAGTCGCACCAAAGGTCGTTTGAGGGCTTCAAGAGTTCGTGTCTCCCTGCATAAAGTTAAGTATAGTTTGATTAGCATTCTGCGTTATTTTGGCCAATTTATCGTAGTTAGTTAATGAAGCTATAGCTAGGGCTTGACACAGTGAAGACTTTGTTGAAGAACAAAACAGGGTAAGTTTGTACTATTGTAAATTTGTTAACGCTGTGATATACAGTATATGTTCGTTCCTCTCGCGCCTGAGAGATATCACGCTTCCACTTAACCTATTATTAATTAAAACACCAGGTTGAACGCAACATATTTTTGGTACCCAGAGCGTGGTTTAAACTCCGTTTCTCGAATGTTCCATGTTGAACAAACTATACCCTCATTATTTGTGAAAATTGATTTAATTAATTTAATTAATTTAATTTGATTAATTTGGTTGTTTGCTTGTTTAATCTAAATTGTTGGTATAGTTTTGCATAATTAATTTGAGCACTTGAATTGGCAATTAGATTTTAAAGGGTTTGATAATTATTTGTGCTATTGCTAATCGTATTTGTTGTTGCTCAGGTTATTATTTAATATAAATTATTATTTAATTATTGTCTAATATTGAACAACGTTATAGTTAAATTGTGGCGTTGTGCGTTTGTATAATACAACATTTATTTTATACGTTTGTTTGTTTTGTTGGTTACCTTAAAATAAATAATTTAAGTCTTAAATTAATTGCACATTGGCAAGGAATTGTTTGTTTGTTTGATTTAAAATATTAAAGATTTGATATTTGTTTAGAGTAATAGCGGCTTGTCTCATTGAAAGATATTTTGTTTTTCGCTATTGTAATATTGTTTGTTTGTGAAAGATATTTGTTTTTTTTTGTTATTATAAGATTGTTTGTTTCGTGCCGTTTGTGCTTTGAAGATGTCTACCGCCGCGTATAATGTTGTCCGCGAGACATATTCCGGGATTGCGACTCATTTGAGATGGTTCACGTCAGCTGCCGCCTTGGTGAAAAGGGAGAACCGAATCGAGGCATTGTTGGACAGGCATGAGAAATGCCCTACACGACTTCAGGAGGTGGAGGCGCTTTACCGGCGCTTCATCTTGCATCTGGATGATGTGCCCCTGGAGTCATTCCCCCAGGAGCGACGGGACCAAGTCCACGAGGACTACGTCCAAATTATGGACCTTGCCGACGACATCGCCCAGCGCGCGCGGGAGATTTTAGCCTCGCGCGCCGGAGTACCGGCTCACCGGGCCCCCTTGAAGACTCCCGTGGGCCTTTTGACTAGATTACCCAATTTGGATCTTCCACGTTTTGATGGTCGATTAGACACGTGGATGGGGTTTATTGGTTTGTTTGAGAGCCTTGTGGACTCGAGGGACGATTTGGGTCCGTCTCAAAAACTGGCCTATTTACTCTCCGTGCTTGATGGAGAGGCGAGGGGCTTAGTACAGCACCTCCCAATATGTGACGGGAGCTATGGGATCGCGCGGGCGTTGCTCACCAAGCGCTATCACAACCAGCGCTGTCTGGCAGATACCCACGTCGACCAGATTTTGAACCTTCCCGTCGTGAGCAATGCTGCCCAGTTGAGGACCGAGCTGCTGAACCCCCTCCTAATAGCCACCAATTCGCTCAACCGCTTAGGACTGCCGGTTGCCAAGTGGTCTTACCTACTGGTGCGTATTGTGCTCAAGCGATTGCCGGTGTCTTTGAGGGCACGTTTTGAGCAGGGGCACACTAGGGATGAGGCATCTGCTCTCCCTACCTTTGACCAGCTCCTGACGTTCCTGGAGGACGAGTGTCGCATGGGTGACGTCATGGTCGCCGACACGCCGGTGGAAGCATCACGTCCCAGACCTACCAACCAACGGCGCAATGCCCAACCTGCACCAAGAGGAGGTACGGCCGCCCGCTTCGCTGTCGCTCAAGCTGCGCCACCGGACTGCCGTTTTTGCAAGTCGCAGGGACACCAAACGGTGCGGTGCCCAGACTTCGCGGTCCTGCACGTGGCCGCTCGTAGGCGGATTGCCCAGGCCCGCGGCTGGTGTTTCTCCTGTCTAGGGGACCATTACCAGCGCGCCTGCCCCGACACTCACCCGTGTCCTATTTGCGGAGGGCACCATTTGAAAATCCTGTGCGCCAACGCGAATGGCCGTCGCGACCACGCGGGGTCGCCTTCGGGCGGGTATGCCAGTGGACACCGGGACCAGTCCCGCAACTTGGAGTCCGGCTCATCACCCCCACGCCGCGCAAACTGCGCTGCCGTTGATCGCCGAGTTGGTTCGGCGCGCAGCCCCACGGGCGGGTATGAAAGCGGGCCCCGGGTTCAATCCCGCACCTTTGTGTCCCGCTCGCCCTCCCCGCTTCCACGTGATCAAGCGAGATCACCTCCGGTAGTGTACCACGATTACCGTGACGCGCGTCCGGTACCACTACCGTCCCCCCCTCTGGCGGAACGTCCCCGTTTGGAGACGCGCAACCCTCGGTACGGACGCTCCAGGCGCTACGAACCGCCGACTATGGCTCGTGGCAGTCGTCACCGAGAGGAGGCCGAGTTTAGGCACTACCCGCATTTTGATTTGCCGTCTCGGGACAACGGCGCTCAGTCGCCGCCACGCCAACATTAGGATGTTGGCGTCTGCCCCCGCTATGCACCGCCCCCTTTTGAGACCGTCCTCTTGCCTACGGCCCATGTCAGGGTCTGGGGACGGACGGGCGCCTCGGTTGTAGTCCGAGCGATATTGGACACAGGCTCACAGGGGTGCATAGCCTCGTCTTGGTTGGTAGGGCAGACTGGCCAGACTATTGAAAAATATTCAGATGTAATAAGGGGTGTCGGGAACGCCCCCGTGGCCACGGTAGAGGGCCGCGTTTGGTTTGAGTTCTCCCCCTCAAATTCTCCACGTCCGACGTTGGAATCGTCGGCCATTGTGATGGAGAATATCTTAGGCAATCACCCGCAAGTTCGTTTGTCTGCGGATGCGGTAAAATTGACCGCGGATTTGAATTTGGCTGACCCTAAATTTGACCTGCCTGGCACGGTCGATTTGTTGCTTGGTGCCGATGTTTTGGGTAAAATATTACTCGGCAAGGATCGTGTTTTGCAGCCAGGTGGCTTGGTAGCCCTCCGGACCATATTTGGGTTCGCACTGATGGGGCCTGTATTGAGGACTCCCCCCCCTGCCGAACTTGGAACGGCCTTGATGGTGGGGTCCGCCCTTTCTGACGCCGTGCAGAGATTCTGGGAAGTGGAGGAGCCACCACAAGCTCCCCGCTCTGATCCGGAGCATGAAGAGTGTGAGCAGTTCTACAAGACCAACACCAGTTATCTCCGTTCTGGCCGGATCATGACAAGATTGCCATTTCTCGCCGTACGTCCGCCACTTGGCGTCTCGCGGCCTATTGCAGAGAAGCGTTTGTTGGCGATGGAACGCCGTATGAGCAGGGACCCACTACTCAAGGAGAAGTATATTGACTTCATGCGGGAGTATGAGGATTTGGGACACATGTCTGTGTCAAAATTGGATTGGCGTTCGACGGAGCACTTCTTTCTTCCGCATCATGCTGTAATAAAACCATCCAGTGGTAAGTTACGCACAGTATTTGATGGTTCTGCGCAGACTACTTCAGGAGTGTCATTGAACCAGTGTCTGCATCCTGGTCCCAAATTGCTGAAGGACCTTTGTGACGTCATCACGCGGTTTCGACGTCATCAATTTGTTTTTGTGGCTGACATCAAGATGATGTTCAGGCAAACGGTAATTCACCCGGATGATCGCCGATACCAGCTGATATTGTGGCGAGAAAACCAGCAAGATCCCATACTTGTCTACGAGCTCAACACGAACACATACGGGCTGAGGTCTAGCCCCTTTTTGGCTATACGTTCGCTTTGGGAGCTCGCGGATCGAGAGCGTATGTCGTTTCCTCGCGCAGCCGCCATTTTGAAGGAGGACCTATATGTTGACGATGTGTGCACTGGCGCGGCCACGGAGAGAGAGGCCCTGCTCTTGCGTGACGAGTTGATTGGCATTCTAGCCTCCGCAGGATATGAGTTGCGTAAATGGATCTCCAACTTACCTGCGCTCTTGGAAGGGCTACCGGACGACCACCAGCAGGATCCTCACCTATTTGAGAACCGTGACAACCCTACCATGATGTCAGTGCTTGGAATCCAGTACAGACCAGTCCAGGACATCTTTACATTTAATGTCAATTTGGATTCGCATCACACTTGGACGAAACGACTGGTTCTGTCGACTGTCGCGAGAACCTTTGATCCCAATGGCTGGATATGCCCGGTCATATTCTGGGCCAAATGCTTCCTGCAGAAACTTTGGACTGCAGGTCTTGGATGGGACGAGCCACTTCGCGAAGCTGTTTTGAAGGACTGGCTCCTATTTGCTTCCTCATTGCCTGCCATCAATAGGATATCGTTACCCCGTGCTCTGCTTCCGCCAGGGAAGCACACCGCGTCCCTTCATGGTTTCTCGGACGCTTCGGAACGTGGGTACGCAGCAGCCGTATACTTGCGCACCGTGACCACAGATGGTCAGGTGAAAGTGTTGTTGGTCATGGCGAAGAGCAAGGTCGCGCCTCTTCGAACTGCCTTGACAATCCCTAAGTTAGAGTTGTCAGGGGCGGCCCTTCTTGTTCGCCTTTTGAATCACGTCATGTCCACCTTGTGCACGTCAATTGACATTTCCACGATATATGCATGGACTGACAGTCAAATTGTGCTATGTTGGCTGAAGACGTCAGTTCACACCTTAGAGGTGTTTGTAGCAAATCGTGTCTCTCAGATACAGAAATCGGAGACCCCGTTGGTTTGGAGGCATGTGCCTGGCGAGGTCAACCCTGCTGATTGTGCGTCACGGGGATGTATGGCCCCCCTTTTAGTTGAGCACTCTCTGTGGTGGGGACCTGAGTGGTTGACCAGATCAGAATCTAATTGGCCGCGAACTCCGGCCTTAGACATTGTCGCACTGCCTGGGTTGCGAACGCTTGCGCTCGAACGGCAGGACCGTCCGTTCGACCCCGATTTCTTACTTAATCGTTACAGTTCATTAGACAAATTGTTGAGTGTCACCGCTTGGATCAAGCGCTTCATGAGAAATTGTAGACATCCACAGAACAAATGTTTGGAGGCCTTCTTATCGCCACAAGAGCTCCAAGATGCTCTTCTTCACTGGGTTCGTTCTGTGCAAGAGGCACATTTTGAAGACGAGATTGACATCTTGAGGAAAGGCAAATCCAAGCTGTCTGGAGCCATTTGTAAGCTGAACCCTTTTTTGGATAGTGAGGGTCTTTTGCGTGTCGGAGGGCGTCTTAGGAACGCAAACCTCCCTTATGGATCTCGTCACCCCCTCTTATTGCCAAAGAGTGGCCACTTGGTGAACCTGTTGGTGACTGATCGTCACATCAAGAACTCCCACGCCGGCTGTAATGCCTTATTGGCCATTTTGCAACGGGAATTTTGGATTTTATCGGCCCGTCGGACGATCCGTAGTGTGGTCTTTCGTTGTATGCCTTGCTATAGGCTCAAGGCCCCTACCATGCAGCCTATCATGGGTGACCTTCCTTCGGATCGGGTCACTGAGATAAGGCCCTTTGCTGGAGTTGGTACGGACTTTGCAGGCCCCTTTTTTGTTAAAACCTCGACCCTCAGGAACAGCAAAACTGTCAAGGCTTATTTGTGCGTCTTTGTCTGTCTGTCCACCAAGGCGGTACATTTGGAACTCGTCTCAGCCCTCTCGACAGAGGCATTTGTTGCGACGTTAGATAGATTCGTGTCACGACGAGGACTACCGTCCTTGATTCGGTCGGATTGCGGTACCAACTTCAAAGGCACAAACAACTATTTAAAAGCGATGTATGATTTTTTGTCGGCTAACGAGACTGAAATTGCGTCTAGACTAGCTACACGTAGAATAACTTGGAGGTTCAGTCCCGTGTCATGTCCCCACTGGGGAGGAATATTTGAAAGCGTAGTAAAGGTTGCTAAGACACATTTGCGACGGGTAATTGGCGAGTCTGTATTGACCTTTGAAGAGCTCGCAACTGTGTTTTGCAAAATCGAGGCCGTTTTGAATTCACGCCCGTTGTGCCCGATCTCTTCAGATCCTAACGACTTGGAAGCCCTCACGCCGGGCCATTTTTTGATTGGGCAGCCACTGAACGCCCTGCCGGAATATCCCCTTGTTGATGTGAGACCTAATCGTCTCTCGCGGTTTGAATTGGTCCAACAACTCACTCAGAGCTTTTGGAAACGTTGGAATTTAGAATATTTGCACATTCTCCAGCAGCGCGTTAAGTGGACTGACAAGACTGATCCACCTCATGTTGGTGACCTCGTTCTGGTTAAGGACGCTAACTCACCGCCACTGTGTTGGCGCAGGGGGCGCATTCTCAACCTCGTCTTTGGAGCAGATGGAGTGCCCCGTTTTGCTGAGGTCCGGGTGGACGGTTCAATTTTGAAGAGAGCTGTATCAACCTTGTCGCGACTGCCAGTGAATTAGCGGCCAGGTAGTCCTGGCCGAGGCGGGTAGATGTTATGTACCAAACGATTAACCTGCCATGTTAGGTATGTTCACGAACATATGTTGAATGGTCGTGTAGTACCGCGACCGATGGCGCCACCGGCGCCTACGCCGCGGCCAACGAGCGCGCCCGCGCCGGTTTTCGGCGGTGACCGGCGTGTCCTTCAGTTGAAAAATCGAGTTGAAAGCGAGTTGACGTTCGATTGTGACTAGTTGTCACGTGTTCTCGCAACGGTTTTTAAAAGTTAAAAATTGTCACTAGAATTAATTGTTGATAAAACTAATTATCCTTGTTGTGTGAATCGATAATTACAATTGAAAACAAAACCTTGAAATGTCACCGCGAAATGTAATCTTCGCCAAATTGTTGGACATAAATGTGTTATAAAAACTAGTGAATTTTGTGTCTCCATACTTAATACGATTTGTGTGTCTATATTTAATGCTATTTAATGTGAGTTGAACTGTTTGATAACTATAATTGTGATAGTATAATTGCATTGAGACGATTGGTGAAAGTTCACGGCTTGAGTCGCACCAAAGGTCGTTTGAGGGCTTCAAGAGTTCGTGTCTCCCTGCATAAAGTTAAGTATAGTTTGATTAGCATTCTGCGTTATTTTGGCCAATTTATCGTAGTTAGTTAATGAAGCTATAGCTAGGGCTTGACACAGTGAAGACTTTGTTGAAGAACAAAACAGGGTAAGTTTGTACTATTGTAAATTTGTTAACGCTGTGATATACAGTATATGTTCGTTCCTCTCGCGCCTGAGAGATATCACGCTTCCACTTAACCTATTATTAATTAAAACACCAGGTTGAACGCAACATACACAGATAACGTCCTCGGCGAGAGACGGAAAAATCTGAAATAAACTCTGTGCCAACACGTCTGGTCAGCGCGGCGTAGTAGACCAGAATCCCTCCCAAAGTGAATGAGGCACGTGACCAAGAGAGAGAGAGAGAGCTTGTACATCACAGTATTACATTGGCGTTATATCATCACGCGAAAAGCCAAAGAACAGTAACTAGTTTAAATATATTTTGTAGAAAACCTCTCATTACTTCGTCTGAGAGCTATTGTTCCGAAGTTTTATAGTTTCCTCAATAACATAGATGGCGTGGGTATCGCTATAACAAATAATTACATACCAACATAATTGGAGAGTCGAACCCGCATACCGACACAAAAAACAAGCAGTGGGTTGTGTTTAGACATTATATAAAAAATGGACAAATACGAGTTTGACTCGCACACGAAAGTCCCGGTAATCCGGACCCTGGCTTATCTGGCGCACCCTGTAATCCGACAGGCTCTATTATTTATTACTGAATACTTTTTTGATAATTATGTATTCGCTAATGCATGATTGAACAAGTTACAACTTGTACGCACTATCACTATTGTGCTCGACGCGTAGGGTATTGTTTTGATTCTGGTTGCTTAGTTTGAATTTGACTACATGCCGATGAGGGATGAGGATAGTGGATTTTTTGTTGTAACATCAACTGGCATCTACAAACTGAAATTTTTAGCTCTCTAGCTATCACCGTTCCAGAGATGCAGCCTGGTGAGAGACAGCGAAGTCTCAGTAGTAGGGTCCCATTTTACCTTTTGGTACGGAGCCCTACAAAACAGATAATAATAACTGCCTGCAGCTTCGTCTGTGTGGAATTTGGAATCACCTGTTTTCGCTTTAAAAAGTATCCAATGATACTTTGTCAGGCTCAAGTCCATCCGTGTACTGTATTTCAGTTAAATCAATGTACGTAGTGTAATGTCCGTGAATATTTTTATTGTGAGTATGATGCAATCGTCCCGTTAGCGATGCATCAGGCGACACACATGTGTCACTCGGTCCCTATCTGACACATTACGTGTCTTTACAATAATATTATACAATGGGCGGATTGTGTCATTCATATAACTATGTGTATACTATTCCCATTTCTTTATTTATTTTTATGGCAGATCTAATTTATCTGTTTATTTATTATTTGCCCCATTCCTATCTGTTTCCCCGACTCTGGTATGACCTTGTACGTGTGTAAGCCTCATCTTATATATAAAATTCACGTGTCACAGTGTTAGTTACCGTACTCGTCCGAAACGGCTAGACCGATTCTTATAAAATTTTGTATGCACATTCAGTAGGTCTGAGAATCGGCCAACATCTATTTTTCAAACCTTTTATTTTTTTAGTGTGGCAAAACAACGTTTGCCGGGTCAGCTAGTATTTTTATAAAATTATGCATAATATGTTACGGCTATAAGCCGAAGTGCGGCTAGACCTAGGTTTAGCCAGCTAAAACTAAATGCAGCAAAGGGTGGTTGGCTAATCCTAGCCTAAAGCTAGCCGGTTGATTTCGGTTACACCTAGTTTTAGCCGTTATCATATTGGCTGAAAGTAGACGTAGCCAAATCTCAGCCAATTCTCAGTAGGTTCCAAAGTACCGTAGTTCTTATCTTTCTTTAACTTTGTAATGGTTAAGGTATCAGGATAATACTTATACCATATAGATCTGTGAAGCCTGTTATTGCAAAAAACTACGTGCTTTAATATGAAAATGGTTGGTTCCTTTTATGAATCCTGGATTTGAATTTTGATGTTCCGAGGTCAAAAGCTCACCATTGTTCGTTTGTATTTTCAGAGTACATAAAAGTGCCTCCCATAATGGCAGAGACAGAAGCGGAGACCCTGCCCAACGGTACCGGAGCGCTGTCCAATGAAGAGGAAGACGAGAGATTGAAGCAGCGTCCAGCTGACATTGATGCTGTTAGTATCTTTATATTTTATTCAAAAAGAAAAAAGACGGCTAGACGAAGCTCATTTCTCACAACACTACTAGAAAGACCTAGATATTTTTTTAAATTACATATTGCTTCGTTATCGTTCTTTAATGTGTGTGCAAAATTTCAGATCAATACGAGTATTGCAAGTAGGTAAAAATCACTTAGATTCTGTCTTCCATCAGATTGATACGAACGATGCTAATAAAAATGTGTTAAAATAGTACACTGTGACAGTTAATGGCATCTCTTAATTTGAAAACAAATTTGAAATCCAGGCCTCTCCAAAATTATTTATTTGTGTTTCAATATCTTCCCCAGGATGTCCGCGAAATGGAACGCCGTAAGCGTGTAGAAGCGCTCATGTCTTCGAAGCTGTTCCGCGAGGAGTTGGAGCGGGTGTTAGACCAGCAGATGCATGAGGGCAATGATGCGCCATTACTGCAGAGGATCCGGGAGATGGTCGGCGGCAGATTGCATACTGGCAGTTTGAGGGTACGTTTATTATTCGCGAATTATTAAAATTTTGGTTGAAAGTTTGCGGGGTCAGCCAACCGCCACCGGCATCTCTGTCTAATTTTTGGCCAAATTAATTCCTTTCGGACCTCAGGGTCTTAAAAATGTTCTATTTGTTTGATTCCAGGGTCCAGCGTGTGTGTTACCAATCAATGACATCCGTGGTATCGAAGGTATAGGATACGAGAAGGGTGAGAAAATACTTAGATGCAAGCTCGCTGCTGTGTATCGACTTGTTGATCTGTTCGGATGGACTCAGAGTAAGTTGGTGTAATCTTTATTGAGATATTTTGGTAATTGACCTCGTAAGGTTTCGTACAAACCCTTATAGGATCACTCCGGTGTCTGTCTGTCTGTTTGTCCGTCTGTCAAACTTTTTTTACTCAGCAACGTCTGAAGGTATCAACTTGAAACTCATACGATATGTAGATCTATGCGGTCCCTTGCTGCAAAAAATACAATCAACCTTTCACCTCTACGCATTTAAAAGATATAAGCGAATTACGACCATTTTTAAGAATTTTTCGACTTATGCTAGGGAATCAAAATTCACAGGTTACTTCCCGTTGCCCTAGAGCCTTGAAATTTGGCATAGATCAAGTCTATATAGTGCTGATATAGGGAAAAATCCAAAAACTTATAATTTGTCATCACATCACAAGTAAAAAAGTGTTTACACTAATACCAACTTATGAAGTAGCTGAAATGTAGGCGATTCCCTATATTTCAACTACAAAATTAAGTTGGTGAGTTGTTTTGAGTTTAATTAAATGATTATTTGAATGCAGTTAGTTACTTATGTTTATATGTCTAGTAGGTACGAAACCCTAAGTGTGCGAGTTTACCTCGCTCTTGACAGGTTTTTCAAATCTAAGAAAGTTGCAAAAATGTTACGAGTGAGATTTAAACCTTTCTAAATAACCTTTGGGAATACCTTTCACTTCTCTCGTCCGCGCGCTGTCGTGATGTTCTCTCGTATAACCAATTTAACTGCGATATTTTGATTGCTATAATGATGTATCATGTCCTTGTGGTGACCGGACTGGTCCGGATCAAGAACACAACCGTCCCTTTTCCTTCTTAAGATGCTTCAAAAGCCGGCAAGCGAATATTGTACACAGATAGCATCGTCCGTGAGAGATGGGAAACTCGATAATGAACGCTGTGCCTGTGTGTGATAATGCCTGGTCAGGGCGGCACAATAGACCATAATCCCTTCCAAAGTGGAGGAGGACCATGCTCAACAGAGCGACGTTGATGGGCTGCAGAGCGAGTTACGCCATTTATCGAATACTTGAGAACTAATTACTGTGTGTTGTTTCAGCCGGTATAACTGGTCAGATAACGGCACGTCTAAACACCGCAGTGGAACAGGTGCTGACCACACCACGAGGTCTACTTCCTCATGAGGTGACAGCATCCTCTCTTGTTAAGGTAGACATGCAGGGGGTTGTGCAACAACAAGGAACTACCAATTTCCCTGTTAATAGTGAAGGTATGTATTAGGAAAGGTATTTATATGGCTAGGTTAGGGTATGGTTCTTTTATTTGGGTGTTATTTGTGGTCTGTATGGTGAATATATTATGACAATAACCGCACGGAGCCCTTCGTGTACAAGTCCAACTCATACTTGTCCGGTTTTTAGGGTTCCGTACCCAAAGGGTAAAAACGGGACCCTATTACTGAGACTTCGCTGTCCGTCCGTCCGTCCGTCCGTCCGTCTGTCACCAGGCTGTATCTCAAGAACGGTGATAGCTAGAGAGTTGAAATTTTCACAGATGATGTATTTCTATTGCCGTTATAACAACAAATACTAAAAATAAAATAAAATAAATATTTAAGGGGGGCTCCCATACAACAAACATGATTTTTTTACCGTTTCTTGCTCGATACTAATAACGTTGCCTTATGTTGCATAGATAATGGTACGGAACCCTTCGTGCGCGAGTCCGACTCGCACTTGACCAATTTTTATATAATAACCTGTTGGCCGAAACTATGTACGCCTGGAACTTAAAAACCACTACTAAAAATTATGTATCAGCTATCCTCTTAAATTACTTAAATCGCATCAAAATCCGTTCGGTAGTTTTGAAGATATAAGCACACATAGGGATATATGTACTGGTAGTGTTGCTAGACTCACAGTATTTTACAGATTACATTTCGGAGAGTGTTCTGAGGGGCTGCATAAACTAGTTCCCGCATCACCATTTCTACATCGCACTACCAGACAATCGGAATGTCTCCATCCGTACGTTGTCGACATACCACCTGCCCGTACTAAACTTTTTGGGTCGTCCTTCTTGCCACGAACTGCCAAGGACTGGAATAACTTACCAATTTCTGTGTTTTCCGAGAGTTACAATGTAGACACGTTCAAAAAAGGGTAAATAGGCTACTCACATAGTTGGTGCGCTTTACCATCAAAGATTCCATTGTCGCTTACCATCAGGTGACATGGGATCAAGTGCCAACATTTTAATATAATAAAAAAAAATATATACATACCAAAGTAACGATTTTATTCTACAACAAGTAAATTGTTTTGTGTCCAGGTTTCTCCCTTCACTTATCAGTGCACGCAGCACGTCCGGATATTCGTTGTGTATTACATGTGCGCGCACCATCAGCTCTAGCCGTGTCCGCCACTAAGCGTGGACTGTTGCCGCTCTGTAATGAAGCCGCTCTACTTGGAGATATCGCCTACCATCGTGTACCTAATGGTGAGTCGACTAAAATACGTTAGGCACTTTGGCCAGAAGTTTGGTCAATTTTCTAGTGGAGTTCCAGTGCTGGAAAACACAGTATAATCATTTGTGTGATATTTATGAATGTCATACAAATGTGTGTACTACTAGATCCTTGAAAAAGGTAAAACTGTATTTACAAAAGAAAAGTAAGGAAAATAGAAGTATTCTGTTACCCATAGCATAAGCTTGTTGGCTTAGGTTGGAATTTTAAAAAATTTTTTTAAATAGATTTGATTAAGTAAATTTCTATTCCCAGGGCCCTTCGACAACGAGGAATGTGACAAGTTAGTCCGCGCACTAGGTCCTAGCGCTAAAGTCCTGGTGCTTACATCAGCCGGAGCATTCTGCTGTGGTGCTACCTTGGAGGAAGCGTTCTTCCATGCAAGGAACTTGACTGCTGCCTGCGATGTGCAGCTCAGATTGGCTGCAATACCTATAGATGATTTGATACTGATTGATGAAGAGACTCGGCGACAGGTATTGATAATATTTTGTTATCTTGTCTAAGATTTCCATTTCAGACCATTAAACGTTCCACTGTTGGGCACGGGCCTCATAATTTAGGGATTATCTCGACAATTTATAATGTTCCTGAGCTGGCTCTTACAACACCCTGGGAAAGTAATGTATTAACGACACTTCTTTTCTTAATCTGTCACCACATGGACAAGACATTTGGCAGGTTCTATATTGATGAGGAGTCCACTAGTGATATGTATATTCGATGGTTCTTATGGTCTAGTGGATCATGTAACGGACTGCTGTTCACGAGGTCGCGGGTTCGATCCACGTACAGTACAAGCATTTGTATGATATTTGTAGTGCGTCTATATATTATTATTAGTTTATCCATATTGTTGTACATATTCATAACGCGCAAGTAAATAAGCTGGGACCAGAGGACATTGTGTGCAACGTCTATTAATATTTATTGAAGTAATGTAATTGTTTCAGATGTACGATCAATCTCGTAAGGCGCCATCAGACGCCGCCAAGTGGCGCGTGGGTGGTGAAGAGTTTGAAGCTCTGATGCGCATGTTAGACAACGCCGGGTTCCGCACAGGATATATCTACAGACATCCACTTATTAAGGTAAAACTTTTAATTATCAACATACTAGCTCTTGCCTCCAGCTTCGGTCGCGTGGTATTTAGAAACCAAACTTTTACAAATTGTACAAAAACCCATCTTCTTCCTCTTCTCCAGCCCATTTACGTTCCACTGTTGGGCACGGGCCTCCTCCTACCCATCTTCTAGAATAACTCTATAAAAAAAATTGCGTCAAAATCCGTTGCGTATTTGTAAACATCACAGCTCACATAGGGACATATATGCAAAAATTTCGACCCCGTTTTATAATAAGTAGATAGATTTTCCTGAATAATTTCCTGGATAATGGACAGATACTAGCGTCATCCGCTACCACCTATACATATTTCCTGGTCTACATATGCACTATGTTTATTTAATTTTTTCTAGTCAAGACGTAGTTTAGTTGGTTCTAAGTCTTGTCTAGTTAATTTATTTATTTCACACTTTCATAATAGTCCAGTCAAATTAGACCAAAAAATAAGAGTAAAGTTACCTAAATTCCCACCAAGCTGAAAATCGGTAAGATTGTTTAAAATATCATTAAAAATAAAATTTGAAAGTTCGCCCCATCTTTCCCCTGTAAGGAAAAAAATTTACTTGAGGTCAAAGGTAAAAAAAATGAGTTTTTCGCGATTTTCAGCAAAACGGTAAGTTTTATCATAAAAATACCCGAAACAAAATTGTAGATCATAAAATTATCTACAAAAAATTTATAAATATTTTTTCTCTTCGAGCCACCGTTTTGAGATATAACAATTCAAAAAGTTGTAATCGTCATAATATGCACACTTTTCCTGGCCACCTATGAGGTTGTGTACTTAGCGCGTTTCTTTTAACGTAGTTTCTCCAGTAGGCCTATTCCACGGGTCAGTTTTGATCCTGTTTAATTTGAAACCATTGAAAAATAATGGATATTAGCAGAGATGGAAAAGATAAAAGCAATTTAAGTTATAAAAAAAGTAGTGAAATTTAATCGTTGAGTCGTAACTTTCAAAAACTTCTTGATCTTCTTGTTCTTATTCGTCTTGTTCTTATTTTTCTTGTTCGTGTTCTTCTTCATCTTCATCCTACTCAGGATGAAGATGAAGAAGAACACGAACAAGAATGCACTCGCATGTAAACTGCGTTAATAGCGATGTATCGCATGTTGCCTCGTTGGAATCAAACGGATCCTCTACTGTTGGTGATTCAATATTAGAGCACAACCGACCTTGACAATGTGTACATGTCGGAGAACAGAACTGTCCGACTTTTTTGCAACCACATTTAGCACTGCATCCCTTTTTGCAGTTGCAAAAAATCGAGTTCAGCAGTTTTTTCGGCGTAGGTGGATTTTTTGTAGATCATTTTTTGTAGATAATAGATTTTTTGTAGATAATTTTATGATCTACAATTTTGTTTCAGGTATTTTTATGATAAAACTTACCGTTTTGCTGAAAATCGCGAAAATCTCATTTTTTTTTACCTTTGACCTTAAATAAAATTTTTTCCTTACAGGGGATTTTTTTTTTATTTTTAATGATATTTTAAACAATCTTAGCGATTTTCAGCTTGGTGGGAATTTAGGTAACTTCGAATGTCTAAATTGACCGGACTATAACCTTAGTTTGGTTTTAGCAGACTTTGCATAAACCTTCATTTAATTTTAGAAGACTTGAGTTTTAAATCTTAATTGGCTTTTACACAAATATTGTATTAATTAAATGTTGTTCCTACCCACAGAACGACGTGCCCAAACCTAAGAACGATGTTGAAGTACCACCTGCTGTCTCCTCGTTGGGTTATCTGCTTGAAGAAGAAGAACTGTATAAGCAAGGGTAAGAATATTTAGTGTCGTAATATTTAGGAATACAAGTGTCACCACACTATTTTCCCCCAGGGTGCTGTGAAAGCCAGCAAAGAGATAGGTATCGGTTGGAATAAATATCAACTGTGAGCAACTCGCAAAAAAACCCGGTACCAACAGGCTTGGTCAGCGCGGAATAGTAGACGATAATCTCTTCCAAGTTGGTGAAGGTCCGTGCCTACCAGTGAAACTTGGACTGGAAGTTCGGCTGCTACTCATTCGGGATTTTAATAATAATAAATAATTATTCATGGACATTTCACACAACATCCTCTGGTCCCAAGCTAAGCTTATGTGCTTGTGTTATGGGTACCAGAATACGAATATAATACATATACTACTTTTGTAAATACATACTTATAATACATAGAAACACCCAGACGCAGTACAAACATTTGTATGACAATTAGAAAAATCACACATACGAGTATTCTGGTACCCATAACACAAGCATGATAAGCTTAGCTCGGGACCAGAGGACGTTGTGTGAAATGTCCATGAATTATGATTGTCCCGAGCGGGAATCGAACCCGCGACCTCTTGGTCGGCAGTTATTTATATAAACCACTCAACCACGAGCCTTTTTCCAGTATTTGGGCTAGCTTTAAGAGCGTCTGAGGCTGTCCTGTCAGAGTTTCTAAAGAGTCCGGTGCAAACCCCGGTGGACAGTGTGGAGTTTTAGTGATAGGGTCCTGGTTTAACCTTTTTAACCATAACAGAAAAAAATGTGGGTATCACTTCACGCAACGTTCTCTGATCCCGAGCTAAGCGTATTTGCGTGAGTTATGGGTACCAGAATATGGATGTATTACATTTATTATTTTTCTTATGTAAATATGTACATGCATAGTACATAATAAAAAGGACTTAGACACACTAGAAATATCAAGGAAAGGATTGTCTCGTGTGGGAATTAAACCCGTGAACTTTAAACTACAATCTGTTATATGAACCAACAGATCAAGGGGGCACTTAAAATGTTTTAATATTTCTTTTTCCAGTATATGGAAAAAGGGTCAAGGTAAAACCGGTGAACGTACCCGCTGGTTGAACTCACCTAACGTCTACCAGAAGGTCGAGGTCCTGGAGACAGGTACCGCTGACCCCAAGAAGATCACCAAGGTAGAATATTTGAGGGTTGAGGCGGAGTAGAGGCTATTATGTCAGGTCACCATAGATGTAGTATATATACCACAGATAGTCTAATAGAGTGAACAGTTTAGACTTAAACTATGCTGCCCGTGACTTCGTTCGCGTGCAGTTTAGATACCAAACCTTAATGATTTGTTTAGTTCAATAACTAAGAAACATCCTAAGAAAATCCTATACATTATTAAAAATTATTACATTATCATCGGTACTTAATATGTGTGTAACATTTCAGATCAATCCGACTACTGCAAGTGAACAATCACTTTCAAAGATTACATAGATTAATACATAGATACGTACCGAACTTACAACAATGTCTCTAAATATTGCCTATCTGTGGTATATATACTATATTTATGTCACAAAGTTATAAATGTAGGCTAAAATCATATAGTGTTATATATTGTTCCTTTTCTTTTCCATAATCTGTCTGGGTATTAAAATTCCAGACTGATTATGCTATTAGGTGTCACAAAAGAATTCTGTTAGCTTAAAATCAAAATTTTTTCATAATATGTAATGTGATTAGATTGATCTATCAAAAAAAAAGAAAAAATAACGTGTCAACATGGTTTCTAAGAAAAAAATGAAAAATATCTGTGAAAACAAAAAAAAAATTGTTTTTTTGTCTGACTGACGTCATAGAAAACATAATAGTTTATGACGTCATCAAAATACGTAAATAATAATAGAAATGTAGTTTTCTTTTTTGAACTATTTTTTTCAAGATGTTACAAAATTTTTATAATCAGTTATTTTACGGGTCCAGTCGCGTATATTACGTATAAATATAACAGCATATAAATCCGTAATTTGTTTATTGCAATATTAAATAAAATAAATAAATATTTTTTGACGGGCTTCGTGGTCTAGTGGTTCGTATAACGGACTGACGATCATGAGGTCGCGGGTTCGATTCCCGCCTCGGACAATCATTTGTGTGATGTTTATAAATGTCATACTAATATTTGTTCTGCGTCTGGGTGTTTCTATGTATTATAAGTATGTATTTACAAAAAAAAAGTAGTATATGTATTCTATCCGTATTCTGGCACCCATAACACAAGCATATAAGCTTAGCTTGGGACCAGAGGACGCTGTGTGAAATGTCCGTGAATATTTATTATTATTATTATTTATTTATTTATGCACATTTCACACAATGTCCTCTGGTCCCAAGCTAAGCTTATATGCTTGTGTTATGGATACCAGATTACGGATAGAATACTACTTTTTTTTGTAAATACATATATACTTAAAATAAACAGAAACACCCAGACGCAGAACAGACATTTGTATTATATTATGAGTCGCGCAAGTTTTAGAGAATATTTTTGTCTTGTCTTTACCAAAATGATACGTTTTTGAAATACGCAACGCCTATAACATTTTTATAATGATTTTTTCTATTCGATTTAACACATCATATAATTTTCTAAACATTTTCTTAGAACTAGTTGTGCTATCTGGTTTTACTTTTTTTTGGGGGATAAAATATTGTATCTGACGATGATTACAAAAACAATAACGCGAAGGCTGTACAAAGAAGTAAAATATATTAAAACCCCCCCTTTTTTCATGATTCATAGCTACTTCCAAGTGAAACTGTGAAGCACACCTAGTATATATTTAATTAAGTTAACAATAATTTACATATTCCTTAGGACATTCCATTTTATTTTCTAAATATTTTAGTATTTTATCATAATAATATTTTTTTGGTATAATTTTGGTTTGTGGCATTTATATTTTTTATAGTATATTTTCTTATCTTTTTTATTATTTTTTCTATATTTTTTTTCTCATAATATAGCTGTAGCAGAGAAAATGTCAACCATTTTTTAAATAGTCTAGATTTTAAGGGATTTCGTGCAAAATTATGTAAAAAACTATTTAGACTTATGGCGACTTAAGGGCAAAAAAAAATTTATTTTCACTAAATAATCATCGAACTTTTATTATGTCAGAATTATTAATATATTGAAAAATTTAAGATAATTTAACAATGCTTATCGCAGAAATTTGTATATTTTGTTTAGTATAGTTGTATTTTGAAAGAAAACTTTTTGATTCCTATTCAAAAAGTCTCGATATTAATGTTTTTCACTTTATACATACAATCGTGACGTCTTCTTTTTGGGGTAGGCAGAAACCATTGCGGCATCTACTACTTTAATAATTTCACAAAAAATTTACATTGGATACCATTTTTGACATTTTCATTTCTATTAAATATAATGCCTACATGAATAAAATTCTATATCTAGTGCCGGATTAGGCCATTTGAGCTTGTAGCTTATTCCATTCCATCCCAGGTGGCTGACCACAAGTCTGGGGCTCGTGGTTAAATGATGGTGTAAACTTAGGGGCACTCACCTATGCTAGTGGGGGCCCGGCTGGTAAATGCCATTTTGAATGTATGAGCAGCCTGAAGCTTCCTTGCTCTTGTATCTATGTAAGGAGTACAAAATTTCTGATTGTGGGGGCCCTTAAATCTTAATCTTTCAATTAAAATGTTTTCTTTCAATACCGGTACATGCGTAAAAAGGCTTTTCTAATATAATTATATTGTGCTTATATACAAATAAATAAATGTTATATAAATTATAAACTTTTAAAATTAAAATATATGTATATTAAAAAAAAATATTAACAACTTATTTCTTCTCGCTTCTCTGATGAAATGCTTTTGATGATGTGTTTTTTTTAATCGAAATTCACCTAGGGCTATTTAATTGTATTTAATCAAATTTTACGTAATTCTGTCTTTTATCGAACTTCTTTTTAATTTTATTTTTAGTGTTGAACTTGGCCTAGACCTAGCTTAAGTTCAATACTAAAAAAAAATTAAGGTTTTTTTTTATAAATGTGAAGTTTTTTGTGTGTTTGTTTTAACTTATACTAATACATATAATAATGTTTTCCAGTGGGTGGACGCTAACAACGATGAGGTAAATTTCGTGGTTTATATTTTACACAAATTTTTTTATAATTTTTTTTTTTGACATAATTCTTTGACTGTGTAACAAATAAAATGGCAAAAAGAAAAAAAGAATGAAACACTTAGGGGATCAATTTGCAAAATATTTAGAATAGCATGTAGCATAGTAAATAATCATAATTCAGTAAAATGTAAATACTACCTGTTACCTGCGGCTTCGTATGCGTTGAATTTTGAACCATCTGTTTTCGTATTAGAGAGCAGACTGTGTCCTTTTCAAACTTAACTGTCTGTGTATAAAATTTCATTTAAATAAGTTTAGTAGATTTCGCTTGAAAAACAGAAACGGTGACACACAGAGTCACATTCGCATTTAATAAATTAAGGAGTTAGTTCAAGCAAAAAGGAGATGATATTGATCGCTGGCAAAGGAGAGGAAGACCAAAAAAATGAATGGACTGTGAGAGAGATGATATGAAAGAAAAAGGAGTCGATGAGAATATGACGGCTGATAGGAGAGGTTGGAAGATTAAAACGTGCTGCGCATACCCCAAATAAATTGGTATAAGGCCAGGATGAAGAAATAATCGAGTTAGGATTGAGAATAAAAAAAAAAATGTCAAGAATTATGTCAAAATATATATAACTTTACTTTCTTTTCTTTCTTTCTTTCTTTCTGAAGCTTCTTCTAACACCTTTATTGGGTAAACGGGTATTTGTTGTGGAGTCCAAATTACCACTAGGGTGACAATTTTTACCTATTTTGTTTAGGACAGTTTTTTTTAATGATTATTCAACAGCATTTCATTGTAACAACCCCCTGGTTTTAGAATTTTATTCGAACATCGAGTCTGTACAGTGTAGTTAAAAAAAAATGGTAGCTATGTTGCCACTTAAAAAGAAATCCTGACTTCCTTGCACTACCTTTTTTTCCCAATATTCTTCCGAAATGTGTGATTTTTTTTGCATTTTAAAAAAGTTGGGGTAATCCTTTTAGATTTTTTTTCTACTTTAAAGTATCTTTTTTTTTAATGAGACGTTTGAAAATTAAGGGTATGCCAAATAATGACTATCGCTTATAACATAACAATGCTTGCCTTTCAGTACTTTTTCTGTATGTAGCTTGAATATAAAAAAATTGCATGGGGAATGAATTTGGATGTCAGCTAATGCCCGAATTATGAAAAATCTGTACTGTACACGCTCGATGGATACCAGGAGAAAAAAATGAAGCATTTTCAGATTTTTTTTTAAATTTCTACCCGCACAATTTTTTTTTATTGTACAATATAAATGCCACCTTACCATTTTCCTTTAACTAATCCTCTTTTTCGAAAGAAATGATAAATATTTTGCAAATATTTGTCAGTTTTTTCTATAAAATAAGCTGGCAACATTGTTACTAATTTAACTTTTTTTTCCTTTTTTCTCTATCTACGCTGACTACACTGCTGAATCGGATCCTCAATGTGCGAATAAAATGGATAATATTATTGGTATATTCAATATAATATACTATATCAAACAATATTTACGGTTTCTGAACGAAAAACCACAAAAAATAACATGAAATAAAATATTAATGGGCTTGAAATGTTACGACAAACGCCATTGCCAAAAAAAAACCTATTGAAATGACGTCTTGAAACGTCAAAAATGTGTTGCCACAATATGGAATTTAATATCGCTGCGATTAAATGAATAATGATCACTCATTATTTATTTCATATTGTTAACAATATACTACCCGTATTCATACATAAATTGTGGTTTTACAAAATGGCAACTAAATGAATGAAATAAATAAAAAATCTCATATATAAATTAAAAATTTTGGTATAAAAATACCTGATATTAAAAACAAATTGTGACAAATCGTCGAATAAAATGGAATCTATAAATTAAAATTTAAATGGAATTGGATAAAATGTTGGATGTTATTGGTGATATGTGATAACCTAGTGGATACAAGATGGATCCCCAGCTCATTCCAGTACACCAGTCAAGATTGATACACTACAGTTTGTACCGAAGAATACTAATCCTAAAGAGTTTAAGCAGCTGCAGCAGCAGGTGAGTGGATATGTTATTGATTAGGACATTTCTTAGCGGCCGGTGATAGAATGTATTTCGTTTCGACGATGTTGGCAAGTGGGACTGATCCATCAAACTTTCTCCGTCCACTGTTTGACGCGCGGTCTTGTGCCGCTTGCATCCAATGGCTATAGGACTATACAGGCATTGTCTAACTATGTTGAAGTTAGGAAACTTCTCTAGGTGGGTTGTGACAGGGTGCACTTCGACGGGATTGGCAAATGGGGCCGGTGGAGACTGTCTCTCTGTAGCCCAGTAATGTTTCACTGTTGAGCACGGGCCTCCTCCACTTTGTAAATGTATACAGTCTGGCTGACCAGGCGTGTTGATATAGGGTTTAGTTTCGAATTTTTCGTCTCTCATGGTACATGTTAAATGCTTATAATAATTCCTTAGCTGGTTCCTGGATTCCTTGGTGACAATTGTATAAATAAATATTCACGGACATTTCACACAACGTCCTCTGGTCCCAAGCTAAGCTTATTATGCTTGTGTTATGGGTACCAGAATACGGATATAATACATAAACTACTTTTCTTTTGTAAACCCAGACGTAGTACAAACATTTGTATGACATTTATGGATATCACACAAATGATTGTCCCAAGCGGGAATCGAACCCACGAGCTTGTGAACGTCAGTCTATTTCATGAACTACTACGCCACGAAGCCCGTCAGAAGTATAATTAGCCGTAGCATGAAAAACATTAAAATGATTATACCCAAATGTTTCATTGGGATCCTAAAAAGATATTTATTATTTTCTTCTATTTCGCATTCGATGAGCACAGATCAAAGAGTACCGTCGCGCAGACAAGATCAGCGCTGGACCACAATCCCATATTCTAGAGGGCGTGACGTGGGATGAGGCCAGCAAACTGATTGGCGAGGATGCTGCCAACACGCACACTGGTGACCACGTGGTAAGTGGAATTTTTCTGTATTTGTCCTTTAAAAATATTAACGCATAGTCACCCTAAACATTAAAAAGGCTTGAAGTTAAGTTTGTCGTTAGTTTCGCAAAATTGTTTCATGTTGTCATTACTTCAAAAAATTTTTCATTTGTCATAAATTTTTTCATTATTTTACATAATATTTTTCTCGTTATTTTCCCCATTTTAATTTTTTTTTCTAAATTACTTAACATTTCTCATTTTAAAAAAGGATTCTCATTATTTCTGAGTTTTCCACATCATGTTTCTCATTTATCCCAGGTGCTAATGGGCGCAGCTTCCAAGGGTATCATCCAGCGTGGTTACCAGCACAACGCGACGGTGTACTCCGCTCCTTATGCGCGGAACCCATTCGATCAGGTCACAGACAACGAGATAGATGAATACAAGAGGATTGTCGAGAGGAAACAACGACCTAATGAGTGTAAGTTATAAATAAATTTAACAAGTTAAAGTATTCACAGAGATTATACACAACATCCTCTGGTCCCAAGTTAAGCTTGTGTTATGTGTACCAGAATACGAATAGAATATATCTACGTAACTCTTTAAGTGTGCTTGTTTATCTCGCTCTTGACGTTTTTGATTTTATCAGAGTTAAATATTTATGGTTTTATTCATAATGAGTCATTATGAATCTCGAATCAAATGAAGTCAAATGAAATCTCCGCTTAAACCCCCAATAAGTCATTATTAATGACTTATCGGAGGTTTAAACGGAGATTTTATCGGAGAGATAAAAAACCTTTTAGCGTAAAGAGACTATTATGGAAAACAATTTTGACAATTTTTGCGAACCGATTTTAGCGACTTTTAAAACTCCGATAAGTCATTATGAATAAGACCGTTAGTCGTTATTTCTGTATGTCCCTGTGTGAGCTTATATCTTATGATGTGAGCTTATATTGATTTTGATACGGTTTTTTATAATAGATGAGTTTTTCAAGAGAATAGCTTTTTTGTATAATTCATTAAGATTTGGTTTCTAAACTTCACGAAGTTACAGGTAACACCTACCCAGTTTCAATAGCGATTCCAATCACAGGCGTACCAAGATGCTTGGAATCAGTCTCTCTCTTTCTTACACACACACTCTTTCTCTTTATTTATATCTCAAATTGTTTTATTTCAGACGACACAGATTTGTCAGAATCGGAGGCGATAAGTGCCGCTCAGATCACTTCACCAGCGAGTGCGCCATCTGAAACTGAAGAGGAGTCGCGCGATGGTATGTGTATTCATTATCATTTAAAATTATCAAGTATATAGTTCCATGTGGTGACGGATTAAGAATACAAGTGTTACCACCCCATCCTTTCCCAAGAATGCTGTAAAAGTTAGCTAAGGGATATTGTACACAGATAACATTCTATGAGAGATGGAAATCTCGAAAAAATCGCATCACTTCTGCTCAGCGCGGTACAATAGACAATAATCTCTGCTAAAGTGGGGAAGACCTGTACCCAACAGTGGGATGTTGTTGGGCTGGAGAAAGAGAGTAATACTATAATTTTTCTTCACAGAACACCGTGTCCTCAGAATAGAAACAAAACAAGCGCCTGTCCGCAGCCAGCCTGAAGTTGTTCTAAGCGATGGTGAGTCTTATTGTATTGTTATGATATAACATCATGCTTATATGTATAAGGGGTAAGCAGTAAAGTGTTTTAACATAAAAGATTAATTAGCCAGTGAATTGGTTTGTTAAATCTTATATTTGGTACCAATTCTATGTACACAACTAAACTTAACCAAAATATGAAAATTGATAGTATCAGTGACACAATTGGTCAATTTTAACTGAATTTTCTTATTATAAAATCTGTCTATTATAGAATATAGACTAATGATTATACTCGTGAACGGATGCTTTCTGCTGGGACTGGTCGACTTGCTCTAACAAGGGAATCTTGTCTCTAAATTAGTTATTAATTGTAGTCGAGATAGCATTAATCGGTATCATCCTCACACCCCTCCAACAATGTAAAATTATATTGAAAAAAAAAAGTGTGAAGAGAATAGAAAAAAAAATCCATGGAGTTTCTTGTCTGTTCTTCTCCATAGGATTCGCGTTTGGAACAGACACCTAGTTTCTGACATTTCAAAAGAGCTTGTAAAACATGACAACTTGAAATAAAAAATTTTGACTTTGACTTTGAGTTAATATAAATGTGTACAACGAAATAAACAATTAATCAAAATATAACAGTTGTTTTCATTCTAGTTAGGTTAAGTTTTTGACGCAACAGAATTGGCCTTATTGTTTTTTGAACCCCCAAAAATATTCTTCAATTTTTGCAGTTAAAGACTGCACACAGACTACACGTACAGCTTAACCCATTTGATTACATATTTATAGGTGTGATGGTGGTTTTTTTTTTTTTATTTATCTTCTATTTATGAATTTGACTTGCAATTTTTAAATTGACTTGTAAAGTTTGACTTCATATTTCTTTAATTACTTAATTGCTTGTATTTTGAAGAACTATTTTTAACTATTGCACCTTTTTTGCTTCAAATCACATCAATCATTACATTATCACATACCTATATTAAAATTTCTTCGGAATTCTATTTTATTCAACTTTTATTTTTATTGTTTTTTTTAATTATTATACTAGTAAAATTAAATTTTTTAAGTGCCTTAAATGCAAATTTAAAACTTCATTTGTAAATTCCATTTTTGAATTTATCTTGTAAATTCCATTTTTGATTGACTTGTAAATTTTTGGTTTTTTTTTTCTATAATATTGTTTTATGCATTTTGTAATATTTAGTATTTAGTCATTTTCTTTGCATGCGAATGTGTTTGTATATGCGTTTGTTATACATTTTAGTGGATACCACCGATTTCTTGAATGCTGAACGCGCTCATGCTGATCGCACGAAAGGTAAGATCTTTATTGTAGTTACGATTGATTTGTTCTCATTAATATCGACAATTAAGTGTTTGATAACATATTTTACATATTGCAAGATGATATTTAATATTATATTGCCTTTTTTATGGTTCCGTTGTTTGATGTTATTTGGGATCAGTATGACGTATATATTATGACAATGGTACAGAACCCTTCGTGTGCTTGTCCAACTCGTACTTGACCGGTTTTAATAACTTAATATTAACGTTAACTTTAATTATCGTATCTTTCAATGTGTATCAAGTTTTACCAAACACTGTTAAGGACGTCACAAACGGCATATTAATATAGCGAGAAAGAGATAGATATATCTGTCGGTGACGTCATAAGTCGTAAGTATAAGAGATACATCTAGGTATATATTAATATACATTTGTCTTTTTCTCACCTTCTCTTTTTTCTATATACAACTGTCTCTTTCGCGCTATATTAATATGTATATAATAATATGCCGTTTGTAATAAATATGTTATATAATAATTATAATTAATTGATATTATTATTTGATAATTTTTGGTTGAACAACTTGTGATATTACTGTGTTAATATATATAACTAGCTGCTGTCCGCGACTTCGTACGCGTGAAATTTAGAAATTAAACCTTAAAAAACAGATGTTTACTATATTACTGGATAGATGGCGTTGTACGTGCATTTTAAAATCGCACTATGGTTTGGTTACATACATTAACACTTAATCACTTCAAAATTTTAGTTTATTACTCCGCTTTTCGCATTTTTAGATTAGTAAGATGTATTTCAGCTGTAGTAACAATAAATTTAATATATTATGTATAACTTAAAATAACGCTCATTTTTAACTATGTCAGTGTGTTTAATTTGATATTATATTTGCTTTTTATTGTTTATTTCATAAATACATGTTTAGAAAATATTTACTGCTTGCTTATATGTGTAATTTTTTACAATATATTTTATTTTAGTCTGTTAAAAATGAGCGTGTATGTTTTGTTGCATGGGTATGGCATATACTTTTCCCCTACTAATATTATATGTTCTTATGTTTTCAGTTCTTTTTATTTCCTTTTATTTCAATTTTCTTTGTATGTATGTTTTAAATATATTATTGCAAAAATCACAAAATTTTAAAAATAGGTATACGAAAATTTTTACTTAAAAACTACACTAAGAATTAAAAATATAACCGTAATTCGTATGATTCTCAATATTAGTGCAAAATAATATTAAAAGCCCAAAACGTTTTAGTATTTCAACAAGAAGTGTTAACCCGGGATCCGAACTTGCTGTCGGACGACGAAGTGTTCTTAGACTCTCCCGCGTCACCGCTGACGTCGTCAGGGATGACGTCGCCAATAGAACAACACGTTATTGTTAGAGGTGAGGTGATTGGTTGTCGTGATTAGTGATTGGCAGACGTGATTGTAGTGAATGGTTGGCAGATGGATTTATATTGTGTGATTGATCGATATGATTATGTGAAAGGATTGGCAAACGTGAATATAATGACTGGTAACAAACGTTAGCGTGTTGATTGATTGACAATCGTATTTTTTTGGTTGGTCTATATAATTATATTGATAGATAGTTAATATAATAGTTCTGCATCATTGATTGACGTGATTGTGCTGGTTAATTGTTCAATGTGATTATGTTAACTGATTGGCCGCGTGATCATTATATTTTATTTGTTTGATTCAGTATCATGTTGATGGAAGTGATATTTAATGTTTGAATTAAATGATTATAGTCATTAATGTACGAGGAGTGTTGAAGAGATGTTCTGGTTTGTTCTGTTCATTCTGCCAACTTATGTAAGAGATGGTTAAATGATAGTAGAAAAGAGTAATGAGTGAATGCAAGTAAAATTTTATTTTCGTTTTTCGCAAAGCTATGCCTCAAGATCCTCGTTTCTTGTCTACTGACGAGAAGTTGTTTTACTCCGGAGCTCCCATCCAGGGTCCAGTAGTGGTCAGAGCTCATCATACTGCTGTCCAGCAGTCTGTCTCCAGAGGTGAGATGTGGAGACATATCATTAAAATATGAAGCGTCGCCAACGATGGTTAAACGGTCATACATTGGTCATAAAAAGTTATGGTGACGCTCAAGCATATCATAAAAGATATCATTTTCCTCCATCGATTATTGTTTGGTGTGATGTCCATTTGTCTTTGTCAGCTATATCGGCTATATTGTGTCTGGTTTTATCATGAAATTGTCTCACATTGTTCTTATTTTCGTTGTCCGCATACCATTTGTGAAAGTTCGTGTATTTTTGTGTAAAAAATCACATAATTCTGGATAAACTTTGTTTTCGATACTAAAATTCATAGAAATTCATCAAAAGGTAATTAAAATATATATGGAAAAATAAATAAAAATGCAATTTAGATATTTGATCTTGTTAATTTCGAGACTTTTTACCGAACGTTTCAGATTCGGATAGTCACGGGACTATGTAGGACGAATATCGGTCAAAACTTGTATATAACTAGCTAACACCAGCGGTTTCTCCTGCTTTTATAGAATTCGAGCCCCTGTCTCCCAATATACACCAAATATTAATAAATAAAAAATCAAGTATTTTTGAGCTAATCTATATATTTAAAAGAAACGACAAAAACCGTTCCCTAGTTTTGAAGATATAAGCTCTTATAGGGACATACAAAGATAACGACTTTGTTTTAAAATAAGTAAAGATGGGTTTTTGCATACTTATATCAATATTTTATCGTAATTTTGCATATTTTTAGGTATGTATATCATTTATATTTATCTTCTTTTAGATTTCTATTCATTAAATGTTTAATTTATTTAGTTGTAATGTTAATATATTCTATTATAGTAGAAATTAGTTATATATTTGTAGGTATTTTTACAAAATTAGTAGTCAAGACCTAATCCTTCTCCTAAACTAACTCATCCCCTCCTCTAACTTTTTAGGTAAATCCGAAGATAAAGAAGCCTTATCAACTAGCAAAAGATCAAAACACGAATATTCACGTGTATCTAACTTTATAAATGTAATTAAAAATTTCGATTCCCCTCCAAAAATACCCAAATGTAAGGTTAGTCTTAATACTAGGTTAGGACACCAAGAATCAGGGCCTGCCAGTAGCCGTTCTAGCTTATATTCCATACCATCTATCGAATGGGATGGCAGATGTAAGTCGGAATACGCTTTGAGAACCAGGTCTTTGACTAGACAAAAATCTAGCCTAGGTAGATTGTTTAGGACTCGATCTCATAGCGGTTTTGTTAATTGTTACATTAAAGATCCAGAACCTACACATTATCATTTACCTAGATGTAATTCTTGTGGTGCTGCTAGCGTTTCTTACGCATGGGAATTAAGTAAAGATGGAAGAGAAAAGAAAAAGCATTCAATCTACTATTCTGTTGATAATATTCCACAAAGATGCGCGGAGGAAATAGACAAAGACGCTGTACATGTTAAAGTTAAAGAAAAGTTTGTTAATGTATTCAAAGTGGAGAAGAAAGATGGAGAATTCGTTGAAAGTCAGGAGTTTAATGAAGATAATTATATAGGGGATATAGGTAACAGCTTTTCGTCCGATAACCAAACAGTTATTTTGAAACATGAGAATGATAATAATGCAGATAAACAGCTAGATTCTACTTTAACAAAAGATGATACTAATTCATGTACAGATGTAGCTGTATGTGCAAGTGAGATAGATGATGTTAATAAAACTATAGAGTCGACAGAAGGAGAATACCACAGCTTTACGGATTTAGAAGAGTCCTATGAAAGTCCTGTTAAAGAATTAGTCGGTAAAGACATCAGGGACTATTCTGTTCCTATAGATTTTTATTGTGATGATTACAAATCTAAAGAAGATAAAAAATCACCTTTGAAAGTCAAAAACGTTCTGGAACCTATTTTAGAGGAGTCCAAAAGTTCATACGGTGATGAAAGTAGTATGTGTCAAAATGATAGCAAAGAATTTACAGAATCCACTGTAGTTAAACCTTTAGTCTTAAATTTAATTAGTACAGGTGACGTATATTTAGAAAATACACCAAAACCAGTAGAGTTTCAAGAAAAAATCTTAAAAATAGATGATTATTTAACCGTTAAAAACGTGGAAAGTTTAAGTGAGGAAGTAGATACAAATCATCAACAGGTTGGTAAAAATGTTGACGATAGTACGTCATGCAAGCCATCAACAGAAAATGAAATTACTACTGCGTTTACTCGTTATTCCTTAGCAAGTACTCTAAGCTCCAATGATAGAACTAGCTTCGATTCCACAGCTGAGTTTGAGAAATATGAAGTCGTAGCCGAAGTTATAGCTGTTATAATAAATAGAATAGAATTTTATGAACAACCTGTCGTTGTAAAACCTCCAACAAACGACGTAGGGGCTGTTGCTAAGATCATTTGTGATAAAAATGATGACGAAACGTTTTCAATGGCAAAGCTAATTGAAGATTTTGAAAAACATGTTAGTTTGAATGATACAGTATTGACAGAAACTAGTGAGACAGATATATCACAAACAAATAAAATCATTGAAGGCATTCTTTATTATATTTTTAACAGAGTTATGTTCGTAAGTCAAAATAAAACTAAGGTGGTCAAAAATACTAATAAAGTAGTTGTGACTGTTGTTGATGCTGAAGATATATTGTTTACAGCTAGATCTATTTGGTCCAATACAAACTCAAATATTGATAGTGGTATGCGTGTTGAAAAGAATGTGGATATTAACTTTACTTATTCGAAAGACACAGACGCATGTACAGATAAACAAACATTTCAAGTTGTTGATGAGGGAGATAAATATGAGACAATAATTAATATACACCATCTTCAAGATGAAACTAATATTACAAATTCTAATGAAAATAGTATCGAACTAGAAGATAGAAATGAAATTGAAATATTTGACGCACTGATTGATACAAGTGCTGAAACGACAAGTGTAAACAAAAAACCTTGCGAAATAAGTGAAGATGAGGCTTTAGAGACACATAATGATATGATTGATACTAATTATGACATACTCAACGAAGCTAATGAATACCTAAAAACAGAAGATTATGATAATTTTGAAACGGAAGAAGAAATTGTGACCAAAGTCGCAGACGAACAAAATTTGGATTATATACAGAACAGCTCAGTCAATGTTGATAGTATCTGCTTTAATATTGTAGATGAAATTAACAATAATACTATAGAACATGAAATTACTGATAGTTTAGAAGCATTTATTGATTCTAGTGAGATGAATAACGCTTTTATAGAAGAAAGTTATACAGACGATCATATATTTAATGATATTAATATTAAACAAAATATTAATAAATCATATGAATATCCTGTTACTATGCTAGAAGAAAGGTCCCAAATATCTTATGAGGAATTCCAAGGACATGCAAACGATTCACAAACGTCCGATACATATTTCGTCGATCAAGATAATGAATGCTATTGTTATGAAAATCCTGCCTTGTCACTTGAAGAGCATAATTACCATGGCTGTCAAGACAATTCTGTACCTGGTTCTCCTAAAGAAATGTCCTCTGATACGTTTTATACGCCACCTAGTTTTGTAGATAGTCCATTAAGAATAACATCAAAAGTTTTAAGTCAAACATCTTCTCCTAATAAACCAGTTTTTGAATTAACCGATTCTCCAATTAAAAACCAATCAAGTGCATTAGATTCTCCATTTATTAAAAAACCAAACGTGATATCTATAAAACAAACTGAAAATTCTGGTGGCGTTAAATATTGGGTTTCTTTTGATGAGAATCTCATTGTGAATGAAAAAAGATCTTTTAAATCTAGAAAGAGTATTGATGATACTATGCCTAGTTTTATCCCGATGGATTTAGAAAATGATAATAATGACAGGAAAAATGATAATAATTTTAAACAAACTATAACGAAACGAAGGTCTTTACTTTTAAATAATTTTGGCGATGACAATTTTGATGTACCTGGTCAATCAGCGAATTATGAAACTTGTGATTTTATAGATGATAAAATAGATAATGATTTAGTCGAAAAAGAAAATGACGAATCAAATGAGCCTAAAAGTAGATTATTGTATGAAGTTCATAGGAAACCGTCTAAACGTTTATATTCTAGTTGGCCGCCGTTTGAAGATACATTATTTTATAAAATAATTTCGCAATTTCGTATGTCAGAGAGTTTTGATCTAAGTAGTTTGGATTATATGAGGTTAGACAATAGCATTTAAGAAATTTAAATTATTATGTAGGTACTTTGAACCAAGAATAAGCTAAAGAATTTTAAAGAGGGATCAATGAAGTATTTTTGCGTGTACCTTTTTGTAACCCTTTTATATGTTATTAATATCAAGTTACTTAGTGGAGATGGTGCAGTTTGTATAAATATTGTATTCGGTGGTCATAATAAATATGATGTGCAAAAGTATAATGCATAGAATTTCCACAATAGTATTTTCTTTTGCATATCATTTGCACAACACTTACTTTTTGTGAAATATTCACTAACACTAACATTGTGCACAATTTGCACAATAAATTTTGTAAAACTTACGCGAAAATATTTTCTTTTTAATCAAATGCGGGTAATACTTCTTTAAATAAACTTTGGACACAAAAACATTTTACTGTTTATGTTATATAAGGAAGGTAGGTAATGGTGTCGATTCTACGTCCACGACTAAACTTAGCTTAACTACAAAATGAAAACAATTATTGCTGTATATGGATTATTTGGCTGTTTAGTTGTTTAATTTTATATCAATTACAATCGTTAATCTATAATAAACAGATTTACTAACAAGAAAGAATTGTTAACATTACGGAATTGTGTTATTGATACAATCAAATTTCATTTTTTAGTTAAGTTTAGTTGTACGCGTAGAATTAGTACCAATAACAATTGTTAAAAACGAAATAATTTTATTAATTCGTCCTTATTATGAAAAATAGATACGTCCAATATTGAATAATCGATTTTATGTCATTAAATCGATTACCTTTAAATAAATTGATTCGTCTTAAAACAAAAAAAATATATAATTTTAACATACCTAATGTAATTTTTTTTTAATAATTTTATTTTCATTAAGATTTTCTTTTTATATTTTTAGTAGTTTTTGCTTAATTAATTGATTCTAAAATATGTGTTGTTTTTTTTTAATAAATTTTATCATCTGTTTGCATTTTGATTATAGTTGTTTGTGTTATTATTATAAAATACACTGATTGATGTTTTTACTAAAAACCAGTCTAGTGTAATAATAGTGGTACGAAAAATAACAGATATAACAGAAAAATAACAGATTAGGGGTAGGAGTATTTGTCGTTATAGCGTTGACAGATATACATAAACTGAAATTTTCATCTCTCTAGCTATCACCGTTCCAGAGATAAAGCCTGATGACAGACGGACAGCGAAGTTTCAGTAATGGTCTTATTTGGTACGGAACCATTAAAATGCCATAATAAAACGTTCTGTTTCCATTATTCTTGGTTACACGCATTTTGTTTAAACAGGACCCTATGACCCAGGACTTCGGTTTCCGTCCGTCTGTTACGGCTGTATATCTAAAACGGTAATAGATTAAGAGCTGAAAACTACACAGTTAAATTTATAAATATACGTGGACATTTCACACAACGTCCTTTGGTCCCAAGCTAAGCATAAATGACACTGATGATAAGCTTAAATGATTACCGTTCATAAATAAATCTATCAGTGAACGCTATAACAACAAATCAACCTGCCTGCCTTGCCTTATCGTGCCTCCTGCCCTTATCCCATTGTTTGGGACTTTCAATTATATATTTACACTAGCTGACCCGGCAAACGTAGTTTTGTAATATTAAAAAAAAAATGGTTTGAAAAATAGATGTTGGCCGATTCTCAGACCTAGAGGATATGTACACAAAATTTCAGGAAAATCGGTCGAGCCGTTTCGGAGGAGTACGGTAACTAACACTGTGACACGGGAATTTTATATATTAGATTTTATATATTAGATAATCAAAATGCAAATATCCTGTTACGCTTGCAACTAAAAATTCTATGCACCTTGTAATTAAAGTTCACTAATCAGTCACGGTGTCTTGTGTTTTAGGCTTTTTTTGTGTGTAATAAAGTGTGTAATTAAATTATTATTTTACAGTGTTTTATTGTAGATTTGTGTTTATTGCTGAAGCTGAGAGGTATAAGTATACCAATATACAGAATATTCAATTTTTGATTGAGCTTTTCTTCACTGTGTAGGTCTCTCTTGGGACAATTAAAGTCTACGAGGGGCAACCCAAATAAAATCGTAACTGTTAATGTTGAAAAATTCTTTGTGTATTAGATATCTTATTTATCGAGGAATATTATAAGCTACAGCCATTAGGAGCTGAGCAGAAACAATAATGTCACAAAGTCACTATTCTACGCAGCACGTATCTTAATAAAACGCAAATTAATCTAGACTTTGATTGCGCATAGAAAGCAAATTCCACGGATATTTCAATATTAATTTGTATTCAATCGATAATTTGAATATTTTTGCAAGAATTAATGATTCAATAAATATGATGAATGGTTTTGGAAAAAGCGGTTTTAATTACACCCTTTACCTCGAAGCTACAGAAATGTAATGTCAAAATACAATAAATATATTTTCTACTTAAAACTAATCATAATTATTAGGTAATAATGTGTTGTAAAATGCTCCTCTATTTGATTTGTTCCTATTTAGTTTTTGTTCGTTAGCTATTTTTACGTACAAAAAGTAAATTAAACATAGTACCTAATAATAATTTCATATTCTGAGTTATTTAATTACTCCGATTAAATTAATAAAAAGAAGGAAAACCATTACTGGCCTTAATTTGTTTCAATTAACACCGCTTCATGTTATGTCAACAATGCTTTGCATGGCTTAGCAATCACATGGTTCAAGGAGCGAAGGTTCATCGTTATAACACACAAAGAAGGTGAGTGCTTTTAAGTAACATAAATAACATGTTCAATTATAGAAATAGCATTGTGACTTAGGTAAAGAAATCTTGATATAATTGAATATGTTATATATTATAAAAGGTTCTAACGTAAATAAAAAGCCTATTTATAACATAACGGTGTGTACCTAAACATTTGCATAATTGAATATGTTATTAACTAAAGAAAATAACAATTTGATTTAATGTGCCGAAAGGATCATTATGTTTTTTAATGGATTCTAAATAACATCTTCAATTATAGAAATAAAAAAGTGACTTTGATAAGAGAATAACCTAAAAATATAATCAAATTCATTCTTAAATTGAAATAGAGGGTAAGTGTTGTAAATAATATAATGACTAATATGAATGAATAAATAAAAAAATAATTTTGAATACGTGCATAACTAATTTGTCATATGCAAATGTATGCTTTATCTTGGGTTCTTGATGTTTCGTTGCACGAGCTTGGGCATGTAATTTTGTAAATATAATCTATAGGCTGTTCCTTTTTACTTTCATTTCAAACTTTCATATCATACTTTGGTTCTTATTTTCTAAAATTACTTTTTATATTCTTTTTAAATTAAAAACCATATCACAAGATTTATTTTTATGGTAAAGCTGAGCTATTTTAATAAAATTTTATAAATTTAGTGATTCTATTTTATATTGTCTATAAATAATGCTGTATCTTTAATGCTGGAATTTGTTATAAATTACAGGCGAACATACGTTGAATGGTGATCATTCGGACGCTCACCAGAGTACTTTCTCGCATAGCAGTAAAGAGGTATGTAAACTGCATATTTTTATTGTTAGTAAATGCAATATTTTGGCTAGATACAGTATGTCCAAAAACATGACATTTACATGGCTGGTTTTTCTTAGATGTAATAATTTAAAGACATATGTTTTTGCTCTTACGAAACGAAACCTACCAGTTTAAGACAAGAAAACCGGCAAGACACTCCGAAGAGCTCTTTTGTTAGGGTTACGTAAGACCATTCTTTTGCCCTTATCCAATTATTTGATGACGAATATACTATAATAATAACGGTACGAAACGCTTGTGTGCGAGTCCGACTCTTGATTATGATACATATTTAAAATTGTTCTTAATTTGTACTTTTCTCCAGGGTTCTCCATCAAAGGAAGTGTCGACAGAAGATTCTCCTAAAAAGGACAAGAAAAAGAAGAAAGGCTTGAGGACGCCCTCGTTCTTGAAAAAGAAGAAAGAGAAGAAGAAGTCGAGCACGCCACAGCCCGCCTAGAGGTAAATATCTTAGTACTTTAACATTCCACTGTTGGGCACGACCCTCGTTCATACAGTTCAGGCTATTGCCACGGATTTACTAGATGGAGTGTCTATGGCTACAAAGCCAAGTCTAAAGTCAATATTTATCTAACTGTATCTCTGATGCAGGCTAGACGCCATATGAAATATTAATAATCTATGAAGTACAATTACTTATAGCCTATGTTACTCAGTGATGATTTAACATTCTAATGATAAAAGAAACTTATCGAATTCCGTCCGCCAGTTTTTGAGTTTATTTATTCTTTAATAGCTAATAACAACATAAAATATGTTTCGTCTCTTTCAGATAAACCCACAAATCCACACTGCCATCTCGCTTTCAATATACTTGTAATTTTTTAATAATTGTAAGGATTTACCCGACGTTGCGTAATTTATACGTTGTCAGCTTTATACAGCGTGTTCACGGTGGGGTGTACATAATTATGTGAAAAATGAAACATGCTGTATATGAGATATTGTCGCTATGTTTGAGTTGGATCTCAAAAAAATATTTGACTTCGGAAAGACCTTATTTTATGGGTATTTTGACACCTAAGAAACCTCATGGTATACGTATTTTGACATCCCCTTGTAATTGGGAATTTGACACAAGACCTCATGCTGTTACTAAATATTTACCGTTATAATTGAAATAACAGTTATAATAAATAAATAACGTTTTATGTAATGATGACTTTCCACTCTAAAATTCAGGAAAATTAATAAATAGTAGTTTGACAGACGGACACTGAAGTAATCCTATGATAGTTTGTCTTTTTTACGGAACCCTAAAAATAAGAGAATATGACTCAAAAATAGCGACTTGTATCACTCAAGTTTCTTGTACAAGAACTAGTTGCTTTCACTAAGCCGCTTACAACCTTTGATCCATTAATTAATGCTATAATTCCTAATAATGTGCTTGGCAGTAAGATTCTTATCAAATCATAAGAAATTTACGACTTTCTGAGTTACTTTCACTTGAAAAAGTATCAAATTAATGTATCAAATACACAATTTAGTGCTCAAGATTGAGTAAATTTATCGCTGACATGCTCAACCTTGAGTAAAGTACTCAGAATTACTCGCTCAGTTGAGCGTTATAATTGAGTTATTTTATTATTAGCGGCTGTAAAAGTCCCATGTACAATTAAAAAACCCACCCACCGGTTATTTGAGCGAAGGCGTTTTGCTGCTACCCTTTCTCGTTAGGGTGCGCTCGTGTCTGCTCAACTTTAAGTAACTTGAGCGAGTTTTTTATGCACTTGAGCAATTATTTGTGTTATGTAATGCTAAGCAATATGCACGTTAATGATACCATCATGAGGAATGCTCAAGTTTGAGTAACTTTCACTATACTGCTCATCTAAAAGCAATTATAATGAGATATGTTGCTCAAATTTGAGTTATACACGAGCGTTTTAGTGGTTAGACGCTATAAAATAGATAAACGACGTATTTTTTTTATTTATTCCTTTGACAGTAATTTGATAAACCTCTTTACAGTATTTTTATATCGTTTCACGTATACCTTGCCAAAATGAGTTCTTATGGTGAAAATTTATGAGATTTACATATATTTTACTTTTTTTAATTTTAGTTCTGACTGTAATTACTTTTTGACTGAAAATTTCGGTGCAAAGAAATACTGGCAGCTATGCGATTACGAAATTATAAATAAAATCTGTTATTTAAGAAAATCACTGGTTATAGCAGAGTAAATAACAGGTTATTATGTTACTGTTGTAATTATTTTGACGTCTCATTTTTATTATTTTTTAGAAATAATCACTTGGAGATAAATTTTAGTCTGCCAATTTATATCAAATGAAAGTTTTAAGCAGTCTAGTGCCGATTTTTTCAGTTAAACTTGTAAAAAACACTGGTGCATTAATTTCTAACTTCATTTTTTAGATGGCATATAATGCTTTCATGTTTGGGGGTGTTAAATATTTATATTCGGAGATTTTTTATACTGACATTTTTTTTGTTACATTTTGGAATCTTCAGCGAGTTTTTTTTTCACTAATCAATCTTTTTTTTTTACGAAAAATAATTAAGTTTTATGTCTACAATTTATATTTTTATCAATCATCTCTTCAAAATCAAAAATTTCTCCATTTCAGGAAGGAATAATTTTTTTTGTTAAGCATTACGTAACGTTACGACGCCAGTCTATCATATTAACTAGTAAGCAGTAGTTAGTTTTCACTTCTATCGGGCATACCGATGTCTGAGGATTTTAATTCTCAGGTTCGACATTAAGCTTACAACTTTTCTGTATACCTGACTACGGATTTAACATTTTTAGAATTTTTTTTTTTTGTAATTATAAGTCATATTTTATAAATTGTCAGTATAATGAAATTTTCGAATATTTAATAAAAAAATACCCCCACGCCATTTGTGCTTTTAATATATAAATAATATTAATAAATATATCATTATAATTAGAACAGTCTGTCATTGTGTATGACGTGTTAGTTATTTTCAATGTGAAAATGTGACCAATTATAGTGGATTGATATTAAAAATTGACGAAAAATACTTGAGAAATTTTAAATTGTGCAATTTAATAATATTATTCCTATGTTTTTATTAAGTTTTTTGAAATTTTACTTTTTTTGATGTGTGTTTAGAAAAAAATATGAGGACAGGTACATTTTTACTTTCAAAAACTCCCTAACGGTACAAATATAGGATAATGCGAAAGATAAACAAAAAAGTATAATATCTTTACTTTTTTAAGGTACAACATGTATACTTATTTCAAGACTTATTTTCAAGACTTATTTCAAGACTTATTTTAAGACTAGTTGAATGAAATTAATTTTGATTATATAAAGTTTTACTAAAGATTATTATTTTTAATATATTTTTAATTCTAGTATTTTCAAATTAGAGCAGGTAATTAAATTTTTGGTAAAATTTGACAATAATGTAAAAAATAATTGTACATTTTTAAAATTTCCAGTGTTTTTTTTTATTTTAGTATTTTATAATGTTTTTTGGATATTAATTTTAAGTTTTAATTATGACAGGCCGTTCTATAAATATGATATTTTATTTAAAATATAAAACAAAAATTATAGTATATGTTAGCATTTTATGTAAATTGTAAGAGTAAGCGAGCTAGCCTACTTTTGTAGTTTTAAATTATTATTTCTTTTATTTTTCAAGTTATAATTCTTTGGCGTGTTTCGGAAAAATGATGGGAGTAATTATTTTAACAGCGTCACTCTGAAGTTAATTACGATACCGCGAATAATAGACAAAGAAGTTTAACTTTTTACGTGTGTACGCAAATTTGGACGTTTTATGTGGATTTTTTTTGCAAATTCAATGACATGTTTTTACTTTCATTTTTAATTTTGTATTAAATTCTTTGTTTTAACACATCTATGTCGTTAATTTCATTAAAAAAATACAATTCTTATATATTTTATTAGTTTTTTGTGCCCATTTTTTTTCGATTTGACATTACCTAGATAATTTCTAGTGTTGTTAAAATGACAAGTTGGAATGTAAGACTGGAAATATAAATGCTGTTATTGCTAAATATAACATGCTATTTTCCAATTTTTATTTAAAAAAGCGGTGATTAAAATAACAAGTTATAATCACACGTTATGAAACAAAATAACGTATCTTTTTACAGCAAATAGCATGTGTATTTCAAGCCGATGTTTGGAATTGAATGGCTGTTAACATCATTATTGCAGTACTTTAGCTTTTAATTATTTAATTGTTGGTAAATGTTATTTTAGAAATTTTATTACTCAAATGATATTTTAGTAAAATCGATTTTTAAAATGAAATTATTTTAAATAAACTGCATTTTTTATTGGTTTTAAAGCGACCATCTTATCATTGCCACTACCCAACGAGTGTCAGCAGAGAAGAACGTAAATTACATAAATATCAACCTGTTGTAGATAATATGATATTTACAAATAACAGTTATAAATAACATTAACTACAAATATCAGTTGTAGTAAATGTGTTATTGGTATAACTGTTGTAAATAACGTGTTATTTAAAGGTAGCAGTTATTTTTAGTTTTAATATTATTTTCACTCCCGTCACAAATTGGGCGTTAGCTCTAAGGATAGCTTTTATCAGTTATTTTAATGTAATGTGTATTTTTTATTTCGTAAAAATATATGCTATTTGAAAAAAAAAGTTTATTATTAATTTTGTTGTTTTATTTAGTACCTTTAATTGTCCGTGTGGTGACGGATTAAGAATACGAGTGTCGCCATCCCATTTCTCCTCCGAGGTGCTGTAAAAGCCAGTTAAGGGATATTTGCACAAGGTTAACAATCTATGACAGAAGGATAACTCGGTCAGCGTGGCATTGTAGACCATAATTCCTCTCATAGTTTAAGAGGCCTGAGCCCAACAATGGAACGTTAAGCGGCTGGCGAGAGAGAGACAGTCTACAGAAAGTGTCCCCGATCATCCTAAGGCTTCTTACAGGCTAGAATAATACATAAGTATACACTATTGTATAGACAGAGTCGCGAGTTATGTATGAGGGTTAGTTTAAACGATGAAATTAAAGATATGTTGTTAGGTTTGTTGTGTTGAGGCGGGGAGGTAGGAAAACACGCCCCGAATTTTGATCTCGCACGTACTCTTTAATAAAATTTATGCATCAAAACTATTCTTCTGACTTTTGGCTAGAAACAAATCTAGAAAAATATTTTATAATGACACAGTCATAATATTCATATGTGTCAAAATATGTGGGCAGATTGATTTTCAACACAGGATTTATAAAAAAATATTGTTTTAAAATGTTTTCTCATATACCATAAAGGAGAAATTCTCGCTATACACAAATGGTGCAAAATGGTATGTATTTGCATTTCGAAATATTTGTATTACTTCAAGCCTCTAATTAGCGGTTAAATCACTCACGGTGGTTTTCAATATTTTATCCTATGATTTTATCTATATTCATGTCTATATCCACTAATCATCATCATTCCCCTGCCTTCATTCTTACATGTAGACACAGAAGTACAGTATGTCTATGCAAGTAGAAATATGAAATTAAATAATTTCTTTAAATTCTTCACAAAAAAATTAAAACGCGAACGTCAATAGTTTGTCTTACTGCCATTTTATTTATCGAGATTGAAACAGTATTACTAGAAATAAAGAGATTTATATTACAATTTTTGCTAATAAACGCCATCACTGACTATTACTAGGACTTAAATAACTTTCACACTTTTTATGTCGAATCAACAGAAACTGATTAAAACACAGATCACCATACAAAACAAGAAGTTTCTTAATATTAAAGTAACTATAGATAAATATATATAAATACTTACCTAACTATTTATAGTAACGCTTACAGTTGTTGAGCAATCAACGTTTCAACTCAAAATAACGGATTTTTAACTGACAACAATATTGTATTTGTTAGTGATACTTTTAATAGCTACCTACGACATGACGCTACTGGTGTGTTTCACCGTCGTATCAGATTTTGAAATTCCCTTCATCCTCTCAATTAGGGTTGGCGCATTATGTTATTTAGTTATATGCATTATATCTGCAGTAATTTATTTTTATTTGCAATTGACTTCCTATGCTTTTACTCATGTAGGTACCGTTATTATTTTGCGCCCAATTGCGTTCTATTAAGAACACTAAAGTGATCGATCGGTCGAGTTGTGCTAACTGCTCGATAGATGGCGTTGTACAAAAACTCGAAATATGGCTTAGTGTGCAGAGCAACGGAACGGCATTCCGAGATCGTGGGTTCAAGTCCTGGTCATGATCATTTACTAATTATACCTGTTTTACAGGAAGAAGAATTTCATCTATACACCTTAAGAATACCACCTATTACAGCAGCCCGCGTTAAAACTAGCTGTTTGGGTTGTAAATCAAGTTCTGACTTCGCGTGCTATAACAAGGCGCAGAAAAAAGTGAAATGTCAATTTAAAGTCAAAAGGGAACTGTCGTTAGAGTCAATTTTGACATCTTTTAATGAAAATTGTTGCCTTTGCTGCCGAAGTGTGCTCACATATTTAAAAGAAATATATACATTTTTATATTCTTTATCAACCCTTAGACTACCGAAGACTAATTTAATGGGTATATTTTGTGATTTTATGTTGCGGGCGTGTTGTTTGTGTAAAGATGGTGTGGAACTTGTAAGATTTTTCTTAAATTTTCTCGTTGGAATTAATGATTAATTCGTGATGACACTTTATTTTTTGTTGTAACTGTACTTTGAGAAATAAAAGTTCACCAAACACTTATGTATGGGTTTATTTTCAATAGGACCATAATTAAATAATATGTAGGGAGGCGCTGTGTAGCTTTTTTATGTCAATTCATGTGGGTAGATAAACGTACAAAGATATGCCTGAACATAAATTTTCATGGATGAAATTGCTGGGATTTACTAGATAGTGTGTCGATAAATAAATATTCATGGACATTTCACACAACGTCCTCTGGTCCCAAGCTAAGCTTTATATGCTTGTGTTATGGGTACCAGAATACGGATAGAATACATATACTACTTTTGTAAATACATACATATAATACATATTAAACACCCAGACGCAGTACAAACATTTGTATGACAATTAAAAACATCACACAAATATTTGTCCTGACCGGGAATCGAACCCGAGACCTCGTGAACGGCAGTCCGTTATATGAACCACTAAGACCACGAGGCCCGTCGACCTCGATGGCTAAATACCTGACACAGTTAAAGCCATATAAATATATCTGTGTGCGGACTTTAATTCCCAATTACATAATTACTTTATTGCTTGTAAAAGTGGCGTATGGTGTTTGTGAAAACTACCATGTCATTTGAATTGGTAATGCCATACCTTTACCATTAGTCCATGAAGTTCGATTTAGCCAGGCTAAAGTTCATGTCTTCAAGGTTGAAAAATCTGTGTAACCACGTACTTACTGGAACAGTAATTTTCCTTGAGCCATTTTCTGGAAATAATAAATACCTACCCACAAATGTAACATTTTTATCAAAATTATGTCCCTTCTCAAGTTCTAAGTTTTATGACCCTAACACTAAGAATACTGGCAGAGTCGCGACTGCCATTAAACAAGAACAAGTACAAAAGTTCATTTATATCGGTCCAGCAGTTTTGACGTGAAGACGACTCACTTTTGTATTTTTCTGTAAGTTCTTCACGTGTCGGAGAGCGTATGAAGAATAAAAAAAAATCAATAAAAAATCAAATATAAAAAAAATCATTTATTGATTTATTAAATACAAAATCAACAACCTTTAATTAATAAAACCTTAATTATTAATTATCAACTAGCTACCAATACCCATTAACATATTTACAACATCTACATAACAAGACACCATGAAATGAAACATCTATATTATTATTATTAAGCTAAAGAGTTTGTTTGTTTGAACGCGCTAATCTCAGGAACTTAATGTCTGATTTAAAAAACTCATTCAAGGTTGGATAGTACATTTGTCGAGGAAGGCTATATAACATCACGCTGCGACCAATAAGAGCGAAGCGTCAGTGAACAATGTTACAAAAACGAGGAAAATTTCTAATTTCAACGCGTACGAAGTCGCGGGCAACAGCTTCTGTATAATGTAAGAGGTAAAAATTATACCTTTTTAAAATCTAGACACGCAGTAGTTTGTCAAGCCTAGTTCAAGAGAACTGGCGACCAGCAGTGTGTAATATTACCTATACGAACGAACCATTTGGAGCCACTTTTGATCCCCTTATAAGTACGGTTATTGAGATTGTTTTTAAACTTTCGCGGCTTTCACATATATTAATATGTAATCACCGGGTCTATTCCGCGGGAAATATAATTTATCTTAGGTACGATACCTGTTTATGTCCCAACGTTTCGGTCGCCTTATATCGACCGTGGTCACGGGTGAACTGGTGAGCGGCAGCGGCGACGGCTCCGTGGCGCGAGAGTTTCGGAAACTACCCGCACTTGGTCTTCATGATTATTTTTGTTCGTTTTGTCGGTACTTCGACACACAACACTAACGACATATTCTGTCCTACCACTGGCCGCGTTTTTATGGGAACGTGTGCACTTGCTGATAACAGGGTTCCTAATCTCTTATGGTCATTAGAGCGGTGCTGTATGCCTTTTTAAGTGGGCTGAAGGCGTGTATTGTGTTGACTTAAAGGAGTGAGCAGTCCGCAAGGACTAAAATTCTTCAAAGAGAAAAAAAAGAAACCCTCCTGTCAAGCGTTACGGCAAAATTCCTTTATGAAAAGCTGCAAAATCTGGCCCACAGACACGTCAGCCATGCTATTCTACAAGCCCACGAAGGCACTGTAAAGTCGAAACAGGGTCCAAAAAATCTTTAGTCAAGATCCGCCCACAAAACTTAACGAAATCTACTTTACGTAAGTTGAAAAAAAGCGACAATTTTCATTTATTTTTTTCACACCAATACGTGGCTGCGATGTAAGTCATAGGGAAAAGGAGAAAAATATGGAAAATATGTGGAAACTAATGGATTTCTAGAATAAAATTAGTCACGGACGCCTAGTTTCTAACGTTTTTAAAAGAGCTAGTCAACCATGCGATCATCCTGGTGACGTTACATGCGCCCATGGGAAAACACCGAAATGGTAACTATGACATTGGGGAAAGCTATGTAGGCAGAAAAGCGGGGCGGAATTTGGTTAAACCATTTGTGGTTAGGGAATATAACAATACAATGAGAGGAGTTGATCTCAAAGAAAAGCTCTTAATGTACATATTTGATGGAAAAGAAAAGCTGTTTGAAGTGGAACAACAAAACATTGTGTTCAGAAAGGCGGCGATCACGTAACAATCTGAGAATATTAATCTCAAGAAATCTCCGACATCTTGTCATACCACTATCGGCGATGGACATTACTGGACTGGTCTGGACGGATAAAAAAAGGCAAGAAACACAATATTTAGAAACAATTTTCACAACGTCCTCGGGTCTCAAGTTAAGCTTATTGCTCGTGTTATGGGTACCAGAATACTGATACAATACAATAATGTTCAAACATGTGTGTCCTTGACTTTTGTAAATCTCATATTTTCATTTTGACCTTTACCTTCAAAATAACGTAATGTTTATAACCTGACCATAAAAATGCCATAATTTGTAGTAAGTAGATTGTGAAATAAAAAAAATAACTTTGAATATATTTTAACTTTATTGACCTTGACCTTAGTGACCCTGACCTTGAAAAAATCACGCTTGTAAGCAATATGTTTAATAATATTTTAAAATTTATGATCAAACCATTGAAAATAACGTAGTTTTATACAATTTATTTAATAATGACCTTGACCTTTAAAAATCTTATTTAAATTAAAATTTAAGTACACCTATTTTAAATAGCTTATTTTATAAAAGAAATCCCTTCTAGGGACACATTAAAACTACTTAAAACTATTATTATATACAATGAGGGTATAATTCCATAATTAACTATAATTTTTAACACACAAATAACGTTATCATAGCCACAGATCTTACAGATAGTGTGTACGTGTTCAATCTTGAAGACAAGTAACTTTAGCCTGGCTAAATCGTACTTCATAGACTAATAATAATATGCTAAAATGATGCTAAAATAGACACACAGATATTTATATGGCTTCAAGCCGGCTGCGGGTGAGTGATGTAGTCATAGACACTTCATCTGGTAGATCTGTGATCATAATATTAAAACACAATATATTTCATAACTTACCGGGTTATGGAATTACATAATTTTATATTACAATTATACACAAACGCTTAATTAATCTTAAGAGGGAACTAAAGCCCCAATTTAGGTATTTGCGTTGTGTATTGCTATCTTTATTCCCGAGTGAGAAAGGGACAAACATAGTTGAGGAAGATTTTACCTACAAATTCTTTGAAAAAAAAAAAGACCGTTTCGTAGTCCGCTGTTGTTCTGAGGTAATTTAATAATTTTTACAATTATACTTGAAAAATGATTAACATGAGCGGGATGTTTAGAGTTGTGTGAAACGCTCGATAGATGGCGTTGTTAACGTTGGGAAACATGGATCTAAAATGCTAGAATATTGGAAGCTTCTATAAACGGTCATTGGATACAAGCGGCACAACATCGAGAGTTGTATATTTTTTACATACTTTTTTATCAATAACATTCCTATGTCGCTTGCATACAACGACAATTATAAGTTTTACAACAATAAGACGAGATTGACAATAAAATTGACAATAAGACGAGACGATTTCAGGCGGTTTTAAGTGCAATATTAAGTGCGAATCTAAGTCGCTTGTATTCGGCGAACGGTTATTCAAATAATGTATTTAAAATGTTTGATACTTTTAAAGACACCAAAAGCGCTAACTCATGCTGTTTGCATTGATTTTTAGATTTTTTTCACATTTTAGACTTTTCAAAGACTTTTCTAACGATTTGACATATAACTTACTATGGCGCTTGCATCCAACGTCCACAACAAACATATTAAACACTATTCTGACTATCAGAGGCATGCGTTAACGCGGACATAGTACTTAACGGTACACTCTTCTCATATCTATAATTATATTCTTGATTACCATGTATAGTTCTGATATGAATTCTTAAATAACTGGGTCGGGTAAAGAACTTATAGCAAATATGACATTGATATTTCTTAAGTCCTGTATGAGTTTCCAAATGTCTTTTAAGCTTTCCCTTCGTAATAAATCCTTTACCACACTGTTGACATATGAAAGGCTTCTCTTTTGTATGCGTAAAACTATGTAATTTTAAATAATAATGCAATTTAAAACCTTTATTGCATACTTCACAGATGTATCGCTTCTCTTCGCTCATTATTTTATTGTCTATGGCTATTTTAGAACCGTGACTTTTTAAATGCTCTTCTAAATAATAAAAATGATGGAATGTCTCACCGCAGATCTTACAGATGCAGTATCTGAAATTAATGGATATATTTTAATGAAATTTTAGACTAAAACTAGCTGACCCGGCAAACGTTGTTTTGCCATACTAAAAAAAAAAGGTTTGCAAAAAAAATAGATGTTGGCCGATTCTCAGACCTACTGAATATGTATGCAAAATTTGAGAAGAATCGGTCAAGCCGTTTCGGAGGAGTACGGTAACTAACACTGTGACACGTGAATTTTATATATTAGATAGATATTGTAAAGGTTGTGATCATTGAATATAACCTATACAATGATACAGGCCACTTAGAATTGTTTTTAAAAAAAGGAATAAAAAATTTAAAATTTGAAAATAAAAAGAATAGAATGAGAGATAGAAAAAGAACATGAAGAGAGGATGTTGAAAAATGATTGTAAAATAGTTTTTCTTTATTATAAAAAATATAACAAATTAATTAAATGTGTTTTAAATTATTATTATAAATTAATGTAAAGATAAAGCTTTACAAATTGGTGGAGGCGCCGGGTATAGCGGCCCGATTGGTAAACCAGCTCCTACGCCCAGGGATGTGTTGACGAGCAAAGGGTCGACACAGGATAAATGTTTATTATCAGAGAAGTAGCCGTATCTTTTTATTAAATTTTTATAAATTATTTTTAACTAAGATGGAACTAGCCACGATAACTTTCGGTGGTTGCGCACAGGAGTGCCTAGATGAATTCGAAGAAATGTTTTACGCTTTAATAACTTTCAAGAGATGCTCGTCTGAAGAAGAAAAATTATCACTATTGCCCTCATTTTTAAGGGGTAACACCTTATTTTTCTTCCGGGGCATTAAAGACATGTGCAAAAGCGTACAGGAGGTATTTGATAGACTAAGGGAAGAGCTCCAAGAAGTAAATTACCAAGAATGTTCGCAATAATTATTTGCATAATGATGTAAATTGGTTTAGTGATTCAATTAGATTAAGGTTATATATATAGTGATAATTATAATTTACTAATATTGTTTTATTTTGGTGTGTTTCATATTGTTCGGGATCGGCGAGACTTCATAATGACGTCAGCAAATTTGTACATAAGAAAGATACAATGAAAAGGATCCACATCAAAAATTTAATTATTTTTTCATATTTATATTTTGAATGTTTAGTTAAAAATGTGAGATAAATATATTAACATAGTAATTGGATAGTGAGTATTTCGTACTAGATTATGATTATAGTATTAAGGTGGAACGATTAATAGGTATAATAATGGGTTGTATTGAGTTATAATGTCGAAGGGAGTGGCTTGGTAGAGTTAGTTGGATGAGTCGTATCAACGGGTAATATCTTTGAATGCAACATGGTAAGGCCATAGGCTATTTGTCATGGAATCCTGTTTTGGGATATCACGCATTTTAGAGATAGAACTTATAAGATAGGATTTAGGAAAGTAGGTGCTAGAGTAAAGTATTTGTTCATTAGGAGAGAAATGTGAAAGGTTGAAAATTGTAAGAAGTTGTATTATAGTGAGAGGTTGCTGATAATATTTTTATTTTATTTATTGGGTGATAGTTAGATAATAATGATTAGCGAATAGTTTATAATTACTTAGATAATAGAATGATTGATTATTTAAAACGTTACTTGTGGTAGAAGAATGGTTGGTAAATTTATCTCACGAGAAGGAATTCTAAATGTGGAATAAATTGGTCATTCCCGAGCATTCAGGATTACTTAGTAGAAATTATACCTAAATAATTGAAAAGAAGGTTGAGTATTATCTGAGCATACTTTAAATTTTAATTTGATAATCTCTGGATTCTATCAATTATAATGGTTCCTTATGTAAATTTTCTCATTAAGCTGGAAAGCTGTTAAATTAGCATATCTTTCGGATCTATGATGCTGACCTCATAATTGAAGCTCGATAGTTTTTATAAGAGCATTAATTGTTTGGTGATGAACATTTTTCTGATTGATTGTTGATGATATATGCTTTGTGTCTTGGTGTGATAGTTTTAAGGATGCCTTATCACTCTTGTTTATTATTGGATAAATCAATTTTAAAGATGAAGTAGTTTAATATTTTATGAAAAGAGTGATATGATATAAGGGCATCGTAGTTAGTGTGGTTCGGATAACTAAGATTAGAAAGGCAATTTTTGGTTGGTTTTTTGCTTTTCAAGTTTTTCGAAATGTATTGCTTCGAAAAGCTAGGTCCTAGCTGGATCTAATCTGGTTCATTCTAGTTTGTTATCATGCTTTCCAACCTTAGGTAGGGTGTCCAGTATTTTGTAACTTAGAAAAAAAAAATTTTTTTTTTTTTTTTAAAAAAAATTTTTTTTTTTATCCTCTAAGGGGGGGAGAATGTAAAGGTTGTGATCATTGAATATAACCTATACAATGATACAGGCCACTTAGAATTGTTTTTAAAAAAAGGAATAAAAAATTTAAAATTTGAAAATAAAAAGAATAGAATGAGAGATAGAAAAAGAACATGAAGAGAGGATGTTGAAAAATGATTGTAAAATAGTTTTTCTTTATTATAAAAAATATAACAAATTAATTAAATGTGTTTTAAATTATTATTATAAATTAATGTAAAGATAAAGCTTTACAATATATAATTGTTTGGATCATAGTATATGGCGTTCCGTAGTCTCTGCCTACCCCCATGGGAAAGAGGCGAGATGTTATGATGATGATATGTTTGTAATTCGACTAAAAAGTAAGATATAATATATGTTTGTGTGGTGAAGAATTAATTAAATACAAGTGTCACCACCCTTTTTTCTTTCCAGGATGCTGTAACAGTTAAGGAATATTATACACAAATAACATACTCTGTGAGAGACGGAAAACTGGAAAATAAACCCAGTGCCAACATGCCTGGTCAGCGCGGCACTGTATTATCTCTCTAACTAAAAAAAAAAACTACATCTAAATCCGTTACATAGTTTTGAAGTTATAAACTCACATAGGGACATAAATACATAAATAATTACTTTGTTTTTTATTAAGTATAAAGTTTAACTCACCTTTCGTCAGATGGCGTCGTATCAGTTAGATTAGTGGTAGCGTCCGGTTGTTTTGGTATTTTCAGTGCATTCTGCAGCACCATAGCTAAAACTTCACTACGATTTGATTCTAAAATCCTATAAAAGAATAAACAAATATATCGTCAGTGTGTGTGCACAAACACACTTGACATTTAACAATTACATCTATACATAGACTAGATTTAATTATTATTCCTTATTCATAATGACTTATCGGAGGTTTAAAAGTTCGCTAAAATAGGCACGCGAAAATTGTCAAAACTTGTTATTCATAATAGTCTTTTTACGATAAAACGTTTATTATTATCTCTCCGATAAAATCTCCGTTTAAACCTCCGATAAGTTATTATGAATAAGGCCATAAATCTACATAAAGATAAATACATTGACTTAACATTAACTACATGCATATTAGAAATATTATGTACAAGCTGTGCCCACGACTCCGTTCGCGGAGATCGATTTTTTTTGCGATCGACCCAATTAATTTTTTGTTTTTTTTTTTAGCCGCTAGATGGCGTTGCAAGTAACCAAAATGAGAAATTTCGTATTATGAAAATATCTTTTGATTGAGTGGACCGATTACAATCAAACAAAGACTAAGTAATACCTTGAGTTGTGTACAATTTTTACGTATATATAATACTAGCTGACCCGGCAAACGTTGTTTTGCCATACAAATGTCAGTGGGGTGGGGGGAGGGGTTTGAAAAATAGATGTTGTCCGATTCTCAGACCTACTGAATATGCATGTAAAATTTCATAAAAATCGGTCAAGCCGTTTTGGAGGAGTACGGTAACTAACACTGTGACACGTGAATTTTATATATTAGATTTATATTTATGAGTGTTGTAGATTGCACGTGACGCGTGCACAGACAAACATCTAAATAGACAAACAGACAAAAATTTCAAAAATGCTGGAAATGGCTTCTGTTGGTTGTCCTTTAACCATCTGACTATTTTTTTTGAAAATATATGCAATGTACAAAAATTTAAAATTTTTAATTAAAGACACTGTTGGGCACGTCTTCCACTTTGGGAGGTATTATGTTCTACTATATCACGCTGACCAGACGTGTTGGTACAGAGTTTATTATTGTTACCGTCTCTCAAAAAAGATGTTATCTTAGTGCAATATCCCTTAGCTGACTTTTACATCATCCTTGAGAGGAGATGGGGTGGTGACACTTGTATTCTTAGTCCATCACCGTTCAATTGACATTAGTTACATCCGTACAAAATGCAAAATGACTCACACTCCCTCCTTCTGATGTGTGGTGAGATGCATCTCGACGTGATACTTGGTGTGGAACATGTGAGCGCAGACGGGACACTCGTACCGGAGAACAAACTTCTCCTCGGAGTGAGTGCGGAGATGTTTCGCTAACTTGCCTTGTTCATTGAAACGCTTCGAACACACATCGCATATATATTCATGTTCTGAATCATGGTGTTTTCTGTGATATATCTAGAAATAAAACATTTAGTTTAAGAACCCGTTTAAGACGATACCAAAATAGCTTCGTGCATTTTTCTACGTACGAAGTTTTCATTGTTTCTTTAGATTGAATGGCTAGAGCTCTAATTTTTAAGTATATGTTTTTTCAATATATGATCTAGGATCGCATAAACTCAGAAACACGATTGAAAAAAGTTTTCTCGATAGAAAATCTTAGCGAAACAACCTCTCTAATTTTTTATTTTTTTCATTTGTCGGTCTATTATCGCGTATTAACTAATGAAATAACTTTAAAAACATAAGTAACTATTATATATAGAAACACGTAAATCAGAATTAAAATATATTTAGTAAATTTTGAGTAAATAGGAAAAGTATCCCTAATTCTTCATTTTCTGTGCCTACTGGCTGTGTTAATATGTACGTGTCGGCGATGATATACGATAATATTGATGTAGGCCCTTAAGAGGATGTAGTGACAAAGGTCGAGAAAAATATGTTTAGGTGGTTTGGTCATATGAAGAGGATGGATGATAGATGATTAACGAAAGGTAAGTGGGAATGCTAGGAGAGGATGTCCGAGAAAAATATACTCCAATGTCATCGCCGGGATACTCCAAAAGGGTCAAGTGTGTAGCTCTTACAACCATCGAGCATGCATGACCAGATGTATGAATGTGGATGAAGCCAGGGAAGTATGTTTAGATCGTAGCAGGTGGCGCTCTATAGTCTCTGCCTACCGCCATGGGAAAAAGGCGTGATGTTGTGATGATGATAAAAAGGTAACTTATACAAAACATAAATAACACAATAAACAATAACAGTAAACACCTAAATAAAAATTGCTAATTTGAATCACCTAACGTATTTTTTTAAATTTAAATATTTGTGGTCTTATTCATAATGACTTATCGAAGGTTTATAGGTTCGCTAAAATTGTCAAAACTTGTTATTCATAAATAGTCTTTTTACACTAAAATGTTTATTATCTCTCCAATTATTTTATTGTTTAAACCTCCGATAAGTCATTATGAATAAAATCATTATTGTATTGTTGTTTTTATTATTGGTTGTTATTTCATCAACAGATATACCTGGCCTGGTGACAGACGGACAGAAAAGTATCTGTAAGAGGGTCCTATTTTATTTTTGGTATGACTCCATATGAAACCCTAAAATTATTTTGTTTTATGATAAGTAAAGATTACAGAGCATTCTATGGGAGAGACCTATGTCCTATGGCCTGTGATGGAAGACAAATTGAACAGTTAATTTACGTGTAAAATCTTGACAAACAAACAAACAAATCTCTTACCATAGTCTCCCTCTTCTTATAAGTCTTGCTACATATAGTACACAAATATGGTTTAGGTCCCATGTGGGTAGTTTCATGTAACTTAAGTGCCTCCATATCGGGGGACTCTTCTAAACAATATTGACACTTTAGCACTAAACGTTCACCATCGTGGGACTTTCTGTGCACTTCTAACATGTTCAAGTGAAGAAATCTGAGAAAAAATTGTGTATTTTATTTAATACTGCGTTAAATAGTTGAGATGGATAGACTGTGTGAATGAGGACATGAAAGAAAGAGGAGTTCACGCAGATATAGCATCAACAGAAGACTATGGAAAATAAAATTGGTCAAGTGCGAGTCGGACTCGCGCACGAAGGGTTCCGTACCATTATCTATGCAACATAAGGCAACGTTATTAGTATCGAGCAAGAAACGGTAAAAAAATCATGTTTGTTGTATGGGAGCCCCCCTTAAATATTTATATTATTTTATTTTTAGTATTTGTTGTTATAGCGGCAATAGAAATACATCATCTGTGAAAATTTCAACTGTCTAGCTATCACCGTTCTTGAGATACAGCCTGGTGACAGACGGACGGACGGACGGACGGACGGACAGCGAAGTCTCAGTAATAGGGTCCCGTTTTAACCCTTTGGGTACGGAACCCTAAAAAGGACATGTTGCGCCGACCACAAATATTGAAATTAGGGCAGGAGAATGATACTTTACATACATTTTTTTCAGGAATATGACGAATTAAAAATCTATTTTTACTAAAATTACATAATAATATATGGTTAGTTAAGTCAAAGTCAATGGGTATAGTTAAATATATTAATAATGGCAAAAATATGAAAGTCAAAGTCAAAAGGTAAACGAAAGACAAATTACCTTTGGTTACAGAATTCACAAGCATGTGGACGTTTCTGACTCCTTCTTTTTACTCCTTCGACCTCAACATCACCTTCACGTTTCTTCTTAGATTTCTTCTTTTTCTTTTTAGATCTAGAATAATAACACATTTTACAGTTTAACCATTAAACTATAATATAGATAAAACAGCTTTTTTCCCCGCGACTTTGGGTGCCAAAAAACCAATATCGTACTAAGGAAAAAACAAACTTGGACAATTTCAGCTCTCCAGCTATTATCACCGTTCCAGATATACGGCCTGGTGACCGACAGACAGAGAATTCTTAACTTTTGGTACGGAACCTTAGAAATATGTAAAATAACTTACTTAATTTCGTCTGTATTCTCCTCTTTGTTCTTTTTTTCAACTTTCACTTTAACCGTCGACTCATCTGAAATGACAAGTTTAATTATTATACATACTTTACTATCGCAATTTATGAATCATATATAAACGCCATCTATCGGATCCAACTGTAACCCATACATGTTAGCTTGGCGGTTTTAACGAAAGAACGGTTATTTAAAGGTCGTGGGTTAAAACCCTACTCGTGTTATTAGAATTTTTTTCTATTTGAAGTGGTTTTGGGACTTCGTTATAAACCCATTTTGAACACTAAATATGTCAGATTTTGAGATTTGAAAAAAAGAAAGAACGAAATTCAATAAAAAAAATTTTGTTACTATTTCTTTGTCATATCTAACTATCGCCAGTTAAGTACCTAACGTATAACAGCGCCATCTATTGGGCACATGGTGCAACTTTATCATTTTCATTATTCACCTTGACCTGGCAACCTACACCCGCTTTTAGAGTCCCGTATTAAATATGTACTTACCATCATCTCCATGTGTTAGTATATGCCTATTAAGTTTGCTGCTCGTTATAAATCCTCTACCACAAGTTAGACATTTGAAAGGTTTCTCTCCAGTGTGAGTTCTCATGTGTACTCTCATATAAGATACTGAGCTGATCTCCTTCTGACAGATCTCACACTTGAGCATTTTGTCCAACTTTTTAGTTTTATACTTAGACGTAGCTGGTGGTGATTCACATTTAGGTGTCGCTGCCCATGTGTTAGCAGGGAAATAATCTTCATCTGAGAAACTGTAACAAATAAATAGTATTGTAGTCACAAATTAAGCCTTCCATCCATTAATCAATCTCCGTCCACTGCTGGACATAGGTTTCTCCCATAGCGAGCTACAACGCGCGATTCTGTGCTTACTGCACCCCGTACCCTGCCGTTACCAACCCCTATAGTAAGCCCTATAGTAATTAAATAGCGGGGTCACCGTGATTCAGGGCCGTAATGTTATTGCCTTGGCTCATTTGGGGGGTTATTGCCATAATCGCCACGTTTGTCAGGCGGGTTGGCGATTGCAGTAGATGTTATGATACTCAGGAGAACGCCGTTCTGCTGGTGCTCCCTTAGTCACCTTTTACGACACCCACGAGAAGAGATGAGGATAGTCTTTGCCGGCACCGCACAGCGAAATAAGCATTACACAAAAAAACGAGTAACTTAATTTCGAAATATTGAGGTGTTCTTGTGGAATAATGATGTAAATGTCTAAGCTATATAAAAAAGGTAAAAAATGACCAGTTAGGCACCTACGAGTTAGACCCTTACTTGACGGGTTCATTTGCGAAGGGTTCTGTAGCATTATTATGAAAAAGATTTTCGTTATACATACGGCAAATAACACAATACGGGCAGGAGAATGATATGAGCAGTATTTGTTGTTATGATATACCTAAATTAGTTCTCTAGCTATCACTATTCCAGAGATACAGCCTCATGACAGACTGAAATCTCAGTAATAGGCTCCTATTTTAGTACGGAACCTTATAAAACCATTAAAACCTCACCTATCATCTTTGAAATCATCTTTATTATCTTTAACATCAGTCTCCTGCTTCATATCGGCAACATCGTCACCCTGTACGTCATCACCCTGTATATCATCACCTATTTCATCATCACCAGTTTTGACATCCTCCTCTACTTTTATCTCAACATCAATTTCAACAGGTTCTTTCTCTTCTTCCATAATAACTTCTACTTTTGCTGTAAGTCCTATATTTTCATCTTGACTCTGAAAATATAACATAACTGATACATATACGAGGGGAGGTCCAAAAGTTCGTGGAATGAAAGGGTTTTAGTAAAAATGAAACAGTAAATTTATTTTTCCTTTTCAATATAATCACCCTTAAGCTGAATACATTTATTAGATCTATGAATTAATTTTTCTAAACCATCGTAAAAATATTTTTTATCTTTTCCCTCAAAATGAGCCAAAATTGCCTCCTTTACCTCATTGTCGTCGGAAGATTTCCTTCCCCTTAAGTCTTTTTTTAAATTGGGGAACAAATAAAAATCACTTGGGGCCAGATCTGGACTATAGGGTGGGTGGACTAGTGATTCGAAGCCATGCGTGTGTAGAGCAGCCATTGCAACTTTGCTCTTGTGAACCGGCGCGTTGTCTTGCAAGAGCAACACGCCCTTGGTCAATTTTCCCCGACGTTTTTCTTTGATGGCATCCTTTAATTTTTCTAGTATTGTTGCGTAGTATTCTCCGGTTATGGTCCTGCCCTTTTCTTTATAATCAATCAGTATTATCCCCTCACAATCCCAAAAAACAGTAGCCATCAACTTTCCAGCCGACTCCGACACTTTGAATTTCTTTGGCGGTGGTGTCCCCTTTTTATGCCATTGCATGGACTCTTGTTTGGACTCAGGCTCAAAGTGATGAACCCATGTTTCATCGCCGGTAACAATTCGCTCCAAAATCGGTCCAGGATCGTCGCCACACAACTCCAAAAAATGTTTTGACGCTTCGACGCGCTGCTGTTTTTGAAGCGGCGTGAGCATTCTCGGTACCCATCTTGCACTGACTTTTGTCATACCCAGGTGGTCATGTAGGATTCGCAAAATGGTGGTATCTGATACTCCAACTAATGCAGATAACTGTTTTTTCTTCAAACGGGTGTCCTCCAGTACAATTTTTTCCACTTTTTCGACGATGTCTGATGTGGTGGCCTCAACTGGCCTTCCTGAGCGGGGGTCGTCTTCAATCGACTCCCGACCATGTTTAAAAAGACCATGCCACTTGTAAATCATTGATTTACTAGGGCACTGTTCCCCGTAAACAGTTTCCATTTCATTCAAAATGGTCTGAGCGTTCTTTCCTTGCTTGGTAAGGAATTTAATGACACGGTGTTCAATTTTCTCCATAGTTTCAGTTTTCTTCCGGATTGACGTGTTTAGCAGGCGAGTGTTCGTAAACGAATGACGCAATAGGGCTGAAACTCCATTTATATACTAATTATGAGTCCCCAATTAGTATGACACTAAGCGAGCGCCCCTATCCCCACTCCATCCCCTCCATTCCACGAACTTTTGGACCTCCCCTCGTAAAACGTTATTACAACCCAAAACCTACAAAACTGATAAATCTCAAACATAAACCAATAACCTGGAAACCTGATACGCACAAATAAAAGGTAATAAGTAACATATAACAGTTTTTGTCAATTTTCTCGAACCAATTTTAGCGAACTTTTAAACCTCCGATAAGTCATTATGAATAAGACCATTAGGCTTTTACAAGCCAAAACCTGCAAAACGGATAAATATAAAAGGTTATTCCTAGAGTAATTTATTAAATAAAACAATTAACTTGTTATGCTTTTACTTAATAAACCAAGTTAGGGACAAGGACAAGGGACTTGAACCCACGACCTCGGAATACCGTTCCATTGCTGTACCAACTGAGCTACCATTAGACCTGCACATGTTAACCAAATTATTCTTACCTGATCTTCCTCTTTAATATTTTCTTGTAGGAAACTCATTCCAGTGTCCAAGAAGATATCCTCTGGCTTATGCACTTTAACTTCTGATTGAGTTCTCAATTGTTCCTCTAATTCTTTTAAATATGGCAAAATGGCGTTGTAATCTGAAAGTTATTTTACAACTCAATTTCATCCCACTTAAACATGCGGGAAAAAATTTACAAATATTTTAGTAATATGGGTTTTAAATTTACAAAAATGTTATATACATATTTATATAACAGGGTTTTTAAGTTTACAAGAATATCAATAAAATGGGTTACAAAATTTTTTCTGTGTAGTTAAGAGTTTTACTAAGCCATTCCCACTCCAGGGTGCTGTGACAGACGGAAGACTCGAAACTAAACCCTGTGTGAATCCGTCCGTCCGTCAATAATCCGTTCCACAGCAGAGGAGGCCCAAACAGTAGAATGTTAATGGACTGGAAAGGAAATGAGAGAAGGAGAAAGAAATGGAAGAGAATGGGGTTTTAAATAAACTGGTTGGTAATAAATGTTGTAATATAAATACCGTAAGGTTCTCCATCCAATTTCTCATCGGCATGGTGTTTATCAAAATGTGCTGTTAGGAGTTCAAACCTAAAAATATATACCATAATTACATAAATGGCGTGTCAGAGTCGGGCCGCCGTCGACTCCTTTGCTCAGGACGTGATTACGGCAAAGAAGGAGACCCTGCGAGAGCTTGAATAATGGCACTTTGCAAAATTTTGCCATGGTTAAGAGTGCAGTAATGATACAGAAGTCTCAAGTTCAATCCTGCGTTTTACGATTTCACTTTTTATTAAACTTATTAGATTTTATTGTAACTAGCTTTTTTTTAAGACTAGAGGATCTTGTACAAAATGTCTATAAAAACATTTTTACCTTGAAAATATTTTATAGCATATCCTACATTGGAATCGTGCAGCTAAATGTATTCTCTTGTTATGCCTCCCCAGTTTACTTGCCGTTATAAATGATTGTCCACATACACTGCATGTGTAGGGCTTCTCGTCTGTAAAACAATTTATTGATTAATTTCTTGCATTTGTCTTGCTTCTATATAATTAAGATGTCTAAACTAACAAACAACCAGTCAAGTACGAGTTATACTCACACACCTGTTCTGTACCTTTATTATATAATTGTCATCCATCCATCCATCCATCAACCTTTCTCAGTCCACTGCTGGACATAGGCCTCCCCCATAGAACGCCACAACGTGCGGTCTTGCGCTAACTGCATCCAGCGGCCCCCGGCGTATTTGACGATATCGTCGGTCCACCTTGTTGGGGGCCGCCCCACGCTGCGTCGTCCGGTTCGTGGTCGCCACTCGAGGACCTTCCGTCCCCAACGGTCATCAGATCGTCGAGCGATGTGGCCTGCCCATTGCCACTTCAGCGTGCTAACTCTTCGGGCTATGTCGTACACACCAGTCCTTCTACGGATCTCCGCATTCCGGATCTTATCACGTAGGGAAACACCGAGCATAGCCCTCTCCATAGCACGCTGCGCGACTCTGAGTTTTGTTATGAGGCCGACATTCAGGGACCACGTCTCAGTTCCGTAAGTCATCACTGGTAACACACACTGGTCATAGACCTTTCTTTTCAGGCACTGAGGTATTTTGGACGTGAAGATGTGCCTAAGCTTCCCGAACGCTGCCCAGCCGAGTTGGATTCGTCGGTTGACCTCTTTCTCGAAGTTGGATTGGCCCAACTGGACTGTTTGTCCTAGGTAGACATAATGATCGACAACTTCGAGAATCGCATTCCCAACAGATACTGGTGCTGGAGTGACATGGACATTGAACATGACCTTGGTTTTATCCATGTTCATCCTCAAACCAACCCGTTGGGATACACTGCTGAGGTCATTGAGCATTGTGCCAAGGTCCTCCAGGGATTCTGCCATGACCACGATATCGTCTGCAAATCGAAGGTGAGTGATGTATTCGCCGTTGATGTTGATGCCGAGTCCGGCCCAATTGAGGAGCTTGAAAACGTCTTCCAATGCAGCGGTGAACAGTTTTGGGGAAATTACATCCCCCTGTCTGACACCCTTCTGCAGTGGAATTGGTCTTGTGCTCCCATCCTGGATTCGGACTGACATAGTGGCGTTTCTATACAAACACTTCAGCGCTTCGATGTACCGGTAGTCAATTTGGCACCGCTGGAGGGACTGCAGCACCGCCCAAGTCTCGACTGAATCGAAGGCCTTCTCATAGTCCACATACGCTAGACACAAAGGCCGATTATACTCCTCAGCCTTCTGTATAATCTGGCGCAGCGTATGTATGTGGTCTATGGTACTAAAGCCTTTTCGGAAACCGGCTTGTTCGGGAGGCTGGAAGTCGTCGAACCTGCGCGAGAGTCGATTTGTAATGACTCTCGAAAACAACTTATAGACGTGGCTCAAGAGCGAGATAGGTCGATAGTTTTTCAAGCGGGTTTTATCGCCCTTCTTGAAAAACAACACCACCACGCTCCTGGTCCACGCCTCTGGAACGATGCCCCCGAGGATGACAGAATCGAACAGCTTCTGAAGGGCCACAAGGACCGGCTTGCCGCCCGCCTTCAGGAGCTCCGTAGTGATTCCATCATCACCCGGTGCTTTACTGTTTTTAAGCTGCTTGAGAGCCATTCTGATCTCGTACAGGCGGACGTCCGGGATGTCCTCGGTATAGTGCCGGGTTAGCTTGGATCGTGGATCTTGGACCAAGCCGACAAGTTCAAGCTGCCAAGCCAAGAGTTCGAGCTGAAAGCTTTCGGGGTTGTCGTACTCGGCAGGTGTAGGACGTACTGTAGACTTCATCAGTCGGGACCGCTCGACTTTGACACGGATATTCAATGTGCCTCGTACCATTCGGTGATCGCTCCCGGTTTTCACCCTATTGATGACTGAGACATCATTGAATATTTGCCGTTTGTCCGACAAGATGAAGTCTATTTCATTCCGTGTCGAACCATTAGGGCTTATCCAGGTCCATTTCCTTTGTTGTGGTTTTTTGAAGAAGGAATTCATCATGAAAAGATTCTCCTTCTCCAAAAAATCAGCCAACTTCTGCCCCCTCTGGTTTCTTTGCCCGAATCCGAATTGCCCCACTCTCAGCTCACCGCCTTTTCCTTTGCCTAGTTTCGCGTTAAAGTCTCCCATAACCACAGTGAAGTGATTTTTGGACGAGTGGATGGCCTTCGAGATGTCCTCGTAGAGAGCCTCCACCTCGTCGTCGGGGTGTGCCGAGGTCGGCGCGTAGACCTGGATAACCTTCAAAGAATACCGTTTGGTTATTCTGAGTATCAGGTACGCTACCCGGCTCGACACACTCTCAATCCTCTCCACGTTGGCTACGAGAGACTTGCGAACGATAAACCCGACACCACCCTGCGACAAGTCGTCGCCTTCCCGGTGGTAGAGCAAGTTTCCGGACCGGAGGGTTATCGTGTCCTCCCCCTCTCTTCGGACTTCTGACAACCCTACAATGTCCCACCGAATCTTGCTCAGTTCCTCTTCCAGCTCGGCGATCTTCTCGTCAGTCCTGAGCGTGCGGATGTTGTGTGTTACCAGGGCCAGAGTCTTTTTTGTTTGGTGGCCGGATCTCGACCGGAGATTCTTAGCACCCCGTACCCCACCGTTACCAAGCCCGCCACCGTGAGCCGGAATAGCGGGGTCGCCGTGACTCGGGGCCGTTGTGGTTTTGCCTTTCATGTGGGGGGTTATTGCCATAATCGCCACGCTTGGCAGGCGGGTTGGCGATCGCAGCAGATGTTGTGTTACTCGTTACGTTAATTGTCATACCAACTCCAAATAAGTAGATAACGACAGGAGGATGATGATTTTCAGTATTTGTTGTTAAAGCATCAACTGATATACTATGCAGTTCATATGAGAATAGCATGTGACGTCATACATGTCAATTCGTACAATTCTGGTAGGGTCAGCAAAATAAGATATTTTTTAATGAAATTTATTTATCACTATATCATCATCATTTACTAATTTTCGAGTAGTTAGCGCGATAAATACAATTAAAAACAAGAACAAATAAAGACAAATATAAAATAAAAACACTACACACTACACTACAAAAACTGCGACGAATAACAACAAATTTAATATATTTAACTGAAAACAACGACATAGCTAACAGCATTAAAAATAAAACTTAAATACGCTTTATAACGCGCTAAGGCATTCTAAAACGACAAAATATCGGTTGGTAGTTTAAACATAAAATCCGTAAAAAGTAGTTTTATTTAAGCAAATGAGTCGCGCAAGTGTTAGAAAATATTGTGTTAGAAAATATTATAAAATCATTATTTCCAACGACGAAATAATAAATTAAAATAGTTATTCTTTTTTAATAATGATAATAGTATTATCACTAAATAATTTTAAGCATTTTCACTGAAAATAACTGAGATTAGATAAAACATAAAAAATAATTTATTAATTCGCAAATAAAGTTTCGTTGCTAACAGTACTTTTTAAATTACTTTTCACAGATAGAGGTCATTGCCAATCCTATTCTCATTTGAAACGCATATGTAGTACATAAACTGTGAACATTTTCAGCTCTAGCTATAAAAGCTAGCTAATCGATATTATATACACAGATAACATCCTCTGTGAGAAACGGAAAGCTCGAAAATAAACCCCGTGCCAACACGCCTGGTCAATACGCCGTCCACAGTAGACCATAATCCCTGCCAAAGTGGACGAGGCCGGTGCCAAACAGTTGGACGTAAATGGGCTGGAAAGAGATAGGGAGATAATATTACCTGTTGTTAACAGTTAGTTACCTGTATGTGATCTAACATGTAATTTCAAATAATAACTTAATGTAAATTGTTTTTGACATGCAAAACATTTATATATTTTGTCCATATTATTCATATCTACATTAACATTCATATCTTTATTTCCATTTGTTGCATTTCCATTATTACTATTAGAACTACTTGGTAAACTCATTTCCGTATTAACTATTCCATTATCAACATTTCCATTATCATTATTCACATTTTGCCTATTATTATCTACATTTCCATTATCGTTATGCATATTTTCACTCACTTCTCCATTATCGTTATGTAAATTATCTACATTTTGGTTATCATTAGGCATATTAGCTAAATCTCCAGTTTCATTATGTATATCCATTTCTGCTGTAGCATTAATTTGCACATTCATTTCTGCCGTTTCATTAGAAATACGCATATTGTCTACCACTTCGTTATCATTATGCAAATTCATTCCTGCCATTGTATTAGAATTATGCATACTGATATCTGCAGTGACATTATTTTGCAAATTCATTTCTGCCATTGTATCATCGTTACGCATATTGCCTTCTGCCAGGGTAGTATCATTATGCATATTAATTTCTGGTATTAAATTAGCAATTTTACCCATCATTCCATTATCGTTATGCATATTTTCCATTCCATTATAGAAATTATCAACCATACCATTATCATTATGCATATTATTATAATCGACAGCAGTATCATTGCCTATATAACCATCTTCCGGTTTAATATCTATATCTACCGGTTCTTGTTTTATTTTTTTCAATTTTTTTAATTTTTTCTTTTCTCTTTTCAATTGTTTCTTTTTTAATTGATTTTTTAATCTCAACCTGTAGCTTGTCATTCTGTCTTTGTGTATTGTGACATGTTGATCTAATTCATTGAGAGACAGATAGCTAATGTTGCAAACTGAGCAACCGTAAAAGGGGAACGAGCTATCGTTAATTTTCTCTGAGCAGTATGCTCTTTTATTTTTTTTGTTAATTTTTACACGAGCCTTACGTTCTTTTGTCTGTGGTCTTGAATATGTGTTATTCTGTGGTTGGATGGGTGGTTGTAAGGTATTGCTATAGTCTGTGTTAGGGGCAGGTTGAGACCCCTGTGGGTAGTAAAAAGATTGTTCGATTTTAACATTATATGGGTAGTTTTGAGGTACGTTTACCGGATAATTATTGTATGGGTATTCGTATGAACTTAATGGGTCTAAATCCATTGCAGTTTGATTCATTTTTGTTGAGATCTGAAATAAAATAGAAATTATTACTACGCTACTACCCATGTGGTGATGGATTATGAGTTTAAGTGGCATCACCCCATTTCTTTCGCAGTAACCCTGGGAACCAGCTAAGGGATCATATATGCAGAAAAAAGTTTGTGAAAAAATGAAAACTTGAAATTAAACCAGAATAGTCCCAAAATGAGTGTCTCATGCCCAACAGTGGAACAGGTGGTCAAGTCTGCTATTTTTGAACAATCGTCATAACGACACGACGCAACTGCAATGCCATTGCCATTGAAGTCAAATGTCCGTAGTCTGCTATATGAGTTCATAGCGGTCGTTCAATGGCAATTAAATTGTCGGTCTTTTTATCTATGCAATGAAGTTATCGGTCTCTTTTATCTATGAATTGTGTTAGAATGGCATGTATGTATTGCCGTTTTTAAAAAATGCGTTAGTCGAAGTGATTTTCGAAAAACCGTTGTACATGTGACAGGACAATTTCTATCTATCTATTTTTTATTTATGGCAATCTATCGACACAGGACAATTTAAAAATATTACTGTCAAATTCAAAATAGCAGACTACCGAAACATTTCAGTCATTGAATTGCCATTGTGTACAAGACTAGCAATTTATGTCACTTTCACAATGGCAAGTCAATGATGAAGTCGTAATGGCACCACTATGACAAGAAATTAATAGGGGACTACCAAAAACTTCGCAATGGTGCCATTAAGGTACAATTGTGACACCATTGAAATACCGGACTTTGGGCCCTGTATTTAGCAACATACCTTAGGCAAAGTTGTAATAAGATCTATTTTACTTTTTTTATAAGTCTATTCGACGGCATTTACAAAGGATATTGTGTTTGATACCTATTGGAATCCTTTTATTATTATGTATGTACTTATTAGATCCGCGAATAAAGAAATTTTTTGCCGCGAATAGTGAAAACGCGAATAAAGGAAGTGCAAATAAGGAGCTTTTACTGTACTAAAAATCACCATCCCTTTTTTGTATGTATGCAAAGACATAATAACATCTCTGTCTCTCTCTCCAGCACATTAACATTCCACTGTTGGACATGGGCCTACTCCACTTCAGAAAGGGATTATGGTCTATTATGCTATCTGTGTACAGTATCTCTTAGCTGGCTTTTACAACACCCTGGGAAGAAAAAGGGGTGGTGACACTTGTATTTATAATCCATTACTACACGGACTCATAGCACAATAACATAAGTTCACAGAAATATATACTGCATTAAGAAGCAATCTCAGGTTTTGGAGCTCAGTTCATAAAGTATACATACACACAAATACATTCTATACGCTACATTTTTAACTAGACTAAAATATAAACCTGGGACAATAAAAACTATTTGCTGTAGAAAAGGCTATGATCCTATGCTTTATTTAAAAAAAAAACTTTATACTTGCGATTTGTAATTGAAATGAATGAAAAAATAAAAGCTTTGTAACTTTTTAAAATATAATACTATTTAAATATGTTAACAAATAGGTATTTTTTCAACACAAATACTAATCAAATTCTAATAAAAATGCCAATTTTACTCATAAATTAAGTGAACAATGTACGTAAAAGAAAAACGCGAGGTAATAACAACCGTTTAACTATCACAAAACGAATTTTTATCAACTCATTACGGATTCCTAAAAGGTAAACACATATTCAAAACATGTTTTTTCACAGTTTTATAGACAAAACGCAAATAACAACGGCTCAAAACCACTAAGAATGTACTAATCGATATTCACAACGTAAAAAAACTCACCTGTTCGCTTCGTACAGTACAAAAAAATACCTTTTTTTTTCACACAATCTTACATTGCTTTTTATACACAAAATTTCTCATGTTTATCCATTACAAAGTACGAAATACACGGCCATCGTGTTACTAATGTATTAACAATTATAATTCTGATGAAAAACAACTTTAAGATATGATATTATCAGTTAAAACGAAGAGTTTTATGATTCCTAAATTCACATTTTTTTCTTCGCGTGACTGATTAAACTATTATGGCCGACGTCCGTCATCTCGCCAGCAATCCAATGTTGTCAAGTAATAATTAAAAACAACACAAAAATATTGAATTTTTGGGGTTCCTTAAATTTTTATTAATGATTTAATAAAATTGAATGTAAGTAATTCAAAATTTTTAAATATGAGTATAAGACTAAGTCCTTTCTTGTCCCCGATAGCACAGCATTGTTTAGTTAGGTACTACTATAACAAATTATTGTATATCTTTTAGTAACATTTTACTAAAGGTATTCTAAATTGGGCGGCCCCCGACAAGGTGGAGCGACGATAACGTCAAGGTCGCGGGGAGACATTGGATGCAGGTGGCACAGGACCGCGCTTTGTGACGTTCTATGGCGGAGGCCTATGTCCAACAGTGGACGGAGAGAGGCTGATGGATGGATGGATCCTAAATTATTTCTATAAAAAGACCTGTGGTGAGCTGAGATTATAAGGCAGCCCCAGTATAGAAAAGGTGCGATAGCAATGTAAAGACACTGTCGTCTCTAATAATAGACGTACGTGACGTGAACGGAATTCAAGTACCCCATCATATTCAAATACCCCATCAAGGCGGCAGTATATTTGTCAAAGAAAAAAGCGTATGTAACTGCTTCTGTTGGTTTAAGATTGTGTGGAAAGTGGGAAATGAAAAAACAAAATCATAGTTGCACTTTCTGGTAATTTATAATCTAAAATCTACGTATATTAATAACATCACCAGGCATTCATAGTCCCACCTCATACTAAATCTACTCAAGTTAAAATTATCCATAATATGTAATTGTTTTTATTGTTGATGGAACCCGAGCGAATAATTTCCGATTTGTAGTGACTTCTTTATGTAAGCTGGCAAAATTCCAAATGTAAAACTGAAGGTCACTCAAATTACGCTTCAATTTACGCAGTATTACAATGTGTTTTAAGAGTACATAATATAACTTCTTCTTCCTGTCCTGATCCTCTTTCAACAATAATATCATTGCTCATTGCTCAGTTTACGCGAAGTGGTATGATTATATACTAATCTCTGCATTTTGTAACTTTATCATTTGTAACCAGTTGTGTACTAGTGTTTTTTTTTTCTTTTAACCCTCCGCCTTCTACCCTGCTGGGCCATGATGGTGCCTTGAGCTTTACCATGACCCAGCGAGGGGTGGCCCCGTTAATCGGGGCCCGACCCAACAGGGGAAGCACTGGGTCCCCCTGTCGCGTGGCCAGGGGCTCTCTTCCGCGAGGGGCTCCATTCCTGAATGCGCATCAGGGCCCTCCGGTGGAACCTACTAGTGTAACTGTGGGTAATTAATTTTTAATATCACTAATAGGGCTGGCAAGGGAAAGTTTTTGGATTCAGAAGTTCTTTCCAGTACACCTAACTCACACTAACTACAATAAATATTAAAAGAAATGTACAACAACTATTATGTACTAACACTCCAAGCTAGTGGCATCTACGTAGGTACCGAACGGCCTAGAGGACTGACAATATCATAAGGATCGCAAGGAGCTATTAGATGTAAACAGCGCTGGAACTCGCGTAGGAGTGTTCTTTCTTCAAAGCCTTCCCGGCTATGTGCAGTTGGGGGGAGAGAAAGTTTTGTTTCGCTAACTACTTAATGTAGGTATGTTAGTTACACAACAATTCGCAAACACTTAAAATTAATAAATAAATACGCAGATTAAATCTGTAATGGCCTCAAAACCTTCCATTAAAAAAAACTATCATGCACAGGCGATAATTAGACTGCCAAGATTGTAATCACAGCTTCTAATTTCTTGAAAGAAATAACCGTGACCAGTTATTAATATGTAATTACAGCATAAGCTCGCGTTTTGAATAACTACACGCTTAGTATTCTGATTCTGAGTAACCTTTGGTCGTCTGCAGACCAAAATGCACTGAAAGATCATGGGCGTGCGCTCTATACAAGCAGAAAAGCCTGCTTTACTTGCCATTCACAGATATTTTAATAAAACGTTCGTATGTTTTAGATGACTTTATTCATTTATTTACTATTAATTAAACAAAATATTATAACTTAAAAACGCCTAATGATTCATAAATAGCACCAATATGTGCTTGCAAATTGCTTTTTGCCAGGCGTTTGGCGAAGGAATAATATTAGCGTAGCTAGCAAGCTCCACGTCGCCCGCCTGCCATGAGTTCATATGTGTGTAAAAATTTTGGTGTCCGTGCACAGTTCGCAAACGCACACAGGCTTGCATATTGAAGACGCCTTGTACTGCATGTCATGCCGCATGCTTTGGCGATCGGAAGTTTCTGCGAGTATTCGGCGTTCGTTCGTTACCTATTATAATCCGAATAAATATAATAGTCGGAAGTCTAATTAAATCACGTATGCATTTTTATTTAGTAAGGTTTTATTTATTTAAATAGCAGAAATATTTTGGTTCGACGGAGGCCATTTTATTTTTTCGTGTGATTCATTGAACTGTTTAATATTGAGTTTCTTTAATTTAATAATTGTATGGATTTTCGTTTGTTGATTTTAAAATGTTATTTGATTGTGAAATGTGTGTTGATAGTGTGTGTTTGTTAAAAATTAAAAATAACAAGTTCAACAACTAAGCCAGCAAAAAGGTAGGTAATGGTGCCTATTCTATGTGCAGAACTAAACTTAACTTAACTAAAAAATGAAAACAGCTATTGCTGTATCTTAAATGTTTCGCTATTTTTTTGCACACATTTATATTAATTAAAATCGTTAGTCTATAATAAACAGTTTTTATATAAAAAAAGTTCTGTTAACATTGCCGAATTGTGTTATTGACGCTATCAATTTTCATTTTTTAGTTAAGTTAAGTTTAGGTCTGCACATAGAATAGGCACCAATGTAACTCGAAAATTTCATGTTAAAAGTTATGAAACGTATGTACATACGTACATGTACGTATGTATGTACGTACGTAGTTATTGTTTAGTAATTCTAGTACAGTGTGGACTGATTCGGGATATTCAGATTTAAATTTGTTCTGTTGGCATGGTTTCCGACTTAGAGATCCGTCGCGTGGCTATGCTAAAAATCTATAAAAGAAAAAGTTTTTGTGACTGCCTACCCTAAGTTAAATACCAGTGCACGCCGCTGTGAAAGATACATAATAATATCACAGTGGTGCCTACGTTGTCACGTGAGCAGAAGGCTCACGTTTCCTATTATAACGAATTTCACAATTTATTCCACTTTCACAATATTCGATCTAAGAATAGAAAAGAATTTCTAATAAATTACTGTTTATTTAGCCACAACGTGTAATACTAGATGCAAATACGTCTAAATATTATTTGCTATTTCGTTTTACACATTTATATTTATTATTTATTTATAACTAGCTGTTGACCGCGACTCCGTCCGCGTGAAATTTTGAAAACTTTTCATCCCTTTTTTTCGCCCTAAAAGGTAGCCTATGTTCTTTCTCAGGGTCTAAAGATTGTCTGTGCCAAATTTCATCAAAATCGGTTGGGAGATTTAAGCGGGAAAGCGTAACAGACAGACAGAGTTACTTTCGCATTTATAATATTAGTAGGGATTATAAAGCTGAAGCGTTTGTTTGTTAATCTCAAGAACCACAAGTCCGATTTGAAAAATTATTTCAGTGTTGGAAAGTGCATTTATTGAGGAACGCTATATGCTAAATAACATTACGATGCGACCAATAGAGGCGAAACAGTAGTGAAAAATATTGCAAGAACGGGGAAAATTTTCCTAATTCCACGCGTATGGAGTCGCGGGCAACAGCTAGTATTTATTAAAATCGTTAGTCTCTATCTCTAATACAGTTTTTATGATAACAAATTTCTGTTAAGAGGATACCAAAATAGCTTCGTGCATTTTTCTACGTACGAAGTTTTCATTGTTTCTTTAGATTGAATGGCTAGAGCTCTAATTTTTAAGTATATGTTTTTTCAATATATTATTATGATCTAGGATCGCATAAACTCAGAAACGCGATTGAAAAAAGTTTTCTCGATAGAAAATCTTAGCGAAACAACCTCTCTAATTTTTTTATTTTTTTCATTTGTCTGTCTATTATCGCGTATTAACTAATGAAATAACTTTAAAAACATAAGTATCTATTATATATAGAAACACGTAAATCAGAATTAAAATATATTTAGTAGATTTTGAGTAAATAGGAAAAGTATCCCTAATTCTTCATTTTCTGTGCCTACTGGCTGTGTTAATATGTACGTGTCGGCGATGATATACGTTAATATTGATGTAGGCCCTTAACATTGCCGAACTGTGATAGTGACGCTATAAATTTTAATTTTTTTAGTTAGTTGCACGTAGAATCGGAACTAATAAATTTTTTTACTATATACATAGGTTACTATATAATAATTTGGTTAAAAATTAGGCATCGCGTTTCGTTGTCATTACCAATAATTTATTACTCTAAAGAATAGACATTTTTTCATTTCAATTTTCAGAATTTTAATTTAATGTCAAATGGAAGTTTGCATGCAATAAATATTAATTGTTAATTTAGTTTCAATTTGGGAATTTAGTGGCTGCGAAATAATGATCTTACCGACAGATTCGCGACGTCTACGGTTTAATCCAACCTGCTGCTGCAAACCGTTGGATATTTGCTCTAAATCTTGTGTTATCGTTTCCTTTTTTGCCACCCAACCATCTTCAAAGGCGTATTGCATTTATAATTTAGTTTAGTTTTAAATACATACAGCATGCTACTTCATAAGTAGGTATACTAAACTGTATATTAAATTCCTTACAATTACATAACTTAAAACTCTATTGTTAAGAGGATACCAAAATAGCTTTGTGCATTTTTCTACGTACGAAGTTTTCATTGTTTCTTTAGATTGAATGGCTAGAGCTCTAATTTTTAAGTATATGTTTTTTCAATATCTGATCTAGGATCGCATAAACTCAGAAACGCGATTGAAAAAAGTTTTCTCGATAGAAAATCTTAGCGAAACAACCTCTCTAATTTTTTATTTTTTTCAATTGTCGGTCTATTATCGCGTATTAACTAATAAAATAACTTTAAAAACATAAGTAACTATTATATATAGAAACACGTAAATCAGAATTAAAATATATTTAGTAGATTTTGAGTAAATAGGAAAAGTATCCCTAATTCTTCATTTTCTGTGCCTACTGGCTGTGTTAATATGTACGTGTCGGCGATGATATTGAATAATATTGATGTAGGCCCTTAACTCATCTGACGTTAATTTGTCGATTAAAATAACCGTGACGGCTTGAATTAATTTCGACTTTATAATTTACAAGCGTCAAATATTTTTTTGCAGAAAAAAGAACGGTAGGTATTTTTAAAAGATTACAACATCAAGCTGCGACTACCACTATATAAATAAAAATCAAGTGCGAGTCGGAGTCGCGCACGAAGGGTTCCGTACCATTATTTATTTATTTTATTTATTTCAAACTTTTTGCACATACAAAATGGTGTACAATGGCGGGCTTAATGCCAATGGCATTCTCTACCAGCCAACCATCAGTGGTGCAGAGATAATAACATTATCTATGCAACATAAGGCAACGTTATTAGTATCGAGCAAGAAACGGTAAAAAAATCATGTTTGTTGTATGGGAGCCCCCCTTAAATATTTATTTTATTTTATTTTTAGTATTTGTAGTTATAGCGGCAATAGAAATACATCATCTGTGAAAATTTCAACTGTCTAGCTATCACCGTTCTTGAGATACAGCCTGGTGACAGACGGACGGACGGACGGACAGCGAAGTCTCAGTAATAGGGTCCCGTTTTTACCCTTAGGGTACGGAACCCTAAAAAAAAATAAGAATTAGAATGTATTTTTGAAATGATTGTAAAAAATAACATTCTTTAGAATTATTTTTAAATTTTTTAGGGATGCGTAATTTTTTACGTGACCTAATTTTAGTGACTTTTCGATCCCAATTACTAATTTAAGTAGGTCTGTACATAAATAAACTAAGAAATTAATGTTTACCTGTGATATGATATATGTATATTGTAAACTGATACGTGTTTCAATTTTATATAGGTATATTAAAAAGAAATATTTTATCTTGTCATCTCCGTCAGCCAATAAAGAATTCGTTTTGGTCTTTCAGCAAAGTAATTAGTTAATATTTTTGAGCCTGAGAATCTACCGGTGACTTCTTTTTTGCACAGCGAATTTCTTACCATGTATGCTATCGACAAATTTAAAGGTCAAGATTTTGGTTTTGTATCGGGCGGTTATGAGTTCTATTCCCGTCTACTACAAACTAGAATCTTTATTATTTATAGGTTAACTAGCTGTTGCCCGCGACTCCGTACGCGTGGAATTTAGGAAAATTTCATGTAAATCCATCCGGTAGTCTTTACGTGAAAGAACAACAAACATCCTTATATTCATACAATCCAACATTAACCAAACATCCAAACATTAGAGTACTTTTTACTTTAGAGTAAAGTTTTGTCGCGCGTAATTCTTTTTTCGTCATATCTCGTAAGATATTCATTTAAATTGCATGCTGTAAAGAGCAGTTATAATCTATATTAAACGTAAAAGCTAACTAAGGTATTTAATTTGACAAAAAATATTACTATATACACATAAATAGCTTTTGAAAACACGCCATTGAATTAGATAATTTTTTTTGCATTATGGGTATAACGGGTTTTCCTTAAAAGATTGACACGCACTTTTTTGAAGAACAATAGGTAACAAACAATTCTTCCATACATTAGTTTGTTGTACCTCAGATAAATAAGGCAGCGTTTTCATTTATAGCTCGCGCGCGTCCGAGTTTCTCAGCAAATTTAATCATATCTCATCCAATATACAGCAAACCCCAACAAATTATGTAAAAAAGCCATCCTCTTGAACCATTCCATCTATTAAAAAAACCGCATCAAGATCCCTTGCGTATTTTTTAAGATATAAGCTCACATAGGGACATACATACAAAAATTACGACTTGGTTTTATAAGAAGTAAAGATAAAACCATAATTATTATAGAATCGCGAACTCATATACCTATATAATAAAAATTATCAACAATATTCTCTCAATACAACTTACAAATTTATATTATGCTGTTACAAAACCATATCACCGATACTTATCAAAGGAAAGAACTGGTTTTAAAGCTGCATCTTTATATTTGTCTCGGAAACGTCAGATAGCGAATCACCAGTTTAAAACAGACACATAAGTTTAGCCGATTTGTAATTTATTTCATTGAAATAAGAGTTAGTAATCACTTTATTTAGGTTTTATTAAATTGGTAAATAGCTAAATTACAATGTGGGGGATCTTAGTAGCGCGGGAAGTCGCGGCGCGAATGCCGGTGTCCGTTTGGTGTCCGTAGAGTCGATAAAAAAAAAACAACTTTTAAAATCTCACAGCGCCAAATAACTTGTGTCAAATTATTTTTTCCCTTAGGTTTTTGTGTTTCATAAGTTATTATTTTTAAAGTGTAATGTGACTGTGTTTTTTGTTATAATAATGAGCTTTATGATTGTTTTGAATAGCGCCCTTTGTCAAGGTATGTTCAACTTGTTATGAAAAGATAGATAATTTGCTGATGGCTGTATGGCAGCATGACTGTGGCCATGATCTCTAGACAACTACAGGTGTAATGTTATCTGTGGTTAAGTCAAAGACATGATTATTTATTTACTCAGCTGTCTACATAGAGTTAATTACAAAACAATAATGAATGATGTTAAAGAAGATTCCTATTCTTTTCTTTACAACCGGTTCGGGACAAGTAATTCACTCAGAAGAACCTACCTATTACATACACACGGACCCCGTGGTCGAGTGGTTTATGTAACGTACTGCCGTTCACGAGGTCGCGGGGTTGATTCCCGCTCGGGTCAATCATTTGTGTGATCTTTATAAATGTCATACAATTGGCATTGTTCATAATTTTTGACCTGCTGTTTTTATATTTTTTTTAGAAAATATAGACTATTTTATGCAACTAATTTCAATATTATTGAAATATTCACTATATAGAAATTTTTAAAAATACTTAAAGATATTATTTTAAATGTTGTGACATCATCGTTGTACGCAATCTGCGTATTGGCTTTTCCTGATAGACTTAAAACAGAATGCAATAGATCTTTTCAAAGTTGCCAAGTTGATATAATAGACCAATTTCAACTCCACCACAGAGTAGTATAACCCTCAGAACGCCTTAATATTTTAAGTCCTTCATTTCAAGGGCAAACAGAGATCATTTGCTTTTTTGGAAAAATAATCGTTAATATAGCAAATTTTCTGAAAAAAACTAATGGATCATGATCAGAAACCCTATTCCCCGAAACGGTTTTTGAATTAAGAGTTTAAAAAAAATATGAACAATGCCAGTTTTTACTAACGGAGTTAGACTAGAGTGTTAGGTAAAAGGTTACTTTCTTCTATCTCTTAAATCCGTCCATCACCATTTTTCGACCAAACCTGGACATAGGCTACCCCTCTATCAAAGAGCGCCACAATTTACGATTGGGCTTGCTGGCAATGGGGTGCGGGCTTAAAATGGTACCTAACCATCTTTTCTCTTGTAAATATTTATGGACATTTCACATAACGCTCTCTAGTCCCAAATTCAGCTATAGGGAATATAGCAAAATTTATATTTTAGGCATATAAAATGAATGAAATAATGTTATAATGAAATTTACGTACTTTTTAGTAGGAGGGTGGAGAGGGGCTTGCTAAATAACCCCCAATTTATTTTTTTAACGCAATTACAGAGTAGTAGTTACGTATCTCTCTCCAGCATACACGTCCCACTGTTGGGCACGGGCCTCTAATTTGCCGCGCTGACCAGGCGTGTTGGTAAACAGTTTATTTCCGAGTTTACCGTCTCACAGAAGACGTTATCTGTGTACAATATTCCTTAGCTGGCTTTTAGAGCACCCTGGGAAGAAAGAACTGTGGTCACACTTGTATTCTTAATCCGTCACTTTAAGGACAGTTATTTATCTCTGTCTCCCTCTCTCTCTATCTGTCTCTATCTAGAAGATACGTTTAATAGGTTTAAATATTGTCTGTAATTGCAAATTAAGTAATCGAAGCCTTATACGAGTATGTGTTAAATTCGGCGTAGCTTACTGAATACGTAATAAGTATATTCCGGAGATTAATTTGTTATGTGCATGTTGTACAGTCATGGTCAACGTTGAAAAGTCAAGTGGTCAAGTTTAAAAATAATGTCAAATGTTAAGAACATAGAAATAGTTGCTTTCGCTTCTTCTTGTAGTACTAAAATACAAGCTGTTGAGCGCAACTTCGTACGCGTGGAATTTATTAACCATGCTTTAACAAATTATACAAAAAGACATCCTCCTGAACTAGACTATCATTAAAAAAAACGCATCAATATCCGTTGCGTATTTTTGAAGACATAAGCTCACATAGGGACATACAAAATAACGTCATGTTTTTTTAATAAAGTAAAGATATTATATACTACTGTATATAATATCTTTATTAAAAAAAAAACGTTAACGTAAAAGTAAACGCTCTTCATAATCACTAACGTAATATATAGTTTGAATGAAAAAAATGAAAAAAAACACAATTCAAGTATTTGGAACGCATTACCCTCCTAATTTTAAACGTCGGATAAATGTAATCTAATATATAAAATTCACGTGTCACAGTGTTAGTTACCGTACTCCTCCGAAACGGCTTGACCGATTCTTCTCAAATTTTACATACATATTCAGTACGTCTGAGAATCGGCCAACATCTATTTTTCAAACTTTTTTTTTTAGTATGGCAAAACAACGTTTGCCGGGTCAGCTAGTAATTATATAATAATTGGATAATTTACATATAAATATAAGTTATTATTATTGAACTAGTTTAGCCAACTATTGCGTGGTGATAGGGTTGTCAAGCAAAGTTAGGTAAGTTATTTGTATGATAATATCCTCTGTGAGAGACGGAAACTCTAAAATAAACCCTGTGCTAACACGCCTGGTCAGCGTGCCACAGTAGACCATAATGTGTCATTTGTGGAAGATGGCCATGGCAGGATGACGCACGGGTTGGACTTAGTGTTTTCCACGTCAATTTAGGCTCGCCATGAGGGGCTCAAGGCTCATGGACCGGCAAAAGCGAAGAACGATAAAAAAACAGTAGTTATACCGTGATCCCTCCTAAAGTATAGCAGGCTCGTAACCAACAGTGAGATGTTACATGGTACCTATTAACAGGACTAGTGCATAAGCCTCTACCTAACTCTTGGTAGAACTGTGCATGTATGACCAGATGTATGAGTTTATATGAAGCCAAGGAAGTATGTTTGCATCGTAGCAGATGAAACTCTATAGTCTCTAACTCTCTACCTACTTATATGTAAAACGCGTGATAGTATTGTTTATTAGCGTTATGGCAACCCTACACATACAACGTAGTATTATTTGTATGTGGCAATACTGACCATTTGAAATTGACCCTCTTTCATTACTTAACTTTGTAGTAATAAATAGAAACCTACATTTTTAAGATTCCATATCAAAAGGTAAAATGGGGACCGTATTACTGAGACTTCGCTGTCAGTCTGTCACTAGGCTGTATCTCTGGAACGGTGGTTATCACCGTAAAGAGATGCAATTTTTAATTTATGTATAACCAGAGGCGTATTTTGAAAATTAGCGACCCGGGCCATTTCATTTGACGCCCCGGGCCAATTTAATTAGCCGCCCTATAGGTAAATTAATAGAGATAGAGTAAAATTTTAAATTTGAAGGCTTTCGCCGCCCATCTTAGGCTGGCGCCCCGGGCCATGGCCCCTATGGCCCTAGGGTAAATAGTGTAAATACGCCTCTAGCTATGACATATTCTGTCCTTATCCCGTTATTTAGTGTTATTTGGACTAAAGTCTTTAAAATTGAACGCGTAGACATCACCTGGTAAATCTGTGGTTGAACGTATTGAACTTAGCTATTATAACATACGAGTATATCTTACAACACCCTGTGAGAGAAAATAGGGTGATGATATTTGTATTCTAACCTATCACCACTCAGATACGAAAACGAAATATAATCCTAATACCTCGGAGGTAGGGATTAACCGTTCATAAGTAAATGTAGTAATTGAATCGTTGCATGTTTAAGACATTTACATGTATTTAGTGAAGTAATTGTATAAATCTACATTTTTATTTAGTTTTAAAACACAATGAGGTCATTCAGTGCATTAGTTTTTTTTTCTTTTGTTTGTCATGTTCGCGACGTTTGTGATTTTGCCAAAAATGAAGTTATGGTGCCAAAAATCGTATGGTTTTATATACATAAAATGTCTTTTTGTCGGTGTTTTCGTGTCATGAAAATTTACTACATATTTATTTATCTCTGGAACTATATATATTTACTTATCTTTGTCTATATCAGTGGACTCTACAACAATAGACACTAAAATTATCACTATCCTGCTCTAATCCCTTTTTTGGGGTCTCGTTATTTGGTGTTATTTGGGGTTGGAGTATATAATAAGATAATAAATATACCTAACACTTCATGTGCGAGTCCAACTCGTACTTGACCAGTTTTTTATTTTTTGGTTTTCTTGGTACCAAAAGGTCATATGGGACACTGTTACTGTGACTCCCCATAATATGAATAATTTCCCGTATTTCCATCCCGAGTTACGCTCAGTCCTAATATTAATTTACCAAGGGGTTAACTTCATTGCTTTTTAATCTGATGATTTAATTTGTCCCTAATGCGGTATTTATTGTTAGATATGATAATAGATAAGTCACACTATGTTATAGTTAGTTACACTAATCAATGGCCGTATTTGGAGGACGTCACGATTTTCTACTGACAGCCACATATGACAAAATAAAAATAAACTAGAAACAATAAACTAGAAAAAATAAATTTGGCTAAAGAGTAATTAGTAAGCACTTGTAGGTATTTACATATATATAATTAATTAAGTAAAGGAATTTAATGAAAAATATAGAACACTTAAAAGAAAAAGAAAATAGACGGTAAATAGTATACAAACTTAAACCTAAAATATAGCCACAGATCACGTATACAATATCCTTGATCAATGATATAGCGGACTAAATAATAATAATATATTTGTGAAAAATCTAATAGCTAATATGTATTTATCTATATGAATATTAATTTATTAAGACAACTTTACACATCATGCAGAGTAACTTAAAGTAGGGATTATAATTACAATAATAGCTAATAATTTAAAAATAGAATAATAATATTATTAGAAAATTACATATATGTATAAATGGCATTAATGCTCACTAAAGGTAAAAACAGAAACGAAGATATTCTCAAGCATCAATAGCTCCGAATATACTCGGTATGTCTTCGTCTGTGTGTACATGATACGCCTGTAAACCATCAGATTTGCGTACGTAGATACAGCCCCTTCGGGTCCAGCAGTACTGCCACTGTTTAGTACGACATTCCATACGCACCCGACGGTACACAGTAGTCGATTGATCCGTGTGAGTAGTTCGTTTACGTAGATGCGAGTGGATGGTTTAGGAACTATTTTAAAATTTATTTATCACAATGTGGATTCCATTCATCCATCAACCTTTCTTCATCCAAGTAGACATAAGCCTAAGCTAGACATAAGCCTTCCCCATAGAACGTAATAACGCGTGAATCCAGCGCTAACTGAAACCAATGGCCCCCGGCATATTTCACGATATCGTCAGTTCACCTTGTTGGGGGTCACCACTCGAGTACCGTGACGTGGCTTGCCCATTGCCACTTCAGCGTGCTAACTGTTCGGGCTATATCACACACACCGATCTTTCGACGGATATCTCCACGTTCCGGATCTTATCACGTAGGGAAACAACTAGCATAGCCCTCTCCATAGCACGCCGTGCAATTCTGAGTTTCATTATGAGGCCGCCATTCAGAGATCACGTCTCAGTCCCATAAATCATTATTGGTAACACACACTAGGCAAAGACCTTTCTTTTCAAGCACTGGGGTATATTGGACATAAGGATGTGCCTAAGATTCCCGAACACTGCCCGAGCCGAGTCGAATTCGTCAGTTGACCTCTTTCTCGAAGTTGGATTTGCCCAGCTGGACTGTTCATCCTAGGTAGACATAATGATCGACAACTCTGAGAATCGTATACCTACCCAATAGATACTGGTGCCGGAGTGACATGGACATTGAATATGACCTCGTATTTATCCATGTTCATCCTTAAACCAATCTTTTGGGAAAGACTGCTGAGGTCATTGAGCATTGTTGCTAAGGGATTCCGCGATGACCACGATATCGTCTGCATATCAAAGGTGAGTGATATATTCACCTTTAATGTTAACACCGAGTCCGGTCTAATCGAGGAGCTTGAAGACATCTTCCGATGCAGCGGTGAACAATTTCGGGGAAATGACGTCCCTTTCTCGAAAACCCTTCTGCAGTGGTATCTGTCTCGTACCTCTGTCTTGGATTCAGACTGACATAGTGTTTCGTTTCTATTATACAAACACTTCAACGCTTCGATATACCGATAGTCACTTTGGCACCGCTGGAGGGACTACAGCACCGCCCAAGTCTCGACCGAATTGAAGGCTTTCTCATAGGCCACATACGCTAGACACAGAGGCCAATCACAGAATAATATTAAACTCCTCCGGCTTCTGTATGATCTGACGCAGTGTATGTATGTGCTCTATAGTACTAAAAATTTTCGGAAACCGGCTTGTTCGGGAGGCTGGAAGTCGTTGAACCTAAGCGAGAGTCAATGTGTAATGACTCTCGAAAACAATTTATAGACGTGGCTCAGGAGCGAGATAGGTCTATAGTTTCTCAAGCGGGTTTTATCACCCTTCTTGAAAAACAGCATTACTACGCTTCTGGTCTACGCCTATAGAACAATGCCCCTGAGGATGACAGAATCGAACAGCTTCTGATGGGCCACGAGGACCAGCTTCCGCCCGGCTTCAGGAGCTCCGTAGTGTTTCGTCATTAGTGTTTTACTGATTTTGCTTGAGAGCCTTTCTGATCTCATAAAGGCTGATGTCCAGGATGTCCTTGGTATAGTGCAGGGTTACCTTGGATCGTGGACCTTTGACCAAGCCGACAACAGGAGTATGGAATGTCTCGTACATTGAACTGCTCGACCTCACTCAAGATCTCGTCTTTGGAACAAATGACAGAGTCGTTGTCTTCAGTTTGGTTAGCTGACTCTACCCAACGGTCAGATCTTTTGCGAACACTTCATACGTTACACGCGAACAGTTTCTTGGAAAAGACAGGGAGAGATATGCCAAACAAATGATAAATCAAAACAAATGATACATTTAAACCAATAACGCAGCGGACGCAACAGAATAATATGGATAATTTTCCCCGTTTTTCCGACATTTTTCACTGACGCTTTGCTCCTATTAATGGCAGCGTAATGTTACGTAGCCTATCGCCCTTTTCGATAAATGTTCTGTCCTAGAACAAAAATTTTTCGAATTTGACTAAAGGTTCCTGCGAAAAGCGCGTTCAAACAAACAAACAAACTCTTCAGCTTTATAATTTTTGTATAAATATAAATATCTAACATATATGTATAAGACAATAGCTTGATCTCATATTTAATAAATATCACAAATGCAGTCTAGTGATATCACTACAGAAATTTATTTAGATTTGTTTCAGACAACCTACGGAATCTCTCTATAAATAAATGACGTGCTTGGCGGGATCATTTCAGTGGGCTAGTATCATCGCGGTGCACACTTTAGTCATTTCAGTGGTGAAATTTTCATTTCCATGGACTAATTTATCATTTCCGTGGGCACTTTTCATTTCAGTGGACTACCAAAAATTCAAACCTAAATATTTCGGTTAGTTTTGATCACTCACGCATATGTTACAAATAAGGTTAAAGTTTATTTTTATTACAAAACATATGTAAAAATTGGTCAAGTGCGAGTCGGACTCGCGCACGAAGGGTTCCGTACCATTATCTATGCAACATAAGGCAACGTTATTAGTATCGAGCAAGAAACGGTAAAAAAATCATGTTTGTTGTATGGGAGCCCCCCTTAAATATTTATTTTATTTTATTTTTAGTATTTGTTGTTATAGCGGCAATAGAAATACATCATCTGTGAAAATTTCAACTCTCTAGCTATCACCGTTCTTGAGATACAGCCTGGTGACAGACGGACGGACGGACGGACGGACGGACGGACGGACGGACGGACAGCGAAGTCTCAGTAATAGGGTCCCGTTTTTACCCTTTGGGTACGGAACCCTAAAAAGCATTTTATATAAAAATCTCACCGAAATGATACAAAAAAATGATTTGTTGAAATTCACCCCTTACTGCCTTTTATTCGTATAAAAATATTTCCACTTCACACATTCAAAACAATCTCATCAATGCCAGGCAATTCTGCGCTATAGCTTACATCTAATTAGCTTTACCTAAAAAGCGATGAATGCCATTTTTTTTTCCTCTTGAATCATCCCATCTATTAAAAAAACCGCATCAAGATCCGTTGCGTATTTTTGAACGTATAAGCTCACATAGGGACATACATACAAAAATTGGTCAAGTGCGAGTCGGACTCGCGCACGAAGGATTCCGTACCATTATCTATGCAACATAAGGCAACGTTATTAGTATCGAGCAAGAAACGGTAAAAAAATCATGTTTGTTGTATGGGAGCCCCCCTTAAATTTTTATTTTATTTTATTTTTAGTATTTGTTGTTATAGCGGCAATAGAAATACATCATCTGTGAAAATTTCAACTCTCTAGCTATCACCGTTCTTGAGATACAGCCTGGTGACAGACGGACGGACGGACGGACGGACGGACGGACGGACGGACAGCGAAGTCTCAGTAATAGGGTCCCGTTTTTACCCTTTGGGTACGGAACCCTAAAAATTACGACTTTGTTTTATAAGAAGTAAAGATAAAGATAAAGATTTAGACAGATTAAAGTAAAGATGTGGTATAAGTCTGTGATTTAAATAATATAGGTACGAGACCCTTTGTGTGCAATTCAAACCTACCTAGACCGATCTTTTTGAAATCAATGTATGTATGTACATCCGATAGTTTTAGGGTTCCGTACCCAAAGGGTAAAAACGGGACCCTATTACTGAGACTTCGCTGTCCGTCCGTCCGTCCGTCCGTCCGTCTGTCACCAGGCTGTATCTCAAGAACGGTGATAGCTAGAGAGTTGAAATTTTCACAGATGATGTATTTCTATTGCCGCTATAACAACAAATACTAAAAATAAAATAAAATAAATATTTAAGGGGGGCTCCCATACAACAAACATGATTTTTAGGGTTCCGTACCCAGTATCTCAAGAACGGTGATAGCTAGACAGTTGAAATTTTCACAGATGATGTATTTCTATTGCCGCTATAACAACAAATACTAAAAATAAAATAAAATAAATATTTAAGGGGGGCTCCCATACAACAAACATGATTTTTTTACCGTTTCTTGCTCGATACTAATAACGTTGCCTTATGTTGCATAGATAATGGTACGGAACCCTTCGTGCGCGAGTCCGACTCGCACTTGACCAATTTTTTGTACAACCGGCGCCATGTTTTGACAAACATTGTAATGTGGTAATGTTTCATAACATACCATTGTTTGCGTACATTGGGGCCAGAGGTCGCCACTACAATACCTTTGTTTCAAACGTCCTACATAACAATTTGACAAGTTAAATGAAGGAATTTGGAAACTTATATGGTTATAAAGATACTGAGGCCAATTCTGATGCGTCAAATACTTAACTTAGGTCAACGCTCTTCGGGTATATTAAACGCTTGCTATGCTTTTGTCACGTGACGAGGTACTCTCGTTCGGTTGCCGGTCCCGCGGATAAGATTTAGGGTGGTGACACTTGTATTCTTTTTGTCCGTCACACCACGGACTTGTAAATTGTACCTACATAAAGTTTTTAAGTGAATAAATCATATAAATGTTAAAATTTTAAAAATTTTATTTCAGCTCGCCGCGGGTGAGCGCTGCTATTCAAAATGGCGGTCTCTGCTGACGTCACCATCTCCCAAGATGGCGCCGGGAACGTCAAACTTCATCCATATTTGATTACTCTGATGTAAGTACTTTTTAAAACTAGTCAAGTACGAGATGGACGCGCACATGAAGGGTTCCGTGCTGTTATAATACCAAATAACGGGATAGGAGAACGATGATGTACCTCATGAACGGTGATAGCTAGAGAGCTCTTAAAGATAAGTTGTGATATTTTCAGCTAGACAGCAGAATCACCGTTCATTAGATTAGGATACAGCCTGGTGACAGACTACGGACAGACGGACAGCAAACCTTTTGATACGGAACTCTAAAAAATAAATATATATGCGTAAGTATGTACCTACTCAGGATTTACTTTATGGGAGGATTTACAATTCATCATTCTAAATTTAAATTTATTTCATTCAAATACGTTTATGTTAATGACGATGTGATTTATTACCTTTCAAGTGCAAGACCAATTCATACTAGTCATCTATATACTACATACACTCGCAGTTATTATAACTATTTTAGTCTAATAAAACAAGGTGTTCTCTTCCAATGACATATCTGTTGTATTGCTTCATAAAGTGACGTTTGTAGTTAATAAAACAGGGCTTCTCTTCCCAATGACATGCTTGTTTTATCTCTAGTTTAAGTGACGTTTGTAATAATTACTACATAAGTCATTTGAAAATATATAAGTAGGATAGATTTAAGCCAAGATTATTATTTTTTTAAATAGCTCATGGATATATTTTATTGTCATTGTCATTCATAGTGTACCCCACAGATTCTTTAATATCTCATGAACGGCTCAAAGCTACGAGTATAGGTTTGTCTGAATCACGTGCGACATTCATTAGGGTTGAAAAAAGCATTTACATTTCACACAACTTCTTCTAAACCCAAGTGTTTCTTCTTCTTAATGTGGGGCACAGGCCTCTCCCAATTCTGGTCCCCGTCTTCCGCATACAGTCCCACTCTCCTACCCTCTTACAGATCATCCAGTCATATCTCAAGGGCGCCTTTCGCTTGTCGAGTCATGGTCTCCACTTCAGAACTCGTCTGCTACATAAGCCATCAGATCTTCGACAGATATGCTCACTGTCCCCGGCGAGCTTGCTCTGCGAGCTAAGTCAACTACCCCAGTTTTTAGACAAATCATCATATCTTGGAATTTATCCCCCAAAGAGGCTCTTAGCAAATACCATAGAGGAGCGCGCATAGCATAGGAAAGCCCGCCCGAGAGCAGACTATGCTCTCGGGCGGGCTTTCCTATGCTATGCGCGCTCCTCTATGGTATTTGCCAACTTTGTAAAATACTAGCACACGTGTCCTTAGAATTTTTCCTACGCGTGGAATTTTGCGCGTGGAGTAGTTAAGAAACTTGAAATATTGCGCAGAGATTTGCGCAATATTTCAAGTTTCTAACCTACTCTATTTAATTACCTACCTGATTTGTCAGTCAGTCAGTCTCTTCTCATAGTACTTATATTTTAAACGTGACAACCCTATCCTTGATATAAAACTATTCAAAAGAAAGACAAGTTTATTTTTTCTCGTGATCAAAATTATAAATAGGAAACGACTTTGTAATGTTAACATAAGTTACGACATTGCCACCTAGTGGTAGTATTTGGCAATCGTTTCGTCATCTTTCTTACTAGTTACTATAGGGATTTTAGGGTCCTGTATTAAAAGAACCTTTTCAGGCTTTCTCGAGAAGTTTATATGCTGAATTGAAATTATTAGTCACTACGAATTAAAATATTTTGTATTTATTAATTTATTTATAAATTTATGAACACAGTACAAAGCATTATGTAAAGAATATTGGACAAGAAATGTCTGTACAAAGGATCTGCTTATTTCTTTAAGAAATCTCTTCCAGCGGGCCCGCGAGAGGATAGTGCGTAAAAATTGGTCAAGTGCGAGTCGGACTCGCGCACGAAGGGTTCCGTACCATTATCTATGCAACATAAGGCAACGTTATTAGTATCGAGCAAGAAACGGTAAAAAATCATGTTTGTTGTATGGGAGCCCCCCTTAAATATTTATTTTATTTTATTTTTAGTATTTGTTGTTATAGCGGCAATAGAAATACATCATCTGTGAAAATTGCAACTGTCTAGCTATCACCGTTCTTGAGATACTGGGTACGGAACCCTAAAAATCATGTTTGTTGTATGGGAGCCCCCCTTAAATATTAATTTTATTTTATTTTTAGTATTTGTTGTTATAGCGGCAATAGAAATACATCATCTGTGAAAATTTCAACTGTCTAGCTATCACCGTTCTTGAGATACTGGGTACGGAACCCTAAAAATCATGTTTGTTGTATGGGAGCCCCCCTTAAATATTTATTTTATTTTATTTTTAGTATTTGTTGTTATAGCGGCAATAGAAATACATCATCTGTGAAAATTTCAACTCTCTAGCTATCACCGTTCTTGAGATACAGCCTGGTGACAGACGGACGGACGGACGGACGGACGGACAGCGAAGTCTCAGTAATAGGGTCCCGTTTTTACCCTTTGGGTACGGAACCCTAAAAAGGAATTTTTATTTGCGCGTAGGAAGGAGACTGAGAATAATATCTAAAGAACATAAAAAGTAAAACTAATATTATATTACCCCCATGGGAAAAAGGCGTGATGCTATGATGATGATGATGATATTTTAATGCTGAAGAGTTGGTTCGTTTGAACGCACTAATCTCAGTAACCGCTGATCCGATTTGAAAAATTCTTTCAGTGTTGGATAGTACATTCGTCGAAGAAAACTATAAGCTATATAACATCACGTTAAATTTCATAAATTCCACGCGTACGAAGTCGCGGGCAACAGCTACCTAGTGTAAAATATCCATGAATATTTATTTATTTAAATCAGTTCAAAACATAATTTGGCAGTTCGCCATGACACTTTCAATGCCATAGAACATTGACCCATCGCACGTGGTAAATCTTCACGTGTTTAAAACACTCTCTCTCTCTCCAGCCTATTAGCGTCCCACTGTTGGGCACATGCACTTTGGGAGGAATTATACCGCACTGACCAGATGTGTTGGCCTTACAGGGTTTATTTTTGAGATTTCCATCTCTCACGGAGAATCCCTGAAAACTAGTAGTACCTAGGTACCTATAGGATGTGCTTCATAGTATCGGCTTTTTGTTTCGTTTTTGTTAATCTGTGGCGAGTGCATTGTACTCTCAATATTTTTCCTACTAAAAGAAGTAAAACTTATAAAAAAGGAGGTCAATTTTGGTGTCGAAAAACTTAACCTAACTTTTCTAAAATCTAAATAACTGTGGTGTATTAGGTATTAGGGTGTAGACTATTTCCTTGTACATCTAATATATAAAATTCACGTGTCACAGTGTTAGTTACCGTACTCCTTCGAAACGGCTTGACCGATTCTTCTCAAATTTTGCATACGTATTCAGTAGGTCTGAGAATCGGCCAACATCTATTTTTCAAACTTTTTTTTTTTAGTATGGCAAAACAACGTTTGCCGGGTCAGCTAGTATTTTTATATTAATTCGTTAGTCTATACACTCTATTCTAATATTATAAAGCTGAAGAGTTTGTTTGTTTGAACGCGCTAATCTCAGAAACCTCTGGTCCGAATTGAAAAATACTTGCGGTATTGGATAGTACATTTAACGAGGAAGACTATAGGTTATATAACATCACGCTGCGACCAATAGGAGCGAAGCATCAATGAAAAATGTTGCAGAAACGGCCAAAATTTTCTAGTCTAATAAACAGTTTTTAAGTTTTTATGATAATAAAGTTTTGATAGCGTCAATAACACAATTCGTCAATGTTAACAGAACTTTATTATAAAAAACCTGTATATTATAGACTAACGATTTTTATTAATATAAACGTTCACAACGAAATATCCAATTAACGCGTTCAATGCTGAATAGTTTGCGAATTTATAGCCAATGCTAATAAAAGAGTCATTCGCCCAGTGCTGAAAACGCGTATGTGCGTTCAAAAAATTTTTCGCGTAGTGCTAAGAACGCTTATGTGCGTTCATAGAAAACTCGCGTAGTGCGGCTGGACGCTATAGCGCGTTATCTTTTACCTTCCCGCAGTGCGGCCGACGCTTATGTGCGTTCGGTAACTTTCGAGTTTTATGACTGTCATATAACAATTACGGGTCATATAAAGGTGTTGGATGGATAAAGGTGCTTCCACACTAGTGTTTATTTGTAAGAGATTTTGTGAAGTTTACGCCATAATATATCTTCGTTCGGTTTTGTTAAAATAGTAAGTTATACCTTAATAAAACAGTAATAGTAAAGGTACCTTCTCCCGAAAGCCCTTTTATTCTTAATTTTTTTTAATTTACGACTTTTCGCCCGTCTCGTTATAGACACCATTTATAAATAGACTAAAACTACCTATTACTTTAGTTAAAAGAGCGAGTCATAATAAAATTATTTCAATAATCTATTGTACTAAATTAGGTTATTGTTGTCGTCGCCGCCGCCGCCCCCCCCCCTGCAAAATTCGTAGCAGAAACCTGACTAGTGTGTAGTCTCCTTTACAATTCCACATTTTACGACCGCTTCGAAACAATAGACACCCAGAATACACGCAATAAACGCACAGGTGCGGCGCACCCCGCTTGCCTACAGATTTTTTTTGTATGGACGCGTATACGCGTCGGTCCGCACTTGGTGAAGATCAGAAAAACGCGCATAAGCGTTAGCCGCACTGAACGTATTAAAAGACTCCATTTCCGAAAAAAGCTGGAACACACGCTCAAACACGTAATCGTAAGCTATCGGCGATTACAACTCCTAGTAGGGGCCTGGAGGTCAACTGATGGCGGAATCACCGCAGTAACAGAGCCCATTCCCCAGCTGATGTAGGCACACGGCGGGGGATTTTGTGGGTGAGGGCCCCACACTACCCTTCTGTTGTCCCCGGACAGTGGGTGTGCGGTCAGGCATTATTTCCCCCACCTAAAGAAAAAAAGGGGGCCGGTGGTACTTGGGGCTTATAAATAAGGCTATTTCTCATTGGAAATAAAACTTTTGGAATAAAATTAGGTTAGGACATACTCAATCTTTCACTTCATAAAATGAACAGCAAATTCAGTAAATGTCATAAAAAGAAATGCGTTTGAGAACGTAAACAACCTGGCCACTACTAAGCTCAGCTAATGTCGCTACGGACATACCGATTTTTTATTGTATCTATCCTTATCTCTCACATACACTAATGTCGCAGTTATTCGACGATGGGTGTCGTATCGTGATTCTTGGTACAGCAGCACAGAAATGATCAACATCTGGATCACCATAACCAAAATATTTTAATTAAATAAATAAATAAATAGATATTCATGGACATTCCACACAACGTCCTCTGGTCCCAAGCTAAGCTTATATGCTTGTGTTATGGGTACCAGAATACGGATATACTACATATACTACTTTTCTTATGTAAATAAATAGGTACCTACTTAAAATACATAGAAACACCCAGACGCAGTATAAACATTTGTATGACATTTATAAATATCACACAAATGTCTTGATTGTCCCGAGCGGGAATCGAACCCGTGACCTCGCGAATGACAGTCCTATACATAAACCACTGATTAGTAATTAGGTACCAAGTGCATCAAAAGTATAATTTTCTCTTTATTTGAATCAAGACTAACCACCGCGGGACCCCAGGAATTTGATAATATACGTGGGGCAAAAAAATAGAAAAAATATTTTACCAAATTCGGACACGATACCTACTTATGTACGATAAATATATTCAACTTAAATATTTCTTCTAAGCAGGAATCAAACCTTGAACTTCCCACTCTTAACGATGCAACGTTATTAAATGTTAAGGGCCTACATCAATATTATCGTATATCATCGCCGACACGTACATATTAACACAGCCAGTAGGCACAGAAAATGAAGAATTAGGGATACTTTTCCTATTTACTCAAAATCTACTAAATATATTTTAATTCTGATTTACGTGTTTCTATACATAATAGTTACCTATATTTTTAAAGTTATTTCATTAGTTAATACGCGATAATAGACCGACAAATGAAAAAAATAAAAAATTTGAGAGGTTGTTTCGCCAAGATTTTCTATCGAGAAAACTTTTTTCAATCGCGTTTCTGAGTTTATGCGATCCTAGATCACATATTGAAAAAACATATACTTAAAAATTAGAGCTCTAGCCATTCAATCTAAAGAAACAATGAAAACTTCGTACATAGAAAAATGCGCGAAGCTATTTTGGTATCCTCTTAAGGTTCCTAGTTGATAATCTATCATGATTATCGATTCGGCACTTTATTTAACTTTTAAACTTTAAAGAAACTTACATAATATAATTATAATAAATCACTTTACTTACTTGTAAAAGTCAGATGTCTTTTGAGATTAAAAACAACAGACCCATGAATTGTTTGACCGGAATAATATACTGCAGGAACATCATCTAATCTTATAGATCCGTTGCAGAAACCTACGTCCAATTCGCCCATTATGAAATCCGCAATGTATTGGGTACTATTTAAAACTACAAGGTCACCAAATGCTAAAATATTCTAATAAACTCCTAGAAACAGGTATAATATTTTGAAAAGATTGAATTTAAAAGTTTAACACTGTTCATGATTCATTTATAAAAGTCACTACTATCATTTCTATGGACCAGAAATTTGATAAACATTAGTTAGAAACACAGGCACGATTTTGTTTACCGAAATACGTCTGCGTGCGTTAGTAAAATAATAATACCGGTAAAATCAAGGTCAGCAACAGGGTTACCAACGATAGATAGAACGTCTTGCTTCTTAGATAAAAACTACATTAACGCGTTCAATGCTGAATAATTTGCGAATTTATAGCCAATGCTAAAAAAAGAGTCATTCGCCCAGTGCTGAGAACGCGTATGTGCGTTCAAAAAATTTTTCGCGTAGTGCTAAGAACGCTTATATGCGTTCATAGAAAACTCGCGTAGTGCGACTGGACGCTATAGCGCGTTGTCTTTTACCTTCCCGCAGTGCGGCCGACGCTTATGTGCGTTCGGTAACTTTCGAGTTTTATGACTGTCATATAACAATTACGGGTCATATAAATGTGTTGGATGGATAAAGGTGCTTCCACACTAGTGTTTATTTGTAAGAGATTTTGTGAAGTTTACGCCATAATATATCTTCGTTCGGTTTTGTTAAAATAGTAAGTTATACCTTAATAAAACAGTAATAGTAAAGGTACCTTCTCCCGAAAGCCCTTTTATTCTTAATTTTTTTTAATTTACGACATTTCGCCCGCCTCGTAATAGACTCGCTCTTTTAACTAAACTAATAGGTAGTTTTAGTCTATTTATAAATGGATAAATAGACTAAAACTACCTATTAGTTTAGTTAAAAGAGCGAGTCATAATAAAATTATTTCAATAATCTATTGTACTAAATTAGGTTATTGTTGTCGTCGCCGCCGCCCCCCCCCCTGCAAGATTCGTAGCAGAAACCTGACTAGTGTGTAGTCTCCTTTACAATTCCACATTTTACGACCGCTTCGAAACAATAGACACCCAGAATACACGCTATAAACGCACAGGTGCGGCGCACCCCGCTTGCCTACAGATTTTTTTTTGTATGGACGCGTATACGCGTCGGCCCGCACTTGGTGAAGATCAGAAAAACGCGCATAAGCGTTAGCCGCACTGAACGTATTAACAAAATACACCATAGTTGTTTTCATTTTTAGGGTAGATAATGGTACGGAACCCTTCGTGCGTGAGTCCGACTCGCACTTGACCAGTTTTTTTAGTTAGGTTTAGTTCTGCACATAGAATTGGTACCGATATAATTCACGTGAGGACATTCAATATTACAATAAACAATAACAATAGTAATTATTATCTAAAGTTCAATATTATTATTGTACATTATTTGTGTTATCACAACGACGACGTAACGATTAGTTACTGTGCAAATGTGTGTTAGTGATACTCTCCTATATAATATATATTTATTAATTCCGTAATAGTAATTAAAATATTCGTTTAATTTTAATTGTTAAGGAAAATTGCGATATTTAGATGCCGAAATTTCGACTCTAGAAGATTTGAATTTGGAGTTTTCCGTCTCTTACAGATGATGTTATCTATTCACGATATTCTTACGCTGGCTCTTCCAGAACGGATTAAGAATACAAGTGTCGTCACGGCATTTCTTGTGAGAGGAAATGGAGTGACGACTTGACCAGATTGTCGTAACAAAACGCTCGTTACAACTTGATGACGTAAATACAGCGAGTAATCCGTTTAGTGAGTTGTTTATGCATTTGTTAGGCTTCATAGCCTTGACAATGCACTTTCATTATAATATAGTGCTAGCTGTTGCACGCAACTTCGTAATAATTTAATTTAGAGGCCACACTTTTACCAATAAAAGTAGACAAAATCTTTTACATAAAAAACAAAGTCGTTGTTCCTATGCTATGTCATGTGAGCTTATATATCTTTAAAACTACGCAACAGTTTTTGATGCAGTTTTCTTTTATAGATAGTTGTTCTATAGGAATAAGGGTTATCAGTTATCACAAGTTATTCGTATATTTATTATGATTATTTTTCTAAATTCCGTTGCGTTTGAAGTCACGGGTAGTACCGTTTCGATTTAAATTAAATTAGGATAGGTAGGCGCAGGCCACTTCTGATAGAGACCATAAAGGGCGTGTAGTGGTTCCAAATGCCACATGGATGAAGTCACGGACAAGAACTTCATCCTTTTATTCTACACAAGCACAACCTTCCTCTTGAACCACTCCATCTAAAAAAAATGTATCATAATCCGTTGCGTAGTTTTGGAGATGCAAGCTCACATAGGAACATATAGAAACGAAGACTAATAAAGTTAATAGTAATATTTATTGCGCCACAAACCCACTCCAGTGTTATCATGATTATCACAATATACAAATGGAATTCTTCTGCCTACACCTATAATTATCTCTCAGCGTGGTGTACACATAATAGCTTCTAGTCATGTGATGGAATAACTATTGTAGCAATAAAAAGTAATTTGCTAGATAATAGATATACTACTTAAGGCCAGTCTAATGTGTTGGACTCGCCTATAAAGGGTTCCGTACCGGTATTATCTATACTATCATTATAAAGCTGATTTAAGAACCACTGCTGTAATTCGAAAAATTCATTCAATCTTGGATAGTACATTTATCGTGGAAGCCTATAGGCTATATAACATCACGCTGCGACTAATAGGAGCGAAGCATTAGTGAAAAATGTTGCAATAACGGGGGAAATTTTCTAAACTCTACGCGTACAAAGTCGGAGGCAACAGCTAGTAATAGTATATGTATCATACCGTCATAATCATATCGTCTGATTGTATCATCATGTTAAACTGTAAACGTTTGTTGTATGAGTGTACACTTAAATATTTATTGTATTGTTATTATTATTTGTTGTTTTAACATTAACAGATAGGTATAGTTCTTTGAACATTACAACTGTAGACATCACCGTTCATGAGATACAGCCTGGTGACAGACAGTAGTCTCAATAATAGCATTGACAGCATCGTCAATGGTAACAGGGTCCTGTTTTTCTTTTTAATACGGAACACATAGCAAACATAAGATATATGTACATTAATGTTTATTTCAGACGATGGTGTGTATCCTGTGTATGGAGTACAGCGTCTGTGTTGCTACATCGGCTGGTTCTAGCTCCTTTACCACCAATCAAAGGTAACATTATTTCATCTTTACTTATTGCTAGACAAGGAAGCGAGCAACGCGACTTCGTACGCGTGGAATTTGAAAAATATTTCCCGTTTTTACATTTTTCACTACTGCTTCGCTCCTATTGGTCGCAGCGTGATGTTATATAGCCTATAGGCTTCCTCGATAAATGTACTATCCAACTCAAAAAGATTTTTCAACTCGAATCAGTAGTTTCTGAGATTAGCGCGTTCAAACAAACGAAAAAATTCTTCAGCTTTATAATATTAACTAGCTGTCCCGATAAACGTTGTTTTGCCATACTAAAAAAAAAGTATGAAAAATAGATGTTGGCTGATTCTCAGACTTACTGAATATGTATGCAAAATTTGAGAAGAATCGGTCAAGCCGTTTCGGAGGAGTACGGTAACTAACACTGTGACACGTGAATTTTATATATTAGAATATAGATAAAACAAAGTCGTTTTTTCTGTATGTGTATTACGTGGTGTAGTTGCGTGTTGTAAGTATTTTTAGGGTTTCGTACAAACCCTTATAGGATCACTCCGGTGTCTGTCTGTCTGTCTGTCAAACATTTTTTACACAGCAACGGCTGAAGGTATCAACTTGAAACTCATACAATATGTAGATCTATGCGGTCCCTTGCTGCAAAAAATACAGTCAACCTTTCACCTCTACGCATTTAAAAGATATTTAACCGAATTACGACCATTTTTAAGAATTTTTCGACTTAGGTACTCGTATGCTAGAGAATCAAAATTCACAGGTTACTTCCTGTTGCCCTAGAGCCTTGAAATTTGGCATAGATCAAGTCTATATAGTGCTGATATAGGGAAAAATCCAAAAACTTATAATTTGTCATGACATCACAAGTAAAAAGTGTTTATACTAATACCAACTTATGAAGTAGCTGAAATGTAGGCGATTCCCTATATTTCAACTACAAAATTAAGTTGGTGAGTTGTTTTGAGTTTAATCAAATGATTATTTGACTGCAGTTACTTATGTTTATATGTCTAGTAGGTACGAAACCCTAAGTGTGCGAGTTTACCTCGCTCTTGACAGGTTTTTTTTTTACCATCTCTCACAAAGCATGATTTCTGTATGTCCCTTAGCTGACTTTTACAGCACCCTGGAAAGGAAATGGGTTGGTGACACGTGTATTCTTAATCCGTCACAATATAAAATACTTAAAATAAATTTGTATTTTCTGAAATAGAAACTTTAAAATAGTAACTATCCATTTTAATTTTCTACTAAATATATTTTTTGTTATCGTCGCATGTAAAACTGTTTAGCAAGGTTATATATATTGTACAAAAACTTCTATGAGGTGTTTTTCAAACATGCTATTATTAGCTTTAATTGTATGTATGTATGTCAAGATTTTACTCAAAAACTGAAGTCTTTAAAAATACTCTAGAAATACAAAAAAACTGCATTTTAGAATCCGTTGCGTAGTTTTGAAGATAAAAGCTGTTATGGGTATACATACTTACATACTATACAGTATACTAAAATAACGATTTTTTTTATGATAAGATTAATAATTAAAGATTTAATATACAATTTTTATTCTTTTGAGAGACTTATTTTTGTTTATTTTTGTAACAGCATCGAAGCAATCACCAAAAGTTCCCAAATTACGTCAAGCGGGAACGGAACACCTACACCCTGAACCTAAGGTCGAATGTGTCGTTCTACACACACCTGAAGAACCCACATTAGATGTTATATTTGTTCATGGATTGTATGGTACGTATCTCTTTTCCTTTTAGGGTTCCCTACCAAAAGGTAAAACGGGGCCCAGTTCTGGAATCTCTGGAACGGTGATATCTATACAGTTGTAATGTTCACAGTTTATGTATATCAGTTGATGCTATAAAAACAAATACTCGCCATCATCATTCACCTGCCCTTATCCCGTTATTTGGGTGTACAATATACATACATTTGTAAGGACACTTTGTTGTTAAGACAGTTCGGCAGCAAGCCATGCCTTGCTGCCGAACTGTCTTAACAACAAAGTGTAAAAGTAAAATTATGTTACAAGGAAGTAGTTTACACTGTATTAGGAAGTATAATAATTATAATTTCAATGTTACACGCGGTCGAAAGCCTTCACGCTTCACTGTTTAGTATTGTACTTATAATAGATAGAAATGGGTGATACACTGCTAATATTAGCCTAATCTTTATCTCAACTATTTGTTTCTCCAACACTGAGGTTTTTATATATTTTCTGGTATGAATTACCATTTTATTTTCGATATAATAGATTAAATGTATGTATTAATAAAAAGAAAAAGAATTTTTTAGTTTTCAAACATTTTATCCAGTGTATAATTTTATTTAGACGTGCCTTGTGGCAGTTACATTGAGTAATGGACTATCGTTCACGAGTTCGCGGGTTCGATCCGCGCAACGTATAGACAACGCGAAGAATATACGAACAAGTATAACTTATACCTATTTTCAGGATCCCTTGCTAACACATGGCGACAAGGTGATTGGAGATCAAAGTACAAAATCGACCCACAGAAAATCTCTCTAAGAAACCACACAACACCATGCGAATGTCAAACGAATGATAAAAAATACAATTACACATACGAAACGAATTTAAATGAAACGAATTTAAATGAAACGGTTACATTTAAACAAATTAATAGTTGTTTTAACAAAATTTTACCAAATGAAAATACTTTAATTACTGAGAATTTTTACAATAACACTTTAATGGATAACAGTCTAAACAATTACGAATCACAAGCGCAATTTGTTAGTGAAATGTTTAAAAATGAAAATAATAATTTGAAAATGGAATCATTTGACTGTAAATTAAATGATGATAAGTGTAAAAGTAATTTAAATGAATTAAACGAGTGTTTTTGTAAATTAAATAAAGAGTGTAAATGTAAACTAAATGAATTAAAAGAGTGCTTTTGTAAATTAAATAAAATAAACGAGTGTTTTTGTAAAATAAGTGATGAAATTAAATTGGATAAATGTAAAATTGGTTGCGGATGTGTTTGCGAAGATTGTTATTCTTATTGTTGGCCTAAAGATTGGATTAAAGAAGATTTTCCAGGCGCTAGGATTATTTCTATTAATTATACAAGCGACCCGTATCTTTGGAGGCCGTTGTGGGTAAAAGGGAATAAAAGGTAAGAATTTTTAAAGTTTCTTCAAGAACTGACCAGTTACGGGTTGTCCTTGCCTCGTAGTCCTTTTGGTCGCCACGTGATGTTATTGTATAGATATGCCTTACTCCAGGTGTGGCCAACTTTTGTGCACATAAGGTCTACTTTTATTTTAATATTGAGTCGCGATCGTCCTATTTCTTAGGTAAGAAATAGGCACATTGCATAAACGTCCCCCACGTTTATGCAATGTGCTTTTATACCTCCGTGCACTTTTGCGAGTTCCAGCAACATACATGAATATTTATTTAATGGGTTAAAAAACTTTGTCTTAATTTAATTATAATTGAAAATCCATTCTCAAAATCTCAAAAAAGTGGTCATGCTGGACGTCTCCCTATTCGAAGCATGAGCTGCGTACATGTTCATTCCTGTATCAAATAGTTACTAGAAACATTTGGCACTGAATGCGTCCCCTCATGAAACTTGCGAGTGATCGACCAAAGTTGGTCGCGCGATCGACCGGTCGATCACGAACGACTTGTTGGCCACTCCTGCCTTAGTTACTCGATAAAATATGTACTATCCAAAACGTGAATTCTTTTTCAAATCGAACTAGTAGTTTCTGAGATTTGCGCGTTCAAACAAACAAACTCTTCTGTTTTATATTATTTTATCTATACATAGATTCGTCTATGTAACAGAATCTTTGAAAGCGATTGTTCACTCACTTGCAGTAGTCGGATTGATCTGAAATGTTACACACGTATTAAGGACAATCAGTAATAGGGTCCCGTTTTTACCCTTTGGGTACGGAACCCTAAAAATGACAATGTAATAATGTTAAATAATATGCAGGATTTTTTTTAGATTTTGAACTACTTATGCAAGTAATTGAAATATTTTTCAGACTACGTCTACACGAAAGAGCTGGACAAATGATGGAGCAGTTGATTAATTTAGGAGTTGGGCAGAGACCTATAATATGGGTCGGACATTCTAAGGGAGGGCTTTTTATTAAACAAATATATTGCGAAGGTAAGTTTATACTTCCCTTATCGTAAGTCCATTAATTACGTTATGTTATTATCATCGTCATACAGTCACGCCTTTTTCCCATGGGTGTAGGCAGAGACTATAGAGTGACATCTGCTACGATCCAAACAAACTTCCTTGGCTTCACTTACATTCATACATCTGGTCATTCATGTTGGTTGTAAGTGCTACACACTTGACCCTTTTGAAGGACATCAGAGTATGTTTTTCACAGGCGTCCTCTTCAATTTCGTGATATTTTGAAAGTTACATATTTAGGCGTCTTCGGGAAAAATTATGGAAGTTAATCAGGGTTTTTTACTATAAGGTAAAACTAAACCCTATTACTCAGACTTCGCTGTCTGTCTGTCACCAGGCTGTATCTCTGGAACGGCTCGTTTTCGGCTTTCATAAATACGTCGACTGTGTACAATATCCCTTAGCTGGCTTTTACAGCACCGTGGGAAGGAAAAGTGGTGATGACACTTGTATTCTTAATGCGTCATACATTTTTGTAACAATCAATAAATAAATAAAATTATATAATTCTCAAATAAATAAAATTCTATATAAACTATGTCAAGTGGGTGTTAGTTAAACTTATCTTATCTTAAAGGTTGGGTTAATTTAACTCAAATATTTGACACCATTTTGTTAAACTCAATTTCTGTAGATTAAAGAAAACTTTCTGTGTAGTGACTGATCTGACTGAAAGCGGAAGAGTTTGTTTGTTTAAACGCGCTAATCTCAGGAACTACTGGTCGGAATTCAAAAATTCTTTTTTTGTTGGTTAGTTCATTTATAGGGAAAGCATAAATATAATAATATATATCGGAGAAAATCACCGTAGACATCGCCTGTAACTATTGCCAGGGTAGTCTCCAATCAAACACCCTGTAATACTGAATAAGCTAACTACGATAATTACAACATTCTATTAACTACGATGAGATTGATCCGTGGCTTACGACACGTGTAGCTGGTTTGGAAGGATCCTTTTATGAAATTTCAACGGGTCACCATTCAGTCTCACCAACTACAGTAAATAAACGAATTACTCACCATTTACACCATTTAAGGACCCACATCACAATCTTGGAACCTAAGTTAAAACTAAAAATCCTTAAGTAAACTATTTTAATCAAGTCTCCTACGACATATAATATAATATATAATATAATAATATAATATAATATAATATATAAGCATGTATATAATTCATTCATGGCTATAGGTTATATAACATCGCGCTGTGACCAATAGGAGCGAAGCAATATTGAAAAATGTTGCAAAACGGGAAAAACATTCTAAATTCGACGCGTACGGAGTCGCGGGCAACAAACAGCTAGTTAAGAATACAAGTGTCACCACCCCATTTCCTTTCCAGGGGATTGTATAAGCCAGATAAGGAATATTGTTCATTTCAGTTCATTTTTATACTCATAAGTATATAAATGAACTTTATTCTATTTATATATGTAGGTATAGGTTTATGTACATTTATGGATCTATATCTCTATATGTGTATCTGTAGTATGTATTGATTACGCGTAATGTAAGATTTTTCTTTTTACTTGATATTTATACATAGCAAGTACACCACTAATACCCCTTTCCAAATAAACTGTGTCCATCTTATGGTTGTCTGGAAGAGATCGCAATATGCGATAAGACCGCCAATTGTACATGTTTTATTTTTACATTAGATATGTGACATGTAATTTATGGTGTACAATAAAGTGTATTCTATTCTAATCTATTCTATAAATGAACTCAATGAATAATGTAAAACTAGCGCCGCGCCTATGTACTTGTAGAATTTAGAAAATTTCCCGTATTTGCAATATTTCTCACTGATACTTCGTTCCTATTGGTCGCAGCGTGATTGTATATACAGCCTATAGCTTGCCTCGATAAATGTACCTACTATCCAACTATCCAACACTAATTCTTCAAATCGGACCAGTAGTTCTGAGGTTAGCACGTTCAAACAAACAAACTCTTCGGCTTTATAATATTAGTTAATATAGAGCAGATACAGTCTCTACCTGAAATGTATGACTAAATGTATAAGTATAAAATAAAGCCTAGGAAATGTTTGGATCGTAGCAGATGACGCTTTATAGCGCCTGCTTACCTCTATTTTAAAAAGCCGTGACTATTTAAATGTGTGTGTTTTCTTGTTTCAGCATACGAAGCATTTAATAAAATTAATTCCAGGGACCAAAATGAAGCCAAATCTAATAATTTTGATAATATTTTTAATATTTATAGTAAATATATAACCATGAATAATAATAGCGAACAAAATACAATAAAATTTGATAAAAATATTATTTTTCCAAAATATTTTATGAACAAAAATGGCGGCGATACTAAAATTTATTTTAACAGTTTAAAAGTTAATAATAATTTTCAATTTATGAACGAAAATTTTAACTTTTTGAAATATAGTCAAAATACGAATACGGAATTATGTGGCTGTACCAAAAATGATGAGTTTGAAATGAATAGACAAGCCATAGATCTCATAGACATGAACGAAGATATTAAAATTCTGGATTTGCAAGACAGAAATGGGAGGTTACACGATATGTCTTTAAATAATGAAGGTAATTTGATGTTCTAGTTATTATGTCTTTGTGGTGATGTATTAAGAATAAAACACCACCCCATTTCTTCCTTAGAATGCTGTAAAAGCTTATACTTTAACTACTTATACTACAATAATAGGCGGTCTTAACACAACTTTTTTATACTTACATTTAAGTTTGTAATGTTATTCTGGCGTACAATAAAGAGTATTCATTCATTCATTAAAGCCAGTTATAGTACAAAGAATAATTGAAGTGCCTTGTGCTCTAGTGGTTCATATAACGGATTGCTGTTCAGGTCTCGAGTTCGATTCACGCACAGTACAATTATTTGTGTGATATTTATAATTGTCATACAAATGTTTGTACTGCGTCTGTGTGTTTACTATGTATTATAAGTATGTATTTACAAAAGAAAAGTAGTATATGTAGTATATCCGTATTCTGGTACCCATAACATAAGCATAATAAGCTTAGCTTGGGACCAGAGAACGTTGTATAAAAACTCCATAAACGTTAATTACAGAAGACATGGAGTGTTTGCGTATAAGATCATCTCTTTGGCATCAAAGTGCTGGGTTCATGTTCTACTCAGTCCCTCACAGGGGCTCCCCACTCGCTGATATCAAGACTCCGATCACGGCTAGAAGTATCGAGCTGTTGGAGATTAGTAAAGGTAAGAATACAAGTGTCACCACCTCATTTCCTTCCCAAGGTGCTTTAAAAGTCAACTAAAGGATATTGTTCATAATGTACACAGATAACATCCTCTGTGAGAGACTGAAAACTCGTTAATAAACCCTGTGCCAACACTCCTCGGCATATGCCTCTCCCAATTCGCGCTACAATACACGTTCCTCTGCCTTCCGCATCCAGATTTATTTATTTATTTATCCTACGCTTGCTGAGTCGCGGTTTCCACTCCAGAACACGTCAGGGGCTTAAACTGGGAAGAATATTAGATATATTACAAGCCCACACCAGAAAAGCTGATTCACTTTCGCTTTTTCAACTACCGTTAACAGCAATATGTATATGTCCAGACTGCGAGCTGGTGGTAGACCTCCAGGAGCGCTGGCTAGTCGCCACGAGCACCTCACGGCCCGTAGTGAGGAGTTTAGTGGAGACTTGTCGTACTCTCATGTCTGTGCTGTGGCTGCGTATTGTCAGCGTTGACTCCGCAGGTAATAATAATAGCACTTTGAAATAACATAATGACATAATATAACACAATGACATAATCGACTTAAAAATAACACACTAAATTAAAAATAACACAATGGAAAACGAAACAAATTTTTTATTGCACATTGACTTAAGAGGGTACCTACTGCACTCCTCATTTAGGTATTTGCCTTAGGTATCCCTATTTCCGAGCGCCGCGCTGAAAGGGACAAATATAGATGAAGCGGATTTTACCTACAAATTCTTTGAAAAAGAAAAAATCTTTGGTAAAGTTTTACCACAAAAGAAAGTGATAGAAGCATAGATATACTCTTCATCTATAATATAACGCAAACACTATTAAAATCGGTTTAACTTTCGTGAAGAAAAAACGGAAGTACGATACCCATACTTTTGTATGGAGCAAAATTTAGTATCGTACCGTCTTAAAAATCCACTTCGTTGGACCTTGTGGCGCAGTGGTTAGTGTAGCGGACTGTCGTTCACGAAACTGCAGGCTCGATACTCGATACTTATTTGTCTGATGTACACTGATATTTGTACCGCTACACTGAGACTTTAAAATAGTTCAATAGCATAATAATAACACAAGGGCTTAAAAATAACACGAGGGTAAAAATAAAACATTCACTTAAAATAGCACAATGATTTAAATAACATTTTTTATCTAATTTTCCACAGATGCAGGAGTAGGCTCTTTATATGGCGTGTCAGTAGACCACAGGGAGATATGCAAGCCTTCCAGTAGAACATGTCTTCTGTACACAGAACTAACGAACTTAATACAGACCGCTATCAACAGATGTCACTGTCGAACAAAAGAGAAACATACTTGAAAACGAACTTTAATAAAATGCAAATAGGGTTTATTTTCAAGTCTCAAGTATTCAAGATTTTTGCGACCCTTGATCTTTATACACCTGCAGATAGGTCCTAACAATGAAAAAATTAAAATTCCCGATACGTGGGGATTTGTAATACAAAAGCGTCTATAATTATTTATACATATATGAAATTCTACACATTTTCTTTATTATTGCTAGAACATTTAATTTAAAGGTAGCATTCGGAAGTCCCGCGACCGCGATGCGCAACCTAACAAATTATGTTAATTACTAATACCTATCATGCTAATAACTTATTATAGACTACTCATAATTCATAATGCAAAATAGTAGCGTGCTAGAATAAATAAATATAATTTTATTTATTAGGTAAATCGTTTTATTATACTTTTAAAAGGGCTTGCACACCGCACTCGCAATGGCAAAGGCGAGTTGCGCGACATGATACGACCCTGTCGAATGATGTCAATGCTGCGGCCATTTTTGCGTCGAACCAGGCTCCTTCTCATATTCATTTTCAATATAAAATCAGAGCAGGTCGCACGACCGGGTCGCGGTACTTCCGAATGAAACTTTAATTTTGATGTTGTTATGTTCTGTTACATAAATTAAAAGTAATTTGACATAAAAAGTATATTTTAAGGGACAAAACGAATTATGTACTATACAATAATATAATATTATAAGTAATTTTATTAAAACTATTGTAGGTATGTGTATCGCTCTTTCACGAAAAAGCTACTGAACCCATTTATGTTTGTGACATTTCAGATCAATCCAACTACTGCAAGTGGGTGAAAATCACTTTCAAAGATTCCGTTACATAGATTAATACATTGATAGATACGAACCTAGTTAATAAAAGCGTGTACTGGGGACGTAAACAGCTTGTATATAAATGTAAGTGCCAAGTATATTTGCTGACAAGACAAATATTGTGATATTACACAAATATAAATATACTAATATTATAAAGCTGAAGTGTTTGTTTGTTTGAACGCGTTAATCTCAGGAACCACTGCACAATGGTCCGATTTGAAAAATTATTTTAGTGTTGGATAGTACATTCATCGAGGAAGGCTATAGGCTTATATAACATCACGCTGCGACACATAGAAGCGAATCAGTACTGAAAAATGTTGCAAAAACGGGTACAAATTGGCGGGCAACAGCTACAAATTACTTAATATATTATCTTACCAATAAATATGTACCTGTTATTAGAACAAAATATATTTTTATATTATAATAATTTTCAATTTATAAAACGTGTAACAACTAAAAGCATAACTTGCTTTTAGTTGTTACATTGTATTAGAAGAGTTAAGAGCACCATAAACAGCATATAAATATAGCAAGAAAGGGACAGATATATATAGAAATGGACAAGCCGAAAAGAGACAGATATATAATAATATACGTAGATGTATCCATACATAAGACGCCACCGACAGGTACATTTTATCTCATTCTCTCCTAGCTATTTCTTTATACACTTGTCTCTTTCTCCCTATCTTATATATAAAATTCCCGTGTCACAGTGTTAGTTACCATACTCCTCCGAAACGGCTTGACCGATTTTTATGAAATTTTACATACATGTTCAATAGGTCTGAGAATCGGACAACATCCATTTTTCAACACCCCCCCCCGCTCCCCCACTGATATTTCTACTGGGTCAGCAAGTAAGCAAGTATATATTAGTATTACCGCGTTTGATGCCCTTTAGACTCCCGCACCAAGGGTTCTGTACTGATATCATAATATTGTTGTTATTAATATTCTTGATAATCATTATACCAACATAATAATCATATTGTTTAAGTGTATCCTCAAGTTAGACTAAAAACGTTTGTTGTATGGGAGTACACTTAAATATTTATTGTATTGTTGTTATTATTATTTGTTGTTATATCATCAACAGATATACATAATCTGTGAACATTACAACTGTATAGATATCAATGTTCATAAGATCAGCCTGATGACCTGTGCCTAGAAATGACATACTATACATACATACTTTTCTAAGAAACAAAAACTAAAATAACTATTTCTACAATTTAAAATGTATGTTACCATTTATTGTATCAATAAATATTTTCATTGTTACATATATTATTTTTATTTCTTTTTAATTGCGTGCTCCGGTCTCAAACTGAGCATTAGCCATTTTCACTTCTACAGCACTCTGGGGGAGAAAGTGTGACACTTGTATTCGGTGATCCGTCACCACACGGATAAAAATAAATTACCTAACCACTCATACATGCATTTCTGCCACAGATTTATACTTCAGTAGCCAGGTTTTGTCGGTGTGGTGACGGACTAAGAATACAAGTGTTACCACCCCATCTCCTCCCCAAGGTGCTGTAAAAGCCAGCTAAGGGATATTTTACAGATGACATCCTCTGTGAGAGACGGAAAACTCCAAACTAAACCCTGTGCCAACACGCCTAGTCAGCACGGCAAGCTGGAGGCCCAACATTGGGACGTATATGCTGGAGAGAGATACGTATCTACTCTGTAATTGAGAGATATATAGAGAGACCAGGTTTAAATTTCAGTCACTCAAGTTTGTATGTCACTAAGGTTAGTATTGAAATTGTCTGGAAGAGATCAACTTAAAATGCAGACATAAAATAAAACAATAAATATATTCTCATACACAATATATTAAATAATCAGATTACAATACAAAATGAAAAAAACAAATCGACATTTAAATTTCAGTCACCCAGGTTGGTATTTCTGCCACTCGGGTTACTATTGGAGATTTGGTATGTAACCCGGATTACAATTTCTGCCAACCCAGGAGGTTTGGTATTCCTGCCAAGCCATTTTTGAAATGTCTGCCAAACCAGGTTATATTTCGGGCACTCAGGTTATAATTTCTGCCAACCCAGGTTTGGTATTTCTGTCACCAAGGTTGGTATGTACCAACCGCGTGGTACCTACTCGACACAACTTATGATTTACTACCAAAGCGTTTCTATCTCTATTTCTACTACGGAATATGAAAGAAATGGGAAATAGTACAATATAAAGAGTTGAAAAAGTAGTAAATAACAATACAATATGCGTTTCAGATATAGACGTGCCTTGTGGTCTAATGGTAATGATCGAACTCGCGACCTCGTGAACAGCAGTCCGTTACTTGAACCACCAGACCACAGAGCCCGTCAATTTGAAAGGCTAGATTAAATTTCCTAAAAGTACAACATGGACAATGATTATAATAATTAATAAATAGAATTAAAATCGTGTGCACATTTTAATAGACAAACACACATAACATCTATTTTATATTGAATCGTATTTTTTTTACGTTAATTTTATATTTTATGAGAATCATAATAATTATTAACGAAAAAATTTTAATCGAAAAAATATTACAAAGATTTTAATTAGAAAAATAAAGAGAATCACCATTTTTTTATATTATGTATTATTAAAAAGAAAATATGTTTAAATTTACATAAAAAAAGGAATTTTAAGATAAAAATACAACATAATAATGAAAAATATTAACCACCTATATATTTAAAAGATTTATACATAATATATGTAATTATAATATCTATTGAAAATTTCTGATACAATGTCATGATAGGTAAGTTATTATTATCAGATATTTGGGTATAATACATAAAAAATATTTATCTACAAGTATTAGTTTGAAATACAAAATACTTAGATACACCACATTTTTTTTTTTAATTTGAAACAATTCGTATATAAACCAGACATACATATTTGTATTTTAGAATGTTGTAGTTTCTGTAGTTTAAAGAATTTGATAGCTTGTAGCCTAACTAGTTTTATAAAAACCTTGGTAAATTGTACCATCCAAATATTTAATGGCTTATAACTTTAATAACTTCTAAACACGTTAGTATCATGTAGATGTTGTAGATTCCGAAGACTTTGATAGATTGTAGCCTAACTAGTTTTGTCTTTAAAAAGACAAAAGACTTACAGCTTAAAAGACTTTACAAATTGACAGTTTATATATTTCTAAATACTTCAATGGCATGTAAAATTAATAATCTCTATAATTTGTGTAGCTATTAACCTTGTAATATTAAAAAGAGCTTTTAGATAGCACATATTTGGTTTGTCTTAGCTTTCATAGCTTATAGCCTTGATAGGAATTATAAATATTTTAATAGTTTGTAGCCTTCAGTCTATGGCTTGAAGCTTTAATAGCTTCCGAACATTTTAATAACATGTAGTCTTAAAAAGTTTGTAAAAAATTGATAATGTCTACGTTTTGAAGAGTTTGACGGCATGTAGTCATTGTCATTTGCATTATTTTAATATATTTCAATATCTTATAGCTTATAAAGCGTTTAAAGATTTTGATAGCGTGTAGCCTTAAGAAAGACTGACGATTTGTAGCATAAACAAAAATACATTGATACAAAAAAAAAATGCGATATAGTTACGTGATGAATCTAAATATTTTTTTAATAAATTAACTACAATATGAGACTGTAACTTTGTGCTTTGGTAGAAATCATACATGTTCATGAGCAATGTGGTGGCGACACTTACGGTGGAAAAATTAAAAAAAAAATCACATGCATAATACTTTCATACTGATATTTAAATTAAAGTTATTAATACGAGACTGATATTACTCAAAAAAATAAGAGGTTTCAATTTTTAATGGAACCCTAAAAAGATGTAAGTTATCTATGACTAGTTGTTTGCCCGCGACTTCTTTCAATTAAACTCAGATTTTTATAATAGAAAGATTCCAGTATTAGTAAAAAAATTGGTCAAGTGCGAGTCGGACTCGGTTCCGTACCATTATCTATGCAACATAAGGCAACGTTATTAGTATCGAGCAAGAAACGGTAAAAAAATCATGTTTGTTGTATGGGAGCCCCCCTTAAATATTTTTTTTTTTTTTTAGTATTTCTTGTTATAGCGGCAATAGAAATACATCATCTGTGAAAATTTCAACTCTCTAGCTATCACCGTTCTTGAGATACAGCCTGGTGACAGACGGACTGACGGACGGACGGACGGACAGCGAAGTCTCAGTAATAGGGTCCCGTTTTTACCCTTTGGGTACGGAACCCTAAAAAATTATGGTCGTATCCTTACTTTCGAAGATTACTTACATACATAATACAAACTAAATCTTTATTAATAGTATAGATAAGGCGGAACCCATAAGTAAAATAAACGTTATTTTTATACAGAACCCTAAAACCAATCCTATACATAATTTTGGTAACTTTTATGGTAAATTTTAAAATAAAACTATAATCTAATACCTTGGTAACGAAATTAAGTAATGTAATTTTTATACATTTTATAGTCTTTCCTTACCCCTATTGGAAAAATGGGCGTGATTGTTGCAATTTTGTCATTTTTCTGGGTTCAACCCTCATAAAACTACTCTTAATACTGAAAACTGGTCAAGTTCGAGTTGGACTCGCACACGAAAGGTTCCGTACCGTTATTATATCAATATATATACTCCGAACCCTAATAACAGCATAAAGCCAGGAGAATGATGATGAGTAATTGTTGTTATAGCATCAACTGATATACATAATACTGTGAACATTTCAACTCTCTAGCTATCACCGTTACAGAGATACCTATAGCCTGATGACGGACGGACACTGAAGTCTCAGTAACAGGGTCCCCGTTTCACCCTTTGGTATGGAACCCTTAAAACTTAATCGTCTGTATTTGTCATAAATTTATTTATATCACTATTCAAATCAATCGCGTGATTTTCTATTTTTCTCAAATGAAAAAATGTTTTGAGATTGAAATTCCTATATTCCTGCGTTTCTGTTCTTTTTTTACACCGTTCTGATAACGTTTTAGGTTTTTCTGATATTCTTTCAGATACTTCTGATTCATCTTGTCCTACTTCTGGTAACAATTTAAATTCATCTTCTAAAATCACATTTTGTAAACCGAGTATTTCTAAATCAACATTAGTTTTACTTTCACATAGAATTGTGCGTTTATTTTGACGTTTTTTATAGAAATCTTTCCAAAACTTCTTTCTATCTTCATCTAATTTCAGATCATTCATTTTTTTTTGTACATCTTTTATCGAATTTTCACTCTTACTACCTTTCACTTCATCTTTTTCAAGATTTATATTTAATTTACTATTTTCAATGCTTGTTAAAAATCTAGATGGCACATTATCTGTAGTATTACCAACATTACAATGAATATCATTGACATGTAACCTACCACGCCCTCTACCCATACTATACATAAAATATCTATTTTTAACTTCCCTACCAACTAAATGACTATCATTTAACATACTTTGGTTACCATTTAAAAAACTTCTATTACTAAAATTATCTTTAATACTTTGAAAATTATTTTCATTATTACAATTGATGTAATTTTCTTTAATCGTATCATTAAAATCATTAACTGAATCATTAGAATTTAATTGTGCTCTATAACAACCTATATCTTTCTTATTCTTTAATCGAAGACTTATATCGTTTACTAATAATAATCTATCAATACGCTTTCTGTTATCGTTATTTTTTGAATCATTATTACAATTATTTTCTAAATTTGAATCTTTATTCTTTATTTTAGTTTTAGTATCATTGCCATTTTCCGTAATCATTGTACCATTAACATCGGAATTAACTTTAACTTTATACTTGTCACTCTTTAAATCATTATCTTTGCTTTTATTTTTTTCATCAATTGAATCATTATTGGAATTATTCTTAATAATATCATTGTTGTTATTAATTCTATCACTAATTTGTAATTTAACATTGAATCTATTAATACTTTTATTCTCAAACACACTTTTGTCATTCTTGACATTATTATTTGCATTCTCATTGACCACATCTTTACTTTTATTAAATTCAATCGCATTTATACCATCTTTTTCATCATTTAAATTCTCATTCATACAATTTTTCCCACTATTACAATCACCAGTGCTAATAACACTTATTCCAGAGCTCTCCACCACATCTGTGGTCGAGTCCCACGCGTGAGGGTACACACCCGCCTAAGCGAACAGTGCGTTCGGATCTGCTGTGGTTATTTCACAGACGAATTGATCCTGTTCTATCGGTTTCTTAACCCAACGACCTAATTTAGCTTTCTCAAATGCTTCAATAAGACGATCTTTGGCGAGCTGTGGAAGAAAAAGGATTGATTTTGATAGATAACACTATATTATTTCCATTTCTTTATTTTCTCTTGAGACAAATCTAATTTATAACCTCTCTCTCTCTACAGCCCATTAATTTCTCACTGCTGGGCACGGGCCTTCTCCACATTGAAAGCATATTTGGTCTACAATGCCGCACTGACCGGGTATGTTAGCATAAGGATAGAATTCGAGGTTTTTATAAAAACTGTTATTAGCTTATAATATGCCTTAACTGGCTCTTACAAATGTGGTGGTGAAAATTTTATCTTTAATTGCTATCTATCAACTTTTCTCCGTCCACTGCTGGACATAGACCTCCCTATAAAACCCCACAACGCGCGGTCCTGCGCTATCTGCATCCACCGGCGTATTTGACGATAACGTCTGTCCACCTTGTTTGGCTACATCGTCCTGTACGTAATCACGAGTGGAGGACCTCCCTTATCTAACAATTATTTAACGTAATCTTACCTGATAGGTAGGACACAGTTGTTTAGCCTCATTGTACAACAGACTGTCCAGTTCCTCCGGTAATGGTGCAGGTTCGATTTCCAGTTCAGTCTTCTGTAACACACCAGCCGTGCGAGACGCACTCTCCAATAATATTTAGTACAACATAAATATGACAACATGTCAAAATAAAGGTAGATAGAAATGAAAAAGAATTAAAACTGATGAAGTATAAGTTGTACTCGCACACGAAGGGTTCCGTACAGTTATTATCGTTATATATTCGTCATACCGACCACAAATATCTGGATAAAGGCAGGAGAATGATGATGATGAATATTTGTTTTTGTAGTAATCAACTGATATACATAAACTGGAATGATCAGTTCACTAGATAAAGCCTGGTGACAGACGGTCAGCGAAGTTCCAGTAATAGGATCCCGTTTTGCCTTTCGGTACGGCACCCTAAAAGCTATTGCTCTTATTAATAATGACTAATCAGAGGTTTAAAAGTTCGCTAAAATCGGTTGACGAAAATTGTCAAAACTTGTTATTCATAATAGTCTTTTTACGCTAAAACGTTTATTATCTCTGCGGTAAAATCTCCGTTTAAACCTCCGATAAGTCATTATGAATAAGACCATATACAACACACTTGTAAATCCTGTATTTACAAGTGTGTTGTATATGGTTTTTTTTTATAATCATTACATTATCATCGTTCCTTAAGACGATACCAAAATAGCTTCGTGCATTTTTCTATGTACGAAGTTTTTATTGTTTCTTTAGATTGAATGGCTAGAGCTCTAATTTTTAAGTATATGTTTTTTCAATATATGATCTAGGATCGCATGAACTCAGAAACGCGATTGAAAAAAGTTTTCTCGATAGAAAATCTTGGCGAAACAACCTCTCAAATTTTTTCATTTGTCGGTCTATTATCGCGTATTAACTAATGAAATAACTTTAAAAACATAAGTAACTATTATATATAGAAACACGTAAATCAGAATTAAAATATATTTAGTAGATTTTTAGTAAATAGGAAAAGTATCCCTAATTCTTCATTTTCTGTGCCTACTGGCTGTGTTAATATGTACGTGTCGGCGATGATATACGATAATATTGATGTAGGCCCTTAATATGTGTGTAACATTGCAGATCAATACACAACAATCACTAACAAAGATTACCTAACATTAATAGATAGGTAAATTGAAAGATAATCAGATTATTTTTATTTTTTTTAATATTCATGGACATTTCACACAACGTCCTCTGGTCCCAAGCTAAGCTTTATTATGCTTGTGTTATGGATACCAGAATACGGATAGAATACATAATTACATATACTACTTTTCTTTTGTAAATACATACTTATAATACATAGTAAACACACAGACGCAGTACAAACATTTGTATGACATTTATGGATATCACACAAATGATTGTCCCAAGCGGGAATCGAACCCGCGACCTTGTGAACGGCAGTCCAGTACATGAACCACTACGCCACGAAGCCCGTCATTATTAATTGCTAGATGAACAAATAAATAAAAATTGGTCAAGTGCGAGTGGGATTATCTATGCAACATAAGGCAACGTTATTAGTATCGAGCAAGAAACGGTAAAAAAATCAGTTTTTTGTATGGGAGCCCCCCTTAAATATTTTTTTTTTTTTTTAGTATTTCTTGTTATAGCGGCAATAGAAATACATCATCTATGAAAATTTCAACTCTCTAGCTATCACCGTTCTTGAGATACAGCCTGGTGACAGACGGACGGACGGACGGACAGCGAAGTCTCAGTAATAGGGTTTCCGTTTTTACCCTTTGGGTACGGAACCCTAAAAAATGGATAGACTATAAAATAGACTGATTATAGACAGGTATACGGAATGATAAGATCAATTGGCTAATACATAGACGGACTAGCTAGATTGATTGATAGATAGTACACGGTTGAAAAATTGTTTCATCCATCCATCTCGGCCTTTCCGTCTACTGCTGGACGTGCGACGTGCGGCCTTGCGTCCGCTCGTTGTGTCGTTCTATGGGAAGGTTATGTCCAACAGTGGACGTAGAAAGGATAGATGGATCTGTTCTTACCTGTGGTATATTAGATAGTCTCTGTGCCAAATACTGCCATCTAGCGAACATACTTTGTTTGCACAGGAGTGATGGCTGACCGCTTTCCAGTTTGCCTGTTGTTGCGTTTATTACCTCGGGTAACTGTTACAACAAAATATAAAAAATTGGCGCAGTCAGAAGGAATTTTTAAAAGTTTAAAGAGTAATCCTTTCTGATATTTTGCTTGTCAAATATATCTATATGGCGACGGTATACTTGTTACCATCTCACTTCCATCACTTCCATCCAATACTAAATTATGTAAAAAGGCGTATTATAAAATTTCTGTTTATATTAAAGATGATAAAGCTTGGGAGTAAGTTGCTCCGGAGCAATACATATTCTATATTGTAAAGTTTTATTAGCATTGTAAGTTTATTTGACATTTAATTAAAAAAATATTGATTTGATTAAAAGCTCTACTGAGTTTCTTACGCCGATTCTTCTCAGCAGATTGCGTCCTGAACCGGTGGTAGGAAAAAAAAATTGGACATGTCATAAGCACATAATTTTTCTGAAAAATTGTGTCTACGTGATTAAATGATTTTTCATTTCATTTCATCACAGGCTGCTGTAAAAGCTAAGGATTATTGTTCACAGATCCTCCTGCTCAGTTCATCATCCGTGAGAGACGGAAAACTCTTAAATAAACTCCGTGTCTTCACGCCTCGTCAGCGCGGCACAGTAAACAATTCCTCCCAAAGTATTACGTTAATGAGCTGGAGAGAAATATAATTTACCGGGGTGGTAGAGCACCAGCAGACACTGAAGGAAGGCGCCCTGGCCGGGGTCCTAGCTTCGGTGCTCGCCGCGCGCGCTACTAGCGGCCGGTGTAATCTGAACGGTGGAGGCAACGATGATATATATGCTTCGATACGGCCACATATTGCTCTGGAATTAACAAAAATTACGCATTTTTATCTATACAAATAATTTTCAGTCATTTATTAATTTTTTTGACGGGTCTTGTGCTTCAAATAACGGGACTGCTGTTCACGATTTCACGGTTCGATTCCCGCTCGGGACAATCATTCGTGCGATATTTATATAATTGTTATACAAACATTTGTTGTATCAGGTACATATTATACGTTCATGACCTCCAATATGGAATCTTTACTTATTATAAAACAAAGTCGTTATTTTGTATGTATGTCCCTATGTGAGCTTATATCTTCAAAATTACGAAACGGATTTTTTATAGAAAGAGTGGAGTTGAAGAGGATGGCTATTTGGTATATTTTATTAGGTTGGGTGTATATTGGCGGTGCTTATCCTAATAAACGCGGATGAAACCGTGGGCATTAGCTAGTATTACATATTATATTTCTTTCTTTCTAATATCCTTAGTTATGTCTATGCGATGATGCACACCGCACAGACGGTATGCAACTAACGATATCATGTGAATTAATCCATTGAATCAATTTACGTAACTTGCAGCAACTCAATAATTACTAATAACTTGTTTTCTCCTTTCGTAATATGGAAAATACATTTCTAAATGAACTAGATACCTAAATATAGCTTAGCTACAGCAGTTATCGTCACACCTTTAAATTTTGGTATAGGCAGAGTTCGTACTCGATATTCGTATTCCATCCGTGTGGTCACGGATTAAAAATACAAGTGTCACACCCCTTACACTCCAGATAAGGAATATCATACACAGACAACATGATATATAAAAACCGGAAGACTCCAAAATAAACTCTATAAGGCCAACACGCGTGGTCAGCGCGGACATTGTAGACCATTATCCCTCCCAAAGTGGAGGAGGCCCTTGCCCAACAATGAGACGTTGATGGGCTGAAGAGAGAGAGAGAGTAGAAATCATTAGAAATATCTTTTGAAAAAACCTCTAAATTCTTTTCTGATCCAAATAAAACTCCGGGTTTTAATGATTACACTGATCAGTCCTTGAAATCGAATTGTCGTTAAAATCGATTAATCCTTCTATTGGTGGATTTTAGAGATTTTGTTACATGGATACAAACGAAGGTGATACTTGTTATTAATAAATACTATGACCTAACACGTCCAGAATAAACCTACATTTCTTGATTAATAGGCAATACATTGATAGCCCCACCTTTCTACCTAGCTTTTCTAGGAAGCGTAGGGCTAACGTTCGATTAAACACTATTCAAGCACACAACCAGCTCTAACATACACCTATTTATAAAAAAAAATTCTAATTCAATTTATTTAAAAAAATTAAATAACAATTTCGAAGTTAAGTTTAGAAAACATTTATCAATTTCAAAAATATCGAACAGATTCTTCAAATATTTAAATTTAGAACGCTAGTGATAAAGACAATTTTGTATTTATTTATTTTTTAATAATTTAGAAATAGTTTTAAGAAATGTGTGAAATGTTTTATTAATAATATTTTAATTAATTTTTAGTAGTTTTAATTTGTTTTTAATAGGGAGTGTAAAAATGCAGTCGATGGTACCTTTGGCTTGTTTCCTTTCTGTTATACGTAAGTACTGATTTTTACTTATTAATAAAGTCGTTATTTTTGTAGGTATATCCCTAGCTTATATCTTTAGATGCGTTTTTTTTTATTAATTAGAGTGGTTCAAGAGGATCGTTTACATGTATAATTTATAAGGGTTTGGTTTTAAGATTCTACGCATACAAAGTTATGGACAACAGCTAGTTTTTTATACATTTTTAATCTAGGATGAAAAATTTGTGGTATTATGAGTTGATCGTGCTTATTTGACTACCCGTACACCGTCCGTGTGGTGACAGATTAAGAATTCAAATGTCATCGCACCATTTACACCCAGGGTGCTGTAAAAGCCAGCGAAGGGATGTCATGACCAAATAGCAAGTTATGTAAGACGTTGAAACCTCTAAACTAAACCCTATTCGAACACGCCTGGTCAGCACAGCATAATAGACCAAAAACCCTCTCAAAATGGAGGAGGCCCGTGCCTAAAAGTAGGACGTTAACGGGCTGTGACAAAAGATCCCATCAACGCCCCACTGTTGGACACGGGCTCCTCTACTTTAGGAAGAATTTTGTAGTTGGCATAGGGTTAAGTTTCAAGATTTCCGTTTCTCATAGAGGATGATATCTGCTTAAACTATATCCTTTAGCTTTTTGCAGCAACCTGGGGAAGAAATGGGTTGTTGACACTTGTATTCTTAATCCGTCACCACATTGATATTATTTACCTGACCAGAAAATAACAATAAAAACGGTCAAGTACGAGCTGGACTCGTTGGGTTCTGTACCGTAATTATGATCGAATAACGAAATCAATAAATAACGGTATAAGGGCAGGAGAATGATGATGATGAGTATTTATTATTATAGCATCAAGTGATATACATCATCTGCGACTATTTAATCTCTCTAGCTATCACCGTTCCGGGCATATTGCCTAGGAACAGACAAAGGTGACAAGACAAATGAAAATTGATTTTGTCAATAACACAATTCGGCAATGTTAACTGAACTTCTTTGTTAATAAATCTGTATATTATAGACTAACGATTTTAATTAGCATAAATGTGTACAACGAAATATCAAATAATAGATGTATTGGCAGTACCAATTTTCAGTTAAGTATAGTTGTGCACGTAGAATTGGTACCAAAGTCTAAGTAATAGGGTCCCGTATTGTCTTTTGGTACGGAACCATTGTAAGTATGTCTGTCCCCACCACAAGCGTCATATAGGCGTAAATATGTATGTAATTAAACACAATATATTGTTCGCACTAAATAACAGTTAAGCGATGCGTTAACAGTATTACTAAACACTTGCACAAAATTATGCCGTAACCAAAAACATTACATTATAATGATTTTTTACGTTTACGACATGACTTACCTCGTGGTCTAGTGGTTATAAGTGGTTTATGTAACGGTCTATCATTCAAGAAGATCGCGAGATCGATTCACGTACGGGACAATCATTTGTGTGATATTTATAATTGTCATACAAATATTAGTACTGCGTCTGGGTGTTTACTATGTATTATACGAGGGGAGGTCCAAAAGTTCGTGGAATGAAAGGGTTTTAGTAAAAATGAAACAGTAAATTTATTTTTCCTTTTCAATATAATCACCCTTAAGCTGAATACATTTATTAGATCTATGAATTAATTTTTCTAAACCATCGTAAAAATATTTTTTATCTTTTCCCTCAAAATGAGCCAAAATTGCCTCCTTTACCTCATTGTCGTCGGAAAATTTCCTTCCCCTTAAGTCTTTTTTTAAATTGGGGAACAAATAAAAATCACTTGGGGCCAGATCTGGACTATAGGGTGGGTGGACTAGTGATTCGAAGCCATGCGTGTGTAGAGCAGCCATTGCAACTTTGCTCTTGTGAACCGGCGCGTTGTCTTGCAAGAGCAACACGCCCTTGGTCAATTTTCCCCGACGTTTTTCTTTGATGGCATCCTTTAATATTTCTAGTATTGTTGCGTAGTATTCTCCGGTTATGGTCCTGCCCTTTTCTTTATAATCAATCAGTATTATCCCCTCACAATCCCAAAAAACAGTAGCCATCAACTTTCCAGCCGACTCCGACACTTTGAATTTCTTTGGCGGTGGTGTCCCCTTTTTATGCCATTGCATGGACTCTTGTTTGGACTCAGGCTCAAAGTGATGAACCCATGTTTCATCGCCGGTAACAATTCGCTCCAAAATCGGTCCAGGATCGTCGCCACACAACTCCAAAAAATGTTTTGACGCTTCGACGCGCTGCTGTTTTTGAAGCGGCGTGAGCATTCTCGGTACCCATCTTGCACTGACTTTTGTCATACCCAGGTGGTCATGTAGGATTCGCAAAATGGTGGTATCTGATACTCCAACTAATGCAGATAACTGTTTTTTCTTCAAACGGGTGTCCTCCAGTACAATTTTTTCCACTTTTTCGACGATGTCTGATGTGGTGGCCTCAACTGGCCTTCCTGAGCGGGGGTCGTCTTCAATCGACTCCCGACCATGTTTAAAAAGACCATGCCACTTGTAAATCATTGATTTACTAGGGCACTGTTCCCCGTAAACAGTTTCCATTTCATTCAAAATGGTCTGAGCGTTCTTTCCTTGCTTGGTAAGGAATTTAATGACCGCACGGTGTTCAATTTTCTCCATAGTTTCAGTTTTCTTCCGGATTGACGTGTTTAGCAGGCGAGTGTTCGTAAACGAATGACGCAATAGGGCTGAAACTCCATTTATATACTAATTATGAGTCCCCAATTAGTATGACACTAAGCGAGCGCCCCTATCCCCACTCCATCCCCTCCATTCCACGAACTTTTGGACCTCCCCTCGTAAGTATGTATTTACAAACAAAAGTAGTTTATGTAGTATATCCGTATTCTGGTACACATAACACAAGTATATAAGCTTAGCTTTTGACTAGAGGACGTTGTGTGGAATGTCCGTGAATATTTTATTTTATTATGTAATATTTACTGACACAGATATCACATAATGTTGTAAGGGATCATCTATAACTTACGTAACTATAGTGTCAGGGTAAATTAAACCACTTTTTACAAATTTCGATGCGTTAAGGTATCATTCGGAAACCCGCGCGCGGTCGCTCATCCAGATCTGGTTTTGTGTTGAAAATGTCATCCTAATCCTATATCTCACAGATTCCTATCTGTGAGATATAGGATTAGGATGACATTTGGTGACCATATAGGATATATGTATGACCATATAGAACTGAGTAACTACCATGGCCCGGCTAAGGGCGAGGAGGAACACCGTGGGGTTTAGTGGGTAGTCCGGGTCCGTTTCTGACCCGGGAGTCCCACACGAAGTGCGTAAATGCAACCTCACGTAAAAAAAAAAATCCGAATCCTATATTCGATTGTCGTCACTGCTTTGTACGAGAAACTAGCGTGGCTAAACGGAAAGTAATCGCAGAATTAGCACCACTCACGGGGCGACAGGTTCAGGTCGGGTTGCGGAACTCACATTTGACCTTTCGAGAGCGGTGTGACCAACATAAATGTATTGTCTTCTTTTCCATCCATTCATCAGCCTCTCTCCGACCACTGTTGGACATAGGGCTCCCCTATAGAACGCCACAACGTGGTCGCCAGAACTTATTTTTTTAGCAACGTGAAAATTGGTACCATTTTCTCTTTCATCCCTTTAAAGTCGCACTGTTGGGCATGGGACTCCCCCACGGGTGGGATTTACTGTGGCGCTCTCGGCATACGCGTTGGCACAGGGTTTATATTAGAAATTTCCATCTCTCAAAGAGGATTTTATATGTAAGAAATATCCCTTAGCTGGCTTTAACAGCACCCTGGGAAGGAAAAGGGGTGGTGACATTTGTATACAGTCACTATACAGACAGGCCTAAATAATCAAGTAAGTCTAAATAAGGTAAGCTCTCCGATATCAGCAGTTAAGGAAAATTTCTATAAAACGGGTTATACCATATCTGTTACACGTTATATTATGTAACAGACGGAGGAAATACGCAACAAGATTACGAACTATTTCAAACTAGTTAGTGGTAAACCACATGAGAAACGGACATAACTAAGAAAATTTTAATTTTAAGATTATTATAACTGGTTTGTGGTTTTCATTAAGTTCGGTGTTGTAATCGATGTAATTTTTAGGGTTCCGTACCAAAAGGTAAAATTATTACTGATATTTATACTGATACTCATATGTCCATATGTCACCACAGTTAATTCACAGGTACCTAATATAAACTTTTGATGGGAATTATGATCGAGTGGTTCAATGTAATGGACTTTCGTTTACGAGGTCGCGCGTACGATCCCTACACAGGACTAACATTTGTGTTATAAATACCTAAATAATAAAATAAAATATTCACGGACATTTCACACAACGTCCCCTGGTCCCAAGGTAAGCTTATATGCTCGTGTTATGGGTATTTACAAAAGAATTCTGGTCTTTTCTTTTGTTTCTTGTTTGTTTTTTGTTTTTTTTTATTTCTTTGGTTGAATTTGTCTGGGTGTTTCTATGTATTATAAGTATGTATTTACAAAAAAAAAAGTAGTATATGTATTCTATCCGTATTCTGGCACCCATAACACAAGCATATAAGCTTAGCTTGGGACCAGAGGACGTTGTGTGAAATGTCCGTGAATATTTATTTATTTAATTATTATGTATTACATACGCATTTTTGAACACGTAACAGAAACAAATAAGCATATTTTGTGATCAGAGGACATCGTCATCAGTGAATTAATCCACATGTTTATTCCAGGTCCTCCTGGTATACAATACGAAGATGCTCTACTTCAGATAGCACCAGTCGATAAATCCAAGTGTCCATTTGTCAAAGATGGTAACGATATCAGCTTCCAACTATTCACCAGGTAAAATTATTAAAGCAAAAGGCAGCCTTCTAAGTTCCTTCTTCCTACTAAATTTTTATTTACATGATTTTAATTCGTGTCCTTATTCTTATCATAGGCACAACCCGACTGCCTACCAAGAACTGGCTGTAGGAGATGATGAGAGACTGTTCGCGTCCAACATGGACTTCCACGCACCAACTGTCATATACTTCCATGCATTCATGGAACAACCAGCCGATGGTAGTGGTATCATGGTTAGAGAAGGTACGTCTATAAACTAGCAGTATTTAAAAAAATTAAAAACTTGTCAAGTCTAGGATTTCGTACCGTTATTATAATAATAATATATATTCATCATCATCATTTTCCTGTCCTTATCCCGTTATTTCATACACAACTAGATGGCGTTAGCATTAAGTTAGAAGTCACTATGAATTTAATACAGTTAACCAATAAATAACATTTATTTTTTGTTAATAGCATATATGCAACGCGGTGATACCAATGTAATAATGGTGGATGCCCACCATTTAGAAGCTGGGCCCTGGTACTTCACTGCAGCACAGAATACTTGGTACATTGGAAGATTTGCTGCGCAGTTCATTGATTATTTAGTATCCAGGTCTGTACGCTGTATTGTATACATTTTACTCATTCTCACTCTCGCTCTTTCTCTCTGCAGTCCATTAACGTACCACTGTTGGGCACGGGTCTCTTCCACTTTTGGTGCTATTACGGTCTACTGTGCCGCGCTGACCAGTCGTGTTGGCTCAGGTTTTTTTTTCGAGTAGCCGTCTCTCACTGAAGATGTTATCTGTGTACAATATCCCTGGTCCGGATTTTACAGCACCCTAGGGAAGACATGGGGTGGTGACACTTGTATTCTAAATCCGTCACCACACGCATAATATGTATACATATGTTGTATACGTAGTTCAATTTATAGCTACATATTTGTAGCGACACCCAATGACCGAACACGAGGAGTATGATCATTGCTCCTGTTCCTTTTTTATCGGGTGTCGCCATATAATACAAACTCCTGGTGGATCTATGCTCTAACATTATAATAGATGCAACATCTGAATATGCCAGTGCTGATCAACAAGATCAGAAATCCGTAAGATTTGTCCAAGTGGTGGCGGTTTGAGTAACCAAGTCTCACCATCCCGTTTCCTCCCCAGGATTCTGTTAGCCCAGAGATCAACATCCTCTGTGAGTGACGGAAAACTCTAAACCAACCAATAAGCAATCACACCTGGTCAGGGAGTCATAGTAGAATTAAGCCCTTTTCGAAGTGGAGGAGGAGCGTGCCCGACGGTGGGACGTTAATGGTCTACAAAGATTAAATTATTATATGATAGCTCGCATAGCAAGTAGTCGTAAAGAATAAATTATTATTTTCAGAGGATTAAATCTAAACAACACGCATTTAGTTGGACACAGTTTGGGAGCTCAAGCTGCCGGGGTGGCTGGAAGTGCTCTTAAAACAGGTACCAATTGTCTGTATTAAGCAGTGTGCAATGTTATGTGATATATACATATATGCTCCTCTTTCGTTGGGCGCAGGCTTCGGGGGCTTAAATTGGGAGACTTTAAACAGTGTCGTGCAATTATTCGATATGATTCGATGGTTGTATGCAGTGTAACATGGATGTGGTGACAGTGATGGTGTGACAGTGGATTTACAAAGGTCGTGAGTTCAATTCCCACTCGAGAAAACAACTTCTTCGGTTATGATGTGTTAAAAGATTATGGCTTGGTCTAAAATATCCATATTTATTCATTAATCCCACCACTAGGTCGAGTCGCCCGTTTAACAGGTCTAGACCCGGCACTACCATTATTCTCAGGGCTACCTTTGGAACAGAGATTGGATAGATCTGATGCTGAATTCGTTGATGTCATACACACAGACGCGGGGATTTTTGGTGAGTTTATCTTTCCTTATATCTTTACTTATTATAAAACAAAAGTCGTTATTTTTATATGTATGACCCTATGTAAGCTTAACTTCAAAACTAAGCAACGTATTTAGATGCGGTTTTCTTTATTAGATAGAGTTGTTCAAGAGGGTTGCTTTATTCTATAATTTGTTAAGATTTCGTGTATGTTGAGGAATGGTGGGCTTATTAAATATAAACGCGGATGTAACCGCAGGCATTAGCTAGTATATCTATAAAGGTGCAAGTCAGGTTGTTTGTGAAGGTGAAAACGTCTCAAACTAATATCCCTTAGTTGAGTCTTACACTTGTATTCTTAATCCGTCATCATATTTTCAGGGTTCAAGGAGCCAGTAGGTCACGTGGATTTCTATCCCAACGGTGGACAAAGTCCTCAGCCGGGATGTGAACTTGAGATCGTTATACCCAAACAACTGCTATTAAACAAGTGTGAGTATTTAATGTTAAATTTAACGAGAGATTCCTAAGTTTATCAAGATTTCAAATAAATCATAATATTGGAAGATAGCATTACATAGATATATAGACCGACGGATTGATAGATAGATTGATTGATTCACAGATTAATAGAATGACTGTGAGAAAGACTATATGAAAGACAAGTGCGAGTCGGACTCGCGCACGAAGGGTTCCGTACCATTATCTATGCAACATAAGGCAACGTTATTAGTATCGAGCAAGAAACGGTAAAAAAATCATGTTTGTTGTATGGGAGCCCCCCTTAAATATTTATTTTATTTTATTTTTAGTATTTGCTGTTATAGCGGCAATAGAAATACATCATCTGTGAAAATTTCAACTGTCTAGCTATCACCGTTCTTGAGATACTGGGTACGGAACCCTAAAAATCATGTTTGTTGTATGGGAGCCCCCCTTAAATATTCATTTTATTTTATTTTTAGTATTTGTTGTTATAGCGGCAATAGAAATACATCATCTGTGAAAATTTCAACTCTCTAGCTATCACCGTTCTTGAGATACAGCCTGGTGACAGACGGACGGACGGACGGACGGACGGACAGCGAAGTCTCAGTAATAGGGTCCCGTTTTTACCCTTTGGGTACGGAACCCTAAAAAAGGAGTTGATGAGAGTATGACGACTGATAGGAGAGGCTGCAAGGAAAAATCATGCTGCGCCGACCCCAATTAGCTTGGGATAAGAGCAGGAAGAAGAAGAATGATAAAATGAAAGATTAAATAGACTGACAGACTGAAAGCATGGTAGATTAATTTATTGGTAGATTGACAGATTGATTGATTGATAGACAGATCGCTTGATGGATAGATAATTATATAGATTGGCCAATTGATAGATAAATAGCTTGATAGATATATTATTTTACATACGAATAAAGCTAATAAAAGTGTATGGTGTATATAAATTTTTTCTCCAGTCTTTTGCAGTCATTGGAGATCTTATATGTTTTATACGGAATCTATATTAAAACCATCGGCATTCGTATCAGTGGAATGTAACTCATGGAAAGAGTTTATTAAAGGAAGATGTGCTGGGGGGAGATTGACTCATATGGGATACGGGGTCGATATAACGTAAGGCAATTAACAGAGTTTAATGGGTTTAGGAAAACCACGAATAAACTACAAACCCCATAATAAATGGGAATATTTGACGCACTTTTATTTGCACTGTACAAAAATCACATTGCACAAAAAACATTATGCCGCACTTATTTGTAATTTGTCAATCACTCTAATAAAAATTAAGTTGCATAGGTTTCCACTGTAAGATATAAGAAAGTTATGCACCTTTTTGCAGACTATACTACATACAAAACTTTTTCTGTAGTCATACTAGAATATTATAAAGCTGACGAGTTTGTTCATTGGAACACGCATTTCTCGGGAACTACTGATTCGAAATGAAAAATTCTTTTTGTGTTTATTAGTACATTTTTCGAGGCAGGCTTTATTTATTTGAAGGAATGGAATGGCGACTTTAGTTTCAGTTTTAAAGCACTATTTAGCATATTTACACGCTTACAGGTGATGGAACCGAGCGGACCAGAGGGTTTTACACATACTATTTAAAATCCAACAATCATCAAACAGAAACAACTAGAATTTCGACAAACTCTACTTCAAGTACAAAGAAACCGGTTAAAACTGCTACAAATCGGATTAAATCAACTTCACACACAAATAAACCAGTAAAAATTGCCACAAACTGGATGGAACCAGATTTATCCGGAGAAGAAACAAGAAATTCAAACACAAAACTTTCAAGATCGCAAACTCATTATAAAAAATATAAAACCAACGATAAAACAACGTTAAACAACGATATACATTCACGAAATAAACGCATACAGAGAGATATTAAAGATATGAGTTGTAAAAAAATATTTAAGAAAATAAATCTACATTTGTATGAAAAAACAACAGTAACTGCAGACAACGATAGTAACACATTTAACGGAAATCAACGATTCACAACAATAACTACACCGAACACTGAAGTTAAAAATAACGATTTACTAACTACAAATAACGAAAACTATTTATCTACAAACAACAATATATATAAAAATAAACATATAACTCTAGATAACGATATTAAAAAGAATTTGCATGACAACGAAGTTATAACTTCAGATAACAAAACTAATACGATTATAACGAAATTTAACATTGAGAATTCAAAATTAAATACTGAAAACGATAACCACAATAAATTAACGACTTTAAATAATGATAGAATAACATATGACCATGTTAACACAATAAAATATCGTCAAAAACGATTTTTACCGTTATTTAAAACTATAAATAACAATAACGATAACTTCGTTGTTAAAAGTTTAGGTTTTTTAGTAAATAAACACAGAAAAGTATTGCCTGTAGTTAATATGGTGAAAGAGGTGAGCACATTAGTTAAGAATACTGATGGTATATTAAACCATATTATTAGAGAAAGTAACAGTTATATAGGTACCAACCCTGCTATAGTTAAGCCTAGTTTTTATTCGTTAGATTTAGGGAGAAATAGGGGTGTCATTGCGTTTATTAAAAAATTATTAGGTTTAGACACAAAAAGTGATAGAATTACTATTGGTAGTTTATAAGGATTTTTTGGAAAAATAACTCATTGCTTTAGTATTTTCTACATGAGGGTAGATCTTGGAGTAATAAGGCAACAAAAGCAGTTACATATTCTTTGCTAAATATACTGCAATGCCTGTGGGGTGCTAAGGTAAATTTTATTGCATTGTCATAAAAGCATGTTAAAAATATATAATTATTACTGTTTCTAGGGCAAGAGGAACTTATTACCTGTTAACACATCGTGAAGCACCATATTCCATAGAATAGAATAATTTTTGTATCTATAATTATTTGAAATATCTAAATAAATAACTGTAAGTGAACGGAAGATGTTTTTATTTCTTTGTATGTGTTGCTTTCTGATTGTTTGTTTCTATGTCTAGTAGGGCTATGTCTAGCAAATCCATGAAACTGTGACCGTTGCTAATTTATAATTTTTATAAAACTGAACTGAATAAATAACAAATTTTTTTACAAGATTAAGTTTTAATGCGTGTAACGAAATCATACTGTGATTCAGCAGATAGTACAACTCCATCTATCGAAGTGTATTGTAAACTTCTGACAACAACCAACTATAACTTGTTAATGTTTTGTTTTTAAATATAACGCGTTCGAAATCGCAGCTAATAGCAAGTAATATGATTAAATTCTATTATAAGTTATAACTAACCTGTACATATGATGCGGATGTAATAAAGAGCCTAACACCAATGAATGTAAGTAGACCGGAGCAATGAGACGAGACAGAAGTGAACCCTGGACTCCGACCACACACCACCTGGCCACCTTGTCTGAACATGACATTGTTAGGAGACGTTCACCCTGAAATAAAGAAGAAAGAGTTGGACTTGCACACTTAAAGTTCCAAGTACTATACCTACTAGATGTAAGAAAACCATAATTCTCTCGCTTCCCTTCAACGGCCCACTAATGGGCACGAGCTTCCTCCACTATACGAGGGATTATGTTCTACTGTGCCGCGTTGACCAGACGTGTTGGTACAGAGTTTAGTTTCGATCCGTCACCACACAGACAGACCATAAACGATAAAGAACTACATTAAATAACAGTGAATTAAGTTTAAACCACTTCGCCAACTTAATTTGTTAGTTGAAATATAAGAAACTACCAAGATTTCATCTTTTATAATAATTTGGCATTAAATATTTTTAAATATTTAATGGGTGCAAAATGGCTATTGCTTATATTTGAAAATGATTTTCATAGATTCCAAAAAGATTATTAGGTACTTACATAGACAGATTGATTGCTTGATACCTAGATATATTGATTGATTGATAGACAGATTGTATGATTGATTTATAAATAAATTGTTTGATAGATAGATACGAACGAAGCTTATAAAATGAATATATATACATACCTGCATCACACCATCCCATGTTTGAATAACATTATTACAATTCTTCACCGGTATAGTGCCTTCACCTGACTCTATCTTAGTACGGAGTTGACCGCGGGCCAATCTGAAGCAAAATAGTTATCTTTAAGGACAAGTACATTAAGGGTTAGACTGAAGGGTGTATCCAATAGTTATATGTTGTACTAGCTGTACGCTGCGATTTCGTGCACGTTCAATTTAGAAAATTAACTCCGTTTTTGCAACGTTTTCCACTGTTGCTGCTCTGCTATTGGTCGCAGCGTGATGTTATATAGCCTATAGGCATCCTCGATAAATATACTATCCAACACTGAAATAATTTTTTTATTCGAACCAGTGGTTGCTGTGATTACTGCGTTCAAACAAACAAACAAACTCTTCAGCTTAATAATCTAATATATAAAATTCTCCTGTCACTGTGTTTGTGAAATTTTGTGTACATATCCGTTAGGTCTGAGAATCGGACATCATCTATTTTTCATTCCCCTAAGTGATAACGTTTGTCCACCCTTAACACTCTTATAGCAAAACAACTTTATCCAGGTCACCTATATTAATATAGATTTTGTGGTAACTTTCCTTTCCGCATATACCATATCAATACTTCTACACTACACTGGATTTTTTCGTTCAGTGCTAAAATACATGTATATATTCTGTTACTTCACCTGTTAGGATGTCTGTCAGGCTCTCCATCCTGTTGTTCATGAGGACTGAATATCCTGCCATCACCACATGGCGCAGTACTGATGTATAGATGGACCTGCCTGTCATCCTTCAACTTATAGCCAGATGGATACACTGGTTCTAGATCGTTCTCTGCTATTGGTATGCGTGGATCTGAAACAATAAATAAATATTCATGGACATTTCACAGAATGTCCTCTGGTCCCAACCTAATCAGGCCAACTAGCGGATAGATACGAACGAAGCTATTAAAATCATGTTAATTACCTGATTGTTGCGCGTACATCAACAGTTGTGCATATAAATGCCTTTGTAAACATCTACGAGCAGCCACCTGTACAAATGGAATACTTAGTTAAAAATCTTAATTTTGCAGAATACAGGTGTAAAATATAATATACTAAAATGATTTCTGTATTAATTAATGTATGGAAGAAAAAGTCACTTTTAAGTAATTAATTTCCCCCACATAAAATAAATAAATTGTATGTATGTGTAGGTATGTGTATATGTATGTACATCACAATTAGCCTAATTTTTCTTTTCTCTCAGTCCATCCAAAGGTTGTCTGAAAGAGATCGATAAGATCCGCCTATTGTACTTATCTATATATTCTAAAATTGTATAATATTAAGTACCTACTGTAATATTGCTAAGATGTACATTAAAGAGTATTCTATTCTAAATTGTAATTTATTTACTACCCTCACAATATCAGAAATTGACATTAAAAGTTGATATTAAAAGTAATTTATTACCCTCACAATGATAAAAAAAATAATGTAAAGTGATTTATTTCCGTCACAAACCACATCACTAGTGAGCACGTACCTCTGCATGGCAATCATTGACAGCTCTTCCTGTCACCGACATGTGTTCCCCGGACACACATTTAGTACCGGTCGTTACAGCTATCACCTACCGACAAACATTGTAAAAGGTAAGGTATTGTAAAAAAAAATTGGTCAAGTGCGAGTCGGACTCGCGCACGAAGGGTTCCGTACCATTATCTATGCAACATAAGGCAACGTTATTAGTATCGAGCAAGAAACGGTAAAAAAATCATGTTTGTTGTATGGGAGCCCCCCTTAAATATTTATTTTATTTTATTTTTAGTATTTGTTGTTATAGCGGCAATAGAAATACATCATCTGTGAAAATTTCAACTGTCTAGCTATCACCGTTCTTGAGATACTGGGTACGGAACCCTAAAAATCATGTTTGTTGTATGGGAGCCCCCCTTAAATATTTATTTTATTTTATTTTTAGTATTTTTTGTTATAGCGGCAATAGAAATACATCATCTGTGAAAATTTCAACTCTCTAGCTATCACCGTTCTTGAGATACAGCCTGGTGACAGACGGACGGACGGACGGACGGACGGACGGACGGACAGCGAAGTCTCAGTAATAGGGTCCCGTTTTTACCCTTTGGGTACGGAACCCTAAAAACCTAGGTTCCCAGATCTCAAGAAATGTAAAATTCAAAACTAAATACCAACACGCTTGGTACTCCAACCCTCCGCAAATGGAAGCACGTACCCAACAGTGGGACATCAAAGCTTGCGTTAATAAACAGATATTAAATTTGAGCCGTAAAAATAGTTTAAAGACAGATATAAGCAAAAAAAAGGTTTAATATAAGATACAAATGAGAAAGTAATTTAGAGGAGTTTAACCAAAACTATTAATTATAAATAAGGGTTTTACAAGCTATATGACTGATGAAAAGAAGTTTAACAACAAATTTATTATAAAACGAGATTTAAACAAAAATAAGATTGATAAAAGGTGATTTTTAAAACAAATATAACTGATGAAAAGGGGTTTTAAGCAAAAACATGATAGATGAAAAAGGGTTTTAATTTACCTGATAGAAGAGGGTTTTTACAATAAATATAATACTCACTCTAGCATCATCAATCTTGTTGTTAATTGTGATGACAATACCGGCGAGCACTTTCCTCTTGGAGTGTACCACATCATTCTTCATCAGTTCGTTAAATTTCTCATTTACTAATCTGAAATAATAATCTGTCTGTAATTCCCATAAAGGAATTCTTTAAATTAAACTAGAGACGGGGTAAAAAATACTTCAGCTCTCCATTCCATCTCTTGGTTTGTTACTGTCTATTAATATTATATCTGTCAGTCTATCAATCTATTTATAGTCGTTAGTCTATTTATCTGTCTATCCGACAATCTATAGTCAGCTATCTGTCTGTCTCTGCCAGCCTATCTATCTATCAGTCTGTTTTTTTGTCTATGTGTCAGTCAATCCATTTATTTTATATCAATACTAGCTGACCCGGCAAACGTTGTTTTGCCATACTAAAAAAAACCAAAAAGGTTTGAAAAATAGATGTTGGCCGATTCTCAGACCTACTGAATATGTATGTAAAATTTGAGAAGAATCGGTCAAGCCGTTTCGGAGGAGTACGGTAACTAACACTGTGACACGTGAATTTTATATATAAGATGTATGTCATGTATATCAATATAAATATAATTATTCATGCACATTTCACACAGCGTTCTCTGGTCCCAAACTAAGCTTATATGCGTGTTATGGGTACCAGAATACGGATAGAATACGTATACCTACTACTTTTCTTTTGTAAATACATACTTATAAATTATAATACATAGAAACACCCAGAATATCTATCGATTTGTCTGTTTTTCTGTCTGTCCAATTATCAAACATTTTTCTTTCTTTCTTTCTAGCACTCACTCCAAGATCAGGTGGTCCTATAAAAAGCCTTCAAGAGGCTGTAGTAAATATATATCCTTTTTGGATAGGCGAGTTTTGTCATTCGAAGAGACCAATGTCCAGCAGTGGACGAAGGCTGATGGATACTCACTTCCCAATATGATCAGCTAACGTCTGATGAAGGAAGCCTGTAGAGATGGCGGATGGAAGTACTTCAGCTCTCCCTTCATCTAGCGCGGCTAGTGCTGATCGAGCTGCTGCTAACTTGGCTAGTTTCTTACTGGACCCTGGGTGGAAAAGAATTAGGTTATAAAGGTTTCGGCTATATGTATCCATGTGGTATGGATTAAGAATACACCCCATTTCTTTCCCCGGATGATGTAAGAGCCAGGATTTAACAAGCAGTTAACATCCTCTGCAAATGATAAAAATTTCGAACAACACATCTGGTTAATGCGTAACAGTGGACCATAATCCCTCCCAAAGAGGAAGAAGCAGCAGCAGTACAGCAGTGGGACGTTAATAGGTTGGAGAGTTTCTTACAAAATTTATTAATAAATATAAATATTCACGGACATTCCACACAACGTCCTCTGGTCCCAAGCTAAGCTTATATGCTTGTGTTATGTGTACCAGAATACGGATAGACTACATAAACTACTTTTCTTTTGTAAATACATACTTATAATACATAGTAAACACCCAGACGCAGTACTAATATTTGTATGACATTTATGGATATCACACAAATGATTGTCCCAAGCGGGAATCGAACCCGCGACCTCGTGATCGGCAGTCCATTACATAAACCACTCCACCACGAAGCCCGTCAAAATTAAATGCACTGTTACAAAAAATGCTTATTTGAGGCCTAGATGATGTGTTTTTCTATCTATAAACTTACCATATCCCTCGAACTTATGATCTTTAATCTGACAGACCACTTTGAACCTCATGCTGTGACTTAACTGGACCGGTGCTGTTGACAAAAATAACAACTCTATAGTTATGTTGTAGGTATTATTTACTCTATAGTTATATGTATGTATATCATCTTTTATGGAGTTGACAATATAAGAATTGTCAACTCCATAAAAGAAACCTACAAATTAATAGGTAGGCGTCAGATTAATAGAATTACTGTAAGCGGGTAAAAATCCATCCTGTTCATATTAGTCCTATGGTAGGTTAGTTGGCAGAGCAAGTGAATAGTATTCCGAGGTCTTGGGTTCAATATCCACTCATGGTAATCATACTTTTCCACTAAAATTTTATTTATAAGGAAAATCATGGCAAGTCACTTGCAAAATTAATACATTACTGTTCAATATATATGTTTTCATATTTAAACTATTTATAATAAAAGCCAGGCAATTACCTTGTGTTATATCCAATGGCGATCCATCACCGAACGTACAAGTAAAGGTCAATCCACAATACTTCTCATATAATATGTTAATAGGACTCTTATTAGCCGCCGGGGCTACCGTGGAGCCAAAGAGAGCTGTAGATGGCGATGATGATGGCGAACTGGGTCTAGGAGGCACTGGTGCTGGAAGAATTAGGGCTATATTAAAAAAAATTAAAGGTCAAAGGTCAAACTTATATAGTATGTTAATATTTTATTTTAATTACTGGTACGGGAAGAAATAGCTTATATTTAAACTCCTAGTAACGTTGAAGGTCAAAGGTCAAAGTGAGTGCTTTACGCACGAGATCAATATCCGTGTATTTGTCTAATACTTACTATTACCATTGGTAGTACCATTCATCTCTTCAGTATTCCCATTTGTATTGGTCGTTACAGGAATGGGTACTTTGGTCTTTGTCTCTAAACATTGGAACTCCGATACTGAAATATAGAACAACAAATATGTCATAGCGCCATTTTTTACGGATTTAGACGCCTATATTTGTTTAAAGTTTTAGTTTGACCATGATCAGTGGAAAGTCTCCGAGCAATCAGGCTAACATTTAAAACTGTCTAAATAATAAATAAATAAATATTCAGGACATTTCACACAACGTCCTCTGGTCCCAAAGTAAGCTATATTTCTATGCTTGTATTATCGGTACCAGATATGGATAGACTACTTAAACTACTTTTCTTTTGTAAATACATACATAAAATACATAGTAAACACCCAGACGCAGTACAAACATTTGTATGACATTTATGGATATCACACAAATGATTGTCCCAAGCGGGAATCGAACCCGTGACCTCGTGATCGGCAGTCCATTACATAAACCACTCCACCACGAAGCCCGTCAATGTCTAAATGGATATAGGCTGTGTGGTGACGGACTAAGAATACAAGTGTCAACACCCCATCTCCTCCCACGGGTGCTGTAAGAGTCAGCTAAAGGATATTACACGCAGATAACATCCTCCACGCCTGGTCAGCGTGGCACAGTAGACCATAACCGCTCCAAAGTGGAGGAGGCCCGTGTCCAACAGTGGGACGTAAATGGGCAGGAGAGAGAAATGGATAGTGTCAATAACACAATTCGGGAATGTTAACAGAACTTTTATATAAGAAAATCTATATATTATAGACTAACGATTTTAATTAATAAAAATGTTCACAACGAAATAGACAATTAATCTAAATACGCAATATTTGTTTTCATTTTTAGTTAAGTTTAGTTGTGAACGTAGAATTGGTATGGTGCCATCTATCGAATGTACGATAAACTTCGTTGTTTCTTTTTCCAACTTACCAGGGTATTTAGAAGGTTCATCACTAGTAAAGTCCTGGTTGATAGTTGGTGAGAGGAGTACTCTACCGGCGCGGGCCAGCAGCGCCGAGAGACAGGCCCGGGCCGCTGAGGCTCTTGCCTCGCGTTTACTGTGACCACGACCTTCAAAAGTCATGTCCGCTACCTGCAACAAAGAAGGTTCCCATAATTTGAAGTCAATACAACACACCTTGTAAAATAATAGAGTATTTTAAAAAAAAGTTCATCTGATATCATGTGCCTTTGAAATTTGAAGGTTTTCCTTGATTTCTCGTGAGATAACCATCAGATCCTGGCCAATCGGAGCACACGGAAACCATCAGCTTTCAAATAAAAAAAGATTCATTAAAATCACCCATTTTTACCATAATATTATTATTTTCGACCAGCTGTAGCCCGCGACTACGTACGCGTGGAATTTAGAAAAAAAATTCTGTTTGCTACATTTTTCACCACTGCTTCACTCCTATTGATCGTAGCGTGATATTATATTGGTCCTCGCTAAATGGACTATCTGACACTGAAAGAATTTTTCAAATCGGACCCGAGGTTCCTGAGATTAGTGCGTTTAAACAAACAAACAAACTCTTCAGCTTAATAATATTAGTATAGATATACCGACATCAAATGAGGGGATAAGGCCAGGAGAGTGATGATGACAATGCTTACAGTAACAGCGACAGTGAAACTAGGACAATGCGCCGGCCCTCCCTGCCTCAACACAGTATAGTGTACCTTCACACCTAACTCGTTGAGGGCAGACACAGGCGATTTACCACCTGATTGAACAGCATCCGCTGCGTTTGCTAATGTCTAGAAAAAGTAAAAAACAATTAAAACATGGACGGATTAAGAATACAAGTGTCACAACCTCTTTTTCTTTCCAGGGTTCTGTAAAAGTCAGCTAATGAATATTGTACATGGATAACATCCTCTGTAAGAGACGGAAAGCTCGAAAATAAACCCTGCGCCGACACGTCTGGTCAGCGCGGCACAGTAGACCATAATCCCTCCCAAAGTGGAGGAGGCCCGTGCCCAACAGTAGGACTTAAATGGGCTGAAGAGAGAGAGCGAGAGAGAGAGAGAGATACTTGGACATGCATCCCAAATAACGGGATAAGTGCAGTAGAATAATAATGATAAGTATTTGTTGTTCTAACATAAACTTATATACATAAACTGTGAATATTTCATCTCTCTATCTATCACCGTTCCAGAGATACAGCCTGGTGACAGACGGACTTCGAGGTCTCAGTAAAAGGGCCCTACTTCAGCTCCAGTTTACCTTCGGTAGCGTTTAATGCGGTACCCTAAAAAAGCGTTTCAGGATTCCGTTACAAACGCTACGGCGAATGTAATTCTAACATTAAGACTTAAAAGTAAGTCACCTGTAGATTCCATTTAAATCCAGCATCAAGCTGTATTGATGGAGTAGGTTTTTTCGCTGGTGGTTCCTCATCTAAAAATAAACAAATTAAATTAATATTAAGTGTATTTAATCATTAATTTTATGCTCTTTTTAATTAAAATTATATTATTTTCCTTTTCTTTTGTTAATGGTGTACAATAAAACAGTTTTGTGTTATGTTAGCTGTAGCCGGCGACTTCGTACGCGTGGAATTTGGATTAACATTTATTTCATATAAAAAAAATATATATTATCTCATAATATATATTTGTTTAATAAATCAAATTATGGTGGAAAAAGTGAAATGCCGCAAGCGGGACTTGAACCCACGACCTCGAAATACCGTTCCGAAGCTCTTCCAATTGAGCTTATTGCGGTCTATGTATCGGTATTGTTACTCGAATGAGTTTATATATTTTTACGTACAGCGCCATCTATCAAGATTGCTCTACACCATGTCGACCAACACTTGAGTATTCTTTACAGAATACATATGGGTTGAAATAATGACGCGACGTTTATTAATAAAGTAATTTATTAATTTTTGCATTTGACATGCTATGCTTTTTACTGAATAAATCAAATTATGGTGGAAAAAGTGAAATGCCACAAGCGGGACTTGAACTCACGACCTCGGAATACTTTAATTTCACTTTTTCCACCATAATTTGATTTATTAAGTAAAAATCATAGCATGTCAAATGCAAAAATTAATAAATTACTTTATATATTTGTTTAGTTCAAAAACTAAAAAAAAACACGATTAAAACTTCAGATTGAAGATGAAAATCACTTTCAAAGATTCCGTTACATAAATAGATACGTACATTGATAGATTTGTACCGAGATAATAAAAGCGTGTTACACACAAAACTATTTAAGAACTAAATTACATTTACGCCGGTTCAGTAGTTTAGGCGTGAAATATTTACACAAACTAAATACAGGACGAACTGCGGGTCTAAATTATTTACTTAGTTCATAAACTAAATAAACACGTACGTAAGACTTCAATATTATTTTAATTTATTACACCGTCATCGTTCCATAATATGCGTGTAACATTTCAGATCAATCTCACTACTGCTAGTGATTAAAAATAAAGTTCAAAGATTCCGTTGAACATTTTATATAAAAAATAATTGCGTAGTTTTCCATTTTAACTACTTATTTCAAAATATTTTTAAATTAAGAATAGCTTGTAACGGTTAACGGCCATTTTCAATAAACAATCTACGATTATGAACAGATTATCCCCGTTAATCAGTAATATATTTATTTCTATCTTCAACCAAAGTTTTTATAGACGACGTTTTAATAAACGCTATCGCCAGTAGATTATTGAAGACAAGTAAGGAAAAAATGTTATGCCTGTATTTAGTAATGTCGATTGAGGTAAATAAAACATTGAAATTCGGCGTAATCTAACGTACCTTCCATCACGTCTATGACTTCCACAACTTTATCATCATCGTAAATATCACACATTTTACACGATTTAAAACAATAAAAACACAATAAAATACTTAAAAAAAACTAATAACAAATAAATAAAACAAAATAAAAGCACTTAATTGGTTAAAAATAAAATAATTGCGACAAAAAAATTACGATTTCACACCGCGTCCTTTGAAAACTGCGGGTAGATAAAAAAAATAATGGCGGGCTTTTTGGTTTTTTTAATTTATAGTTTTTTTTTATGTGACTATGGATACGAGTCGTTTAGCCAAATACTAGATTATTATATTACACGCCTAAAACGACAATGAACTAACTCATAAATTATACAAATACAAAACGCGGTTTAATGAAGATAGATATGTTAAAACTATAACTGACAAAATGTTTGTTTGCGCTAATCTCAGGAACTACACAGGGTGGAATTGAATAATTATTTTTGTGTTGGATAGTACATTTATTGAGGAAGATTATAGGCTACTTAACATCACGCTATTACCGATAGGAGTGGAGCACAAATTACAAAGTTACACAAAGTCCTCCGCGCGGACGATATTACACACAGTTAGTGCTTTTAGAGGCGTAATTAATATTACAAATTAAGCGAACAAGAAGCGCTGTCAAAAGATTAGAATATAATGATAAGTGTATACTAATGGTAAGGCTTCATTAGTGTGTTTACGGTGAACACTAAACGCATATGTGATCAAAATTGACCAGTATTTTTTAGAATTCGCATTGTAGCTGTATTTTATCGTTGCACGATGTCGTTTTTATTTTGTCATGGACATGACACACAACGCGCTCTGGTCCCAAACTAAGCTTATTTACATGTGTTATGGGTATCAGAATACGGATATACTACTTTTACTTTTTTTTTATTGTCCTGTACCAAAAGGATAAACCTATTACTAAGACGTCGCTGTCCATTTATCACCAGGCTGTACCTCTGGAACAGTGATAGCTAGACAGTTGAAATGTTCACTGATGATGTTTATCAGTTGATGCTATAACAACAACTACTCATCGTCATCATCGTTGAATGGGGTAGTGACACTTGTATTCTTAATCCGTCACTAAGCCGAAATGTCTGTTAACCTTAATACATATAAGTAAATTTCGACAACCCTGTTTATCATAAATTACAGGAAGTCCCTCAACATTCTTAGAACATTAACTGGACAACAAACGATGTAATTATGACATAAAAACTGGTCAAATACGAGTTGGACTCGCACACGAACAGTTCCGAGGCGTTATTATCATAATATACTAAGCTGACCCGGCAAACGTTGTTTTGCCATACTAAAAAAAAAAAGGTTTTAAAAATAGATGTTGGCCGATTCTCAGACCTACTGAATGTGCATATAAAATTTTGTAAAAATCGGTAAAGCCGTTTCGGAGGCGTACGGTAACTAACATTGTGACATGGAAATTTTAAATATTAGAGATTTATAATACCGACCACAAATAACACTAAGTAACGAGATAAGTGCAGGAGAATGATAATGTTCATTATTTGTTGTTATATCATCAACTAATATACATAAATTGTGAAATTTTCAACTAGCTATCACCGTTCCAGAGATACAGCCTGGTGACAGACAGCAAAGTCTCAGTAATAGAGTCTCGTTTTACATTTGAGTACGGAACCCTAAAATAGATGCATAGACAGACAGCATGTTTATCTTTACTTCTTTGTATTGTAAAAGACATTTTTGTATGTTATCAACGCATGAAAATATACACTATTTAAGAATGTCACTCAATATATCTTATATACATATAAAATTCACGTGTCACAGTGTTAGTTACCGTACTCCTCCGAAACGGCTTGACCGATTTTACACGCTTTATATTAGCTTCACTTGTATGTTTGTTTGTATGTTTGTAACCGACTCCTTTGGACGCTATTTTGACCCACTTTAAACGATCAGATAAAAATTTTGCACACCTGTCAAAGACCGATGACAATACAATAATTCGATTAACGCGTTCAATGCTGAATAATTTGCGAATTTATAGCCAATGCTAAAAAAAGAGTCATTCGCCCAGTGCTGAAAACGCGTATGTGCGTTCAAAAAATTTTTCGCGTAGTGCTAAGAACGCTTATATGCGTTCAAAGAAAACTCGCGTAGTGCGGCTGGACGCTATAGCGCGTTGTCTTTTACCTTCCCGCAGTGCGGCCAACGCTTATGTGCGTTCGGTAACTTTCGAGTTTTATGACTGTCATATAACAATTACGGGTCATATAAAGGTGTTGGATGGATAAAGGTGCTTCCACACTAGTGTTTATTTGTAAGAGATTTTGTGATGTTTACGCCATAATATATCTTCGTTCGGTTTTGTTAAAATAGTAAGTTATACCTTAATAAAACAGTAATAGTAAAGGTACATTCTCCCGAAAGCCCTTTTATTCTTAATTTTTTTTTAATTTACGACTTTTCGCCCGCCTCGTAATCGACACCATTTATAAATAGACTAAAACTACCTATTAGTTTAGTTAAAAGAGCGAGTCATAATAAAATTATTTCAATAATCTATTGTACTAAATTAGGTTATTGTTGTCGTCGCCGCCGCCGTCCCCCCCCCCTGCAAGATTCGTAGCAGAAACCTGACTAGTGTGTAGTCTCCTTTACAATTCCACATTTTACGACCGCTTCGAAACAATAGACACCCAGAATACACGCTATAAACGCACAGGTGCGGCGCACCCCGCTTGCCAACAGATTTTTTTTTTGTATGGACGCGTATACGCGTCGGCCCGCACTTGGTGAAGATCAGAAAAACGCGCATAAGCGTTAGCCGCACTGAACGTATTAAATAAAGCGTGTTTTTTAGTATTTTTAAACTATTTTTTATGAAATTTTACATGCACATTCAGTAGGTCCGAGAATCGGCCAACATATATTTTTCAAATATTTCTTTTTTAGTGTGGCAAAACAACGTTTGCCGGGTCAGCTAGTCTTATATATAAAATTCACGTGTCACAGTGTTAGTTACCGTACTCCTCCGAAACAGCTTGACCGATCTTTATGAAATTTTACATGCGTATTCAGTAGGTCTGAGAATCGGCCAACTACTATTTTTTTAACTTTTTTTTTAGTTTGGCAAAACAACGTTTGCCGGGTCAGCTAGTTTAACTATAAAATAAGAACATTAATTTCAAATTTATCTGAAGTGTTTGTTTGAACGCGTTAATCTCAGGAACCACTGGTCCGATTTGAAAAATTCATTCAGCGTTGGATAGTACATTTATCGAGGGAGGCTATAGGCTATATAACATCACGCTCCGACCAATAGTAACGAAGCATTAGTGAAAATTGTTGCTAAAACGTAAAAATAATTTTTAATTCCACGCGTATGACAACAGCTAGTTACATATATTTTCTTCTTCTTGTTGCACAGTACTAAAGATTTAAGTTTACTTAGAAACACAGAAATAACGACTTATAAAACAAAGTCGATATTTTTGTATGTATGTCCATATGTGAACTTATATTATTATCTACATTAACTAACTAAATTGATTTGATTGATTGAATTGCTCAGATGGGAGAGCAACGGAACGGTATTCCGAGGTCGTGGGTTCAAGTCCCGCTCATGGTTATCATTTTTTCCACTATAATTTAGTTTATTTAGTAAAAGCATAGCAAGTCAATTGCAAAAATTCATAAATTAATGTAGAAATACATGTACAGACATTATTTCGGTCCAATTGTGTTCTGTAAATAATACTAAGTGATCGATTGATCGAGTTGGTGCAAACCGCTCAATAGATGGCGTTGTACACAAAACATCGCACGATGTTTAACTCACATTGAGAAGGTTGTAGTGGAAGATTTGGTAAACATATGCGGGAGCCATGATAGCTCAGATGGGAGAGCAACGGAACGGTATTCCGAGGTCGTGGGTTCAAGTCCCGCTCATGGTTATCATTTTTTCCACTATAATTTAGTTTATTTATATTATTATCTTCAAAACTACATAACACATTTAGATGCGGTTCATTTTAATAGATAGAGTGGCTTAAGAGCTTGGCCTTTTTGTATTATTTGTCAAGGTTTGGTATATATTAGGGCAGGAGGCTTAATAACTATAATCACAGATAAAACTGTTGTAATAAGCTAGTTTTATTTAAATATTATCTCAGTCCGTGTGGTGACGGATTAAGAACACCAGTGTCACCACCCCATTTCTTTCCCAGGGTGCTGTAAGAGCTAGCTAAGGAACAATATACCTAAGCAGTTAACGTCTATTATGAGACGGAAAACTCAAAAATAAAACCCTGTACCAACACACTTGGTCAGCACAGCACAGTACACCATAGTCCCTCGCAAAGTGAAGAGGCCATTGCCCAGCAGTGGGACGTTAGTGGACCGGAAAGGAAGGAAGGAGAGGATATAAATATTACTTACATATATTATCTTGCTTCGGTCTCTTTCTTCTTCCTCTAACTCTTTCTTTTGATGATAATATATTTCTTATCTTCTTTACTTTCCTCTCTCCTGGACCCTGAAAAGAAATACACATCTTTTAAGTAGCAATAAAATAAATAAATAAATATTTATGGACATTTCACACAACATCCTCTGGTCCCAAGCTAAGCTTATATGCTTGTGTTATGGATACCAGAATTTTGTAAATATGTACATACTTATAATACATAGAAACACCCAGACGCAGTACAAACATTTGTTGTGTTTATAAATATCACACAAATGATCGTTGAGAAGAAAAGTAGTATATGTACCCATAACACAAGCATATAAGCTTAGTTTGGGATCAGAGGACATTGTGTGAAATGTCCGAGAATATTTGTTACTAGTTTGTGTATCATAGACTTACGATTATCTATAGTAATCTATACTAAAAATATAAAGCGGAAGAGTTTTATTTGTTTGATTTGAAAAATTATTTTTTTGTTGGAAAGTACATTTCTAGGGGAAGGCTTTAGGCCATACAACATCACGCGGCAACCAATAGGAGCGAAGCATGAGTGAAAAATGTTTCAAAAACGAAAAAAAGTCTTATAAATTCGACGCGTACGGAGTCACGGGCAGCAGCTAGTAATTAATATTAATGTACACTGCTTAATAGCCAATTAATCAAAAGTACGCCATGGTCGTTTTCACTTTGTAGTTAGTTTAGTTGTGCGCTTAGAGACCAATGAGTATAATTATTGTTCTCGTAACTTTTTCAGCGGGATCGCCATTTAATGTCAACTCCTATAGAGTTAATGCTTTAAACCAATAGCATGACTAATTCAAATAAAAAAAATATAGATAAAAATCGCGCACACAACTCATTCAGTTATAAAACAATATTATTGAAATTCAAATGATTGAAATAAAATTAAGTAAGTTTAAATATGAATCTTTAAGACTACGAAACACGCGTGGCTTTACCCTAGTTAAGGTTCCTTATGAAACAATAAAATGGGACCATAACAAACATTTAAGTAACAAACATAGCAACACAAATATATCCAATGGTGGGTTGACTTTTAAAATCGAGTACAAGTAACTTTAGCCTGGCTAAATCATACTTCATATAATAATGACGTTACATATGACGTATAGCCTGTATTATAGACACACATAGATACAATTTCACGCACACATAGATATGTAAGTGGCTTCAAGCCGACTGAGTGATGCAGCCATAGACTATACACCTGGTAAATTGGTGCATAGCAATATGAAATTTCATACAACTATTTAGAAAGAAGAGATATTTCAAACAAATCAGTCTTCAGAAAATGAAAACCAAATATAACTAATATTAATAATGTACAGACATACAGTTATATGAGGAATTTTATTATTTATAACAAAATGTATGTCTAAGTTCTATGTGGATAATATAATAATAATACCATTTTAGTCACTAAACAATACTTTTTTTTATTTATTGGCTAAACCAGCAGTATCACAATAAAGTAATTTAAAATAACATTAATCATGTAAAGTAACACCCACACTGTTTACCACAAATAAAACAACTATGATTATCCTAAATCTACAAAGTACATACATACATGAGCAGAATATCCTACTAATATTATAAAGGCGAAAGTTTGTATGTATGGATGTTTGTTACTCTTTCACGTAAAAACTACTGAATGGATTTGAATGAAACTTTACCACAATATAGCTTATACATCAGAATAACACATAGGCTACAAATTGGCTGGACCGATTTTGATGAAATTTTATTTTATACAGAATTGTATGGCAAAACAACGTTTGCCGGGGCAGCTAGTAAAATAATAAAAATAATTGTCTTACATGCAAAAAAATTATATGAGAGAATCTGTGGAATAAAGTTTTAAAAAGCAGAAAGTAAGGACCAACTACCTGACTATGTTATACTATATTCTGTGATCAGAGATAGTGCAAGTGCAAGCAGATTGTGCTTAACCTTAAAAAAATTCTAGGTTTAAATACATTTTGCGTACTTTAATACATTTATTAAATTATCCTCCACTTGTTGTAAATGTTGATTTATTAAGACAGCGATGATTTAAGTAAATATTTAATTAATTTTACTTGATGTCTAGAAATTCGTAAAAAAAATTACGCGGGCAAAGGCAATAGGTACATAAATCAATATCAAATTTTAATCAAAGTTAAAAACGTGACTGTAGGGCGATTTGTTTTGAATTATAATTAAAGAAAACAGCATAGAAGATCCTCGATGAGCCCTAATTTTGATTTCTTTAGTTAAACAGTACAAATAATGAACAAAATGCATAGATAAACAAATTTAATACGCTCAAATTTTCTTTAAATCTCACTTACCATTTTCTTCTAGACCATGGATGACATCAAACAAATAAAAACAAGAAATTTGTTTTAATAAATCCTGTAAACATACAAACACAAATATTCGGAAGCTAACCCAATCAAATTATGAAAATATATTTTAGGGAGGCCATATATAACTGAAAAATTTCCCAAAAAAGTTTACCCTGACTCTAATGGAATTTTCTTTCTTAGTGCTATAAAAGTTATAAATTCCTGATCACAAAACATTTCCACAGACACAAAAACGTATAGAGACTAGCAATTTCTAAGACAGTATTAAATTAACAATTTATACAATAATTAATAAAAATGTTTCAAAAACAATATTATCTAGTCTACTTCCTCAAAGACGTGACTATCCCCATTAACAAGCGACTCGCTAGAACGTGGCAACACAAATGTTACAGAGTACAGCACTGTTTCTTGTCTATGGTTTTAGCAAAAGGTAAAGTCAAAGAGGTCTCCTTCACTTTGACACTTTCTCAATGGCAGACTTAGGCCCCCATGGATTGGGTGCTGAAAATGGTTCTATTGTTATAGTAAAACTAGCTGACCCGGCAAACGTTGTTTTGCAGTACTAAAAAAAAAGGTTTGAAAATAGATGTTGGCCGATTCTCAGACCTACTGAATATGCATGTAAAATTTCACGAAAATCGGTCGAGCCGTTTCGGAAGAGTACGGTAACCAACACTGTGACACGTGAATTTTATATACAACGTGTTTCAGAAAGGTGTAGTCATATTTGACCATCGTTACACATGGCCGGTGACTAGGCACTAGGCATGGATGAAATTACAAATACAGTATATTACAATAAAAGAAAAGTAGTATATGTAGGTATTATATCCTTATTCTGGTACCCATAACACAAGCATATAAGCTTAGCTTGGGACCAGAGGACGCTGTGCGAAAAGTGCATGAATATTTATTTATTTATTTTAATGTTGATTTCATGAAAAAATATTGTTTTTGTAATTGGTATTTTTTATTGCATGGATGTTTTTTAACCGACTCCAAACAAGGAGGAGGTTCTCAATTCGTCTGTTTTTTTTTATTTTCTTATGTTTTTAGTTACCTTTCAAATCACTATATATTAAAATAAAACTCTATAAAAATCAATTACGTAATTTTGAAAATATAAACTCACAAATAACATACAAAATAATAACTTTATTAATTTTATAATTAAAGAAAAAATCTTTACATTTTCCCCAAATGTGAGAATTAGTAGGAAATGGCTCGAGAGCTAGCAACACTGCGCGGAGGTGAAGCGTGTCCCCGCGCTTCGTTTAGGGCACTTTAGGGACACACTACGATGCATTCAAATATTGCCGAGTGCTCCTTCTGTATTATTCTGTGGTTTTATCTTAACTTCAGAGAAAATATTTTCTAATAAATTCATACAGATGTTCTAGCTTGTAAATTAAACTTAGCAAGTACATACGAACAAAACAACATTAAAAATAATCAATCTTTGGTATATTATATTAAATATGGCACAAATTATTGTACAATAAGTAATAAATGCATTGAAAATCCCTAATCTTCTACCAGTGTAGTATCAAGTGCAATGCTCAGCTTAGGCTAAGATGATGTAGTGGGGGAGTTATTTAACAATATAATTTAGTTATAAAATTAACACAAATACCTCTAGGCCCAAACTACACATAATACTTGCACAAAAATTTTAAATAATTAACTTAAACAATTATTTATTGGTTTATACATGTATTTATATGATTTTTACAGAATTATTAAACACAATACTACCTATGGGTATAAGAGTAATAAAATTATGACTTGACTTATTATGATTGGAGCACTAATATCAAAGACTACCCTCTATATACATATTACAAATTTTCTTAAGAAGTTTTAAATCAATTCTTATTTAACAATAGTCCACCTGGAAGATCTTTCACAAATCCCAACATCAGGACATAGCCTATTAAAAGTACTGTCACTTTCAAACCCAAGGATTTCCCGCTCCTCTTGAATTCTATAAGTAAAAGTACTTTCATGAGTACCAATAAAATATGCTGCATGAGAACAAATAATCTGATCTATAATTGCAATACCACCATCTCCATAAGTCTCTAAGATTTCAGCACTCGGCAAAAAGAAATGAATGTCGTAAAATTCTGATAAACCTTTTTCTAGTTTACTTATTTCAGCCATAGATGCGTCTGTAGCTATATATATTTTTTTAATCTCTGGTAATTTTTTTAATGTATTAAGTATCTGTGTCACAGTGCCTGCTATAGTGGGTACTTCATTGCCTCTACTACGAGCAAAATCTTGCCTTCTCCAATGAACGCTCATATAATTTTTACATTTCTTTTTCTCACATTCTAAATACTCTTTTTTATACTTTTTAGCAATGCTAAGGAGGTTTTTATTAAATTTCATGCTTCTACGACAATCCCAATATGTTTTTGTACCATAGTTATCATGCAAAGGAATTTCACCATGAGCAAACATGACTTTATTGTAATTAGGATGCAAGGAAATCAGTTCCCATAATTTAGAAATTTTACCCTGAAACTTAACACAAATTATATCTATAGCTGTTACATTTTTGTAGCCCCAAAATTCAGTATTAAATTCGCATTCTTCAATAATCTGCCATTTGTCTTCAAAAATTCCATTTTCAAATGCATCCTCAAAATTTTGTAAAACATAGACAACATCAATTTCCAATTTGATTTTCTTCTTATTTTTTTTAAATACTTCGTGCATTTCTATTACTGGCGCGAAAGATTTTAGGGATGGAATGTCAAAATATTTACCCCACTGTGTTGGTGTTTTGCGATCGATTTTCCAATGATATAGGTTATACCAAGGAGGCAAAACTAATTCCCAATTAGTTTTCCCGCCTTTTCGAGCGTCAGCTAACATTATAGCAAACCGCATGTACACATCTCTACGCAAATTAAACCCTTCAGGTGGATTTACATCGTAAAACAATAATTTACTCTCAGAACCAAAATCGACATTTTTGTGACAAAAACTGGATTCCTTATCACAGTACTGGAAGTCCAAATCGTTCAAGCCAATATCTGCTGCAGTAAATATTATAAATGTAAATAAAATATTTATTGAAAACATTGTTGCAGTGCGATGTTTGCTTAGTAATTATTTAATAAATTAAACTATTAGATAAGTCTATCACTGACAAACTAATTACAAGTACGTTAAGTAACTAATAATATTATATGAACAAAATCGTCGTATCTATTTCAAAAATATTAAAATTAAATACATTTGTAAACACATCTCCAACTTAAACAAGACAGCTTGCTCACAGACTAATGAATTGATTTTTTTCACATTGACAGTCAATGTCAAAGTAGGGCACAGATTAGAGTTATTATTACATCAGACTTATTATGCTAGTTTCCCAATTGCAGAGCATTATGCGACTCAGCTAGTTTTCCAATTGCGGAGCATAATGCGACTCAGTGCCGTACAATGCTGAACTAAGCTGACGCTTAATTGGAACATGAATTAGTTTTCAAATGCGCCAGCAGAGTGCGCTAAGTTCAGTGTTGAAAAAAAAATACTAAAATAAAATTGCATTCACATTATAAGTAGGGAATATAAAAAAAAGTCATTGTTAGTACCTTCATCCATACTGATATTTTTTTTTTAAACACAGCTTGAATTAAATTTCATTATTTCCAGAAAACTCCGACGAAACGAAAGCCTTAAAAATTTTTTAACGATAAATAATATTACCAACGATAATATATAAATAAAATTTCAATCAATGCCAATTTAAAGAAAAAATACTTGTTAATTTTCTGTCGCTGAAGTTGGTACGGATTGCACGCATCACTTTTCAGAGTGCTCGATTGTGCGATGCGTTGCTGTAGTTGGAACACTCAACGTTGAGCATTGTGCCGCCTAATGCGCTCTTGTGCTGTAATTGGAAAACGGGGTATGAATACAGGTGCTCAAGTCCACTATTTTGGAACAATTGTCATACCGGCACAATACCGGCACGATACCGTTGCAATTGAAGTCAAATATCCGTAGTCTGCTATATGCCGTCATAACGGTCTTTCAATGGTAATAGAATTGTCGATCTCTTTTATCTATGCATTGAATTTTCGGTCTCTTCTATCTATGGATTGTGTTAGAATGGTATGTAAGTGTTGCCGTTTTTAAAAAATGCGTTAGTTGAAGTGATTTTCGGAAAACTACTAATAAATTTAAACATTTAATCATGCTAGACTTCGTTTAAATATATTTGTACATACTATTTATTAGTATAAAAAGCAATGTGAAGTTTAGGAGATTAGTAAATTGCAATAAATTACAAAGAACAATTTCTAATATTTCTATCTATCTATTTTTTATTTATGGCAATCTGTCGACACAGGACAATTTCAAAATATTACTGTCAAATTCAAAATAGCAGACTACCGAAACATTTCAGTCATTGAATTACAATTGTGAAGCAGTTGTGTACGAGACTAGCAATTTATGTCACTTTGACAATTGTAAGACAATGATGAAGTCGTTATGACGACACATTAATAGTAGACTACCAAAAACTTTACTATTGCACCATAATGGTACAATAATGGTACAGTTGTGACACCGTTGAAATACCCGACTCAGGGCCCTGGTCTACAATATGAACTTCATGAGTATACATTCTTGTTCTTGTTTGATGGCTTCTTTAGAAGCGACTTATCGTAGTGTTTAAGTCGCGACTCTGCCAGTATCCTTAGTGATAGTGTCACAAACTATAGGGGTTGTGGTGTTTGTCTACCAACGTGTAGATCGGTTGAAATTTTGGGAGATTCCGACAACCAAGGTAATTTAATTAGAAATTTAAACTATATACAGACCAATACTGAGTCAGGAGGTTAGTATACTTATCTACAATAAATTACATAAAATGTTATTAAATGTTAAAAACTTAAAACACACGTATCTACAGTCTAATATTTTTTTTTTTTCATGAGTATACAACGTGATTGCAAAAATATCAGTAGTAAATAAACGAATATTATTATACACTGGCTTAGATAAATGATCGTTCAATGATTTATCGGAATTTTTTAATACAGTGACTATGGCGTCTAATAAAGTATGAAAACAAAGACATGTTAGGCCTACCTCTAATAATGGGATAAGAGCAGGAGAATGACATGTTTCAGAAAGGACCTTAAAATTCCTTTGACTAATATTTTAGTTCTTGTTCTTGTTTGATGGCTTCTTTAGAAGTGACTTATCGTAGTGTTTAAGTCGCGACTCTGCCAGTATCCATAATGATAGTGTCACAAACTAAAGGGGTTGTGGTGTTTGTCTACCAACGTGTAGATCGGTATTACATTTTTTACTCTTGTAATTTTATTATGACTGGGCCCTGAGTCGGGTATTTCAACGGTGTCACAACTGTACCATTATTGTACCATTATGGTGCAATAGTAAAGTTTTTGGTAGTCTACTATTAATGTGTCGTCATAACGACTTCATCATTGTCTTACAATTGTCAAAGTGACATAAATTGCTAGTCTCGTACACAACTGCTTCACAATTGCAATTCAATGACTGAAATGTTTCGGTAGTCTGCTATTTTGAATTTGACAGTAATATTTTTAAATTGTCCTGTGTCGACAGATTGCCATAAATAAAAAATAGATAGATAGAAATATTAGAAATTGTTCTTTGTAATTTATTGCAATTTACTAATCTCCTAAACTTCACATTGCTTTTTATACTAATAAATAGTATGTACAAATATATTTAAACGAAGTCTAGCATGATTAAATGTTTAAATTTATTAGTAGTTTTTCGAAAATCACTTCAACTAACGCATTTTTTAAAAACGGCAACACATACATACCATTCTAACACAATCCATAGATAAAAGAGACCGAAAATTCAATGCATAGATAAAAGAGATCGACAGTTCTATTACCATTGAAAGACCGTTATGACGGCATATAGCAGACTACGGATATTTGACTTCAATTGCAACGGTATCGTGCCGGTATGACAATTGTTCCAAAATAGTGGACTTGAGCACCTGGTGCTCAAGTCCACTATTTTGGAACAATTGTCATACCGGCACAATACCGGCACGATACCGTTGCAATTGAAGTCAAATATCCGTAGTCTGCTATATGCCGTCATAACGGTCTTTCAATGGTAATAGAATTGTCGATCTCTTTTATCTATGCATTGAATTTTCGGTCTCTTTTATCTATGGATTGTGTTAGAATGGTATGTATGTGTTGCCGTTTTTAAAAAATGCGTTAGTTGAAGTGATTTTCGAAAAACTACTAATAAATTTAAACATTTAATCATGCTAGACTTCGTTTAAATATATTTGTACATACTATTTATTAGTATAAAAAGCAATGTGAAGTTTAGGAGATTAGTAAATTGCAATAAATTACAAAGAACAATTTCTAATATTTCTATCTATCTATTTTTTATTTATGGCAATCTGTCGACACAGGACAATTTAAAAATATTACTGTCAAATTCAAAATAGCAGACTACCGAAACATTTCAGTCATTGGATTGCAATTGTGAAGCAGTTGTGTACGAGACTAGCAATTTATGTCACTTTGACAATTGTAAGACAATGATGAAGTCGTTATGACGACACATTAATAGTAGACTACCAAAAACTTTACTATTGCACCATAATGGTACAATAATGGTACAGTTGTGACACCGTTGAAATACCCGACTCAGGGCCCAGGTGCTCAAGTCCACTATTTTGGAACAATTGTCATACCGGCACGATACCGTTGCAATTGAAGTCAAATATCCGTAGTCTGCTATATGCCGTCATAACGGTCTTTCAATGGTAATAGAATTGTCGATCTCTTTTATCTATGCATTGAATTTTCGGTCTCTTTTATCTATGGATTGTGTTAGAATGGTATGTATGTGTTGCCGTTTTTAAAAAATGCGTTAGTTGAAGTGATTTTCGAAAAACTACTAATAAATTTAAACATTTAATCATGCTAGACTTCGTTTAAATATATTTGTACATACTATTTATTAGTATAAAAAGCAATGTGAAGTTTAGGAGATTAGTAAATTCCAATAAATTACAAAGAACAATTTCTAATATTTCTATCTATCTATTTTTTATTTATGGCAATCTGTCGACACAGGACAATTTAAAAATATTACTGTCAAATTCAAAATAGCAGACTACCGAAACATTTCAGTCATTGAATTGCAATTGTGAAGCAGTTGTGTACGAGACTAGCAATTTATGTCACTTTGACAATTGTAAGACAATGATGAAGTCGTTATGACGACACATTATTAGTAGACTACCAAAAACTTTACTATTGCACCATAATGGTACAATAATGGTACAGTTGTGACACCGTTGAAATACCCGACTCAGGGCCCTGATGTCATCTATTACGTTCCACGTATGAGAATTCCAGATCGTTAATAATTATCATAACAGTGCAGCCTTACGACATTAAAGCAAGATAGAAATAGCAGATTCTCAAATGTGTAACAAAGACAGAAATAGCATGTTCTAAATTACACAAGTATGGATTGTCATCAGGGGCGGTTCGCTTAGAACAAGCCTATATTTTCGTCACCTTCGTGCCATCTAGAGGTTGTCGAAGCACTTTTTTTGCCCGCCATTTTGGATGACGTCATCATATTGGTATTTTTTATCCCTTGTGGCAACCCACTGATTATTGCCAGACTCACGTAAGGTTTTTTTTAGTACTCTGTAGCAGTTTTTCATTTCTTTATCTATGATTCGCTGCCATCTTTCTTGTCATAATTGTCAGTTTTCAATTTAAACTTCAAGTTTGACAGCAAAGTTTGACAGTTATGGCGGCTTACAAATTCGAAACACTTGCTTATTTTATTTTATTGTGTATTTATTAATTAATAATTCATATCAAATATCAAACTTAAGTTAAATTCGTCAAATTTACTCTAATTAAAATTTGTTTCGTTAGTTACCCAATAAATTAACTTTACTTCCTTATCTTGGCAATGGTTGAACATCGTAGAAGCACGTAGAAGTTTTGTTTGTGATGCTTTAGGTAAGTTTTGTTTGTGATGCTTTAAATGTGCAGTGGATGAACTAATCAAGCAATATAGTTGTGATTATTCTTATACTTATTAACATTTTGTCTTATTTTCAGTTTGTATTCGTATATCGATTCAGGGGTTTCCATAACCTCAAAACATCCTTTCTTATTTGCTGCTCGGATAAAGGCTATTGGAAGTGAACAGCTAAAATAAATTTATCCTACGAAAATATACGGCGGCAAAAGAGTACCTATGTGTTTGTTCACTATTTCGAGTCTGTATTCAAGATATATGTATACGAGTATATAAATAATGGGATGAGGGCAGGTCGATGATGATTCAAGTAATATTCGTCATAATCCACCATCTGTACAAGCAGTAAATTTAACTTGTAAGTAGAAACTTTTCCTTTGAAAGGTAAAATATCTCGTCGACCAAAATTAGCTCTAGTATTAGTAGTATCTGACTGCTTATTTTATAGTACTTTAAGAAAAAGTTACTAAGAATTTTGTGGATTATTGATGGATAATGGTCTCATTAGTGGTGGATATTTAGTCAAGATTATATTTGATTTTTGTTAATTATCACACCGAAAAAACAACATTTGTTAAAAACTGAGCTAGATTGATTTGAAACTTTCTGCATATCAAGTGTCATGAAAATTGTTGCAGTCATAAATATAGTAATAAATTATGTTAATTCTAACCAGGGGCGTATTTGGAAAATTTGCACCTCGGGCCAAAAAAATTGCCAATGTGCCTAGTCAGAGGAAGGCGGGGGAGGGGGGGTTGTCAAAAACCCCACAACTCGAAATACTGACATTTGGGTAGAAAATGAATTTGACACAATTTCCATTAAATTTAGTAATTTTTTGGCCCGAATGTGTCCGCCATGATCAAGGTTAGAGCATTGCCTGCAAGTTGAAGCAATGTATCACTTCATCACTGTTTTGGTGAGGTTCAGCTCAATGGAAAAGCTTAAATAAATATGTCTTACAATAAAATATGTACAAATTAAATTAATGCCATTTTGGAACAACATTTTAATTTTAAAAATATAACATTGTTCTTTTAAATTAAAATTAATTAGTGCTATTGGATAATTCTACAATTTTAGAAAAATTCAATAATCAAAAAATCTTTGAAAGATATAATAAATAAATAATAATAAATATTCATGGACATTTCACACAATTTCCTCTGGTCCCAAACTAAGCTTATTTGCTTGTGTTGGGTACCAGAATACGGATAGAATACATATACTACTTTTTTTTTGTAAATACATACTTATAATACATAGAAACACCCAGATGCAGTACAAACATTTGTATGACAATTTAAAAAATCACACAAATTATTGTCCTGAGCGGGAATCGAACCCGCAACCTCTTGATCGGCAGTCCGTTACACTACGAGGCCCGTCTAGATAGATTTAGAAATGAAGTTATAAGAGAATGTTGCGGTCTGAAAGAGGATGTAGTGACTAAGGTGGAGAAAAGTATGCTAAGGTGGTTTGGTCATGTGGAGAGGATGGATGACAAACGCTTAACGAAAGGCATTTATACGGCGAAAGTAAGTGGAAATGCTGGGAGAGAACGCCCGAGAAAAACATACTCCGATGTCATCGCCGGGATACTCCAAAAGAGGCAAGTGCGTAGCACTTACAACTGTCGGGCATGTATGACCAGAATATGTATGAGTGTGTGTGGATGAAGCCAAGGAAGTATGCTTCGATCGTAGCAGATGGCGCTCTATAGTATCTGCCTACCCCCATGGGAAAAAGGCGTGATGTTATGATGATGATGATCATTAATCAATAAAAGTTTCTGTTATCAAAAAGACATACATAATTTGAAAATATTTTTAATTCTTCAAAAAAACTACATAAATTTATCAATTCCAGAAAATAAAATATTTACTAATTTTTTCAAACCTTTATGGAAATAAATAAATTAAACTATTTGAATAGTTTTTACTTAAATTTCCTATATTATAATATTTATAATATACAAAATTTTAATTTGATACATAATACTTAAATTATATTTCTTGAAAGATAAAATGTTTATTTAAAAGAATTAGTTAATTTATAGAATTTTTTTTTTCAACTTTCCAAATTTTGCCGCCCTAGAAAGTTTGCCAACAATATATATAATAGACCAACAATCCTAGATCATATATTGAAAAAACATATACTTAAAAATTAGAGCTCTAGCCATTCAATCTAAAGTAACAATGAAAACTTTGTACGTAGAAAAATGCACGAAGCTATTTTGGTATCCTCTTAATGTTTAGAAGAACTGTGTGGTTTCTGATTAAGAATACTAGTGTTACCACCCCATTTCATCACCAAGTTTATCTTCTGTCTGTTGCTGGTTTACTTTGTAAATTTGTTTCCTTATTTGTTTACTTAGTTTCGTTAGTTACCCAATAAATTAACTTCTCTTGCTTATCTTGGCAATGGCTGAACATTGAAGAGTTTACTGCAAACTTCTTTGTGATGCTATATGTAAGTGTTTAAATGTGCAGTGGATGAACTAATCAAGCAATACAGTTGTGATTATTTTTATACTAATTAAAGTTTTGTCTTATTTTCAGTTTGTATTCATATATCAAATCATAGGTTTCCACATCCTTAAAAACATCCTTTTTTATTTGCTGCTTGTATAGAGGCTATCGGAGTTGAAGACCCAAGAGAAAATTATCCGACAAAAATATACAGCAGGAAGAGTCCCTGTGTTCACAATTTCGAGTCTGTATTAAAGATATATATTCGTCATAATCCACCATCTGTACAAGCAGTAAATTTAACTTGTAAGTAGAAACTTTTCCTTTGAAAGGTAATATATCTCGTCAACCAAAATAAGCTCTAGTATTAGTAGTATCTGACAGTTTATTTTATTGTACTTTAAAAAAAATTTACTAAGAATTTTGTGGATTATTGATGGATAATGGTCTCATTAGTGGTGGATATTTAGACGAGATTATATTTGATTTTTATTAATCATCACACTGAAAAAACGACATTTATATATAATAATTTAAAACTGTATAAATATTTAAATTTGTAATATGTATCTAAAACTGAGCTAGATTGATTTGACGAGCCTTGTGGTTGAGTGGTTTATGTAACAGACTACCTATCAACAGGTCGCTGAGGTCAAATGTTTGTAGTGCGTCTGGGTGTTTCTGTAAGTATGTATATTATCATCAACATAACATCACGCCTTTTTCCCATGGGGGTAGACAGAGACTATAGAGCGCTACATACTATACACACAAGACAAAAAGTATGTATATACAAAAGAAAAGTAGTATATTTATTCTAACCATATTCTGGTACCCATAACACAAGCAAAAATAAGCTTAGCTTGGGACCAGAGAACGTTGTGTGAAATGTCCGTGAATATTTATTATTATTATTAAAATTGAAATGTATTACAGGTGATCACTCAGTACCTTTTTGGAAGCTGATCACAATTACTGCACTCTTGTCAGGGATTGTGGACAAGTTTGAACTTTACCTGATGACACTGACATAACTAGTACAGTGGATCAAAAAGAGCCATCGCCAGGTTCATCAGAGTACAAAATTACATCAATGATGACATATAATGCAGGTAAACAATTTACAACAATTATACAACATTAATTGGATCTTCACAAATTAGATAATGGTACAGAAACTATGAGCACAACTAAACTTAGGTTAACTAAAAATGAAAATTGATAGCGTCATTATCATAATTCGGCAATGCAATCTTATCTTTGTTATTAATATAAATGTATAGTACGAAACAGCCAATTAATCTAAATACGCCACAGTTGTTTTAATTATTTAGTTAAGTTTAGTTGTGGATGTGGAATTGGTACCAGTATTTAAAAAAATATATGGTTAATGTTTAGAACAACTGTGTGGTGTCTGATTAAGGATACCAGTGTTACCACCCCATTTCATCACCAAGTTTCATGCGATTTCATTTAGTAGACTTAGCGTGAAAATGTCACAAAGAAACACCCACTTTCACTGTTATTTATGAAATTAATTTGTTTACTATTTATTTTTCAGATAAAACTTTCGCTTACCAGAAGAAGAAGGCTCCTTATCATCAGATAAAGATATGATATTAGTTATTTGTATGATATAAATGAATAGAGCATTCTTCAGGTTCAATTCGATCAAATTCAGGCGCGAGAAATGTTATGCTTAACTGCATGGGATTTGAAGGAGCATTTAAAAGTCTATTATTAAATAATTTTAATACTAATTAACGCATTCCTTAAACGCAAATTGTGAAGAAGGCTACAATGAATGTTTACAGTCTCTCACATTTTTATCAAACAAGAAGGAAAAGAGCGATGTATCCTCATCATCCCCAAAAATTATAATTGATTGATTGATTGATTCTGGATTGTGTAATTAATACGAAAAATGTATCAGATGCAGAGGCCGATCAAAGAGTTTATGTATGTGGATGGGCCCTAACAAAGTGTCTTTAAAAAAGTCGTAACATTGTAAAACCTGCAAAAGCAATCTATTAGGTAATGCGGAAAATGAAATATATAAGTATATGCGCAATTGAGAGTATTGCAATAACAAAAAGTGGTTATGCTATCCGTCTAAAGATTTAATAGCTTGTTTTCAGGATATACAAGGCATAACAATTGGCACATTAAATAATGAATGCCATAATAAGAATGTTTAACGAATTGTAAAGTACTTCATAGAAATATTTTAAGATTTCAATTTTTTTAATTGTGAGGTTCACTAACATGATGTAAAAAATTGTTTTGTAGATACATGTATTAACATAATTATATATAGTTGATGCCGATCTGTGAATAGAATACTCGATGATAAAATTAATTACGAAGGAGAAAATGTTATTAAAATATCGGCAAAAACGTATTACAATAAGTATAAAACTTCTAAATAATCATGTGCATTCATTAAGTATAGGAACTAGGTACTGTAGTATTGTATTCTGTCGTATTAAATGTAAGAACTAAGTACTGTAGTGTTATATTCTGTCGCATTAAATGTAAGAACTTGGGTACTGTAATATGGTAACGTATTGTAATATTGTATCTGTAAAATTTTTCAACTTAAGCATGTCCTGTAATTAAGTTCTAGTATTCCATGAAGATTATTCTATTAACTGTTGCTAATACGCCTGGTCTGCGCGGCATAGTAGATATAATATAAATCTTATAATCAAAAACCATTTTTCAAAGGCTGTTCTTATAATCAAAGTGGCTCCATAATAGGTATGATAGATATATGATATCTGAACTTACAATTTTTTCTGCGTGTGGTGTCTGTACCTGTACCTGATAGCGAATATATACGCTTTTGATTTAGTATGTCTTGCATATGTTTTAGTATTTTTGTGTACATGATATTAGTTATTTGTATAATATAAATTAATAAAGCATTTTGGACAGAATTTCAAGCAGCTGTTTTATGTGTATATTATCGTATAAAAAAGAGGAAAATCCTTGCCTTTTGTATATTGGTTTTCATCAATTCAAATTTCTATAATGTGCTGTAAGCTTCTCAATAAAAGTAACTAAGTATATTTTCAGATGATGTAGAGTTGTTAACACATTTTATTAATCTTTCTAAACCATGTATGCAATAATGTATGTATCATTGTTTACTTGTAAAACTCACTAAGTATTTTTAGAAGATGCTGAGCTGTTAATATTATTTATTTATAAGGTCAACCATTCTAAATATTGTATTAAATGTTAGAAGACATTTTATTTTATGGATTACATTCTAAATTTATTACATCATTTACAACAGTTGCCTTCATAAAGTATCAATATGTAAACAGCTCAGTATCTAAAAATACTTAGTGAGTTTTACAAGTAAACAATGCTACGTATAGCTTCCTATGAATAGCTATAGGTATATACCTATGACGTCACAAAAAGTTGTCCTCAACAATCACTAGCGGCAGCACTTTCCATACATGCACGTTTGGGCATAGAGCAGCCCCTCTTGTTATATCTATTAGCGATGGGTTATAACAGCAGAAAAGTGATATCTGTTATTCCTGTTACTGTTATACAAAGAAAACAGGTGTCAATACCTGTTATTAAATAACAGGCTGTTATATTTAGATAGAAGCAGCTTCCGGCTGCGTCTTCGAATTTCGACCACAAGTTTCCAAGTCGAATGAATAAAATGAAATGGAAGCTAGAAAATCAAAACTAAAAAGAGCTGAAATTAATCCTACATTTTCATTTTATCTCAATAAATAAAAACAGGTCTTTCTATTTATTAATTTAATAATAACATACATACAACCTTTAAATTAGTCACTGATGACTTATAAGACAATTTTACAAATGTTGCAGGTTGCATAACTCTCACCTATGTCCACAAAATAGTCCCAAGCAGCACTTACTTTTTTACTCAACATGCATGTTGCTGATATAACTAAACAAAACTTGTACCTATATTTTATAATTGTATGTATATTATTAAATCATTTCATTACATTTATACTTTATTAGAACTAAACCTTGTATTAAGTTCACAAACTCAAAACTTTTTTTATTTATTTTTTACTGAAATTACAGCAAACAACTGTATTTTTGTTTAGTTTTTATAGGGAGAAATTTAAAAAAAAAATTTAATAATTCAAGTATCAATTCAAATTCGCCTTTATCATCCATTGTTAAAGTTACATTTGCTTGTAATATAAAATTTGATTGACAGAAACAAAAACGTTCTAAATCGCGATTTTTCGTCTAGAAATTAAAGTTTAAAATATTGAATTGTTATAATTTTATATAAAACTAGCTGACCCGGCAAACGTTGTTTTGCCATACTAAAAAAAAAAGGTTTGAAAAATAGATGTTGGCCGATTCTCAGACCTACTGAATATGCATGTCAAATTTCATAAAAATCGGTCAAGCCGTTTCGGAGGAGTACGGTAACTAACACTGTGACACGTGAATTTTATATATTAGATTTATTAATTGATCCTTTTTTATTATCAATTTTCTGTTCGAATTACAAGAAAATTCCGTTCTGGCAACTCATGTTAATCTACTCTATATATATACTCTATATAACTTGCATCTCGTTTTAGCACGTGCCAATGCAATAAGCGTGAACGAGACAGAGTAAATAACAGATAAAACGACCAAGTTTGAAAGTTACTTATAAAGAAGGATTTGTTCTAGATAAGCGACCAACTATATTTCTTGCATTGGCGGGCTGTTCCTGATAACACATTACACGACCAAAGATGGATGTATCATATGTAGAATGATTTCTTCTTGAAAAACTACCAACTATATTTTTCGGATAATAATGAACTGTGAAAAAAGAACAGCTGTTCTTTTTTCACAGTTCATGCAGAGCTGTTCTCAGCTGTTTTTTTAATAATTTGTATGGACGGTTGAATGGTATTGCCTGTTATTTTTGATCACAGTGATTTCTTAATTGCAGCAACAGCTAGTATCTGGTATCTTTAATTCACAGTGAAATCTACCTGTTACGATAAATACGCCTCACTCCTAATATCTATATTATTTTACTCTTTGATTGTCATGTCATATAGTGAAAAATCAACGAATGTGGATTTGTAGTTTATTTATTGAAAAATTAGAAGATATTTATTAATTGTTACCAAGTTTAGATAAAATGGAGTTAAATGATGTTATTGTCAACCAACCCGTCGTGATCGATAACGTAAATATCGCATTTTTTACCTATGAACTAAAATTTGTATGCCAAGTCAACGAGACATAATTTTCCAAAAAGTCTACAAAAATCAATATTTTATCATTGAAAAATACTTATATTACTATTTTATTTAATCTGGAGTATATTTTTGTAGTTTATTTTTACGCTTTCATACAATAGTTTCATAAAATGACTCATAGAAGTTTGACACTACCTTAATTGTTTAAATTATGCAAATTTTTATGTATTTTGTATGTGCTATATTGCAATAATTATTTCTCACATATTTTCTAGGGCTCCGGTGTTATCAAAGCTGGTTTTGCTGGTGATCAAATACCAAAATGCAGGTTTCCAAATTAGTGAGTACATTTTTTAATGTATGCATGATTTTTTTTTAATTTTAATTTTTTTCTACCTGTTGCCTGCGACCTCATACGTATGGAATTTATAAAACAATTGATACATAAAAACTACTAACACAGCACATGCAAGGGAATAAATATGGATAATTTTCCCAAATTTTGCAAAATTTTTCCCTGATGCTTTGCTTCTATTGGTTGCTAATAGACTATCAAACACAAAAAGAATTTCTTATTTGAATTTGAAAATATGCCTTAAATAATTAAAATACAAATCACAGTTTATAAATTTTATAAAATAAATAGCTGCCCCGACAAACGTTGTTTTGCCATACTAAAAAAAAAGGTTTGAAAAATAGATGTTGGTAGATTCTCGGGTTCCGCTTTTGATCCAAGAACAGCTATTTTGGGGGGGTGGGGTTTGCGGGGAAGGGGGGAGGGGAGGTGGGAACCCCCTATGGGGGGGAAAACCCGCGCAAACCCCTCCCTCCCCCCAAGTTTTCCTAACCTAACTTCGGGTAACGGACAGATTGCTTTTGGGTTGTTATAAAAAAAAAACCTAACAACCTAACTTCGGGTAACGGACTTTCAAAATATAAGCCCAATTTTGTATCATAGCTCAACTTTAGCAGGTTTTAAAGCTGCAAAAAAAATACCACGAAACGTTTTTTACTTACTTTATCTCGTCAGCAAGAAGAGCAGTAATATTTTACGTGGGGACTTACTATGGTACAGGCTACCTACAAAAAAAAAAACTAGATCCAAAATAGCTGTTCTTGGATCAAAAGTTAAGCCGATTCTCGGATCTACTGAATATGTATATAAATGAAAAAAAAAAAAAAAAAAAATATTATATTTTATTTTATTTAATATAGCGGTTTTACATAAAAATAAAACCGGTATTATGTGCCGAGAGGGAAAACATACAGCATTGTTATTGAAGATGCATTGTATACAGTTGCCTTTTTGACTAATCTGTAGTGTAGTTTAACACAATTTCCGCTAGGTGGCGCTGTTATCGCACCAGCAAGGTGGGGGTTGTACATCTGTGTAGAAGCCATTTTCAATTTTTGAAAGTCATAGTCTTCACCAGGAAGAATTTCCTGTAATGCTGTATGTTTTCCCTCTCGGCACATAATACCGGTTTTATTTTTATGTAAAACCGCTATATTGATGTGCCTCTGGAAAACATACAGCATTGTTATTGAAGACGTGTTTGTTATCTGCTGGTGAAGTTGACACCATTATATTTTAGGAATACAACGCTATGATGAATTAATTTTAATATTAGTTTCTCTAAATGAAATAACCGAAATTAACAGACTATGTATAATTAGAACACAACATAGTTTTTGTTTTTGTATAAACAACTAAAAAATAAAAAAGAAATACAAATAATATCTTAGCTTCTAAAGTTTGTAAGATTTAACATCTATGATGGTGTAAATGTATTGAAAAATAAATTGCGACTATTTCTAGAGATTTCTATTTCTCGACAATAATGATTAAAAAATGTATTAGACGATTTCCAATTACCCCGTGACAAAATGTTATCTATATTCTCGTTATTTAACCACCCCAAGGATGCTACTGCTGATCTGCAGCTTCCTGGAGACGACTGAATGCCACTATCTCTAAGAACTGTGCGTACCCAGTTTCCGATCACAGTTCGTGATGCAGGTTTTACCTTTTTACCTACCGTAATAAACAAATTATTTAAATCTTTGACCTCGGACCTTCTTGTACTAGTTTTTTCTATTAGAAGTCTAATCATAGTTACAGGACATAGATCTTTTTCAACGTGTTTAGAGAATTTCCATGCCGATTGTCGGTAACTGTGCGTATCAGTTTTAGATCCAAAGGATGGAATCAAATATATGCTATCATCCTGATCAATGTAGCTGTCGTTAGAGATTTTGAGCAAGGTAAGGTCATGTACCCTACGTCCTGACGCTAGTAACAAAATTGTAGCTGTCCTACGAGCTAAGTCAAATAAGGTATCTTTAAGTGGATTACGTAAGAGCCAGTCTAAAACTATTTGTGGATCCCATGTGAATAATGTTTTCACTGCTTTTGGTTTTGCTACTCCTATCGCTTTAAGGGTATGTTTTATTATGAAATTAGAAAATGAATGTTGTTCGGCATGGGGGCCACAGAAGGTTAAGACGGCTGATTTGTGTACTAGGATAGTGCTATAGGATAGCTTATCATTAAAGAAGAGGTGCATTAAAAATTTTGCCAAGTCTGTCGGTCGAGGTGCTTTTGGGTTAACTTGGGAGCTGGCACACCAGGCAAGCCATCTTCTAAGGGCTGGTAGATAAGTTGAAAGAGTAGAGTGGCGCCAGCTTTTCTTTAATAGTTCTTTCTCTTGTGTAGACCACTCTGTTATTTGGGCACCCCACCCCCAATTTTCCAAACTTTCAGGGTCAACGTTTGTATCAGTGGTGGAGGCCGTGACGTTGAGACATCTATCATATTCTCTGCTAGGTTCTGGAGTTCGTATGGTCGATCTAGTGCTCTGGATTTCAGGTCCTGGAGCCAGTAAGCTTGAGGCCAGTCTGGGGCTACCACCAGGTATACTCCTGAGGCCTTGTTGAGATGTGCTAGGACTCTGGGTAGTAGAGTTGGAGGCGGAAATACCCATGCCAGTTGATAATTCCATGGTTTGCTGAAGGCGTTTATGTAGTTTGCTGATCGATCTTTGCAGTTTATCGAGACGTATTTTTGTACCACAGCAGTCTTTTGCGACGCAAACAGATCTATTTCGGGTCGTCCCCACTTCCGGAATATCTCCCGTGTTGCTCGAGGTAAAAGATGCCATTCTGCGGGCACTTTCCCTCGTGATAAACTGTCCGCTATTGTGTTGTATCGCCCTGGTATATAATGTGCCGATAGAGTTATCTGGTACCTGTCTATTAGGCCCAATAGCTTGAAGGTTAACGCTAGCAGCGCCAGGGATTTGGTTCCCCCCTCCTTTCGGATATAGGCGATTAAAGTACGATTGTCCGATTGAATTAGGACATGTGTCTGACGCAATGCTTCTGCCTTCATTTCGATTGCTGTTACTACAGCGTAAAGCTCTTTTTTGTTGCAATGCCACCTTTTCTGGCCAGCTGTCCATGTCCCTGCCATTAGCTCCCCATCCAAATGTGCGCCCCAGCCCAAGTCCGACGCGTCCGTCGCTAGGAAGTGGGCCGCAGGCGGCTGGTGTATAGGCATAGAGTGGTGTGTGGCTCCGCGCCACCACGCCATCTCTTGATACACCTCCTGTGGCATCGGCAATTTTTGACGAGGTCGTCTTGTGTTGAAATCTCTCAAGAAAATTTGTATTTTTCGACAGTGTAGTCTGCCTCGAGGTATGACGAAGCTTGCAAAGTTTAACTGTCCCAGGAGACATTGTACTTCGCGAAGGCTGATTTGGCTCTTTTGTAACACCCGATCTAAAGTGTTGTTGAGGCCGTGTATCTTTTTGAGAGGTAATGTCATTGTATTGGTTGCCGTCTGCCACCGAATACCCAGGTATTCTAAGTCTTGAGTTGGTGTCAAGATCGATTTCTGGAAATTGATTTGCCAGCCTAGGTATTCCAAGTGCCTCACAGCTTCCGCAGCTTGAAGGCATAACTTGGACTGACTTTGATTTGCCAGGAGGAAGTCGTCTAGATAGACTAGAACCCGACATCCCTTTGCACGCAGAGTCTCCGCGACCCAGCATGTTATTGCAGAGAAAAGATGCGGCGCTGAGGCCAGGCCGAAAGGTAGGCAGGTCATTTCGTATAACTGCCCTTCGTAACTGATCCTTAAAAACTGTTGGTGAGATTTTGCTGTCGGTACATGAAAATAAGCCTGTGAAATATCTATTTTTATCATCCAGTCTCCGGGTTGGAGGAAGTCTGGCACTGTAGCATGAGAAATCAAGCGAAAATGTTTGATTTTCACATATTTGTTCAATTCCCGCATATCGAAAATTGGACGCATCGATCCGTCGCTCTTCTGCCTTAGAAAAATTTTGGAAATGAAGCTGGGTGTTCGCTTGCTTACTGGTAGTAGTATATTCTGGTTTACCAGATCGTCTATTATTTGAGACATTTCCGGAGATGCCTTGGTTGCGTATTGCGAGATGATGTGTCTTGTCGGTACTACCAGAGGGGGCTTTTTGTGGAATGGTATACGGAAGCCCGTGATTGCAGTTGTTATGAATTTGTTGGCATCCAATGTAAGCCAACGGCTTTCGAAGTCCTTTAAACAACCGCCTCTGAATCGTATCGGATAGTCATTTTTTATCACTTTTGTTTCGAAAGGAAGAGCTTTTGTGCTTGTAGCCGTCACTTTTGCCTTTATAAGACTTTGTTTGTTTTTTGTGGGTATCTTGATAATTGGTTTTACTTTGATTGCTTTTCTTCTCTAGAGTCCCTCTCGGATGTCGCGGCGTCACGAACGACCGGCTCATGGGCCACGGTGGCCTCATTGGCGTCGTCGTTATTACGCGTGGTGTTCATTTCGAAACGCTTATTGTTGAAAACTTTGTGACGCTAAGAAAAACCGTCGGTAGTTAAATATTCCGACCGTGGATTTATAATCGCGACCGTCCTCGGCGAGAGTATACAACGCTATGACTTTCAAAAATTGAAAATGGCTTCTACACAGATGTACAACCCCCACCTTGCTGGTGCGATAACAGCGCCACCTAGCGGAAATTGTGTTAAACTACACTACAGATTAGTCAAAAAGGCAACTGTATACAATGCATCTTCAATAACAATGCTGTATGTTTTCCAGAGGCACATCAATATTAATTTTATTTTACAATAAGTAAAGATAGGCTAGTATTAAAGATTTCTCTGACCTATGCCAAGATAATTTCACTATCTCTTATGAATACAATTGTTTATAATGTAGTTTTTTGGTAAGTAGTGCGTAACAATAAAAATTACTTACATTTTACCATTTATCTGCCACTTAGATATGTACACTTCAAACTAACTGCTGTCCACAACTTTGAATGTGTGGAATTCAGAAATAAAATACCTTAACAAATTATACAAAAAAACCTTCCTCTTTAACCACTCTATTTATTAAAAAAAATCGCATCAAAATCCGATGTGTAGTTTTAATGATTCAATCTCACAGGGACATATAAATAAAAATAAAGACTTTCCATCCATCCATCCATCCATCCATCCATCAGCCCTCCTTCGTCCACTACTGGACATAGGCCTCCCCCATAGTATACCATAACGCGCGGTCTTCCGCTAACTGCATCCAGCGGCCTACGGCGCATTCGACTATATGGTCAGTCGAATAACAACGACTTTAGTTCACGCTAAATTTCATTTAAAAAATAATCATCCCTTATTGAATTTTTTTTAGACATGCCATTTGTTTTTTCTTCCAGCATCGGACGTCCAAAGCATGTCCGAGTGATGGCGGGTGCGTTAGAAGGTGAACTATTTGTAGGTCCTCGTGCTGAAGAGCATCGAGGCCTGCTCAGCATCAAATATCCCATGGAACACGGTATTGTCACCGACTGGAATGATATGGAGAGAGTGTGGAATTATATTTATAGTAAGGTAATTAGCACTATTGGAATTATTTGTAACTAGCTGTTCCCGCGTGACTTCGTACGCGTTTAATTTATTAACCAAATCTTAACAAAGCTATACTTGTCTTCACTTATAATCAATGATCGGAGTAGGTAGACCTATTTAAGTTCATTGACCACAAACATTGATGTTAATATGGACATTCCATGGGATAAAAATACTTTTAACTTGATCTATTGAAAAATGGTTTATGTACGCCAAATAAGCCAAAGAGCGCACGAGAGACGTTGTAAATTTTACACGTTGTCAAACAAATAAATATCTTGTAAATAAAAATAGTTCAAAGAATGAAGACATTGTCGACGCGACGTTTAAAGGTGTGCGTATCGCTGAAAGCATACACACACACACGCACATCGAGTCTCCGCGGCGAGCATCGGTTCCCCTACCTACGTTTTTTTATTCTCTCTCCAACTGTCATACTGCAAAAACATATCTTGTAAAAGTTCATTAAAACCTAATTATCAAGTATATTTTGGAGTTCATTAATTTCAAAACACCACCTCCGATAACTTCCGCGCTCACATTTGGTCCATCTCACCGGATTCATCAGCGACCTACAAATCAAAATAAGAGAAGCCGTGGCGTGGAGTTGGCGCGACATTGAGGTGGACATCATACATACGAGTACGTCGAATGGAACACTGCAAACAGGCGAGTGGCGAACTGGTTAGACTATTTATGGAAAGTGCCAATCCTAATTAATATACTTAGGTACATTTTTACTAACAAAATCTAATCGTGTCACTTGTGTCAGTGTTATTTACTAGGCTGGTTAGCTGCCTATGGCAACCAGGCAAACTGCATCCCAATTCAATATTTTATCTCAATACATTCATATAAACTCCATTATACTCATAACAACGGGTGCCTAATTACGTTTTTATTACATACTAAACATACATACAAATTAAATTCAAGTCCATAAACAACATACATTTAAAAAAAAGAACTAAGTAGGTACTAGTACTAGTAATAAAGTTATCAATTTTAACTACATTCAAACCCATACTAATTTTCGTAGATATTTAAAAACATTTTATCATGTTGAATACATTTAGTGCAAAATAGTGCAAATATAACATACATAATTTTATTGTTCAACAAAAATCGTGAGATATTTTTTTCCATATACCGACTTTGAGCCTCACAATTTATCAGTTCACATTCCAACGTAATAGCCGCACGCTAAACCAAGGTGCATCTTTTTGTTGGTGAATTGAATTTGAAGTGCTGTGCCTTTTTTTATTTATTATTACATTATGGCCGATGAACAAGTTCTAATAAAGAAGCGAGGAATTGTAAAGGGACGATTAACGTTATTTATTAATTATCTCAATAATTTACCAGAAACCTTAACTAATGAAATTAAATTAGAACTCGAAATACGCATATCAAAGATAGAACTATTATTGGAGAGCTATGAGGAGGTACAAGGCGAATTAGAATGCATTGTATCCGATCCCGCTGATCAGTATAAAGAGCGCGACGCTTTCGAGTGTATGTACTATAAGGCAGTCGCACTTGCTAAATCTAAATTGATGACGGCGGGTGATGACAAACCTTCACATTGCGAGTCGAATTGTAGCACTGTAGTGCAGCACAACAGGGCTAGTGTTAAGCTTCCAGTCATACAACTCTCTAAGTTTGATGGAAACTATGGTTCATGGCTTGAGTTTCGAGATACATACCTATCAATCATTCACGACAATCCCGACTTGAGTCCAATAAACAAGTTTCATTATTTACGATCATCGCTAGAAGGGAGCGCGTTATTAGTCATTAAATCATTACAATTTTCAGCAGATAATTATGATAACGCGTGGAAACTTATATGTGACCGGTACGACAATAAAAGAATGCTAATTTCCAACCATGTTAAATTGCTATTTAATGTGTATTCAATACAGAAGGATACGCCATTTCATTTAAAGAAGTTAGTCGATAGTTTTGTAAAGAATTTACGATGTCTCACAACATTAGGCGAATCTACTGACAAGTGGGACACTTTGTTAATATATATGTTGTCTAGCAAATTTGATCCCCAAACTTTATTAGAGTGGGAAGGATTTAAGGTTATACAAGAAAATCAAAATTTAAATTTTGATGATTTACTAAAATTTACACGTAATAGGATCGAATTACTAGAAACATTAGAGCACTCGAAATATAAACATTATAAGCAATCAGGTAGTATTGTAAATGTAGCAACGGCGAAGATTTTGAAGCCAACATGTCCAATTTGTCGGTCTGATCATTTAATATATTATTGCAAAACATTTTTAAATCTAAATAATAAACAAAGGGAAGAAAAGGCTAACGAATCACATTTATGTTTAAATTGTTTAAAACCTGGTCACAACACAAAAAAATGTCGGGCGAGTTTATGTAGAAAATGTGGTCAAAAACATAATAGTTTAATTTGTCCGAAGTTAGCGCCCGACAGACAGACTGACAGCAAGCGCGACGAGGTTACGTTGTCGTGTGCCGTGTTATCGCCGCAAGGTTTGTTATCCACGGCGCGCGTGGACGTGCGTTCGGTGAACACTCACCAACAGAAAGCGCGTAATGTACGCATTATGTTGGATTGTGGTAGCACGTCGAACTTTATAACAGAGCATTTATGTAAGCAACTACGTTTACCTACTAGAGACGTATCTACAACTATTAACTGCTTAAATCAAAAGGTTATGGTGGCAAATAAATGCTGTGATATAAATATTCAATCTTTGCATTCGAAATTTAATATAACAATAACATGTATTGTCATTGCAAAGATCACCAATCCATGGCCAAGCTCACCTATTGACAAAAAATGTATTAAAATACCAAAATCTATAAAGTTATCTGATCCTCAGTTTTATATACCATCTAGTATCGACATTCTATTGGGTAATGGTATATTTTGGGACTTACTGGAGCCGGAACAAATTAAATTAAATTATCAAAATATAAAATTGCATAAATCTAAATTTGGTTGGGTTATAGGTGGTTCGATTACATCAGAAACGACAAATATTTGTAATTATGCCGACAGTCATACATTAAATGAGCAAGTAGCTAAGTTCTGGGAGTTAGATAATATCGTATCAAGTAAAAATGATAATTTGAAGTGGTCTATTGAGGAGTTAGAATGCGAACAGCACTTTAATAAAACAACTATCCGCCTGCCCAATGGTAGGTTTTGTGTCACTATTCCCTTAAAACTATCTCAAATTTTATTAGGTGATTCTTACAAATCGGCAAGGTCACGATTTATGCAGCTGGAGAAAAAATTTCGAAATAATAATAATTTTAAGGTTCAATATTCGGATTTTATAAAAGAGTATATAACTTTAGGTCACATGAATAAGGTAAAACTTTCGAATAGTGATAAAATTTGTTACTTCGCGCCTCATCATGGTATCGTACGACTGGACAGCTTCACTACTAAGTTAAGGGTAGTGTTCGACTGCTCAGCAAAATCATCATCGGGCTACTCTTTCAACGATTTGCAAAGGGTGGGCCCAACTATTCAGGACGATTTATTTTCGATATTATTGCGCTTTCGTCAACATAATATAGTGATAACGGCGGATATTGAGAAAATGTATAGACAAATAGAAGTAAATAAGAATCAACGTTGTTTACAACAAATATTATGGCGCGATGATCCCAGTCAACCGTTACAAGCTTATGAGCTCAACACCGTCACCTACGGAACCGCTTCGGCACCGTTTTTAGCAATACGATGTCTCAAGCAGTTAGCCTATGAATGTGAAGACCCACTCATCACAGAAATCATAGATAATGATTTCTTCGTCGATGATTGTATTTCAGGGTCAATAGGGATACATGAGGTATTACATATATACAAAAAACTCACTGAGCAACTCAAAACTGGTTGTTTTTCATTACGAAAATGGTGTTCAAATAGCTTAGAAGTTTTAGAAAAAATTAGGGATAATGATGACGTGTCTCGGGAACGTTTTAATCTCTGTCCTAGTACTATTTCAAAAACATTAGGTATTAATTGGGATCACACGACTGACCAAATTTGTTTTAACATTCAATTAAGGTTAAAACCTAAAATAACAAAGAGAAATATTTTATCTACTATAGCACAATTATTTGATCCGTTAGGCTTAGTAGCTCCGTCAATATTGCAAGCAAAAATTATACTTCAAAAATTATGGTTATGTAAGCTTTCATGGGACGACGAAGTACCAGAAGCTATACAAAAATCATGGCTACAATTTATTAATTCGTTGCCATTATTAAATATTCTTACTATTCCTAGACATGTAATTTGCATTAAATACATCGATATACAGTTACATATATTTACAGACGCGTCAGAGCAGGCTTACGGAGCATGCGCATATTTACGATCTGTCAATGATAATGATGAGATATTAGTCAGGTTGTTATGTTCAAAAAATAAGGTGGCACCCCTTAAGCCTCAAACTATACCGCGTCTGGAGTTGTGTGGCGCGTTATTAGGTGTAAGATTAGGTGAAAAGATCATTAAATCGCTAAGATTAAATTTAAATAAATGCTTTTATTGGACCGACTCAGCCATTGTTCTGGGTTGGCTTAACGCACCAGCACATAAGTTGCAAACTTTTGTTAGGAACCGAGTAGCTGAAATACAGTCCACTTGTAATATTAATTGTTTTAAACACGTTCCTACTAACTTAAATCCTTCCGATCACCTGACTAGGCACTTATCAGTTGATGCGTTGTTAAATTGTGAGCAGTGGTGGAGTGGCCCTCAATTTCTTAAAAGTAATATATCTCTTTGGCCTGTCTTTAACATACAGGGTAACAATAATCTAATTTTACCAGAATTAAAAAACGAAGTCATTACGATGACAACTCAAATATCAGAGTCATGGTTTCCGTTTCGCAAATTTTCTATATTCTCACGGATGATACATTCTATGGCATATATATTGAGATTTATACATAACATACGGAACAAACATGATAAATATACTGGACCCCTAAAGGTTAGAGAATTTCATTTGGCTACATATAAACTAGCAATGCTATCACAGCAAGAGAGTTTCCCTGTGGAATATAAAAATATTAAATGTAACAAAAGAATAAAAAACAGTTCATTATTATCACTTAACCTATTTTTCGACCACGATTTAAAATTAATAAGAGTAGGTGGTAGACTACAAAATTCGGATTACGAATATAATAAAAAACACCCAATATTAATACATAAGAATCATATATTTACAAAATTATTATTTAATAATACACATAAAGTATTAATGCATGCAGGGCCACAGCACTTATTATATCATACACGCGAATCATACTGGACTGTAGGAGGGCGAGATCTAGCTAGGTATGTGTCTCGAAACTGCACTACATGTAACCGTTACCGCGGTAAAACGATCGCCCCTGTAATGGGTAATTTACCAAAAGAAAGGTTTCACACTAGTTATGCATTTCAATATACAGCGCTAGATTATGCAGGGCCCGTCATGATGGCTAACCGAGAGGGGCGAGGCTGTAGGCTTATTAAATCCTACATTTGTGTCTTTGTGTGCTTCACTACAAAGGCCATTCATACGGAATTAGTTGGTAATATGTCTACTGCTAATTTTATAGCAGCGTTAAAGCGATTTATTGCTAGAAGAGGAAAGCCGTCATACATATATAGCGATAATGGTTCTAACTTTGTTGGTGCCAACAACGAATTAAAAAAAATGTTTTCGTCTCAAAGTGACAATATAATCGGCACTATTGAAAGGGAACAAATTAAATTTAGTTTTAGTCCACCCTATTCACCCCATTTTGGGGGATTACACGAAGCTGGTGTAAAATCAATAAAATACCACCTAAAACGTGTCTTAGGAAATACAAACTTAACATACGAACAATTATACACAACGCTGACACAAATTGAGGCGATACTCAACTCACGACCCCTGAGCCCTATGTCCTCTGATCTGAGGTGTTTGAATTTCAAAACACCACCTCCGATAACTTCCGCGCTCACAGACATGAAAGTAATTATGATGAAACAGAAGATAATACTTTGATTTTTTGATGAACATGTTTGAATTAGTTTGTATGTTAATATTATGTTCTTGTACAACTGCAAAATAAAGAAAAATGTTAATGATTGTTGTGTATTGTATAAATATAAAAACTGTTACTTAAAAAATATACATGGTTTATTGACTCAACATAGACTATCTTTAAACCCATCCTTATACTTATCCATCGTAAAGTAAGTGTATTCTGTCGTTACTCCTTAATCCGTATTAGGTAAATAGCTTTTTATTAATTTACTACTTCAAAAGTAAATCCCGGGATTTTAGGCATATCCATATTATTATAAAATACGACTAGTCCATAAAATAGCTCTACCTATTCCGATCACTAGTTATTATAAAACAAAGTCGTTTTTAGGGTTCCGTACCCAAAGGGTAAAAACGGGAACCCTATTACTGAGACTTCGCTGTCCGTCCGTCCGTCCGTCCGTCCGTCCGTCCGTCCGTCTGTCACCAGGCTGTATCTCAAGAACGGTGATAGCTAGAGAGTTGAAATTTTCACAGATGATGTATTTCTATTGCCGCTATAACAACAAATACTAAAAATAAAATAAAATAAATATTTAAGGGGGGCTACCATACAAAAAACTGATTTTTTTTACCGTTTCTTGCTCGATACAAATAACGTTGCCTTATGTTGCATAGATAATGGTACGGAACCCTTCGTGCGCGAGTCCCACTCGCACTTGACCAATTTTTATTTTTCTAATTCCACGCGTACGAATTTGTCTAGTAATATTATTAAGCTAAATAGTTTGTTGGTTTGAATGCCATAATGTCAAGTGGGCAAGTCCCGTATTTCAATGGTGTCACAATGGCATCACAATGACACATTCTAACCTCAAAAAAATTAACAACACGCCTACGAAGTCGCGGGCAAACAGCTAGTTATTATTATAAAGATTATTTTTGTATAATCTCGGTTTACCCTCATCAGGCTATGTCGTAACCATATATAATATTTATCTCCAGGATCAACTATCCACATTCTCTGAAGAACATCCGGTATTATTAACAGAAGCACCTCTAAACCCTCGCAGGAACAGAGAGAAGGCGGCTGAAGTGTTCTTTGAGACTTTCAATGTACCAGCTTTATTTTTGTCTATGCAAGCTGTATTAAGTTTGTAAGTGTACTATATTATTCTCGTATTTTTATTATTTCTATGACAAATCTGACTTATATATTTACTTATTATTTACCTCATCCCTATGTATATCTTTGACTCTTGTGTGACCTTCTATGTGTGTAAGTATCATATTTATTTAAAATGATACATAATGTTCCTCATTTAAAGAAGACAGGAGCTGTCTTACTTAATAAATGAAATTCTATATTTTATTATCTTGAACGGGAATCAAACAAATATATTACATTTTCAGATACGCGACAGGTCGTACAACGGGTGTGGTGTTAGACTCAGGTGATGGTGTCACCCACTCCGTACCGATATATGAAGGGTTCGCGATGCCTCATTCTATTATGAGGGTGGATGTCGCCGGCAGAGATGTCACTAGATACCTCAGGTAACATGCTTTGGAGTTTTCCTGATTTTGGTAATTTTTTGCTAAAAAAATTACTAAGGATATATTGTATACAGATAACATCTTCTGTGAGAGACAACAAACTTAAAATAAACCTTGCACCAACATGTCTGGTCAGCGAGGCACAGTAGACCATAATCCCTCCCAAAATGAAGGAGACCCGTGCCTAACAGTGGGACGTTTATATACTAGAGAGATCTGTATTCTAGTACACACAACGCAAGCATATAAGCTTAACTTGGGACCAGAAGACGTTATGTAAAATGTCCATGAATATTTCTTTCATGCCTGCCTAGCTTTTCCAGGTTACTTCTGCGTAAAGAAAAGTAAATAAGCTTAACTTAGGACCAGAAGACGTTGTGTGAAATGTCCATGAATATTTCTTTTATCCTACGTTTTCCAGGTTACTTCTGCGTAAAGAAGGTGTGAATCTTCGCACATCAGCTGAGTTGGAAATAGTGAAGGCTATCAAGGAGAGGGCCTGCTACCTCTCACCGAATCCTCTCAAAGAGGAGACCCTAGAGACTGAGAGGGCGCAGTATACGTTACCTGATGGTACACACCTGGAGGTACGGTAGTTTTAAAAATGTTAATAATTAGTTACAGAGCCATCTGTTGATGTGTCTCTGAATTATTTTTATTATATATCAGTAAGTTATTTCAGGGCCATCTGTTGAAACGTTCCTTAAAACTAATAAACACGCTCAATAATCATGGATATTTTTTTTTATTATTACATTGTCATGATTTTTTAAAATGTGTGCAAAATTTCAGATCGATCTGACTGCTGCAAGCGAATGAAAATCACTTTCAAAGATTCCGTTACATAAATTAATACATTGATAGATACATATCGAGTTAATAAAAGCGTGTTAATATACTACGTTTACTTTAGAAACTGTAGCTCGGCGCCATCTACTGGAGTATAAAAATATATAAAAAAAATATTTTAATTGTGATACAGATTGGTCCAGCCAGATTCCGTGCACCTGAAGTATTATTTAGACCTGATCTCATCGGCGAAGAATGTGAAGGTATGTTTCATCTTTAATTTTACAAACAAACAAACTGTTCAGCTTTATAATGTTAGTATTAGATTGTTAGTCATTGGTGTCAATTCTACGTGCACAACTAAACATAACTAAATAATTGGTCAAGTGCGAGTCGGACTCGCGCACGAAGGGTTCCGTACCATTATCTATGCAACATAAGGCAACGTTATTAGTATCGAGCAAGAAACGGTAAAAAAAATCATGTTTGTTGTATGGGAGCCCCCCTTAAATATTTATTTTATTTTATTTTTAGTATTTGTTGTTATAGCGGCAATAGAAATACATCATCTGTGAAAATTTCAACTCTCTAGCTATCACCGTTCTTGAGATACAGCCTGGTGACAGACGGACGGACGGACGGACGGACAGCGAAGTCTCAGTAATAGGGTCCCGTTTTTACCCTTTGGGTACGGAACCCTAAAAATGAAAACAACTTTTGCTGTATTCCAATTAATTGGCTATTTTGTTAAACACATTCACAGTAATTAAAATTTTTATTCTGTATAACACAGTTTTATAATAAGAAAGTTCAGTTAATATTGCCGAATTGTGTTATTGCCACAATCAATTTTCATTTTTTAGTTAAGTTTAGTTATGCGCGTGGAATTGGTACCATCAACTGCTGAACATTGTAATATGTTTTCGTTAAGCCGCGATAGATGGCGTTGTTTTGTTTTTCTGTAAATTTAATTTGTGAATGATGTTTAAATCATTGTTATTTTGTCGGCAGGTCTCCACGAAGTACTAATGTTCGCTATACAGAAGTCAGACATGGATCTACGTAAAGTATTATATCAGAATATAGTATTGTCCGGCGGGTCCACTCTCTTCAGAGGATTCGGTGACAGACTGTTGGCTGAAATAAGAAGATTGGCTCCTAAAGATATGAAAATAAGGGTATGTATCTTCAGCCCATAAACGTCCCACTGTTGGGCACAGGCCTTCTCCAGGGATTATGGTCTACTGTGCCGCGCTAACCAGACGTGTTGATACAGGGTTTATTTTCGAGCTTTCCGTCCCTCACAGAGGATGTTATCTGTGTGCAATATCCCTTAGCTGAATTTTACAGCACCCTGGGGAGGAAAAGGGTGGTGACACCTGTATTTCTAATCTATCACCACACGGATAAGGGTTTCTATATTAGCTATCTATGTATGTATATGTCTTATAATACATAGAAACATGTATTTACAAAAGAAAAGTAGTTTGTGTATTCTATCCGTATTCTGGTACACATAACACAAGCAAGCTTAGTTTGAGACCAGAGGACGTTGTGTGAAATGTCCATAAATATTTGTTCATTTAAAACTACGTAAACCGTTTTACAAATTTAATTTTGCAGTTATAATGTATGAATCTGCCTACATTTAAGCTACATGTTAAGTATGTATTATTAAAAAAAATTAAGACTTATTATTATGTTGCTTTTATTTACTTATTTCTTAAGCAAAACCTACTAAACTATATTTTTTCTCCACAGATCTCAGCACCACAAGAACGTTTATATTCCACATGGATAGGGGGTTCGATTCTTGCGTCACTCGACACATTCCGTAAAATGTGGGTCTCTAAACGAGAATATGATGAGGAGGGACATAGGGCGGTACATCGCAAGACTTTCTAAACTAGTCTTATTGTGCTTATTTTGGGTGTTGTACGGTAGTACATCAAAATGGGAGTCACTGAGTTAGGCTTATTATGATACCTGCGGTTATAAGATTCGTCAGGTAATGCTTATTTTAGGACCTCAGGGTCATAAGCATTATTTTAGACATCAAGTTGCTAAGTTAAGTTTAATTTGGGACTTTGGGGTTATTCGTCAGATTAAGCTTATTTTAGGATCTCGAATTATTAGCATCATAGGTACCAAGATAAGCTTACTTTGGGAACTGTATGTATAGTCAATATCACCAAGTTACTAAGTTTAATTTTGAACTTTAGGGATATTTGCGGTCTCTCTCTCTCTCCAGCCCATTAACGTCACAGGCCATCGTGCAATCCGGTGGAGCTTATTTTGGGACCTAGGTAAATAACGTCGCCAGATTAAGCTTAGTTTTGGACATTAACCCTATGCGTCGCCAAATATCGCTATTTCTGCTTTCAATTTAAATTCACTTTTAATACACTGCTGGCGACGCGTGGTGATGTCCATATTCAAGGTTAATACTCAAGAATAAATATTGAAACAAAACTAGATTGCATTTTGTATAAAAATATCACATTTTAGGAGTTTAAGCATTCTCTTCAGCCCATTTACGTCCCACTGTTGGGCACGGGCCTCCTCTACTTTGGGAGGGATTATGGTCTACTGTGCCGCGCTGACCAGACGTGTTGGCACAGGGTTTATTTTCGAGTTTACAGTCTCTCACAGAGGATGTTATCTGTGTACAATATCCCTTAGCTGACTTTTAAAACACTTTGGGGAGTAAAACGGGTGGTGACACTTGTATTCTTAGTCCTGCACTACACAGACGTCACTTTAAGCATAAAAAAAGACAGACTTACAAAATACTTAACATATTTATATATACAAACTATCTACGTCTATCATTTGACGGGCTTCGTGGCGTAGTGGTTCATGGCGTAATGGACTGCCATTCACAAGGTCGCGGGTTCGATTCCCGCTTGGGATAATAATTTGTGTGATATCCATAAATGTCATACAAATGTTTGTACTACGTCTGGGTGTTTCTATGTATTATAAGTATGTATTTACAAAAGAAAAGTAGTATATGTATTCTATCCGTATTCTGGTACCCATAACACAAGCATATAAGCTTAGCTTGGGACCAGAGGACGTTGTGTGAAATGTCCGTGAATATTTATTTATTTATCTACTTGAACCACTTTATCTATTACAAAAACTGCATTTAAATCCATTGTGTAGTTTTAAAGATATAACCGTCTTTGATGGCAAGAATCAAGGATAGATACAATATTAAAAATGGCCGTAGTAGATACATACAATCATAAAAAGCTAATAAAAGTGTTATAATAAGCTGCTATGTAATATAATAATAAATAATAACCAAGACTTTAACATCTAAGTTTATTCATTTTATATTTAAATAAATTATTTTTATGTTCATATTTGTTGTTTTATTAATTTACTCCTTTTAGGGTTCCGTAATATAAAGTAAAACGGGTTCCTATTACCGAAGCTTCGCTGTCCGTCTGTCACCAGGCTGTATCTCTAGAACGGTGATAGTTAGAGAGATGAAATCTTCACAGTTTATGTATATTAATTTATGCTACAACAACAAATACTAAAAACCATTGCAGAAAATTCATTTAAAAAAAGACTCCTATAAATGAAAACTTGCTATTTTTATTTACGTGTTATTGACGATGTGATTGTCGGTATCATACTCTATTATATACTAATACTAGCTGACCCGGCAAACGTTGTTTTGCCATACTAACAAAAAAAGTTTGAAAAATAGATGTTGGCCGATTCTCAGACCTACTGAATATGTCATTGTATGTAAAATTTGAGAAGAATCGGTCAAGCCGTTTCGGAGGAGTACGGTAACTAACACTGTGACACGTGAATTTTATATATTAGAGAATATATAAAGCTGAAGAGTTTGTTTGTTTGAACGCGCTAATCTCAGAAACCACTGGTTTGAATTAATAAATTTTGGATAGTACATTTATCAAGGCTGTATAACATCACGCTGCGACCAATAGAAGCAAAACATCAGTGAAAAATGTTGAAAAAAACGGGGAAAATTTTCTAAAATCCACGCGTACGAAGTTTCGGGCTACGCTTGGTCGTTTTTAATACTTATTATAAACGAGTTACTATCTATCTGTAATCTTAGATTGATTATTAAAAATGTCCGTATGTTGTTTATGAATAAATAAAACAAGAATAACTTAAAATATTTTATTTATTAACAATAACATAAATGTGTATGTTTGTATGTATCTGTATGTTTGTTACTTGTTTACTCTCAAACTGGCGAACGGATTTTAACGAAATCTGTTACAATACCACAGATATAACAGATAGTGATAGACACATTCTGGTTGGCTGTCTGATTACATTACTCACTCTGTTTGAAGCCCCATAAATATCTACGTGTGATGTTTAAAATGTATATTATTACAAATATATATAATAAACTAATAATAATATTTAAAATTCATCATTTTCAAATGGATGGTCCTTATGTCCAAGAGATCTGAAATAAAAATTAAAAAACTAAAATTGATGTGTCTTGTGGTTGAGTGGTTCATATAACGGACTTCCGTTCACTAAGTCGCGGGTTCGATTCCCGCTCGGGACAATCATTTGTGTGATATTTAAAATTGTCATACAAATGTTTGTATTGCGTCTGGGTGTTTACTATGTATGTTATGTATGTATTTACAAAAAAAGTAGTATATGTATTATATCCGTATTCTGATACACATAACACAAGCATAAGCTTAGCTTGGGACCAGAGGACGTTCTGTGAAATAGCCATGAATATTTATTTATATTCATGAACTTTAGCATTTCTCTGAGGAAATGAGGTGGTGACACATGTGCTTTTAAATCTAAAAAAAACCACTTACGCATTCATTGGCACCAATCTGCCGTTACAGTCGAAACTATCGATTAAATCGACATCCTCTTGTGACAACTTAAAATCGAACACGTTGAAATTACTTTCAATACGTGACTTGGTAACTGACTTCGGTATAACAAGGTTATTGTGATCGATCTGATATCTGGAACAATGTTATATCAATGTGAGAAACTACCTACATTTTTAATTAATACAAATTAAAATATTCTCCAAAGATTCTTGTTGAAATTGTTGATTAAGATGGCGAATGCATAGTTAAGTTTTACTATTGTGATGTTCTTGAAATAAAAAATAAACCTTAAACACTAAAACAAGTTGTTGCGTATTAATTATTTTAACAGCAATAACTACTCATCTAATAACCACGGAAGAACTGCTTATAAATTATCTTACTATCTAAATATAGATTCGGGGATGAACTGCGATAATTTGAGGAAGAACTGCGAAGTTGTGTGCTAGAACTGCGAAGATGTGTGCTAGAACTGCGAAGATGTGTGCTAGAACTGCGAAGATGTGTGCTAGAACTGCGAAGATGTGTGCTAGAACTGCGAAGATGTGTGCTAGAACTGCTAAAATGTGTGCAAGAATTGCGAAAATGCGTGTTAGAACAGTGAAAATATGTGCAAGAACTGCGAAGATGTGAGCAAGAACTGTGTGAAATGTGGAGAACTGCGAATAATTATGCAAAAAATCTTACCTTATAAGCACTTGTGCAACAGTCTTCCCAAGTCTATCAGCGATAGCTTTCAGTTTAGGGTCCTCCATCAGCTGTATGTCTCCTGGCTTAGCCCAGGGTCTATCAGGGGACCCTAGCGGGGAGTACGCTGTGAGAGTAATACCGTGGGACTCACAGGACTCCTTTAGACGACGTTGGTTTAAATATGGATGACATTCAACCTGGAGAAATATAATTATTTTATAGAAACCGGAGGTGGACTCGCACAAGAAGGTTTCCGTAAGTTTATTATCATAATATACCCCGACACAAATAATGGGACAACGGTAAGAGAATAATGTTGATGCGTTTAGGGCCTTGCGTAAGCAAGTCCAACTCCTCCCCCCAGAGGGCCCCGGGCAGAGGTCGTCGCCGCGTTATAGCTGGCGGCCCCTCTCCGGCGGGTCGCAGTTCAGGGACCCCCCGCGCCAATCGTAGCAATATATTCCCCAGTCGAGTCGGCCCCCGGCGCCACACTCGCCGGGTCATGGTATGGCGGTGCCATGAGCCATGCCCCGGTAGGACAGTAGAAGACAAGAAAAAGGAAACTCGTAGGCGTTTTTTTACATGGAGAATGAGTGGTGACGCCATTGGTGTATAATTATAATGCGAAAATAATTCTTACCTGATTAGTAACGGGCTTAATTTTAGCGCTCTCCAATAGTCGTGTAATTTGTTTTGAATTAAAATTAGATATACCAATACTGAAAAAGACAAATTTAGTTTAGAAATAGCTATCTCATAAACGGATGGACCCATTTTAATGATTTAAACAATATTTTTATTATGTTTCCATTCCGTCCCACTGTTGCGCTACGTCTGTCTGTGCGGTGCTGGATTAAGAATACAAGTGTCACCACCCCATTTCCTTCCCAGGGTGCTGTAAGAGCTAAGGTATATTGTACACAAATAACATTCTCTGTGAGAGACGGTTACGATAATAAACTCTGTACCAACATGTCTGGTCAGCGTGGCATAGTAGAATATAAACCCTCCCAAAGTGGAGGAGAACCGTGCCCAACAGTGGGATGTTAACCGGCTGGAGGTAGAGATGGTAAGAGATATGTCGTGTGTGTATATTACGTGTATAACTTACCTCTTAACCAAGCCAGCTTCAACTAAAGTCTCCATAGCTTTCCATGTGTCCACATAGTCTACATCAGAGAACTGGATCTTACCATTAGCATCTTCAGGAAATAAAGAACCGTCCTCCTACAAGATATTAAAATACATGTGGTAAGAGTAAGTCGTCAATCGACTTGTGACTGTGATATTTATAATTGTCATACAAATGTTTGTACTACGTCTTGTGTGTTTACTATGTATATACAAAAAAAAGGTTTATACTTAGTGTAACCGTATCTGGTACACATAAGACAAACATATAAATATAGCTTTCTTGGGGACCGGGGGCGTTGTCTGAAATGTCTATAAATATTAAAAAACACAAAAGCATTCAGTGCAACATACCTTATAAGCTTGAGGCCAATGAATGAGGTACAAATCTAAATATTTGAGGTTCAGGTTCTTCAAGGTCTGCTCACATGCACCACGGACGAGATCTGGACGATGGAAGGTGTTCCACAACTTTGAGGTGATGTATAGCTCCTCTCTGGAAAAGAAACCCAGCTACAGAGCCATCTTCCGCAGAACATCTAAACTAAAATAATAAACAGAGCAAAAACAATAGTTGATGAAATAGTTTAATTATTATAACATCACGGCTTTTTCCCGTGTGTGGGCAGAGATTATAGGGTGCCATCTGATATGATCCAAACGTTCTTCCAGGGGTCCAAGTCTGCTACAGTCACCAAAGAAGTTATATAAATTCTTTGTCAGTTTTGGCAAATTTGATTAAGTTTGGTAGTCTACTATAAATTTTTTGGCACATATGACGCCATTATGTCGTCAATGACTGATCATTGTGACAACATTGTCAGACTTAAGCCCCTTGGCTGCATACAAATAATATAAGTCTAATACACTGTTTATTATAGACTAATGATTTTAATTAACATAAATGTGTACAACGAAACGGCAAATAATAGATTATTACTAGCTGACCCGGCAAACGTTGTTTTGCCATACAAATGTCAGTTGTTTGAAAAATAGATGTCCGATTCTAAGACCTACTGAATATGCATGTAAAATTTCATAAAAATCGGTCAAGCCGTTTCGGAGGAGTACGGTAACTAACACTGTGACACGTGAAAATTATATATATATAGGAGAAGATATTGACACTACCGATTTTCATATTTTAGTTAAATTTAGTTTTGCATGTGGAATTGGTACCCGAGTCTAAAAACACTAAAACTAGTCTCACCTCTTAACAGTTCCATCAGCAATCTTAGCAGTGATAGCCTCTCCTACCTCCTTCTCATTCTGATAGACGTACGCGCAGTCAATGTGACGGTAGCCTATGTCGATAGCATCCTTGACTGCCTGCACTACTTCACCTGGCTTTGACTGGAGAGACAAACAGGAAATTGTATTTCTGATATTTTAGCGTACCAAAAGGGTATAACAGAGCCTTAATACTGGTCGACTGATTATCCTGAAATTTTGTGTACATATCCGTTAGGTCTGAGAATCGGACAATATCTATTTTTCATCCCCTAAGTGATAAGGGTTATCCACCCCTAACATTTCTATGGCAAAACAACGTTTGCCAGGTCAGCTAGTTAATTAGAAAAATAAATATATACTTTAATTTGCTGGAAGCTAGGTAACACACAAAAACTCTATAACGTAAGTCCGTTGGTTGCTTCACACGTAACGCACAATATCGGCTCACGCACTCTAAGAGACGATACTGTACATACACAATGAGTATGATCATTGTTCTCGTATCTTTTTCAGAGGAGGGCCTTATAATGTCAAATCCTGTTGGTTTAATACTCTATGTTTGGAAGTTCTTTTAAATAAATAACAATACAGAAGCTCTCTGTTTATTTGTGCATGCAAGAAATATGAAAGAATATGATATATTAATATAACTATCATTAAAAAACAAATAGTTTTATCAAACATTGACAATTATTTATCTAATGATAATATCAAGGCCATATTTATGTAATTTCATCTGTTAAAAATTACAATATGAATTACTTTCATACACACTTAAACTATGTTTGTGTCAGAATACAAGTGTCATGATAATATATAATTAGTTTACAATAACAAAGCGAAGGAAAGTTTATTTTCAAGGCTAAAAAATAATATCACAATTTGTGTTACAAAGACTTTTAATGTATGATGAGGTTCATAATATCATTACAATTTATTATTTATTTATTGAAGATGTCAATAAATAAACTGCTAAAATATATTTATTTAAAAAAATCAGTACACCAAATGAAACAGTAGACCAAATGAAGAAAAAAAAATTTATGGAAGAAATAAAAACAAATTCCGGTATCCCAAAACTAAAGCAAAGAAAAAAAAAATAAAGAAAAAAGTTTTTTTATTCTAAACTTCTTCTTTGCATTAAAAGGCACAGGATAATTTCCTACTGCCATAACAACATAAACCTAAGTAGCATTGAACCGCATACCCTACTACGTAATAGAACAGATCAATCATCATTAATAATAATTATGGACACATAACTTTAATGGAACGCAAAAAAAAACAAAGAATTTAGAAACTACTTCAATTTACCTTCCAAGTGCCAATACCCAGTATGGGATAGACGTACCCATTGTTGAACGTAACTGTTGGGACTTTTGTAGACATTTTACTATTTTTCACAAATTTAATCCTTTGCGACTTAAAATTCGTTATTTTTATGTTTTGCTTTACTGTATCGTGGTTACCGGACACCGCTTTTTTGACGGATTGAGTGTTGCAAACTCATCCGTCGCGAAAGTCGCTAAATCAGTCCTCTAAAGTTGCTAGATATATTAATTTATCGGAAAATTCTCGCCAACACCTATTTTTTTTGACAATATGCCACTTTATTATATCAGCACACACGCTCATACATACCCACATTACTCACTCTGCACACACTAAAAGACGTCGCTCTGTTGACACTATAAATACTTTAATTATGAGCATTGCTCTCGTAACTTTTTCAGCGGGTTACATGACAATGGTTGGCATTGTCATGTAACCCGCTGAAAAAGTTATCCTATGGGAATAATGCTCTAAGATTAATAAACTGGAATTTCTCACCACTGCAACCACATTATCTCCTATTGATGCTGTATAGTTGCTTCAATACATAAGTATACCTATTATATTTTCTTACCTTCCACGTCCCTATACCCAAAATTGGATACAGTAATCCATTGTTAAATTTGATCATCGGACCTCGCGCCATTTTTAAATTTTACAATAGTAATACAAATGTACGAGGCACAGAAAACTCTAAACAGCTATACGATGAGACTATATTTGATAACTTAATCTTATAGTGTATCAAAAAGTGTGTATCTATGTGTAAGATAAGATAAGGTTTATTTATGGCAGCATGATTACAATAAGATAGCAATAGTCACAGACAATAGTCCTATCTTCAAAAAATAGAATTAGAAGGAAAATTAAAACAGCTAAACTAAAAGTTAAGCATTCTTAATACGTTCTAATAAAGCGCAGTAAACAATTCTAATATGATTTTTCCATTTAAATATCAATTATATTTTTTCCATTCTATTTTGTAAGTCGGTTAAAATTATTGTAGGCAATCTACTAAATAAACTGTTATGGTTTATAATTGATAACTTTACCCGATAACACTACGCCATTACGCGTTATCTCTGTAATGGAAAAAATATTGATTTATTTTTTGTTAAAACATAAGAGTTATGGCGAAAATATTACATAATGTAATTGATATCACTATCAATAAACTAGTTTATACTCGCGGTTTTTGTGGTATTTTTATAGAGAAAAAGGAACATGTTTAAGATGTAGAATTATCGGTAGTTAAATTTGTTTTTTTTTTTATTTTTCACTAAATTTCTATAGATTTTAAGGTTCCATACCATGTTAGCAAAGAGTTAAAAGGGAATCTATTATTAAGACTTCGGTGTCCGTCTGTCACCAGACTGTATCTCTGGAACACTGACACTCAGAGATGAAAATTTCACTGTTGGTGCAAAAGTTATGAAGTATTTCTTTTTTGTAAAAATATTAACGTAACAACTTATCTCAGAAGACACATTACAGCTTAGTTTCACACGTAACTATGGTGACCAAGTCTCTCAAAACGTCGGGCTTCTAAATCCATAAAAATAATTTCATTTGAATAAAACTTGCTGGGGAACTTCCTGGTGGAGCTGGGATGGCTGGAGTAACCAGCCCACTACCCTCCATCACACAAAATAGGCGCACTTAAGTCGTCGAGTTGTGGATACCGCCCGTAGAAGAAGAAGAAGAAGAAGAATAAAACTTAAGTTTGTTGTTGACAGACAAAGATGGGTACATTTATTGATAAAATTAATGTGCGTAAGCACATAAGAGGATAAAAACTTCATGAGCACCATAAGTGCTCTGTTATTATTACATAACATAATATTTACAAAGTCTATTAAATTGTTTTGATATCGCAGATAACTCCAATTATATAATATATATATGAGATCTTAATATAACCTCTATCTTCACAATTGGCTGTTCAGTCAGTCCCCCGAGCCAGGCAGAGACGTCACTTAAAAAAAAATAAGTAAAAATGGCGCCAGTAGTTCCGACCATAACATTTAATAATGGACAAAAATACCCAATTCTGGGTCTTGGAACATGGCAGGTAAGCAAATAATAAAAAAATATATTTTATTTTATTTAATACATAAGTTATCTTCTATCTTTAAAAGTTTTGTATCGTTATTGGTAGTTTGACTGACTTCCCTGCATGAGTTCGTAGGTTCGTTCCTCATTCAAAATTATTTGTGTTTTGAAAATTTGAACACAAATATTTTTACTGCGTCTGGGGGATTTGTGTCTATTACAAATTAAAAGTAATAAAAAATTGTAAATTAAAAGTAATAAAAAAATGGGAATGGGAATAGGAAAAAGGCGTGATGTTATGATGATAATATATCCACAACCCGGTAGATATCTACAGTAGAAGCATTGCGCTTAATTTGAACCTAGATGTCACTGTGAAAAATATCCACCATTAAACATTCAAATTCCGCAACTTTTTACTTTCACATTTCTGAAATAACGTGATGCAAGTAAATGCCGCTTGCATTGAATTACTGTATTTTTTTGTATCGAACTAATAAAATAACTAGTTTTCTTCCAATAATTAAATAAAAGGTCTCATGGTTTAAAATTTTCTGGTTACTTTTACATATGGCTTTAGTATGCGAAGATCTTTATAGATATGTATCTATAAAGATCTTCGCATACTAAAGTCCTTTCATTCACAACGTAATAAAATTATGCCGCGTGCATTTAGCCACTATCCATCAATCTTTCACTTTTTAACGTCCAGCGGTGGCTATAGGCCGTTCCATAAAACCCTACAATACTCGGTTTTGTGCCGCTTGCGTCCAATGGCACCCCGGGGTCTTGAACGACATCATCGCAAATACGCAGTACAATATTTGTGTAATAAATAAAAATTTGTAATGCACGGGAATCGAACCCACGATTTCACGAACGGCAGTCAGTTACAAGAAACACGAGGCACGTCAGATACGTAATATGTAGTCTACGGAGTTAACAGTACCGATACTTTTGTGATAACCGAAAAAGTTAATACATAATAATTAATTATATAACTATGATGTAATGTATCTGTAGATAACCCGTAGGTTATTTACGTGTAGATAGCAATAAACATATCTTAGTTGATTTTTTGGTAATAAGTAATTTTTGCCTCCTCTAAATCTGAATCTTTTGTGAGAAATCTTTACTCTTCATGAGGGCCTCTAAATAATTTCTTTTTACGGGGCCCCACCGAGGCGCGCTATGCCCCTGATTTCCGTACAGTTATTATGATCGAATAACGTTATTTATTTATTTAACACTTTAATGCTATTACATGCATAGGCGGGCTTAATGCCTAAGGCATTTTCTACCAGCCAACCATAGGGTGGTGCAGAATTAAAGGAGGCAGGTGTCAATACAGAGCTGAGGAGAAAAAAAAAATTACAATAATTATGTAATAGGAAAATGAAAGTTACAGTTTTTATTTATTATAAAATGGATAGGGGTATAGACATAGATATATTGAAGTAATGATTTACATGATACATACATACAAATATTTTACACATTACAATGTTACTTAATAAATACCACACGTACATAAACATACATAACACATTATTAAACCAAATATGACAATAACAAATGAAAAATTAACAAGTCAGTAGCCTCAAAGGATCAGTTATAGACGAAGTTACGCGTGAGAATGGGATGATAAACGTCTATAATGCTCTCGCAACTTACGCTTGAAGGTGTTACGGCTTTTGCACATCCTGATTTCCAACGGAAGAGCGTTCCATAATATAATGGGCTGGACATAGAAAGAAGAATGGACAAGTTTCGAGCTATGAGAGTTATCATCTAATAAGGGCCGGATAATGATGATGATGAGTATTTCTTGTTGTAGCTTCAACTGATTAACACAAGCTATGAAATTTTTAGCTCTCTAGTTATTACCGTTCATGAGATACTGGTGACAGATGGGCGGACGAACAGGGAAGTCTCAATAATAGGGTTTTATTTTATCTTTTCGTACGCTAAATATATAAATATAATTTTCCTGTTTGTTTTTCCAGTCAAAGCCAGGTGAAGTAGTACAGGCAGTCAAGGATGCTATCGACATAGGCTACCGTCACATTGACTGCGCGTACGTCTATCAGAATGAGAAGGAGGTAGGAGAGGCTATCACTGCTAAGATTGCTGATGGAACTGTTAAGAGGTGAGACTTGTCTAATAAGCTTTTTAATTAACTACGTAAAAGTCAATCCAATCTATTATTTAGTTTCAGAAGCGATACCGATTACAATGTATTAATTTAAAAACTATTCAGGATTTTCAAGCGTGTTTTTTAGTTTTTGAACTTAAAAACTTATTTAGTTTATTATTATTTTCCTCAGAGAGGATCTGTACATCACCTCAAAGTTATGGAACACCTTCCATCGTCCAGACCTCGTCCGTGGCACAGTGTTGGAGTCATTGAAGAACCTGAACATTGATTATTTGGATCTGTATCTTATTCACTGGCCTCAAGCTTACCAGGTATTATGTAATATTATGTTGAGGAAAGATTTGTTTGTTTGTTTGAAATGAATAGACTCCGAAATGACTGGACCTATTTAAAAAATGTGTTCACCATCATAAAGCTTCATTAACCTGGTGGAAATAAGACACAAGTATTTTATTTTACAAAGGAATAGCGATTATTGTCTCAAAACCACTTTTTACGGATTTATACGGGTTAAATTTTAGCAAATACACGCGTCTAAATCCGTAAAAAGTGGTTTTATTTGAACGAATGAGTCGCGCAAGTGTTAGAGAAAAAATAAGTCAAGATAGCACGAAGTTATTATTTTGCGTGCGCTGCAAAAACTATGAAGAACTAAATAAAAGTTTATTTATTTATTTAAAATCTTAACATCTACCATTACAAGATATCCTAATTCGATAGTGTTGCTCTTATACTAAAATCTTAAACAATACAATCTTTTTAAGACGTTATAAAAAAATAATAAAATGAACATAAATTCAAAATTAATAAAATATTGTTAGGTGTTAGGGTTCGAAGGATTTGGAGAGAAAGACCTGCTGACTCTTTTTGAAGACTTTATTCACTAGCACTAGTTACACACTAAGCACTAGGTCCAAACACTAAGCACTAGGTCCAAACACTAAGCACTAACAATGTCCTAGATCGTAGCCAAGTCGTAGGTTTCACTGGTATCACTCTTGATCACTTGTTTTCGCTCTCGAAGTCGCCTTTCTCGTAGCTCAAACTGAACTGCCCGGGCTCGCCTCCCTGCCGCTATTTATATGCGCCGAGACGAGTTCCAGACTATTCCAGAATGTTCCCGACTGTGCGCGAACGTGATCGCCCGGAACGAATGTTTCTGGAAAGTTCGGGCATGTACGGTAGTTCCTCTAACGCCATCTAGTATCTAATAGGGGTTTCACTTTGTTCGGTTATTTAATTGGTTTTACTAGTTGCTGCTAGATGGCGCTAGCTCCTTTGTGTTTTGTGTGTTCGTAACACTACTCCCCTCTTAGAGATGCTCGTCCCGAGCATCGTTGTTACTACCATGGTAACGCGCCAGACGGTCTATGTGTACCACTTTGAATGTCTCTCTTGGTTGCTTTTGAATCCTATAGGTCACATCATTCAGTCGGGTAACCACTTTGTATGGACCGTCCCACTGGTTCTGCAACTTTGGAGATTTCCCTTTCCGGCGAGTTGGGTTATGCAGCCACACCAGTGACCCTTCCTCGAAGCCGCTCGTGTTCGATTTCCGGTCGTATCTGGTTTTCATGTTCTCACTTGACTGTAACCCATTTTCCCGAACCAAGGCGTGTATATAGCGCATCTTTTCCCTTAAATCGCAGACATAGTCTTGTACAGTCTTTGGTCCCTCCGGTGACCCTCCTGTCAATAGGTCTACTGGTATTCGTAGTTCTCTACCGAAATTGACATACGCCGGGGTAGCTTTTATGCTCTCATGCTCGGCGGTTCGGTAAGACAGAAGGAAGAGTGGTATATACTTGTCCCAATCCTTTTGTTTGTCATCTACCAATTTCGCCAAATGCCTCTCAAGGGTCTGGTTAAATCTCTCAACCATTCCATCAGACTGTGGATGATACGCGGTGGTCCTCGTCTTATGCATGCCCAAAATTCTGCACACTTCCTGGAACACCTGCGATTCGAAGTTCCTGCCCTGATCAGAATGGATTTCCAGAGGCACACCAAAGCGACATATCACTTCTTCGACTAACTTAGAAGCGACTGTTGTGGCTTCTTGGTTTGGTATGGCGAACACTTCGGGCCATTTGGTGAAGTAGTCAATGACGACCATAAAATACTTGTTTCCCGAATCCGTTACAGGAAATGGCCCAGCTACGTCAACTGCAATTCGTTCCCACGGTGCACCGACGTTATACAACCGCAGGTTCCCACGGCTCCTGGTCTGTGGTCCTTTTACAGCAGCGCAAGTAGTACATTTGCGGCACCAATCCTGTATATCGTCTCGACAATGCAACCAGTAGAATCGTTCTCTCACTTTTGTTAACGTCCTCTTGACACCTAGATGACCTCCTGATACGCCATCATGTATTTCACGGAGAACATCTGGTACTCTCGTTCTTGGGACAATTATCTGAAGATGGAACTCTCTGCCGTTAGTCTTCTCCCATTTCCGGTAGAGTATTCCGTTTTGGAGTATCAAACTGTCCCATTGCGCCCAGTACGCCTTAGTGACAGCGCCAGTGGGTGCAACCTCACTCCATATTGGTTTTACGTCACCCCGTTTCTTCCATGTGATGATGTGCCGAAGGTCGTCGTCTTTTTCTTGAGCCTCCCTCATAGCATCATTCTCCCAGAGACTCAAAGGATTCGTTCTCGTTAGCTTTAATGTTACTTCATTGCATTCCTGCTTAACACAATGTTTGCAGTCCTCCGAACACGGCCTTCGTGAGAGTGCGTCGGCATTCCCATGTGTCTTTCCGCTGCGGTGTTCCGTCTTGAAGTCATACTCCTGGAGCTGTTCAATCCATCGAGCTACTTGACCTTCTGGGTTCTTGAATTGCAGTAGCCACTTCAAGGCTGCGTGGTCAGTTCGTAGTAAAAACTGTCTGCCGATGAGATATTTGTTGAAATGTTGTAGCGTCTTTACAACAGCCAAGAGTTCTCGTCTTGTCACACAGTAGTTTCTCTCTGGCTTGGATAAAGATTTGCTGAAATATGCAATAACAACTTCTCTTTCACCCTGTTTTTGAGATAACACCCCTCCAATGGCCGTGTTGCTTGCATCCGTGTCAACTATAAACTGACCTTCAGTTTGTGGATACCCCAGGATTGGTGTTTCACACAGATGTTTCTTCAGTTTCTGAAAAGAATCTTCACAAGTCTCATCCCAACTAAATTGTCGTTTATCTTCTGTCAGCCGATGTAGTGGCTTGGCTATCTCTGCGAATCCCTTAACAAAACGCCTGTAGTATGAGCATAGGCCGAGGAATGCCCGCACTTCGGTTTTGTCCTTAGGGGTAGGCCATTTTTGAACTGCTTCCAGTTTCGCCGGGTCTGTCTGGATTCCATCACTGGAGATAATATGGCCGAGATAGTTGACCTTGCTCCTGAATAAATGACACTTTTCCGGGTTCAACTTTAATTTAGCTCCCTCTATTTTGGCGAAAACTCGCTCCAAGTTTCGCAAATGGTCCTCGAAGTCGCGGCCGATAATGATGACGTCATCCAAGTAGACCAAGCAAGCCTCTCCAACTAAGCCTGTCAGTACACACTCCATGAGTCGCTCAAAGGTGGCAGGTGCGTTGCACAATCCGAAGGGCATGACGTTAAATTGCCATAAACCTTTACCGGTCGAGAAAGCTGTCTTCTCCTTGTCTTTTGGATGAATTTCCACCTGCCAGTAGCCAGATTTCAGGTCTAGGGTCGAGAACCATTTCATGCCACTCAGGGTATCTAAAGTGTCGTCGATTCGAGGTAACGGGTAACTGTCCTTCTTAGTGACATCATTGAGACGCCTATAGTCCACACAAAATCTCGTGCTACCATCTTTCTTCTTCACTAATACAACAGGTGAGCACCACGGACTTGTAGACGGTTCAATAATCTTATTCCTTTTCATGTCCTCCAAAAGGCCTTCAACTTCTTTTTCCTTTGCAATTGGTATCCGTCTTGCTCGTTGACGAATTGGTCTCTCGCTTCCGGTATCTATCCTGTGCTGAACCATTGACGTTCTTCCAAGGTCCCCTTCTTGACTGGAGAAGATATTCGCGTAGCGCTGCAAAAACTTCTTAGCTTTCATGCTCTGCGAATAAGTCAGATTACTCTTACAGTCATCGAGTAGCTTAGTCACTAAATCGTAGTTATTGCTGTTTGCTGAGTCTGCGCCTGTCATCGAACTACACTTTTTCATCCAGACAACTTCCTCGCACTTTCCGATGACGTCACCTTTGTTCAAGCAGATCTCGCGATCACCAAGATTCAAAACCCTGACCACAGCGTTACTGCTTCCACTAACAAGGGTTCTCGCCATCATCAGTTTTTGTGACGATGTCTTGGTAGGTGTGTCTTCGATCAACACGCATCTGTTTGACTTTTTCTTTCCAGCTGGCGGCAGTTTCACCAGTACCTGAGCTTCCGCTCGTCCGGGTATGATGACTTTCTTTACACATGCGACTTTCCCGCAGGCGCCTCCAAGAATGAAGATTTCTTCTTCACCACACTTGAAAACTCCGTCAGCGACATTAATTCTGCAGTTGTGTTTCTTCATGAAATCCAAACCCAAGATGCAATCATCCACAATCTCAGCCACGATTACGTTATGAGAGTATGAGGACCCCCCTACATACATCGTAACTGACGTTTCTCCAAGGACGGGTATTGGCTGACCGGAGGCAGTAAGAAGCCGACAGTTAATTCTCCTCTTGTGTCCCGTTGCGGTTTTTACCAGACTTGGGTTCACTATTGTTCTAGAGGCTCCTGTGTCCAGAGTCATTTTGCAATCCGTCCCGTTAATAGTCCCCTGAATCGCAAGACTATTTCCGCTGCATGCCTGGGAGATAACAGTTATCGGGGCTCCCTCCGCGTCAGCCAGCACTCGCCCCTTAGTCCTGGCTTTTATTCGTTTCCCTGATCCCGGGCAAGGGGCAAAGCCCCCTGCTTCTTCAGAACCTCTAGTTGTTCCTCGATCCTTTTCATCCTTTCCATCTGGGTTTCCTTCTGCGGGCAGTTGAGCTGAAGATGGCCCCTCTCGCCGCACTTGTAGCACATGGCTCCAGAACTTCTCTTCGTAGGGGCCTTAACCTCCTTGACTTCCTCAGAGACCTCGCGGATCTTATGGGTATGCCGTATGTCATAACGAACAGCCTCGACCTCCAAAGCATGTGCCAATGCTTCCTTTAGCGAGGTATGGTGACGAAGCCTCACTGCAGCTCTGACCTCCAGGTCTTTGATTCCGTCGACAAATGCTTGAACAATATTCGTGTCTACCATCTTGGTGTCGGTTCCTGGGTGTGCCTTCCTGACGAGTTTTTCAATTTCCAACGCCCATTGTTGTAGTCCTTCTCCTGAGCGTTGGACTCTGTCACGCAGTTGGGCACGGAACACGTGCTCCAGGTGTCGCTCCCCGTATCTGGATTCAAGTGCCTCCATCAGGTCTTGGAACCCATTTCCTGTATGTGGCAGTGCTTCCAGGACCGACAAAGCTTGCCCTCTGAGCGCAACAGTGAGAGCGGTCAAGCATTGTTCTTCCGTCCATCCGTTGGCAGTAGCAACCGTCTGGAATTGCTGACGATAAGCGTTCCAGGAAGTAGTGCCGTCGTATGGCGGAACTTTCACTCTTGGTCCTTGTGCCACTCCGATAGTTCCACTAGAGATCGCAACTCCCGTGGTTTCAAGGCGCACTACTTTCTTCTGTAGTTCAATGAGGCCGGTTTTCACATTTTCGACATCCAATCCTAACCCGGCAACTCGTTCTTCCACTACGTCGACATCTTTTCGAAGCTTAATCACCGTGTTACTAACATCATTTATAGCACAAATCACTTTTTCTTGTGACTCTTGCAAAGCGCCGAGCTTGCGTTCTTGTGACTCGAACTTGCGTTCTTGTGACTCTTGCAAAGCGCCGAGCTTGCGTTCTTGTGACTCGAACTTGCGTTCTATCAGTTCAATTAAACTTCCTAATTGAAGTTCTACTTGAGGAACTGACGCTACGGTGCCGCTGGTGGGCGTGGCTTGTCTAGTGGGCGTGGCCTGTGTGGTGGGTGTGGCAAGGTGGGCGGATCCAGTGGGCGGAGCTTGTCTAGTGGGCGTGGCCGGTGTGGTGGGCGTGGCAAGGTGGGCGGGGCCAGTGGGCGGGGCTTGAGTCTGAGTAGGCGGAGCCTGGGCCTGGGTGGGCGGATCCCGGTGGGCGTGGTCGGTGGGCGTGGCATGGTGGGCGTGGTCTGTGGGCGGGTCTAAGGGGGCGTGGTTGGTGGGCGGGGCCTGGTAGGTGGGGCCAGTGGGCGGGGCTTGGTCCACAGCGGGCGTGGCCTCCGCAGCTCGTTGTGCCCTTGTCCTGACGCCCTCGAAGTCCTCTCTCGGAGTCAATGGCATCTCCAAACCTCACTTCCGACACCAGTTGTTAGGTGTTAGGGTTCGAAGGATTTGGAGAGAAAGACCTGCTGACTCTTTTTGAAGACTTTATTCACTAGCACTAGTTACACACTAAGCACTAGGTCCAAACACTAAGCACTAGGTCCAAACACTAAGCACTAACAATGTCCTAGATCGTAGCCAAGTCGTAGGTTTCACTGGTATCACTCTTGATCACTTGTTTTCGCTCTCGAAGTCGCCTTTCTCGTAGCTCAAACTGAACTGCCCGGGCTCGCCTCCCTGCCGCTATTTATATGCGCCGAGACGAGTTCCAGACTATTCCAGAATGTTCCCGACTGTGCGCGAACGTGATCGCCCGGAACGAATGTTTCTGGAAAGTTCGGGCATGTACGGTAGTTCCTCTAACGCCATCTAGTATCTAATAGGGGTTTCACTTTGTTCGGTTATTTAATTGGTTTTACTAGTTGCTGCTAGATGGCGCTAGCTCCTTTGTGTTTTGTGTGTTCGTAACAATATATAAAACACAATAACACTATACATACCTATCTAAATATTTCAGTCCTTTAATTAACTCAGATAACTAATTACAAATAACAAAAGTTGGTTATTTAACTTTATATAGAAAGTAAAGTATCTCCGTGAGTGACGGATTAAGAATACAAGTGTCACCACCCCATCTCCTCCCAAGGGTGCCGTAATAGTCAGCTAAGGGATATTGCACACAGATAACACTCTCTGTGAGAGACGGAAAACTCGAAAGTAAACCCTGTGCCAACACGCCTGATCAGCGCGGTACAGTAGACCATAATCCCTCCCAAAGTGGAGGAGGCCCGTGCCTAACAGTGGGACGTAAAAAGGCTGGAGAGAGAGAGAGATATAGAAAGTAGTTTCAACTTGTGGTTGCTTCCAAAACTGACCGCGATTAAGACAAGACAAATATCAAATATGCAATATTTATATTTGTTACACAGGAAGGTGGTCCACTATTCCCCGCCGGAGAGAATGGTATAATGAAATTCTCAGAAGTGGACTACATTGACACATGGAAAGCTATGGAACCATTAGTTGAAGAAGGTTTAATTAAGAGGTAAGAATACTTCAGAGTTTTTAGGGTTCCGTAGGTACTAAAGGGTAAAAACCATAGACCAATAAATATACTGGATCAATGGGTAAAACGGGAGTCTATATTGAGACTCTAGACTCTACTGTTTGTTACCAGGCTCTATCTCTGAAACGGCGATATCTAGACACTTGTTATATTCACAGATAATGTTAGGGTACCAATTATGAATGTAAAGGTTGTGATCATTGAATATAACCTATACAGTGATACAGGCCACTTAAGATTTGTTTTTAAAAAAAAGGAATAAAAAATTTAAAATTTGAAAATAAAAAGAAAAGAATGGATTGAGATGAGCATGGGACATGAAGTGAGGATGTTGGAAAAATGATTGTGAAATAGTTTTTCTTTATTATAAAAAATATAACAAATTAATTAAATGTGTTTTAAATTATTATTATAAATTAATGTAAAGAACAATCTTTACAATTGGTGGAGAATGTAAAGGTTGTGATCATTGAATATAACCTATTCAATGATACAGGCCACTTAAGATATATTTTTAAAAAAAAGAATAAAAAATTTAAAATTTGAAAATAAAAATAAAAGAATAGAGGAGATTAGAAATAGACATGAAGTGAGGATGTTGAAAAATGATTGTAAAATAGTTTTTTCTTTATTATAAAAAATATAACAAATTAATTAAATGTGTTTTAAATTATTATTATAAATTAATGTAAAGTTTAAGCTTTACAAATATGTAAAGGTTGTGATCATTGAATATAACCTATTCAATGATACAGGCCACTTAAGATATATTTTTAAAAAAAAGAATAAAAAATTTAAAATTTGAAAATAAAAATAAAAGAATAGAGGAGATTAGAAATAGACATGAAGTGAGGATGTTGAAAAATGATTGTAAAATAGTTTTTTCTTTATTATAAAAAATATAACAAATTAATTAAATGTGTTTTAAATTATTATTATAAATTAATGTAAAGTTTAAGCTTTACAAATGGTGGAGGCGCCGGGTATAGCGGCCCGATTGGTAAACCAGCTCCTACGCCCAGGGATGTGTTGACGAGCAAAGGGTCGACACAGGATAAATGTTAATTATCAGAGAAGTAGCCGTATCTTTTTATTAAATTTTTATAAATTATTTATAACTAAGATGGAACTAGCCAAGATAACTTTCGGTGGTTGCGCACAGGAGTGCCTAGATGAATTCGAAGAAATGTTTTACGCTTTAATAACTTTCAAGAGATGCTCGTCTGAAGAAGAAAAGTTATCACTATTGCCCTCATTTTTAAGGGGTAACGCCTTATTTTTCTTCCGGGGCATTAAAGACACGTGCAAAAGCGTGCAGGAGGTATTTGATAGACTAAGGGAAGAGTTCCAAGAAGTAAATTACCAAGAATGTTCGCAATAATTATTTGCATAATGATGTAAATTGGTTTAGTGATTCAATTAGATTAAGGTTATATATATAGTGATAATTATAATTTACTAATATTGTTTTATTTTGGTGTGTTTCATATTGTTCGGGATCGGCGAGACTTCATAATGACGTCAGCATATTTGTACATAAGAAAGATGCAGTGAAAAGGAACCACATCAAAAATTTAATTATTTTTTCATATTTATATTTTGAATGTTTAGTTAAAAATGTGAGATAAATATATTAACATAATAATTGGATAGTGAGTATTTCGTACTAGGTTATGATTATAGTATTAAGGTAGAGCGATTAATAGGTATAATAATGGGTTGTATTGAGTTATAATGTCGAAGGAAGTGGCTTGGTAGAGTTAGTTGGATGAGTCGTATCAACGGGTAATATCTTTGAATGCAACATGGTAAGGCCATAGGCTATTTGTCATGGAATCCTGTTTTGGGATATCACGCATTTTAGAGATAGAACTCATAAGATAGGATTTAGGAAAGTAGGTGCTAGAGTAAAGTATTTGTTCATTAGGAGAGAAATGTGAAAGGTTGAAAATTGAAAGAAGTTGTATTATAGTGAGAGGTTGCTGATAATATTTTTATTTTATTTATTGGGTAATAGTTAGATAATAATGATTAGCGAATAGTTTATAATTACTTAGATAATAGAATGATTGATTATTTAAAACGTTACTTGTGGTAGAAGAATGGTTGGTAAATTTATCTCACGAGAAGGAATTCTAAATGTGGAATAAATTGGTCATTCCCGAGCATTCAGGATTACTTAGTAGAAATTATACCTAAATAATCATTTGTAAAGCTTAATCTTTGTAAAGCTTCTTTACATTAATTTATGATAATAATTTAAAACACATTTAATTAATTTGTTATATTTTTTATAATAAAGAAAAACTATTTTACAATCATTTTTCAACATCCTCTGTTCATGTCTTATCCCCATCTTACCAAAATTCTTTTTATTTTCAAATTTTAAATTTTTTATTCCTTTTTTAAAAACAAATCTTAAGTGGCCTGTATCATTGTATAGGTTATATTCAGTGATCACAACCTTTACATTCTCCCCCCCTTAGAGGATAAAAAAAAATTTTTTTTCCAAAAAAAAAAAAAAAATTTTTTTTTCTAAGTTACAAAATACTGGACACCCTACCTAAGGTTGGAAAGCATGATAACAAACTAGAATGAACCAGATTAGATCCAGCTAGGACCTAGCTTTTCGAAGCAATACATTTCGAAAAACTTGAAAAGCAAAAAACCAACCAAAAATTGCCTTTCTAATCTTAGTTATCCGAACCACACTAACTACGATGCCCTTATATCATATCACTCTTTTCATAAAATATTAAACTACTTCATCTTTAAAATTGATTTATCCAATAATAAACAAGAGTGATAAGGCATCCTTAAAACTATCACACCAAGACACAAAGCATATATCATCAACAATCAATCAGAAAAATGTTCATCACCAAACAATTAATGCTCTTATAAAAACTATCGAGCTTCAATTATGAGGTCAGCATCATAGATCCGAAAGATATGCTAATTTAACAGCTTTCCAGCTTAATGAGAAAATTTACATAAGAAACCATTATAATTGATAGAATCCAGAGATTATCAAATTAAAATTTAAAGTATGCTCAGATAATACTCAACCGTCTTTTCAATTATTTAGGTATAATTTCTACTAAGTAATCCTGAATGCTCGGGAATGACCAATTTATTCCACATTTAGAATTCCTTATCGTGAGATAAATTTACCAACCATTCTTCTACCACAAGTAACGTTTTAAATAATTAATCAATCATTCTATTATCCTAGTAATTATAAACTATTCGCTAATCATTATTATCTAACTATTACCCAATAAATAAAATAAAAATATTATCAGCAACCTCTCACTATAATACAACCTCTTTCAATTTTCAACCTTTCACATTAATTCTCTCCTAATGAACAAATACTTTACTCTAGCACCTACTTTCCTAAATCCTATCTTATGAGTTCTATCTCTAAAATGCGTGATATCCCAAAACAGAATTCCATGACAAATAGCCTATGGCCTTACCATGTTGCATTCAAAGATATTACCCGTTGATACGACTCATCCAACTAACTCTACCAAGCCACCACCTTCGACATTACAACTCAATACAACCCATTATTATACCTATTAATCGCTCCACCTCAATACTATAATCATAATCTAGTACGAAATACTCACCATCCAATTACTATGTTAATATATTTATCTCACATTTTTAACTAAACATTCAAAATATAAATATGAAAATTAAATTTTTGATGTGGTTCCTTTTCATTGCATCTTACTTATGTACAAATTTGCTGACGTCATTATGAAGTCTCGCCGATCCCGAACAATATGAAACACACCAAAATAAAACAATATTAGTAAATTATAATTATCACTATATATATAACCTTAATCTAATTGAATCACTAAACCAATTTACATCATTATGCAAATAATTATTTCGTTATAGAACAATTCTTGGTAGTTTACTTCTTGAAACTCTTCCCTTAGTCTATCAAATACCTCCTGCACGCTTTTGCACGTGTCTTTAATGCCCCGGAAGAAAAGTAAGGCGTTACCCCTTAAAAATGAGGGCAATAGTGATAATTTTTCTTCTTCAGACGAGCATCTCTTGAAAGTTATTAAAGCGTAAAACATTTCTTCGAATTCATCTAGGCACTCCTGTGCGCAACCACCGAAAGTTATCGTGGCTAGTTCCATCTTAGTTATAAATAATTTATAAAAATTTAATAAAAAGATACGGCTACTTCTCTGATAATTAATATTTATCCTGTGTCGACCCTTTGCTCGTCAACACATCCCTGGGCGTAGGAGCTGGTTTACCAATCGGGCCGCTATACCCGTAGCCTCCACCATTTGTAAAGCTTAATCTTTGTAAAGCTTCTTTACATTAATTTATGATAATAATTTAAAACACATTTAATTAATTTGTTATATTTTTTATAATAAAGAAAAACTATTTTACAATCATTTTTCAACATCCTCTGTTCATGTCTTATCCCCATCTTACCAAAATTCTTTTTATTTTCAAATAAGGGCATCGTAGTTAGTGTGGTTCGGATGACTAAGATTAGAAAGGCAATTTTTGGTTGGTTTTTTGCTTTTCAAGTTTTTCGAAATGTATTGCTTCGAAAAGCTAGGTCCTAGCTGGATCTAATCTGGTTCATTCTAGTTTGTTATCATGCTTTCCAACCTTAGGTAGGGTGTCCAATATTTTGTAACTTAGAAAAAAAAAATTTTTTTTTTTTTTTGAAAAAAAATTTTTTTTTTTATCCTCTAAGGGGGGGAGAATGTAAAGGTTGTGATCATTGAATATAACCTATACAATGATACAGGCCACTTAAGATTTGTTTTTAAAAAAAAAGGAATAAAAAAATTTAAAATTTGAAAATAAAAAAAGAAAAGAAGGGAGAGTTGAGAGAGGACATGATGAGAGGATGTTGAAAAATGATTGTAAAATAGTTTTTCTTTATTATAAAAAATATAACAAATTAATTAAATGTGTTTTAAATTATTATTATAAATAAATGATTAAGAAGAAGTATTACAATTATTTGAAAATAAAAATAAAAGAATAGAAGAGATGAGCATGGGACATGAAGTGAGGATGTTGAAAAATGATTGTAAAATAGTTTTTCTTTATTATAAAAAATATAACAAATTAATTATACTAAAAGTAACAATGAAGCTTTACAATTGGTGGAGGCGCGCCGGGTATAGCGGCCCGATTGGTAAACCAGCTCCTACGCCCAGGGATGTGTTGACGAAAAAAGGGTCGACACAGGATAAATATTTATTATCAGAGAAGTAGCCGTATCTTTTTATTAAATTTTTATAAATTATTTATAACTAAGATGGAACTAGCCACGATAACTTTCGGTGGTTGCGCACAAGAGTGCCTAGATGAATTCGAAGAAATGTTTTACGCTTTAATAACTTTCAAGAGATGCTCGTCTGAAGAAGAAAAATTATCACTATTGCCCTCATTTTTAAGGGGTAACGCCTTACTTTTCTTCCGGGGCATTAAAGACACGTGCAAAAGCGTGCAGGAGGTATTTGATAGACTAAGGGAAGAGTTCCAAGAAGTAAATTACCAAGAATGTTCGCAATAATTATTTGCATAATGATGTAAATTGGTTTAGTGATTCGATTAGATTAAGGTTATATATATAGTGATAATTATAATGTACTAATATTGTTTTATTTTGGTGTGTTTCATATTGTTCGGGATCGGCGAGACTTCATAATGACGTCAGCAAATTTATACATAAGAAAGATGCTATGAAAAGGAACCACATCAAAAATTTAATTATTTTTTCATATTTATATTTTGAATGTTTAGTTAAAAATGTGAGATAAATATATTAACATAGTAATTGGATAGTGAGTATTTCGTACTAGATTATGATTATAGTATTAAGGTGGAACGATTAATAGGTATAATAATGGGTTGTATTGAGTTATGATGTCGAAGGGAGTGGCTTGGTAGAGTTAGTTGGATGAGTCGTATCAACGGGTAATATCTTTGAATGCAACATGGTAAGGCCATAGGCTATTTGTCATGGAATCCTGTTTTGGGATATCACGCATTTTAGAGATAGAACTCATAAGATAGGATTTAGGAAAGTAGGTGCTAGAGTAAAGTATTTGTTCATTAGGAGAGAAATGTGAAAGGTTGAAAATTGAAAGAAGTTGTATTATAGTGAGAGGTTGCTGATAATATTTTTATTTTATTTATTGGGTAATAGTTAGATAATAATGATTAGCGAATAGTTTATAATTACTTAGATAATAGAATGATTGATTATTTAAAACGTTACTTGTGGTAGAAGAATGGTTGGTAAATTTATCTCACGAGAAGGAATTCTAAATGTGGAATAAATTGGTCATTCCCGAGCATTCAGGATTACTTAGTAGAAATTATACCTAAATAATTGAAAAGAAGGTTGAGTATTATCTGAGCATACTTTAAATTTTAATTTGATAATCTCTGGATTCTATCAATTATAATGGTTTCTTTTGTAAATTTTTCTCATTAAGCTGGAAAGCTGTTAAATTAGCATATCTTTCGGATCTATGATGCTGACCTCATAATTGAAGCTCGATAGTTTTTATAAGAGCATTAATTGTTTGGTGATGAACATTTTTCTGATTGATGGTTGATGATATATGCTTTGTGTCTTGGTGTGATAGTTTTAAGGATGCCTTATCACTCTTGTTTATTATTGGATAAATCAATTTTAAAGATGAAGTAGTTTAATATTTTATGAAAAGAGTGATATGATATAAGGGCATCGTAGTTAGTGTGGTTCGGATGACTAAGATTAGAAAGGCAATTTTTGGTTGGTTTTTTGCTTTTCAAGTTTTTCGAAATGTATTGCTTCGAAAAGCTAGGTCCTAGCTGGATCTAATCTGGTTCATCCTAGTTTGTTATCATGCTTTCCAACCTTAGGTAGGGTGTCCAGTATTTTGTAACTTAGAAAAAAAAAATTTTTTTTTTTTTTTTTGAAAAAAAAAATTTTTTTTTTTATCCTCTAAGGGGGGGAGAATGTAAAGGTTGTGATCATTGAATATAACCTATACAATGATACAGGCCACTTAAGATATATTTTTAAAAAAAGAATAAAAAATTTAAAATTTGAAAATAAAAATAAAAGAATAGAAGAGATGAGCATGGGACATGAAGTGAGGATGTTGAAAAATGATTGTAAAATAGAATTAAAATTTAAAGTATGCTCAGATAATACCCAACCGTCTTTTCAATTATTTAGGTATAATTTCTACTAAGTAATCCTGAATGCTCGGGAATGACCAATTTATTCCACATTTAGAATTCCTTCTCGTGAGATAAATTTACCAACCATTCTTCTACCACAAGTAACGTTTTAAATAATCAATCATTCTATTATCTAAGTAATTATAAACTATTCGCTAATCATTATTATCTAACTATTACCCAATAAATAAAATAAAAATATTATCAGCAACCTCTCACTATAATACAACTTCTTTCAATTTTCAACCTTTCACATTTCTCTCCTAATGAACAAATACTTTACTCTAGCACCTACTTTCCTAAATCCTATCTTATGAGTTCTATCTCTAAAATGCGTGATATCCCAAAACAGGATTCCATGACAAATAGCCTATGGCCTTACCATGTTGCATTCAAAGATATTACCCGTTGATACGACTCATCCAACTAACTCTACCAAGCCACTCCCTTCGACATTATAACTCAATACAACCCATTATTATACCTATTAATCGTTCCACCTTAATACTATAATCATAACCTAGTACGAAATACTCACTATCCAATTACTATGTTAATATATTTATCTCACATTTTTAACTAAACATTCAAAATATAAATATGAAAAAATAATTAAATTTTTGATGTGGATCCTTATCATTGCATCTTTCTTATGTACAGATTTGCTGACGTCATTATGAAGTCTCGCCGATCCCGAACAATATGAAACACACCAAAATAAAACAATATTAGTAAATTATAATTATCACTATATATATAACCTTAATCTAATCGAATCACTAAACCAATTTACATCATTATGCAAATAATTATTGCGAACATTCTTGGTAATTTACTTCTTGGAACTCTTCCCTTAGTCTATCAAATACCTCCTGCACGCTTTTGCACGTGTCTTTAATGCCCCGGAAGAAAAGTAAGGCGTTACCCCTTAAAAATGAAGGCAATAGTGATAATTTTTCTTCTTCAGACGAGCATCTCTTGAAAGTTAATAAAGCGTAAAACATTTCTTCGAATTCATCTAGGCACTCCTGTGCGCAACCACCGAAAGTTATCGTGGCTAGTTCCATCTTAGTTATAAATAATTTATAAAAATTTAATAAAAAGATACGGCTATGGGACATGAAGTGAGGATGTTGGAAAAATGATTGTGAAATAGTTTTTCTTTATTATAAAAAATATAACAAAGTAATTAAATGTGTTTTAAATTATTATTACAAATGAAGCTTTACAAAGATTCTTCTTTACGTTAATTTATAATAATAATTTAAAACACATTTAGTATAATTAATTTGTTATATTTTTTTATAATAAAGAAAAACTATTTTACAATCATTTTTCAACATCCTCTCATCATGTCCTCTTCACATCTCTACGCACATTTTTATACAAAAAACCATTCTTTAACACAAAACCATTATGCCCTGCCTGCGGACGTTCATTCACCCTCGTAATCCATCTCATACAAAAATTATCTCTTGTTTGCTCTTCCTGTAACGAATCTACATTTATACTAAAAACTTCCAAACCGTCTGAAAATTCTACCTGTTTTTCTACTTGTTGTTCTACGCTTTCTACCAATGGATTCCTACTCAAGAAATCTGCCATTACATTATTTCTACCTGAACAATGGACGATATCGAAATCCCACTCTTGTATAGCCAACGCCCATCGTGCTAACCTACCAGACATATCTCTTTTCGATTGTAACCAACATAACGCTTGGTGATCAGTAACCACCTGAAACTTTAAACCCCATAAATAATGACGAAAATATCTTAACGCCCATACTAAGCTCAAACATTCCTTCTCTGTTGTACTATATCTTTTTTCAGCCTCTGATAATTTTCTAGAAGCATAAGCCACTGGGTTCATCTCCATATACGACTCATCCAACTAACTCTACCAAGCCACTTCCTTCGACATTATAACTCAATACAACCCATTATTATACCTATTAATCGCTCTACCTTAATACTATAATCATAACCTAGTACGAAATACTCACTATCCAATTATTATGTTAATATATTTATCTCACATTTTTAACTAAACATTCAAAATATAAATATGAAAAAATAATTAAATTTTTGATGTGGTTCCTTTTCACTGCATCTTTCTTATGTACAAATATGCTGACGTCATTATGAAGTCTCGCCGATCCCGAACAATATGAAACACACCAAAATAAAACAATATTAGTAAATTATAATTATCACTATATATATAACCTTAATCTAATTGAATCACTAAACCAATTTACATCATTATGCAAATAATTATTGCGAACATTCTTGGTAATTTACTTCTTGGAACTCTTCCCTTAGTCTATCAAATACCTCCTGCACGCTTTTGCACGTGTCTTTAATGCCCCGGAAGAAAAATAAGGCGTTACCCCTTAAAAATGAGGGCAATAGTGATAACTTTTCTTCTTCAGACGAGCATCTCTTGAAAGTTATTAAAGCGTAAAACATTTCTTCGAATTCATCTAGGCACTCCTGTGCGCAACCACCGAAAGTTATCGTGGCTAGTTCCATCTTAGTTATAAATAATTTATAAAAATTTAATAAAAAGATACGGCTACTTCTCTGATAATTAATGTTTTTCCTGTGTCGACCCTTTGCTCGTCAACACATCCCTGGGCGTAGGAGCTGGTTTACCAATCGGGCCGCTATACCCGGCGCGCCTCCACCAATTGTAAAACTTCATTTTTACATTAATTTATAATAATAATTTAAAACACATTTAATTACTTTGTTATATTTTTTATAATAAAGAAAAACTATTTTACAATCATTTTTCCAACATCCTCTCTTCATGTCTCTTTTTCTCCTCAATCCATTCTTTTCTTTTTATTTTCAAATTTTAAATTTTTTATTCCTTTTTTTTAAAAACAAATCTTAAGTGGCCTGTATCATTGTATAGGTTATATTCAATGATCACAACCTTTACATTCTCCCCCCCTCCTGTATCACTGTATAGGTTATATTCAATGATCACAACCTTTACAGTATACACAACTAAACTTAACTAAAAATAAAAACCTATGCTGTGTTTTGATTCATTGGCTACTTCGCTATACACATTCATAATAATTAAAATTGTTATTATAGAATAATAATAATTAATATAAATAATGATTTAAATAGTTATGTAATATAGATTACACAGTTTTATGATAAGTAAATTAAGTTTAATTGCCGAATTGTGTTAGTGACGTAATCAAATTTCATTTTTAGTCTAGTTCAGTTGTGCACGTAGAATTAGTATCAGTGTTTATCAGTTGATGTTATAACAAGTGTAGTGTTAAGTGTACTCACATACAACAAACGTTTACATTTTAACAAGATGTTACACTTAGACGATAATACGATTATGACGGTATGATGAATATTTACAATAAATACAGTACCTACAGAGCCCTTCGTACTAACTAATAGTTATTAGTTGATGTGTTTTTAATTAAAATAATTTTGTTTTAGTATCGGTGTATGTAATTTCAACTCTAAACAAATTACAAGACTTTTGGAACACGCTAGAATCAAACCAGTTAATAATCAAGTAAGTTATAATATAAAGCACTAGTACACGCGCTACGCATTGATTCCAAAAATTATAGATAATTAAGCCATCCCCTTGAATCACTCTATCTATTAAAAAAACCGCATCAAAATCTGTTGCGCAGTTTTTAAGTTTTAAGCTCATTTATAGACATACAGAAATAACAATCATAACATCACGACGTTTTCCCATGGGGAGAAATAACTAGGTACTTTGTTTTATATTAAAAATAGATTCATATAACGAACTGTCGTTCACGAGTTCGACTCACGCACAATACAATTACTTTATTTGTGTGATATTTGTATTTGTCATAAAAATATTTGTAAGTGGTTCGAGTGTTTTATGTTCAAAAAATGGTACATATAAGTATTATATATATTATATTATATCCCTAAGACAAGCACAAAATGAGCTTATTTTGGGACCAAAGGACTTTATTTTTTTCTAGGTTGAATGCCATCCATATTTGAACCAACGTCGTCTAATAGACTTCTGTGAAGCGCGTGGTATTAAAATGACAGCCTACTCTCCACTAGGATCTCCTCAGAGACCCTGGGCTAAACCAGGAGACCTGAATCTGATGGACGATCCTAAATTGAAGGCTTTGGCTAAAAGATTAGGAAAGACAGTACCACAAGTACTTATCAGGTAAGTGGCATAAGGTTCCGTACCAAAAGGTGAAACGTTAAACCTATTACTTAGACCTCACTGTCCTTCTGTCACCAGGCTGTATCTTTGGAACGGTGATAGCTAGACAGTCGAAAGTTTGGGGTCTGGAATATGGTTTCATTGTATTTGACGTGCCTAGGCTAAGAGTCACGAAGTCAAGAGTTCGATCCGGGCTCAGTACAAGTATTTGCGTGATTTATTTATTTATTTATTTATTTAATTACATGCAAGCTTACAGTAAAACCAAAACACTAGCATTACAATTCAGAATATCACATGTAGAACATAATTCGACAATTGTATTATTTATTGTATTAAGCATGTGAGATGTGCAGGACATATCACCAGTCTTCTGCACTTCCCTTACACTCTGGGCAACCGCTGCCTTGCTCTCTTAATATTCCTTCAAACATTCATTGGAAAAAGTACAGTGCATCTAACAAACAATCATTAACATGAATTTAGGGAAAATCTACAACATATCAAGTGGTCACCGTGCAAACAAGAGATCTTTGTATCGTCTTACCTATGAAATATCATACACTGTTTAAAAACGTGTAAATTAGCCTACATATTTTGCCTAAGCCATCATGGAAGATATCAATATCAGGGTGCCGAGCCAGCATCGTATTTAACAGCCCAATGGCCCTTGGCGTTGGCGCCGCCATTCCACGTTTGGTCCGCACTCCCGGAGGATCAGCAAATAGCTTTCTTCTTCGACGCAGGCCAGCCATACCATCACTATTCACAAGAAAACGCTTGGGAACAGCCACCAGTCCCAGCCTCTCTAATGTGGAAGGGTTATCAACCCTATTACATAACAGGTTGCAGTAATGCGTCATAAGTAGCTGTTTACGTCGCAGATCCAGCGTATCCAGTCCTATCATTGCGGCGACGTACATTGAAGGGTACAGAAATGGGTAGTAACCGTACCTCTTTCTAAAAACAAATCTGCCAAATTTTCTTTGGATGCGCTCGATCATTAAACAATACTTTGCTTCGTGCGGATCCCACACTACAGCATTGTACTCAAGTCTACTTCGGATGTAAGCTTTATATAATCTCATTGGAGCGTCTATGCCCCTGAAAGCCGATGACATTCGCATTACAAATCCCAGCATCTTATATGCTTTCTCACATATTGATGTTACATGAGATCTAAAGTCCAGTCTGGTATCCAATAACAAGCCCAAGTCCTGTATTTGATTTACGCGCTCCAGGCTAACGCCGCCAAGTTGATAATCAAATTTCAATGGCGCACGCGATCTCGTATAGGTGATTACCTTACACTTCTGTACATTGAATGTCAATCGATTATTTTGACTCCATGTCATGATTGCATCTAAATCCCCTTGTAGAGTATTGCAATCATCAGCGCTCTCAATTTTGAGATAGACCTTTAGATCATCTGCAAAAAGTAGGCTGCTTGCTATTGTTATAACTGATGGAAGATCGTTAATCATTATAAGGAACTGAGTGGGTCCCAACGTACTTCCCTGACTCACGCCTGAACGTGTGCAGTAACTACTAGATTCAAATCCTGACAGCCTTACATATTGTTTTCTGTGCTGTAGGTAAGATACAAAAAATGTCAACAACTTTGGTGTGAATCCAATAGAGGCCATTTTGGAGAGTAGGATGTCATTATCCACCATGTCGAAGGCCTTTTGCAGATCAAGGTAAACAGTATCCATCTGGGCCCCTGAATCCATAACAGAAGTCGCCTGGTCAACAAAGTTTATATGACTTGTAGTAGTAGAACGACCAGTACGAAATCCGTGCTGCTGGTCCGCTAAGTGTCCTTTGAGCTGTGCTCTGATCTGATTATTGATTATAGTTTCGAATAATCTTCCAAACACTGAGAGTACTGCTATTGGCCTGTATGTCTTTACATCCCTATTGGTACTACCACATTTGGGCACTGGCGTAACTCTAGATATCTTCCACTGCTGGGGATATCCAGACAGTTCAAGTGATAGATTGTAGATGTATAGTAGGGGACGTTCCAGCGCCGATAAGCAATCCTTGACAAGATAAGGGGGTATTTCGTCAGGCCCGGCTGCAGAGAGTGCCCTGAGGCGCTGTGCTGCACACTTTAAGTCCAAAGCTGACACCGTATTGACTTCTACACAAGAAACATCTGTACTTATCCCCGCAATCTTAGTTTTTTGAGCTAATGCTACGCTTAAATTTGGTTCATCCTGTTGAAACACAGTGCTAAAATGTGTTGCGAAGGCCTCTGCAGCCTCTTCACCAACTATATTTTTATCATTGTACACATAGTTATAATTTCTTTGCCTTTGTCCCTTTTTGTCTTTCGCGAAATTCCAGAAGCTTACAGGATTTCTGGAGATGTTGTACTCTACTCCTTTGATGTATTTATCATATGCCTCTTGTATTAAAGTTTTTACATGTGTTCTATAGTATTTAAAAAGTTCTTTATTAAATTGTTTGCCATGTTTTTTATATTTAAGGTGATTATAGTGTTTAAATTTTATATTACGAATAATTTCAGCGGTATACAAGGAAGGATACGCATATTTCGATGTTTTGTATGATTTCAGTGGTACATAAGCATTAACGCAGCCATTGAGCTTATCATAGAATCTAGCTACAGCCCTATCAATATCTTGCTCGCCGCATACATCTGCCCAATCGAGATCCAGCAAGGCTTCGTACAGTGAGAACAGGTTTGCCCTGCGAAAATTCCAGTTGGGACCCGAGGAAAGATGGCGTCGCGGTGGGCATGGGGACGAATGTCCGTTATGGGACTTCTGAAATAATTCGACCTTTATACTAAGAGGGGGGTGATATACATCAGGCTGTACCAAGGCCTCATCGCTACTAGTCACACTTAAAGACCGCTCATCAAGCCCGCTCAGCACCAAGTCCAAGATACCGCCATGCTGGTTTAGTACATTATTGTATTGTTTACAATTACAAAATTCCATAAATAATTTAAACTGTGTTTTTACATTTGCACTACATGAACTTAGATTAAAATCTCCTAATATTACACAGTCAAGATTAGGGAACATACACACAGCATTTTCAATACAAGTTAAAACACTAAGATATTCATTATCTTTATAATTAGGAGGTAAGTACACAACACAACATAATAATTTAATTTTTTTATAACTAATTAATGAGAACAATATTTCTTTATCAGATGTAAGTTCAGGTATTTCGGTAACCACAGATGCAGTGTATGGGCTCCTCACTGCCAAAAGCACTCCTCCCCAACCCTTGTCTCCACTACGGTCTTTTCTTAACACTGTGTATTCCCTAGAAAAAAGTTCACCGTCGTAGATAGAACTATTAAGAAAGGTCTCAGTAAGTGCCACTATGTCAGCTTCAATTAAAGGTAAGTTCCGTCTTGCCATAGATGTTTTAGAGCGTAAACCACGAACATTCTGATAGTAGAATTTTATTTGTCTTTTACTTCCTTTAGGCAATTTAACGCTTTTCATCTGGCCGTGAGTACTACTGCCAGCTGTATAATAATTCAGTTTTTTGGATTAGAGTTATCTTCAACAATTTTAGGCACTCCCCGTATGTATTTTATAATGAGGTTTTGTTCACCAAGATCTTTGCGGTGTTGTAGTTCTTGTTTTAATTTCTTTATTACTTTGCGCTGAGCCGGGGTTTGATCGTCGCAAATATTTATATTTTGTGGCAGTTTGTTTTTATTTCTCAGTAATTGCCTCGGGACATCAGAGCTATCAAAATATACCTTCAGCAGTCGGTTCCCTCCAGACTGATACTTGCCATATTTGTATTTGTCACCTATCTATTTGTATTACGACTGTACTGTACTGACTGTACTGTTTTTACTATGTATTTACAATAGAAAAGTAGTTTATGTATTCTGGTACACATAACACAAGCATAATAAGCTGGGCTTGGGACAAGAGGACGTTGTGTGAAATGTCCGTGAATATTTATTAATAAATAATGTCTTTTTTTGAATTATAGATACCAGATTGAGCGTGGTGTGATGGTTATACCTAAATCGGTCACCAAATCCAGGATCGCCAGTAACTTCGATGTACTTAACTTCAGTTTATCTAAAGAAGACATTGCTATCATTGATAGCTTTGATTGTAATGGAAGATTAGTGCCTATTGCTACGTAAGTAACCAAGATTAACTCAGTATAATTTATTAAAAATATTTAATAGGGGTCATGTTAGGGGTTTAACCTCGGAATAAAAAGATAACAAGCTGTAAACTCTTATAAACCTTTTTTTTTGTCGTAATAAATGTTATTTCAAAAGTTACAAGTGCTATCGTGTCCGCGTCCTAAGATATTGAAGGTCAAAGGTCATGTAAATTAGTTTTTCACGTATGTCTCGCTTTTTATTGCTTAAATGAGATTTGCGCTGACTTATAAAGCCATTTTAGCTTGAAGGAGTAACAAACACATAAAAAGATAATTACATATTTGTTTCAGATCTCTTGGACACAAGTACCATCCTTTTGAAAACGATGACTTCTAAATATCTCCTATTAAGTAACATTTTGTTTAAATGATGTATAAAGTATATAAATATAAAAAATAACGCATTGTTCCAATTGTTTTATTTTTTAAGGTTCTTTATCAAAAAGTGGGACATAGGTTTTCAGTAAATACCACAAAACTGGACAGCCATACCAAATGATGGGTTGACGTTTAAAATTGAGTACAAGTAACTTTAGCCTGGCTAAATCATACTTCATAGAATAATGACGTTTCACATGACATATAGCCTGTATCATAGACACATAGATGCCTATAGTAAGTTGCTTGAAGCTGTGTGATGTAGTCATAGACACTATATCTATGATTTTAGTATAAATAAATAAATATTCATGGACATTTCACACAACGTCCTCTGGTCCTAAGCTAAGCTTATGTTATGAGTACCAGAATACGGATATACTACATACACTACTTTTATATTGTAATTACATACTTATAATAGATAGAAACATCCAGACGCAGTACAAACATTTGTGACATTTAGAAAAATCAGACAAATAATTGTCGACAGCGGTAATCGAACCCGCGATCTCTTGATCGGCAGTCCAAAGTTACATGAACCACTCCACCACGAGGCTCGTCATCGTATCAATGACTGACTGACATGAATAGAGTCATCTAAAACATACGAACGTTTTATTAAAATATCTGTGAATGGCAAGTAAAGCAGTGCTTTTCTGCCTTTATGGAGCGCACGCCCCTGAGGTCTCGTGAATTTGGCATCTCCCTGGAATACTTGTGGAAGTGTTTGTGTGTATTAACTTCCATGCGTACACAGTCATGGACAACATCTAGTCTTATGTAAACCCTTATTTGTTCTGGCTCTCTTATCACCCCCTTTAGGCCTGCAGAACCGACCAGGGAACAGTATCGCCCACTTAAGGAAAGTCTGCTCAAAGATATTGTACTAAGTAAAACCACAAAATATAATACAACATTTATTTATATTACATTACATTAACAATTAGCAATAAAAAAATATATTGCTCACTCACTCACACATTATATTAATCAATTATTATCTAATACTTGCGCGACACATTTATTATTACGCTTTTATTTAGCTTCGTACGTATCTATCAATCTATGTAACTGTATCTTTGTTATTGATTATTCAGTTGGGGAGAGCACCGGAACGGTATTCCGAAGTAGTGAGTTCAGTGCTGTAAAAGTCAGCTAAGGGATATTGCACACAGATAACATCTTCTGTGAGAGATGGAAAGCTCGGAAATAAACCCTGTCCCAACACGTCTGGTCAGCGCGGCACAGTAGACCATGATCCCTCCCAAAGTGGAGGAGGCCCGTGCCCAACAGTGGGACGTAAATGGGCTGGAGAGGGGGAGAACTGAACTTTCTTGTTATAAAGACTGTGTATTATAGAATAACCATTATAATTAATATAAATGTGTACAACGAAAAGATTAGACAATTGGCATTGTTCATATTTTTTTTAAACTCTTAATTCAAAAACCATTTCGGAGAATAGAGTTTCTGATCATGGTCCATTAGTTTTTTTCGGTAAATTTGCTATATTAACGATTATTATTCCAAAAAAGCAAATGATCTCTATTTGCCCTTGAAATGAAGGACTTAAAATATTAAGGCGTTCTGAGGGATATACTACTCTGTGTTGGAGTTGAAATTGGTCTATTAGGTATATCAACTTGGCAACTTTGAAAAGATGTATTTCATCTGTCTTAAGTCTATCAGGAAAAGACAATACACAGATTGCGCATAACGATGATGTCACAACATTTAAAATAATATCTTCAAGTATTTAAAAAAAATTCTATATAGTGAATATTTCAATAATATTGAAATTAGTTGCTTAAAATAGTCTATATTTTCTAAAAAAGATTAAAAAAACAGGTTAAAAATTATGAACAATCGCAATTAATAGATATACTAAGTATGTATTTACAAAAGAAAAGTAGTATATATGTGGGATTGGCTTAAAACAATGTATGAGAAGTAAATATTGCACTTTTTTATTTAAATAGTCTTAACACACAACACAATTTTAACAACCTTTTTTCACACTTCCATAGACACTACTTCAGTGTAGAACTTAGCCACAGAGTACGTATGATATTCATAGTATTAAGTAAACACAGATAGCAAAATCTACTAATTCCTACTAAAAAAATAAAAAACAAAATTAAACTCAATAAACTAATCCACACGGCCATCCTGTTCATTCATCTGTCCCAGATGAACTTTCATCTTCTGGCGCAGTCCACGGTTTCATTAAATCTGCGGATGTTGAAGTATTAATGGGTCCTTCCCCATTTCCTACTTTCTTCACTGAGTATCGGTCATTCCTTTTCTTGGCGGTTACTTCATATGGCCCTAGAAATTTCGGGAAAAGTTTCGAGCCTTGAGAAAATTGTGTCTTTCTGATAGCAACAAGATCACCTACGTCGTAAACAACCGCTTCTTTCCTTTTCTTATTATAATATCTTACATTTTCTTCCTGTATCTTTTTAATCGATTCTTTTGCCCTTTCTCTAAGTTCCTGTCTCTTTTCATTAAAAATTTGAATATTTTCTTCTTCTAACAATTTCAGGATTTCTTCATCTTTGTCTCTAATTTTAACTCCAAATAACAGTTCAAACGGGGTCATTTGAATACTTCGTTGGTAAGTCCCATTTAAACAACGTTGCACGTTGGTTACCCTGCGGTACCATTTTGTGGGGTCATCTGCACTGAGTTTGCTCAACACGGCAATGATAATCTGATGAATACGTTCAACTTGGCCGTTCGCTCTCGGCTGTCCCGTAGTAATTGTATGATGCATTATATTTTCGCCTTTGCAATAATCTTGAAAATCATTGGAAGTAAATGCTGCGTTTCTATCGGTTATTATTCTCTCAGGTGCACCAAAAGTTTGCTGTTGTAGTCTCAGTTTATCTAGCGTCTCTTCGGTGGTTAAAGTCTTAACAGGATAAATCCAAGTGAATTTGGTGTAGGCGTCGATGACAGTTAGGATGTACTTGTAACTCTTATGTGTTGATGTCAGAGGTCCAAGATGGTCAATATGATATGTTGATAATGGCACATCACCTTTATCGATCGGGTGCAGGAAGCCTTCTTTCTTCCCTTTCTTGTTTGATATTAGGATACACTCAACACAATTATTTATTATTTTTCTAATTTTGTTAGGTAAATTGTCTATGTAATATTCTCTACTGATTAATTCTTCTGTCTTTGCAACTCCAAAGTGTCCTCTTTCGTGGTTCTTTCTTATTATTTCAAATTGCATTCTCTTCGGTACAACGATCAGTCTACTTCCGTTCTTCTCTTTGTAAAGTATGTTATTTTGTAAAATATAATCTTGATAAGGGTCTTTCTCTAAAATTTTTTTCAGTGCTTTTATGTAATCATCTTCATCTTGTGCTTTTTTAATACGTACTGTAGTTTCTGCGATCAATAAACAAATTGGGTAACGACTTAATGCATCAGCATGCTTCATTCTTGATCCTGGCCTATGTTCGATCTCGTAATCATATTCTTCAAGTAGCAGAGCCCAGCGAGCGACTCTTGGTGGTAAGTCTTTCTTTTGTAAGGTCATTGTTAACGCAGAGCAGTCTGTTACTATTTTAAAGTGTAAGCCTTGCAGATAAATTCTAAATTTCTTGATAGCCTCCACGATAGCTAGTACCTCTAAATGGTAACTATGGTAATTTCTTTGAGTCGGCGTAGTCTTTTTGCTCATATAGTGGATTGGGTGAAGTTTATCATCATTCGGACTTCTTTGTAAGAGTACGGCTCCGTATCCATCAGCACTAGCGTCGGTGTGTAATTCAGTATGGAGATTAGGACTGTAAATTTTAAGTACAGGAGAACTACACAGTATATTCTTTAATTCTTGAAAGGCTTTTTGACAGCTCTCATTAAAATTAAATGGAGTATTCTTCTTCAATAATTCGGTCATCGGCCTTGCTATAAGTGAGTAATCTTTGATAAACTTTCGGAAATATCCAGTAAGTCCTAAAAATGATTGAACTGTTTTCACATTTTCAGGTTGCCTAAACTTCGCCACAGCATTAATTTTATCCTTGGATGGTCTTACTTCATTATCGCGGATGATGTAACCGAGATACTCTATCTCCTTCTTCAAGAAATGACACTTTCTCCAGTTAAACTCTAAGCCATATTCCTGTGCTCTTTTTAGTACCTTTTTGAGCTTAATTAAACCTTCTTCTTCCGTCTTAGACGGTAGTATCAAATCATCAAGATAAGCCGTTACGGTTCCATCGGTAATTAGGTCGCTAAAGACATCATTGATAAACCTCTGGAAAACAGATGGAGCAGTACATAGTCCAAAAGGCATTTTGATAAATTCGTACTGGCCTTGAGGTGTAACAAAGGCTGTGTACTTCTGGCTGTCTTTGTGAACATTCACGTGAAAAAATCCGTTGCACAAATCCAGTGAGGTGAATACCTTGGCTTCTTTTAACTTATCTATCTGATCTTCTATCACTGGCAATGGAAATCTTTCTCTTATGACCTTTTTATTCAATTTTCGGAAATCCATACACATCCGACGTGAGCCATCTTTCTTGTGGGCCAGAACTATTTGGCATGCAAAATCAGATTTACTAGGCTTAATTATTCCTTTACCTAACCATTCTTCAATCTGTTTATTCACAATATTCATTTCCAATGGTGACAAACGTCTCGGACTTTGGAAGACAGGATCTTCATCAGATAATAAAATTCTCAGTTCTACGTTACTATTCTTTTCCTTCTCATTGGGTTTATACTCCACACACACCTTGTGAATTTCATCAGCATACTTAGAGTTTTCTATATCGTATCCTTGATTAACTTTATCTTCTTCAGCTAAAAGAGTGAGGTGTATGATTTTTTCCATAAAGACGCCATCGGGGGTAAAATGTACTTCGAAGTCTTTGAGTATTGGATTTCCAATCAGAATAGTAACAGGTATGTCGTGGTCCTTTACAACATGGAAAGTCATATCCGTATAATACTGGTCAATCTGCACCTTCGCTGTAAATATTCCTTCAGTTTCTAGTTTATTTTCTGCAATTCCCGATAAACATGTTGCTTTTGCTTGGTAGTCTTTAACTGTGTCTTTAATCTTCTTGAATTCTGATTCTGTAATAAGGTTAACGTCACTTCCGGTATCTATTAGAGTTGTAAAGTCTATTCCATCAATCTTAAGCCTTTTGTAGGGAACTTTCTCTTCCTTAATCTTTAAGTGTACTTGCTGATTTTCGTTATTTTTCTGGATATTAAGTGTTTTCTTCTGTTGGCTGTTTGTGCATTCAGTAGATTTATGGCCAAATCCATTACATTTAAAACATTTGATCCCATTTGGACACGACGGTGATTGATGACCTAAGTCACCACAGTTGAAGCATCTTTTCACATGAGGCATCTTACGTGTTGGATGATGCGCAGATGAATGACCTGTCTGGGCAGGTTTACTTGGTATCTTCTTTCTGAAGTCACTATAAATGTTTAATTTCTTCCGGAAATCTTTTATATCCGTGGCACCATATAGAATAGCCTTGTTAGTCTCCAGATCACGGATGCCATCAATTATGTACTCTATAAGCGCAGCATCCTCAACCTTGCCATGAATTGCCAACTCCTTCATGCATAGGAAATACTGTTGATACGTTTCGTCGTTCTTCATCTTACGCGCGGCAAGCTTCTTGTGTATTATTGCGCTGTTAACCTTGGGGCCAAATTCTTCTATAAGAGCCTTCTTAAAACTTAGATAGTCCTTTACTTTGCCTACAGATCTCAGGAAAAGTTTGGCAGTGCCATCCAGAAGTCGTTTAGCATAGATCAATTTCTCGATTTTAGTCCACTTCATAAGTTGAGCAGTGTCTTCAAATTCATCGAGGAATGTCTCAATGGGGTAGGTGTCGTCTCCAGTAAATATTGTCATAGACTTCTCCAAGTCTTTGAAAGAAATCTGCACATCAATATCTTCCTCATCACTTTCTTGCTCATTTCTCTTAGGCGGCATTTTGGCAGAAAAACTTGTGTTTGCTTTAGAAGAGCTTAATGAATTTCTCTTCTTAGTCGTTATACAAAACGATGACTTCTTCGTAGTCATTAAGATCAGAATAAATTAAGTCTTCAGTCTTTAAAAAATAAATTCATAAATCTTCTCATAATTCATTTTCAAAAAAAGCTACCATTTTAGTAGATTTTTTCTAGGTTGACAACATTTTCTACCATAGTGAATTAAAAAATCTTTTGTGTCGGTAATGCAGTTTACGATTTGTGGCCAACTTCACTCTTCATCGCAAACGCGCGTCGTCGGTAAAACAGGGAACTGGCGTTCACAATGGCGGCTTAAGCGAACATGAACCAGCACTTTGATTTGGATGAGTCTTCTGCTTTTTTCCGTAGATTTACTTCGAAAATTGTTTCGCATCCCGGACGAGCCCCCAAAAAGTTGTGGGATTGGCTTAAAACAATGTATGAGAAGTAAATATTGCACTTTTTTATTTAAATAGTCTTAACACACAACACAATTTTAACAACCTTTTTTCACACTTCCATAGACACTACTTCAGTGTAGAACTTAGCCACAGAGTACGTATGATATTCATAGTATTAAGTAAACACAGATAGCAAAATCTACTAATTCCTACTAAAAAAATAAAAAACAAAATTAAACTCAATAAACTAATCCACATATATATGTAGTATATCCATATTCTGGTACACATAACAACAAGTATATGAGCTCAGCTTGGGACCAGAGGACGTTGTGTGAAATGTCTGTGAATATTATTATTATTATTATTATATTGACACTATCAACTTTCATTTTTTAGTTTTTAGTTGTATATGTGGAATTGGTACCAATAACTAAAATGAAAAAAAAAACTATGTTGGGTTTATATGAATTGTCTATTTCGTTGTACACATTTATATTAATTACTAGCTGCCCCGGCAAACGTTGTTTTGCCATACAATTCTGTATAAAATAAAATTTCATCAAAATCGGTCCAGCCAATTTGTAGCCTATGTGTTATTCTGATGTATAAGCTATATTGTGGTAAAGTTTCATTCAAATCCATTCAGTAGTTTTTACGTGAAAGAGTAACAAACATCCATACATACATCCATACTTACAAACTTTCGCCTTTATAATATTAGTAGGATAATCATTATTATATAATACACAGTTTTTATAATAAGAAAGTTCAGTTAACATTGACGAAGTGTGTTATTGATAATAACAATTTAAATGAATTTTAGTTTAGTTAGAAAGAAAGAAAATAATTTTATTGGGGTAAAAAGAATTACAATGAAATAGTGGATATAAACACAGTAAAAACAAAAAGCCAGTTTACCACAATCTGGCTCCAGCTCAGCATAAAGCTGCTTATTGAGTAAACACCATAAATAATTGTACACAATGAATTAGTATCAAATGCAAAAATTTATAAATTACAGTAAATTAATGGATTATTTTTAAATAAACAAATCGCGCAAGTTTTAGATAATATGTATACCGAATTTGATAAAAAATAAAACAATAATTTTTGTATTTTTAAAATACAAAAAAATATTATAAATAAATAATTGATAAGAAAATTATTTGTTAAATTGTGATTATAAAATTATTATGTGACTTTGTAATTCATCTTTAACTAGCTGTACCGGTGTTACTCACAAACACTCTTCGTTTTTAGGGTTCCGTACCCAAAGGGTAAAAACGGGACCCTATTACTGAGACTTCGCTGTCCGTCCGTCCGTCTGTCACCAGGCTGTATCTCAAGAACGGTGATAGCTAGAGAGTTGAAATTTTCACAGATGATATATTTCTATTGCCGCTATAACAACAAATACTAAAAATAAAATAAAATAAATATTTAAGGGGGGTTCCCATACAACAAACATGATTTTTTTACCGTTTCTCGCTCGATACTAATAACGTTGCTTTATGTTGCATAGATAATGGTACGGAACCCTTCGTGCGCGAGTCCGACTCGCACTTAACCAATTTTTTTTATTATCCCGCAGGAACATTGCATTCTTTCGGGATAAAAAGTAGCCTATGTGTTATTCTGATATACAAGCTACATTATTGTAAAGTTTCATCAAAATCTATTCAGTAATTTTTGTGTGAAAGAGTAACAACACAAACTTTCAAATTTATAATATTAACTTAGGACTACGATTAAAAACCAGTAAAGTAAAACTTCCGACTCCCACACGAAGAGTTGTGTACCGTAATTATCATAATATATTCGTCATACGGAACCCTAATAACATTAAATAACGGGATTGTGTGTGAGTTGAGTGCAGTAGAATAATAATGATAAGTATTTGTTGGTATATCATCAACTGATATACAATAACTGTGAAAATTTTAACTCTCTAGCTAACACCGCTCCAGACATACCTATAGCCTGATGACAGACGGAGAAGTATCAAGAATTTTTCCATTTTACCAATTTGTTTAAAACCATAAGAAAAAATACTTACAATATTAATATAATGTCTGTGTGTCTGTTAAACATTTTTCTCAAGAATAGCTGAAGTTATATTTCGTAGCAGATGGCGATCTATAATCTCTGCCTACCCCCATGAGAAAAAGGCGTGATGTTATGATGAGCTAAAGTTATTATATCCCTGTGCTAAATAAAATATTAATAATTAATATTTTAAGATTATATTTTACAAAAAGAAATCACTTAATTAAATAAATACAAACGAAATTATAATCAAATTCGGTACAGCACTATAAAATCACATGCTCCTAATATTTGGAGCTAGTATTGATAACTGTTCCTAATACCTGCTAGATTTATGTTATTAACTGTTATTAATACCGTTACTGTTTGTACCTCTATTATTTAATGCTATAATAAAAGTTATCTTTAAAGCAAGTTTTAATAACAGTTATTAATATCCAACTTGTTTTGAGTTGGTATTATTAGTAACTGATTTTTATAACTGTTACTGTCTTAATATTGCTAATTGCTGTTAAAATCAGTTAATTATGGAAACATACAAGTAACAGTTCTTTAACAGTTACTTATCAAAATGGCTAAAATAGCCGATTCAAATACCAGTTACTTTTGTAGCTAGTAAAATAACCAATTGCATCGTTTGATTTTATTAAACAATTAACGCAAATTGATACAAGTAAATAATTTCATTGCTATTTTAACAGTTAATTCTATGTGCCAGTCATTGTTATTGATAATAAAAGTTTAGTAGTTAACAGTTATTTTCTGTCAGCAACAGTTGGGTAACAGGTATATTGTTGGTATTTTACCGCAGTAACAGTTACTTGTTGTTGTACACCGTTATTCCTAACAGTATAGTAACAGGTATATGATTAATATTTCACTGCTATTTTAACAGTTCCATGTATTTATATAATCACTGTTATTTATAACAGTTCTTTCACAATCACAGTTTAATCACTTTTTAACCTTTTACTTATTTCTTCTTGTTGTAATTCTCTCCATTCTTTCTTTGCCTTCATTCGTTTTAGTTGGCCGTCCCTGGAATATGAAAAGATCATTTATTTATTTATCAGAAATAACGTACAGTCATTATTTCGGTCCAATTGTGTTTTGTAAACAACACCGAGTGATCGATTGATCGAGTTGGTGCCACATAATACAGTACAAGAACGATAGAGTGCGTGAAACGAACACTGTGACGTCACATAAAAGGATACATCGCAAACGAATTAAGACGGCAACAAGATCTTTATTTACAATAAAATTATGGGGCCTGACTGATTTATAGTTGGAGGAATCTAATCACCCACGCTTCTATTCAGTACTCACCACTGCAAATCAACAAGTCCTCCTCTCCTGGCGATGACCGCCTTCACTCTGTTAGCGAAGTCAACAGCACTCTCATCATGTGATCTCGTCATGGCTGGTAAGTACCACACGTCACACACTATAGCCCATGATGTCATCATGTTCAATAGATAATGTAACATACCATATCTGGAACTATTCCAGAAAGCTTCACCGAAACGTGGGTCGTATCTGGAACGATATATTAATTAATAACCTCACACCACCATATTATTTATTTTGTTAACCAATATTCTGCAAACAAATCATTCATTCATTCAATAGCTAATGCTCGCGGTTTCACTTGCGTTTGAAATACCAACAATATACTTGTTACCCAACTGTTACTAACAGTGATTTATAACAAAAAATAAATGTTAAAATGACAGTCAAATACTTACTAACGATATACTTGTTACTAAACTTATTGAGCCAAACCTTCACAAATGATACAACACAGCCATTCTCTTGAACTATTCTATTTACTACAAAAACTGCATCAAAATCCGTTGGGTATTTTTGAAGATATAATGTCACATAGATAGATAGATAGATAGATAACTCTTTATTTGCACAAACACCAATTTTACACAGAATTTGAAAAGAAAATACAGTCTTAAAAGCTATTGTACAAAGGGCGGCCTTATCACTAATGTGATTTCTTCCAGGCAACCGTATAATGGATAGAATACACATAGTACACAGTAAGTAAAGACTAGGTGTTCCTGGGACTTATTATGTGTAGTATTTGGAAACACAACCTTAACAAATTATACAAAAAAGACTTCATATAAAATAAAATAAATAAATAAATATTCACGGACATTTCACACAACGTCCTCTGGTCCTGTAGCGACATCTAGTGACTAATAGCTGTCACTACATAGTACAGCACAATAACAACAGATGGCGTTAAATGTCAAAATATGACGTCACAATGAATTCTACATCGCGAAAGCAAGATTTGTATACGAGTTAAGATAGCTACAACATCTGAACATACAACAGTGGGGCGAAAGCCCTGGCCAGTGCTGATCACCTAGCCTGGCCGGAGAATTCTCCATTTGTGGTTGGAGGAGCCCGATCACCCACGCTCCTCCACAGTGGTGACCCCGACGTGATTGGAAGCAGCCTTCACTCAGAGCAGATCCAGTCATCATCGCTATCTTCGCCGCCGCCGCCATCTTCGCATCCACATCCTTACCTCATCACTCACAGCACTCAGCCAGCCAGCCAGCTCACAGTACGGCCTCTTTGGTATACCACAGCCTGCAGCCTGCACTCCAGCCTGGTATACCCTACGGCCACATCGCGTCTAGGCTTCACAGCACCCTGCACTACGGCTAACAGAGAAACTACCTCTCACCGTCTAGCAGCAGCCAGAAGCCACTACGCAGCAACCAAGTCCCGACTCACTGCGGACTTAGCGGATTACAAGCCCCGACTCACTGAGGACTTCGCCGCAGCAACTACGTCCCGACTCACTGTGGACACTTCAGTTCCGACTCACTGGAACTATACAATTCCGACTCACTGGAATACGCAACCTACTACTGATCCTGGCAAGAGCATATCTACAATCAACCACCGGTCTTGGAGGGGAGTGATGTAGCGACATCTAGTGACTAATAGCTGTCACTACATAGTACAGCACAATAACAACAGATGGCGTTAAATGTCAAAATATGACGTCACAATGAATTCTACATCGCGAAAGCAAGATTTGTATACGAGTTAAGATAGCTACAACATCTGAACATACAACAGTGGGGCGAAAGCCCTGGCCAGTGCTGATCACCTAGCCTGGCCGGAGAATTCTCCATTTGTGGTTGGAGGAGCCCGATCACCCACGCTCCTCCACAGTCCCAAGCTAAGCTTATTATGCTTGTGTTATGTGTACCAGAATACGGATAGAATACATAAACTACTTTTCTTTTGTAAATATATACTTATAATACATAGTAAACACACAGACGCAGTACAAACATTTGTATGAAAATTAAAAACATCACACAAATGATTGTCCTGAGCGGGAATCGAACCCGAGACCTCGTAAACACCTGTCCGTTATATGAACCACTAGACCCCGAAGCCCGTCAACTTCATATAAAAGAAAGAAAAGAAAACAAACAAACTCTTCAGCTTTATAATATTACTAGATATAGATTTAATAAATTGAATTATGGTGGAAAAAGTGATTACCGCAAGCGGGACTGGAACCGGGAAATATATAAACTCAATCAAGTGACGAATGTGATGGCTTTATTGATTACTGAAAAGCACGACCGCAATAAGCTCAGTTGGAAGAGCTACGGAACGGTATTCCGAGGTCGTGGGTTCAAGTCCCGCTTGCGGTAATCACTTTTTCCACCATAATTTAATTTATTAAGTAAAAGCATAGCATGTCAATTGCAAAATTAATAAATTACGTTAGATATAGATTTGTTAAGCTTTGGCGTAAATTGGAAAAGGAGCTCAGTAACTATTTTCTCTCACTTTCTCCCCAGCTCATGGTAGGGGAGCCCACGATGCTAAATGGGGATTTACTCGAGCGTCATAGAGACCTATTGAGTTGCAAAGCTTAGATGATAAGAAGAAAAAAATGTTTTGTGATTTTTCACTTTTATCGGTGGGGAAAGCGGCTATAGATTTTTAAATATGTAAAAAAAAACTGTTGCATGGACATCCTCGAGCGCGTCAGATATTGATAGCATCAATGCCCTACGTATTTTTAATAATGTACGTATGTTAATCTGATCGTTTGCATGATGCGGGTGGTTGTATTTAAGGGTTAAAAATGAAAAAAAAAAAAATTTTGTCGAGCGCGTCAGATTCACTAATCTGACGATTTCGATGGGACGCAAACTCACGGCCAGTTTTATAATGTGCAAAAAAAATTCGCCATTTTGAAATACTCAAGCGCGTCAGATTAAGATATATATGGTTCATCTTTATGTTCTAAACGTACTGTTCCATAATCTGACGATTATCTAGAGGGATTCGCCTAATCTGACAAAAAAAAATTCGAAAAACGGTTCACCTTAAAGGCCATCCCTGCAACTTCCCGCTAATTCCATTCCTGGGCGCTTAAAATTGTACTTTGAACTATATTTTGAACTCAGCGGGTCATTCCCAGTCCTCCACACCCCGTCGTCCACAGTGTGGAGGTATGGGAATAGTGTGGACGAATGGGAATAAAAAGGGTGAGGAGGGAAAGGTGCCGTTTATTCGCAGTCCTCCACACTATAGTGCAGGAGCCGACACTAGAAAAAGTTAAATTTTAAAAAGATGAGTTGGACTTCTAAATGTTTAATTAGGACTGTTTATGAGATATTAAGCCATCAAAATATATCGTAAAAAAAGTTGCAAAGTTATACTGTCGGCTTTTAAATTGTTAGATTTACCAGCTGCTCTGTGTCTAGCCAACCGGAGTCGCCGATAAGAGATAACAATAGATTTTAAGGACAATAGAGTCGTAAAATCTCATCTCCATTGAATCATAGCTAGACAAGAAGCACAATTAAAAAGCTCTTAGGAATATTTATGAGTATGTTGTAAAGATAAATCATACAAATTTTTAGACAAGTATAAAATATTATTTCTATTACAGCGTGATTTGAGAAAAATAAAATTGAAGCGACTATATTCAATACTAAAAGAAAGTTAGTAACTTCAACGTTTCCTTGTGTACCAAATACTTACACCTCAAAAGTAAATAGTTTGAAGAACGAAAACATTAACGAAAGTATTTACACTTTCAAATTATTGTCCATTATGTGATAAAACTATTCTGTGATACAAATTATCTTAGATCATAATATTTACTTTCTTTTTAATTGTTGTAAATTATAAATGATCACGCTGTAATAGAAATAATATTTTATACTTGTCTAAAAATTTGTATGATTTATCTTTACAACATACTCATAAATATTCCTAAGAGCTTTTTAATTGTGCTTCTTGTCTAGCTATGATTCAATGGAGATGAGATTTTACGACTCTATTGTCCTTAAAATCTATTGTTATATCTTATCGGCGACTCCGGTTGGCTAGACACAGAGCAGCTGGTAAATCTAACAATTTAAAAGCCGACAGTGTAACTTTGCAACCTTTTTTACGATATATTTTGATGGCTTAATATCTCATAAACAGTCCTAATTAAACATTTAGAAGTCCAACTCAAACAAACCCAAATGTAGGCATCACGCAGCTGCACGCATTTAACTTTATCGACGAATTTTTGTTATTTCGGCTTGCGGAAATTGTCAGATTATATATTTTTCATTATTCTTGAATTATTACCTTCAAAATAAAAAAAATTTAGCTACGCTCGAGAATGTCGAGATGACGTTTTTTTTTTACAACTTTGTTGCCCTCCCCTTTTTTTACGTCACTCTCAAATTGTCAGATTAGTGGAATATACACTTTTTAGGATGTAATTAACTCACCCTACCTTAATCTGACGCGCTCGAGAATTTCTGATGGTCAATTTTTTTTTACTAATCTGATCCTGTATCTTTCACGGGCGGCCTTATATATGGGTCTCATGTTTTGTGGAGGTACTTAACCGGGTACAAGGTATCCTCCTGTATATTAATCTGACGCGCTTTAGTAAATCCCGAAATCCCCTCTTCGGCTCCCCTACTATCAAGGGATAATGTTTTACTATACCACACGCTAACCAGGCGTGTTGGTACAGAGTTTATTATCATTACCGTCTCTCACAGAAGATGTTATCTGTGTACAATTTCCCTTAGCTGACTTTTACAGCATCCTGCGGAGGAAAGGGGTGGGTGACACTTGTATTCTTAATGCGTCACCACACGGAATATCTAGTTAGTAGGTACAACTAGTTGTGTATAAACTTACTTAATAGCAACAGGGTAGATAGTACCACCCACTTCAAAACTACCCTTCTTGAATTGCATAACTGATGTATTGTTGATACATGTACCTTCAGGAAATATTAAAATAGGTGGATTGTCTTGTACCGATATGTGCTCTTTTAACCTGAAATTATGAAATATAAATATTAGAAATAAAAACGCATGTTTGTAAAAAAAAAGACGTGTGTCACCCGGTGACTGCCGCGGTAAAGCTATTGCATAGTATTTTTTTACCAACTTATGTAATTATAATTATTTATTTATTTTATTTATGCAATAATCTAAAGATCATAAACTAAAATAAGATTAATAATCCTTATTTACTGATGCTTACATCTGTCCATTGTTTATGGTAATTATGATAAAATAGCGATTGTCAATCAAATAAAAACTAACGCCAAAACTGACATGAGTCACCATCGCGAACAGAGAAACGGCGTTACTACGCAGTAGCGCCGTGTGTAGTATTTTTTAGTTACGCTATCTTTGTTACGGAATTTATATTTCGAATTTTGTGCATTTAGTCTCCACGCTCGAGGGCCGCGATAGAAGCTATGCAATAGCTTAAAAATGGCCTTAAAATTGTTCCTAATTAAACTTCCCTATAATAAATTATACCCAACAAGGAGGAGTGACGACATCGTCAAATACGCCGGGGGCCGCTGGATGCAGTTAGCGCAGGACCGCGCGTTGTGGCTTTCTATGGGGGAGGCCTATGTCCAGCAGTGGACTGAGAAAGGTTGATGGATGGATGATAATAAATTATATTGGAAAAAATGATCACCATGAGCGAGACTTGAACGCGCGACCTCGGAATACTGTTCCGTCGCTCAGCCAACTGAGCTACCATGGCACCTGCACATGATAATCAAATCTTCCACTACAATATTCTCAATTAGTTAAACATCGCATCGATGTTTTTGTACAACGCCATTTATCGAGCAGTTTAAACAAATTCGATAAAACAATAAAAACTCAAACAGAATCAACGTAAATACATCACCTGTGAACATTTCAAATCTAGATTTCACTGTTCCAGAGATACAGCCTGGTGACAGACAGCAGCGAGGTCTTAAAAATAGGGTCTCCTTTTTCCTACGTACGGAACCCTAAGAACTAAAGAAAATTAACAATAAATACAATTTACCTCCTGGCTACCGCGTGCCTGTCTTTCACTTCTGACCTCTCAAACCAAATGTGGGGCGAAGCCCTTGCTAATGCTCTTTGGAGTAATCCCAAGAACCCATTGTGACGTTGACCTATCTGTAATATATTAAATTTAACATTTAAGATTTGATTTAAATCAGGTTTACACTTTACAAAGATGAAAATGAAAGAAAGAAAGTGAACCAACTATAGAAATGAAATAATTGGGTATTTTTCTAAAAAAAAGGTTATTTTGCTGCCTTTGAAATTTCAAGGTTTTCCTCGATTTCTCAGGAGATAACTATCAGATCCTGACCTGGTGCCAAAGGGACCACACGGGATCTACCGTGCTGTAAAAGTCAGTTAAGGAATATTGTACACAGATAACATCCTCTGTGAGAGACGGAAAACTTGAAAATAAACCCTGTGCCAAAACGACTGGTCAACGTGGTAGTAGACCAAAAACTATCATAAAGTGTAGAAAACCCATGGCCAACAGAGGGACGTTGATAGGCTGGAGAGGGATATTATTTAAGGGTTGTGTTTATTTAAGGGTTAAAACTTAAATAAATTAGGCATATATCCAACAATAGGTTTCTTTTGTAAATACATACAATTACGCCTTTATCCTATCGGGGTAGGCAGAGACTATAACTGTAAATTATATAAAGAAAATTTATTTATTCTCTAATTTATATTTATATAACATGCTTATATCCCAACATATAATCAAATATATCTACAAGCACATACCCATGCATTTAATACACACTCAAGCTTAACCCATGATTTAAGAAAATTACATTTAGTAATTAAATACTCCTTTTTAATCTTTATTAAAAACTACTAAAAATAAAAATAAATTGAAAATTTTAATTTCGAAATCAAATTTTGAGTTACAATTTTGAAAAAAAAAACACATGATAATTGCTTGACTAAAATAAATTACCACAATTTTTATTGACAAAAACGCAATGACTGCTAGCCATTTTAATAAGAAGAGTAATATATTTTTTGCAAATATGCAGAGTCCACGGGAATTTTAATACGGAAACTATTTTTTGTCAAATACACAAAGTCTATGAGTAGTTTTCATAAGAACAATTTTTTTGGTAAATACGCAAAGTCCACGGTCCATTTTAATAAAAAAAAACTACTTACCAATGAATAACAGTTGTCGCACATTAAGACAAGTGCGTCAATAGGACTTGTATGATTAGCTACACATATCCCACGTTTGGGCTTATTATGCGTATCGTGGGATGTTATAACAGCCGATATACACCTTGATAAAAAGTTGAAGCACATCAGCGACATTACATAGTTGACCCGTTGTTTTGTCTTCCCCTCAGGGAGGAACCCCACACATGCCGTGCAGACAATTAACCACCATACCTATGACAACGACATGATGATGAAATCACCAAAACATTAATAAATCTATCGATACTTTGAAGGTAGAAGTGAAAGTAAAAATGTGGGTAGGCTAAGAATTTTAAACAATTTTTGTGTTACACTATAAATTAAGAACGGCTGTACCGATTTAGCTGAAAATTGATAGGACGGTAGCTTAGGACTAGGAGACAGATGCTATTTTTATCCTTAGGATTATTTTAATATTGATTTTTTTCACTAAAAGGACGTTACAGTCTGCAGGCTATAGACAATGTTAGTATAAAAATGGACAAAGAGAAGTATCGATAGATATTTTTATCCCTTTAATACACATATAGACATAACATTATTAAAATATACAATCACATATAACATACACAAATGATTGGTTAAACACAAAATATAACACCATGTTTATTTATACAGGGTTGTAGATAAACGCTTCCGAAGATTTAATAGGGTCAAAGAATATAAACACGATATCATTAAAAAAGGGAAGTGCGTCACGCATTCAATAGATGGCGTAAATACAAATTACATAAATGTCGTAAGCAAAATACCGCAATAAAATAATTAATACGAGAAAACATCCCGACAGCTCAAAGGTTCAGGTTCAAATGGTGATAACCACTTTCACTACTTTATTTATTTAAAAACTTTTAGCACAATATTGTACATGAGGCGGACTTAAAACCATCATCTACCAGTCATTGCTTTAATTGATATGTTAAAAAAAAGTTTAGGTAATTAGTAGTCAATTGTCGCGGGAATTCAAAATTATATATGCTACTCGCTCCACGATTAATTCCAATAAAAGCGAGCGGTGTTTGACCTAGCGAGAAACAATTGAGTCAACAGTTTTTAAAGAAAATCGTAAAATAGACATTAGGATTCCTCAGTTTTCGGAAGCGATTACAATCCACCCTACATAATGACAATATGCATACGTTTATAATATAAATATATGCAGCAGGCAATTACAATAACATTACCCGACATTTAAAAAAATCAACAATTCCAACAGTACAATCTCATAATTTCCAACAGCTATATCGAAATTTCCAACAGTACTACAACGAATTCACCAACAGTACTGTTAAAATTTCAAACAGTACAAAATTTTGAAAAAAAAAACCCACGCCAAACTTCTCGTAAAAAAAATTCCAATCCATAATAATCCTTGTATTACGAAATCTGAGACAGTACAACGCCCAAAAAATTCCCAAATTTTCCGACATTAAATCCCGCAATACATTCTCCAACCCAACAGTATGGAAATTTCCAATATTTACAATTCGGAAATTCCAACAATTCCCATTATTTTGACATTAAATACCAGTGAGAAACACGTGTTGTTGCTTAATAATGCCACATCGAGAACACTGGTATGATTCGCCACGCAGAAGCCGTTACATTTCGGCGCATACTCCTCATCATGGAAAGTAGCCACTAAGGATATGCTCCGGAGAAGTATTCTAAAGACCACCATGTATGAAATTCTGCCGAGGTGTCCTCTAAGACGTTCGAAAGGTATTGCGCTGACAACCCAAGTGCTAAACAGCATACAGCTTACCTATGATCGATATAATATTTAATTTTGTGTAATGGTATAGTGTAGTTTATTGTGGTATAATAAAACTATAAGTGGTGTGGGTATATTGTAAGTGGTATAGGTAGTAACCTATTGACAACTGTAACTTAGAAGAATAATTATTACAAATACTGTCTTTGGTTAATACAAATTATACTATGTATGTAATAATAGCAACAATGATACTAAATTAAGGTACGGTAAGGTACTAAATTAAGTCTGTACGTACTGTAAGTACGAGAAGTACCCATGTTGTACGTAGCAAAAGGTATAAATAGGAACAATAGATAATTAAATATCCGTGTATTTTGTAAGTGAGATAGGTGGGTTCACCTATTATCTACGTAAGTGTGCGTTTACTATAAACCGTATGGGCATTTCCGTAAAGGGGTATATCGCATAAATTAATCTCACTTAATATTTGTGTATGAATAAAACTTTATTATACTTATTACGTGCTGCAATAAAATTTATATAAGTGGTATGGGTATTTTTATAAAGGGGTATATTATAAAACATTAGTTTAACTATATTACTAGTATAGCTGAAATAAAACTTATGTAAGTAGTGTGGGTTTATTATAAGTGGTATAGGTAGTTATGTAAGTTGGGTACACTATATGACATTCTCTCACTCATTACTCGCGTAAGTGTAATAAAACTCACCCCAATGATAAATATCATGATTCTTAGCGGTAGTAAGAACATGTATCTAACAAAGAAACCCATTGCCCATATGATTGTCAATCGCCATGTTAAAAACTCGTACTGTCTGTAAAGAAAAGAGAGAAAAATATATATTTTCGAAGTGTTAAACCAAAATAAACCATGAAAATAAATTCTCCGTGTGGCGACGGAGTGAGAATACCATAGTGTCACCACCCCATCTCCTCCCAAGGGTGCTGTAAAAGTCAGCTAAGGGATATTGCACACAGATAACATCCTCTGTGAGAGACGGAAAACTCGAAAATAAACCCTGTGCCAACACGCCTGGTCAGCGCGGCACAGTAGACCATAATCCCTCCCAAAGTGGAGGAGGCTCGTGCCCAACAGTGGGACATAAATGAGCTAGAGCGAGAGAGAGAGAGAAGCCAAAATAATAAGTGCTCGGTATTTTCCTTTAGTATTTATTTTTGCATGATTTTATATATAACTAATACATTATTATTAAAAAAATTATTTAACTGACTTTATGAGATCACCTCGGTAGTCTACTCTTTAATCATTTAGATACATAATATGTCAAAACAATGTGTATGCCTTTGAAATTTAAGAAATTTTCCTCGATTTCTTAGGAGATAACCTGACGTGGTGTTAATGGAACCATACGGGAAGCACCAGTTTTCGAATAAAAAGAATCTTTAAAATCGCTTCGCCCAGTTCAGTTATGAGGTAACAAAAAAATGCAGACGAATTGAGAACCTCCTCCTTCTTTTTAACACGCTTATATTAGTTCGGTATGTATCTATCAATGTATTAATCTGTGTAACGGAATCTTTGAAAGTAATTTTAACCCACTTGCAGTAGTTGGATTGATCTGAAATTTTGCACATAATCTAGGACCGACGACAATGCAATAATTTAAAAAAATTGGTCAAGTGCGAGTCGGACTCGCGCACGAAGGGTTCCGTACCATTATATATGCAACATAAGGCAACGTTATTAGTATCGAGCCAGAAACGGTAAAAAAATCATGTTTGTTGTATGGGAGCCCCCCTTAAATTGTATTTGTTGTTATAGCGGCAATAGAAATACATCATCTGTGAAAATTGCAACTGTCTAGCTATCACCGTTCTTGAGATACAGCCTGGTGACAGACAGACGGACGGACGGACGGACGGACGGACGGACAGCGAAGTCTCAGTTATAGGGTCCCGTTTTTACCCTTTGGGTACGGAACCCTAAAAATATTCAGGATTTTCAAGCGTGTTTTTTAGTTTTTGAACTAAGTAGATTTTTGAAGTGGGTTAAAGTAAAATACAAATATAACTTCCACAAGATCGTTATGGAGACAAATCATAAATAGTATGACATAAAGTGCAAACATTTATATCTATGTATGTGTACTAACATTTCATTGTTTCCATGTAGTCTAGAAACAAAACAACAACTTTGAAATAACATTACATCTATACATTTAAAAAATAATTAGCTCTACCCCGCGACTTTATATGGGAAGAATTTAGAAAATTTACTCCATTTTTGCAACATTTTTCACTGATGCTTCGCTCCTATTAGTCGCAGCGTAATGTTATATAGCCTTCCTCGATAAGTGTACTATCTAACACTGAAGTAATTTTTCTAATCGGACTAGTGGTTCCTGAGATTAGCGCTTTCAAACAAACAAACAAACAAACTGTGTATGGGCCTTCTCCACTTAAGTAGAGTATTCACGATGACACAAACCTCTACTAGATGGCGTTAGCATCGATTTAGAAGTCGCAAATCGTTTTGTTACCACTAGAAATCACCGTGTATCTTTTTAAAATAGGTGTGTTTAAGTTTGTTAGAATACAATATGGATGTAAAGCTGTTTGTTGCTCTTTCACTCATAAACTACTGGAAAGATTTGAATGAAACTTTGCAGTTATATAGCCCTTAGATCGTAATAACACATACGCCATTAATCATCACGATGAAAGCGCAAGGAGCGAAGCAGTAATTAAAAAGGCAGAGGAGCCGCGGGCATAAGCTGCTTTAAAAAATTCTGAAACGCCTACCTGTTAGTTCTCGTAAGAAGGTTCCAACTCCTCAACTCCTCAGCCTCGAAGACTGACGTCACTTGGTCCTCAATGATGGACTCCATACCAGCCTTGACCAGGTCCAGACAATGGGACAGGTGGAAGTCTACTTTGTTCTGGAAAATAACAAATATTTACTGCATTTAATGTATTCCACCTATCAGCTCCACTGGATCCACTGCTGGACTTAGCTCTCAGTCATCATCATAATCAAACTAGACAAAACAAGTCAAGTACGAGTTGGACTCGCACACGATGGGTTCCGTACCGCTATTATCACAATATTTTCGTAAAATTTCCGACCCCAAATAACGGGATAATGGCAGGAAAATGATGATGAGTTTTTTCTGTTAAAACATTAACTGATATACATAAACTGTGAAATTTTAACCCTCTAGCTATTAGGTACCATTCCAGAGATAGAACCTGGTGACAGATGGAAGGATGGACAGCGAAGTCTCAGTAATAAACCGAAGTAGCGATGTCTCAGTCCACCAATTCGTTCGTCAGTTGGACACCAGGCTGTATCTCATAAACGGTGATAGCTAGAAAGTTATATACAAGCTACACTTACTTCTCCCTTCGCCTGCTCAGTCCTATCCCCATTGTGGACCCTCTCCTGACTGGAACTCCTCTTATAGTTCAATTCTGGTGACGGTCCTAATATCTCGTGACGTTCTATCACTGTCATTTTTGTACCTAGAGACAGAGATAAAAAATATTGTCAAACTGGACGTTTGGATCTGTCTGGAGCTTCGTTCACCTCATTATAACGTCCCACTGTTGGTCACAGGCCTCTTGTACTTCGGCAGGGTTCTTCCTTATCTAGTTATACCACTACTTATGGTCAATTTTGAAATATTGCACTCACTAATGTAAATCGATTCAGTAGTATGACCACACAGTTATTGTCCGTGTGGTGACGGATTAAGAATACAAGTGTCACCACCCTTTTTCCTTCCCAGGATGCTATAAAAGTCAGCTTAGTGATATTGTACACAGATAACATCCTATGTGAAAACTCTAAAATAAACCCTGTGCCAACCAACACGCCTGGCTGGTCTGCGCGGCATCTTAGACCATAATCCCTTCCAAAATGGAGGAGGCCCGTGCCCAACAGTGGGACGTTAAAAAGGACTGGAAAGAGAGAGAGAGTTATGACAAGACAGACAGATTAATATCCGCATATTTTATAAAAATCCAAGTATAAGTGAAAGAGTTATGACGTAATAACAAAACAAAAATATAGTTTCTTATATACATCTTATTACATAAATATTGTTAGGTAATATTGTAACCAATTATGATGCGTCAAACACCAAACTAACTTCATTATAACCGAGTATTTTTTTTAACCGACGTCATATTATGCCTTTGAAATTTGAGGATTTTCCTTGATTTCTCAAGAGATAACCATCAGATCTTGACCTGGTGCTAATGGGACCAAACGGGAACCACCAGCATTAAAATCGCTTCTCGCAGTTAAAAGTTATGTGTTAACATATAAAAAAATACATACAGACGAATTGAGAACCTCCTGCTTTTTTTAAGCCGGTTAAAAATGAACACGATTATGACGTTATCGTCATTCTCCGGTCCTCATCCCATTATTCAGGGTCTACGCAACAGGAGGGCTTGTTTAAGTGGTATAGCCGTTTGGCTGACGGCAATCCTCCTGGGGTATATGCGCAGGTGTCATGCGACGTGGTTCCTTCAGTCGGTTCTTATGTCCCCGCGGGCAAGTCATGCAGATATTTGTTTTTTTTTGTCTGTCATGCCACGAACATAATAAGATAACCATGCTAATTATACGAGCGTGCGCAAAAATTCAAACTCTTCCGACATTTAAAAAAATGGGAAAATTACTTACAAATATTTCGTTGCACACATTTATATTAATTAAAATCGTTCATTTATAATACACAAATAAAAATTTCAGTTAACATTAACGAGTTGTGTTATTGATACTAACAATTTAAATGTACTTTAGTTTAGTTTAGTTGTACACGTAGAATTAGTACCATTATTTATTTATTTTCATATTATACACTTGAGTTATTCCGTTTTGAAGATGAAACAAAAAAATACATAATTGTTTATTTCCTTACAATGTGTTACGAGTCACAATAAAAAAAATATACATCATAAATTGTGTGCACATCACAGATTACTCCCGATTGATATCGCATGCAAAACGATTAACGCCTTAAGAGTATTAACATGAGCTGTTACATACGCTGTTTGCTTTGACAAAAATACTGCTGCGTTAGTGGTAACTAAGGTCACAGATATATCAGATGTATAGTCTATGGCTGCAGCAATCAATCGGCTTGAAACCATAGACTTAGGATATAGATCTAGACGTAACACTCGGTCGAACAAATCTGGCCTGCTGCTTTTTTTAGTTGAACACATTAAGAAAAATAAATGACAAAGAGGCTATTTAGTAGCCTTTCTAACTCTTTCTTTTTGAGCTGGAGTAAAAGATAAAGCAAGGCTACTATTTACTGTTTTACTTTTAAACCATAAACGGGGCGGCCCTGCCTTGAAACAAATCTATGGTCCCGAGTTGTTACTCCCTATTTATAACCTTCTTGGGCTAAAGTCACTTGTCCTCAATTTCAACCCATCTGGTATATTATTATCTGTGGCTAAGGTAATGCACACAAACACTATAGCGTCATTCCATCGCATCGTCGTGTGATTTTGCTACGATCAATGAAAACGCATTATTCTATACCGCAGAACCGTTAGTGCGTTTCTCTCTCTCCAGCCTAACGTCCAACTGTTGGGTACGGGCCTTCTAAGCTTTGGGAAGGATTACAGTTAAAGTGACGACGCTGACCAGGCGTGTTGGTATAGGTGGACTTCATACACTAATAATGTTTCATATGACGTAAAGCCTGTATCAGAGATACATAGATACATATTTCATGCACATAGATATTTATGTAGCTTCAAGTCGAGTGAGTGATATAGCCAGAGAGACACAATCTAGAAAATCGGTGATTACGCAATAATAAAATTAACCTATTGTGTGCCACGGCCACTTATATGCAGTTTCACAATTTCCTTACGACATTAAGATAATTTCATGTAATGCATACCGCATTAAATAAGTGTGGAACACGTACAAGAGTTCGTACATTTGGCAAATGTATTTACAAGAGATGGAAACGTTGATGCTGATGTGGAAAGAAGGGTGTTAGCGGGAAATAAGCTGAATGGAGCCTTGCATGCTATTGTGGCTAACTAACCGATTACTGAAAAGGCTCGTCTGGCGATCCACAATGGCGTGTTGTTGCCCACGCTTATGTATGAAAGCGAATATTGGGTGTTGCAGAAGAAGCACGAAAGTAGAATAAATGCTGTAGAGATGCGCTCTTTGAGAAGTATCTGTGGTATGACTATGAAAGATAGATTAAGAAATAAAGTCGTAAGAGAACGTTGCGGTCAGAAAGAGGATGTAGTGACTAAGGTGGAGAAAAGTATGCTTAGGTGGTTTGGCCATGTGGAGAGGATGGATGATAGTCGATTAACGAAAGGCATATACACGGCATATACTCTGCTGTCATCACAGGTATACTTCAAAAGGGTCAAGTGCGTAGCACTTACAACCGTCGCGTCGGGCATGTATGACAAGATGTATGTGTGTGGAAGAAGCCAAGGAAGTATGTTTGGATCGTAGCAGATGGCGCTTTATAGTCTCTGCCTGCCCCCATGGGAAAAAGGCGTAATGTTATGATGATGATGATGAAGCATACCGCATTAAAAGCGCAATGTTCTGTTTTGTGCGGTACCCTAAAATCTTACTTAAAATCATTATACTATCATTAATATCTCATTATGAATGTTTTTAAAAGAAATACTAATTAAGTATTTAAAAATGTTCTTAACATAAAAAAAGGTAAAACGGAACCTGAGACTGTACCGTCTGTCACCAGGCTGTATCTCATGAACAGTGATAGTTAGACAGTTGTAATGTTCACATATGATGATCTGTTGATGATATAACAACAAATAATAAAAACAACAATACAATAAATATTTAAGTGTACTCACATACAACAAACGTTTACAGTTTAACTTGATGACCATAATAACACATAAAATGACTATTTTTTAATAAATAGAGTGGTTCAAGAGAATGGCTTTTTGTATAATTTTTTTATAAGGTATTTTTTTATTTGAATGAAAGGAAATGAAAAAAAAAATCCATGTAGTTTCTTGTCTGTTCTTCTCCATAGGATTCGCGTTTGGAACAGACGCCTAGTTTCTGGCGTTTCAAGAGAGCTAGTAAAACATGCCAACTTGAAATAAAAAAAAAATTGACTTTGAAATTTTTTAAATTCCACGCGTACAAAGTTATGGTCAACGGCTTGTCTAAGTAAGTTATTATAATTCATAACACGGAATGTCCTCTGGTCTGTAACTAAGCATAAAACTTGTGATATATGTATACTATATTATACGTGTATTATGTATGCAACTTCTATAATATGCAATAATTTCATTACTTTTAACTTGAAACTGTTGCATCATTTCCTATTGAGACATAAAATTATAATTAATTCATTATAATTCATGGACATTATAACAATGTCCTCTGGTCACAAACTAAGCTTATTGCTTTGTATTATGGATAATTTGGTTTATAATAAGTAATTATTTTTAGATAGCATTTATGCTAATATTAAAAAAGTTGAAGAGTTTGTTTGTTTGTTTAAACTCGCTTATCTCAGAAACCACTGGTCCGATTCGAAAAATTATTTCAGTGTTGGATAGTACATTTATTGCGGAAGGCTATGAGCTATAAGATAATCACACATCAGCATCACACTGCAACTAATAGGAGCGAAACATCAGTTTAAAATGTCGCAAAAACGGGAACAATTCTCTAAATTCCACGCGTACGGAGTCGCGGGTAATATGTGTTGTATCCGTATTTTGGTACACATAACACAGCAAATAAGCTTAGCTTGGGACCAGACGATGATGTCTAATAGTAAGCGCAAATACAAGTTACAGTTCGTGATAATTTGTGAAATTAAATAGAATAATAACATTTAATTAGTTTTTTTGTAACGAACGATTGGTTGTACAAGGTCGCGTAGAGGGAAAGCGGTCACGTGGACGATCCCCTACAAGATGGCTAGACCTCATAAAATCAGTCACGCATTGCCCTGCTGCAGAATGCTCGCGAAATGCCTCTAACAGAGACAGATGGAGACAAATTGTGAAGGCAACGACTAAGTTGCTAAACAGTCCATAACCACGACCACTCTACAAAAGAGTGTCCGACTGAGAAGAAGAAGAAGTTTTTTTTATATAGAAAATTTTCCCTGTTTTTGCAACATTTTTTTAACTGATGCTTCGCTCCTATTGGTCGCAGCGTGATGTTACCTAGCCTATAACCTTCCTCTACAAATTAACTATCCAACACAAAAATAATTTTTATTTTAAACTGGTAGTTCCTGAGATTTGCGCGTTTAAACAAACAATCACTTCAGCTTTCTAATATTAGTAAGTATATATTGAATTTTTCAGTATTCACGTGTCCTCAAAATTGAACGCGTATTACCTATCTGGCAAATCTGTGGTTTATTACTATATGATAATCATAAAGCTCATCATGTCACGTCATTTAGTCATAAATATTAACGCACCGTTCATACTGCCATTTTCTTTGATAATAGCTGAAGGTGGCTTATCATCAGGTATGGGAGGGTCTTCATCTTCCTCATCAGAACTGTCCCTCCGAGCCACCTTCTCTGCAACCTCGATATGCTGTCTGCCATACTGGAAACAAGAAGATGCTTAACTTTATACCATTACTAGCTGTTGCTGTTTGTTGTATTATTATGTCGAGGAAAAGATTTTGGATTTCGTAGCAAAGGGTAATACGAGACCCCATTAACTACTAACGGTCTTATTCATAATGACGTATCGGAGGTTTATACGGAGATTTTATCGGAGAGTTTTGACAATTTACGCGAACCGATTTTAGCGAACTTTTAAACCTGCGATAAGTCATTAGGAATAAGGCGGTTAGACTTTACCCCCATCCATCCGTCTGTCTGTCACCAGGCTGTATCTCTGGAACGGTGATAGCTAAAGAGTTGAACATTCATAGTTTATGTATATCAGTTGATGCTATAAGCAAAGTATGACGGGCCATGCTGTTTAGTGGTTCATAAAACAGACTGACGTTCACGAGATCGCAGGGTCGATTCACGCACACGGTAACATTGTTTGTTTGATATTTATGTTGGTCATACAAATATTTGTACTGCGCCAAAAGAAAAGTAGTTTTGGTACATATAACACAAGCATATAATATGCTTAGCTTAGGACCAGAGGACGAAGTGTGTCCAAGAATATTTATTTAATTAAATTCTTTCACCATAATGTTATGCTTATGATATCCTACTTATCACAATTATCTATAAACAAGTTACATAATTAATTGCTAATCTATCCAACTGTTGCTAAATGACACCGCAAGTATTTAATCTTTAATATAAATAACAAGAGCTTATCTATCTCAGATAGCAGACAGATAAACATACGGATCTTTGGAATAATTATAATTCTAAAGTCTATCTTTATGGTCAATGTAACATTAAATATCAAATATGGGTATATCCTTTTTTGTTTCTTTTGCAGGTCAAAATGTTCTTAACCGCACATCCCACTGTCCGGAGGCAACAGTGAGACCCAAATAGACAAAATAGATAGAACAAAGACCCGCCGAGCACCTACTCCCGCCAGCTGGTGCGCGGACAGCGGAACTACGCAAGCTTCTCACGGGCGACGGTCGTCCGGGCGCACTGGGACGTCACTCACCCCCTCGCGCGGTGTGCCTTAACGCGGGTGGACGGATATTAGTCAAATATGGGTAAAACCTTTAACAACTGACCGTCGAAGACACTTTACAGCTCAGTCTCACCCGTGACCATGGTGACTGCAAAGTTAACGATACGTCGGGCTAAATTTGAAAACAAACACGCGTCGGTCAAGAGCGTGGTAAACTCGCACACTCAGGGCAGGGTTCCGCTCCTAAACCGACTACATTCAAATAATCAGCTAATTAAACTTAAACCAACTCACCAACTAAATTTTGTAGTTGAAATATAGGGAATTGCTTACCTTTCAACTACTTTATAAGTTGGTATTAGTATAAACACTTTTTCTTGTGATGTGATGACAAATTACAAATTTTGGGTTAATTCCTATATCAGCACTATATAGACTTGGTCTATCCCAAATTTCAAATCTCTAGGGCAACGGGAAGTAACCTGTGAATTTTGATTCCCTAGCATAAGTCGAAAATTCTTAACAAATGGTCGTAATTCGGTTATTTCTTTTATGTGCGTAGATGTAAAAGGTTGATTGTACTTTTTGCATCAAGGGACCGCATAGATTTACATATCGTATGAGTTTCAAGTTGATACCTTCAGCCGATGCTGAGTAAAAAATGTTTGACGGACGGACAGACAGACAGACGGATACCGTAGTGAGACTATAAGGGTTTTAACGAATCCCTGAAACACGCTTGAAAATCCTAAATATTTTTTTTTATTATTGTATTGTCATCAGTCTTTATTATGTGTGCAAAATTTCAGATCGATCCGCTTACTGTAAGTGGGTGAAAATCACTTACAAAGATTGCGTTACATAGATGAATACCTTGATAGATACGTTCCGAACTAATATAAGCGTGTTAAAAAGTGGTTTTATTTTAATAAATAAGTCGCGGAAATGTTAGTGCTAATCATGATATAATTGTAATTATCATGCTAAAGGATAGTATTAATAGAAGCTGTGAAGTAGTGTGAAGTAGGTTAAGATCGTAGCAGATGTCGCTCTAGTCTCTGCCTACCCCAGAAAAAAGGGATAAGGCGTGATTTTATGATGATGATAACGGTCAAGTACGAGTTGGACTCGCTCACGAAGAGATCTGTACGACCACAAATCAACCGCAAATTACAGGACACCAAATAACGGTATAAGGGCAGGATAGTGATGATGATGAGTATTTGTTGTTATAGCATCAACTGATATACATAAACTGTGAAGATTTCAGCTCTCTCTCTCTCTCTAGCTATCACCGTTTCAGAGATACAGCCTGGTGTCAGATGGACAGCGAAGTCTCAAGTACTAGGGTCCCTGAACCCTAATAATACATTTTTATTAGTCGTAGCAAAATCCCACGCCGCGTTCTTATACATCATTACCTATCCGAAAATAGCGCAAATGTTCGGTATGAAAGAAGAAAGAAAGAAATTTAATTTATTTGTTCTTATCACTTCAACATTAGATTAATATGGCTTACACAATAAATTTATTTTATAAAAACAAAATGGTTGTAGCTCTGCATAAGCCCTTCATTAACATGAAGAAGCGCTGATATTCTGCTAGAACCCCGAGCGCCGTCACGTATGCATGTCTTGTATGCGAAATCTATTACTGTTGATCTGTGTTCTGACCCTAAGCACGTGTATAAACACGTCTTAGACACGTGCCCTTATATCAATGGCCTTAGTGCTCTCTTGATAAACTAATGCAGCGGCCCACTTGGTTAATTAGTTAACTAATTAAATAATACTTCCTATGTTTGAAATGTACTTGTGATGGAGAATAAGACGTGTTTTCATATACTTTTACCGGCACCACAAAAGCCATAACAATATATATTAATATAGCGAGAAAGGGACAGATGTATATATATTGACGAGCGTCATGGTTGAGTGGTTCATGTAACGGACTGCTGTTCACGAAGTCGCGGGTTTGATACACGTATAGAACAATTCCTTTGTGTCTTATTTATGTGAAAGTCTCCATGCAGCGGCGTGCACTGGAATGTAACTGAGGGTAGGCAGTCACAAAAACTTTTTCTTTTATAGATTTTTAGCATAGCCACGCGACGGATCTCTAAGTCGGAAACCATGCCAATAGAACAAATTTAAATCTGAATATCCCGAATCAGTCCACACTGTACTAGAATTACTAAACAATAACTACGTACGTACATACATACGTACATGTACGTACGTACATACGTTTCATAACTTTTAACATGAAATTTTCGAGGTACAATACCTTTTTGCTGGCTTAGTTGTCGTAACTCGGGTACACAGAATCTTTTTACTGAAAGACATTTCTGAGAACTTGTTATTTTTAATTTTTAACAAACACACACTATCAACACACATTTCACAATCAAATAACATTTTAAAATCAACAAACGAAAATCCATACAATTATTAAATTATAGAAACTCAATATTAAACAGTTCAATGAATCACACGAAAAAATAAAATGGCCTCCGTCGAACCAAAATATTTCTGCTATTTAAATAAATAAAACCTTACTAAACAAAAATGCTTACGTGATTTATTAGACTTCCGACTATTATATTTATTCGGATTATAATAGGTAACGAACGAACGCCGAATACTCGCGGAAACATCCGATCGCCAAAGCATACGGCAGGAGTTCCGTTTCAAGGCGTCTTCAATATGCAAGCCTGTGTGCGTTTGCGAACTGTGCACGGACACCAAAATTTCTACACACATATGAACTCATGGCAGGCGGGCGGCGCCGAGCTTGCTAGCTACGCTAATATTATTCCTTCGCCAAACGCCTGGCAAAAAGCAATTTGCAAGCACATATTGGTGCTATTTATGAATTATTAGGCGTTTTTAAGTTATACCTAATATTTTGTTTAATTAATAGTAAATAAATTAATAAAGTCATCTAAAACATACGAACGTTTTATTAAAATATCTGTGAATGGCAAGTAAAGCAGGGCTTTTGTGCCTTAATAGAGTGCACGCCCATGTCTCCATGATTTACTTTTCTCTCTCGAGCCCATTAACGTACCACTGTTGGGCACAGGCTTCCTCTACTTTACAGGGATTGTGGTGTACTATGCTACGCTGACCAGGAGTGTTAATGAAATGACAGGGTTTATTTTCGTGTTTTCCGTCTTTCACAGAGAAATATCTGTGAACAATATCCGGAAGATGACGGGCTTCGTGGTGGAGTGGTTTATGTAATGGACTGCCGATCACGAGGTCGCGGGTTCGATTCCCGCTTGGGACAATCATTTGTGTGATATCCATAAATGTCATACAAATGTTTGTACTGCGTCTGGGTGTTTTCTATGTATTATAAGTATGTATTTACAAAAGAAAAGTAGTATATGTAGTCTATCCGTATCTGGTACCCTTATTACAAGCATAGAAATATAGCTTACTTTGGGACCAGAGGACGTTGTGTGAAATGTCCTGAATATTTATATTTATATATTTAGATGGCTCTTACAGCAACCTGGAAGAGAATTGGAGTGGTAATACACGTATTCCTAATACGTCAACAGACGGACACTACCTTGTACCTCTGCCTACCTCTTAAATACATATACAAAGGCGCGATGATTCACTATTAAGCAACCATATTGTTTATTATTATTGAGTATTTCTATGACAAAGTTCAGCTTAATACGACCTTCGTTATACACGTATATAAATAAGTTATGTTTACGTATAAATACGTCATTAAACACATAGATACAGACATGTAATATTCTCCGTGTGGTGACGGATTAAGAATACAAGTGTCACCACCCCATCTCCTCCCAAGGGTGCTGTAAAAGTCAACTAAGGGATATTGCGCAGAGATAACACCCTCTGTGAGAGACGGAAAACTCGAAAATAAACCCTGTGCCAACACGACTGGTCAGCGCGGCACAGTAGACCATTATTCCTCCCAAAGTAGAGGAGGCCTGTGTCCAACAGTGGGACGTAAATGGGCTGGAGAGAGAGATACAGACCTGAAAATCAAAGTCATATCTATACTAATATTACAAAGGTGAAGTTTGTTTAAAATTTTTGCCCGACGTTTCGGAGACTTTGCATTTACAGTGGTCACGGGTGAGACTGAGCTGTAAAGGGTCCTCTACGATCAGTTATCACAGGGTTTACCCACATTCGAACACTTTTCCACTTTGAAGTCGCTATTCTCAGGAACCACTTGTCCAATTTGAAAAACTCTTTCAATGTTACATAGTTAGTACATTAAATTATGGTGGAAAAAGTGATTGCCGCAAGCGGGACTTGAACCCACGACCTCGGAATACCGTTCCTAAGCTCTTTCCAACTGAGCTTATTACGGTTGTGCTTGTAGCATTCAAATTTACCACCACAATCGTCACTCGATTGAGTTTATATCGTATTTCTACGTACGGCAATCACTTTTTCCACCATAATTTAATTTATTATGTAAAGCATAGCATGTCAATTGCAAAATCAATAAATTACTTTAGATAGTAAATTTATCTTGGAAGGCTATAGGCTATATAACATCACGCTGCGACTAATAGGAGCGAAGCATCAATGAAATGTGTTTCAAAAGCGGGAAACATTTAGTAATAACGGTACAGAACTCTTCATGCGAAAATAACCCATTGTCATTAAAACATCCTTAGATTACACTACCATATAAAAACATAGTATCTATCAGCGCCACAGTATAAATACTTCAAAATATCATAATCTACAGATAACATATTAATTTGTAAATAATACTCGGGGTTTATGTATCAAATAATATAATACACCTGTTTTATGATATAAATAAATATTCACGGATATATCCAACAAGAGATGACATTATAGGCGAACCCCGCTGAAAAAGCTACGAGAACAATAATCATACTCATTGTGTACGGATGTACGACGTCGTCTCTTAGTGTGCGTGAGGTGATTTTGCGCGGGGCGTTCGTAGCGACAAAAGAAATTACTTTATAGAGTTTGTGTGCGTGACCTCAGCACCCCACCGACGTGACAGTATATACATATACTATACATGTTATGTTTACGTATTAATACGTCATTAAACACATACATAGAAAACATCGTGTGTAGCTGCTCCTGTTGTTTTAATACTCTAAGGGATATATCAGATTTAAAATAATGAATGAATGAATTATTTACAGAATAGTACTACTAACACACGTTAGTAGTTAGTAGTGTGTCTCTCTGTGGGTTTGTGTATGTGTGTATATCTGGATACTTGCTTCTTTTTTACACTGTGTTTGATATGTATAAGTAAATAATTTCTCGTGACTGTCCGTACTCACAGTCTCAGGTTTTTACTGAAAACCAGCACTGTAGTAGCTTGCTGCTGCAGAATTTTGCTGAGTAAGGACCATTTTCGGCCTTAAGTTCCTTAGTTTCTTTATTTTTATTTGTAAATATTTGTTGACGGTTTCCGAAATAAATAAGTTTTCTTTCAATAATCAATTACATCCAATATTCCATTACCAACACTAATAAATTGTAATTTGTTAGTTTCATTTACGTCAATGTGTTGATGGATTAAGAGCTAGTGGCACTGCACCATTTTCTTTCCAGGGTGCTGTAAAAGCCAGCTAAGAGATATTACACAGATAAAATACTCTGTGAGAGGGGCAAAACCTTGAAAATTACTGCCTGGAAAGCATTAACAATGGGACGTTAATGTCCTGGAGAGTCTCACTAAAATGCAAGAATGGCTTAGTCTAATTAGCTGATTTTGGTGTTAAAATGTCTGATCAGTCTAGAAAAGTTTCTAGGATGATATAAAACAACAATTTTCATTTACTAAATCAATGTATGATGGAAAAAAGATCATCATCAGTGGGACTCGTACCCACGACTTTGGAATACCATTCTGTTACTTAGCCAACTGAGCTACCATATTACCTGCACAAGTTAATAAAATTTTCCACCACATTCAGTACTTTTTGAGTTATTTGAAAACAAACAGATAGACATACCAGGGACCTTGATTAATAATATGTTGTGAATATCATGAAATTATTATCCTTTATTTTAGGATAAACATTAGGAAAATATTAAAATAACCTTCAAGGTAAATACTTGTACTGCTAAAGTTTCCCCGCTTTGTCTTTGGCAAGGTCAAGCAACATGTATTGAGAGACCATATCGCCAATCCAGAGATACAGCCTGGTGACAGACCGACAGTTAAGTCTCATTAAAATGTTCCCATTTTACCTTTTGTTATGGAATCCTAACAATGAGCATTACCTAGTTTGATTATATACACTTATGTATGTGTATCAATCAGAATTGGAACTAAAATGGCTAAAAATATTGATTTACAGAAGCATTTATTGGAAACACTTATTTATTAAGACAAAAAATGTTGACATTTCTAATATATGGTACAATAGGCTGATAGTATGGTAATAATAAATATATCCTTGTAACTTATATGCTGATTAAATTTCTAATTATATTCTTATATGAATGCTAATTAGAACCAAATGAAATATATTAAGTACAAAATTAGTTTACAAATTTTCTGGCAGAATATAAATGTTTGTGCCACTTGTGCCAGTAAAGAAACAAAAAGATATTTTTGCCGCCATCTGACTAACAACACCGTCTTGTTGCTTATCGAATGCCTATTTAAATTTTGACGTCATTCTTGCTCATAAATTTGTGTTGTGTGTTTATCCACTACGATATTGTATATCGGTTTTTAATTCCGCCTTAATACTAAGCGATTGATTATCGTAAAATTATAATTTTACAAGCCATTTTCGTATCATATAAGAAAGATATAAGTGATTGGAGTAAATGAGTCACAAATGGTATTCTACCATAACCTAAGACTTTACTTTTATTTAAATAATCGATTAATAGATCTTTTTAACGCAAAGGAAACATATTAAGCTGAATCTAATATTTTTCTTCAGTGCATGTTCAGAGTTTAAGAAAAATATAGTAAATAAACTTATTTTACTACTTAAGTACTATTTACTTTATAGATTTTACAAACATGAATATTATTACTTACCTCGAAAAGTTTTAATAGAATGTTCACATAGAGTCTCCTAACACCCAAAGATTTTCCAATTGATGCTAGAAATATTATGCACAGTATTAAAAGTAAGAACGGCGTGTACAATATCGATATTGCGACGGACACGAACGACATGATTAACGCCATTTTGAAGACTGATTGATTTATTTGAGTAATTTGACAGATTGATAACGAATGAGAATTCGCCGGGTCATTCGTTCGTTTGATGTCATAAATGTCAAAAAAAGTTCAGCTGTTGCCATAATTTGGTTTTTGCCATAGGTTTTTGCAAGGTTTTTGCTAACAATCCCCGTTTTCCAATCAGCGCACAATAGCGCATTATGCGGCACAATGCTCAACGTTGAGTGTTCCAATTACAGCATCGCATCGCACAATCGAGCACTCTCAAAAGTGATGCGTGCAATCCATACCAACTTCAGCGACAGAAAATAAACAAGTATTTTTTCTTTAAATTGGCATTGATTGAAATTTTATTTATATATTATCGTTAGGAATATTATTTATTGTTAAAAAAAAATTATGGCTTTCTTTTCGTCGGAGTTTTCTGGAAATATTCAAAGTTAATTCAAGCTGTGTTAAAAAATAAATAAATATAAGTATGGATGAAGGTATAAACAATAACTTTTTTTATATTCCACACATATAATGTGAATAAAATGTTTATTTTAGAATTTTTTTTCAACACTGAACTTAGCGTACTCTGCTGGCGCATTTTAAAACTAATTCACGTTCCAATTAAGCGTCAGCATTGTGCGGCATTGTGCGGCACTGAGTCGCATTATGCTCTGCCATTGGAAAACGGGGAATGAATTCCAATTTATTTGATGACCTATTGTGATAGAAGGATTGAACTATCACCACCCCATTTCTGTCCTATATACCAAAATACCAATAGGATATCTTCTTTGAATGCACATGGAGAATCTAAAAATTGTGTAGAAAATCCGAAATAATAGGAAAGGACTCAAATTATTTATTTCACTTACAGCTGTAGTTAATAACAGTATTCTTTTTATCGTTGAGAAATAAGAATACGATTTCTTTTTTCCACGTTCTGTATTCCTTCATGCAAAGTAATAAAACAGGACGTATTCTAACTCCAATTATTTATAAAGTATTTTTGGAACTGGCAATATTTGTAACTTAACCTCAAAATCCGACTGCCTGTTCTGTCAAAAATCTGAGGGTTTTGCAATAAATCCTATTTGGATTTTCTGGACCAATTATTACAAATAAAATGTCTGAGCTTCCCTTTGGACCTCCAGTGCGAGTATCGCCACTCATCAGGGTAAATAATAATATTTTAACATGTTGAATTTTTTCAAAAAAGTATTGACTATTATGTAACAGTGTTTTAGATCGGAAACACTTTCGGTCTTATTCATAATGAGTTATCGGAGGTTTAGACGTAGATTTTATCGAAAAGATAATAAACGTTTTAGTGTAAAAAGACCAATATGAATAACAAGTTTTGACAGTTTTCGCGAACCTATTTTAGCAAACTTTTATACCTCCGATAAGTCATTATGAATAAGGCAGTAAATCTTTTTTTAAATTTTAAAGATTTTCAGCCAGTATCAAAAAATATTTCCGATACTATTAGGGGGCAGATTTAATTATTTTGATGTAATATTTTATCATGTACCTGCATCTTGAATTTGCCTTATGAAGTGTGTAAACTTTATCTAATATATTAAAACTTATGTTAAGAAAGAAAGATGCAGAGTTTTTAGAAACAAAATAAATACAAAAATTTGGGGATATTTGCTCTTGAACAACTGATTAGTTCATATTTTCTATCACAGAAGTACTATGTTTTCTGTATTAAATACTTCTGCAATGTGTTAAATGATAAGTAGATAATTATTTGGACCAATTATTAACTAACCAAAACCTTTTAACACTAATCTAAATGTAAATAAGCCTTTAATACAAAGTCTGTATTAAAGTAAGGCTGTAGTTAATGACATCATAATGCAAAGTATCTATGCCTTTAAAAAAAGTAACTGTGGTAAAAAAAAATTACATGATAATGCCAGTTACCTATGCCTAATAAAAAAGTATTATTAAAAGCTCAAAATATCAATGGGTTGCCCTTATAACAAAGTAGTAAATAATAATAATAATTTAATTCCAGTTTGGCCGTTGGTCATTCCTAACAATTGGTGTTGCATATGGAGTGTTCCATCAGAACAGGCTATCCAAGAAGGAGGCTAAGATCCGTGAAGTGGAAGCTAAAGAAAAGGTTATCCGTGATGTAAAACTCAAGAAAGAGAAGGAAGCTGCTGCTGCTGGTAACTTTTTGATATTTTTAAAATTTTATTTATATTAGTGCTAATTCAATTTTAATTGCAATTTATTCGCCTTTACATCTAGGCATCCATCGGGCATGTATGACCAGATGTGTGGCTGTAGTACTGAAGCCAAAATAGCATGTTTGGATCGTAGCAGATGTTGCTCTATAGTCTGTGTAGTGTAGTGCCTACCCCTAAGGGAAAAGGCGTGATTTTATGCTGATGATTTGTTATACACTCTGTTTTCTTAAACTGCAATATTGTCCTGTTGGTGGTGTCGAAGTAATGCATAAATTCTTAAAACTTAATTATGTTGGTCTAATGCTCATAAACACCTCACACACACTTTCGACAACATATAGACAACGGTGTCTGTACACAATGAGTATAAGCATTGCACTAGTAACTTTCGCAGCAGGTGACATTGCTAACTCCTATTAGACAAAATTAAATGCTCTAAGACTAACCTATAATAATAACCTTTAAAGTTCAAGGTCAAGTGCCAGCTGAGAGGTTAATACTTGATTTTTTTTTCTTTTCAGCTGAATTAAAGAACTTAGAAGAGATGGTCGCGCCCAAAAAGTGATCATCAAATAAAAAGTAATTGCTAAGTTATAAGTGTACGCCGCCATCTTGAAAAGTGTTGCCAACTACGTAAATAATTTTTTAACTGGCAATGCTATTCCATCAATAAATTACATATTAAATTTCAATATAGGTGATTAAATTATTTTTTGCATTTTATTTTTTTACTTCTCTCACTCTATCCCATTGAAGTCCCAGTGTTGGACACGGGCCTCCTTCAACTTAGGAGGGATTATGGTCTACTGTGCCACGCTGACCAGCAGTGGTATTCAGTAGGAAAAAGTGAAGTGAATTTTCGGTGAATCTTGATCACGTGACAGCGTTCTTCTATAGGAGCGCTGTCACGTGATCAAGATTCACCGAAAATTCACTTCACTTTTTCTTACTCTTACTCACTGCTGGCCATCTCTCACAGGGTTTCATCTGTGTACAAAACCCCAAATTGGCTTTTACAGCACCCTAAGAAAGAAAGGGGGAAGATTTTATTTATTTAGGCACCAGTAAATCTTGGTAGACAAGCTTTGCCACCCCATTTCTTTGCCAAGGTGAAAAACTTAAGAGACTAAAAATGTGATGGGTGAAAATGTTGATGTGCCTCATGGTCTGTGATGTCACTAGTGGTTCATATAACGGACTACCGTTCACGATGTCGTGGGTTCGATTCCCGCACCGGACGAATTCGTGTTATATTTGTAATTAAATATTCATGGACATTTCACACAACGTCCTCTGGTCCCAAGCTAAGCTTATATGCTTGTGTTATGGGTACCAGAATACGGATAGACTACATATACTACTTTTCTTTTGTAAATACATACTTATAATACATAGTAAACACACAGACGCAGTACAAACATTTGTATGACAATTAGAAAAATCACACAAATGATTGTACCGAGCGGGAATCGAACCCGCGACCTCTTGATCGGCAGTCCGTTACATGAACCACGAGGCTCGTCTTGTCTTACAAATGTTTTTACTGCGCCTAGGTGTTTACTATGGTTTGTAAATATTGTATGTAAATGTATTTACAATAGAAAAGTAGTATCTGTATTCTGGTAACATACATCATATAAGCTTATCTTGAGATCAGGGGAAGTTGGGTGAAATGTCAATTAATATTTAGTTTAAAACAAAACAAATACTGCAAAAACATTTAAATATATATTTATTTATAATATTACAATTAATTACATTAAATTAGTAGCTTAAGTTACATAATAATAAGAAGTATCTTTTAAAAAAATCTTTTCTCCATGTCATATACAGAGCCCATTAAAGTGGACTACAAATTTCTAGGGCTCCTCTAGCTGGGGAGTTTATGATCATAATCTATTTATACCATTTAATAATCCATAAACCACTCTATCCAGGGAGCCCTTGAAAAAAATCTACTGACTGACACAGGACCCTCAAAATGTCCTATATACGAGGGGAGGTCCAAAAGTTCGTGGAATGGAGGGGATGGAGTGGGGATAGGGGCGCTCGCTTAGTGTCATACTAATTGGGGACTCATAATTAGTATATAAATGGAGTTTCAGCCCTATTGCGTCATTCGTTTACGAACACTCGCCTGCTAAACACGTCAATCCGGAAGAAAACTGAAACTATGGAGAAAATTGAACACCGTGCGGTCATTAAATTCCTTACCAAGCAAGGAAAGAACGCTCAGACCATTTTGAATGAAATGGAAACTGTTTACGGGGAACAGTGCCCTAGTAAATCAATGATTTACAAGTGGCATGGTCTTTTTAAACATGGTCGGGAGTCGATTGAAGACGACCCCCGCTCAGGAAGGCCAGTTGAGGCCACCACATCAGACATCGTCGAAAAAGTGGAAAAAATTGTACTGGAGGACACCCGTTTGAAGAAAAAACAGTTATCTGCATTAGTTGGAGTATCAGATACCACCATTTTGCGAATCCTACATGACCACCTGGGTATGACAAAAGTCAGTGCAAGATGGGTACCGAGAATGCTCACGCCGCTTCAAAAACAGCAGCGCGTCGAAGCGTCAAAACATTTTTTGGAGTTGTGTGGCGACGATCCTGGACCGATTTTGGAGCGAATTGTTACCGGCGATGAAACATGGGTTCATCACTTTGAGCCTGAGTCCAAACAAGAGTCCATGCAATGGCATAAAAAGGGGACACCACCGCCAAAGAAATTCAAAGCGTCGGAGTCGGCTGGAAAGTTGATGGCTACTGTTTTTTGGGATTGTGAGGGGATAATACTGATTGATTATAAAGAAAAGGGCAGGACCATAACAGGAGAATACTACGCAACAATACTAGAAAAATTAAAGGATGCCATCAAAGAAAAACGTCGGGGAAAATTGACCAAGGGCGAGTTGCTCTTGCAAGACAACGCGCTGGTTCACAAGAGCAAAGTTGCAATGGCTGCTCTACACACGCATGGCTTCGAATCACTAGTCCACCCACCCTATAGTCCAGATCTGGCCCCAAGTGATTTTTATTTGTTCCCCAATTTAAAAAAAGACTTAAGGGGAAGGAAATTTTCCGACGACAATGAGGTAAAGGAGGCAATTTTGGCTCATTTTGAGGGAAAAGATAAAAAATATTTTTACGATGGTTTAGAAAAATTAATTCATAGATCTAATAAATGTATTCAGCTTAAGGGTGATTATATTGAAAAGGAAAAATAAATTTACTGTTTCATTTTTACTAAAACCCTTTCATTCCACGAACTTTTGGACCTCCCCTCGTATTTCCAGGGCTCCTCTAGTCGGTGGTCTAATCTCTCTGTGTAGTGACGGCAGTACGTAATGATTTCTCCAAGTTCTTCAATGCTGGAGTGATCGAGGTTCCCAAATCTTCCACAACGCTTGACAGATATACTGCCAAAAAAAGTAAAATATAAGTCTAGTGTTGCCAGCTGTTTACATATATATATATATACAACGTGTTGCAGAAAGGTGTAGTCATATTTTAATGTTGCATTAGATAGGCCTTAAATATTATAAATATTACAGTTACACATAGAAAAACACAGTTGGTAGGTTTTTATTTGTTTATAGCCTACTAATAAATAACTACCAGAAACGCATCAATTACGAGATGTTTACAGTTTATTGAATGCAATTGAACCTTACGATAAAAGATGACCTCATCCATCCATCCATCAACCTTTCTCAGTCCACTGCTGGACATAGGCCTCCCCCATAGAACGCCACAACGTGCGGTCTTGCGCTAACTGCATCCAGCGGCCCCCGGCGTATTTGACGATATCGTCGGTCCACCTTGTTGGGACTGCCCCACGCTGCGTCGTCCGGTTCGTGGTCGCCACTCGAGGACCTTCCGTCCCCAACGGTCATCAGATCGTCGAGCGATGTGGCCTGCCCATTGCCACTTAAGCGTGCTAACTCTTCGGGATATGTCGTACACACCAGTCCTTCTACGGATCTCCGCATTCCGGATATTATCACGTAGGGAAACACCGAGCATAGCCCTCTCCATAGCACGCTGCGCGACTCTGAGTTGACCTCATAGTAGTGTTGTATTTAAAGAAGATCGATCAATTTAATAAATTAATTATACTTTTACAAACACATAAAAGTCATAATATAACAAGTATTTGTAATTTCATCCATGCCTAGTGCCTAGTCACCAGACATGTGTAACGATGCTCAAATATGACTACACCTTTCTGCAACACGTTGTATAATAAGGCTTTGGTAAATTACGTGTGGGGCTCCAACGCGAAGGGTTCTGTACAGTAATAACATAATAAATTCATCATACTTAATTATTATCATAATTCCTTCCATCCAAAACTAAATCCATTACTATTTTTTTTAATTACTATTTTTTTTTGACGGGCTGTGTGATCTAGTGGTTCATGTAACGGACTGCGATTCACGAGATCGCGGGTTCGATTCCCGCTCGGGACATACATTTGTGTGATGTTTATAAATGTCTGTTGTGCGTCTGGGTGTTTCTATGTATTATCATCATCATCATCATCATAACATCACGCCTTTTTCCCATGTGGTAGGCAGAGACTATAGAGCGCCATCTGCTAAGGTCCAAACATACTTCCTTGGCTTCATCGACATTCATACATCTGGTCATACATGCCCGACGGTTGTAAGTGCTACGCATTTGCTCCTATTCCTATGCCGGCGATGACATTCTAAGTATGTATGTATTATCTTTATATATATAAATCTCCTGTCACGATGTTTGTCCGCGATGGACTCCTAAACTACTGAACCGATTTTAAATTTGATTTGCCCACCGTGTGCAATTCGACCCAACGATTATATAGGATATACATATACAGATAGAGATATGATAGCTTACATTTAAATTTATTGTCGCAATATTTATTTATTGCAAATTATTTGTCTACTCCTGACATTTATATGGCAAAACAACGTTTGCCGGGTCAGCTAGTTAGTATTATAAGTATGTATTTACAAAAGTATATGTATTCTATCCGTATTCTGGTACCCATAATAAGCTTAGCTTGGGACCAGAGGACGTTGTGTGGAATGTCCGTGAATATTTATTTATTTATTATTATTTACTACTAAAAATACTTTAAATAACTTACCAATATCATTAAGACATCGTTTAGTGCCCAAGGCGTCCATATTCCTTATGTTCAATATCTTCTCCGCGTACACTTCACATGTATGTGTACAAACCTGAAAATTTTATCAATTATAGCCTCGACATGAAAGCTCAGAAGTAACTGACGCTAAAAGCGAATCATACATTTACGCTAAGAGCGAGCCATATGTTTACGCTAAAAGAAAGTCATAAATAAGTGCCAATAGCAAGTCATTCATCAAAATTAAGTCACAAATTGACGATGTCGACGAGTCATAATTTAACGCAAAAAGCAAGTCAGATATGTAACTTAGGTGAACAAGCGGTCCTCTAACTGAGGCTGCCATTTTAGAAACTAACTTACTTTTTAAGAGTTAATTAGATAAATATGTAGTAATATAATGGTTAGAATACTATAGAGCTGGCATAATCTTGTTAAGAATAAAAACTTATTATATAAAGAATAAAAAAAGGCGAACAAGCATTTAACGCCTAGAATAGTAATATATACATCACTATCGAGTCATATATTCAGTTTACTGGGAACGCAAAACGTTTAGCGCGAAGAATAAAATTATTCATGCATATATGAGACAAGAGCAAGTTAGCGCCCCAAAAATGTAACATTAATATTGCTTTAAGCAAGTCATACCTTTGTATCACAAACGGGTCACACATAGATCGCACTGAGCATTCGGCGAAATATTAGGTATACTTACATCAGATAAGAAATGCAGTGGCGCCTGTTTCTCTGATAGATGCATCTCAAGATGTTGTGGTAATGTCATAAGATACTGTCCAATCTGTACAAAAATAAACATAAGGCTAAGATCACATCAGCGAATTTAAAAAAAATATACATGTATGACTTAATGTATGCGTTTAAATGAACCCAACAAATTATCTTTAGATCGTATCAGATGATTCTCTACAGTCTCTGTCTATCCTAATGGTAAAATCGTAATTGTATGACTATATGTATGGGTATCGATTGAGTCAAAAAAGTATGTTCAGATCGTAGGAAATGTAACTCTATAATCTCTGCTAATTCTAACGATAAAATTATAAATGTATGATGAAATGTATGAGTATGATGGTAGCGCAGGGAGTGTTTAAATCATAGCAGATGATGGTCTCATTGTATTCACAAGTTAAAATTATGAATGTATGACGAAATGTATGAGTTTAAATAAAGCCAAAAATGAATGTTCAGATGGTAGCCGATAACACTTTACAATCCCTGTGTATCCTAATGTTAATATAATGTATGTATGACTAAATGTATGAGTTATAATAAATGTTAGTTGTATGTATGTACCTCAGTAATATATTCCTGCGGTGAGAGTGCAAAGTCAGGCAAGTCCGTGGCTAAAGCGTCGTTGTTACTCCAAACTGATAATTGTGGTATTTTTTCTATAAAAAATATATTTATTATAGACAATAAGGTACTCATAACACAAACAAAATAAGCTTAATTTGTGACCAGCAGACTAAATAACTTACCAAGTTGTAAATCCACTGGATTTCTCAACACAGCTCTCGCTAGATTACGCAGTTGTTCTTTAGTACGTTTGAGAACAGCCGCGGAGGCAACAGGTTCATTCTTGAATGATGCAAGCCTATTCCTTACATCAGATTCTAGCAGTAATGTTGGCAAATCATGTAAAGGATCTGACATGCTTGATTCTGAAAAGTTAATCTTTACTTATTATAAAACAAAGTTGTTATTGATGGCGCCATAGTGGCATCATTTTTGACAAAAAAGTTCAAGTTTGGTGTCATAATGACCCGATAATGGTGCCATATAGACATTTTATCAAATTTGGTATAGGTATCGGCACGAATCTTGAGCGCTGGTCTTTACCTGCGCAGAAGTGATTTATTGGGTCTATTTGGAGGTGGGAGATGAAGCGCGGGAGCGGTTGAATCAAATCATCGTATGTGATTGGCCTGCTGCGCGTCGCGTCATATCTGCCACTCGTGATTCGTTCTCTGTGCTAGATGCACTTTCCTTACGACTACCAGTACACTTCAAGACAATTAAATTGATACATAAAAATGTTTGGACTGAAGCCATTAAAATTAAAATTTTTATATTTGTTTGTTTTTATCGACGGGCCTCGTGGCGTAGCGGCTATTATGTTGCCAACTTACGATCGCGAGGTCACGGGTTCGATTCCCATGCAGAACAATTATTTGTGTGATGAACACAGATATTTGTACTGCGTCTGGGTGTTTTCTATCTATTATAGGTATATAATTACAAAAAAAAGTAGTATATGTATTATATCCGTAATCTGGTATCCATGTCACAAGTATCATTACGCTTAGTTTGGAACTAGCGGACGTTGTGTGAAATGTCCGTAAATATTTATTTACTCTTAATTAGAAACAATTATTATCCTTAAAATGATATAAATAATAGACAATAACACAAGTATTTTAATTTAATTTAATTAGCGCTTACCATCAGGTGGAATGTAGTCAAGCATCAATATTATGTAAAAAAAATCTGAATATAATTATATTAAAGTAAGTCATCTCCATTTTTTTGCAATGTTGTAATATGTAGTATACGATGCGCAAAGCGATCCCCACTCTACCACCGAGCGCTCAAGATTCGTGCCGGGACCTATAGTCTACTATTAATTCTTTGTCATAACGACCCCATTATAGCATCATAATGATGACAGTGACTGGCCATTATAACAACATTGTAATTCTGACGGGCCTCGTGGTGTAGTGGTTCTGGTAACGGACTGCCGATCAAGAGGTCGCGGGTTCGATTCCCGCTCGGGACAATCATTTGTGTGATTTTTCTAATTGTCATACAAATGTTTGTACTGCGTCTGTGTGTTTCTATGTATTATAAGTATGTATTTACAAAAGAAAAGTAGTGTATGTATTCTATCCGTATTCTGGTACCCATAACACAAGCATATAAGCTTAGCTTGGGACCAGAGGACGTTTTGTGAAATGTCCATGAATATTTATTTAATATTTATTTATTATATGATTCTAATACCAGAGTTAGCAGACTTGGGCCCCTGGAAGGAATCCTGTTAAAATCATTAAATAATATAAAATTACCTTCATCTTTATTCAAGTTTGCCAAAGTATCTAATACAATAGTGACAGCTGATTCCAATATTAAGGCAGCGGGGAATGTATTAGACAGTACACCAGTCGACAGTCCAGCAGTCACAGCTGACAGAAACGAACTCTCGATAGCACGACTATGAGATGATATTAAGTTCGATAGGGTAGATGTGAAATTCTAAAAAAAACATTAATTTTAAAAATGGTCTAGTGGTTAGTGGTTCATGTAACAGACTGCCTTTTACAAGGTCGCGAATTCGATCGGACGGGAAAATCATTTGTGTGGTATTTATAATTGTCATACAAATATTTGTACTGCGTCTGTGTTTACTAATGGCCTTATTCATAATGACTTATCGGAGGTTTAAAAGTTCGCTAAAATAGGTTCGTGAAAATTGTCAAAACATGTTATTCATAATTTTTTTTTACGATAGAACGTTTTTTATCTCTCCGATAAAATCTCCGTTTAACCCTCCGATAAGTCATTATGAATAAGACCATATGTATTTACAAAAGAAAAGCATTTTTGCTAATTTCAGTGAATCTTCGCTCCTATTAGTCACAGCGTGATGTTATAACTACACTTATAAATGTACTATCAAACGCTGAAAGAATTTTTCAAATCGGACCAGTGATTCCTGTGATTAGCGCGTTCGAACAAACAAACAAACATACTCTTCAGCTTTATAATGTTAGTAAGTATAGATACAAAAATACAAATGCAACAAGAATACAAAATACAATAATACATACCTCAACAGCCGGAGTATAAACAGCCCACATAGCATCACCAGCGATACTCCTGGCTTTACCATATGCTGATGATAACCAAGCCTCACAGCGTTCACCTATCACTAGTATACATCTAGATTGTTCTAGAAGATCATCCTATAATATTAAATATAAATACTTTATAATTATTAATCTGACATATCATTTAATAATCTGGCAATTCGTTTATTAATCTGGCAATTTAATTATTAATCTGGCGAATAATTTATAAGTCTGGCAATTTATTTATTAATCTGGCGAATAATTTATAAGTCTGACAATTTATTTATTAATCTGGCTAAGAATTTATAAGTCTGGCAGTTTATTTATTAATCTGGCGAATAATTTATAAGTCTGGCAATTTATTTATTAATCTGGCGAATAATTTATAAGTCTGGCAATTTAATTATTAATCTGGCGAATAATATAAGTCTGGCAATTTATTTATTAACCTGGAAAACAATCTCTTTCTTTCTCTCTCGCTCCATCTCATCAACGTCCCACTGTTGGGCACGAGCCTTATCCACTTTGGGAAGGATTATGGTCTAATGTGCCTAGCTGACCAGGCATGTTAGCATATTTTTAAGTTTTCCATCTCTCACAGAGCATGTTATCTGTGTACAATATTCCTTAGCTGGCTTTTACAGAATCCTAGGAAGAAAAGGTAATACTTGTATTCCTAATTCGTCACCACACAGACAATAAATTCTCCGTGTGGTGACGGATTAAGTATACAAGTGTCACCACCCCATCTCCTCCCAAGGGCGCTGTAAAAGTCAGCTAAGGGATATTGCACACAGATAACATTCTCTGTGAGAGACGGAAAACTCGAAATCAAACCAAGCAACACTCTTGGTCAGTGCGGCACAGTAGATTATAATAACTCCCAAAGTGAAGGAGGCCCGTGGCCCGTGGCCAACAGTGAGACGTTAAAGGCCTGAAGAGAGAGAGAGAGATATATATATATGATAAATAACATTATTAAACGAATACTTACTTGTTTTAATTGTGGATCTTGTAGATTTTCAATAAGTATCTGTGTCTGCATCTCTGTATACTTAGGTAAGAGTTCCCTTAAAGGTGCATAAGCGGCCCTTCCGAACTCACGTAGGACAGTTGAATTTAGTGTTTCTGTAAAACAAACTAACTTAAGGTGGCATTCCGATGTTAGCGATCGAGTCGCGCAACGCACTATAATTTTTACTATAAATACTGATCGATAATATAAAAATTTCAGGAAAATCACGAAGATATACTTTAAGATTCTCTCTCTCTTCAGCCCATTGAAGTCCCACTGTTGGGCACGGGCTTCCACCGCTTCGGGAGAGATTATGACGAGCTGTCTTAGCGGCTTTATGTGTAGTAAAATAATTTATTATGCTTAAAATACAATGGCAAGAAATGACTATGCAAAAGTTACATTATGGCACTAAATATATAATTACTGTATGCTACATTCATTATGGCAAAGGCAGGCTACATTTCTCGACGATCTAATGATCGTTAGGGACAGAAGGTCTTCGAGTGGCGACCACGTAACAGACGACCCCCGACAAGGTGGAGCGACGATATCGTTAAATAATCCGGGGGCCGTTGGATGCAGCTAGCGCAGGACCGCGCGTTTTGGCGTTCTATAGGAGAAGCCTATGTCCAGTAGGGGACGGACAAAGGTTGATGGAAGGATGGATGACAAAGTAAATTAGGAAAAAAAAGTTATATATATCTTTAAAACTACACAACGAATTTTTACATTGGTTGTTAAGGATGGCTTTTTTTGTATAATTTGTTAAGATTTTGTTCCTAAATTCGTTTCAAGTTCCGGCAACAACTTGTTCTAAATAAATCCCAAATTCTTACCCTTATTAAGTCTGGGTGCATCAATAACATTTTGTATACAATTAACAAAATCATCAACATCTCTTCTTAAGTCTGTCAACAGAATAATACCTTCTTCTGGCGTAGAACAGAGTTTTAGATTAGCTGACACCACCTGGAGTTACGTGAAAAAAAACCACTTAGTTTAAAAATTCTTTGTCTGTGTGGATACGGATTAAGAATATTAGTTTTCCTCCCGTGGGTGCTGTAAAAGTCAGCTATGGTATATTGTACACAGATAACATTTTCTGTGAGAGACGGTAACGATAATAAATCCTGTACCAATACGCCTGGACAGCGCAGTGTAGTAGACCATAATACCTCACAAAGTGGAAGAGTCCTGTGTCCAACAGTGCGATGTTAACGGGCTGTTTTATACTACAACCATCACGTTTAAAAGCTATGAAACAAGTCAGTCAGTGGGAAGAGGAGTCCTGGGGTCCAAGTCTGCTATTACAATTATATGATAATGATAAGTCACTGATTGCATAATGGCGAATATGACGCCATTATGTCGTCATTATGACAAAAACCTGTCAAGAGCGAGGTAAACTCGCACACTTAGGGTTTCGTACCTACTAGACATATAAACATAAGTAACTAACTGCATTCAAATAATCAGTTAATTAAACTCAAAACAACTCACCAACTTAATTTTGTAGTTGAAATATAGGGAATCGCCTACATTTCAGCTACTTCATAAGTTGGTACGAGGGGAGGTCCAAAAGTTCGTGGAATGAAAGGGTTTTAGTAAAAATGAAACAGTAAATTTATTTTTCCTTTTCAATATAATCATCCTTAAGCTGAATACATTTATTAGATCTATGAATTAATTTTTCTAAACCATCGTAAAAATATTTTTTATCTTTTCCCTCAAAATGAGCCAAAATTGCCTCCTTTACCTCATTGTCGTCGGAAAATTTCCTTCCCCTTAAGTCTTTTTTTAAATTGGGGAACAAATAAAAATCACTTGGGGCCAGATCTGGACTATAGGGTGGGTGGACTAGTGATTCGAAGCCATGCGTGTGTAGAGCAGCCATTGCAACTTTGCTCTTGTGAACCGGCGCGTTGTCTTGCAAGAGCAACACGCCCTTGGTCAATTTTCCCCGACGTTTTTCTTTGATGGCATCCTTTAATTTTTCTAGTATTGTTGCGTAGTATTCTCCGGTTATGGTCCTGCCCTTTTCTTTATAATCAATCAATATTATCCCCTCACAATCCCAAAAAACAGTAGCCATCAACTTTCCAGCCGACTCCGACACTTTGAATTTCTTTGGCGGTGGTGTCCCCTTTTTATGCCATTGCATGGACTCTTGTTTGGACTCAGGCTCAAAGTGATGAACCCATGTTTCATCGCCGGTAACAATTCGCTCCAAAATCGGTCCAGGATCGTCGCCACACAACTCCAAAAAATGTTTTGACGCTTCGACGCGCTGCTGTTTTTGAAGCGGCGTGAGCATTCTCGGTACCCATCTTGCACTGACTTTTGTCATACCCAGGTGGTCATGTAGGATTCGCAAAATGGTGGTATCTGATACTCCAACTAATGCAGATAACTGTTTTTTCTTCAAACGGGTGTCCTCCAGTACAATTTTTTCCACTTTTTCGACGATGTCTGATGTGGTGGCCTCAACTGGCCTTCCTGAGCGGGGGTCGTCTTCAATCGACTCCCGACCATGTTTAAAAAGACCATGCCACTTGTAAATCATTGATTTACTAGGGCACTGTTCCCCGTAAACAGTTTCCATTTCATTCAAAATGGTCTGAGCGTTCTTTCCTTGCTTGGTAAGGAATTTAATGACCGCACGGTGTTCAATTTTCTCCATAGTTTCAGTTTTCTTCCGGATTGACGTGTTTAGCAGGCGAGTGTTCGTAAACGAATGACGCAATAGGGCTGAAACTCCATTTATATACTAATTATGAGTCCCCAATTAGTATGACACTAAGCGAGCGCCCCTATCCCCACTCCATCCCCTCCATTCCACGAACTTTTGGACCTCCCCTCGGTATTAGTATAAACACTTTTTTCTTGTGATGTGATGACATAATTATATTTTTTTGGATTTTTCCCTATATCAGCACTATATAGACTTGATCTATGCCAAATTTCAAGGCTCTAGGGCAACGGGAAGTAACCTGTGAATTTTGATTCCCTAGCCTAAGTCGAAAAATTCTTAAAAATGGTCGTAATTCGGTTATATCTTTTAAATGCGTAGAGGTGAAAGGTTGACTGTATTTTTTGCAGCAAGGGACCACATAGATCTACATATCGTATGAGTTTCAAGTTGATACCTTCAGCCGTTGCCGAGTAAAAAAAGTTTGACAGACGGACAGACAGACAGACAGACAGACACCGGAGTGATCTTATAAGGGTTTGTACGAAACCCTAAAAATTAATAGTTGCCTACCAATTTTGACAAAATTTCGCCATTATGCAATCAGTGAGTGATCACTATGACAACATTGTAATAGCAGACCTGGATCCCTGTTTTATTTGGCTATGAGATAAACATTAATCCTTGGCTACCAGGGTTTGATACGATGTTCTTTCTCTCTCCAGCCATTTTAGGACGAAATATGGTCTACTATGCTGCGCTGATCAACTGCGTTGACACAGGGTTTATTTTCGCATTGTCCGTTTTTAGGGTTGCGTACAAACCCTTATAGGATCAGTCCGGTGTCTGTCTGTGTGTCCGTCTGTCAAACTTTTTTTACTCAGCAACGGCCCAAGGTATCAACTTGAAACTTATACCAAATGTAGATCTACGCGGTCCCTTGCTGCAAAAAATACAATCAACCTTTCACCTCTGCGCATTTAAAAGATATTTAACCGAATTACGACCATTTTTAAGAATTTTTCGACTTAGGTATGCTAGAGAATCAAAATTCACAGGTTACTTCCTGTTGCCCTAGAGCCTTGAAATTTGGCATAGATCAAGTCTATATAGTAATAATATAGTGCTGATATAGGGAAAAATGCAAAAACTTTTAATTTGTCATCACATCACAAGAAAAAAGTGTTTATACTAATACCAACTTATGAAGTAGCTGAAATGTAGGCGATTCCCTATATTTCAACTACAAAATTAAGTTGGTGAGTTGTTTTGAGTTTAATTAACTGATTATTTGAATGCAGTTACTTATGTTTATATGTCTAGTAGGTACGAAACCCTAAGTGTGCGAGTTTGCCTCGCTCTTGACAGGTTTTTTACTGTTTTTAACTGTTATGAATATTAACTGGCTTTTACAGCATCCAGGGAAGAGAAAAGGGGTGGCGACACTTATATTCTTAATCCGTCACACATAGACAGATAACAATGTGGTATATCTAAAATAGATATTAGATAGATATATCTACTTACTTTAGTAGGTGATGGTTCTAAAGACAACAATAAATCAGTATATAATCTTATCAATTCAGCTAATGGTGTATCACTTTTTAAAACATCAGTTAACCATTCAACCTGAAAATAAAAAGCTTAATTTATTAGGGTTCCGTACCCAAAGGGTAAAAACGGGACCCTATTACTGAGACTTCGCTGTCCGTCCGTCCGTCTGTCACCAGGCTGTATCTCAAGAACGGTGATAGCTAGACAGTTGAAATTTTCACAGATGATGTATTTCTATTGCCGCTATAACAACAAATACTAAAAATAAAATAAAATAAATATTTAAGGGGGGCTCCCATACAACAAACATGATTTTTTTACCGTTTCTTGCTCGATACTAATAACGCTGCCTTATGTTGCATAGATAATGGTACGGAACCCTTCGTGCGCGAGCCCGACTCGCACTTGACCAATTTTTTATTAATACTTCTACCTACTATGGACCAACAAATGATTTGATTTAGTAAGTAAAAGCATAGCAAGTCAATTTCAAAAATTAATATGTAGAAATATATGTAGGTACAGCCATTATAACGGTCCAACTGTATTCTGTAAAGAACACCAAGTGATCGATGTTTAACTGTCATTATTCCATTTCCTCCCCAGGGCCAGCTATAAGAGCCACCTAACGGATATTATAAGCATTCTACTGTAAAAGACGGAATATAGACAATGGTACCAATTTCACGTGCACCACTAAACTTAACTAAACAATAAATTTTGATAGGGCTGATGAAATTTTGATTTAGATTATTTTTAGCTTTGATATCCCACTTCAAAATTTCCAAAGAAATCTAAAATTAAGGATATCTTACGATACGACAAAAAAATTCAAAATAAAAAAAATATCACCTTTAGGTTTTTTTAAAGACCAAGAGATGACCATTTTTTTTTCGCTGATATAATATGTCCCAGAATGCTCTAAGCCAAAATTAAAAAAAACTAACCAAATTCACCTTTTCTAAATCCAAAAATAAACTAAATTTCAAAGTTTCAGATTTTTAAAACAATTGGCACCACGGTGAGGGCTTCCCAAAATGTTATTATTTTGTAAAAAAAAAAATTTATAACTCAAAAAAAAATTTTGTTTATTATCACCTGAAATTTCATTTTGTCTGCTGTCTGCTAAATTCAGAGTCATGTCATTTAACATATTTAAAAGTGTGTTTAAGGGGTAGCAGATGTCGCTCTATAATAATTTCTGCCTACCCTCATGTGAGTGATGTGTGATGTTATGTTGATACCTGCGTAGTAGCGTCCCCCGCCAGGCGGGCGGTGAGCGCGGGGACCGAGTGCCTCTCTAACCGTCTCCACGAGAGAGCGAGACGCTGCGCCGCCGCTCTCCTCCAACACCGACATACAGACACGCCGCGAGACATACCCGCGAACACGCGCACGTACATACATGTACGATCTGAACATAACACAAGGGATATCATGTCATTTGGATAAGATATCTGGCAAGAACTGTGGATCTGATGTTGTTTGGAAAAGATATCTGACAAGAACTGTGGATCGTATGTTGTTTGGAAAAGATATCTGACAAGAACTGTGGATCGTATGTTGTTTGGAAAAGATATCTGACAAGAACTGTGGATCGTATGTTGTTTGGAAAAGATATCTGACAAGAACTGCGGATCGTATGTTGTTTGGAAAAGATATCTGACAAGAACTGTGGACAGTATGTTGTTTGGAACAGATATCTGACAAGAACTGTGGATCTAATGTTGTTTGGAAAAGATATCTGACAAGAACTGTGGATCGTATGTTGTTTGGAAAAGATATCTGACAAGAACTGTGGATCGTATGTTGTTTGGAAAAGATATCTGACAAGAACTGTGGATCGTATGTTGCTTGGAAAAGATATCTGACAAGAACTGTGGATCTGATGTTGTTTGGAAAAGATATCTGACAAGAACTGTGGATCTGATGTTGTTTGGAAAAGATATCTGGCAAGAATTGTGGGATATAATAATTGATAAAAAAGATATTTAGTAATAACTATGTAATATACATACTTACTTCTCTACACCTCCCAAGGTTGACTGGTAGATAATGCCCCAGGCATTAAGTCCGCCTTTGTACAATTATTGTATAAAAAGTTTGAAATAAATAAATAAATAAATAAATAATATGATGTTATTTAGAATTCATATTTGATAAAAATTGTGAGATATTTATAACAATAGTTGTGAGACACAAAAAGGCGGTGGAGGGTCGCCAACGTCATCATTTAATCTGACTAAACTCACCAGCGTCCATTTGAGTAAGCGCCTCTATAAGTGGAGGACTGACAGCCGCTTCTAATCTATTATATAATGTTTCTAGTTGTAATCTCTTCTGTTCGTAATCGGGGGAGTCGCTGAGTACCTAGAATATTAATATAAATCTGAAAGCTTGTAGTACAAATAACAATTAAAAAATATTTGTTCGTAGATTTTTTTGCTTTGTTTTGAATTGAATAAAGCTAAGGATTAAATGCCTATAGACGTCCAATTCATAAATCCAAGTAAGGCGCACCGAAAATCAGTGAAATACATGTAAATAATAGTACATCAGCAACAAATACCGATTTACGTCCTATTTCTGTTACTGTGGATGCGCTCCCGCGTCAACTTTGACTACGAAATGAAAATTTTATTTTCTTCCAAATAAAAATTAATTTAAAAACGCTATCTTACCTCCAAACTCGCAGTCATTGCAGCAACTTGGTCAGATAATTCATTTAGTTTGTCACCCTGGAAATAAGACACCATATTATATCTATCTATATATTTATAACTAGGAAATCATGCCGGCTTCGTACGCGTAAAAATATTGCCTATGCTCCGGCAGAGTGTAGCTACGCAATGTTGAAAGAATTTTTAGGGTTCCGTACCAAAAGGACGACCGATAACGATGAACCGACTTCACTGTCCCTCTCTCTGTCACCAGGCAGGTGCTCTACAGGGGTGTGTAATTGACTGGGAGGAGGGAGAGGCATTTTTATTTATGCTTCACTCCTATTAGTAGCATAATATTAAATCTATACTAATAATAAATAAATTATTTCACACAACGTCCTCTCTTCCCAAGCTCAGTTTATATGCTTGTGGTCTGGGTACCAGAATACGGGTATGTTACATTTACTACTTTTGTTTTGTAAATACATAGAAACTTACATAGAAACATCCAGACGCAGAATAATAGAAAATTAATACGACGATTAATAAAACACTGAATCAATTCAATTTCTGCCATGCCGACCCCCAATACCAGGACCCCTAACAATGGGATAAGTCAAACATAATGATTATGATGAGTTTTTGTTGTTCTATCATCAATTACTGATACACATAAACTGTAACATATAACTCTCTAGCTATAACTGTTCTAAAGATAAACCCTGGTGAAAGACAGACAGTTTTTAGCTCTTTAGATATCACCATTCCTAAGATACAGCCTAAGACTGGTCAAAGACAAAGTAAAAATTTTTTATTTCAAGTTGGCATGTTTTACAAGCTCTTTTGAAACGTCAGAAACTAGGTGTCTGTTCCAAACGCGAATCCTATGGAGAAGAACAGACAAGAAACTCCATGGATTTTTTTCTTCTTTCTATTCTCTTCATTTCTTTTCATTTTTTTTTTGGTAACAAACTCTCAGTAATAGAGTTTGTTTTATCTTTTGGTACGGAAACCTTAAAATCATACATACATAGAGAAATTGTTTCTCTTCCATTCTATTACATAGATTCGGACGAACTCAGATTTACCAGATAGTCGATACACTTTTAATCTTGAAGACACTTAAATTTAGGCTAAATGGTAATCGTAGGGTCCAAAAATGTATGGTACCGGTATTCTTAATTGAAGTGATAGTTTGGTAGGAAACCTTAGAATTATTTTTCTAAGTACTACATACCTGTGTCGGCACACCCGAGTCTAAGATGTCTTCTAATGATGTGGCCAAAGCAGCCCATTTATCTGCTTCCCTCAGAGCTGATGCTGCAGTCTGGAGAGGAAAAATATTATTTGTGAGTGAATGTGGAAGGAATAAAGTATAGAAAAAACAAAGAAAAGATGAATGGACTGAATAAATGAGGAAATGAAAGAACGAGGGGTGAACACAGATATGACAGCTGACAGAAGATTATGGAAGAAAAAGACGTGTTCCATAAACAAGTAACGAAATAAGAACAGGATAATTTGACTGACAAAATTTCTTTAAATAGTCTTTTTAAAGTATTTCTTTTCGCACGTTATGATGCACGCGCACATTGTAACAAAAATAATTCAACACCATAAAGTTCGTTTAAAAAGTAATGAAATCGCGAGAGAGTAGTGTATGAGATTGTGTATGGTGTACGTGTAAGAACTCCAACAACTCATAACTGTGTGCTTGCTAGTGTGATTTTATGGGAGTGTTAGAGTGTACATATTTGTATGGGAGTGTATGTGTTTTTATATGAATGTACATGTTTGTATGGGAGTGTAACTGCTTGTATGGGAGTGTACCTGTTTTTATGGGAGTGTATGTAAATGCAATGAACTACAAACTTAATTAAACTCACCTCTAACCGACTTTTAAGTGAATCGATCTTCTGTAAACTCTCAATAGAGTGTCCGGTCTGTTCTTCAACACTTTGTACCTTCTGTTCTAATGATTGTAACTTCTGTTGTAATACAGCTCCTTCTAATTGTAGCGTTGAAGCATCTTGCATTATACGTGGGATAGAGCTAACAATCTGATAGACAAAATTTAAATAAATATAATAATATAAATGAATCTAAGTATGTTTTTATTGTAGCAAATGGCCACAGCTCTACAGCCTTTGCCTATCCCCACAGGATAAAGGGATGGCGTTTGTTATAAGTAATTACCTGTATAGTGGTTTCATCCAATGAATTAGTTAGTTGTTTCATGTATAACTGTAGTCTGTTTACTGTATTAGCAACAAATATCTGAAATAATCATATATTATGGTCAATCTTATAGCTTACTATTACTTCAGTATCAGTATGCATGTAATTTAGAAAATTTTCTCTCAAATATGGCTTTCTTCCCGTTTTCGCAAAAATTTTTACTGCTGCTTTGCTCCTATTGGAACACTAAAGAATATTAAATCGAACCCTGAGTGGTTCCTGAGATTAGCACATCCAAACAGACAAGAGTGGTTAAAGAGGAAGGTTATATGTATAAGATTTGTTTTCTAAATTACGTAGGAAGTCACTGAAAACAGCTAGTTATAGATAATACTAACTAAATTCGAAACTAATAAGAAAAGGAGAAAAGGTATGAAATCAATACATAATTACTATGCTATGTGTAATAAGTATGTATTTACAAAAGAAAAGTAGTATATCCGTATCTGGTACCCATAACACAAGCATAATATGCTTAGCTTGGGACCAGAGGACGTTGTGTGAAATGTCCATAAATATTTATTTATTTATTATTTATTTAATTAAGACATACTTCCTTTTCCTGGTTACTACTCGATCTCCAAGCTTTATTAATCCATTGCTTAGGATCAAAATTCTCTTCTGCAAAGCTTTTTAACTCCTGAAAATAAATAGTTTGCGTTAAATTTGTAAAATATTCATACACACACACATAACTTTACACCGTTGAATTTTAGTTAAATAATTGATGTATTTTATAACAAAACAGCACCAAGTATATCTTATGATATTATCAGGATTAATTAAGTAAAACTGGTACCATAATTGCTGCAAATTTATATTTTTTATTAACACCGAAAAATCTAAATATTTGTTTTTGTTTTGGCAAAATGACAGATTTGACGTGGACCCAGTGTTGCCAGAGTGATTTGGTCGAAAGTTACGTTGGCATGGTTGGCATCCATGAAAAGTTACATTTTTAAACTAAAACTTACGTAGTGGTAATTTTATGAGTGTGAATGTAACAGCCATCAGCCAAATTTATAATTACATATTTACAAATAGAGTAAATAATTAATAAAAGATTTTTTTTAAATGCGCATTTAAAAAATTTTCAAATTAATAAATGCATTTTTTATAAATATTATTTTTTAAATTATTTACTCTATTTATTTGTAGTTTTAAATTTTTCTGATGTCTGCTACATTCACGCTCATGTAATTTTCAGCTCGCAGATCAAAAATTATTATTATTTTATTTTTTCTTGTACACAATAATTTAAAAAAAAATTATATTTATCAATATAATTATAACCTTTTTAATTTTTTGCGGTAGTTTTTGTTTTCATTAAATAAATTTAGATAAGAATATTTTAATTTTTCAAGATTTTTTTTTCATTTTTACCTCTTTTGTAATTCTTGAGAAGTTACTTAAATCTAACTAAAATTGTTTCTTACATACATGTTACATGAACTGATCAAAAGTTACGTAAAATGTAACCTTCTGGCAACACTGCGTGGACCTTTTTTTTCTTGTTGTGTTTATTACAGAGTATTATAAAGAAACAGGTGCTCAAGTCCACTATTTTGGAACAATTGTCATACCGGCACAATACCGGCACGATACCGTTGCAATTGAAGTCAAATATCCGTAGTCTGCTATATGCCGTCATAACGGTCTTTCAATGGTAATAGAATTGTCGATCTCTTTTATCTATGCATTGAATTTTCGGTCTCTTTTATCTATGGATTGTGTTAGAATGGTATGTATGTGTTGCCGTTTTTAAAAAATGCGTTAGTTGAAGTGATTTTCAAAAAACTACTAATAAATTTAAACATTTAATCATGCTAGACTTCGTTTAAATATATTTGTACATACTATTTATTAGTATAAAAAGCAATGTGAAGTTTAGGAGATTAGTAAATTGCAATAAATTACAAAGAACAATTTCTAATATTTCTATCTATCTATTTTTTATTTATGGCAATCTGTCGACACAGGACAATTTAAAAATATTACTGTCAAATTCAAAATAGCAGACTACCGAAACATTTCAGTCATTGAATTGCAATTGTGAAGCAGTTGTGTACGAGACTAGCAATTTATGTCACTTTGACAATTGTAAGACAATGATGAAGTCGTTATGACGACACATTAATAGTAGACTACCAAAAACTTTACTATTGCACCATAATGGTACAATAATGGTACAGTTGTGACACCGTTGAAATACCCGACTCAGGGCCCTGGTGCTCAAGTCCACTATTTTGGAACAATTGTCATACCGGCACAATACCGGCACGATACCGTTGCAATTGAAGTCAAATATCCGTAGTCTGCTATATGCCGTCATAACGGTCTTTCAATGGTAATAGAATTGTCGATCTCTTTTATCTATGCATTGAATTTTCGGTCTCTTTTATCTATGGATTGTGTTAGAATGGTATGTATGTGTTGCCGTTTTTAAAAAATGCGTTAGTTGAAGTGATTTTAGAAAAACTACTAATATATTTAAACATTTAATCATGCTAGACATCGTTTAAATATATTTGTACATACTATTTATTAGTATAAAAAGCAATGTGAAGTTTAGGAGATTAGTAAATTGCAATAAATTACAAAGAACAATTTCTAATATTTCTATCTATCTATTTTTTATTTATGGCAATCTGTCGACACAGGACAATTTAAAAATATTACTGTCAAATTCAAAATAGCAGACTACCGAAACATTTCAGTCATTGAATTGCAATTGTGAAGCAGTTGTGTACGAGACTAGCAATTTATGTCACTTTGACAATTGTAAGACAATGATGAAGTCGTTATGACGACACATTAATAGTAGACTACCAAAAACTTTACTATTGCACCATAATGGTACAATAATGGTACAGTTGTGACACCGTTGAAATACCCGACTCAGGGCCCAGATGAAAAACGCCCACTGCTAAAATTTGATCAACTGTTCGGCCAAATTTAACAGCATTTTGGACTACACAACCAACTAAGTGGCCAAATAAGTTATTGAGCTATACATTGAAACTTTTGCTTAATTCGCACAGCAAAATTTTATAAGAACTAATTAGATTCAAAATGCAAGTAGTTCATTATTTTGCGTAAGTGTGTAAGGCACTGATGTCATTTCTCTATGGCTATTTTTGTGGGCAGGTGCTCAAGTCCACTATTTTGGAACAATTGTCATACCGGCACAATACCGGCACGATACCGTTGCAATTGAAGTCAAATATCCGTAGTCTGCTATATGCCGTCATAACGGTCTTTCAATGGTAATAGAATTGTCGATCTCTTTTATCTATGCATTGAATTTTCGGTCTCTTTTATCTATGGATTGTGTTAGAATGGTATGTATGTGTTGCCGTTTTTAAAAAATGCGTTAGTTGAAGTGATTTTCGAAAAACTACTAATAAATTTAAACATTTAATCATGCTAGACTTCGTTTAAATATATTTGTACATACTATTTATTAGTATAAAAAGCAATGTGAAGTTTAGGAGATTAGTAAATTGCAATAAATTACAAAGAACAATTTCTAATATTTCTATCTATCTATTTTTTATTTATGGCAATCTGTCGACACAGGACAATTTAAAAATATTACTGTCAAATTCAAAATAGCAGACTACCGAAACATTTCAGTCATTGAATTGCAATTGTGAAGCAGTTGTGTACGAGACTAGCAATTTATGTCACTTTGACAATTGTAAGACAATGATGAAGTCGTTATGACGACACATTAATAGTAGACTACCAAAAACTTTACTATTGCACCATAATGGTACAATAATGGTACAGTTGTGACACCGTTGAAATACCCGACTCAGGGCCCAGGCGGCAGCTGTGCGATGCGAAATAAATAACTGTGTACCGGCACATCTATCTAAAATTAAAGTACGTTCGGATCCATTGTGTACTTGTGGTAAGTTAGGAGACCTGAATCACATCTTCTTTTCTTGTGACCTTTATGATAACATAACTTTGTTATACAGCCTCATAGCCCTAAAAATCCCTCTCCCTACACATATTAACGTCCTCCTTGCTTCTTTAGATCCTCTCGTTTATCAAATTTTAGCTGATTATATTGTAAATAATAATATTGACTTGTAGTATAAACGTTTATTTTTAATTTATAAGTATATTTATCTTTTTCTATATTTCTCTTATTTTTGTACATATTTACTTGCTTGTTTCTGTGTTTGTTCCCGATTTATAAAATGTATATTCTATTTATTTTTATATAAACTTTCCTGATCAGTTCCTTTTCTAAATTTTCCGTTCGTTCCTTTGTTGTACTACTACCTACTATTTCCCTAATTTTTACTTGAAAATGGCAAAAGTAAAACCGATGCCAAAAAAAAAAAAAAAAAAAAAACTGTCAAAATTGTCAAAAATGGAAATTGTGCGTGTTGTACGCGCGTAATGTTACTTTTCATTAACTAAAAGAAGAAGAAGAAGAAGAAGATGTTATTTTTAATTTATAATTAATTAGTGCAAGTAATTCGTAATTTTAAATTAATTGTTAAATATTGATCTATCTTTGTATATTGGGTAAGTAATTTAATTTGAAACTTTAACATCGTATGTCGTGTGAACTACCTATACTCGTGACGTGTAAAAGTTATTACTGGTTTAAAAACTACCGTTATAATAATTGTTTTATTTGCACACATATGTTATACAGCAGATAATCAGAGTTCTATTATGGTTTTAGTCTTAGTGGTTTTTTTTTCACTAACCTCCATTGAAGTGAAGTTTATGTTCATTTTGTGGTTAAGGGTTAATAATTCAAGCGAATACAAGTATCTCTGCCTTATATACTTCCACCGGCTGCTGTAAGAACCAACCTTAAATTATTAAAACCAGATAATATCCTGTCAGAGATGTAAGACTATAAGCCATTAACAGTGGTCTTTAGTATCGTAGGCAACTAACCATATAGCAGAAGTAGCAAATGCTTCGGGCTCCTACGAGTGCCTTTAGGAGTCCCGCTCTTAGAAAATTCATAGATACATGATGACTTTCTCTTGTATCTTTACCCAGATACAAGAGAAAGTCAAGTCTGTTAAAGCAATCAAGGTGCCCTTTCATTGAATCTGCTTACCCTACTGCTTCATTTAAGGTTTTGAATAGACCAAACAAGTCTTCTAAAGTAGAAAAGAAAGTAAATGTTGTTATGTAATTATTTGGACACAATTTTTTAAAAAATCTCATTTTTATGATAACTCTGAAACTGTTTTTCCTACCACCGGTTTAGGACATGAACAACAACTGGTGTAAGAAACTCAGCAGAACTTTTTTATTTAGTCTATTTTATTAGAACACCAATGCTCTGTAATAGGCTTAAAATAAACTAGATCTACAAATTAATACCATGATTGTATAATTTTCAGGTATAATGCCTCGTGCTAAGAAAAAAACGAAAAGAAAATGTGATAAGTATAATTCAAGAGATGAGGATGATGTACTGTTAACTCAAGTAGCACAAACTCATTCCGTAGATATAAACTCATATAATAGTTTATGTCAGCCCTGTAATGTATATTGTGAATTCTGCGAGAAGGTCTCGAATAATAGGTAATCTTATTTAATTTTTTTATTAGCCTGTTGCCTGCGATTTGCCTACATGTTGAATTTAGAGAATATTTTCCGTTTTTGCAATATTTTTCACTGATGCTTTACCCCTATTAGTCACAGTGTGAAGTTATAAGCTTATAGCCTTTCTCGATAAATTGATGGTCCCTAGGTAAAGTATCAAATTTACAGAATTGCATTTTTTTATTATTACTGCTTTAAACTATCAAAAGACGTAAGTTTATGATAGCGTTTCCAAAATTTAAAAAATGTCAGCCAGACGTGTCCTTACAGACGTATTATATCGAAACTCAACAGTATTTTCGACGTACAGCATCGAAAGTTAAGTTTAAATTGCCCTCTTAAAAAGTAATGTTTTTCAATTACGATACTTTACCTAGGGACCATCGAAATGTACTATTCAACACTGAAAGATTTTTACAAATCAGACCAGTAGTTATTGAGATTAGTGTGTTCAAACACACAAACGAACAAACAAACTCTTCAGCTTTATAATATCAATATAAATTTCATATCTTACAGACTGCTTGCAAGCTTTCAGTCCTTTGGGCCTTGAGAAAATGTGTTTATTGCTGATTTTAACACACATATTAATCTAAAAAGAATGTACAATAGAGATTCAAACTCCCCGCCACCTCTGAATGCCAAAATTTTGTATAAAAAAACAAGATTTGCCACTACTTTTGGCAAAGTTAGTCTTTTTTTTTGTGGCAACAACCACATGAATCAGCACATTGTAAATCTTTTGAAAGTGATTTTCACTCACTTGCAGTAGTCAGATCTGAAATGTTACAAACATATTAAGGACTGATTACAATGTAATAATTATATTAAAAAATAAAAGCATATTCAAGTTTTTCAAGAGTGTTTTGTAAGTTTTGAACTAATGAAATTCTTATTGTTCTGTTTCAGATACACAAGTATAGTCCACAATATAAGTCATATAATTATACCATTAATAAATTACACAGTATACCAATGTGATACCTGCCTATATTATTTTACATCTACTGAAGATTTAGTACAACATCAGTACCAGAAACATTCATTCATTAACCTATTAGACGACTCTGATGTTGATAATTTTAATTCACATGATGATAATCTCGAATCGAAACTGAATAATATAGTTAAAAACGAAAATAATGAAGTAAAACACAGGAAATATGTTAAAAATGAATTAATAGACATAAAAAAAGTTAATAATGAACTGGTACATACAAATTACTTAAAAAATGAGCAAATACATACTAAAAATGTTAAAAAAGAACCACAATTACATTTTCAGAACTTTATAATTGATAATAAATTGACAAAATATGAAAATCCAGAATTGGAGAAACAGAAAAATGTGGGTAGTTCATCAAATTTTGAAAAAACTGATACAGAAAGTTCTGCAAATGAGGGTAGATCTTTAAAAAGTCGTCTAATGTTTGAAGAAGATGTTGTAATTAGTAATTGTGATCAGAAACTCAATGATATGTTTGTTGAATGTCAAGTTAAAATGGAATTAAAACCTGTGTGTGTCAATTATAAAGAAAGTATCCATTATAAACAATTATTAAGACCTGGTGTATTTAAATGTAGAAAGTGTTATAATATGTTCCCTAATAGGTAAGTCATATTAATTTTTACTAACAGATTTGCCGTATATTGTGATTACATTAGCCGGCTTGAAGCAACATAAGTATCTTGTGTGTGTGAAATTGTATCTATAGATGTGTGTCTCCGATTCGCTATATGGGGCCGTTTAAGTATTACGTAAGCACTATGTGGGGGCGGGGTGTCTATGTATTGCTTATTTTGGATGACATCTAGATGTCATAGGAGTCTTGATGATGATTACGTCATCAGTATTAAAATTATTTTTTTACAGGAATGGCAACCCTCACATTGTCTTTGCTTGAAATCGAATCGCATTTTCGGGGATTCCCGCAAATAATGCATATGTTTAGGCACTCGCTTTAGAACCGAGTAGGGGAATTACCGAGCGCTATTCAGTTGTCAAAATTTTCTCTGTCAGTGTATTGTTTCATTTGTATACTATAGCGAGTAGAAAGCATAGCACGCGTATTGTAAGCATAGCACAGCAAGAAAGCAAGTAACAATGTTTTTCAATTAAATCTCTTTTCTTATTTTTTTAATTATCATAATTATAATATTTAAACATTATTAGAAACATATTTACGTAAGCTTAGGGGGAGGGGGTAAGAGCTTTGCTTACTTTTGCTGACAAGGGGGAAGGGGGGGGGGGGGGTAATAACTGTAATAAATCTGCTTACGTAATACTTGAACGGCCCCTATGTCATATGAAACATTATCAGCCTATGACGTACGATTTAGCCAGTCCACTATCCCGTAAATCTGTGTTTTTACGTATTATAAAACAAAGTTGTTATTTCTGTTTGTCTCTATGTGGGCTTCTAACTTCAAAACTACGCAATGGATTTTTATTAGTAATTTTTTTAATAGAGTCGTTCAAGAGGATAGATGTAAGGGTTCTGTATCGAATGTTAAAACGGGATTCTATTACTTAGGCTTTGCTGTCCGTCTGTCATCTGGCTGTATCTCTAGAACGTTGGTAGCAGAGAGAGTTGAAAACTTCACAGTTAATGTATATCAGTTGATGCTAAACGTTCAGAACCCTTTATGTACAAGTCTAACTCATACTTGACTGATTTTTCAAATAATATAACTTTGTACTTAACTAAAATAACTAATATTGTCTATGGTTTTTTCAGTTACGACATGATTCTACACGAAACAAAACATTTAGTTATTAAGAATAGTCAAGTTATATTTTGTGATATATGCAATAAATATATTTTAGGTGGTAAAATTAATTTAAAACATCACAAATTAACTCATAATAATGTAATTTCAACACAAAATTCTAACTTAAACATATCTAGAATACAAAATGGCGAAGATGTCGCTCAAAACGGCGGGACAGAACAAAATGGCGAAAGTTTTCAAAATGGCGCGACATGGTTTTGGCGAAAAGAGGAAAGAATGACCATTACGAAAACAGTAAAAATGTGTAGTGTTTGTTATTCTTTCTGTAAAAATACTCCTTATTTTAAATACTATTATGTCGATGAGATAAGTGAAGTCGGTAAACGGCTTAAGTGTGAAAGATGTGGTTATAATTTTTTTTTTATTAATTTGATTAAAATGTGTTCCAGACGATTTTGGAATAAAAAAACTAATAGTTTAAATACTATTAAAAAAGGTTATAATACTAAAAGTTTAACAAATAAAGAACGATTAAAGCACATTGCTAATAGGTTTAAAATGATGAAGAAAATATATTTTGTTGTTTTATTTTCCCCCCTTCATCTAATAATACACAGATGCATATAATGTACGCTCTAATGAGCATAATGTATGAAGACCTTAGAGCAACAATTCAACAGGAGTTTATGTAAAGCGACGCCCGCTAAATAACCCTTAGGGTTCGAGAACAATGCTCATACTCTGTGCGCTTTACCCTTACCAAAGAGAACTGCTTTTGTAACAGCTTGGGGGCATAGGCTTATTATTATTTCTATGCTAGCTTGGAGGCACGTCAGTAATGCACAGAGGTTTCTTAATCTCTTCCCAAGTTGCCCAGAATTTTATTCTTTTTAGCTTAGTTTTGGACTAAAGTACGTTATGCGTAGATAATTGTGTTAATAGGAATAATGACGAGCCTCGTGTTCGAGTGGTTCAAATAGCGGACTGCCGATCAAGAGGTTGCGGGTTCGATTCCCGCTCGGGACAATCATTTGTGTGATTTTTCTAATTGTCATACAAATGTTTGTACTGCGTCTGGGTGTTTCTATGTATTTTAAGTATGTATTTACAAAAGAAAAGTAGATGTATTCTATCCGTATTCTGGTACCCGTTATAGGTACTGTTAGCTTGGGACCAGAGGACGTTGTGTGAAATGTCCATGAATATGTATTTATTATTATTTATTTATTAATAATTTGCACAAGTTCAAAAACCAAAAAACACGCACGAACATATTTTGAAATGATTGTATTGTCATCAGACTACTGCAGTGTAGGTGAAAATTATTTTCAAAGATGCCGTAACATAGATTAATACGTTCAGTGCGGCTAACGCTTATGCGCGTTTTTCTGATCTTCACCAAGTGCGGGCCGACGCGTATACGCGTCCATACAAAAAAAAATCTGTAGGCAAGCGGGGTGCGCCGCACCTGTGCGTTTATAGCGTGTATTCTGGGTGTCTATTGTTTCGAAGCGGTCGTAAAATGTGGAATTGTAAAGGAGACTACACACTAGTCAGGTTTCTGCTACGAATCTTGCAGGGGGGGGGGGGGGGCGGCGGCGACGACAACAATAACCTAATTTAGTACAATAGATTATTGAAATAATTTTATTATGACTCGCTCTTTTAACTAAACTAATAGGTAGTTTTAGTCTATTTATCCATTTATAAATAGACTAAAACTACCTATTAGTTTAGTTAAAAGAGCGAGTCTATTACGAGGCGGGCGAAAAGTCGTAAATTAAAAAAAATTAAGAATAAAAGGGCTTTCGGGGGAAGGTACCTTTACTATTACTGTTTTATTAAGGTATAACTTACTATTTTAACAAAACCGAACGAAGATATATTATGGCGTAAACTTCACAAAATCTCTTACAAATAAACACTAGTGTGGAAGCACCTTTATCCATCCAACACATTTATATGACCCGTAATTGTTATATGACAGTCATAAAACTCGAAAGTTACCGAACGCACATAAGCGTCGGCCGCACTGCGGGAAGGTAAAAGACAACGCGCTATAGCGTCCAGCCGCACTACGCGAGTTTTCTATGAACGCGTATAAGCGTTCTTAGCACTACGTGAAAAATTTTTTGAACGCACATACGCGTTCTCAGCACTGGGCGAATGACTCTTTTTTTAGCATTGGCTATAAATTCGCAAATTATTCAGCATTGAACGCGTTAATATGTACCAAACTAATAGAAAGCGTGTAAATAATATTAAAGTTTTTATTTAGTTCACCTATTTTTGAGATACAAAAGTGTTCTCTCCGGCGAGGAATCGAACCCCGGTCTCCCGCGCGACAGGCGGGGATACTGACCACTATACCAACTATACTACCGAAGATGTTGTGCAAGTGGAAGAAATAAACCTGTCTATCATAATTATAATTTGTCATACCGTCTTAATCATATCGTCTAAGCATATCATAAAGTTAAATTGAAAACGTTTGTTGTATGAGAGCACACTTAGCTTATATTACTTACATTATTAGACCATGAAGTATAATTTACACATGCTAACGTTAGGTCTCTTCAAGATTGAATGCTTATCCACTATCTGCTTCTCACCCCTTCTGAAATACTGTAATTTGCGCCAAAAAGAAGAGACGTTTGACAGAAGACTGGAAGAAAAGAACATGTTACGCCTGACTCCAAACAATGGAATAAGGGCAGGAGAATAATGATGAAATATATTCCACCCGTACATCATTCAATATCGTCAAATTAATCAGTAAATTACTCATAAACTATGCGATCATTATTTCAGAACCAAGTTGCAATATGACAATATGAAAAAAATATGCAGAAGTTTCATTGTATTTAGAATTCAAATTTCTACATCATTTTTTACCTAGGTGGTCCAGGAATAATAAGATTTGAAACTCTTTATCCAGTCCTTTAAGGTCCCACTGATGGGAAAGGGCCTCATTCACATTGAAAGGGATTATGGCGTACTGTGCCGCCTGAGTATGCCATGTTGACATGGCTTGTTGGCATAGGGTTTATTTTCGAGTATTCCGTCTCACACTAGCCAGGAACTTATGATAATCCTTAGCTGGCACTTACAGCACCCTGGGGAGGCAATGGAGTGGTAACATTTGTATTCTAAATCCATTACCACATGACTGGCCATAAATATTACTGTAAATTAGTTTACAGGTTGCGGCGATCCATGGACAAAATATTACAAAAAGAATCTCTCCGGCGGGGAATCGAACCCCGGTCTCCCGCGTGACAGGCGGGGATACTGACCACTATACTACCGAAGAAGAATATCGCTACCTGCAGCTTTAACAATCTTCATTGATAAGCTAGCCTCTTAGTTAGAACCTCAGACTAGACTAACCATACTTCGTGTATTTTTATTACAGACTAGCTTTTTCCCGCAACGTCGTACGCGTTTTTTGGAATTTAAAAATCTAACACTAACAAATTATACAAAAAGTCTATCCTTTTGAGCCACTCTGTATACTAAAAAAAACCGCAACAAAATCCGTTGCGTATTTTTGAAGCTATAAGCTACATAGAGACCATACATACAAAAATATTGACTTTTTTTAAAAATAAGTAAAGATTTGCGGTAATTTTTATTATTGTTACTTTCCTCGTTCTTGCTATCAAAGTGAGACTAATCTAAACTTTAGTAGGTACTTACTCGTAAGTATATCAATAATCAACTGTTGACAACATTCTAATATTGAACATTTGACACAAGCAAGAAATATCTTACTGATAATCCGAGGATTACAATCTATCCGTAATGATGTTTACTATATGTTATAAGTATGTACATATTTACAAAAGAAAAGTAGTATAATGTAGTACATATAGGTATTATATCCGTATTCTGGTATCCATAGCACAAGCATATAAGCTTAGCTTGGGACCAGAGGACGTTGTGTGAAATGTCCGTGGATATTTAATCTATACTATCTATACTAATATTATAAAGCGAAAGAGTTTGTTTGTTTGTTTGTTTAAACGCGCTAATCTCAGGAACTTCTGGTCCGATTTGAAAAATTCTTTCAGTGTTGGATAATACATTTAGCGAGGAAGGCTATAGGCTATATAACATCACGCTGAGACTAGTAGGAGAGAAGCAGTCGTGAAAAATGTTACAACAACGGGGAACATTTACTAAATTATACGCGTACGAAGTCGCGGCTAACAGCTAGTGTTAATAATATATTTATAGATTGATTATTGAAAACGGCAGTTAGAGTTAATATTATCTAACACTTGCGCGACTCCTTTGTATAAATAAAACTACTTTTTATGGATTTAGACGCGTGTATTTGTTTTAAATTTACGCCAAAATTTAAAACAAATACACGCGTCTAAATACGACAGTTACTTTATGGCCTTATTCATAATGATTTATCGGAGGTTTAAACGGCGATTATATCGGAGAGATAATAAACGTTTTATCGTAAAAACACTATTATGAATAACAAGTTTTGAAAATTTTCGCGAACCTATTTTGGCGAACTTTTAAACCTCCGATAAGTCATTATGAATAAGACCGTTAAACTTCTACATTTATCCTGTACATTATATTCGATCTTCGATTATAAAACCTGCTTATTTACGCTCTATCAACTACATGTAACCAACGCTTCCTAACTATATATGAACACATTTCATAATACAGTCATTGTTTGTCTGTCCGTCACACGGTACGAGTATACACCATGAGGGTGAGTTTCTTTTATTCGTTAGGGAAAAATTATAAGAGGAGAATTCGCACTCCGTCTGTCACTAGGCTATATCTATGGAACGGTGATAGCTAGAGAGTTAAAAATGTTTAAAGTTTATGTATATCAGTTGATGTTATAACAACTTAGCTCTGAAAACTTAGCTCTGCGGCATATGCGGTAAAAACAATTAGACGACTTACAGACGGCTAGAATAGTTTACTTTAGTTATTTTCATAGTGTAATGTGTTATGGAATTCTTTGGGGAAGCTGAGCGGACGTTAATAGGATATTTGTGCTCCAGAAACGCGCTGTTAGAGCTATATATAACCTAGGGATTCCCTAAGGGAGAAATTCAAGTACATAAATATCTTGACAGTCGCTTCACAATATATATATGAAAATTTATTGTACATTCATAATAATATTCAGCACTTTAAAAAGAAAAGTGACTACCATAATGTTAACACGAGAAATAAGCACAATCTTGTAATGCATGTTACTCGTCTCCACAAAATAAGTAACTCTTTCATGGGGCATGGTATACGTTTTTATAACAAACTCCCTAATGATGTGAAAGAATTAAATAAATAAATAAATAATAAATATTCATGGACATTTCACACAGCGTCCTCTGGTCCCAAGCTAAGCTTATATGCTTGTGTTATGGGTACAAGAATACGGATAGAATACTTATACTACTTTTCTTTTGTAAATACATACTTATAATACATATAAACACCCAGACGCAGTACAAACATTTGTATGACAAATATAAACATCACACAAAGTATTGTCCTGACCGGGAATCGAACCCGAGACCTCCTGATCGGCAGTCCGTTACATGAACCACTAGACCACGAAGCCCGTCAAATAAATCTAAGTTTAAAAAATTTGTAAAATAAAACTATGTAAAAAGGCGTATTATAAAATTTCAGACTATGTTAATGACAATAAAGCTTGAGAGTAAATTGTTTCAGAGCAACACATATTATTATAATTGTAATTTATTTATATTATAAGAACTATTGTAATGATTATTTAAAAAAAATATTAATATGACAAAAGATAACGATATCTGCTGAGTTTCTTACGCCGGTTCTTCTCAGCGGATTGAAAGTCCTGAATCGGTGGTAGAGAAAAAAATTTTTGGACATATCATAAGAGCTTATTTTTTTTTGGCAAAAAGAGAATATGCCTACGTGTATAAATGATTTTTGATTTTGAACAACGAATACTCATCAATATCACTCTCCTGCACTTATTCCTATAGATGCGGCCTGTTATTTAATGTTATTTGGGGTCTGTTTGTCGAATATAATTAGATAATAACTGGACGGAACCTTTCGTGTGCGAGTCTAACTCGTGCATGACCGGATTTCTTAAAGCAACCCACTGACTACTACTAATACCTACAGTAAATATTTTAAATTACTAAGACTGTATCGTCTGTCACCAGGCTGTATCTCTGTAACAGTGATATCTATACAATTGTAATGTTCACAGATGATGTATATAATGTTGATGATATAACAACAAATAATAAAATTAACAAAATAATTTTTTATGTGCTTTCATAAACGTTTTAATCAGTTTAACATAATGATGTTATAAAGCCAAAAATATATATAAATTAGTTGTGTTTATGTTTATAAACAAAATTATTACTCAAAATGACGCTATTTCTGTACATCCTATGTGAGTTTATATCTTTAAAAGTAAGCAATGGATTTTTATGCGGTTTTTTTTAATAGATAGAGTGGTTCAGAGGATAGTTTATATGTATATTATGATAAGGTTTGGATTTTAAATGCCATGACCACCAGCTAAAAAATAAATATTTCTTTTCAGTTAATATGTTTTTGGTGTTTCTTGATGGCGGTAGTACGAGCACAAGATGAAGGATATTACGCGCCACAGACGTTTAGAAAAGTAAGTATTTTATGTATTAACTTCATGTCTATGTAACGACATCTAGTGAATAATTTGACGGGCTTCGTGGTGGAGTGGTTTATGTAATGGACTGCCGATCACGAGGTCGCGGGTTCAAAATATAAAAATGTCATACAAATGTTTGTACTGCGTCTGGGTGTTTTCCATGCATTATAAGTAAATACAAAAGAAAAGTAGTTTATGTGGTATATCCTTATTCTGGTACCCATAACACAAGCATATAAGCTTGGGACCAGAGTACGTTGTGTGAAATGTCCGTGAATATTTATTTATTTATTTATTTATAATAGCTGTCACTACATAGTATAGCACGAGAAAAATAGATGGCATTTATTGCCAAATGTGATGTCACAAAGGATCCTACATCGCACTTGCGAAATTTGCACACGAGTTAAGACTGCAAAAAAATCTAAATGTATTATCGTGAGGCGCTGGTGCTGATCACGTAGCCTGGTTGGAAGATTCTCCATTTGTGCTTGTGGTTGTGTGTTCTAATGCATCAAAAACTTAACTAAAATGAATACAACCATCGTTGTATCTTTACCTTAGTATAAAAGAAAGCCGTTATTTTTGTATGTGTGTCCCTATGTGAGCTTATATCTTTAAAAACATGCAAAGGATTTCTATGCTAGGTAATAGGTGTAGTAGTTCAAGAGTTTTAAAATACATGTACCTATAATGTTTTTGTAAATATAAACCTAAAATAAATATTAAATAAACACCCAGACAAAATGTAAATATTTATGTTTATCATTTAAATAATTGTCTTGTACGCGAATAAAACCCGCGACTTCATAAACGACAGTCCGTTACATAAACAACCACCACAGTAATTAGTCTAAGTATTTGCAATAATTGCAGTTAATGTTAGGTGATGTGTGAAGCTATATTTATTGCTTCAGTGAAGTATATAGGTTACATCATACAACCTAGTACTCAACGATACGCACTGATTTACTTGTATATTTGAAACTTGCCAATACTCACGACTTTGTTCGCCTAAAATCTATATAGTTATTATAGACTATACCTCTTTCGAAGACTATAACTTCCTATCGATGTTACTATTCAGTATGTTATTGTTGTTATATGTGTGTTATATATTACTAGCTGTTGCCTGTGACATCATACGCGTGAAATTTAGAAATCAAAACCTTAACAAACAGAAATTTACTATAGCACTCGATAGATGGCGTTGTACGTACATTTTTAAATCGCGCTATGGTTTCGTTACACACATTAACAATTAAGCTCGCCAAAATTATTGTTGTGTTTATCTTCCCATTTTATTTTGTTTTCATTTCTTTGTTTTTTATTTAAAGTTGATTTCATTTAATATAATTATATTGTATTACTTTTCATGCTTTATGATATTGGTTTATATGATACTTATATAATGTAACATAGACGCTTATTTAAGGAAAACAGGAGATATCATCGAGATAATAAAAAAATTTAATTAATAATTATACTATGGTATGGTAAAATGAATTAAGAGGATACCAAAATAGTTTCGTGCATTTTTCTATGTACGAAGTTTTCATTGTTTCTTTAGATTGAATGGCTAGAGCTCTAATTTTTAAGTATATGTTTTTTCAATATATTATCTAGGATCGCATAAACTCAGAAACACGATTGAAAAAATTTTTCTCGATAGAAAATCTTGGCGAAACAACCTCTCAAATTTTTTTTTTTTTTTTTGTCGGTCTATTATCGCGTATTAACTAATGAAATAACTTTAAAAACATAAGTAACTATCATATATAGAAACACGTAAATCAGAATTAAAATACATTTAGTAGATTTTGAGTAAATAGGAAAAGTATCCCTAATTCCTCATTTTCTGTGCCTACTGGCTGTGTTAATATGTACGTGTCGGCGATGATATACGATAATATTGATGTAGGCCCTTAAGTACATTTTTGATTCTCATTAATTTAGAGATCACTAGGGATCACCTAGTGATCTCCAAAAGTAATGTGATTTAAGTAAAATAGGTATACGCACTACTGAAGTTGATTAGGTTAGTTTCCAACAGTAGGATGTTATTGGGCTTAGAAGACGATATAAATTATATATTCTACCAGGTAACTCCAGTTCTCTTCGAACCAGAACCAATATGGCGTCGGACAGATAATGTAAGATTACAGATACTTTAAAATAGATAGTATTATTGCCTATCTATATTACTTAAGTAATTCAAGTCGTATACGAAGACACGTAAATTTAGCCTGGCTAAATCGTACTTCACGGTCTAGGTGCACAGTGGTAGGGAAAAAAGTTTTAGGCCTGTCATAATCACATAATTATATCCAAAAAAATTATGTCTACATGATTAAATGATTTCTATTATATTATAGATATTCTTAATTCCAGTGACATATTAGTTATCGTAAACTGCAAAAGTCACTTTTACAGGCAAAAAAACAAACTATTCCATTAGGAAGAGAAGATCTGTTCTATTAGTCTATGGTTCGATAAAATGTAAAGTGTGGGGTGTAACTTAAACACATTTATCGTATTTCACGTACACATAGATAAATATATTTATATGGCTTCAAGCCGAGTAAGTGATGTAGCTATAAACACTCTATTTGGTAAATCTGTGCCAGAAATGCTACATATTATATTAAGTAACGATAATAATGTAATAATTACAACAAAATGTTGCGATTTTCAAGCTTCATCATCATCATCATCATATTTTATTGCCATAAACATAGTATACAATAAGGTGTTACAAATTTAAAGCACTTACATGTTTAGCTAATATTATAGCATGCAATAACTTATATGATTTTTACAATTAAAGAAATCATTAATATTGTAGAAGTTATTTTTACTTAGCCATTGATACAATTTTGTCCTAAATAATGAAAATTTTAACGTTTTTATATCTTTCGGTATCTTATTAAATATTCGTATACACATAGCAATACAGTTTCTATTATATTTTGTTGTTTTTGGTAAGCAGTCCAAGACAAGTCTGAATGGATCTCGTCTGTTTCTAGGTTTTATTTCATCCATAGTGTTAAAGTTTTTAAACCAAATACTATTATTTTGTTAATAGAATCCAGATTACCAACAAGGACTATTCACTCCAGCCAGGAATGATGTAATACCACAAGGAACTTCTGTTGTAGAGCCTTGGAGAGGATCAGCTCCTGATGACGGCCAGTGGAGAGGTATGAGACTGTTTATTACAGTATCACCATATTTTTATTTGAAAAGCTCCAGAACGGTGATAGCTGGAGACCTGAAAATTTCACAGTTTGTGTATATCAGGTGATGCTTTAAGAGGGTACTGTACTCCTCATTTAGGTATTTGCCTTGGGTATTGCTATCCCTATTTCCGTGCGCCGCGCTGAAAGGGACAAATATAGATGAAGCGGATTTTACCTACAAATTCTTTGAAAAAGAAAAATTCTTTGGTAAAGTTTTACCACAAAAGAAAGTGATAGAAGCATAGATATACTCTTCATCTATAATATAACGCAAATATATTAAAATCGGTAAAACTTTCGCGAAGAAATAACGGAAGTACAATACCAATACTTTTGTATGGAGCATAATTTGGTATCGTACCGTCTTAACGATCATCATCATTCTATCGCTCTTATTTCATTATTTGGTTTAATATGATAATGACAGTACGGAAAACTTCGTGTGCGAGCCCAAATCATGCTTGATTTTTATACCTGTGTTATTTTACGATAGTGTTGGGTCTGAGAAAATGCTGATTAATAAAATAAAGACTGAAGTGTGTACGACTTTGTAGTAAATAAAATCATAGTATAATGTATCGAATGTTACAGAGTCAAGTTCCGGTTCCGGCTCAATAATACCTAAAGCAGAGCCATGGCGGGCTCCGTACAGCCTTACAAAGGAACAGCAGGCTGCTATCATACATCACAAACAATCGTTGTCTTCAAGTAAATATAGATCTTTGTCAATTATTTAATATCAGTTAATAGCTATTAAGCCTGTTAGCTAGTTATTAAGCCAACAGTTATTGTTTGGTTTGGGACTAGGACCTAGGTCATATTGTATATTACTTTAAATTGTCTACTGGTTTTATAATGACGGCTTTTACATTGTTCCATGCACGGGCGTAGGCAAACAAGTGTTTTTGGTTCATTCATTCAATCGCTACAAAAGCGCCAATACCAGATATCCTAACGTTCTTCCCAAACGCGGCAGAATTTCATACTTGTTTAATGCTTTGTTGCTCAAAATTAATACTTTCCCGTTCTCTCGATAAATTAAAAGTCCCTATGAACCAAAATACAGGGAGGTTTTTTATTTTACGTATTGATTATTTTATTTGACACCATTCGTAGGAAAATGTGCTAGATTATCCACAGTTTTTACGGAGACCCTTGGCTGCACAGAATACTTGGCTGGTACGACAATTTCATTTATTTTCACTTATTTCGATAGAAGCTTATGTCAGCTCAGTAAAATATTAATGAATTGAGAACAGAAAGAAAACATAATTGGTAAATATTTTTCCCAGATGGGGCCTTCCGTTTCGAATATGCGTCAGACAATGGTTTGTCTGCCGGAGAACAGATTGAACCTGATGGTTCTAGACTGGGAGCCTATCAGTACAAGGACCCGAGTGGAAAGCTAGTCAAACTGAAGTACAGAGCTGGAAAAGACGGGTTTCAGGTAAAATAAGCAACTTTATATATAGTTATGAACTCGCATAGTAAATTATATCTAATTCCTTAACTTAATAACAGAAAAACTAAAAACCAAACGAACCTAGGACCTTTGTAAGACCGTTCCACAACTCGCAACCAAGGCGCTTGCCATAATGTTCTCTCGCAATTACACTGCTGAGATTTTTGGCCGGTTCTTTTCAGTAGATTGCATGTCCTGAACTGGTGGTAGGGAAAATCGGACTTATCATTTGAGCAATTGTGCCTACGTGATTTTATTAACTTACAGATTTCACGTTATTTTCAAAGGTCTTAGGTTCAAATGCCACAGTGATAACAAGTTTTTCAGTTTTATTTGATATGTTAAATATTTGTTTTACTGTCACAGATCTTAGAAGGAAGTCATTTACCCAAAAGTCCGGAACCAGTAGCGCCATCTAGTGGAGGTAAAAAAAACTTTAATGTAAAAATACCTTATATTATTTTATAAAATTACTAGCTGTCCCGGCAAACGTTGTTTTGCCATACTAAAAAAAAAAGGTTTGAAAAATAGATGTTGGCCGATTCTCAGACCTACTGAATATGTATGCAAAATTTGAGAAGAATCGGTCAAGCCGTTTCGGAGGAGTACGGTAACTAACACTGTGACACGTGAATTTTATATATTAGATAAATGCAAAATTTTATTTAAGTTGATGGAAAAGTGATAAAGGCTCTCGTTATGTCTTTTAGATAATTATTATCAGAACGCGTACCAGCAACAGAGACAGCAATACACATTGCAACAGCAATACAATCAACAGAAACACGAACCGGAGCAACAGAGTTGGGGACAAAATCAGGTAAGATGTAAAAATTTTTAGGAAGTGATTTTTACTCGCTTGCTGTAGTCGGATTGATCTGAAATGTTAAGCACATAACTAGTATGAAACGATGATAATGTAATAGGTTACAGGATTTTCGTTCGTGTGGTAACGCATTAAGAATACAAGTGTCACCACTGTATATGTCGTGTGTCGTCGGTTATAGGATAAAATGAAATACGTCCGGACTTGAATGGTGTTTATTTGCGACTCAATATATTTGATTATAACAGTAACTTATATAGGTGACGAGAACAATCGCCTCTATTCATTCCTAAATTGCTGACACACGTCATCTTGCATACAATGAATCCATACATAATATATTTGTATATAATAAGTTAGGCGGCGAGAACAACCGTCTTTATACATTCGTAGACCTGTTGACATACGTCTACTTGCAAACAATGAAATCAGTATATTACAAAGTATAGTATAAAGAATACTGTCCCTACAGTAGCCTCCCCCTTAAAAGAAATGCACTTTATATTGCATTAAAAACACAAAATAAAAATGAGAATACAATGTATACTTATAATATAACCAAACAATAAAACAAAAATTAAACTCGGACAATATGTAAAATGTATATAAGGCAAAAATAATTAAAATAGTGTTTACTAAATAAGCTGACATTTCATTTCGCAATAAATTCGTACTAATTACCATATTTATGATAAAGAAAAAATATAATCTAAGTCATTGAATACATATATGTAGTTGTATTTTACTTTACTGATACAGTTAAGTATTTAAAACTAATAAAGCATAATTAATATAATACATAAACATATATAGAACACACTTAACAAACAAGTCACAATAATATACGATAAGCTAAAGTAAAAATCTTATCGGTCGTTTGACCAATCTCCCACTGCGCGCGGTACGACTTAAGGGCTTATCACTAGGTAATACATTCTTAGATTTCTTCTTCTTGGCTACTTTTACGGCACTGATATCTTTTAATGCAAAAGCGTCAGGCCAACCAGTTGCCCTATCTATCACCGTAAGATAGTATAACAATAACTTATATAGGTGACGAGAACAATCGCCTCTATTCATTCCTAAATTGCTGACACACGTCATATTGCATACAAAGAATCCATACATAATATATTTGTATATAATAACTTAGGCGGCGAGAACAACCGTCTTTATACATTCGTAGACCTGTTGACATACGTCTACTTGCAAAAATGAAATCAGTATATTACAAAGTATAGTACAAAGAATACTGTCCTACAACCACCCTATTTCCCTTTTTTTAGCTGGCAGCATCCTGGGGAGTAAAAGGTGTTAAAGGATATTTGTTCACAGATAACATCCTAACATCCTCTGTTAGACAAGCAAACTCGAAAATAAACATCTTTCCATCTTGCTGTCGGTCCACCTCTGGATTTCTGACCAGGCATTTCCATGCCTGGTCAGAAATATTTTATAAATACCTACACTACAATATTTTTAAAATATTGTATTTTTACTAATCACATTAATATTGTAGGCCCCTGAAGGAAGTCAGAAGACATCTAATCAATACTACGCGAATAACTGGAGACCAGTCGCTGGTATTCAAGATGATGGACAGGTTTGTAGGGTTCTGCAACAACTCTATACTTAATATTATAAAGCTGAAGAGTTTGTTTGTTTGTTTAAATGCGCTAATCTCAGGAACCACATATCTAATTTAAAAAATTCTTTCAGTTTTGAATAGCACATTTATCGAGGAAGGCTACAGGTTATATAACATTACGCTGCGACTAATAGGAGCGAAGCAGTAGTGAAATATGTCGCAAAAACGGGAAAGGTTTTCTAATATCCACGCGTACGGAGTCGCGGGCAACAGCTAGTAGAAATATATAGAACAAGTAGTAGTTTGACTCGCACACGACGAGTTCCGAACGATTGCTTTCTATACTAATATTTATTATGAAGCTGAAGAATTTGTTTTGTTTGAACGCGCTAATATCAGTAACCACTGAATTGGATGGAATAATTATATATTTTTGTATTAGAGTATTCATTTATTGAAGAAGGCTTAAGGCGACCAATAAGAGCGAAGTATCAGTGAAAAATGTTGCAAAAACGGGGGATCAGTTATTACTTATTTATTATAGGGTTTACTCACATTCGATTTTAATTTTACATTTGAAATGAAATGAAATGAAATGAAATGAAATGAAAAATCATTTAATCACGTAGACACAATTTTTCAGAAAAATTATGTGCTTATGACATGTCCAATTTTTTTCCCTACCACCGGTTCAGGACGCAATCTGCTGAGATGCATTGGTCATAAAGATATTGTTTGAAGTCGCTATTCTCAGGAACCACTGGTCCGATTTGAAAAACTCTTTCAATGTTAGATAGTACATTTATTGAGGAAGGCGTGTGTATAACATCACGCTGCGGCTAATAGGAGCGAAGTATCAGTGAAGGATGTTGTAAAAACGGGGGAAATTTTCTAAATTCCACGCGTACGAAGTCGTGGCCACCAGCTAGTATTAAAAAAGTCGTTAGTCCATACACAGTTTTTATATTAAGAAAGTTCAGTTAACATTGACCAATTGTGTTATTGATAATAACAATTTTTAAAGTCATTTATTAATTTTTGCAATTGACATGCTATGCTTTTACATAATAAATTAAATTATAGTGGAAAAAGTGATTACCGTCCGTTAGTCCCGTTTGCGGTAAACTCTTTTTCCACCATAATTAAATTTATTAAATTATCAATTTTTAGTTAAGTTTAGTTGTACTCTTAGCATTGGTATCACAATCTTTTAAATCTGTGTTAATTACATATATTTTTTTATTTCAGTATCATTCCAATGAAGTAGAGTCGAACAAACCTCACAGTTTTGGCTCAGGCTATGCGTTTGCGTTTCAAGGATAAATCATATAATAATTACAAATTATATAAATAATAAAGTATAATAAATGTTACTTAATTATTGTGTAGTTTTATTTTATTTATTTACAAACTAACTTTTGTCAGCAACTTCGTACGTGAAAAACCATTCTCTATAACTACTTAAACTATTATATAAAAATCAATTGCTGTTCGTTAGTCTCGCTAAAAGTCTAGAACGGCTTGCCCGATTTTGGTGATTTTGATCGTGAAAGATTCATAAAAGTCCAGGGAAGGTTTAAGCGGTGACAACATATATTATATGGGGATCTAAAATTCCACTCGTACGGTGTAGCGGACATCGGCTAGTCTATTATGAAAACCGCGTCAAAATCCGTTGCTTAGTTTTGAAGATGTAAGCTGACATAGGGATATACGTCATATTATACATACAAAAATAACGACTCTGTTTTCCTATTACACCTATTCTTCTTCCCAGGGTAAAGCCAACGAAGGGTACTCTGTACCTCGTCACGGAAAATAGCTAGTTTCGGATATTTTTTAAAGCTGTTATTATTTCTAAGTGACAATAAAGCGTGGGTTAAAAAAAACGCGAACCATTTTATTATTGAATAAATAAAATCTTCTTGGAAATAAATTAATATGTACAATTGAATGTAGTCTCGCAAACGATGCCTGCCTGTTGAATACATTAATGTTGGTTTATATGGTGCTAAAACTATCTATCTATCTATTTATTTGACGGGCCACGTAGTGTAGTGGTTCAGGTAACGGACTGCCGAGGTCGCGGGTTCGATTCTCTCTCGGGACAATCATTTGTGTGATATTTACAATTGTCATTTAACAGTGGCGTGCACTCTATACAAGCTTATAAGCTCTGCTTTACTTGCCATTCACAGATATTTTAATAAAACGTTCGTATGTTTTAGATGACTTTATTCATTTATTTACTATTAATTATACAAAATATTATAACTTAAAAACGCCTACCTAATAATTCATAAATAGCACCAATATGTGCTTGCAAATTGTTTTTTGCCAGGCGTTTGGCGAAGGAATAATATTAGCGTAGCGAGCAAGCTCCACGCCGCCCGCCTGCCATGAGTTCATATGTGTGTAGAAATTTTGGTGTCCGTGCACAGTTCGCAAACGCACACAGGCTTGCATATTGAACACGCCTTGTACTGCATGTCATGCGGCATGAGTTAGCGATCGGAAGTTTTCGCGAGTATTCGGCGTTCGTTCGTTACCTATTATAATCCGAATAAATAATATTTATATAGCAGAAATATTTTGGTTCGACGGAGGCCATTTTATTTTTTCATGTGGTTCATTGAACTGTTTAATATTGAGTTTCTTTAATTTAATAATTGTATGGATTTCCGTTTGTTGATTATAAAATGTTATTTGATTGTGAAATGTGTGTTGATAGTGTGTGTTTGTTAAAAATTAAAAATAACAAGTTCTCACAATTGTCGTTCGGTGAAAAAATTCAAATTGTGTCTATAGGTAGATGTATACCCGAGTTACAACTTAATCAACAAAAGGGTAACGTAACTAGATAATTTCATGTTAAAAGTTATGAAACGTATAACTGGCTATGTGGTTGTGTACACACGAATAAATTATTTTGTTTCCCTTGCATATTGTTTAGTAATTCTAGTACAGTGTGGACTGATTCGGGATATTCAGATTTAAATAATTTCCATTCCGCGACAAAGAATAAAATATAAAAAAATAGAAAGAAAGCTTAAAATTAAATACTTTTGGTAAATCTCGTATCGAAACGAGTATCAACAGTCAGTTACGATTAGATATACCGACATCTATGGACAAATTGCGTTATTTTTTGCGTCTATAAGTTGTGTAATAGATAGCTGATGAATTACTTCACAATCCATAATCACTAGATGGCAGTTTTTATCTTCAGTCCACTTTACGCTTTGTGTTTAGTAAACAAGTGGTTTTGAAGTTCCAGCGGATTGTCGTAAGTAGTTTAGTTTTATTTATGAGTTCATAGATTATTAATATTATTATACATCAAGATAAACTAGATGATTTGTGCTTTATAATTAAGTATACATATAGCATACATATCACAGTTTTAAGAGTAAAATCGAGTTATATTTTGAATTGTTATGTTTTCTCCTCTGTCCTCTTCTGTTCTCATTTTTAATACTTTAAAATAAATTTTCAGATCTTAAAAAATAGATAGATTTCATCTGTAGTCTTCTAGTAATTTTTCGTAGTATTTGTCTTCACTCTAGGTATTATAGATAAGAAGCTATAAAGGTTTTTTGTTACAACATGCGAGCGCGGTACCGATCGAATCAGCGCCACGCGTAGCTGGACGGACAACGGTATAATAGGTATTAACTAAAAAATGAAAACAGCTATTGCTGTATCTTAAATGTTTCGCTATTTTTTTGCACACATTTATATTAATTAAAATCGTTAGTCTATAATAAACAGTTTTTATATAAAAAAAGTTCTGTTAACATTGCCGAATTGTGTTATAGACGCTATCAATTTTCATTTTTTAGTTAAGTTAAGTTTAGGTCTGCACATAGAATAGGCACCAATGTAACTCGAAAATTTCATGTTAAAAGTTATGAAACGTATGTACATACGTACATGTACGTATGTATGTACGTACGTAGTTATTGTTTAGTAATTCTAGTACAGTGTGGACTGATTCGGGATATTCAGATTTAAATTTGTTCTGTTGGCATGGTTTCCGACTTAGAGATCCGTCGCGTGGCTATGCTAAAAATCTATAAGAGTACTACCTACAGTATAAGAGCCTACCCTGCTTCAAAATTATGTGCACGCCACTGTCATTTAAATGTTTGTACTGCGTCTGTGTGTCTAATATGTATTATATGTAAGTATTTACGAAAGAAAAGTAGTTTATGTAGTATATCCGTATTCTGGTACCCATAACACAAGCATAGTAAGCTTAGCTTGGGACTAGAGAACGTTGTGTGAAATGTCCATGAAAATTAATTTATTGATTGATATAATAATCAGCGGTTCTCCTACGGATCTCCGTTTTCCGGAAACTGTATGATTCCGGAATGCGGAGATCCGTAGATGGACCGGTGTGTACGACATAGCCCTAAGAGTTAGCACGCTGAAGTGGTAGTGGTACGCCATTTCGTTCGACGATCTGATGACCGTTGGGGACGGAAGGTCCTCGAGTGGCGACCACGCACCAGACGAATTGCATCAAAATACGTTGCGTAGTTTTGAAGACGTGTTGGCATATAATTTGCTCACATAGAGACATACATACAAAAATAACGACTTTGTTTGATAATAAGTAAAGATAAATAGATATTATCATTACTTACATAGTAATTAGAGCGGTAGAGCGATGACATTGTTAGGATTGTGTTGCTAGAAATTAGGCACTGGATGCAGGCGGCACAAAAGCACACGTATTTTGTAATTTCAAACTTAAACAATTGTCGATAAAATAAATTCTAACACTATATTTTCTAACACTTGCGCGACTCATTTGAAACAAATATACGGCTAAAATTAAAACAAATATACGCGTCTAAATCCGTAAAAAGTAGTTTTATTAATTCTAACAATTCTATTAGTCACCGTCATGTAAACCTAACTTTATAGGAATACTCAACGTTATCCTTAGCATTTGACCTCACCTCCCACCCCGCACTCCCCCTCACTCATAGACTAGGTAAATATCAGATACGAAAACTGTAGTAAGCATATTAAGTAACTATAGGTTTCTGCCTAATTCATCTATTAATAGTGAGCTGAGTAATTTCCTATTTCGGTTGCTATGGTCATTATGATAGTTAGTCCACGTGGTGATGGATTAAGAATACAAGTGTCCTCCATTTTCCTTCTCAGGATGCTGTAAACGCCAGCTAAGGAGTTGTGTACACCGATAACATCCTCTGTAAGAGACGGAAAACTTGAAGATAAACCCTGTATGAACACGCTGACCAGACGTCAGCGCGGCATTGTAGACCATATTTCCTCCCAGCGGAGGACGCCCGTGACCAACTGTACGACTTTAATGGACTGGAGAGAGAGAGGACACTATTATACATTATCATTTTCCTTACCTAACCTTTTATTAGACCTTGAAGTACGCTTTAGCCAGGCTAATGTTACGTGTCTTTAAGATTGAACCTACTATCTGGGAAATCTGTGGTTATTAAGATGTCTAATTCCTATTTCTAATCTATTTTACATTCTATTTATAGGTGTAGATCTATAAAATCAGTTTTACAAAAATATTTTTTACCTATTTCAATATCTGTAACATAACTAATCTTTTATGGAGGGGTGGTTCAATTATCATCCCCTTTATTATCCGCCGCTGTGCCAGACACGTCCAATTTCACCCACAATTCACCCCTATTCACCCCCAAAGAGGCGTAGCAAAGAATATATTACAGGCGTTTTAATGTTCCAACTACTGGTATCTTTACTTACTATTAAACAAAGTCGTTATTTTTGTATGTCCCTATGTGTGCTTATATCTTCAAAACTACTTAACACGTTCCCAGCGGCACTAATTTATCTGTACTTCCCATTACTGCGTTACGAGTCGCTTGAAACCTTTGAGCTTTGAGGTTTGAGCGGTTGGAGCGGTACGAGATTTAGTAAACCCCACCGCCCACTGGAGACAAAAATCCTTTTTTTGGCGCCAAATAAGGCAAATTGTACGGTTTTAGTCGCGATTATTATTATCAATGAGTTGATCAACCTAAATCTGCCGCCGCCTGTGGGCAGATTATTTAGTTTACATTCTATACGTAAAATAAAATGTGCGGTCGTATGTACTCCATACCGCACTGAAAAATGGTAGTTTTTTCATTCTGTATAGTGATGGGGGACGGACGAGATCTTTCAAGCCACGTTTCGCACTCATCGTGTTAACGGATTTTGATGCGCTTTTTTAAGAGGTAATAGTTTAATTTATAGTTTTCCGTCTCTTACAAAGGAGCTCTCTGTCTCCTCTCTTCAGCCCATCAACGTCCCACTGCTGGGCAGGAGACATCTTCACTTAGGGAGGGAATATGATCTACAACGCCGCGCTTACAAGGCGTGTTGGCATAGAATTTAGTTTCGAGGTTTCCGTCCCTCACAGGGGATGTTATCTCCTTATATTGGTACCAATTATACATGCACAACTAAACTTAATCAAAAAATGTAAATTCATAGTGTCATTAACACAATTGGTAAATTTTAACTGTACTTTCTTATTATAAAACTGTATTTCATACAATGAATATTATAATTTATAAATTATAATATTCATTCTATAAAATACAGTCAGCTAGTATACTAGCTGACCCGGCAAACGTTGTTTTGCTATGTATACAAATGTTAGGGGTGGACAACCCTTATCTCTTAGGGGTATGAAAAATAGATAGTAGCCGATTCTCAGACCTACTGAATATGCATATAAAATTTCATAAAAATCGGTCAAGCTGTTTCGAAGGAGTATGGGAACGAACATGGTGACACGAGAATTTTATATACAAACTAACTGACCCGCCAAACGTTGTTTTGCCATACAAAAGACAGGGGGGGGGGGGGTGTTGAAAATAGATGTTGTCCGATTCTCAGACCTACTACTGAATATGCATGTAAAATTTCATAAAAATCGGTCAAGCCGTTTCGGAGGAGTACGCGGTAACTAACACTGTGACACGTGAATTTTATATACTCGTATATTAGATTAGGTCTCCAACGAAATAGACAATTAAATGCACTATAGTTCTTTACATTATTTAGTTGTTATTATCGCTTAGCTGGCTTCTGCAGCACTCTGGACAAGAATTGGGGTGGTGACACACGAAACAGTGGTCTATAAATAGAGTATTTCTAAGCTAAAATGTACGTGTTTGGCGTACGTTCCTATAGCGCCATCTATAGTACGTCTTTATTAAATAACTTGCGAGCCCTGAATTCTGTGGAGTACGAAATAATAGTGTATATAATTTGTGAAAAAATAGGATAAATAATAATTTTGTAGGAATAATTAGCTAATAATAATTATAGCTATATAATAATAAATAGCTAATATAATAAATAGCTAATAATTTTATTTCTTGTTTGTTTGTGTTTTGCTTTGATGCTGACTTACTTAATATTATCATATATTTTGCATCTTGTTTGTTTGCCATTTGCTTTTATTTATAATTGTATTATTTATTTAGTTTCTATGAGTATGTAAACTGTCTGTCAATTACGTTTACTTTGTTAATAATTTATTTGCCGTGCTTCACTGCAGGGTTTGGACTTAAAATCAGCGCTGTGGACTCATCCGCAGCATAATGCTGAGTCTAGACCTTTCATAATACTATCATTATGCACGCGACAGCTACATCCTTATCCTTAAGCTGCCTGTTATCTTTATTTTGTTATTATGATGTACTGTCTACTTGTCTACTCCTTCTATGTAACAATACGTATTTTTGTAGTATTATGAATAAATGATTTTTCTTTCTTTCTTTCTTTCTTTCTAATAAAACAAAAAACTGGGGGCTAAGTCTACTAATGAATGCTGTCACAATGATAGTTCAATGACACAATTATAACCACAAAAAAAATAACAGTAGACTACCAAACTTGATAAAATACGCCACTAAGCAATCAGTTATTGCATTTGTTGATTGCATAATAGCGAAGTTTGGTAGTCCATTGTTAATTTTTTGTCACAAATAATACCATTCAATTGAACTTTCATTGTGACACCATTGAATATTGAATAGCAGACTTGAGCTCCAGATCAATTATGAGTTGTACTCGCACACGAAGGGTAGTACGTATTATCATTATAAAGAAAGAAAGAAAGAAAAAGTTTATTTCTAACTTGCGAACATGGTTACATAATAAAATAAAGAAGTTCCAAACATCCTATTATAACGAAAGTACAATATAAAATAATTGGTCAAGTGCGAGTCAGACTCGCGCACGAAGGGTTCCGTACCATTATCTATGCAAAATAAGGCAACGTTATTAGTATCGAGCAAGAAACGGTAAAAAAATCATGTTTGTTGTATGGGAGCCCCCCTTAAATATTTATTTTATTTTATTTTTAGTATTTGTTGTTATAGCGGCAATAGAAATACATCATCTGTGAAAATTTCAACTCTCTAGCTATCACCGTTCTTGAGATACAGCCTAAAATAAAATGAAAATAATAGTCATAATTTATGCTAGCAACCCGCCCGCAAGTGAAATAGGATCACGACTGCTCAGCTTTGTGTTGTGGAATTGCTTCCCAACGCTGATTTTCAGCAGTGTCCGCCAAACAGAACAAATAGACTACACATAAACCGTCACCACACCCCCATGAAGGGGATACTAAAATGCAGAAAAATAATACACGAAGAAAAAAAAAATTACAAATAGTACACCCGTTATACAGTAAAGCACAGACCTTCTTCTTTTTGAAGTCGGTTAGGAGAAATAAAAAAAAATTCAAACAAAAAATAGAAACAAACTACGACAGTGCAGGCAAAGGCAGTTGAAGGCATACAGCGATGGTAGGTAACATTTACACAAACTACATTGTTATACTCTGAGCACAATAATAGACAAAAATAATTGCAGGGTTTATTTGTTTGTGGTCTTTAGGACGTTTTTTATATATTTATCATACCGATCCCAAATAACATCAAATGTAATCTATAAATAAATAATAATAAATAAATACTCATGGAGATTTCACACAACGTCCTCGGTCCCAAACTAAGCTTATAATATATGCTTGTATTATGTGTACCAGAATACGGATATACTACATAAACTATTTTTCTTTTGTAAATACATACTTATAATACATAGTAAACACACAGACGCAGTACAAACATTTGTATGACAAATATAAAAACACACACAAATGATTATCCCGAGCGGGAATCGAACCCGCGACTTTGAAAACTTCAGTCCGTTACATAAACCACAAGACCAAATTGCAAGACAAAATTGTTGTTATAGCATCAACTGATATACATAAACTGCGACTTTTTCATATATTTAGCTATCACCGTTCCAGAGATAAAGCCTGGTGACAGACGGACAGCGAAGTCTCAGTAACAGAGTCACGTTTTACCTTTTTGTACGGAACTTGAATCGGAAATATCCGAACTTTTCTAAAATCATACTTACCTTACCAAAAGATATAATGAAGTAAAACCATCTACATTGAAAAAACAACTCTAAACCAAAGACTATAAAGCAAAAATTAAAAAATACTTCTTACGTACCAATGACTTAAAGAATTTTTATTTCGAATATCTAGTTCTGGCTTTTATTGTTAGGGAAAGAAAGTTGAATATTCGGTGATAAAATAAGGGTCAAATTCAGAGATATAGCCGTTAATGTATAGAATACAATTGAACGAAAATAAATTCAATATGGCGTTAAAAATATCATCATTTTTCTATTTATTTAATTTAAAAATAAGAATAGAACGTTTTTAAAAAAAAAACGTTAATTCAATATGGCGGAAAGGTCGGTAAACTTATTATTAAAGATTATTAACTTCTCTTATTATAAACATAAATGTAGTAAAAAATTCCATACACCGGGAGCCAGGTACATTTTTGGTCAATGATTTCTTCTCGAGTGAAACTTTGTAAAATACTTATGGGACTTAGGTATACTATGAATACTCGCGACCGTCAGCTGCGACTCCGTGGGTGGGTTGGGCAGTGGCAGCCTTCCAAACATGGAGAAAGAAAAATTTTTCACAGGCATTTTCTCTCATTTGAAATTTTGTCAGATTATAGTTTATCGAGTGCTTTGATAGAAAAACAAAGACAGCTGACCATAGCTGACCACGGCGGATTATACGTCAGAGCTGGCTACTTGAACATGAAAAAAATATTATATTTTCAATGATTTCCTCTCAACTAAAAATTTACCTGGTGATTGTTTATTCTGTGTTTATATAGGTACTACTATGAATGAAAATTAGTGTCAGCTTGCTGTATCTCAGTGGAAAGTTTGTCAGCTGGTACCTTGAAAGGTGTAACGCAACAGCTTTAGATTCAGAAATTTATACGTACATATATGTAAATTGCTCTTTTATTTATTCTATTTATTCTGATCGAACTTTTCGTTTAATATCACGGTCTGATTAAATAGCAAAAATATCATTCGCTATTTAATCCGACCGAATCAACAATTTTACATGTGATATTTCTAGGGATCCTCCTGTGATGTAGTAGTTGTAAGGTATATAATAAGCATGTAGTCTCTAAAATATAGTCAGTGTATCATTGAACTTTGAGCGTTTCATTTGTCTCCTATACACAACCTTACATGGCGACCCTGCCTGTAACCTAAGCGATCCGTGCGCGCGTGTACTCCTAATATGGAAACGGTATTTTAAAACAATTGCTGGAAAATTACTACGGACTTTAAAATGAAACAAAGAGTGATCAGGTCCCCGTTCAATAAAACGTATTTTATAGTTACGTCGTCTAGGAACATTTACGAGAAAAATGGGTGGTTCTAGTTCGAAGGAAGAAGTAGTGATTGCCCAGAGCGCCGGAGTCGGTAGTAACACGGCCCATACCCGTCAGCAAGAAATCACGAACACAATTCTCGTGGTTATATGTACCATTTTGACACTTGGGGTGGTGATTATTGTATACAAGCTGTATAACCGTTGCCATAAAAGGATAATACAGCGTCGCATAGATGAAATCACATTGAGGCGTTATTCCAGTATCCTGCGACGACACCAGGCAAACAAGGATCCTGTGCTGCAGGTTGGCATGGCCGAGGTAATCGACGTGTAGCTTATGATATCTTCGAGGTGCGTATTCTAACGTTGGGCAAGCAGCGGTGTCGGCTCAGTGCAAATATCTTACGGTAGTGATGTGATGTGATAGGTCCAAGGTTCTATATGTGTTGTGAGTAAATAATATATATGGTTAAAAAAAAAAAAAAAAAAATATCATGTGCATCTTCGGGTATTAATTAGTTAAATTATGTAGTATAAATAAAGTCCACTGTTAATTAGTTCACTAACGTGGTATGGCTGAGGATTTAAACGTAATATTAAACGAATTAAGAGTAATAAGAAGTTACTTAATAAAAATAGGTCCCAGCCGTCGACACGGCAAGATTTTGGACATTAAAAGAAAAGAGGCTAACAGTAGTCTATTAAAATATAACCAATTTGTTAAAATTTATAAAGAAAACTTAAGACATTTTACGAATTCGGAGATTTTATTAATTACTAGGATTTGTGAGGAATTTGATAAACTATATTCAGAGATAATTTGTTGGTGTAGTGATACAAGAGAGGGCGAGCTTTCGTTACAAACCATGGCGGACATATTCGAAATTAAAACGGCGTTACATCTTTTGCCCGTTATGGACGATAGTTCTGACAATACCAAGCAACTTATTGAGAGTATTGAATATTACGATTCAGTTTTAGACAAACCAGGATGTAAAATTAAGCTTATTCAGTTTGTTTTGAAAAACAGGCTATCCCAGCGTGCAAAATTATTATTATCATCAAAATATGAAACTGTCGATGAGCTTATAAAGGATATGCGTAAACTATTGTTGCCACAAAAAAGCTACATATCTATTCAAACTAAATTGCAAAACTGTAAACAATATAATAAAACAGTTACAGATTACGGCAAAGAAATTTCAGAACTCTTTGTGAATTTGACGATATCGCAAGCCGAAAGTGATTCAGCCAAGTATGCATTATTAAAACCTATGAATGAAAAGTTAGCAATTAAGCGATTCGCTGATGGTTTGCGGGATCGGCGCCTAAGCACAATTATTGCCTCGCGTAACTGTTCTTCTTTAACAGAAGCTATCCAGACGGCCCAAGATGAGGAGACACCTGGTCCAAGCGGTTCAGCAGAGATGATAGGTACGTATAAACATTCGTTTTATCAGACTAAGAGAGCCCAGCGAGGTTATCGAGGACAGCGTAATTTTGCTGCAAGAAGTGGGCACCAAGGTTACCAGCAACGAGGTCATCGGCCCCAGGTACCTCATAAATTTAGTAATAAATATTTTCGCGGTAATTATAACAATAACTTTCGTGAATCTAATGGATTCCCACGTGGTAACCGCAATCGAGGCATCGCGTTACAACGAAATATGAATTTCATGACTGGAAATAGACAGGTAGCAACAGAGACATCAACTAATGAATCACTAAATCATTTTTTTCGTGAATGATGTCATCTTATCGTGTAACAATTTAAACAAAGTATCACTTGAGATTTGCAATCATAATCATAGCTGGCTAATTGATACCGGCGCATCCATATCGGGAGTGAAGCTAGAATGTTTGAATCGTTTACAAATTCCTTACCATATAGAGAGAGTTAGTGTGAAAGGAATAGGTGGTAATGTACTTTCAGAAGGTTGTGTAAATTTAACACTCAATTATAACGAGTATAAATTCCATCATAAATTCGTTGTATTTAAGGATTTACCATGTAAGACGGACGGTATATTAGGTCAAGATTTTTTATCGTTTTATAGAGCCATTTTAAATTTTGAAATCAATACATTGCAATTGTTTACTGATGAGTCCGAGTTAGTTACTATATCCTTTGATAATTATTTTACAAATCATAACACATGTTATTTAACGGTACCAGCACGTAGCGAGTCAATACATTTTATTGAAACAAACTCAAAACAAGAGTGTGTAGTGTCAAATCAGCAATTATGTGAGGGTGTATTTTTGGCAAGCAGTATAAACAAACCAATAAACGGGAAAATACCTATTCGTATCTTAAACACTAGGGATGAAAACGTTAGACTAAATTATTTTCAGGTAAACACTAGTAATTTAAATAATTATTTTATTTGTCAGTTTAATAAAACTGCGATTGATTCGGAAAGGGTTAAAACCTTATTTAATTTATTAAATTTGAAAGGGTTGAACATTGAAGAACAAAAGTCGATAGAAAACATTTGCGCTAAATTTCCCGACATTTTTCATTTGCCAGGTGATAAATTATCTACTACGCCCATATATGAACAGACCATTGACTTGAAACCACATACCACACCTATTTACACAAAATCTTATCGTTTGCCTTATGCTCAAAAACCAGAATTAGATAACCAAATTGAAAATATGTTAAACGATGGAATAATTGAACCATCTCAAAGTGCATGGTCCAGTCCATTGTTACTCGTTCCGAAAAAACGTGATGAAAATGGAGTTGCAAAGTGGCGTGTCGTTATTGACTATAGAAAGCTAAACAATAGTATACAGGATGATAAATTTCCTCTTCCCAACATTAGTGAAATACTTGACTCATTATCGGGAGCAATGTACTTTACTCATTTAGACTTATTTCAAGGATTTTTTCAGATTAAATTACAGGAAAGTTGTAGACCATGTACGGCATTCACTACAGGTAAAAATCAATATCAAATGACTCGAATGCCGATGGGGTTAAAATCTAGTCCCAATAGTTTTAGCAGAATGATGACAATAGCAATGTCAGGTCTTAACTACGATAAATGTCTCATTTATCAGGATGATCTGATCGTAATAGGAAGAAATTTATCTATACATAATCAAAATTTGATGGATGTCTTTACTAGGTTGCGAAAAGTAAATTTAAAATTAAACCCTGCTAAGTGTTTATTTCTACAAAAAGAGGTTCTTTATTTAGGACATATAGTGTCAGGTACAGGAATCTTACCAGACCCAGAAAAAATTAAAATTGTAGATAATTACCCAAAGCCACAAAATGCGGACCAATTGAAGCGTTTTGTAGCTTTCGCTAACTATTATAGAAAATTCATTAGGAATTTTGCCAAACTTGCATTTCCCTTGAACAAATTAGGCTGTAAAAATGTTAAATTTGTGTGGACAAAGGAATGCGAACATTCGTTTCAGATGTTAAAATCAGCCTTGATAAACCCGCCAGTATTGCAATATCCAAACTTTTCAGAAAACAATGAGTTTATATTACAAACAGACGCATCAGGTACAGCGATAGGTTCTGTATTGTGTAATGGAGATGGACGGCCAGTAGCTTATGCTAGTCGTGGTTTAAATAAAGCCGAAATTAATTACCCTACCATTGAAAAGGAACTCTTAGCAATCGTTTGGAGTGTTAAGTATTTTCGACCTTATTTATACGGAAAACGGTTCAAGATACAGACTGACCATCGACCTCTAGTTTATTTGTTTTCCATGCGAGATCCTTCTAGTAGATTATTGAAATTTAGATTGCAATTAGAAGAATTTAATTATACAATTGAGTATATAAAGGGACAGTCAAATTCAGTGGCAGATGCTTTATCGCGAATAACACTAACATCTGAGGAATTAAAATCAATGAATGAGCATATTATTAGTGTAATGACTAGAGCGCAATTGCGTCAATTAAACATGGATAGTAGTAAGAGCGATAATAATCCGTCGGTGGATAATATAGACACACACTCGAGGCCTGATCAACCAAGAGTGGTGGAAATAATTAAAAAACCGAGGAATATTACCGAACTTTCGTTAATAAACCCTAGGCAGGAAAATAATTTAATAAAAAGTGGAATAAGCGTAGAAAAATTTAAATATTTTATATATGTGCCCAGTAAATCAATAATTTATATACAAACAATATCTCGATCTCCGATCACGCGAGCCGTATTGGTGAGAGACTTGTTATATTTATGTAAAAAGATATCGATAAATGAGCTATGCATATTAAGAAATGATAATAATAATGATTTTATCAGTGGGCTTATAAATGAAATAAAGAGTTATGAAAAGTGGTCCGGACCACGTATTTGTGTAGTGAGTAATGTTCAGAGAATAGATAATTTAGATAATAGGCGTGTAATATTAAATGATTTCCACCTATTGCCCACTAGTGGCCACGCAGGTATTAGGCGAATGACAAATAATATCAAAAAGTATTATTTCTGGCCATGTCTTGAAAAGGATGTTATCGATTTTGTGTCGAAGTGTGAACAATGTAAGAAACAGAAATATTCCACACACATTAAGCAGCCTATGAAAGTCACAACGACTGCAAATTCAGCATTAGAGAAGGTTTATTTAGACATAGTCGGACCGTTACCACAGGACATATATAATTATAAATACATATTGACTTTGCAATGCGAGCTATCAAAATTCACAGAGGCGTATCCATTACACAACAAAGACACGGTAAGTGTAGCGCGAGCATTCGTTGATAATTTTATCTTAAGATATGGTATACCCCGAGAAATAGCGACAGACCGTGGGTCAGAATTTATTTCAAGTATTATGAACGAAATATGCCAAATCTTAAGAATCACTCAAACTTCCTCTACAGCTTACCATCACGAGAGTATAGGAGCTCTGGAAAATAACCACAAAGCAATGGGTGCGTATCTTAGAATAAGTTGTAACAATCACACGGCTGCGTGGAGTACCTGGTTGCCATATTGGTGTTTTTCATATAACAATACAGTACATACGGAGACCAAGTACACACCGCATGAATTAGTTTTTGGTAAACGTTGTGTGTTGCCCGCAAATTTAGAAGGTCATATCGTAGATCCCTTATATGTTCACGACAACTATGCTCTCGAACTAAAATATAGACTCCAATTAGCACAAAAAGATGCACGTGACAACTTAATTAAAAATAAAGTTAAAAGAAAGAATGATTATGATAACAATATAAACCCAGTGTATTTTAAAAAGGGTGATTTATTATTATTAAGAAATACTTCTGATAATAAAATGGATCCAATATATTTAGGACCTTATATAGTAATTGATGACCTAGATTGTAATGTAAAAATATTGAAAAATAATAAAGAATACGTTACACATAAGAATAGAACTAAGCTTTATAAAAGTGTCTAAGTTTGTAAACATTTTTTTTTTTCATTATATCATCTTATGATGTCTTGTAGACTTAAATAAGATCCTTAAATAATAATATGTATTATTACAATTATTTTATCTTGTTTAGTATTATAATAATATGTAATCAAATGTAATCAAACTTTATTTAGTAAGTAACTAGGTATACAAAATAATAACTGTGTACAATTATTATTTTTTTTATTAACAGGGGAGGTGTGATGTAGTAGTTGTAAGGTATATAATAAGCATGTAGTCTCTAAAATATAGTCAGTGTATCATTGAACTTTGAGCGTTTCATTTGTCTCTTCCAGAAAAATATAATAATGAACACAGCTAATGCCATTTGCAATAAAAATAAAGCAATTTCTTGCAATTTGTGGTCTTATTTATTATTATTTATGAATATCAAATAATGTTAAGTGGGTGGGTACCTACTACTGGGTACCTAGTACCTACTATGACTAATGAGGAATTATTTATTTTAAAACAATTTATCTATTAGCCTATGAACAAGAACTGTCATACTCGCTTAGTAGTACTTAAGAGGGCTCGATACCAAATTATGCTCCATACAAAAATATGGGTAGCGTACTCCTCATTTTTTTTGCGAAAGTTAAACCGATTTTGATTGCTTTTACGCTATATTATAGATACAGAGTATATCTATGCTTCTATCACTTTCTTTTTTGGTAAACCTTACCAAATATGTGTGATAGTCGCTGCAACTTTACGTAAAGAAAACCGAAAACAACGGGATTTTCGGATGGTCATATTTCTTTTAGTTATTATGATATGAAAAAAATAAAGTGATACAAGCATAGATATACTCTTCACAATTTGGTATCGAGCCCTCTTAAGTACTACTAAGCGAGTATGACAGTTCTTGTTCATAGGCTAATAGATAAATTGTTTTAAAATAAATAATTCCTCATTAGTCATAGTAGGTTTTTTTCTCCAACCCACCCACGGAGTTGCAGCTGACGGTCGGGAATGTTCATAGTATTAGTCCCTCATGCATTTCTCGAATTTTTGATTGGGAGGGATTTGGTCATGAAAATCTGTCACTGGCTCCCGGACCACAAGTAGGAGTTTGAATCGAATGAAAACCTAGCAAATTATACAAAAAGACAAACCACTTGATCTATTAAAAACAACCACGTCAAAATTCATTGCGTAGTTTTAAAGATATAAGCTCACATAGGAACGTACATACAAAATAATGACATATATACAAATTTAATAAGTAAAGATTAATGGTCTTATTCATAATGACTTATCGGAGGTTTAAACGGAGATTTTATCGGAGAGATAATAAACGTTTATCGTAAAAAGACTATTATGAATAACAAGTTTTGATAACTTTCGCGAACCGATTTTAGCAAACTTTTAAATCTCCGATAAGTCATCATGAATAAGACCATAAGTATTCTATGGCTTATCCCTTCCCAGCCCATTAACATCCCACTGTTGGGCACAGGCCTCCTCCACTTTAGGAGAGATTAAAGTCTGCTATAACGCGCTGACCAGGTATCTTGGTACAGGGTTAATTTAGAGTTTTCTTGTAGAAGAAATAATCTGCTTGTATTTATTCCTTAGCTGAATTTTACAGCACCCTGGGAAGGAAATGTGGTTGTGACACTTGTATTCTTAATCCGTCACCACACGTACAAATATTAAGTACTAGCTGTTGCCCGCGAGCCCGTCGCGTGCAATTTAGAAAATTTTCCACTACACAACATTTTTAACTACTGCTTCGCTTCTACCGGTCGTAGCTTGATGTTATATAGCTTAAAGCCTTCCTCGATAAATGCCGTATCTAACACTGAAATAATTTTTCAAATCGGCCCTGTGGTTCCTGTGATTAGCGCGTTTAAACAAACAAACAAACTCTTCTGCTTTATAATATTATAGTACAGATTATTTTTTAATTATTAAGGACATTTGCACGTCTACAATTTTCGCAAAAAACGATATAAATATTGATCCCCTAACGATAAGACGTGCCGAATGCCAAAATAATCTAATTTAATCTAACTTTGTAAGTATTTGCTATCTTCAGATACTGGTAGCAATTCTCTTAGCACAGCTAACTAAATAATCCATGTGGTGACGGATTAAGAATACAAGTGTCACGGCCCCATTTCTTCTCCAGGGTGCTATAAGAGCCAGTTTAGGGATATTATTATAAACTGTTAACATCTACTGGTAGAGATGGAAAATTGGAAAATAAACCCTATGCCAACACGCCTGGTCAGTGCGGCATAGTGGACCAAAAACTCTGCCAAAGTGGAGAAGGCCCGTGCTCAACAGTGGGACGTTAATATACGGAGAAGGTGATGTGTGTATGTAGCATTGACTTGAAAAATAGTTTTTTTTAGTTAAAATATCAAATTATAGTGGAAAATGTGATCAACGCAAGCGGGACTTGAACCCACGACCTCGGAATACCATTCCGTAATTAATTACTTATTCAGTAAAAAGCATAGCAATTTAATTGCAATACAATATTAATAATATTCTCTTACAACTGATCGTAGAGGACACTTTACAGCTCAGTCTCAGCCGTGACCATGGTGACTGCAAAGTTAATAAATAACGGGTTAAAATTTAAAACAAATATTGTATGTTCATAAAAATATTCATAATCAATCTTGTGATGCATGTAACCCGTCTCCACAAAATATGTAACTCTTTCATGGGTCATTGTATACGATTTTATAATAAACTCCCTATTGATGTAAGAGAATTAAATAATTCTAAATTTAAAAAATTAATTAAAACTAAATTATGTAAAAAGGCGTATTATAAAATTTCTGATTATATTAAAGATGATAAAGCTTGGGAGTAGGTTGCTCTGGAGCAATACATATTCTATATTGTAAAGTTATTAGCATTGTAAGTATAATTGACATTTAATTTAAAAATTTATTTGATTTGATTTGTATTGATTTGATTAAAAGCTCTGCTGAGTTTCTTACGCCGGTTCTTCTCAGCAGATTGCGTCCTGAACCGGTGGTAGGGAAAAAAATTGGACATGTCATAAGCACATAATTTTTCTAAAAAATTGTGTCTACGTGATTAAAATGATTTTTCATTTTATTTCATTTCATTTCAAACAAATACATGCGTTTAAATCTATAAATAATCAGCTTATTTTAAAAACTAAAAAACACGCTTGAAAATCCTGAATAATGTGGGTTAAAATCACTTTCCAAGATTCCGTTACATAGATTAATACATTGATAGATACATACTGAACTTATAAAAGCGTTTTAAAAAAAGGTTTTATTTCAATAAATTATAATTTAAAAAATTCAATTGTGTAGCATATTTCGTAGCCTGTCGTAGCGAATGCTACGCGCTCTACAATATTGCTACGTGAGCGCTTTTACTACGAGTATACTACGCTAGTTACGTATACAAACTTCCTTGTGGTGTAACGCATTAAAAATAATGTATTATGTCACCACCCCATTATCTCTTCATGTGTATCATCAGATAAAACGCATTATGTCTGTCTGTCACAAGGCTGTATCTCTGTAACGGTGATAATTAGAGCGTTGAAAATGTTCACAGTAATTTATGTATATCAGTTGATGATATAACAATAAATACTTATCATTATCATGCTCTTACCCTTATCCCGCTTTATGGGGTCGCGGTTGGTATGATTTTGTGTTTATAAATCTTTAATCTGTCCGTGTGGTGACGGACTAAGAGTACAATTAATGTCATCCATTTTCTTTCCTAGAGTGCTTTAAAAGTCAGCTAAGGAATATTGTACACAGATAACATCTTTGTGAGAGAAACAAAACTCGAAAATAAACCCTGTACCAACACGCTTGATCTGTGTGGCACAGTAGACCATAATCCCTCCCAAACTGAAGGAGGTCCTGCAGTTTGAAGATAATGGGCTGAAGAGAGAGAGGAAGAATCTTCAAAGCAAAAACTTTGCAACAGAATTGGATAAAATTAAGCACAATGATAGATTTTACTCCGAGACATGCATGTACATGACATGTAGCAGTTATTGTGTACGTTTGAGAATGAAAATCTTATGAAAATATATCTTATCTTATATGAGCAGATGTCGCGGTACTAAAACATTTTATAGAAGATAACTATTTTATAGTGCTGTAAAAATATTTCATTTGACCGACGAAACGAAGTATTGTATTATTTCAGGATTCACGGTCTAGTGGTTCATATAACAGACTGCCGTTTGCATTTTACATTTTACATTACTAGCTGACCCGGCAAACGTTGTTTTGCCATACTAAAAAAAAAGTTTGAAAAATAGATGTTGGCCGATTCTCAGACCTACTGAATATGTATGCAAAATTTGAGAAGAATCGGTCAAGCCGTTTCGGAGGAGTACGTAACTAACACTGTGACACGTGAATTTTATATATTAGATTATTTATCTGTGAAGTAAAAGAAAGATAGTCATGTCTAAATTATTTCCAATCTTTACTGAATAAAAGTGTCACCACACCATTTTCTTGCCAGGGTGTTGTAAGAGCTAGCTAAACCAAGCCCTCTCACCAGCACGCCGGGTTAGTAGACTAAATACCCCCGCAAAGAGAATCGTGCCCAACAGAGGGAGTATGGGTGGGCTGGGAAGATTATATAATACTACTTATTGTCCGCAAAACTCTAACAAATTATACAAAAAGTCCATCCTCTTGAACCACTCTATCTATTAAATAAAACCGCATCAAAATCTGTTGCATATAAGAATAACGACTTTGTTTTATAATAAGTAAAGATGTGTTAGTATATGTATGTATGTATGTATGTATGTCCCAGTAAGCCTCTGAAGTGGTTAGTTTTAAGTGGAACTTCAAGTTAACCGACCACAGCCTGATAATGGCTTGTGACGTAAATACAGAAAAAGAGAATTTATATATAGAAATATTGAATTATATGTCTGTTTTGTGTGGTGAAGGATTAGGAATACAAGTGTAAACACCGTTTTTGTTTTCTAGAATGCTGTAATGGCTAAGGAATATTGTACACAGATAACATCTTCTGTGAGAATGGAAAATTCTATTTTAAACTCTGTGTACGTCTATTCAACGCGACACACTAGACCATAATTCCAAATTTTCGCAATTTCCCTACTTATAAAGAAAATTTATAATAAAATTTTGTAAAAATCTAGTGATATGAACTTTTTTCCTACTTTTATATAAATAAATAAATAAATATTCAGGGACATTTCACACAACGTCCTCTGGTCCCAAGCTAAGCTTATTATGCGTGTGTTATGTGTAACAGAATACGGATTTAATACATAAACTACTTTTCTTTTGTAAATACATACATAAAATACATAGTAAACACCCAGACGTAGTACAAACATTTGTATGACATTTATGAATATCACACAAATGATTGTCCCAAGCGGGAATCGAACCCGCGACCTTGTGAACGGCAGTCCAGTACATGAAACACTACGCCACGAAGCCCGTCGTGATTTTGATAGAAGAATCATCTTCTTGTTATTCCTGAAAGTTTTCAAGATTATGATAATGTCTCAGTCTCCGACTAACAAAATCGTAGCAGCTCAGTTTTAAGTTGCTCTCGTAAAATTTACATTTTCCGACTACGATTTTGTTCGTCAGGTACTGCGATTTTATCATAAATGTCCACAAATTAATACTTTATTAAGATTCAATCTCAGAAATTTAGAAAAATAAATTAATAAAATCTTACAAACAAAACCGTATGTTAAAACTAGTGTTATTACGTCAAAAGCCTGATATCACACTTGTAAGTGTAGAAAGAGATAGCTGTACTTAGAAACAATGAGTTAGACAAGGATGGGGAGAGAAATTAAGGACCTCTGACGGTGGTACTGCATAAGGGAGGAAGTGAGTTTTTTCTATTAGTTTTTAGAGCGAATATTATAAGGAGCCTATTTTTCGTCCCAGGGTGCTGCATAAGCAAGCTCCCCATCCTTTGTTAGAAACGGAAAACTTAAAAATAAATCCTTTGCCGCGTGCTGGTCAGTGCGGCTCAGTATACCGCATTCCCTCCAAAAGTTCAGAAAGCACGTGCCTAATAATGGGAGAGCAAAAACCTTCCCAAAGAGTAGGACGTTACTGCTAAGAAGTGATTGGGACCAGTGCAATGTTTCCTAAGTCGTCTCGTCTCATAAGCTGACAACTCACTGTTGGGCTTCCTCCTACTTAATATGTATCTTATAAAAAATTGATAATTTAGCATCTGTTACAGCTTCTGTTTCAGCTTACAATACTTTATCTTCTAAAAAAATGTGCAAAATTGTTGTTTGTGCAAAAACCGATTCCGATTCTGTCATTCACGAGGTCGCGGGTACATACAATAATTTGTGTGACATTTATAATTGTCATACAAATGTTTGTTCTGCGTCTGTGTGTTTTCTATGAATAATAAGTATGTATTTTAAAAAAAGGTTAAGTACATATACAAGTATTATAAACGTATTAGGTATACAAACCACAAGCGTAGAATCATCATCACGCCTTTTCCCATGTGGATAGGCAGAGAGACATAGAACGCCATCTTCTACGATGGCGTTCTATGTCTCTGGTCTTCTGGTCATACATATAGCTTAATTTGACCAGAAGACGTTGTGTGAAATGTCCATAAATATAGCTACCACGAAAAGGTTCAATTAAAACAGATCATTTACGACCTTTTCCGAAACCACTATACTCGCATTTTCAGCGGAAACTTATCGAAAACCTGTAGCTTTTGTTTCCCTTACACACAATTTTCAATCTTATTTCCTCCGTACAACGCTTTATTTAACTTTAAGCTATCAATTGTTAGTAAATTTCTTATTCTTTTGCAAAACCAACCATTAGTGTATAAACATAGAGTTGAAATTCAAATAAAGATTACAATATTGCCTGATAAAACAGTACCAATTGGTGTAGACCTTCCTTCCCCCTTCCTCTTAAGCAAAATCTTATATAAAAGAGGGTAACACACTATAATACATAGTTCATTTTATACTGGTGCTCGTTATTCGTCGTTTGAATTTAGAACAAGCGTTTCAGTCGGTCTCCGACCACGGAGCGGAGCGGACGTATATTAGGAGTAATAATTTTAAATTTATTTAAAAAATAATTTAATTTAATAATATTATGTTCTCTGGTGATTGTAAGATATTTATTTAATGTAAGTATATTTTTTTATGACAAATTTTAATATTTTTAATGATTTTATTAGGTTCGCTTCTATCTATCTATTAAACTATCTATCTATGTAACGGAGTCTTTGAAAGTGATTTTTACTTAAAATTGTCGTATTGATCTGCAATGTTGTTTTTAAGAGGGGTTTCAGTAAATACGCAGATGAAAGCTGGCTCATTGCTCTAAAAACCGGTCAAGTACGAATTCGTTTCGCACACAAAGGGTTCCGTACCGTTATTATCATAATATTCGTCATATCTACTCTAAATGATACGTCATGAGGTCGCGGGTTCGATTCTCACACGGGACAATCATTTGTATGATATTTGTAATTGTCATACAAATGTTTGTTCTGCCTCTGGGTGTTTCTATGTATTTTATGTATGTATTTACAAAAGAAAAGTAGTTTGGGTATTATATATCCGTATTCTACTATCCATAACACAACCAGCGTCGGCAACGTCCTCAAGCTTAGCTTGCGTGAAATGTCCATGAATATTTATCTAAATAAACACCAAAATAGAGAAGCTCATTTGGGCTTCTCTATTAGGACAAGATAATGATGAATATTTGATGTTATAGTATCAACTGATATACATAAAATGTGAAATGTTCATCTCTCTAACTATCACCGTTTTAGAGATACAGCCTCGTGACAGACAGCGAACTCTCCGTAATAGGGTCCCGTTTTACCTTTCGGTACGGAACCCTAAAAATGGACTTTTACTCTTACTTTTACCCTGACAATTTTGTAAAATTGTGTAAATTTATATTATTTTGGTAGAGTTTGGTTGTACTTATATCCAAAACTTTTTGCTCTTGCATATTAAAATATACCTCGTGAATGCCAATCCGTTAAATAAACCACGATACCACGAGGTGCGTCAAAACCTTTTTAATATTATTTAACTAAAATAATTTACTTTGTTCAAAAACTAAAAAAACACGCTTGATAATCCTGAATATTATTTTAAACTAGCTGACCCGGAAAACTTTGTTTTGCCATACTAATATCAGGGTAGACAAATAATTTGCAATAAAATAATATTGCGACTATAAATTGAAATTTAAGCTATCCTATCTCTCAAGTTGCGTCGAATTGCACACAGTGTGCCAATTTAATTTATAATCAGTTAAGTAGTTTAGGAATCCAACGCGGACAAACATCTTGACAGGAGATTTATACATATATAAAGAAGATCATTACATTATCATGGTTCCTTAATATGTGCGTAACATTTCAGATCAATCCGATTACTGCAAGTTGGTGAAAATCACTTTCAAAAATTCTGTTAATAGATTAATACATTGATAGATACGTACTGATATAACCGTATTAAAAATCGATTTTAGTTAGTGTTAGTCTTGCTTAAACTCGAGTACTCCTTGGTGCATTTAGTCGAATAAGACTTTGTAATATCTGTCGTAGTCCAGGGAAGCTTTAAACAAAGAAAAAATATAGAAAGGTAGCGAGGAAGATAGAAAAGACAACAATTTTCATCTTTATCATCATACTGTCACGCCTTTTTCCATGGTAGTAGGTCTGCCTCCTACCATGTAGAGACTATAGAGCGACATCAGCTACAATCCAAACACACTTTTTTGACTTCATCCACACTCATACATCTGGTCATACATGACCGACGATTGTAACTGCTACGTACTTGGACGTCTTGACGCTTTGGAAGGACATCAGTAATGACAACGGAGTTAGTTTTTCTCGGTCGTCCTCTCATAGCATTTCCACTTGCCTCTGCCGTATATATGCCTCTCGTTAATCGCCTATTATCCATCCTCTCCACATGACCAAACCACTTAAGCATACTATACTCCACCTTAGTCATTTTTATTTTTGCACTAGCTATTGCCCGCGCCTTCATACGCATGGAATTTAGAAAACAAATGATACATAACCCACTAATGGGACGGAACCTTTCAAATATGGATAAATTTCACCGTTTTTGCAACACTTTTTACTAATACTTCGCTTCTATTGGTAGCAGCGTGATGATATATAGCCTAAAGCCTCACTCGATAATTGTACTATCAAACACAAGAAGAATTTTTCAATTCGAACCAGTATATCCTATAGGTTAGCGTGTTCAAACAAACAAACTCTTCAGCCTTATAATGTTAGTATAGAAGTATAGAAACTAACACGCAAGTAAAATAAGATATATAAGCATAAATATATGTACATAGACGCAATATAGCCACTTAATCAATCATAATTAAGGCTGTGAAGCCATTAAGAGTGCTTGGAAGCATGTAGTACCTTCATACATCATATATATAGATACATATATATCTATGTTTCTGCCTCGAAAAATATATATCATTATTTGATAATTATAATTGTTCTTGTAATTAATAATGTTAGTAGCAAGATATATATAAGTACCGAGTTGGACTCGTAAAGGATCGGTTCCGTACCTACCATTATCTTCACTTATTATAAAAAAGTCGATATTTTTGTATGTATGTCCCTATGTGAGCTTATATCATCAAAACTGCACAACGAATATTGATGCGGTTTTTTTAACAGATACTCGTAAAATGGTTTAAGAGCATATCTTTTTTGTAGAATTTGTCAAGTTTTGATTTCTAAGTTCAAAACGAATAAGTAATAATTATAATATAATAATATAATAATAATATAATCTTTATATATATAAATCTTCTGTACGTGTGTTTGTAATTGACCTCCTCCTAAACGGCTGGACCGATTTTGATGAAATTTTTTGTTGTTGATTTTAACACAGAATTGTATGGCAAAACAACGTTTGCCGGGACAGCTTAGCAGTATTATTAAGTTCAATACGACGTTGCGGGCAACAGCTAGTTATCTATACTTAATATTATAAACCTGAAGAGTTTGTTTGTTTGTTTGAACGCGCTAATCTCAGGAACCACTTTTCCGACTTGAAAAATTCTTTCAATTTTCGATAGTACTATTATCAAGGAAGGCTATACATATAACATCACGCTGTGACCAATGGGAACGAATCAGTAGTGAAAAATGTAGCAAAAGCTAGTAACTAGTGTTGCCGAACTATCGATAGTAAAGCAATCGATAGTTTACATCGAAAATCATGTACCCTATCGATAGGCCTATCGATAGTCTTACGATTGTTTGGCTATCGATAGACTATCGATCGGCAACGCTAGTGCGTATTATAGAATAACGACTTTAATTAATATAAATATGTACAATGAAATTGACAATTAGTTAAAATAAACCATAGTTGTTTTCATTTGTTGTACCTATCTGGTTATAACACAAGCATAGGAAACGTGTTGTTGTGTGAAAAGTCTGTAAATATTGATTTTAGTTAAGTTAGGTTAAGTTTTTGACGCAATGCAATCAGTGTCTTTGTCCGGCTACTGACCAGTATTGGACCTGACCTCCTCCAAAACCGAAGGACTTCTCCCCTCTCCCCGCGGTGCACGGTATTGTAAATTATCTTTTCTTATCCATAAACTATCTACCTTTAGTCATAACTTAATTTAAGCCAAACTATTAGTATTACACAGTTATTAAATAAAACGCATCAATATCCGTGGCGTAATTTTGAAGATCACACGCTCACTTAAATCCTCGTAGCTCGACATAGGTAGACAGTTAAATTATAAAATACTATGTGTGAATACAATTTTATATATAAAATTCGTTTCAATACACTACAAAAATTTGAAATAAACAAATAAAGTAAAGTAAAATTTGAATTACACCAAATTACTAAAAAAATCTCCCAATTAATTTCAAAATGGCGTCCTAACAATGGCGCCAGTGACATATCAAGATGGCTGCCGGAACCGAGTGAAGCGGTAACGAGCCGTTTCCATGAAAATGGCGGCTTTCCCGCTCATCATATCTATTGTTTGAATAATTAATTTTGTTACATATGATATATTGTAATTGTAAATGACTTGTACATGTAATAATTCATTCGTACTATTAATAAAGATTTTAAGTTTAGAATATGTATGTAAGAAGTAATCTATAAAAGTAATGGTACGATCCTACTTTTTTTAACACGCTTTTATTAGCTCCATACGTATTTATCAATTTGTTAATCTATGTAACGGAATCTTTGAAAGTTATTATTACTCACTTGCGGTAGTCGGATTGATCTGAAATGTTACACACATATTAAAGACCGATGTTATTGTAATAATTACTAATACTGTTCAGGATTTTCATGCGTGTTTTTTTAGTTTTTAAACTAAGGAAATGAATTTACTAATAGTAAGCTAGTCTCTGAATAGTGATTCAAAATCCCAGGCGTACGACATCTTGGGAAATAGCTACGAGTATTAAGTACTATAAAAACAGAAAATGTTTGTTGTATAGGAGCACACTTACATATTTATTGTGTTTTAGTTTATCATCTGTGAAAATTTCAGCTCTCTAGCTATCACCATTCCAGAGATACAGCCTGGTGACAGACAGTAAAGTCTAATTAGAGATGAGAATAAAAAGCCTTTTGGAAAGTAATGGTCCGATCTCAAAATTTACAAACAATAAAGGTTCTATTTTCGTACGATACCTTAAAGATTAACGCACCACAAAGATATCTTTATATTGTGCGAGATTTATTGAAATCCTTAAGATATCGGGCAATTTGTTAAAAGCCCTCAGGGATTATCTCATTTTGTTCAGCTTATATTTAACATCTTTTTATAGAAATCAACTTGAATGTAACGAAATAAGTACCTATATACTGACAGGCCACGTGGTCGAGTGGTTTATGTAACGGTCTGCCGTTCACGAGGTTGCGGGTTCAATTCCCGCACGGGACAATTACTTGTAATTAATAATTTGTAATCTGCATTTTTATTATCAAATTTATTTACTTGAAACATGGTTACAATATATTGGTGTTTAGTGAAAACAGAACATCATGTTTCGCCGTCAAAACAGCATGCAAATATAAATAATATTATTAATAATATATTTAAAATGCTTTAATAAAACGTTTAGTATTGTGAATTATTCTTGTATTACCAAAATTTTTAACATTAATAGTTGACATTGTATATATAGAAAAATGAAGCACATAAAGAAATCACATAGATAATTAGTTAAATAGGCAACAAAATTTAGGATACTTTTTTGTGGTTTGTGAATTTACATAATTATCGCATTAAGTATGCCTTAACTTAAACTAATTTAAAAGATATATAACATATGACATTGTAATTTCAATATTATACTTTGAACTATTTAGTTTTAAAATATTTATGTATTACCGGCTATAATTTAATTTTGGGACCGATGATACCGAAGAAATTATGTAAAAACTATGACAATGACTCAAACTCATGAAATAGTTGTAGGGCATTGTAATAAAAGTGTAATATTTTCAATTCGCTAATTATTTATTGCTGATTATTTATTAATGAAAAAATATGTGACATTGTACCTACTTCTATTTAATATTGTTTAAGTACTAAATTCGTAACAATAAATTTTATCTGAAGGCATTTTTATTTAAATAATAAAGAACTTGTATGATATTTATAATTGTCATACAAATATTTGTATTGCGTCTGTGTGTTTACTATTTATTTTAAATATGTATTTACAAAAGAAAAGTAGTTTATGTAGTGTATACGTATTCTGGTTACCACAACTCAAGCATATAAGCTTAGCTTGGGACCAGAGGACGTTGTGTAAAATGCCCATGAATATTTATCTTATATATAAAAATTAATTGCTGTTCGTTAGTCTCGCTAAAACTCGAGAACGGCTGGGCCCATTTTGGTGATTTTGGTCTTGAAATATTCGTGAAGGTCCAGGGAAGGTTTAAACGGTGACAAAATATGGGGATATGGGGAATATGGGGATCTAAAATTCCACGCATACGGAGTAGCGGGCATCAGCTAGTTTATTTATATATTTAGATTGACGTAAAAGTACGTCCGTGTAAATCTATGTAGGTATATCTATTAGTCTGTTTAACCTTTTGTTAGTGATTGTTCACTTACAATAGCGGTATTGATCTGAAATTTAAACACAAATATTTAAGGAACGATCTCTATCTCGTTCCAGCCCATTAAGGTCCCACTGTTGGGCACTAGCCTCCTTCACTACATTAACTTACGTGGGATAAACTTCCGATGGAATCTTACAGTACGCGATGGTATTTCTAGCGCCCATATTTTTTCACCTATTTCAAAACTATTATAACCCCTTTTTAACCGACCGAAAAGGAGGAGGTTCTCAATTCGTCTGTATGTTTTTTAATTTTATTTTATGTTTTTTTTACCTCTTAACTTATACAAGGTACGTTATAGAAGGTCGCGTAGAGGGAAAGCGGTCACGTGGACGATCCCCTACAAGATGGCTAGACCTCATAAAATCAGTCACGCAGTGCCCTGCTGCAGAATGCTCGCGAAATGCCTCTAACAGAGACAGATGGCGACAAATTGTGAAGGCAACGACTAAGTCGGAAAACAGTCCATAACCACGACCACTCTGCAGGAGAGTGTCCGACTGAGAAGAAGAAGACCTCTTTTTTCCTCCTTCGATTTTAATGATTCTTTTATTTGAAATTTTGTGGTTCTCTTGTGGTCCCTTTGGCATCAGGTCAGGATCTGGTGGTTATCTCCTTAGAAATCGAGAAAACCCCCAAATTTCACGAGCACATGAAGTCAGTTCAACTTTTTTTTTAAATACCCTATTAATTTCTGGGTCTCTTACCCCTTAGACCTGCAGTGTCCACCGGGGAGAGGGAGGGGTTATATTAAATATTTTAAATATTCTTTCTTCTCCAGATAACCTTCAACCATGGGTGTCGCATCAGACGGCTGGGGCAGCAGTTGGAGTGCCAAGATAGCAGCATGCAGGGAGTCCAGGAAACTGGTGTTGGTCATAGTAGCCATTGCTTTGTTACTGGACAATATGCTACTTACTACTGTTGGTAAGTATTGAATAATGTTATATAAAGTGGCAACATTTATATTTGTAATTTGGTTTTTTGGTAGCAGACTTTTGTTTTATGTATGGCAACTCACTCTCGCTAAGCCGGTCATGGCGACAACGTCCATATTTGTACTGTGTCTTAAATTAAAATAAAATACACAATATTCCGTTTACAAAACCGTTTTATTTCGCTGCATCCACTGCAAACAATAACTTCAAAAGGTTATGGGCCCACCCAGCAGCCCGCAGCGAAATAAAGGAATTATCGTGTAGCATAGCAGCTGTGGTAAAACGGCGGTGTGGTTCTGCGGTCAAGCAGTGGCGTCGGTACAACAAAATGGACGGCGAGGGCGATATTTTTGGGGCGTCTAACAATCGCCTGTTGTTGGAAAATGCCGGTAATTGGCATACATGGAAATTTCAAGTTAAAGTCATACTGAAGGCGGTAAATGTCTACGAGTTGGTGGATGGCTCATCCAAATGTCCAGAAAATGACGACACAAAGTTAGCCACGTGGAAAAGGCTAGATGCGAAGGCCCAAGGAGTCATCGTGAGCAGGCTAGGTAACACAGCTATGCTGCAGGTGCAAAACTGTGAAACTGCAAAAGCAATATGGGATAAATTAAATGTAATATATGAGCCAAAATCTGATGTGTCACTGCACATACTGCAGCAGCATTTTTTCGAAGAAAAGTATAACAGTTCGGAGGATGTGTCAACATTCATTGCAAAGGTCGAGGCAATTGCAACACAAATTAAACAAGCAAAAGGAGAAATTGCAGAAAATATGATTGTCACAAAAATAATTAGTTCTTTAGGTGATAAATTCAGACACTTTGTCTCCGCATGGGACTCTGTCCCATCTGAAAAACAAAATCTGTCGGAGTTGACAGCAAGGCTCATCATAGAACAACAACGGAATAAATTATACCAAGAAGGTGAAAACAGTAGTTCCACAGCGTTTAAAACGGATTCTAAAAATAGAAAATGCTTTAAATGTGGTAAGGTAGGCCACTACAAAAAAGACTGTAAAGCCAGAAACAACAAAAGTGGCAAAACTGAAAATATTCCATTTTGTAATTATTGTAAAAAACGGGGACACACAAAAGAAAAGTGTTGGTTTAATAAGGACAATAAACAAGAAAAAACAGATATAAAACAAAACGCATTTGTCATGTCAGTGTGTGGACTTACATCAAGAAGTGTAAACAATGAATGGTTCTTAGACAGTGGTGCTTCTGAGCATATGAGCTTTACAATGGACAGCTTCATAAATTATAAAAAGTTGTTAGTGCCAATAGACGTTGTTATTGGGGATGGGACAATAATACAAGCTTTAGGTTATGGTGACATTGACCTTGAGGCATATGATGGTGAAAAATGGATTAAAACATTGATAAACAATGTGTTGTATGTGCCGAGCCTCAAGGCAAACTTATTTTCTATGAGTACTGCACTGGACAAAGGTTACAAGCTGGAGTCAACTGCCACTGAGTGTCAGTTTATCAAAAACAACAGTGTGCATGCTGTAGCCAAGAAACATGGAAAAATGTACAGAATGTTATTCAGACAGCAAGACACTAGTGCCATGGTTGGAAAAGTGATGTCAGATCTGAGGGAATGGCATGCAAAATTAGGTCACCAAGACATAAATCAAGTGAAAAGCATCTTGATAAAACAGGATATAAAGTTTGAAAATAGTGAAGAAGAAACCTGTTTACCATGTTTGAAAGGAAAACAACATAAGTTCCCCTTCCCATCCAGTACCCATAGGGCAACGAAACCAGGAGAGGTCATACATATTGACATTGGAGGTCCAATGGAAGAAACTTCACTAGGAGGGGCTAAGTTCTTTCTACTCATCAAAGACGATTATTCTAAATATAGAAAGGTGTATTTTCTGAAGAATAAAGGACAGTCAATAGAATGTTTAAAACAGTATTTGAAAGAAGTTCAAGTTAACCCCGGTCACATAGTAAAATACATTAGAAGTGATAACGCGAAAGAATTTATTAGTAAAGAAATGGAAAACTTGCTAAAGTCATATGGGATACAACACCAAAGAAGTGTGGCATACACTCCACAACAGAATGGTTGTGTAGAGCGTGAGATGAGGACAGTGGTTGAGTCAGCACGAACAATGCTATTAGAGAGCGGCCTAAATAAGAACTTGTGGGCAGAAGCGATTAATACAGCTGTCTACGTCATAAACAGAACCGGTCCGAGTCGAGTAAAAGACAATACACCATATGAACTTTGGTGGAACAAAGATTTTGATGTCAACAACCTTCAAGTCTTCGGTAGTCAAGTATCAGTACACATTCCTGATCAAAAACGATTGAAGTTTGATAGCAAAGCAGAATTTGGCCATTTCATGGGATATGGAGAAAATACAAAAGGATACAGAATATATTTTCCAGAAAGAAACAAAGTAGAAACCAAGAGAGACGTTGTATTTATAAAGCAGTCTATAGAAAACAAAGAAAGAAACAGAAGACAAGGAAAGGAATATCACGTAGATTTTGACAGTCAAGAAGAGACAGCACAAGTTTCAGAAGAACAAGAAAGCCAGTATGAAGACACAGAGAACCATGAAATAATAGAAAGAGAAAATGAACAGGACTCCATGCACTCCTTTTATGAGCAGTCAATATTAGAAGAAGATATAGAGGAAGATGTAGAAGAAGAACAAGAAAATTCACAGGAAACTCCAGAAACTTCAGGACAGTCCGAAGAGGTAACAGAAAGACCTAGAAGGACGAGAAAACAGCCAAGCTGGTTTAAGGACTATGTACAAGGACAAGAAAACATGTTCCTGAGTTACTGCTGTGATGAACCTATTTCCTACGAAGAAGCTATGAAAAGACCAGATAAAAATAAGTGGGAAGAAGCCATAAACAAGGAGTTGAAGACACTGGAGGAAAATAATACATGGGAGGAGGTGACAGAAGTTCCTGATGGAGAAAACATAGTAAGTAGCAAGTGGGTATTCAAAGTCAAGGAGGCAGAAGGAAAAGCTTTGTATAAAGCTCGCTTAGTAGCCCGAGGATTCCAGCAGAAGAACTGTGATGACCAGACATACTCACCTGTTGCCAAGTTAACTACCTTCAAAGCCATGATGGCTGTAGCTATACAGAAAAGACAACCAGTGTACCAAATGGACGTTACTGGGGCATTTCTTTATGGAGACATCAATGAGACAGTTTTTATGAGATTACCAGGAAATAAGGTATGCAAATTGAATAAGTCAATCTATGGTCTTAAAAAATCTCCTAAATACTGGAATGCAAAGTTTAATAGTTTCATGTCAAATGAAAATTTCTTAAGATCAAAGAATGACCCATGTTTATATTTCAAACATATTGGAAATGATTACATTTATGTGTTATTATTTGTGGATGACTTGTTGTATTTTGGTAGTAATAAAAACCAAGTAAATGACTTTAAAAATTCAATAAGTAAAAACTTTAAAATGAAAGATTTGGGTCTAGCAAGTAATTATTTGGGAATAAATATAAAACAAGATGTTAAAAATTGTGTAACTGTAATTAATCAGAAAGGATATTTATTAAAGTTGTTGGATTTATATCAAATGTCAAATTGTAAAACTGTGTGTACTCCAATAGAACAAAACTTCAATTTTGAATTATTACAGAGAGATATAAGTGAAAGTGTTGAAATAGAAAAAGTCTGTAGAAGTTTAGTAGGTAGTCTTTTGTATGCTACTTGTACTAGACCAGACTTATCTGTAGCAGTAGGATTTCTTAGTAGATATGTGCATTGTGCTAGTGTAGCTTTGTTTAAATGTTTGAAGAGGATATTAAGATACATAAAGGGTACTATTGATTTATCTTTAACATACAAATATGATAATGAAAGCAAAAATGTATGTAAATTGCAAGGTTACAGTGATGCAGACTGGGCCGGTGATGTTGTAGACCGGAAGTCAACCTCAGGTCAAATATTTTATATTTTTAACTGTCCAGTTTCTTGGTACAGTAAGAAACAGTCTTGTGTAACACTGTCATCTTGTGAAGCAGAATATGTAGCTTTGAGTATGAGTATTATGGAAGGTTCTTATTTAAAAAAGGTACTTAGAGATTTTGGATATGATAATGTAGATTTTGAAATATTTGAAGACAATCAAAGTGTGATTAATATAGCACAGAACAATGACAGTAATAAAAGATTGAAACACATAGATATCAAGTATCAGTACATTGTAGAAAATCTATCAACAGGTTTAGTTAAAATTACATTTGTTTGTAGTAATAACAATGTAGCCGATTTGTTTACCAAACCCTTAGGAAAAATACTTTTTGTTAAGCTTAGGGATATGATATTGTCATAAGTTTGTTAAAATGTGTACATGCATAGGATAGTGCTGAGTTAGTATTTAAGGTATCTTGTGTATGTGAAGAATGTTTTAGTGTGCCTAAGTTTTGTTAATACTTAAGAGTATAATATTCAGGGCTCTGCATATTTGGTTAGAGGTTATGTTTATGTTATTAAGGGGATGCATTACAAAGTTTGTTAAGGGGATGTATCTCAGAATTTATCTTAAGGGGGTGTAGTACAAAATAAAGGCTTTAAATATGTTTAATGGTAAAATTAAAATTTTATAAATTAAAATATAATGTTGAGGGGGTGTATTGAATAATGTTATATAAAGTGGCAACATTTATATTTGTAATTTGGTTTTTTGGTAGCAGACTTTTGTTTTATGTATGGCAACTCACTCTCGCTAAGCCGGTCATGGCGACAACGTCCATATTTGTACTGTGTCTTAAATTAAAATAAAATACACAATATTCCGTTTACAAAACCGTTTTTTTTCGCTGCATCCACTGCAAACAATAACTTCAAAAGTAAGTGAGATGGTAACCACAGATATATCAGATTGTGTGCACCAATTGATCAGTTATAACCTTTGACTACAGACATCTATACTAATACTAGCTGACCCGGCAAACGTTGTATTGCCATACTAAAAAAAGGTTTGAAAAATAGATGTTGGCCGATTCTCAGACCTACTGATTATGCATGTAAAATTTCATAAAAATCGGTCAAGCCGTTTCGGAGGAGTACGGTAACTAACACTGACACGTGAATTTTATATATAAGATTATAAAGCTAAAGAGTTTGTTTATTTAAACGCGCTAATCTCAGGAACCAATGGTCCAATTTGAAAAATCCTTGCAGTGTTGGATAGAACATTTATCGTGGAAGGCTTAAGGCTGTATAACATCACGCTGCGACAAATAGAAGCGAAGTGAAAAATAATGCAAAAACTAGAAAGATTTTCTATGATATTCCAATATAATTCTACGCGTACGAAGTCGTAGGCAACACCTAGTGTTGAATAATGCTGCATCTCCATGTGCGTTTTTCAGACAAGACATGCTGTCTTGTCAAGTCAAGTCTGTCTGTCAAGCACTATTGTAGCTAATGCGTAAGTAGTCATTATTTCATTTATATCCACTAATGGTCCGTCCCGGCTTCGCACGGGTATAGGCAATTTTATTTTTTCAAATAATCTACAGATTTTTCTCGGCCAAGTAAATTATTTTTTAAGCCAATTAAATGTATGTGCGTGAAATATGTATCTATGTGTGTCGCCACCATATTTTATTAGCGCCACTTTTATGTACGTATCTAATAATGTATTATTCTATGTAACGAAATCTTTAAAAATGATTTTCACACACTTGCAGTAGTCAGATTAATCTGAGATGTTACACACATATTAATGAACGATGATAATGAAATAATATAAAATAATATTCAGGATTTACAAACGTGTTTTTTAGTTTTTGAAGAAAATCATTTTAAAATCTAGTTTAAATGTTAGGTAATAAAATATAGCTAATTTAAACAAAGGATGTTTCTCTGCTCCGTCCCCTTGGTAAGATAAACCTCGGTAGACAGTACCAATCACAAAAGTGCTACATTTGCAATTCATTAGACGATGTAAGTGCTCATTTTTCCTTAAACCGTATTTTGGGGAAAACTCTGATTCTGTGCCGTGTTAAAATATTAAAAGCTCTAGAGATATTTTTAGACGTGTCAAGAAAAAAAATGAATTTTTAGTGCGTTTTTTGTAAGTATTTGTTTCCTAACAAGCTGTTGCCCGCGAATTCGTTCGCGTGAAATTTTGGATGACTGGGTGATAAGAAACGGTTTTCCGAAGGAATTAGGTATTATCCCGGAATAAATTGTATTCTATATTTTAAGTTAGATCTCATGGATATATGCTGGGACAATATCTCAAGCTCGATTTGCTCTATTGGGGGTAGCCCTTATATTCTTATTATACTGGTTCAGATTGCACTGCCCTGCATCATCCTCACACCCCGTTTTCGTTGTAAAAAATAAATAATAAAAGAAAATAATGCAACAAAAATCCATGGAGTTTCTTGGCAGTGCTTTTCCTTAGGGTTCCCTTTTGGAACAGATGCCTAGCTTCTGCCTTTTTAAGAGACTTTTTTTGACTATACATAAATCACTACGTATCTCCCGATGGATAGATTTCAACAATTAGCGCTTCAATAGATTCGTCTCTATTTTTCTTTTTTCTCAGCTCGTTAGCGTCACACTGCTAGGGACAGGCCTACTCCACTTATAAAATAAATTATGGTCTACTAAACCGCTCCAACCAGGCGTGTTGGCATAGGGTTTATTTTCATTACCGTCTCTCACAGAGGATGCTATCTGTGTAATGTTCCTTAGCTGGCTTTTATAGCACTCTGGGAAGGAAATGGGTGGTAGGTAACACTTGTATTCTTAATCCATCACCATACTGACAATACCTCTGTTTTGTTGAAGCTGGTTAATATACGCCTGGTTTTACAACTCCGACTCAAACTTGACACATTTCCAAAACAATTTCATTCAAATTAAACACCATTTCCGACCATTTTAAGTTGAAAAGTGAATTCTGAACTTATGTTAAACTCTCTCCCACTTCTCCGTCAAGTCGGTTAAAACGGAAGCTGAGAGCAATTTCCCAGTCGGCGAGATCAAAGTGAAATTCACTTAGGCGGCTCATCAAAGGAGCCGGTGATAGTGTTGGGACAACTAATTTCAGTTTTAATTGTCGATGTTTCGCATAAATTGGATTTAGCATAAGTTGTTACATATAGAACTAGTTGTTGTCCTCAAATTGACGGGCTTCGTTGTGTAGTGGATTATGTAATGGACTGCCGATCACGAGGTCGCGGGTTCGATTCCCGCTTGGGACAATCATTTGTGTGATATCCATAAATGTCATACAAATGTTTGTACTGCGTCTGGGTGTTTTCTATGTATTATAAGAATGTATTTACAAAAGAAAAGTAGTTTATGTATTCTATCCGTATTCTGGTACCCATAACACAAGCATATAAGCTTAGCTTGGGACCAGAGGACGTTGTGTGAAATGTCCGTGAATATTTATTTATTTATTTAAATTCGTTCGCTTGTAATTTCTAATCACAACCTATAGATATAATATGTATCGTATATCAGTCTCTGTGACTGTATCTTACTTTAAGTGAAACAATGCTTCATGATCGCTACATTACTTTCATAGATTACCTCCTGCTTACACATAACAATATTTTACAATGACTGGCCTCGTGGTCTTATGGTTCATGTAATGAACTGCCTTTCACGAGGTCGCGGGTTTGATCAGTCAATAGTTAATATAATTGTCATACAAATGTTTGTACTGCTTCTGTGTGTCTTTACAAACGATAAGTAGTTTATGTAGTATATCCTGGTAGGTACACAAAATTGGGACTAGAGGAGGCTTCGTAAAATGTCCATGAATATTCATTTATTATTTTATTATTATTCAAATATGTATATTTGGTATTATTTTGCTCAAGATGAAACGAAATCAAAAATATTATTTCGTTTTCATTCATTTTCATATATCGATATTATTTTTATCGACTACAGTTACATCACTATAAAGAGCTTACTACGTCTCGCTACAAATCATATTTCACTCGGTTTTTGCCCTTTAGATCGTCTGAAAATGGTCTGAAACATACACTAAAGCTTAAATAGAATTAATAAACGTTAATTTAAACTTTATATACTTGAAATCGTTCGTCCGTGTGGTGACGGATTAAGAATACATGTGTCACCCACCAGCCCATCTCCTCCCAAGGGTGCTGTAAAAGTCAGCTAAGGGATATTGCACACAGATAACATCCTCTGTGATAGACGGAAAACTCGAAAATAAACCCTGTGCCAACACGCCTGGCCAGGGCGGCACAGTAGACCATAATCCCTCCAAAATGGCGGAGGCCCGTGCCTAACAGTGGGACGTAATTGCGCTGGAGAGGGAGACTTTTTAGGGTTTCGTACAAACCTTTATAGGATCACTCCGGTGTCTGTCTGTCTGTCTGTCCGTCTGTCAAACTTTTTTTACTCAGCAACGGCTGAAGGTATCAACTTGAAACTCATACGATATGTAGATCTATGCGGTCCCTGCAAAAAGTACAGTCAACCTTTCACCTCTTCGCATTTAAAAGATATAACCGAATTACGACCATCTTTAAGAATTTTTCGACTTATGCTAGGGAATCAAAATTCACAGGTTACTTCCCGTTGCCCTAGAGCCTTGAAATTTGGCATAGATCATTTCAATTTGTTATCACATCACAAGTAAAAAAGTGTTTATACTAATACCAACTTATGAAGTAGCTGAAATGTAGGCGATACCCTACATTTCAACTACAAAATTAAGTTGGTGAGTTGATTTAAATTTAGTTAAATGATTATTTGAATGCAGTTACTTATGTTTATATGTCTAGTAGGTACGAAACCCTAAGTGTGCGAGTTTACCTCGCTCTTGACAGGTTTTTTTGCCTTGTCAAAACTAATATTATAAAGCTGAAAAGTTTGTTTGAATGCGCTAATCTTAGGTAGTTCAATTTCAAAATATTTTTGTTATGGATAGTACATGCATCTAGGAAGGCTGTAAGCTATATAACAGGTGTGGTTAATTTTTGTGCACCCAAGATCTACTTTTTATTTCAAAATTGAGTCGCGATGAAGGGGGATGTTTATGCAATGCGCTTTTATAGCGCCGTGCACTCTTGAAAATAGTAGAAAACTACTAAAAGTGGTCACGCTGAACGTCTCCCTACTCGAAGCTTAGATTATGTTCATTGCTGTTCATTTCTGTATCAAGTACTAGAAACATTTGGCATTGAATGCTTCCCCTCATGGAAATTGCGAGTGATCGACCGGTCGATCGCGATCGACTTGTTATCCACTCCTGCTATATAACATCACGCTGCAACCAATAAGAACGAAGCATTAGTGAAAAATTTTGCAAAACCTGAGGAAATTTTCTAAACCCACGCGTACGAAGTCGCGGACAAGAGATAGTACTTAATATTTGTATAATAAAATTCTTGAAAACTATTTTTGTTGTCCATATTGTAAATAAATAAATTATTTAATTGTTTAAAATCTAAAAATCGGTCAAGTACGAGTTGAACTTACACACGAAGGGTTTAGTATCGTTATTGTCATAATATTATATTCGTCATACCGACCACAAACAATGGTATAGGGCAGGAGGATGATGATGATGAGTATTTATTGTTATATCATCAACTGATATACATAAACTGTGAAATTTTCAACTCTCTAACTATCACCGTTCCAGAGTCTGGTGCCAGACAAACTGTAGTCTTAGTAATAGGGTCCCGTTATACCTTTTGATACGAAACTGTAACAATAACAATGGCGTTAGAACAACCCATTTATATTTAAAGTCTCGTTATGTATTATGTGATATCTATCAATAACCATACAATACCCTATATTAATAGCAGTCGTTACTATAAAAGATAATGGGTTTCGATTTATTTATACAACCTTAGAACATCACTAAACGACTTTAAATAAAAGTATGTCAAATGTCCGTGTATTGACCGTGTGGTAACGGATTAAGAATACATGTGTCACCACCCCTTTTCTTTCCCAGATTACTGTGAGAGCCACCTAACGGATAATAATATCCTATCTATCCTATATTAGTTAGTATTAGTTCGTAGAACTGGTTGATAGAATATATTATTATGTGTGTAACATTTCAGATCAATCCGACTACTGTAAGTGAGTGAAAATCACTTTCAAAGATTCCGTTACATAGATTAATACATTGATTGATACATACCGAGCCAATAAAAGCGTGTTAGAATATAATTCTTAATAAGTGTTTATTAACAAATCTTATTAATTTTAGCTTATCTCGACAAAATCCGGGTTATATCTGGTGATGACGTCATCCGGAATTAATCCGCCAATTGAAGCACCCTCCACTGAAGAGAGCGTACGCAAACCAATCAAATACTTATTGAATTTATGATCGAAAATTTTAGTAGATAATTGAATTGTAGGAAAATGGAGATTAAAATAATATAATCTGTGTTGTGATGAATTAAGAATACAAGTGTCACCCCCCTTTTTCCTTCCTAAAGTGCTGTAAAAGTCAGCTAAGTGTTATTGTACACAGATAGCATCCGCTGCAAGAGAAGGGAAATCTTCTTATACAATATAAAAAAATCAATTGCTGTTCGTTAGTCTCGCTAAAACACGAGAACGCTTGAACGATTTGTGATTTCAGTCTTAAAATATTCGTGAAAGTCCAGGGAAGGTTTAACCGGTGACAAAATATATGAGGATCTAAAATTCCACGCGTACATCACCTTGTTAGAAAAAAATAAAAAAATAAATACTGTGCCAACACGCCTCTCAAAATGGAGAAACTAAAAAAACTAAACAATCTTAACAATGTATCTGTTAAAAAATACGGTCGCACACGAAGGGTTCCATACAATAATTATTACAATGGAACGGAACCCTTCGTGTGCGAGAATAAGGGCAGGAGAATGATCATGAATAATTACAACAAAATGGCTAATAACAACATAGGCTAGGCTAGAAAAGCCTGTCCTTACGCTTTTCTAGTGTGTTTTTAGTTTTTGTACCAAAAATATATTTTTTATAAAATGAGTTGATGCCATCTAACTCTAAGTGCATGTCCACACTGACAAAGTCATTAAGACGACATTCAATATCTCGTATATTATGTGTTTAAAGGTTAGATCTTGTTAAGGCAATCGTTACAATTGAAAGATTACACAGCAATTTAGCATTATACCTCATTATAGGAACAGGTGAGTAAATGATAATGGATTTAGATTAAACTTGAGGCTAAACGCATTTTTGACAGCAGTAGTTACAAGAATTGATTCCTCTGGTCCCAAGCTAAGCTTATACGCTTGTGTTATGTGTACCAGAATACGGATAGAACTTTTCTTTCGTTCCTGAGATTAGAATGAAAGAAAAAAAGAAAATTTGTTAATTTCATTAACGCGTTCAATAACAGATAATTATTGTATATAGTATAAAATAATAACAGATAATTATTGAACAAATTAAATTATGGTGGACAAAATGGTTTATTAAGTAAAAGCATAGCATGTCAATTGCAAAATTAATAAATTACTTTAGATAATTATTGTTCACAGTACCAATAATTCCGGAGTTCCTGTACGATATTCGTCATCCGGATGCGCCACTGTCCATGTCACTAGAAGACATCACTCTCCCACCACCATCCCCGACCCCCTACTGCCCCTGTCTTGAGAGAAACAACACACTTACTGTTGAAAACTCTACTCATGGTAAGTTATATAAACCTCCAACAGATGTCGCTTTACAAGACTTTTGTTAAGACGGGACTCCAGCGCTGAGAAATTAATATTTAAAAGAAAATAACAGAAGTACCTCCGTGTGGTGACTGATTAAGAATATAAGTGTCGCCAGCCCATCTCCTCCCAAGGGTGCTGTAAAAGTCAGCTAAGTAATATTGTACACAGATAACATCCTCTGTGAGGTCTCTCACACCTCGAAACTAAACGTTGTGCATAAACGCCTGGTCAGTGCGGCACAGTAGACCATAATCTATCCCAAAGTCGAGGAGGCTCCTGGCCAACAGTGGGACGTAATTGGGCTGGAGAGAGAACAGAAGCATACATATTATTATTTACTTATTCTAAAACAAAGTCTTTATTTTGGTATATACGTACGTCGTTATATGAGCTTAACTATATCTTTAAAACTACGCAACTGATTTAATGCGGTTTTTTTAACAGATAAAAGACTTCGTACGCCTGGAATTTAGAAACCAAACCGTGACAAATTATATAAGAAATCATCTTCTTGAAACACTCTATTATATAAAAAAAACCGCATCAAAATCAATTGCGTAGTTTAGAAGATATAAGCTCACATAAGAACATACATACAAAAGTAACGACTTTGTTTTATATTAAGTAAAGATTCGTGATTTAAACAATAGAAAATAATAGAAGCGTGTATAACTACTAGATACTGTATGAAAAATTTGTCCCTCTAGAGGCAATATCGAAGAAGAAAACAGCGGACTACGATGTCCATATTTTTTTATGGAGCATGGCTTGCTGTCGAGTTTCAAATAATAATCCCGTGAACCCCCAAAAACCTACCTATTTAATAATAATAACGCTATCGAATCCTTGGTATGTAAGTCTAACTGGTATTTGACTGCTTTTTATCGGATATTTATTTCTCCAAGTTTTTATTAGTTTATTTTATTTTACAGTAAACATCACGGCACAAAAGGAGTATCGCCACCAGGAGTTGATTCATGAGACTGTCGCTGTGGGAGTTATGTTCGCAAGTAAAGCCATGGTGCAACTACTGGCTAACCCATTTGTCGGTCCACTCACTCATAAGTAAGAGATATTAGTAAATTAACCATTATTTTTATTGTAAATATATGTATACTTACCACTCTCTCTCGCTCTCCAGCCGATTATTGTGTTTGAGACGGGCCTCCTCCACTTTGGGAGGGATCATGATCTACTATGCCGCGCTGACCAGACGTGTTGGTACAAGGTTTAAATTTTCCATCTCTTAAAGAGGTTGTTAGCTGTGTACTATCAAAAGATCGGAAATTTTGCACACTCAAGAAACAATAACAAGACAATAATTTAAAAAATTATATTAAGGATTTTCAACTGGGTTTTCTACTTTCTAAACTAAGTAATTGTCTATAGTAAGTAAGTAATTGTGTATTTACAGAATCGGCTACAGCGTCCCAATGTTCACTGGATTCATTTTAATGTTCTTATCAACTCTCAGTAAGTATATTTTAATTAACACTCTTTTATTAGTTCGGTACGTATCTATCAATGTAATATATTAATCTACGTAACGGAATTTTTTAAAGTGATTTTCACCTACTTGCATTAGTCAGATTGATCTGATATGTTACACACATTGCGATGACAATGTAATAATTTTAAAATATGTTCAGTTTTTTTTTCTTTTTGAACTAAGCTAATTATTGCAAGAAGACTCTCTCGGCGGGTTAGCAGCATAGAAAGACCAGCAAGTGGACCTCCTAGCATTTAAGAGAACTCGACAGCAAGCCATGCTTCATACAAAAATATGGACATCGTACTCTGCTGTTATCTTCGTGGGTGTTGCCTCTAGAGAACTAAATACTGTGAGAATTTTTTTTCTCACAGTAATAAATTAAATTATGGTGGAAATAGTGATTGCCGCAAGCGGGACTTGAACCCACGACCTCGGAATACCGAGTACGTAGAAATACGATATAAACTCAATCGAGTGACGATTGTGGTGGTAAATTTGAATGCTACAAGCACGACCGCAATAAGCTCAGTTGGAAAGAGCTTCGGAACGGTATTCCGGGGTCGTGGGTTGAAGTCCCGCTTGCGGCAATCACTTTTTCCACCATAATTTAATTTATTAAGTAAATCATAGCATGTCAATTGCAAAATTAATAAATTACTTTTCTCACAGTATTTAGGTCTTTTATATCTTTATTTCTATTACTTCCTTTTTTCCAAAACATGATTACTGAGTAAACGAAATATGACCACCGAAAACAAACCGATTTACCGGTTGTTTTAAGATAAAATTGCAGCGTTTATCACACATATTCGGTAATGGTTTTTAAATTGAAAACCTGTCAAGAATGAGATGCACTCTAACAGTGAGGGTTTAATAATTATTCTACAATAGATGGCTCTAATCGTATCTACAGGTTCCCGCAGACAGACGGATACTGAAATGAATGACATAAAGGTTTCATTTTCTATGAAACCCTAATAATAGAAGTGTAGACACTTGGTAGACACTCTTTGTCTATAATGGCGTTAAAAATTTTTAAAAGCGGTCTACCTTTTAATTTTCTGGTACCTACCCGTAACACAAGCATATAAGTTTAGCTTGTGACCAGAGAAAATGTGAAATGTCCATTAATATTTATTTATTTATCTTTCACGAAGAAAACAACGGAGTACGAAACAGATTTTTTAAAGATTATTTATGTAAAATCGGGCTGATCTATAGCTGTTTCTTAAGGCGCGACGCTCGACAATAGGCATTAATAGCAGCAAGCTGGTTCTAGAGTCCGCATTTGAGGGGTCTGCGCTAGAATATTTGGTAACTTCGTGTTAAAAATATCACTAAATATTCTGACGGTATTGTTTTTCAGTTTTCGCCTTCGGTCGTTCATATTCTGTGCTGTTCATTGCCAGAGCTCTGCAAGGTATTGGATCCTCGTGTTCCTCCGTCTCTGGGATGGGAATGCTGGCGGAGAGATATCCTGATGATAAGGTAGCGTACCTTATTTGTCTGTGTAGTGACGGATTAACAATACAAGTGTCACCACCGAGGCCCGTGTCCAATAGTGGGACACTAATAGGCTTAAAAAAGAGAGAGAAGTAATACTATGCTAGGTATAATACAGAAATATGTATAAAGACATACATATTAACATGATTCTTTATGACATATCTACTATATAAAAATAAGTCGGGTTTTCCTTCCTGATGCTATAACGCCAGAACGCACGAACCGATTTCCACGGTTTTGCATTCGTTGGAAAGGTCTCGGGCTCCGTGAGGTTTATAGTTCATTTTTTTTTAATTTTTTTTTTAACTTTTTTTCGTATTGCAAAACAACGTTTGCCGGGCCAGCTAGTAATATATAAATAAGTAAATAAATAAATAAATCTTGGCTTAATGTAACACAGTCGTTATTTCTGTATGTTCCTATGTGAGCTTATAGGTATCTTTAAAACTACGCAACTGATTTTGAGACGGTTTTTTATGGCTCTTTTTAGTGTTCCGTACCAATAGGTTAAACTGGACCCTGTTACCGGGACTTCGCTGTCTGTCACGAGGCTGTATCTCTGGAACGGCGATACCTAGAGTGTTGTAATGTTCACAGATGATGTATATCTGTTGATGATATAACTACAAATAATAATAACAACAATACAATAAATATTTAAGTGTACTCACATACAACAAACGTTTACAAATTAACAAGTTGATACACTTAGACGATATGATTATGACGGTATAACATATTATGATAACTAGCTGTTGGCCGGAACTTCGTATTCGCGCTGAATTTAAAAACAAATTAAACAAAAAAGCCATCCTCTTGAACCACTCTATCTATTAAAAAAAAACCGCATCCGTTGCGTATTTTTGAAGATCACTCATATAGGGACATTACATACATACAAAAATTACGACTTTGTTTTATAATAATATGATAATTATGGTATGTATTCCTTATTGTACGTGTTCATTTTGTTCCCGGTTTTATTTGTTCCCCAGGAGCGAGGTAATGCTATGGGCATCGCGCTAGGAGGTCTGGCTTTAGGAGTACTCATTGGTCCTCCTTTCGGTGGACTTATGTACGAATTTGTTGGCAAAACGGCACCATTCCTGATGCTCTCTGCCTTGGCACTCGCTGACGGATGTAAGTTAAAGATAAAACACTTCTTTTGTTAATTAACCCCATGTTTATTTTTTATTTTTTATTTAAATAAATAAATATTCATGGACATTTCACACAACGTCCTCTGGTCCTAAACTTATCATGCTTGTAGTATGAGTACCAGAATACGGATATAATACATAAACTACTTTTCTTTTGTAAATACATACTTATAATACATAGTAAACACCCAGACGCAGTACAAAATTTGTATTACAATTATAAATATCACATAATTTATTGTCCCGAGCGGGAATCGAGCTCGCTACCTCCTGATCGGCAGTCCATTACATGAACCACTCAACCAAGAGGCTTGTCAGATTACCACATTGATAGATACCTAACATATTGCGTTACGTATCAATCAATGTATTAATCTATGTAACGGAATCTTTGAAAGTTATTTTCACCAACTTGCAGTAGTTGGGTAGATATGAAATTTTGCACACACATTAAGAAACTAAAATAATGTAATAATTTTTATGGTTCCGTACCAAATAGATAAAACGTCACCCTATTACTGAGACTGCACTGTCTGTCAGTCACCAGGCTGTATCTCTGGAACAGTGATATCTAGAGAGATGAAAATATTCATAGTTTATGTATATCAGTTGATGATATAACAACAAACACAACATCATTATAATCTTCCTGCGTTTATTCCATTGTTTAGGGTTGGTATGACGAATATTTTGTGATAATAATGGCAAGAAACCTTTCGTCTGTGAGTCTATTTTGATCTTGACTGGTTTTATAGTTTATAAAACTAAGCAATTTTCTTTACTTTCAGTGCTACAACTGATGATTCTCCAGCCAGGAGTAGTTCGTCAAGAGTCGGATCCACCTTCTCTAAAAGCTCTGGTCACCGATCCTTACATCCTGGTTGCAGCTGGTAACATAATATCATATTGTCATCTATTTTTCCCTGATGCTTCGCTCCTATCAAACAAAGTCTTCAGCTTTGTAATATTAGTTTAAATATACTATTGATTTTCTTTTTTTACACAGGTGCAATAACATTCGCGAACGTTGGTATTGCTATGTTAGAGCCGAGTCTGCCTATCTGGATGGCTGATACAATGGAGGCTAAACGCTGGCAGCAGGGAGTTGCCTTCCTACCTGCCAGTATCTGCTATCTCATTGGTAATTATGGATTGTATACTAATGTTCTTCATTAACAGTGACTTATCGGAGGTTTAAACAATAAAATAATCGGAGAGATAATAAACATTTTATCGTAAAAAGACTATTATAAAAAATTGGTCAAGTGCGAGTCGGACTCGCGCACGAAGGGTTCCGTACCATTATCTATGCAACATAAGGCAACATTATTATTAGTATCGAGCAAGAAACGTTAAAAAAATCATGTTTGTTGTATGGGAGCCCCCCTTAAATATTTATTTTATTTTATTTTTAGTATTTGTTGTTATAGCGGCAATAGAAATACATCATCTGTGAAAATTTCAACTCTCTAGCTATCACCGTTCTTGAGATACAGCCTGGTGACAGACGGACGGACGGACGGACGGACGGACAGCGAAGTCTCAGTAATAGGGTCCCGTTTTTACCCTTTGGGTACGGAACCCTAAAAACAATTTTTGACAATTTTAGCGAACTTCCGATAAGTCATTATGAATAAGACCATAAATCGTTTTATTTCCAGCTCATAGCGAGCTATGCTTCATACAAATATAATTGACATCCTACTCCTCTGTTTTCTTCGTGGATATAATAAATGTAATAATTATATATAAAAATTGGTTAAGTACGAGTCGGACTCGCGCACGAAGGGTTCCGTACCATTATCTATGCAACATAAGGCAACGTTATTAGTATCGAGCAAGAAACGGTAAAAAAATCATGTTTGTTGTATGGGAGCCCCTCTTAAATATTTATTTTATTTTATTTTTAGTATTTGTTGTTATAGCGGCAATAGAAATACATCATCTGTGAAAATTTCAACTGTCTAGCTATCACCGTTCTTGAGATACAGCCTGGTGACAGACGGACGGACGGACGGACGGACGGACGGACGGACGGACGGACGGACGGACGGACGGACGGACGGACAGCGAAGTCTCAGTAATAGGGTCCCGTTTTTACCCTTTGGGTACGGAACCCTAAAAATCAATTGCTGTTCGTTAGTCGTTTTCGTTACTCGTCGTTAGTGTTAATCAGTCCAGCCTTGAGCTGGCTGGACCGATTTTGATGATTTTGGTCTTGAAATATTCGTGAAAGTCCAGGGAAGATTTAAACGGTGACAAAATATATGGGGATCTAAAATAAAATCACGCGTACGGAGTAGCGGGCATCAGCTAGTCTATACTTATAATAAATCTGTAGAGCGGTCAATTCTGTACATGAAATATATTTTCAAAATAACTATCAGGGGGTGATTAGTGATCGATACTGATGCCAAAAATGCAATCAGTAAAATTTTTGTCTGTCCGTCTGTATGTACCTTATAGAAAAAAAAACTACTCGACGGATTTTAACGAAACTTGGTACAATTATTCTTCATACTCCTGGGCAGGTTATAGTATACTTTTCATCACGCTATAATCAATAGGAGCAGAGTAGCGAAGGGAAATGTTGGGAAACGGGAGAAATTACTCCATTTTTTAAGCTTCCGTCGCGTGTGCAGCCTTAATGGTTAAAGTTACATAGAAATCAAGTATGACGGAAATATTCTACATAAAATTGTCTAAAAAATATCCCGCGACAGCACATATCTATATTTTATGGTTGACTCACAATAACACGTGTAACTCCTGATAGCTTAGCAGTTCGGAGCATTCTGATTATATTTGTTTACTCTTACGTTTATAACACTTTCCAAAATTTCCTAAATTTTACGCGGGCGGAGTCGAGGACAACAGCTGGTTATTAACATAATTGATACTATAATAAAAAAAGTTCCGTTAACATTGACGATTGACATAATTTAATAGAGAGAGTAATCGCCCCACGGTGGTCTTAAATGATGTCCCACTAAGTTCGTAAGATCTTGGATCAAGTAGATAATATTCTATGGCTATTGTTCCAGGTACAAACTTGTTCGGTCCACTTGGTCACAAGATGGGTCGTTGGTTGGCTGCTTGTTCAGGACTCATCATTATTGGCATATGTCTTATATTGGTAACTTATTGACAAAAGTTATTTAGGAAAAAACATTTTATTTTCACACAACGTCCTCTGGTCCCAAGTTAAGCTTATATACTTGTGTTATGTGTACCAGAATACGGATATACTACATAAACTACTTTTCTTTTGTAAAATACATACTTATAATACTTAGTAAACACACAGACGCAGTACAAACATTTGTATGAAAATTATAAATAACACCCAAATGATCGTCCCGAGCGGGAATCGAACCCGCGACCTCGTCAACGGCAGTCGGTTACCCACTAGATCATGAGGCCTGTCAAAGATTTAAAATAGGGAAGCATAATCTTCTTCTTATATATAAAAATCAATTGCTGTTCGTTAGTCTCGCTAAAACTCGAGAACGGCTGGGCCGATTTTGGTGATTTTGGTTTTGAAATATTGTTGAAAGTCCAGGGAAGGTTTAAACGGTGACAAAATATATGGGGATCTAAAATTCCACGCGTACGGAGTAGCGGGTAACAGGTAGTCAACAATGAAAATTAATTTAATGTAAAAGCTCATATCTTTATCAATATTTAAATGAATTTTTTACCGTCAGATCCCAATGGCTCGCAAACTGGAACATCTGATCATACCAAACGCTGGTCTTGGCTTCGCTATTGGTATGGTGGACTCCTCAATGATGCCAGAACTTGGCTTCTTAGTGGATATTCGCCATGCTGCAGTCTACGGCTCAGTGTATGCTATAGGAGACACTGCATTCTGCTTGGGTTATGCTGTTGGTGAGTATGATTTTATCGGATTTTGAACAAATAAACCTAAATATGAATATCTACTATACGGCTCCATGTATACTATAGGAGACAATGCATTCTCCTTGGGTTATGCTGTTGGTGAGTATGATTTTATCGGATTTTGAACGTATAAAAGCAAAAATAAATATTTACCATGCCACAGTTCTATGCATACTGCTTGGATTATGCTGTTGGTGAATATGGGTTCATGGGGCTTAAAACATATAAACCCAAAAATGAATATCCACCGTACAGCTCCATGTTTACTATAGGAGACACTGCATTTATGCTGTTGGTAAGTATGCTTTCATGTGGATTTTAAGTCACAAACCAAAAATTGGATATCTATATTGATGCTGTTCCTACAACTCCGTGTATACTATACGAGACATTATTATTTGCATCCTGTTTTTTCAAATATGCTTAGATCGTAGCAGATGATAGTTATATATAGTTGAATGAATGAATGAATGTTCTTTATAGTTTCTGTCTACTGCCATGGGAAAAATCGTAATGGTACGATGATGGCACATCGTCTTAGCTAGATGATTACTTAGTTGAGCTTTGATCGCTCAAAGTATCTCTGAATTAAAACACAGAAATGAAAACCCATTACGTAAATACTGTCAAATCTCGTTTTTAAGGTTCCGTACCAAAAGTTAAAAAGTGAGCCTATTACTGAGACTTTGCTGCCCATACATCTTTCACCAAACTGTATCTCTGGATAGCTAGAGAGCTAAAAAAATCAGTTTGTGTATATCATTTGATGATATAACAACAAATTGTCATCGTTATTATTCTTGTACCCTTATACCATTATGGGGTTGGGGGTTTTCCTACTCACAAAATAACGCTCTGGCTACGCCCATGTGACCTCTATCTATTTAATCTAAGTATATAACAATGTTTCCTTAGGACCCGCGCTCTCAGGGGGTCTCATGAACAGTATCGGGTTCGAGTGGATGCTGGTCATCATAGCTATCCTTAACTTTGGATATGCACCTTGCCTTATGATGCTTCGATCACCACCAGCAAGAGATGAGAAACAGGTAAATATATTTTACTAGCTGTTGCCCGCGACTCCGTACGCGTGGATTTTAGAAAATTTTTCCCGTATTTACAACATTTTTCACTAATGCTTTGCTCCTATTGGTCGCAGCGTAATGTCATATAGCCTATAGCCTTCCTCGATAAATGTATTATCCAACACTGAAAGAATTTTTCTAACCGGTAGTTCCTCAGATTAGCGCGTTCAAACAAACAAACTCTTCAACTTTTTAATATTAGTATAGATATATAGATTGTTTCAATGTTTCTAAAGTGATAAAGAGAATATTCACAGTATATCTATCTATCAAATCTGTAAATTGATTCTACTTCTCTTACAAGATTATAATAAACGTACATAGTGTAGCATAGACGAAATCTTGCAGTTCAATTTAGTATTTTTTGTACACATTCACTTGAAATGTGTACTATATGATACATGGTTAACTTTGTAACATATTTGATGTCATTTCAAATCCAATATGGCGACGCACACAGATTTAACAGATGTATAGTCTATGGCTACATCACTCGGTCGCTTTGAAGTTACTTACTATGTGTGTGTGAAAATGTATCTATGTGTGTCTATAATACAGGCGTCATATGAAATGTCATTAATATATGAAGTACGATTTAGCCAAGCTAAAGTTACTGATTGTCCTCAATTTTAAACGTCGACCCACTATCTGGTATTTCTGTGGCAGCGCATCAATATGGCGGACTGGTTACTTTTAATGCTTTCATGTTTTTCTGTAAAACTATGTTTTATGTTTCAATTAACATTATTTTCTTAATTTTCCAGAGCCTAATAATAAGCGACAAATCATCAGTGCGTTACGTAAGCTATCAAAACGAGGAAGAAGAATAAGATGTCAGCCATCTTGAAATTGTTCCCGCCATTTCTACGTGCCATGGATAAATAAAAAATAATTATGGGGTTTGCTTTAGACGTCTTAGGAGTAAAATATATTTAATGAAACATATTTATCGTTATATTATACTGTAGAATATTGCCCAAATGTATATTTTAAATCTATATCTTATACATTAGATTAGAAAATATATTTTGTGTCTAACTGTATACAAATATCTTAGCTTATGTATGACCAATTTTAATCAAAATCTTCTTTAAAAATACAATCATACATTAAAGAAAATTATAATAATAATCTATGTACTTCTAACATCCATAGATCTCATAAATAAGTTTTTATAACACTTTTTTCTTTCCCTCCATGCAGAAAGGTTAGCATCCCTTTGTATTTGCCAGCCTATATGTTTCTACTAACAAACGGTTCTATGCTGTATATTATAAAAACCATCCATTTAAAACTATTTAAACTGTTAACGTACGTTTAAATAACTACGTATAAATTATTTAGATATTTTCTATTAAACTTAAGAACAAACTTTTTCACTCATAGCTACACAAAGTTTTAAAAACAAAAAGAAACTTACTAAGTATCCCTCTATCTTATCGTAATGATTGGAGTTTGAACATTTCAATACAAAATTTTTGACACATATCTTTAAAACAAATCATTTTAATAATACGAGTACTTTTATCCTCATAAATAATCTAAAAAACAGTAGCTATTTATCATCACAACAATTCAGGGTATGGTTAAGATGACCAAGGTCCAAAATAACATGGGTTATATACAGCCAATTGCCAATGGCTAATTCTTAAATAATTGCAAAATTTTACGCATGTCCCATGAAAAAAATGTTCGTGGCCATTGCGCAAATGGCACGAGCCAATACGAAGAATATGTATATTTTTTTTAATTCCGAATGAATGCGTAGCAATGTAATTTTGTACAGATTGTATTGTTACTAATAGATTGTACCAAAATTATTAATTAAAATTGTTTCTTAAATATTTATATTAATTGCACCTTTTTGATTAACTCTTAATTGAACGCTATTAAAAAATATTTTTACTGGAAGAGCTCAAAAATAAGATCTGAATATAAAAACAATATTTTGTTTCAAATAAAACAATGTCGATTAATCGATTATGAATGTATATTAAGTAAATGTGTATGCTTTCATTTTAAAGAAATTAAAGAACAGCTTTCGGAAACTAAATTTAGTATGCAAAAGTGACCTAGACAATACACTTCTGTTTTATAATTTGTAAGTATTTACAAAATAATTTGTTAGTTATTAGACAATAATGTATAACGAGAATAAAAACTACATTGCACGTTATTATCAATAAGAAATACCTATTTACGAAATAGTTATTTTATACTTATTGGTAGTAGATATTTTTACGATTCTGTGTAATAAAATGCAATTCTTACTCAAATAAAGTGTAGAAACATACTACATTATAATCCCATAGACATAGACTAAAAAGCCATACAACACATATGTAATTTAAAAAAAAATACTTTGGCAAATCCAATGGAAAGCCAACCCTCCTAAAGTGAGGGAAAGAAAACAAAGTTACTTACATGCGTACGATTTAAAAAAAGAATCAATGGAATACTTTTGCCCAATTTGAAATACAAATAGCTACACGATAATTATTATTATAAAGACATACCTAATTCTATTATTAAAATAAATTCATAGTTTATCATTGAGTAAGTTTCAATGTAAAAATAAGTTAATAATCTTATCAAAAGCAATTATGAATGATTATTTTCAGACCACACCTTGATAGAACATTTTTGTGATAAAATACTAATATAATTTATTTATTTATTTATTTATTCTTTACCCGTCGCCACACGATGGGGTCAACATGGGCAATGGGTATACAAATTACTCTCATTACATTTTCCAACCGCGATAAAGAAGTAAAATATGGTCAAATATGAGTTGGACTCGCACTTATAAGGTTAATACTTATAATTAATAATTACTGGTTGTTGATTATTTGTTGTTATATCATTAACGGATATACATCATCTGTGAACATTACAATTGTCTAGATATCGTCATTCATAAGATAGTCTGATGACGGACAGACAGGGAAGTCGCAGTAATATGATCGCGTTTTATCTTTTGGTACGTGACCCTAAAACGTGATGCGTTTGCGTTTTATGGTACTTTGGTAACAATTTTTAAAATTTATTTACTCGATTTTTTTTTCATAGCGTCTATCACCAAAAATATTTGAAGCAGTTTTTAGAGCTAGATTTAACTCCGTACGTACAGTTTTTTGTAGCTAGACTTAGCTCCATACGTACTAACCTATAAGACAACGTGCAATATAGTTTTTATTTAGAATAACTTGAGATATACGACAATAAATTATATATTTATTCTATAATAATATTATACAGCGGTACGGTTTGTTTGTTTGAACGACCTAATCTCAGGAACTACCAGTTCGAATTCAAAACTTCTTTTTGTGTTAAATAGTCCATCTATCGAGAAAGGCTTTCGGCTATATGACATCACGCTGCGACTTATAAGAGCGAAGCGTTAGTGAAAAATGTTGCAAAAACGGAGAAAGTTATCCATATTATTTGAGGGTTTCCATTGCGTGCACTGCGATAATGATTTATATGACGTATCATTTGTTTTCTAAATTGAACGAAGTCGCTGGCAACAGGTAGCTCATTATACATTTTATTATAAATAACTAAACACATTTCGATGAATTTATTTTTTGGATAATATGGACCAATGGAAGTAGTTTATTTAAATTTTTTAAGCTTTATTATATTGTAAATAAACGCAATAATGATTTATAATGACAATATTAATCACAATAATGTATTTTTAATAATTTAGATATAATGCACAGATCGCCTTGAATAGATTCCGTATGCAAGACGAACGTATGCGCTTCTCACATACGTAATGTATGAAAACTTGGTGTGTGATTTTGCTACGACCAATAAAAATGCATTATTCTATCTATACAACACCATACAACACGCGTCTTCATACAAAGTTGGTGCGTTTGTTAACAAAAGTATAGTAAAGTGACATCTGTTAGTGGTGGTCTGTAATGTAAATTAGCTTATGTGGTGTTTTAAAATAATATGTTCCAAGTGATCCGATATCACTAGATTGTCATGTACCTAATGGCAACACAATATCACGAATTTGCCACATTTTTGGCAAATCCTGGACTTGAAACTTATTTTTTATTAATTTTTACTTACTATTTTATGTGGCATCGTTTGCCACCACGGACGACGAAGTGGATAAATGACTCTTGTAATTCACAGAATAATGCCCATTTTATGCCTATAAAAAGACTTTTAAAATATATAAAACATTTTAACATTTCACGTAAATATATTTTTATGCCCCGACTCACTCTAACTGGATCATGGTATAGAGCCTTAAGCCTAAACATGACCCGACAAGGGCCCTATTATGTGGGGCTCCGCTCAGAGGGGGCTCTTTCATTGCGCCCTCCCCAGACGTAAATATGTTGGCCATTAAATAAAATGTAACAATAATATTAGACTAATAGTTGGCATTTGATTTGCTTATATATTAATTCTAAGTGCTTGTATATTTATACAATTTTATTTTTAAGTACTTATTTCTATAATTGTATAAGTAATAGAGTTTTTAAAATATAATTTGTAAGTTTTACAAATATTTTACTTCAAATATGAATGATAGTACAATAATGTTCAATAATTAGTGGTTTGTAGAATATTTTATGTAGTTTATAAGACATTAATTAAACTCTTGGCAATATATTACCGAAAAAGTTATCTTTGAAATACTAATTGAATAGAATATTGATTTCACAATTAATATTTCATTTTTAATTAGTATACTAGTATTGCTATCCTTTATATTTTTAACTAATCCTAGGTATTTTTCTCCCTCACACCTCTACTAGGCCATTGAATAATGCCTTGAACCTGATCATGACCCGACGAAGGGTGGCCTCATTACTCAGGGCCCGACCAGAGAGGAGAACATTAGCCCATCACATGAACGTGGTTTTAAACAGAATTTTCAATTTCGTTGTATAATTCGTACTCTAATATAATCTATTGTATAATTATAATATCTCGCATTTTATTATATCAATGCTATTTAGAAATTTTAAAAATAATCACTTAATCGTATTTGTATCTAATAATTTGGTGGTTATGATTCTTCATTGTGTCTTTCAAAAATAAAAAAAACCATCGACAGTTATATAAACACTAGCTGACCCGGCAGACGTTGTTTTGCCATACAAATGTCAGGAAGGGGGGGGGGGGAGAGCGGTTTGAAAATTAGATAGCAGCCGATTCTCAGACCTACTGAATACGCATTTAAAATTTGGTAAAAATCGGTAAAGCCGTTTCGGTGGAGTACGGTAACTAACATTGTGACATGGAAATCTTATATATAAAATTCCCGTGTCACAGTGTTAGTTACCGTACTCTTCCGAAACGGCTTGACCGATTTTCCTGAAATTTTGTGTACATATCCTCTAGGTCTGAGAATCGGCCAACATCTATTTTTCAAACCTTTTTTTTATTTTTTACAATGGCAAAACAACGTTTGCCGGGACAGCTAGTTTTATATATTAGAAGAAAGATATAGGTACAGAAAAGGACGGAAATGAACGCGGTTCTTTGAGATTTTTTTGTTTTTGTACAGAATACTAAAATGGCACTCCTTATCTAACAATATTATAATGATTACTTTAAAAGATTTAACTATTTTTATAAAATTCTATATAATTTCCACATCACTTGTGAAACAACTTAGTACATTACAGTGTGCTTTTTTTTATATTCCTCGTCGCTACTACCAGGCCATGTTATAGCGCTTTGATACTGACTGTAGCCTGGCGAGAGGGGGCCCATTTACTTGAGGCTCGACCTGATGCGGTGGAAATTAGGCCCCTATTAGTTTGGTAATGAAATAAAACCTACATACTAGGTTAAAAATTACTTGTTATTAAATATTTTAATGGATACAATGTAATCAAATTATGTATGGCTGCGTAATTTGATAGCGAAAAATGTTGAATCACAACCACTTAATTTCTAACATAATCTAAAATATTTAATTCCAAAACGTTCAAGTAATAAATATGGCAAATTTATTTAGAATTTTATTGCAATCGCTATTAATATAGTGAACACAATAATCATAATCACAATCATGTGTGTTTGGAATATGATTAATCACTAATATCACTGCTATCCTAGCAATCATTTTACTAATATCACTAAAATTTAGCAATCATAATCCACTTGATCACTAAGTATTTTAAATCATATGCATGTAGAGTTAAAGTACAAATTGTATAATCACATATTCTTCCAATATTAGATGTTCAGTGATATCACTACTAGAAATATTCACTCATATTAGTGAATTGTCGTAATTAAATTTTAGTGAAATGTTTGGTGTTTAATCTGAGGGTTAAGTTATTATGAAGAAATTTCTGTATTATTGAGAGATTTTTTTTATTAAAATAAACTTAACTCCCAGGTTACTATACCTCGGACATAAAGTATCATCTTAATACTTATTCATAGCATCATATAAAAGCTTTGTATAGTATATTTAGTGAAGTGTCGTATAAGCGAAGTGTAGTAAGTCATTTAATATTAGTATATTGTAGTAGTTGTTAATTAGTTTAATGTAGTAATACAATCATTCATATTTGACGTTTTATTTACAATAGCTGGGTTTGGGTCCTGTACATAATATTTTAAATTATTTCATGTACATAAAAATTGTTAATTTTAATGTTTATTACGTATTTTAAAGATTTAACATTGAAAATGTTAATTTATTTTAAGCTTTTATGTAGAGATTTTTCTGAAATTTAATTATAAGCGAAATAAAATGTATTTTAAATAAATATGGCGGCGTTGCGCTGAAAGTGTATCTTAGTAATAATTTTGAAAGTCTGTAAGATATCGACAATATATTTATTTTATAGGCATATTCAATATCGATTAGTGTAGACAATATTCTATAACTAGTGTTTATGTATAATTATACACTTTAATATTCTATAAAAATATTTATGCAATATCTAATACGTCAAAAATTATACTCTGTAGTGTTATAGTATAAATGTTTATACAGTAATGAATATAACTTTTGCTAATATTATAAAATATTTATATATTGTCATATTCAGTATACAGAATGTAAGATAACCGCTTAGGAAGATTTTATGGGATTGTATGTAGGGCTTTTTTTACTCTCTGTATTTACGAACTTCGCTTTCCCGGTTGTAGGGGTAACTTTTGGACTTAGTGTAGGACTCTTGGGTCATTGATGGGAACCGGACTACCCTCTAAACCCTATGATGTTCCTACCAGCCCATGGTACAGTGATTTGAGCCCAACCATGATACAGCGTATAGGGTATAGTACTTTTTAATGAAAGACCATATATTAACATCCTTCCTCCAATCCCTTAAGATATTCGGAAACGGATATATAACATTCTGTATAGTAATTTCGTATATCGCCTGGGTATTTTAGTAAAACTGTACTATGTATTACCATTTCTTTATTTACTCGATAACAGCTCGTATTTTCCTTGAACGAGTGTCTTTGTTACATTATGTATGTATCATTTTATATATTAGATGACACTTACACACGTACAAGGTGATTCCAGAGTTGGAGTTCGTGAGTATGGATGTTTGTTATTCATTCACGCTAAAACTACTGAATGGATTTTAATGAAACTTTACAATAATGTAGCTTATACATCAGAATAACACATAGGCTACAATTTATAAAAATATTGTTTGAATTGTTCAAAATGTGACGATAAGTGTTACTTACTTGACACGCCAGAATAGCTCGCAGATGCTACCATCTGCGTGCGCGTCCTGAAAGCACCCTTTACTGCCTGATTTTTTATCCTTTTTACAGCGGGTTACACCGCGGAGCGCAGCTAGTAATAAATATGGATAAAATTTGTCGTTAAGAAAATAAAGAAATGGTAATAATATAAATATATATGGTGTTAACCTTTATAGATATGTGATAGAATAGTGATATTTTCCGCTTTATAAATGTAGTAAAAAAATATTCAATTTAAGAATATTTTGATCCATAAATGTACGATTTTATAGTGTTGTATAAATTTTGTTGTTATCTAAGATTTTTGTTATTGTTTTTGATGCGATTTTTAATTAGACAATAATTTATCAATAGAAAAAATATGTTTAATTTTAACTAGGTATTTATTGTTATTAATTGTTAATTTTAGTAAAAGTAGTCGTTAGTTTTTGTAAAATGTGTTGTTAATGTTAGTTAAATTTGACAAACTTATACCATATTTATTCCTGCCTTGAAAGCCTACTAGATGTGTAATATGACTATAATTTTGTGTAATAACACTAATAACTGCTTGATCTATCTGATATGCATAGAAAAACATCGATTGCGAGATTTTTTTTCTATAGGCCTACCAGGGGCGTATTTCATTAATGGAGACGGAAAACAATCCAAATATTTATTTATGGAGCCTCATGCTGGACAGTACATGTAGCGGAGATGCGGAACTTAGATGGATGTGTTGTGTGTCGCGAATGGATAAAATAAAAAATGCGTTTAAATTAGAGGAAGTCTGAAAGTGATGCCAGTGATAGAAACACTGAAAAACGAGCGGTTGTCTTGATATTTTCATATAACGAGACGGAAGGATTGGACATTGTTACGAGTGTTTTGATAATGAATGTAGAGGGAATCAAAGGTAGAGGAAGGCCGAACGATGGATGGATTGTGTAAAAGAGGATGTGAAAGAAAGAGAAGTAAATACAGAAATGACGTCTGACAGAAGAACAGTAAAGAAAGAGGCAAGTTGCGCTGACCACAAATAAAAAGTTATGGACAAAGCAACGATGAAAAGTTATAAGGTTTGCGTCGCACCTCGCAGGCTATCGCCCCGGGCCATGACTCATATGGCACTAAAAATAATATTTTTTCTTTAGTTATAAGATATTTATAAAATATTGTCATTATTTATTTTACTTTAAATGCTTTTAATAATAATAATTTATTTAAATTGTTATATAATTTATTAATAAAAATGTTTTTAATATAATAAATTGTGGGTATATGAACTAAATAAGTGTTTAATTTAATGCCCGATAGATGTCACTTTACTATATTTTTGTTAACAACTAAACACACCAACGTTGTACGAAGGCGCGTGTTGTGTGATATAGAATAATGTGTTTACATCGGTCGTAGCAAAATAACATACCCAGGTCTGGTTCTGGCGCATAATATATTAGCTTTTAGCTGTGGCTTTTAGTAAGTATTTGTTGTTATAGCATCAACAGTACATCATCTCTGGAAATCACAACTCTCTAACTATCATCGTTGCAGAGATACAGCCTGGGCGCCAAGTCCATTAAATGAATTATGTCACAATGACAGCGCAATGGCACCATTATGGCGCCATAGTGGCATCATCTGTGACAAAAAATCAAGTTTGGTGTCATTATGACACCATAGTGGTGCCATAATGGCGGATTTTATCAAATTTGGTAGTCTAGTATTACTTTTTTTGTAATAATGACGCCATTACATTATAACAACATTGTAATATGATTGTAATAGCAGAATTACCAGACTTGGCCACCTGGTGACAAATGGTGAAGTCTCAGTAATGCAGTGCCTTTGATACAGAACCCTAAAAATATGATAATTAAGGACAGCTTAGCGCCATATTAGATAATATACAACCAAAAATAGTTCAATAATCGTCTTAACTTATTAAGTATAATAATTATAATACCAACCAAATATTTGTTAAAAAATTATATTGTTAAAGATTCGTTTGTTTGTTTGTTTGATATGAATAGGCTTTAAAACTACTCGATAAATTTTTATTCCGATCGAAGGACACGAAGGGTTCCGTCATACCCAAATAACAGGACCCTAAATAATGGGATAAAGGCAGAAAAATGATGATGATGAATATTTATTGTTATACACAAGCTGTAAAACTTTCAGCTCTCTAACTATCAACGTTCCAGAGATAACAGACGGATAGATGGACAGCGAAATTTAGTTTATTTGGCTTTTACAACACCCTGGGATGAGAAAAGGGGTGGTGACACTTGTATTCTTAATCCATCACCACATGGACAACGTATGTCCCTATGTAAGCTTAAATCTTCAACGGATTTTGATGCGGTTTTAATAGATAGAATGTTTCAAGAGGATAGTTTATTTTTTAACGTTTGCTTCCAAGTTCCACATACACGAAGTTGAAGGCAACGTCTAGTTTTATTACGAAATATCAATGACAATAATATATAATATTATTATCGTTTCAGAATTACTGATAAATTTTATCAAAAGATTAGAACTATATTGTGAATCACAAGTCTATACTGCATTGAGTTTCAAAAACACATTTTTCGTTGCAGTTATCCATAATAGAACAAGTTTTTAACATAGTGTATGTTTCTACTTATATATACACGTAATTTAATAATAAAATATCCCGTAAGTCCAATAAAATAAAAACAATTTTTAGCATAAGTGTTATAATTAATTTTATGGTTAAAAAGTTAGTGTTAAAAATAGTGTTTGAATTAATTATCTAATAATTAAGTGTTAAAAATTATTAAAGTTTTAGTTTTAAATTTATTTATTAGGATAGTGTTTAAAATAATGTTAATTTAATTGCAGAATAATTATGTAAGTATTTTATATTTTACTTTGGTTACAACTACAACTAAACTTATACAAACTTAATTTTAATGTTAAATAAACGTCATTAGGCTTTCGTGCTACCGTACGATAAGGTAAAACGGAATACTAAGACTTTGCTGCTCGTCAGTCGGTCTGTCACCAGGCTGTATCATAAGAACGGTGATAGCTAGAGAGTTAAAATGTTCACATATGATGTAGGTTCAGTTTATGCTATAACTACAATAACTAAAAACAACAATCCCATACAACAAACGTTTTCAATCTAACTTGATGATACACTTAGACAACGTGACTATGACGAATTATGATAATAACACGGAACCCTTTATGCAAGTCTGACTTGCATTGATCCAAGTTTTTTTTTCCTTTTGACACTGAAAAACTGCAATTCTCCGTAAACTTCCCTATCTATATAGAGAGATATATATATATATATATATAATGTATATGTTTCCCTGCACAGCTGATAGTGCGCTGTCGATATCTGACGATTAATTATTATCCGATATGATAAAATATTTATCTATCCATGGAACATAGTCGTCTACTGAAGTTCCTACTAGCAGAACGTAACAAAGTAAGTACATTTTTATTTATTTATTTATATTATTTTTAGTATTTCTTAACTTATTATACAACAAGGTCGTTTTTTTTTATGTACGTCTCTATGTGGGCTAAAATCTTCAATATTTTGATGCGGTTTCTTTAAATAAATATATAGTGGTTCAGGAGGATGGCTTTTTTGAATAATTTGTTAAGGTTTAGTTTCTGAATTCCACGCGAAATATGAAGTTAAGGGCTATTGCCCTTAACTTCATATTTCTATAATAGCTAATCGAGAAATAAGCTGTTGTCTATGGTCATGTAATGAGACGAGAGGAATGTAATATCGTGAGATTAGTTTTACAAAATGAATGTAGAAGGAATCATAACGGAATAAAGTCTGAATACCAAAGAAAATATAATATATGGATTGTGTGAAAGAGGAGTTAACACAGATATGACGTGTCACAGACAAGTATGGAAGATAAAATATATGTTTCGTTGACAAATAACGGGATAACAACAGGAGAACGAAGATTCTTACATTTATTATACAAAATACCCAATTAGTTCCATCTGTTAGTTTGTGTAAATTAAAAAACAATAGAACTAATTTTGATTAGGTTTATTGTGTTATATAGGTATTGTGTAAATTAAATAAGATAATGGTAATAATTATTTTTAAAGGCATTATAAGCCAAGATAACACGGAGTACTCACCAGCCTATAAAATTAATAAATATAGGTTTATCACACGTATCTAGGCGCTGTGGTCACGGATTAAGAATACAAGAATCGCGACTCCATTTCTTCCCCAGGGTGCTGTAAGAGCAGCTAAGGGATAATATAAACAGTATCGAAACATCTATTATAAGAGATTAAAACTCTAAATTACACTAAACACGCCACACCTCGAAAGTCCCTCTTGAAATGAAGGCCCGTGCTCAACATAATAACAGGAATAACAATAGACGAGAGAGAGAGAGAGAAAAGCCTGTAAATAAGAATTTACAGTCTATGAGAGTGAGAGTGATACCTATAGATAATAATGATACCAATTCTACGTGCATAACTAAACTAAACTTAACGAAAAAAAATATATTTTATTATTTTAGAGTTATAAATAATAACCTCACATAAATATTAATAACTATGTTCCAATTTTCACTCAGTGCAATAACAGTTAAGTAATTTTTAATATTAATAACTAAAACACAAATAATTTACAGAAATATGTCTGAAAATCCAACAATCTATATACAAACTGAAAATGAAACTTCAAACATAAACGCTGAAGTACCAGGCGAACAGAAAATAAGAGAGATGGATAACGAAATAACAGATACTAATACAACAATAATAACAGATACCGATACATTATCACCAGTTATAACTGTTACTAAAAAAGAAACAACTCTAACAAAAGGTGATATGAAATTACAAAAAATAACAGTTACCGAAGATATAGCGATGAGTTATCAACATTTGTTTAAAAAACAAGTTACGCCTGGCAAAACCGTTGTTACAAGTGTACAAAAATTGGAATATAAATATTAATTTTATGTGATGTTTTATTTTTAAAAACCTTGATTAATTAGTTCACACTGATTGAACTAAATACACTAGCTAAACTATTTACACTATCCACACTGGATATACTAACTTGGTATACTATTCACACAAATTACACTATCCACAGCATTTGCACTAACTACACTTGGCACACTAAGCACACATACCTACACTAACTACACTATTTTTTCTTGACATACTAATTATATTAACAACTAATTACAGTAATCGCACCAGGTACATTAACCGCACAGAGTACACTAATTACACTAACCACACTTTAAACACTAAACACACTATTTACACTACTCACACTTATACCACCACACCAAGATAAAGAAGGTAGAAAAACACAGACGCAGTAGGTACAAATATTAGTGTTCATAACGAAAATTGCCCTGTCCCGGGATCGAACTCACTGCCTCTAATAGTGCCCAAATTAACTCCTTCAACTCATAAAAGTATTGAATGCATATACAATAACTTATCGCTAACCCATGATTGATAAATAAAAGATAATAGCATTATCTAAAGTAATGCATAATATTGCAAATATTTGAGTTATATTCACGGTTACACGCCTTTTAAGGATAGACAGAACTATATAAATATATCAGTTACTGATAATATAATATATCATGTCCGTGTGGTGACGGATTAAGTATACAAGTGTCACCACCCCATTTCTTTCCACGGGTTCTGTAAGAGCCCACTAAAGGACAATATAAGCAGTTAAAGTCTACTGTGATTGATGGAAAGCTTGTGCCTTGCCTTGTGTCAACACGCCTGGTCAGCGCGGCACAGTAGACCATAGTCACTCCCAAAGTGGAGGAAGCACGTGCCCAACAGTGGAACGTTAACGGGCTGGACAGAGAGAGAGAGAGGAAGAGGTGAGAGTTCAAGAGAAACAGAAAAAAAAGAGTATCAAAGACAAATATATCAAAATAACAGACAAAACACTTTAAAATCGACGTAAAATAATGTCATATTCGGCCTTTGTGGTCTAATGGTTTATGTAATGCACTGCCGTTCAAGGGATCGCGGGTACGATTTCGGCACGGGACTATTATTTATGTTATATTATATTTATAATTAACATACAAATGTTTGTCCTGCGTCTGGGTGCTTATTATCCCTACTAATATTATAAACGCAAAAGTAACTCTGTCTGTCTGTCTGTTACGCTTTACCGCTTAAACCTCTCAACCGATTTTGATAAAATTTGGCACAGACAATCTTTAGACCCTGAGAAAGGACATAGGCTACCTTTTATTGCGAAAAAAGAGATGAAAAGTTTTCTAAATTTCACGCGGACGGAGTCGCGGGCAACAGCTAGTGTATTATAAGTATGTATTTACAAAAGAAAAGTGGTTTATAGAGTAGAATATCCGTGTTCACACACACATAATACAAGCATAGAAATTTAGATTACCGGGACCAGAAGACAGACCAGAAGACGTGCGAATAGTTATGCACTTAAAATCGGTACCAATAACTTAAAATAAATATTCTGAGCATAAAAGATAAACACAGATTTAACACATAATGTATTTGAATACACGTAACTTTAGCCTGGCTAAATCGTACTTCATCCAATGGACTAATAATGTTACACTTAGAAAGAAAGAAAAAGTTTTTATTACTGCCCAATCAATTTACAGATCAAGTCTTACATTAAAAGTTATCACTAAGTTTACAACTAAAATCTATTTAGTATCTTGATGGTAGCAGCAAATAGGCACCCATTTCAGCATGTGCCAGGTCACAAGGACCTGACGCTGATTCCCAATGGGGCATTCGAGTGGTGACACGGACACTCATTAGCCATATAAATATCATAATGAACACAATATTAAGCAACAAAAAAATAATATCAAAAACTATTTGCGAAATAAAAATGTTTTTAACACAAAATGTATCTAGACATAATATACAAACAATGTACAGGTGTTAATTATTTAAGTGGGAAGAAGGCACAGCAATAACCAGGAAATCTATACAAAAAAATTATGTAAATGTGAAGAAAAGAAAGAAAACACTGGAAAGAATAAAACGTTAACATGTGATTAGTTATTAATATATCTACAAAGTTATTATAGCAAAACAGTCTTTTTTAGAAAGAATTTATTCCGTATTACAGAAACTGTATACCTTGAAATAAATAACTTATGTGAAAAATAACTTATACATACATAATTTTGCAAATGTACAATACAGTTAAAAGTTTTTAAACTTAGATACATATTTTACGCACACATAGATGTGTAATTGGCTACTAGCCAGAGTGGTATAGCCATAGACTATACATCTGGTAAATCCGTGGCTAAAAATATTAGTTTCCTAAAATCTGTCTTAATTCCAATAATCTTTGTAATTACAGAGACAAGAATTGGAAAACGGTGGCCACAGAGTGAATACAGAGTATCATACATCACTCGTGACAGACAAACATACAGATAAAACATCATCAATAATGTCAGATGAAAACACAGACACATCAACTAGCGAGAGTAAGTAATAATTTAACTCTCTCTAATACCTAAAATTCTCGTGTCACGTGTTAGTTACCGTATTCCTCCGAAACGGCTTAACCGATTTTTATCAAATTTTATATGAGTATTCAGTAGGTCTGGTACCTATTTTTCATACCCCTGACATTTGTATGGCAAAACAACGTTTGCCGGGTCAGCTAGTATCAATCTATAAATACCTTATTATGGAAACTATTCATAAATAGCGAGTTTTAGTAATAGATTCTCATTTTGCCTTTTGGTACGGAACCCTAAAAATTATGCCTACAAGAATATTTATTCTCGTAAGCACAATGTGTTAGTGTTTTTTTCTATTTTCATTTCCAGATATTCGATACTAAATGTGTTATTTTAATATTTCAGGTAGAAGTGTGGAACAAAAGAGATCTAGAATACCAAAGTTAAAGTTCAGACAAACTGTTGAAAGAGTAAAAAGAGAGAGAAGGGAACATAAATTAAAAGAACAGGTATTATTTAATTGTTAATCTATTGTCATTCCATCATTATCTTGGAGGCATTCGTCCTACCAACTCACACTAACTGCCGACTACTACACGGCGCCGGCGCCGTGACTATGATCTACTAATATTATATTATAAATGCGATGATATCCCTACTAATATTATAAATGCTAATGTAACTCTGTCTGTCTGTCTGTTACGCTTTCCCGCTTAAACCTCTCAACCGATTTTGATGAAATTTGGCACAGACAATCTTTAGACCCTGAGAAAGGACATAAGCTACCTATTATTGCGAATAAAAAAATTTTGCAAACTCCACGCGGACGGAGTCGCGGGCAACAGCTAGCGTTCTATAAATCAGTGCAACTCAGGCCTCTGGGGAACAACCATGTTACAGGCTTGGCCATATGCAAGTTTTATTTGCAAATAAGTACGAGCTGACAGATGATGAGTGCCTCTATTTCAAGATTAAATAAAAAATAAATAAAAATAAGTAAATTTTATTTTTTTCTAGCCTCACGCGACACCAAGAAGATCATCAATACCAAAGTTAAAAGATGCCACTTTAGTCAAAAGACCATCATTGAAACACGACTGGAAACCAGAAGAGACTTTAAAAGCAGAAGAATTAGAAGAAGAATTTGATAAAATATATGAGGAAATAGTCGATAAACCACAAATAGATATAGATGATAAGATATTAGCTGTTAAAATAGATGATCCCGAGAAAATAGAAACAAAATTTGAAGAAATTATACATGCTTATGACAGCAACGATGATACTTATCTAACACAGACAGAAAAACTACGTGTATCTAAAATACCTGGCAGAAAAAAAGATAGAACAACACAACTAGGTTCTTTAGTTGAAAAAGTAAAAGCTAAAACTCCCAATAATAGTCTAAAAGATGGAGGATTCAAAGTATCAGCTACTACTATTACAACAAAAAGATTTTCTAGAGGTAATAGTATGGATTTGAATAGTCAAAAAGTAGATGTTTTTGAAATTGATGGCCAGAATAGTAGAAATGGTGATGTTGTAAAAGAAACTATAATTACGGAGACTATTCAACATATTCCCAAAACAACTGAAATTACTTATCAAACTATTAGTAAAGAAATTGGTTTGAATGAACCTCAATCTATGGAGATCGATGAAAAAGTAGAAAATTCTATCCATGTTAGCAAAACTGTAGTGGTTGATGAAGATGATTCGAAAATAAGTAAAGAAGTAACTATAAGACAAATAAAATCAGGGATCCCTGTAAAACCTGCTAGAATAAACAGAGGCATAAGCAAAGAATTTAATAAACGCCCAGCATCTTTAGACGATAGAGATTTTGTAAACAGAAAAGTTGTGAAACATGAAGAGCTTATTGACAGCAATAGTCAGACTGTCTTAAGAGAGAGATTAGTAATAGAAAAAGGTGTTGAAAAACCTCCTCGTGGGATTAGTAGAACATTCAGCAGAGATGGTAGAAGTATTATAGTGACAACAAAAGCTAAAGAATCGCCTAGTAGTAAAATACCTGTTGCAGAAACAGCTGTAAATGCAGAAAATAACATTACAACAGAAATAATACAACAATATAAAGAAAAACCACAAACACAATCTATTGATACGAAAAAGGAAACTTTACTAAGAGAAGATATTGCTAAAGAGAGTGTTAAAGTCGGTATACCAGTTTACTCTAAAATAACTCATAGTTACTCAAAAGGAATTATACAAAATGTAGAAATGAGTAAAACTATTGAGTGGAAACCAGCTGAAATTAAAATCAAAAGATACGGTCGAAGTCAAAGTGAATATAAACCTGCAAACAGCAATATTGTTACCAAAATAGAATCAGAAACTGTATTTAAAGATGATAGTATAATTTATGAAAAATCTTTTAAAGAACCGACTCCTATAGTTACAGAAAACCCAGACAATATTGCAATAGATACACAGGTCATTGAAACGAACAATGTCGAACCAGCAAGTAATTCAATCAAAATTGTCGAAATGGATACTAATGTTGAAGCAGATATTTCTGCAGAAAACAAGCCAGAAATATTAGAAGATGATATAAGTAAACCTGTAGATATAACAAAAGATTCCGTACCTAAAATAGAAGATGAACAGATAGACAGCAACGCTGATAATAAAACAGAACCCGCACAAGACAAGGATGATATACAAAATAAAGGGAATTTTCAAAAAGTGACTATTTTAAAAGGAAATGTTAACAGATTAATTAGCCAAATTAGTGAGAATGACTCTAAGATTGTGATAAAAAAAGAAATAAATGGCAAAGATGAAATGCCTACGAAGAAATCAGTGTTGTCTAAAATAGCGATGTTTGAGGTAAGTATATCAAATCTTGAATGATCCTTTAACTTATTTGTAGCGATAGTTTTGACTTGCAATTACTGTACTTCACAATCATTGCATTGACATAAATATAATGTTACAAAATACATTGAATATAATGTTACAAAATACACTGAATATAATGTTACAAAATACATTGAAATAAAGATAAAAAGCGTTAAACGCTTTTTATCTTTATTTCATCTAGCTTTGTATTTCATAAGTGAGGAATCATAAGACCGGTGTCTTAAAAACTACAGTTTTCTATTTTATGCTCACTAAGAACTGCACTTCTCTATTTTTATCCATAATAAATATCAGTTACGTACCCACTTAAAAACAAAAATGAAGAATTTAACTTCAGACTCAAAGATTGAAAGTCGAATTAACCAAATTTTAATGAACTTTATAATATTGACTTACTTACAGGGTAAGGATCCAGCAGAATTGACTATTAAAGTAAAGAAATGTACTATAGACAACAAAAAAAAGTTTGAAGGAACTAATCGAGTTAATAAAATACACAAACCTTATGTTACCAACAACGACATGAATTCTGAACCTAATAAAATAAAAAGCACAAAAGTTTTTGGTAACGAACCAATAATTGTAGATCAAATATGGAAAGTCCGTGAGGAGGATGTCCAAAATATCCAAAAAATAGAAGAAATTAAAATAACGCCAGAGACAGTCGATATTACTGTCAGCGAAAACACTAATGAAGGTTTCGAAACTGCAAATACTTTACCAGGAAACTTAGAATTAGATGATCAGGAAATACAGGAAGAAAATATTCCCATAACCGACAATAAATTAAATGAAGTAGTTGAAGAACCTCGTGTCCTACCAGAACATATAGATTTCGAGAAAAAAGAAAAACAATCTCAAATGAAAATAACTATACCAGCAAAAATAGGCATAATAACTAACAATGATAAAGAAGATATTGTATTATATTCCCCAGAGCGAATTTTAAGTGCAATTGATGATAAACAAAAAGAAGTAGAAAAACCCAAAGTAGGAAAACTTGATATGAACTTTTGGAAGAAACAAGTAGAGGTTAATAAAAAGAATGTTGGTACTGGGAAATCTCTAGAACAAAAATCGACTGAAATAGGCAACGTTAATACGTTAATAGAACAAAATATTAATGTAAAACGTGTTACAGAAATACCTAAGAGTCCTACAAGAATATATACAAGACAGGAAGTCGATATACCTACTATATTACCTGCACGAGTTGATATTATACCCAATACAAACGCAAGGCCTAAAAGACTACCAAATGAACTTGAATCAGCAACTGAAAGCCAACTTCAAGTGCCCGTAATATTACCAGAAACTCCACTTATGAAACCGGAAAGAAATATTTATGAAACACAAATCAGTTATATTGAAATCCCTTTAATTTTACCGGCAAATATTCAGTCAATAGAAGATATAAATACTCCACAAAATGCAAATGTCACAGATGAAAATATACATAAAGCTACAGTAGCTGAAGTAATACCTGAATTAAATTATGATAATTATCCAAAAACACCTGAAAATAATCTGATGAACATAGATTTTAACCATGAAAAAACAACAAATGAAAAACAAAATGATATCCTGATAAATACAGGAATAGTCAGTGCTAAATTTGAAGTATATGAATTGAAAGCAAATGAAGTATCTTTAAATAAAGATTATACTGAAATTTACAATGAAAAAGATAATACAAGACCCGAAAATTTACCTTTAGAGGTTGAAAACAATGAAGTTTACGAAAAAGAACTACCCAGCGATCCAGAATTAATAGACAGCGAAACGGAACTAAAAGAAACGAAAGAAACAATAATGGGTAAATTAAAAAATAAGATTTATTTCATTGCTAATAAGAATATTAAGAAATCTGAAGATTCAACAAAAATCATTACTAATATTGAAAATAATGAAGAGTACCAACCTGAAGATAATAGTTTGCAATACCAACATACAAAATATGATAATGATATGTATAAATCTTATGAGTATGTGGGCAATCCTGATTTTGAAATTAAAGATGATATAAAAAGAGCAAAATCTTTAGCAGAGTTAGATTTAGGAGATGTAGTGAAAGGCCAAGTTCAAAGAATGGTGTATAGAATTAAATCTGTTGATTTTGACAAAATGGAGGTGAAATCTAATAAAATTAACGTTAAAGAAATGCCAAGAAAATGCTCTGTGCTTGAAAAAATTGCTTTGTTCGAGGTATGTCTACACACTAATATAAAGCCCGTTCGTATCTATATACAGGGTGTCCCAAAAGTCAACGTCCAGCCGAAAACCTAAGCTAGGCCTAGTTGTGGGGGCTCTCAAAAAAAAAGAAAAAAAAATCTATCTCATGTAGTTTCGAAATGACAGCCATTTTTCTTAAATTGACACCCTGTGACGAGTTTACGACTACTGGGGCTGCAAATGAGCTCTTTTGTAATTTTATTTTTGTGTGGAGTAGTCTTAAGTGATGCTCCTACAAATTCCAATTCATCATTTGCACACAACTTCATTGGAATTTCAGAAAATATCCGTTTTATACCGAACCATGACGTGAAAATGACTACATCACTAAACTTTGACAGTCTGTACTGAAAAAAAAATCTACTATGCAATTTCGGCAAGTGCCCTTAAAAGTTGGCGCATTTAATGGGCTTTCCAAAATGGTATAATACTTACTAAATTATTTCTTAGACGACGAGAAAAAAAAAAATTAAGAAAGTCGATATTTAGCTTATTATTAGTTAGTCATAAAACTTTCTCAAAATTATTCTAATATCATCTAGGCGTTCTGTAAGGTGTAATTAAAGAAAGAGACGAAGAAAAGTTAGAGCGGGATAGTGACGCTACTAAAAGAAAGAGACGAAGAAATGTTAGAGCGGGACGGAGAGTGACGCTACTTGGTGTCAGTGAATCTTTCTACAATGTGTGAGCGAGACGAAATTGACATTTTGGCTAGTGTGGGTGAAACAGATAGCACGCTAATACAACAGCGTGGTATACGTACAATAATTCAGTACGTTTCGTGCCTTCGTTTACTGCGCATCTTTTTGTATTCGTTTGTATTTATTTCGTGCTTACAACCTTGGCTCTGTTTACTGGACTTGATTGCGTGTGACTTGGATTTGTTTTCGAACCGTTTCTGACGAACTTGGCTTTCTCCTGGACTGTTTTTGTAAGAAAATGCCTTTCTTGTACTCTGCAGAGGAATATGCAAACATGCACCTTATTTATGGGGAATGTAGGTGCAATGCTAGAGCTGCAGCTCGACTCTACCGTGAGAGATATCCGAATGCCGAGCGTCACCCAGATCATCGAGTTTTTGTAAATGTGCACCGTTTATTATCAGAAAATCAACTTCCTACTCGAGCTACTAGAGTGGGAAGAACCGTCGTGCCTTATGAAGAAGATGTCCTAAATGCAATTGCAGAGAACCGGAGTATCTCAGTACGTGGAATCGAGCAAAGTCTGGGGGTACCTAAAAGTACAGCACATCGGATACTGAAGAGAAACGAATTGCATCCGTACCACATGCAACGGGTACAAACTTTGCTACCCCGTGATTATCCTAGCAGGATTTTATTTTGTCAATCAATGCTCGAAAGGCACAGAGCAGATCCAGAATTCTTGCGTAAAATTCTTTGGACTGATGAATCGACCTTCAAAAAAGACGGATACATGAATTTGCATAATTTGCACGAGTGGCACGTCGAAAATCCACATTTGATGCGCGAAGATAGATCACAGTACCGCTTTAAAATAAACATGTGGACTGGGATCTTAAATGGATCCATTATTGGGCCTTTTGAACTGCCAGAAAACCTCGATGGGGCAGCTTATTTGGACTTTTTACAACATCAGTTACCCAATTTGTTAGAAGACGTGCCACTTAGCATTTATCGAGACATGTGGTTCCAGCAAGATGGCTGTCCGGCACACTATGCGCGCCCAGTGAGAGAATTCCTTAATCAAGAATATCCAAATAGGTGGATTGGTCGATCCGGTCAGATCACGTGGCCCCCCCGTTCCCCGGATTTAAATCCTATTGATTTTTTTTATTGGGGAACGGTCAAAGAAATTGTTTACCAAAAACCAATTGAAAATTTAGAGGAACTGCGTCAGAGAATTCAAGATGCCGCTGATCACATCAATTCCAGACGTTTCGCCCGCCAGATTACACGATCGTTTTTAAGAAGGTGTAGGGCGTGCATACGCGCTGATGGCAAGCAATTTGAACATTTGATATGATTTAAATAAACATTCGATTTTTAATAATTGACTTTTATTTAAACAATCCCAAAAATTCACTGACACCAAGTAGCGTCACTCTCCGTCCCGCTCTAACATTTCTTCGTCTCTTTCTTTTAGTAGCGTCACTATCCCGCTCTAACTTTTCTTCGTCTCTTTCTTTAATTACACCTTACAGAACGCCTAGATGATATTAGAATAATTTTGAGAAAGTTTTATGACTAACTAATAATAAGCTAAATATCGACTTTCTTAATTTTTTTTTTCTCGTCGTCTAAGAAATAATTTAGTAAGTATTATACCATTTTGGAAAGCCCATTAAATGCGCCAACTTTTAAGGGCACTTGCCGAAATTGCATAGTAGATTTTTTTTTCAGTACAGTCTGTCAAAGTTTAGTGATGTAGTCATTTTCACGTCATGGTTCGGTATAAAACGGATATTTTCTGAAATTCCAATGAAGTTGTGTGCAAATGATGAATTGGAATTTGTAGGAGCATCACTTAAGACTACTCCACACAAAAATAAAATTACAAAAGAGCTCATTTGCAGCCCCAGTAGTCGTAAACTCGTCACAGGGTGTCAATTTAAGAAAAATGGCTGTCATTTCGAAACTACATGAGATAGATTTTTTTTTCTTTTTTTTTGAGAGCCCCCACAACTAGGCCTAGCTTGGGTTTTCGGTTGGACGTTGACTTTTGGGACACCCTGTATATATGATAGGTTTAAATCGAAAAAATCTGCGATGCGAAGCGAAAAATGTAGGTAACGGGAAAAACTTTCTAAACTCCACACATACTGAGTCGTGGGTGACACCTAAGTAGTTTATAATAAAACAAGCTGTTGCCCGCGAAGTCGTACGTGTGGTATTCACTCGCAGCATTTGTTCATGCCCTTCCTCGATAAATGTACTATTCAATAAAAAGAAAGATTCCTGAGATTAGCGCGTTCAAACAAACAAACAAACTCTTCAGCTTTATAACATTTGTATAGATAAAACTACTTTTTACATATTTAGACGCGTATTTAAATTTGTATATTTGATGAGTCGCGCAAGTGTTAGAAAATATTTATTAAGTTATAGATTTAAGTAGTTACAACTACCGGCAGCCGTTTTTATTGTTTTCCTTATAATTGCTCCTGTTTGGTTCAGCCGTTTCCGCGTTCTTACATGTGATTGTATTACGACAGCTGCCGGATAGTTTAAATTTCCTTAAAAGCAAACCTTAACCTGACAATTAAGTACATAATTACCATATAGTGTGTCAATGGCCTGTCAATGGCCCATATGTGACGAGCCTCGTGGTTGAGTGGTTCATGTAACGGACTGCCGATCAAGAGGTCGCGGGTTCGATTCCTGCTCGGGACAATCATTTGTGCGATGTTTATATTTGTCATACAAATGTTTGTACTGCGTCTGGGTGTTTCTATGTAACATAAGTATGTATTTACAAAAGAAAAGTAGTATATGTAGTATATCCGTATTCTGGTACCCATAACACAAGCATATAAGCTTAGCTTGGGACCAGAGGACGTTGTGTGAAATGTCCATGAATATTAATTTATTAAAAAAATCAAAAAATGGCCGCGTAACATGCGCGTAACTCATCTGGCTTAAAGCCACATACGAAATATCTATCAATGGTGGTCTCTGACATACGCCACAGGTTAATCAGGGCCCTGAGTCGGGTATTTAAATGGTGTCACAATTGTACCACAATGGTATCATTATGGTGCAATTGTAAAGTTTTTGGTAGTCTACTACATATTAATGTCTTGTCATCATTGACTTACAATTGTGAAAGTGACATAAATTGCTAGTCTCGTACACAATTGCTTCACAATTGCAATTCAATGACTGAAATGTTTCGGTAGTCTGCTATTTTGAATTTGACAGTAATATTTTGAAATTGTCCTGTGTCGACAGATTGCCATAAATAAATAATTGGTCAAGTGCGAGTCGGACTCGCGCACGAAGGGTTCCGTACCATTATCTATGCAACATAAGGCAACGTTATTAGTATCGAGCAAGAAACGGTAAAAAAATCATGTTTGTTGTATCCCATACAACAAACATGATTTTTTTTTTAAATATTTATTTTATTTTATTTTTAGTATTTGTTGTTATAGCGGCAATAGAAATACATCATCTGTGAAAATTTCAACTGTCTAGCTATCACCGTTCTTGAGATACAGCCTGGTGACAGACGGACGGACGGACGGACGGACAGCGAAGTCTCAGTAATAGGGTCCCGTTTTTACCCTTTGGGTACGGAACCCTAAAAATAGATAGAAATATTAGAAATTGTTCTTTGTAATTTATTGCAATTTACTAATCTCCTAAACTTCACATTGATTTTTATACTAATAAATAGTATATACAAATATATCTAAACGAAGTCTAGCATGATTAAATGTTTAAATTTATTAGTAGTTTTTCGAAAATAACTTCGACTAACGCAATATTTTAAAAACGTAAAAGAGAAAGCTAGTAAGAAGAAAAGAGAAGGCAAGGCTACTATTTTACTTTTAAACCGTAAACGGGCCGGGCCTTGAGACAAATCTATGTTCCCGAGTTGTTCCTCCCTACTTATAACCTCCTTGGCGAAAACTACACGTTACATGAATTAAGAATTACTTTTTTAAATGTCAAATAAAAATCTATAGGTACATAAAAATAAAATCTAAAAAGTCAATGTCCATACTTTGGTGGTATTGAAAAAAAATTGGCCGCACGTCTTTATTGACGTAATAGAAGCCAAAGCAATGGTTTATAGAATTTTTTTCTCTATGTAACGCGCATCACGTCAAAACTACTGCATGGAATTAAATACCATTTTTAATGATATGTTGGTAGATATTCAACGCTACAATGTATCCCGGGATAATACATCTGTTACCTTCGGAAAAACCTGCAACACCTAGTCAGACAATGAAGTAATGCGATCATATATTTAGTTTTCAGCCATATATTATTAGTGTTCCGTTCAGTACCTGCAGTGGTAATCAGTAAGAAAAAGATAAGTGAATTTTCGGTGAATCTTGATCACGTGACAGCACTCCTCCAATAAAAATAGAGGAGCACTGTCACGTGATCAAGATTCACCGAAAACTCCCTTCACTTTTTCTTACTGATTACCACTACTGAACCTTCGTGTGTCCTAAAAATTGTCACGTTGCGAAGGTCGTGTTTAAGCGTTTTACTACACTTTTTCACAAACGAACTGAATTATCGAAGCAGCAGTACCTATTGGAACTTAAATACCAAATCCTAAAAAAATATACAAAAGGCCATCCTCCTGAACCACTACCATCTATTAAAAAATCGCATCAAAATCCGTTGCGTAGTTTTAAAGACATAATAGAGCTCACATAGAGACATACATTCAAAAATAACGAGTTTGTTTCATAATAAGCACAGAATAATACAGAAGAGCGCTCGGCAACATTTGAATGCATCGTAGTGTCTCCCAAAACGAAGCGTGGGGACACGCTTCAACTCCGCGCAAAGTTGCTAGCTCTCGAGTCATTTCCTACTAATTCTCACTTTTGAGGAAAAATGTAACATTTTTTTTCTTCTTATTCTGTGATAATAAGTAAAGATTAAGGTACGGAACCCTTTCTGAGCGAATACAATTCGCTCTTAGCTGTTTTTTAATTAATATAGATTAATTTATGAACTCCCACTACAATATCTGAGTAGGCCATTATTATCTAATTTATGTGTTGTTAGTCAACCATTACAAGCAATTAATTGTCGATAACACAACACGTTGTTAAAAATAATTGTGAATATTTATTAATAATCATTATTAATAATAAATTGATAAATTGAAACCTAAATAGATTTATTCAAATTATTAAATTAAAGTGTTTTAGTGTGTAGTTTTTTGTTTTTATTATTTAATTAAAGTATTAAATGGTATTAATTAAAAATTTTGATAAATTAAAAGTTAAAATAAGATTTCTTTAAATTGTTATATTTTAATTGTAAGAACTTCAGTTAAAAAGTTAGGATTTATTTATTTATTTTACAAATTGTAAATTAATAATAATATTTTAAATAAGTAATTAATGAATTGAAAATATTGATTTAAAAGTGTTTAATCATTAAAAATTAAATTGATAAATCGTTGCTTTTAGGAAAAGGGATTGTTTTAAATAATCTCAAATAATGTTTTTTAAAATAATGTGTTTTTTATTCCTTGGATATTTATTTGTAAGTATTTCTTTTTAATTACTTTTTTAAAATAAAATATTTATGTACAATTCTCACAACATCCTCCGGTCCCAAGCTTAGTTTTTGTTTATAATAATATGCTTGTGTTATGTGTACCAGAACACGGATAGAATACATATATGTACTACTTTTATTTTGCAAATACATACTTATAATACATAGAAACACCCAGACGCAGAACAAACATTTGTATGACAAATATAAACATCGCACAAATGATTGTCCCGAGCAGGAATCGAACCCGCGACCTCTTGATCGGCAGTCCGTTACATGAACCACTCAACCACGAGGCTCGTCACATATGGGCCATTGACAGGCCATTGACACACTATATGGTAATTATGTACTTAATATAATAAATATCACGCTAATGATTGTCCCGTGCTGGAATCGAACCCGTAACCTCGTGAACGGCTATCCGTTACATTAACAACTAAACAACGAAATCCGTCATATTTATCTGTATCCACTTATTATGGTTAATATTTAATTAATCATTCACCCCTTTACTAAAGACTAGTGGTGTTATTCATTATGACTTATAGGAGGTTTAAACGGAGATTTTATCGGAGGGATAATAAACGTTTTATCGTATTCTTTATACGGTAAAACGTTACGGTATGAATAACACGAACCTTCGCGAACCTATTTTAGCGAACTTTTAAACCTCCGATAAGTCATTATGAATAAGACCGTTGCTGTTTTACTTGACGAGCCTCGTGGTTGAGTGGTTTATGTAACGGAGTGCCGATCAAGAGGTCGCGGGTTCGATTCTCGCTCGGAATAATCATTTGTGTGATTTTTCTAATTATCATACAAATGTTTGTACTAGGTCTGGGTGTTCCTACATATTATAAGTATGTATTTACAAAAAAAAGTAGTATATGTATTATATCCGTATTCTGGTACCCATAACACAAGCATATAAGCTTAGCTTGGGACCAGAGGACATTGTGTGAAATGTCCATGAATAATTATTTTATTTATTTGTTTCCCGCAACTTCGTTCGCGATGAATTTAGAAAGTAAACCTTGTTGGTTTTTATACTACTGAGGTGGCGAACACGCGTACGGCCCGCCTGATGGAAAGCGGTTACCATAGATAGCCTATAGACGTCTGTAACACCAAGGATATCACTCGTGCGTCACCGACCGTAAACTTTAACAAATTATACATATACCTATCTCAACGTTACTCTTGTACCACTCTATCTGTTTAAAACCACTTATCAAATACGAGTTAAACTCGCACCGTATCGTTATCATACTATTCACCATACCGACCCCAAATAATAGTAACACATCCTATTGGTCGCAGCGTGATTATAAATAGCCTATAGCCTTCCTCGATAAATGTACTATCCAAGATTGAATGAATTTTTCAAATCGGACCTACGGTTCCCGAGATTAGCGCGTTCAAACAAACAAAATCTTCAACAAACTCTTCAGCTTTACAATATTTTATTAAAATATATTCGCCATTTTTTTCCATTCCATTCCATCAACCTTTCTTAGTCCACTGCCGGACACAGGCCTCCCCCATAGAACGCCACAACGTGCGGTCTTGCGCTAACTGCATCCAGCGGCCCCCGGCGTATTTGACGATATCGTCGGACCACCTTGTTGGGGGCCGCACCACGCTTAATGATGAGTATTTGTTACTGTAGTAATAACTGATATACATAAACTGTGATATTTTCATCTCTCTAGCTATCACCGTTTCAGAGATAAAGCCTGGTGACAGACAGCGAAGTCTCAGTAATTGGGTACCGTTTTACCTTTTGGTACGGAACCCTGAATTAACGTAGAGACACGTAGTAGTAAAATATCACATAATATCTTAAATTACTAGAGTTTTTAACTCACGTCGCGTCTTCATTAAGAGGATACCAAAATAGCTTCGTGCAAGTCGTGAAGTTTTCATTGTTTCTTTAGATTGAATGGCTAGAGCTCTAATTTTTAAGTATATGTTTTTTCAATATATGATCTAGGATCGCATAAACTCAGAAACGCGATTGAAAAAAGTTTTCTCGATAGAAAATCTTAGCGAAACAACCTCTCTCATTTTTTATGTTTTTCATTTGTCGGTCTATTATCGTATTAACTAATGAAATAACTTTAAAAACATAAGTATATATATAGAAACACGTAAATCAGAATTAAAATATATTTAGTAGATTTTGAGTAGACAAAAAAAATATCCCTAATTCTTCATTTTTAGGGTTCCGTACCCAAAGGGTAAAAACGGGACCCTATTACTGAGACTTCGCTGTCCGTCCGTCCGTCCGTCCGTCCGTCTGTCACCAGGCTGTATCTCAAGAACGGTGATAGCTAGACAGTTAAAATTTTCACAGATGATGTATTTCTATTGCCGCTATAACAACAAATACTAAAAATAAAATAAAATAAATATTTAAGGGGGGCTCCCATACAACAAACATGATTTTTTTACCGTTTCTTGCTCGATACTAATAACGTTGCCTTATGTTGCATAGATAATGGTACGGAACCCTTCGTGCGCAAGTCCGACTCGCACTTGACCAATTTTTTTATACCTACTAGCTGTGTTAGTATGTACATGTCGACGATAATATTGATGTAGGCCCTAAAATAATGTACAATGATAATTATTTGTAGTTAACTTAATAATATCACGTTATCACGTACCTACCTAATTAACACGCTTTAATTAGCTCGTACGTATCTATCAAAAAATATTACCATGAGCGGGACTTGAACGGAAGTTAACATGTGCGAAAACTATGATACGGTATTCCGAGGTCGTGGGTTCAAGTCCCGCGCATGATGATGATGATTTATTTATTTTATCACTGTTTTTTTACAGGGTAAATCAAAAACTAACTTCACGCCATTTAAAAGAAGCAAGGTAGAGCAGAGAGATGTCGAAACAAACGTTATAGATACAAATTCAACAGAAATTGCCAAGAATCAAACCGAAGAATTATTCTTAAAGAAAGTTGAGGACCTTAGTTCAGCTAAACTAAAATATACTAAGTCTCAAATGTTATATGTTGAACTAAATGATCGACATAGGATGCCTTTAATAGCCCTAGGGTCAGCTTTAGTAAGTATTAGCTGTTGCCTGCGACTTCGTACGCAATATGGAATGTATTACAAAGTCATCCAACGCATTAAAATCTGTTCCGTAGTATTGAAGATATAGGCTCATTTAAGTACATACATACAAAAATAACGACTTTGTTTTATTATAAGTAAATATTTACAATAGTTTTATTTATAAATCCAGTCCAGATCGTATCTTCTTCTGCAGGTTCACCGGATGATTCCAAAGTAAAATTTCTTAACAAACAATGCTGTTTTCAGATGGACAAATGCTTAGCTCCACACATTGTGTCGTGTGCTATAGACTTAGGTTACAGGGCGATAGATACCGCTATGATTTATGGCAATGAGAGACCTATTGGTGAAGGTATCAAGATGAAGATTGAAGATGGAACTGTTACTCGGTAAAAAAAAAAATTATATACCTACTCAGTGACTGGACTCGTTGTCGAGTGGTTCATGTAACGGACTGCCACGACGTCGCGGGTTCGATTCACGTACAGTACAATCATTTGTGTGATATTTATAATTGTCATACAAATGTTTGTACTGCGTGTTTACTGTGTATTATAAGTATGAAAATATGCGGGATAATAATCGCGTTAATTATTATCGCTCTCGACGTTTCGAAAGAGTGCTCCAATCGTGTTCACCGACTCTTATTTCTTCCCCAGCCAAGACCTGTTTATCATTTCCAAGCTGTGGAGTACCTATCATCGGCCTGACTTGGTAGAAAGTGCATGCAGAGCATCTCTGGAAGCTCTTGGTCTGGATTACTTTGATCTTTATTTGATACATAATCCGATGTCTTTTAAAGTAAGTACCTAATACAGATTCTTCTCATATTGTAAAGCTGAAGAATATTAATATTATAAAACTAAAGTTTCTTTTGTTTGAACGCACTAATCTCAGGAACTACTGATTCGAATTGAAAAAATATTTTTATGCTGTATGGTACATTTGCACTGATTCGCTTCTATTGGTCATAGCGTCAGTGTCGGATTTACCCTAAGGCCCAATAGGCCCAGGCCTAGGGCGGCCAGATTTATAAGCGGCCAAACGTTTCAAAAATCTTATTATAACGTATGGCGGGCAATCTATACAGCATCCTCAAATAAATACTCTTCTATGTTTTTAACACGCTTTTGTTAGTTTCACCTGTATGTTTGCTTGTTTGTTTGTTACCAAGGTTATCATAACCAAGTATGCCAAGTTCGCAGAGTATGTTAGAGCAATATACTAGTTGTAACAACTTTGTACCATATTCTTGCGAAATGAAACTGAATTTTTCTCCTAAATTTCTAAATCTATTTAGATAAAAATTGGCAATGAAGTAATTTCATTATGTTGTCTATATGGTGGATGCTGAGAAAGGGGCGGCTGATAGCTTGAGGCCTAGGGCGGCCGAGGCTGCAAATCCGCCACTGCATAGCGTGATGTTATATAGCCTAAAGCCTTCTTCGTTAAATGGACTATCCAACACAAAAATATTTTCTAATTCGATGCATTAGTTTCTGAGATCAGCGCGTACTAATATACTAATCTATACTTATAATAAATCTGTAGAGAGGTCAATTCTGTACATGAAATATATTTTCAAAATAACTATCAGGGGGTGATTAGTGATCGATACTGATGCCAAAAATGCAATCAGTAAAATTTTTGTCTGTCTGTCTCTCCGTCTGTATATTCCTTATAGAAACAAAAACTACTCGACGGATTTTAACGAAACTTGGTACAATTATTCTTCATACTCCTGGGCAGGTTATAGTATACTTTTCATCACGCTACAATCAATAGGAGCAGAGTAGTGAAGGGAAATGTTGGGGACACGGGAGAAATTACTCCATTTTTTAAGCTTCCGTCGCGTGTGCAGCCCTAATGGTTAAAGTTACATAGAAATCATGTATGACGGAAATATTCTACATAAAATTGTCTGAAAAATATCCCAGAACAGCACATATCTATATTTTATGGTTGACTCACATTAACACGTGTAACTCCTGATAGCTTAGCAGTTCGTTCATTCTGATTATATTTGTTTACTCTTACGTTTATAATTTCGCTCTCACTCAAGCAGTAGTTTTACGCGGACGGAGTCGAGGGCAACAGCTAGTATAAAATATAATTATAATATTAGTATACTAACTTTTTTCCAGGAAGGCAAGGACCTCGTACCTAAAATAGCGTCAGTTCTCCAATTCTCTGAATACGACTATTTAGACGCGTGGTTTGCAATGGAGGAGCTGGTGAGGAAAGGTCTTGTGAGGAGTATCGGTGTTAGCAACTTCAACTCAACACAATTACAGAGAATATTAGATAGAGGGCGTATCAAACCTGTTGTTAATCAGGTAAGAGTACAAACGGCATAATAACATACATTGAGAGCAACTTAGGGAATTTTTCTTACCATTCTTGGAGCGGTTTTTAAACTATTATTAACCATCTTCCAGGTGGAATGTCATCCATATTTGTCACAAGAACGTCTCCAGCAGTTCTGTTCTGAACGTAACATTTTATTACAATGTTATGGAGTCTTAGGAGCCAAGGGAACTCCAGCACAATACAAGGCACCTGGAGTAACTCCAGTTTTAGATGATCCTTTGGTTAAAGTCATGGCCAGTGCAATGGATGTTTCAGCTGGGCGACTATTAATCAGGTAAGTGCCTATCCAAGTCTACCAGATAGTGTATTCGCGTGCAATCTTGAAGATGCGTAACTTTAATAAATCAAATTATGGTGGAAAAAGTGAATGTGCCGCAAGTAATTTGATTTATTAAGTAAAATTTTTTATTTATATAGTTTTTTATTAGTAATTTGATTTATTAAGTAAAAGGCATAGCATGTCAAATGCAAAAATTAATAAATTAATAATGAACGTCGCGTCATTATTTCAACCATTCGTATTCTGGAAAGAATATTCAAGTGTTGGTCGAGATGGTGTAAACTAATCTTGATAGATGGCGGTGTACGTAAAAATATATAAATGGTGGCTAATTTGAAGGTGTTGCAAGTAGACCGCAATAAGCTCAGTTGGAAGAGCTTCGGAACGGTATTCCGAGGTCGTGGGTTCAAGTCCCACTTGCGGCACATTCACTTTTTCCACCATAATTTGATTTATTAACTAAAAGGCATAGCATGTCAAATGCAAAAATTAATAAATTAATGATGCGTAACTTTATTTATTTATACTTTATTGTACACCATAATATACATTTAACATAGTAGTACATAACACTGAGATAGTACAATGGGCGGCCTTATCGCTGACAGCGATCTCTGCCAGGCAACCTTTGGATGGAAATGAAAAAGGATTAAACGGTAGTTGCGGGTGTACTAGAATAAATAAATGAGTTATATACAAATAGTAATATACATAATTATTCAAGAAAAATGAAATCATACTCCTAAACATACATATGAATAGTTACACATATAGTTATACCTATATACCTATATAAACATACATACCTCCTACACTTACATATTACCATAAAGAGATGATATGGGGCGATAATTGCATTTCTAGATAATGATTCTTTACTCTGGATTTAAAGGTGGACAGGGTTTTAGACCTTCTGATTTCTTCAGGCAAAGCATTCCACAGACGAATGGCTGTGAGAGTAAACGAGTTGGCGTAGAAATTCGTAGAATGCTGAGGTGTTTTCAATTTGGAGTTCTCTGATGACCTCAAATATCGATTAAGTGTGTCATGGATGTATTCAAAACGTCCTTTGAGATAGGAAGGAGTCGAAGGGTTGAACAGTGTACTGTATAACAACGAAACAATGTGAGCATTCCGGCGAAAACGTATAGGTAACCAATTAAGCTGAGTGCGAAATTGAGAGACGTGGTCATACTTGCGCAGGCTAAATATGAACCTAATACAGACATTTTGGAGACGTTCTAGCTTATCTAGTTGGTATTCGGCGAGGTCTGGGTAGCTGACATCTGCATAGTCAAGAATAGGTAGAAGCAAAGAGTTCGCTAACGCAATTTTGGTGATGGTAGGAAGAAAGTTCCTCAACCTTCTAAGTAGCTAGCAGAAGCGAATATTTTCCTACTAACCTCCTGTAGCTGCGGTCCCCAAGTCAGATTAGTATCTATTAGTAAACCTAAGTTTTTACGGTGTCACTTAAGAGGACAACAGTGCCTTCGAAAATGATTTGAGGGAGTTGTGTACTGTCAATCCTAGAGGTGAACCACTTACTACCTATGATCGTCACTTGTGTTTTTAGAGGGTTGACAGTGAGCCCATGACGATTACTCCATAAACTTATTTTTACCAACTCTTGATTGAGGGTGTTGATGGTGCCATTTAGCCTGGTTAAATCGTACTTCAGCGTCTAATAAAATATGGTATTTATGTGACGTGTAGTTTTCGCAAACTGCAAACGACACTTGTACAAGCAATAAAAGAAGTATTCTATTGGGAAGAACTGTCCAAATTAACCTGTGGCCTGTATCATAGACACACATAGAACGTATTTCACGCACACATAGATATGTAAGTTCTCACTCTCCTGCCCTTATCCCTTAAATCTAACATATAAAATTCTCGTGTCACAATGTTCGTTCCCATACTCCACCGAAACGGCTTGACCGATTCTTATGAAATTTTTTATGCATATTCAGTAGGTCTGAGATTCACCTACTATTTATATTTCATACCCCTAAGTAATAAGGATTGTCCACCCCTGACATTTATATGGCAAAACAACGTTTGCCGGGTGAGCTAGTATTATAATAAAATATTTTTATATATTTTCAGTTATCAGCTACAATCAGGTAGAGTAGTGGTTGTAAGCTCATCATCTGCGGCTCACTTGTGGGACAATCTTCAGGCAATTAGCTTCCAAATGAAATCGCACGAGCTCGCCGCACTCACAGCGTTGAATAAGAGTGAAAGAATATATACTTATAAAGGGTTAGTATTATAAACTAATGCTGAACAACTAAATTCAACTAACTTTATTTAAACAATTAAACATAACGAAACTGGACAGACTGGACTAAACATAACTAAACTTCCGTTTCCGACGCATCAAAATTTATCTCATTGTGCACCATCTACTTATACAATATAATCTAATAACATAAAGCTGATGTGTTTGTTTGTTTAACGCGTTCAATGCTGAATAATTTGCGAATTTATAGCCAATGCTAATAAAAGAGTCATTCGCCCAGTGCTGAAAACGCGTATGTGCGTTCAAAAAATTTTTCGCGTAGTGCTAAGAACGCTTATGTGCGTTCATAGAAAACTCGCGTAGTGCGGCTGGACGCTATAGCGCGTTATCTTTTACCCTCCCGCAGTGCGGCCGACGCTTATGTGCGTTCGGTAACTTTCGAGTTTTATGACTGTCATATAACAATTACGGGTCATATAAAGGTGTTGGATGGATAAAGGTGCTTCCACACTAGTGTTTATTTGTAAGAGATTTTGTGAAGTTTACGCCATAATATATCTTCGTTCGGTTTTGTTAAAATAGTAAGTTATACCTTAATAAAACAGTAATAGTAAAGGTACCTTCTCCCTAAACCCCTTTTATTCTTAATTTTTTTTAATTTACGACTTTTCGCCCGCCTCGTTATAGACACCATTTATAAATAGACTAAAACTACCTATTACTTTAAGTTAAAAGAGCGAGTCATAATAAAATTATTTCAATAATCTATTGTACTAAATTAGGTTATTGTTGTCGTCGCCGCCGCCGTCCCCCCCTGCAAGATTCGTAGCAGAAACCTGACTAGTGTGTAGTCTCCTTTACAATTCCACATTTTACGACCGCTTCGAAACAATAGACACCCAGAATACACGCAATAAACGCACAGGTGCGGCGCACCCCGCTTGCCTACAGATTTTTTTTTGTATGGACGCGTATACGCGTCGGTCCGCACTTGGTGAAGATCAGAAAAACGCGCATAAGCGTTAGCCGCACTGAACGTATTAAACGCGCTAATCTCATGAACCGATGGTCCGATTTGAAAAATTATTTTAGATTTGGATAGAACCATAGACACAGTATATAATAAATTCATGATAGAACATTAACCAAGGAAGACTATAGGCTATATAACATCACGCTTCAACCAATAGGAGCGAAGCGAAGCTTGGAATTTTTTTTAGATTTCACGCGTACTGTTATATGGGAGTTCCTGTGGCTCTTTTTAAAAAGACTATTATTTATACACAATTTATTTAAAATAGAAATATACGTTTAACTCGGGCGAAGGATGGAGAGGAACTGGGGTATGGACGGTAGTGTAGTGAGGCACAGAGCTTCGTCTGTTCGAAGAAATGCTGAAAGGGCAGAAATGGGAACAGGTCTGCAATAAGGCATACATACAGAGAGGGACTATAACAGTGCGAATTCAATAGCTTCTTACGTGCATACCTATCTAAGTAGTTATGCTAGGTGTAGGTCTTAGAGCATTAATACAACAGGAGGTGACATTATAAAGCGAGCCAATGATCATAGCGTAGCGTAGCGACCAATAAAATACGTTCGTGTGCCTCCGCACTGTAACCACAGTGCCACGCTGTGATTTCATGTGGACCCGGTGCTGAGGTAACCACCTCAGCACCGGGTCCACATGAAATCACAGCGTGACAGTATATTTATCAAAGCAAACTGCGTGTGTATTATTTATGTTATTTTTTTTCATTTCAGAATTGGAGACACGCACAAGAACTATCCGTTCCGTGAACCATTTTAAAATTAAGAAAATATAGAAAATTTATTTTTATAAATAATTTAAAAATTATGTTGTACTAGTGTGAATTAAGCTTAAATAAGTAAATAATAATTTAATTATATTTCTCTTTTTCATTATTCTTTTTGTAATTTATATTAACACATTTATTTATTAGGGAAAACGCTTTTTAGAAATATAATTTTATTTTAAATAAAACAACTATTTCGTTTACAATTTAATCAACGATAAAAACAAGGTGTATCAATTTTAATTGTTATTTTCGTCACAAGACCAGCTTACAGCAATAATTATAACACGTCAAGTATCAAAAGTATAATAGTAGTTATTATTTTGCTATATAAGCTATAAAAATGTGTATGTAATTTTCTTTCTTTATCTCTCAAACTAATGTATCGATCTTTTTCGTCTTATAATTCGTGTTGTAAATTTTAAGACAGTTTTGAGATATAAAAAAGAAACAAAATGGCGGTTTTTTGGAGCGAAACAGTAGGAATAACCTGTGTGGTAATATGGTCTTAAAAAAATTAATCAAACCTTTTAAAACAGAATATCAAAACGAAAAAATTTTAAAGATTACTAAAATATTCAAGGTTAATGTTTAAGTTTATTATGGAAGAATTTTAGACAATTATTTTTTACAGTCGGCCATATTAATATTTTTAATTTTTTTTTTGTCTAGGTTGCCTTGAGCATTGGCATTTTGCGTACAATTTTTATATACATAATAAGTTAGGAAAACGATTTATTTAATAAAAACTTGATGAATGTAATTAATGTGCTAAGTTAATTAAATATGATTCAATGTAATAGACTTTTTAAACATAGATACTTTTAAATATAAATAATAGTACATTACGATATTAGTGCGTAAAGGTACAATGCTCAAATGCTACAAATGCTCGGCTCAATTACGCCCTCGCCTTCGGCTCGGGCTGAAATTCCGCCTCGCATGTTATAACCAATACGCACGTATATCGTACGACGTTTTTTAACACGTTTGCGAGGAAACAGAAAAAAACATTTTATATTTTGTACAAAGTACAAAGAAAAGAAAACTGCTCGAGTTGTGCGGCGGCGGTCAGTTCCATATTTGAAATGGCAAATAATACTGTTATGAAATTTGTATGGACTATAACTTAACTATTTGATTTGATAACACACGCGTTTGTTATGACCCGCTTTACATATTTAAAACCGGTGGAATTACGACAACTTTACGAGCAAGGGTGTTAAAAAAAATTACAGTTAATTTTTTTATTAAATTTTTATTACTTATATTTAATGTACTTAACTTAAACATTTCTTAACAAAATTTATCTTAAACTAATTATTAATAATTGGTCAAGTGCGAGTCGGACTCGCGCACGAAGGGTTCCGTACCATTATCTATGCAACATAAGGCAACGTTATTAGTATCGAGCAAAAAATCATGTTTGTTGTATGGGAGCCCCCCTTAAATATTTATTTTATTTTATTTTTAGTATTTGTTGTTATAGCGGCAATAGAAATACATCATCTGTGAAAATTTCAACTGTCTAGCTATCACCGTTCTTGAGATACTGGGTACGGAACCCTAAAAATCATGTTTGTTGTATGGGAGCCCCCCTTAAATATTTATTTTATTTTATTTTTAGTATTTGTTGTTATAGCGGCAATAGAAATACATCATCTGTGAAAATTTCAACTCTCTAGCTATCACCGTTCTTGAGATACAGCCTGGTGACAGACGGACGGACGGACGGACGGACGGACGGACGGACGGACGGACGGACGGACGGACGGACGGACGGACAGCGAAGTCTCAGTAATAGGGTCCCGTTTTTACCCTTTGGGTACGGAACCCTAAAAACTAATAAATACTGGTGGATTTTCTCACATTCGTGTCTTGACCAGTGGCGGATTGGCAGTCTCGGCCGCCCTAGGCCCACAGCCATAAGCCGCCCTAGGCCCCAAGCTGTTAGCCACCCTTTTCTCAGCATCCACCATATAGAGTACATAATGAAATTACTTCATTGACAACTTTTATCTAAATAGATTTAGAAATATAGGAGAAAAATTCAGTTATATTTCGCAAAAATTTTTTATTTTGTTGTAAACAAGAGGCTTTTTTGTAAATCACCGCCCCTAAATCTGGCCGCCCTGGGCCCGGGCCTACCGGGCCTTAGGGTAAATCCGCCACTGGTCATGACCTGTATTTTTTTATTTTATTATGCAATGACCATCTGCCCTACGGCCTTGTTATCTACGCCACAACACAAAAAATCTAAAAAAAAATTTTCCCTTTTCTTTTCGATATTATGAGGCGAGTTGAACTTAAAAAACTTAATATTACAGCACACTTATTTAACCACTAGTTAACAGTTTTTTTTATTTATTATTTTGAACTCCTAGGCACTGGTTTTTTCATTAATCCTGTAACAAAAAAAGGTTTTAATATTAAGTTTCTCTGTGTTGCAGCGCCTACGGAATTATTAATGCAATATCGCAAGTTGCAATAGTTAATCTATATATCTTTATGTACCTACGCTACTTACCTTGCGAACATTAAAGACAATAATCCAAAGTTGTCAGTTTTCTTTTATTAACTTTAATTAAGTCCTAGAGTCCACTAAACTTTGATATAATAGAAAAATAAAGACATTGGAACAATTCTTAGCGTTGTGCAGGTAGAATTGGCACCAATGGCAGCACTAAAGTAATTTATTAATTTTGCAATTGACTTGCTATGCTTTTATTCTCTTATTCTTTATTAATTTTCTCTTCTTCTTTTCTTAATTCTTCTTTAGTAATCTTCTTCTTTATTAATTCTTTATTAATTTCAATATTAAATATAAAATATATTTACAGAGTTAGAAACTTAAATATAATGTACACAGGCGAGCTTAATTCACTATTGAATTTTCTTCCAGCAAACCTTATTATTGAGTACTTTGAGGAAGATGGGCACGTAATGCACAACAATAAACAAATAGGTACTTACCAAATAAATCAAATTATGGTGGAAAAAGTGAAAATGCCGCAAGTGGGACTGTCACTATGACAATAACTAAAACTGTTTAGATTCACAATTCGCTGGACCGATTTTGATGAAATTTTTTGTTGTTGATTTTTACACCGATTCTATGGCAAAACAACGTTTGCCGGGGCAGCTACGCAGCTAGTGTATTATAAAAACTGAATTATAGTATAACGATTTTAATTATTACGCTTCTAAGATCTGAACACACTTCCTAACTTCATTTAAATTCATACATACATCTAGTCATACTCAATAATTATAACAACTACACTTAAATTACAAAATAATAACTACTTACTCGGTATATTTGTGTTCACCATTTTCTTCACCATTTCCTTAGACATACTGACTGTTTTAAACTTTGAGCTTAGATTTCCTGAAAAGAAATATACATATTTATATTAAAAGTACTAGCTGTTGCCCGCGACTTCGTACGCGTAAAATTTAGAAATCAATCCTTAACAAACAGAAGTTTACTCTTCTGCTCGATAGATGGCGCTGTACGTTTTTTTAATCGCGCTATCGTTTCGTTCCACACATTAACACTCAAGCTCGTCAAAATTATTATTGTATCATCATCCGGATTTCGCACTTATAAATTAGTAAGTATGTGTTGGATTTAAAACACGAAGGGTTCTGTACCACTTTTATCATAATATATTCGTAATACCGACATTACCGAGCACAAATAACGGGATAAGGGCAGAAGAATGATGATGATAAGTATTTGTTATAGCATTAACTGATATACATGTCGGAGAATAGACCAGAGGCCTAAACAGGAATCCGAGCACATAGCGTAAGAACTGTCTTACCGATATTCACACCTCAATCTATCATACTCTTGCACACTTATAAGGATAACTGGCCTCCACATCAACCCCTTATAGCCAGTGCCCAAGCCTCGCAACGAAGAATCATCACTACGTTCACACAATGAGGAATACATGTACGCGCAAACACGTACATGACGACTTTACACAATACACGTACACACGCGCACACAGATACACGCCGCGCCGACGCCTATAAGGACCAGCTCAATGCCGATACGTCGGAGATTGAGCAGCGCGACGACTCGTACAATACCAACTTCTACACACACACTAATACGCCGTGATGTATACAGCACGAATTCTCGAATAATACTGAACCTCAGCCACGTTCGCCTATCGTATTTAAAGCAACTTGCGAGTGGGGGTAGTGGGGGAATTGCGACATAATACAATCTTAACATTACGGCCATGATAAGAGTTATGTAATCTTCAATATCTTTAGGGCATATTCTTAGTTAATATCTCGACATTAATCAGATACTAATCTAAATGAGATTTAACCAACTAATTGGGCATAAGTAAATCAAGAACTAATTTCGTATACCTACAAATTGGTTATAAACATTTTAATATTCTTTTAAAACCCATGTCCTTTACGCCTAGCCGACATACACATAACACTAGGTACTGTAATTTTTAAACTCTAGCTATCCATCTAGTCGTGGATTAAGAATACAAGTGTCACTACCTTATTTCTTTCTCAGGGTGCTGTATAAGCAGTTAACATGTACAGTGAGAGACGGTAAACTTGAAACTAAACCCTCCGCCAACACGCTTGGTCAGCGAAGCATAGTAGACCATAATCCCTCCCAGAGTAGAGGAGGCCCATGACCAACAGTGGGACGATAATAGGCTGAAGAGAGCCAGAGCTATCACCCTTCGAGAGATACAGTCTGGTGACAGATGAACAGTGAAAACTCAGAAATAGCGACCCGTTTTACCTTTTAATACGAAAGAATAATAAATAAATAGTTATACTTACGTGGGCTCATTCTTAGCATGTTATTCTTAAAATTATTTTCATTCAATATTTTTTTCTGAGGTATTTTGGAATTATTTTCACTGTTTTTCTTCTCAGTGTTGCCAGAAAACATTTTAGTACTAGTCTGGGTCTTCGTGTTGCCAGTTTTGAAAGCATTTTGCAGTTTTAGCGGGTTTTTATGTAATGGCGAGTTTCGAATAATATCTTTGATAGTTTTTGTATTCATTTTAGATATTTTTTTATTATTTACTGTACCTTTTGTAGTTATTGTTTTATTTGGATTAATTTTTTTATTTTCTTGTTGTTTATTAATCCTAGCAACACTGTCTTTATTAGTTTTGTAGTTTTTTTCTATAGTTTTTTTACTTGTTTGTGATGCAGTGTTGCCAGTAATTTTATTTTTTACTATTTTAGTAGATTTCGAATTAGTATTGTTTGTGTCTGGTGTTACTTTTTCTACATCTTTTTCAGGTCTGGTCTCTTTATTAGCAGTATTTTCATCATTATTTTTATTGTTTTTATTCTTATTATGAACATCGGCAATTTTCTTTGTAATAACATCAAATTTTTTATCATTGACTAAAGCCATTTTATTTTTTTTGTCAATTTTTTTCGCTAGAATATCATTTTTATTTTTTAAGTTTAATATTTTTGCGTTTTTTTCTATGGTTTTTGAAGGAATTTCATTTTTATTACGTTTTTCATTAGTTATAGATGTCTTTGCATTTTTGTCTATGGAAGGAACATCACTTTTTTCATTATTTTCGTCAAAATTTTTATTATTTGAAGAAATTCTATCATTTTTGTCACTTTTTGATTTTAATGCATCATTTTTAATGTTATTTTTTTCGGAATTATCATTAGTAATGGCCATTTTAGCTTTCTTAGCGTGATTGTTGTCATTTTTATTATTATTCCTTATTTCTATATTATTAATATTTGTATTTACTTTATTTTCGTTAATAACTTCATCACATTTATGTTTTTTACTATTTTTAGTCACTTTGTCATTTTTATTCATCTCTTTTCCTGGTTTTTCTATATTTTCTACCATCGTTTTAGTCTTAGAATTTTTATGTTTTTGACTATCAATATTTATATTTTCTGTTTGATCATTTCGTGTCCGTTTATTAGCATTTTCTTTATTTATCTTTTTATTATTATCAATATTATTCATTAATTGAACATCATCTGGATTTTTTGTTTTAGAATTTGCATTATTGTTAGATTGAGATTTTTTCGCGTCTAGTTTTTCATTGGACTTTTTTTTTAATACTTCTTTATTCTTAATATTATTTTCTTTATCTATTATTTTGTATTCTGCATTTTTTTCTTTATTTTTCGTGTTTTTATTACCATTAACTTCTGAAGACTTAATTTTTTCAAGATTTTCTTCTATAACATTAGTACTAACATTGTCTGTTACTTTTGCATCTACCCTTTTTTCTTTATTTTTCACATTTTTAATACCATTAACTTCGGTAGACTTAATTTTTTTTGTATTTTCTCCCATATTGACATCTTCAATAGCTCTTTTTTGAGCATTTTTAGATTTAATAGTATCTTTTATACCTGTTTTAGTTTTTTTTGGTAGTTTTTTAGGAGGCGCCATTACTTCATTGTCTTTTTCGATCGAATCTTTTTGATTGTCAGTATTTTTAGACACAATACCGACCGAATCTAGGTCAGACTCGGAGTCCATTGTACCTTTAACTTCAAGACAAGTAGTAATTATTTTAGCTAATAATAAAGTACGTTCGTCTGTCTGTAATGATGGATCTGAGAGTTCTTTGTTCGCTTGTGTTATTACTTTAACGTAGGCGTCATCTGTAAAATGAAACAAAAAGTTTATATAGCTTTTCCGTATCTATACATAATATAATTAAAATCTAAAAAGTCCATATCTGTATTTTCAAAGATATTGAGAAAAAAACTGGATAGGCGGTCTGGCGTAATGGAGGCTAAAACAATAAACATGGATATTTCACACAACGTCTTCTGGTCCCAAGCTAAGCTCATATACTTGTGTTATGGGTACCAGAATACGGATATAATATACATAAACTACTTTTCTTTTGTACATACTCGTACATACTTATAATAAATAGAAACACCTAGATGCAGTACAAACATTTATATGACAATTATAAATATCACACTAATGATTGTTCCGAGCGGGAATCGAACCTGTATTCTCGTGTTTGGCAGTTCATTACCTTAACCACTCAACCACAAAGCTTGACAACGGTTTATAAAATTTTCTGTCTGTAAAATGTTTGTACGTTGAAGTTGATGTGCTGGAAAGAACCAACCAAACTTACCCATGTATTCCAAAACAGTTTTCATTCTGTGGTGAAAAGGCGAAAGTGGTGATTTAGTTTCCAATCGCCATAATATTTCAAGTAGATTTGCGCATTTTAATACAAAACCACCTTCAGGCTGTAAAAATAAATTATAAATCGTAATAGTGGAAAAATATTTACCGTGAGCAGGTTTTGAACCCACGACTTCGAAATACCATTCCGTTGCTCTAAAGTGATCGATTGATCGAGTTGTGCTAACTGCTCGATATATGGCGTTGTACAAAAACATCGATGCAATGTTTAACTCACATTGAGAAGATTGTAGTGGAAAATTTGGTAAACATATGCGGGAACCATGATAGCTCAGATGGGAGAGCAACGGAACGGTATTCCGTGGTCGTGGGTTCAAGTCCCGCGCATGATGATCGTTTTTCCATTATAACTTAATTTATTAAGTGAAAGCATAGCAAGTTAATTGCAATAATTAATAAATTAATGGAGAAATAATTTGTTTAGTTCAAAAACTGCAAAACACACTTGAAAATCCTGAATAATATTTTATACTAGCCGTTGCCCTCGACTCCGTCCGCGTAGAATTTAGGAAATTTTTCCCGTTTATGCAACATTTTTAACTACTGCTTGAGTGAGAGTATTATAAACGTAAGAGTAAACAAATATAATCAGAATGAACGAACTGCTAAGCTATCAGGAGTTACACGTGTTATTGTGAGTCAACCATAAAATATAGATATGTGCTGTTCTGGGATATTTTTCAGACAATTTTATGTAGAATATTTCCGTCATACATGATTTCTATGTAACTTTAACCATTAAGGCTGCACACGCGACGGAAGCTTAAAAAATGGAGTAATTTCTCCCGTGTCCCCAACATTTCCCTTCACTACTCTGCTCCTATTGATTGTAGCGTGATGAAAAGTATACTATAACCTGCCCAGGAGTATGAAGAATAATTGTACCAAGTTTCGTTAAAATCCGTCGAGTAGTTTTTGTTTCTATAAGGAACATACAGACAGACAGACAGACAGACAAAAATTTTACTGATTGCATTTTTGGCATCAGTATCGATCACTAATCAACCCCTGATAGTTATTTTGAAAATATATTTCATGTACAGAATTGACCTCTCTACAGATTTATTATAAGTATAGATTATTACATTATGATTGTTCCTTAATATGTGTGTAACATTTCATGTCAATACAAATACAGCAGTGGGTGGCCGTTACATAGATTAATAGATAGATACGTACAAAACTAAAAAAGCGTGTTGATAATAATGTATAATTAGAGTCTGTGTGATGACAGATGTAGAATATAAGTGTCACCACCGCATTTTCTACCAAAGAGTGCTGTAAAAGCCAACTAAGGTATATTGTACACAGATAACATCCTCTGTGAGAGACGGTAACGATAATAAACTCTGTACCAACACGCCTGGTCAGAGCGGGACAGTAGGCCATTTATTCCTCCCAAAGTAGAAGAGGCCCGTGCCCAACAGTGGGAGTTGGAATGATAATGGGCTGAAAGGAAAATGTAATGTAGAATGAATCTTACATGTGGTTCCATAATTATGGAGTTAGCGTATTTGTTGGCTAGATGTGCCAGAGTTGTTCTTCTAGACCTATGGGCTGCTGCATAACTTCGGATTACCTGACAAATAACAAATTAAGTTTATGATACTCATACATTTATTCATACACGCACGATTTTAACATGAGGATAGACAGAGACCATAAAAACAACATCTGCTACAAACTAAACATACATCCTTGGCTTCGTTTATAACCCATACATTTAGTGATACATGTATAATTTTCTAGAATACACAGAACAATAGACAGGAAGGGGCAGGTTGATGATGTTGAATATTTGCAGTTATAGCATCAACTGATATACAAAATTTCTCTAGCTATCACGGTTCCAGAGATACAGCCTGGTGACAAATAGACAACAAAGTCTCTGTAATACGGTCCTCTTTGGGTAAGGAACCCTAATAATGTACTAAACTAATAAAACACACAACTAACCTGTACTGCATCGCTGGGTGATCTTACAGTTTGTAAAACAGAATTATTTAATTCAATTTCATGTGAGGATTTTACTAAACAAGTCTTCAGACAACGATATGATGTCGCTGCAAATGTTTTCAACTGAAAGAATAATATAAATATAAGATATACTAGCTGTACCCTGGAACTTCGTACACATGGTTAATGACAAGTACACGAAACCTTAACAGGGGCTCAAGTCTGCTAATGATGCCAAATGTTGTCAAAATGACAGTTCAATGGCACTATTATGGCGCCATAGTGGCATCATTTTTGACAAAAACTCAAGTTTAGTGTCATAATGACGCCATAATGGTGTCATAATGGCGAAATTTTATCAAATTTGGTAGTCTACTATTAATTTATTGTCATAATGACCCTATTATGGCACCATAATGGCGTCAGTAACCGACTATTATAACAACATTGTAATATGAGTGTAATACCAGAATTAGCAGACTTGGCCGCCAGATTATACAAAAAAAAACTATCCTCTTGAACCACTCTATCTATTAAAACTAAAATCCGTTGTGTAGTTTTGAAGATATAAGATATAAGCAACAGTACAATAACATGTTGTTAAGAAAAAAATATAAAAAAGTTTGACGCTTTTGGCTAAATAGATTAGCTTTAGATACTTACACCAGTATGAGTAAGAAATGTAATAGTAAATGGCACTAAATCTATTCTACATTCAGCCGTCACTTCTCTCCATGTGCCTGGCTCTTTTATAGGGAGTTCACTAGAAAAAAAAAATTTAAAAAAGATATAGTAAAAAAAGAACGTAAAAAAAAAAAAACTATGAAATAACAACAAATAATTATTACTTTAATAAAAATCTTAACTGATTATAAAACAAAGTCTTTATTTCTCTTTGTCCATAAGTGAGCGTAAATATAAACTACATACAGTAGAATCCGTTTAGTATGACTCCGCCTATATTGACCAACCGGTTATTATGACGTATTTACACAAGAAGTTTGGTTTTCCACAGACTTTTGTCTGTTTTTTTATTTTTGAATTGGTTTTCATATAAAATCTTATATATAAAATTCACGTGTCACAGTGTTAGTGACCGTACTCCTCCGAAACGGCTTGACAGATTTTTATGAAATTTTACATGCGTATTCAGTAGATCTGAGAATCGGCCAACATATATTTTTTAATTATTTTTTTTAGTGTTAGTTTATAAATGTCGGATATAATGACTTCCCTTACAGTGACATGACGCTTTTTATGACCCATTTCAAATAAATTATGTCCGGTTATAATGACCGACACACATGACATGATTTTTTACACCTCTGGTAATGTTGATTCCCGTCGACGTTCGGTACGTGGCTCGTTTCTTCGTGGAGTAATTGACTGTTTTTCGTTTTTTTTATCACATACTGTAAAAAATGTCATCTCAACGACGCAAAGCATTTGAGGAGAAAGTTGCAATAATATGCAGATTAGAAAATGGAGAATCTAACTCATGTCTCGCAAAGAAATTCGACCATTCGACAATGTAAATGATTTTCAAAAACAAGAACCGCATTAAGCAATCGTTTAATTCAAATGTTTAATTTTTAATTCAAATGTCAAACCGAAGAGGCTTCGAAAATTACGACAAGAAAATGTTGATCAAGCATTAATTCAGTGGTTTTGAAAATTTTGATTTAATATGTATGTATAATACATGTAATAAAATAAAAAAAAGTTGTTTTCTTCACAAAACGTTTTGAATGACGTCCGCTTATTATGACGTTTTTATCAATTCCCTTCGATGTCATTATAAACGGACTCTACTGTAATAGATTATTATAATAATGTTTTTTTACAGAATGGTTCAAACAAGTACTAGTAGGGACTCGCACACAAAGGGTTCTCTGCCAATATTATTATAATCGTACCGACCCCAAATTATTATAATCGTACCGACCCCAAATAAAGGGATAAGACCATGAGAATGATGATGATGAGTATTTATTGTTATAACATCAACTGATACACATAAAATGTGAACATTTTCAGCTCTCACTAGCTGCTATCACTGTTCCAGGCATACAGCCTGGTGATCAACAGGCAGGAAAGTCTCAGTAATAAGGTCCCATATTACCTTTGGGTACATAACCCTTCAAAAAGGCAACAGCTAGCCATTAAGATAACAACTAACCCTTCAAATTCTGGTTCTTCAACCAGCACATTAATTTCATATTGTAATACAGTAAGCCCTGTCAACTCTTGGGCTGCATGCTGGCAGATCTGCAGCTTTGAGTGTTGGTGCTTCAGAGTTTGGAGGTGAGGGCCTTTGTCCAACGCATCTGCCAAGTAATCCTCGGAATCTGAACTGTAATGTATAAAGTTGGGAGTAAATTAATTCATCATTTTATAATCTCTCTTCAGCCCATTAACATCTCAAAGTAAGGCACGGGCCTCCTCCACTTTGGGAGAGATTATGGTCTACTGTGCCGCGCTGACCAGGCGTACATAACACATGCTTGTATTATGTATACCAGAACATGGATAGACCACACATACTACCATTTTAGGCGATACTATTTCGACGGGCTTCGTGGTGGAGTGGTTTATGTATAGGACTGCCGATCACGAGGTCGCGGGTCGATTCCCAGTTGGGACAATCATTTGTGTGATATCCATAAATGTCATACAAATGTTTGTACTGCGTCTGGGTGTTTTCTATGTATTATAAGTATGTATTTACAAATGAAAAGTAGTATATTATGTAGTCTATCCGTATATGGTTCCCATAATACAAGCATAGAAATATAGCTTACTTTGCGACCAGAGGACGTTGTGTGAAATTTCCTGAATATTTATTTATTATTTTTTGTAAATACTTAAAATACATAGTAAATACCCAGATACAATACAAACGCTTGTATGACAAATGTAAAGTTCACACAAATACCTGTACTATGAGCGGATATAACCCGCGACCTCGTAAATAACACTCTCATAAATGAACCACTAGGCGTTAAGGTCATTGTGTTATTATTTCTTCATTTCTAACACTTCAGAGAGTTGTTTTATCTTTTATGGCAAAGTTTTCTTCACATGGTAAATATATTCAAATATGTGTTTTGTAAACAAAAACTTTAAAATAACTTTAAAAGCAGTACCTGTCGGGTTCCTCATAGTATATTTGTTTCTGAAGTTTAGCTCGTAAATCATCTATACTTTTTTGAGAATATTGAATTTCATCTAAAAGCTGTTTTTTATGCGCGAGTAAAGCAGCTTTTGTAAGTTTTTTAGACATTTTAATTAATTTTTGTTTTTTTTTAAATAACGATGAACACTATTTGAAAATAACGCCACAGACAGACTAATGCCAAAAGTGCACAGCACAGACTAACACAAAGAAGCAACCATAGACTTACGCCGTTTTCCAATCAGAGACCAATAGCGCATAATGCGGCACAATGCTCAACGTTGAGTGTTCCAATTACAGCATCGCATCGCACAATCGAGCACTCTCAAAAGTGATGCAATCCATACCAACTTCAACGACAGAAAATTAACAAGTATTTTTCTTTAAATTGGCATTGATTGAAATTTTATTTATACATATATTATCGTTAGTAATATTATTAATTGTTAAAAAAAATTTAAGGCTTTCGTTTCGTCGGAGTTTTCTGGAAATATTCAAAGTTAATTCAAGCTGTGTTTAAAAATAAATAAATATAAGTATGGATGAAGGTATAAACAAAGATGTGTTACAGCATATTAAAGATAGGTATAACAACCTCTTTCGGAATTAACAAAAATACAAACCAAAGTGTTTTGTAAATTCTTTAGTATAAAATATAATATTATACTATTAATCATCATAAGTAGCTACCTTTAATTCGAAAAATTCAATACTGTACTAAGGAATTCTTTTAATATCTGTTTAAATTACACTTGTACGTATTAAAGGAACACTCGTTCAGCAGCAGCTTTGTCTCAAATCTGGAAGTTTCGTTCGAAATCAGGAGTTTGCAAAAACAGTAATGTCACATACGGGACGTGACTTAAGTGACATAGTGGTAAGTGTGGTGACCACGAAGTATAGATACAAGGAGTCCGAACGTAATGTTGAACGAATGGTCTCAATTTAAGGGACAGATTTTTTGCCGGTAGAGCGCGCCATTTTTCAAGAAGTACTCGTTTGAACTATTGACACCTGTGGAAAAAAATATTCTGAGAAACGTGCAATTAAATATAAGTTTCAGGAAATTTTTAGAAATTTTTCGAGTGCTTTAAACCCAACAATACAGAGAAGGTCAAGAGATATTCTGATATTCTATAATAGCATCGGTACGTCCTGAATACTTGCGCAGCCAGTGGCAGAAAATAGAACTATGATCTGGGTTTATTATTGTGTACACGAAATATTATGGAAAAGCCTATACCGTTCGCACTCCTTGTATCTATACTTCGTGGTGGTGACATATAGGTGACATGACATATGTCATTAATGTACAAGTAAATGATTACGGCGAATTTTATATAAATTTTCGCTAAAATAATTAATTATTTAGTAAAATATTCATTGTACAACTATTTCTTTAACTGTGAGATATCTTTCCAAAGGAGAATAGGCTAGCCAAAATAGGATATGCAAAATATGAAGTAGGAATTATTTGTAATAAATAAGTGCGGATGTGTTAATCTTCATAGAAATAAATAAAATTAATAAACATGATTGGAAATAGTTCATAGGTCAAGTTTGTATATGTAGTGAGATAATTCAAACACCTCAATGTGTTAAATAAACTTATTTATTGTATAAACGTTGTAATTTCACTGTGTTTGGTGTTGAAGCTATAACGTGGGAAAAATGGGTCAAACGGGCAGTTCCGTGCCGGGTAAGTGATGATAATTATATTACTAAATATGTACCAAAATATTCTAACTAGATTCTAATTGGAATAAGAATTATGTTTACCTATTATAACCTATATTTCTGATAGTGATAATCAATAGAATTAGTTTTGTTTATCTACTAAAAGTAACCTTAACTTGAGATTAATTTTGTACTCTTTGTAAAGTAATAATTAAAAAAAAAAATCCAAATTCAAATGTAATTTTTTTAAGTTAGTTCTGATGTTCAAAGTTTTGAATATTGTGTTATAGGTATTGTACTATGTAATTTAGAATTTTATTAAGACTCATATTGTTTTCTTTAGTTTAAAACCAATTACATCTCTATTGATCAGAGCACAGGCAAAGTCCCATTAAAGAAGAAAAAAATAAACTTGTTTCTGCTATTCAGTTCACTTCCAATAATGTTTAGTTAGAATCTAACAGAATCTTAATGCTGGCAAATTCAATGAGAAGCCAACCAACAACAAATGACCAGGAAAAAAGAAAAAAATCTTACATTTGAAAAAGAATTCTGAAGATGTGAAAATTGCTTTTCCTGTGGTGGCATAAATCCGTGAAAGATAAAAAATAATGAAAAAAATGGAAATTCTAATTAGATTTAAAAAATTTAGATCCTTATATCATTATTATTACTGGTACAATAAAGGTATATGTATAATTTGTTTTTAACCGACTTCAAAAAAGAAAGATGTTCTCAATTCGTGTTTGTTTTTTTTTTATAAAATTTTTTTGTTTGTTATCATAACTTTTAAATGGGCAAAGCGATTTTAATGATTCTTTTTTATTTGAGAGCCAATAGTTCCTGTATGGCCCCATTATTAATTATATATAATTTATTTAAATATCATATATTTAATATAATATATATACATATTTAATATATTTAATAAATTATATATAATTTATTTAAATAGTATAAAGTGATAACTCGGCATAAAAAAGAAGTTCAAAGTACCTACTTAAGATCATATTCATAGTAGTTAGGAATTAGGATCTGGCTGTATGCAAAGAACGGATGCCTGCTTATGAACTTTTAAAATTAAAAAAAACTTCCTCTAATTTAAACAAAAACACTACTCAAACCACATAGTAAAAAAAATGTAAGAAGTGTGATTAACTAAAATTGTACTCTATATAAGAGTGTTAAAGTTGATTTTATATTGAAATAAGTAACAGCTGATAGTCAGCTGTAAAATTAAATACCTGTTTTTTTTTAAATTCCCGATAATGCACGTGCATGACGTCCATTGTGCCAATTGCAAAATGGACGTTGTTTAAAACTAATATAAAAGGAACTTTATCTATAAGGTTATAGAGTTCATGTTTGCCTTCTTGCGTATTTTAAAATTAGGGTTCTGTGTTTATAATGAATTATTAAACCAATTATTAGAGAATTTACGTTGACTTTTCACGTACGATATAATATGCATTGTAAATATAATATTGACCTATGGTTCAGATATTATTCTGTGGGTTAAGATAATTGACATATTTGACATTATATTTACCAATATAATAATATGATTACTTACGCTTCAACATTCTGATGACAAGGAATTAGACCGGCTTCCTGTCAACACTGGCTCACGTAGTAGTTAAGATAATTAAAGGATATAGAATTTGTTTGGTCACGAATTAGGAAAACGCATGTCGCCACCCCATTTCTTCCCTAAGAGACACATGTAAATTCTCTCATTTGTTGAATACCCATGCTAACGTAACTTCGAAACGTAACTGTTTGTCGCTCTTTGATGTTATATATGCTACTAAACCAATTTAAGTTAAATTGAGTACAAGCAGCGGCGGCCTTACCCATTGCGAGGCTCCGGGCGATAGGTCTTTGCGAGGCCCTTTATCTTACGGAAAAGTACCTACGTGATGCAAAAGTCGGTATTTTGCTTGACTCGAGGCGCCTGCAAGAGCTCCGGGCCCTGTACGGCACCCTCTAAAGCTGCCGCTATGTACAAGTATACAGTCTAAATAAAGACATAAGAGGATATCAAAATAGCTTCGTGCATTTTTCTACGTACGAAGTTTTCATTTTTTCTTTAGATTGAATGGCTAGAGCTCTAATTTTTAAGTATATGTTTTTTCATTAAATAATCTAGGATCGCATAAACTCAAACGCGATTGAAAAAAGTTTTCTCGATAGAAAATCTTAGCGAAACAACCTCTCTCATTTTTTATTTTTTTTTCATTTGTCGGTCTACTATCGCGTATTAACTAATGAAATAACTTTAAAAACATAAGTAACTATTATATATAGAAACACGTAAACCGGAATTAAAATATATTTAGTAGATTATGAGTAAACAAAAAAAATATCCCTAATTCTTCATTTTCATGTCGACGATAATATTGATGTAGGCCCTTAAGAGGGTACGACACCAAGATATGCACCATACAAAAATATGGGCATTGTAGTCCCCTGTTTTCTTCGTGGATATTGCCTCCAGAGGAACAAATAGAAAACAACAGAACAAATAGTGTGTATGTAGGTCTTTTAATATGTCTATGCAGCTATGCTTCTATCACTTTCTTTTCTTCAAAACATAATAACTAAAAGAAACAAAAAATCATAACAATAAACGTTACTAATTTATAATTGTGAAATAGACATGATAACAAATTGCAAATTTTGACAATCTTAAGTGTTAATGTGTGCAACGAAACTATAGCGCGATTTAAAAAACTGTTCAACGCCATCTATTAAGCGGTATAGTAAACCGTAAGTAAGTAAGCGTGAAAATTAGATATCAAACTTTAACAAACGTTTAAGGTTTAATTTCTAAATTTCACACGTACGAAGTCCCGGGCAACAGCTAGTAATAAAATAAAAAGTCATTTTGTAATAAAGAAGAATGTATTGAATAAATAACAAACAGAACAATAATCATTTTACAAAAGCAACAGAGATAGTTGGTTGCATCATATTCTAGTCTGATTTCGTCCTCAGCGCGACGGCGACGGAGTTGTAATTGGTGGTAATTGAATAAATAAATACCATAATAACTACCCATATTAGTTTGCTACTATGTACTTGTACTATTTTGTATTTTATCTTGTTTAGCGAATTGCATGGTCGCTATGTTATACAAGTGTTAAAATGTTTCTCATGCAAGCGATTTTTTGTAATCTTTACGAGAATAAATGATCTAAACATAAATATGACCCACAGATATGATCATCCAAAAATCCTGTATTATTTTCAGATTTTTTAGATGAACTTGCAGCGGCTATCACACAAACTTGGTAGAGTTTTACGAAAAAAGTAAGTGATAGAAGCTCTGACTCTTCATCTATAATATGGAGTAAAAAAAATTTTATCGGTTTATTTTTTACGAAGAAAACAGCAAACTACGAAACGTTTTTAGGGTTCCGTACCCAAAGGGTAAAAACGGGACCCTATTACTGAGACTTCGTTGTCCGTCCGTCCGTCCGTCCGTCCGTCTGTCTGTCACCAGGCTGTATCTCAAGAACGGTGATAGCTAGAGAGTTGAAATTTTCACAGATGATGTATTTCTATTGCCGCTATAACAACAAATACTAAAAATAAAATAAAATAAATATTTAAGGGGGGCTCCCATACAACAAACATGATTTTTTTACCGTTTCTTGCTCGATACTAATAACGTTGCCTTATGTTGCATAGATAATGGTACGGAACCCTTCGTGCGCGTGTCCGACTCGCACTTGACCAATTTTTTTTGTTTTGAAAGAAGTTGTACGTAAAATCTGCCTCAAATATGTTTGATATACGGGACCCAAGTTATAAAAATATAAAATATAAAAATATATTTTTTTTTTCTTTGCTATTGTGGAAACTTTACCTGAGAATGCAGTCAGCTGACTGAATGACGTATACAAATCAGCTGACGTAAAAAAATAGGTGTATTGTGTGTTTCCGGGAGAGAGCGGTGATTTGTTTAATTTTACAGTGCTTATTGTAATATTTGTATTGATTTACAGTGTATAAATGCCCGCGGCTTCACCGGCTTGTAGTGTCTCATACCAAAAGATAAAACGGGACCATATTACTGAGAGTTGACTGTCTGTCTGTCACCAGGCTGTATCTCTGGAACGGTGATAGCTAGAGAGTTGAAAATTTCACAGTTTTTGTTTATCAGGCGATGTTATAACAACAAATATTTACTACATGGAGTATTGGCGTTCAATCTTGAAGACACTTAACTTTAGCCTAGTTAAATCGTACTTCATAGACTAATAATATTTTATACTAGCTGTTGCCCTCGACTCCGTCCGCGTAGAATTTAGGAAATTTTCCCCGTTTTTGCAACATTTTTAACTACTGCTTGAGTGAGAGTATTATAAACGTAAGAGTAAACAAATATAATCAGAATGCTACGAACAGCTAACCTATTAGAAGTTACACGTGTTATTGCGAGTCAACCATAAAATATAGATATGTGCTGTTCCGGGATATTTTTTAGACAATTTTATGTAGAATATTTCCGTCATACATGATTTCTATGTAACTTTAACCATTAATGCTGCACACGCGACGGAAGCTTAAAAAATGGAGCACCTTTTCCCGTTTTCCCAACATTTCCCTTCACTACTCTGCTCCTGTTGATTGTAGCGTGATGAAAAGTATACTATAACCTGCCCAGGAGTATGAAGAATAATTGTACCAAGTTTCGTTAAAATCCGTCGAGTAGTTTTTGTTTCTATAAGGAACATACAGACGGACAGACAGACAGACAGACAGACAAAAATTTTACTGATTGCATTTTTGGCATCAGTATCGATCACTAATCACCCCCTGATAGTTATTTTGAAAATATATTTCATGTACAGAATTGACCTCTCTACAGATTTATTATAAGTATAGATTAAACTAGGTGACCGTTGGTGTACCGGCAAACGTTGTTTTGCCATACAAAAAAAAAAAAAGATTTGAAAAATAGATGCTGTCCGATTCTCAGACTTACTGAATGAATATGCATGTAAAATTTCATAAAGATCGGTTAAGCCGTTTCGGAGGAGTACGGTAACTAATGTGACACGTGGATTTTATATTATAGCCTGTATCATAGACACACGTAGTTATTTATCTAGCTTCAATGATGTAGCCATAGACACTTTCTTAAGACTCCGGAAATATAAGAACCGGAACGAAATCCTGGCTTTCAGATTTCAACTCTCTTGCTATAACCGTTCCAGAGATACAGTCTGATGTTAGACAGACAACATCTCCAGCCCATTTACGTCCCACTGTTGACCACGGGCCTCCTTCACTTTGGAGTGATAATGGTCTACTGTGCCGCGCTGGCCAGGCGTGTTGGCACAGAGTTTATTATCGTTGCCGTCTCTCACAGAAGATGTTATCTGTATACAATATACCTTAGCTGACATTTACAGCATCCTTGGAAGAAGACGGGCTGGTGACACTTGGAGATATTCTTAATCCATCACCACACGGAGTCGACGGACAACCAAGTCTGAGTAATAAGATTCCGATTTACATTTTGGTACGGAACCCTAAGAAGTTAATTTCAAAGCAGATGGCCCGATCAGCTGTTCAATTCGACTTAATTTTGTTCTTAATTATAATGAAATAATTTATTATTAACTATAGTTATGACGGCAGATGGGTTAAAATAATTTTATCTACTAAAATTATAAACGTGAAAGCTTCTATCTATATGGTGACGGATTAACACCCGTATTCACAAACGTTACTGTGAGGTCTCATAGTAGGCATGGACGCACAGGGGTAGCAAAATCATTTCACAAACAATACTTAAGTGGTGAAGCGCACTATGCGTTTGTTAAACTGAACGCATAGCTAAGTTTTGTCTATGAATATAAAGGCTCGATGAACGGAACGCACTGAAAAGTGTTACCCTTTGCACAGTGCATCAACACTTAAGTACCTACTTACTAATGTAAATATTGTTTGTGAATACGGGTGTAAGAATACAAGTGTCACCACCACATTTCCTTCTCACAGTGCTGTAAAAGTCAGCTAAGGTATATTGTACACAGATAACATCCTCTGAGAGGCTGTCACGTTAATAAACCCTGTACCAACACGTATGGTCAGAGCAGGACAGTAGACCATAATCCCTCACAATTAAAATTAGAATTGTTCATATTTATTTTATATTTCTTAATTCAAAAACCATTTCGGGGAATAGTTTCTGATCATGATCCATTAGCTTTTTTCGGAAAATTTGCTATATTTACGATTATTTTTCCAAAAAAGCAAATGATCTCTATTTGCCCTTGAAATGAAGGACTTAAAATATTAAGGCTTTGTTAGGGATATACTACTCTGGGGTACATTGAATATTGGTCTATTATATCAACTTGGCAACTTTGAAAAGATGTATTGCAAAGGGCCTACATCAATATTATCGTATATCATCGCACAGAAAATGAAGAATTAGGGATACTTTTCCTATTTACTCAAAATCTACTAAATATAATTTAATTCTGATCCACGTGTTTCTATACATAATAGTTACCTATGTTTTTAAAGTTATTTAATTAGTTAATACGCGATAATAGACCGACAAATGAAAAAAATAAAAAATTTGAGAGGTTGTTTCACCAAGATTTTCTATCGAGAAAACTTTTTTCAATCGCCTTTCTGAGTTCATGCGATCCTAGATCATATATTGAACAAACATATACTTAAAAATTAGAGCTCTAGCCATTCAATCTAAAGAAACAATGAAAACTTCGTACGTAGAAAAATGCACGAAGCTATTTTGGTATCCTCTTAACATAAGATCTTTAAGTATTTTTCAAAAATTCTATATAGTGAATATTTCAATAATTTTCTAAAACAAATATAGAAACAGCAAGTCAAAAATTATAAACCATCCCAATTGGTGCGGAACCCTAAAAAGCATAAACATTTATTATAAAAGCCACCATTGTACCAGGCGCTCATCTTTACTTATTAAAAACAAAAGGTACCAATTCTTCGAGCAACTAAACTAAACTAAAAACTAAATTTTTATAGTGTCAATAACTCAATTCGTCAATGTTAACTTAACTTTCTTATTATAATAACTGTTTATTATAGATAAAAGATTTTAATTAATATAAATGTGTGCCATAAAAAATATCCAAATAAACAAAATACACCGTAGTTGTTTTAATTTTTTAGTTAAGTTTAGTTATGCACATAGAATTGGCACCACCGTCGTTATTTTTGTATGTATGTCCTTAGGTATCTTTAAAAGTACGCAACGGAACTTGAAACGATTTTTTTTCATAGATAGAATGGTTTAATTAAGACTAAGAGGATGGCTTTTTTGTATATTTTTTTAGGGTTTAGTTTCCACGCGTACGAAGTTGCGAGTAACAGCTAGTTGAGCCACCTATTGTACTAGGCGCTCATAAACTTTATGGAGTTCATAAAATAAAACAAAAGATTCCCTCCCACACATTAGAAGTTATCTCATACTTCATAGTTAGGGTTGCTATAAATTAAATTCATATAAATACGGCCAAAATTCTTGGACATTTTAGCAAAATATGGTTTTCTCACCGACCATGTTTAAAAATATATTGAGATTCGACAAATAAAAAAAAAACCGGTTAAGTACGAGTTGGACTCTTACACTAAGGTTTTTATTATAATTATAATAAAAACCTTAGTGTAAGATCATTCAAATCCCAAATCCCAGTGTACCATCATTCAAATCCCAAATCACCCTAAAAAACGGGTTGACGCCATAAAGATGATGATAATGGGTATTTGTTGTTATAGCATCAACCGATATACAGGATGGCGCAATAGAACGTGCATTTAATATGTATAGGCTAAAAAAATAAATACAAAATGTATAGTTGAAATAAAAAATAGGATGATTAGGTAGTTTATTTTTTAAAAATGACATCATCTAAATGACGGCCTTCTCGAAGACGGCACTCATCTGAACGCCAACGCAGATTTGTGAAAACTCTTGTCAATAAATCTGGGGTGATTGCTGCCATGTCCCCACGGATATTTTCCTTTAGCTGACTGATGTTCCTCGGATTGTAGACTTTGTGTTTGTGGTATTCTCACAAAAAAAGTCAAGAGGCGTTAAGTCAGGGCTACGTGGGGGCCAAGGGATATCACCTCTTTTGGAAATTAGTTTTGCAGGAAACATCTGTTTCACAACCGCCATAGAGTCATTTGATGTGTATTCTTGATCTCGCAAGTTCTGGAGCCATATATTTTTTTAGCCTATACACATTAAATGCATGTTCTATTGCGCCACCCTGTATTATAAACTAAATATTTAAGTCCTCTGAGTCAGTAAATTCTTACTAATGGGGTCCCGTTTTACCTTTTGGTAAGGAACCATAATTACGCACAAAACCATATGTAGTGTCTATGGCTACATCATTCACTCGGCTTGAATTCACTTACATATCTATGTTTGCGTGAAAATCTATATATCTGTGTCTATGATACAGTCTATACGTCATGTGAAACGTCATTATTGTATGAAGTACGATTTAGCCAGGCTAAAGTTACTTATTCTTAGTTTTACACGTCAACCCACCATAAATAAATAAATATTCATGGACATTTCACTCAACGTCCTATGGTCCTAAGCTAAGCTTATTATGCTTGTGTTATGCACACATATATGCTAGTTTTCTTTTGTAAATACATACTTATAATACATAGTAAACACCATATTATATCTGTGTAAAGATAAGTCCGGGGAATTTCAGATGAAAGGCAGCCCTGCTCATAGATAATAGAGTGCATTCATACAAACGGCTGAATGACATTGCCTTTCTCTCACGATAAAAATTGTCGATGCGTTACTATTATGTCAGTTTTTTAGGGTTCTGTGCCAAAAGGTAAAAAAAGGCCCTATTACTGAGACTCACTAGAATGTATCTCTGGAACGGTGATAGTTAGAGAGTTGAAATGTTCACAGTTTATGTATATCAGTTGATGATATAACAACGAATAATCAACATCATCATTCTCCTGCCCTTATATTGTTCTTTGGGATCGGTATGACGAATATATCATGACAGTAACAGTACAGAACTCTTCGTGTGCGTCTCCAACTGGTACTTGACCGATTTTTTCCTCTCTTTATTCCGTGGTATGTAATATATTATGTTACATTTCTCATCATTACATAATAATGATCTCTTTATATTCATAATGGGAGCATTGTAAGTACTTAATTTGATGGGAATAAAGGTCTCAGGTTCATGGCCCAGCTTACATTTAGTTTAAAATAGTATAAAACTAAAAACACGCTTAATAATCCTGTAAGTCTTAAACCTAATATACATATATATTGCTGATCACAGATTTTAACTGATGGTGTGTATACATCGCTCACCCGGTTTGAAGCTATATAAATATCTATGTGTGCGTGAAATGTGTATCTATGTGTGTCTACGATACAGGCTCATAGGCGTGCGCTCCATTAAGGCAGAAAAGCACTGCTTTACTTGCCATTCACTGATATTTTAATAAAACGTTCGTATGTTTTAGATGACTTTACTTATTTATTTACTATTAATTAAACAAAATATTATAACTTAAAAACGCCTAATAATTCATAAATAGCACCAATATGTGCTTGCAAATTGCTTTTTGCCAGGCGTTTGGCGAAGGAATAATATTAGCGCAAGCTCGACGCCGCCCGCCTGCCATGAGTTCATATGTGTGTAGAAATTTTGGTGTCCGTGCACAGTTCGCAAACGCACACAGGCTTGCATATCCAAGACGATTTGCACTGTTAATCCTGCCGCCTGCTTTGGCGATCGGATGTTACCGCGAGTATTCGGCAATGTTCGTTCGTTACTTATAATCCGAATAAATATAATAGTCGGAAGTCTAATAAATCACGTAGGTATGCATTTAAATAGCAGAAATATTTTGGTTCGACGGAGGCCATTTTATTTTTTCATGTGATTCATTGAACTGTTTAATATTGAGTTTCTATAATTTAATAATTGTATGGATTTTCGTTTGTTGATTTTAAAATGTTATTTGATTGTGAAATGTGTGTTGATAGTGTGTGTTTGTTAAAAATTAAAAATAACAAGTTCTCACAAATGTCATTCAGTAAAAAGATTCTGTGTACCCGAGTTACGACAACTAAGCCAGCAAAAAGGTATTGTAACTCGAAAATTTCATGTTAAAAGTTATGAAACGTATGTACATACGTACATGTACGTATGTATGTACGTACGTAGTTATTGTTTAGTAATTCTAGTACAGTGTGGACTGATTCGGGATATTCAGATTTAAATTTGTTCTGTTGGCATGGTTTCCGACTTAGAGATCCGTCGCGTGGCTATGCTAAAAATCTATAAAAGAAAAAGTTTTTGTGACTGAGTACCTACAGCACCGCCTACCCTGTGTCAAATTCATGTGCACGCTACTGTACAGGCTATACGTCATATGAAACATTATTAGTCTATGAAGTACCATTTAGCCAGGCTAAATTTACGTATCTTCAAGATAGAATGCGTACACATTGGTACCGATACTACATACGCAACTAAAATAAAATTTGCTAGTGTCAATAACACAATTCGTCAATGTTAACAGAACTTTATTATTAGAAAATCTGTATATTATAGACTAACGATTTTAATAATAAAAATGTGCACAACGAAAGAGACAGTTAATCAGAATACGCAATAGTTGTTTTCATTTTTAGTTAGTTAAGTTTAGTTCTGCACGTAGAATTGGTACCTTTATTTGGTAAATCTGTGATTATAAACTTCAGAACTTATGTATTTATTCAAAATTTAATGCGTATGAAATCGCAGGCAACACATAACTAATATTTATATATATACAAGTTTGAGCGCAACAGGTCTATAAGGCTCTCATTTATAGTTATCAGGTGGTAAACACCTGGTCAGCTGTTTGACACTTTATTAAGAACTATATGTGGTCGTTAACCTTAGCAAGTGAAATACGCCAATAAAAAAACCTTAGTAGAGCCAAGTCCACAACACAAAAAAAAAGGTTTGAAAAAAAAATTCTTAATGGGTGGTATAAAAAATATTAAGGCCATTTTTGAAAAGAAATAGGTATATAATTCTTCCACATATACCACAGCTATTAATATTTGATGTGTTACTTCAATCTTTTATCTAAACTTTTACTTGAGTGAAAATACGATTGGCAAAAATATTCTCGATAGAATTATTTTTTGAAAATATGCTGTTTTACCTTTTAATTCGATAGTTAGCAAGATTAACTCGCACACACAAATTTACTAAATAGTTAAGACGCGTTCAATCTTGAAGATACGTAACTTTAGCCTGGCTAAATAGTACTTCATAGACTATAGATACTAGACATATTGTTTCATATGACGTATAGCCTACAGGCTATGTGAAAATGTATCTATGTGTGTCTATGATACATCATAGACACACATAGATACATTTTCACACACACATAGATATGTAAGTGGCTGTAAGCCGACTGAGTGATGTAGCCATAGAGTATACATCTGGGTATATCCATAGACTTAGGATATAGATCTAGACGTAACACTCGGTACAACGAATCCGGCCTGCTGCTCTTTAGGGTTCCGTACCCAAAGGGTAAAAACGGGACCCTATTACTGAGACTTCGCTGTCCGTCCGTCCGTCCGTCTGTCACCAGGCTGTATCTCAAGAACGGTGATAGCTAGAGAGTTGGAATTTTTACAGATGATGTATTTCTATTGCCGCTATAACAACAAATACTAAAAATAAAATAAATATTTAAGGGGGGCTCCCATACAACAAACATGATTTTTTTACCGTTTCTTGCTCTCATACAACAAACGTGATTAATTAAGTATTGTGTGTGTTGTTTGCTCATTTATTAATAACGTGCCTTATGTTGCATAGATAATGGTACGGAACCCTTAGTGCGCGAGACCGACTCGCACTAGACCATTTTTTTTAGTTGAATACATTACGGGCCTCGTTCACCATCTTCAAGTAAAGCGTTGATTAGTTACTTATCGATTAGCGTTAATTGTAAAGTAATAGTTACGAGTATCTTTTGTCAATTTAAATTTTTTAATCTTAAGATTACTGCTATTTGAACGTCGTGAACGTCGCACGTGTAGTTACTGGTGACTTTAACTAGCGATTAGTCTACTTGGCGCTTTACTTGAGAATGGTGAAAGAGGCCCTTAAAGAAATAAATGATTTAGTAGCCTTTCTAACTCTTTCTTTTTAAGCGGTAGTAAAAGAGAAAGCAAGGCTACTATTTACTATTTTACTTTTAAACCATAAACAGAACAAATCTATGTTCCCGAGTTGTTACTCCCTATTTATAACCTTCTTGGGTATATCTGTGTTAAATATGGTATTCTTATGAAGATACCAAAATAGCTTAGTGCATTTTTCTACGTACGAAGTTTTCATTGTTTCTTTAGATTGAATGGCTAGAGCTCTAATTTTTAAGTATATGTTTTTTCAATATATGATCTAGGATCGCATAAACTCAGAAACGCGATTGAAAAAAGTTTTCTCGATAGAAAATCTTAGCGAAACAACCTCTCTAATTTTTTTTTTTCATTTGTCGGTCTATTATCGCGTATTAACTATTGAAATAACTTTAAAAACATAAGTAACTATTACATATAGAAACACGTAAATCAGAATTAAAATATATTTACTAGATTTTGAGTCAACAAAAAAAATATCCGTAATTCTTCATTTTCTATACCTACTAGCTGTGTTAATACTCGTATGTACATGTCGACGATAATATTGATGTAGGCCCTTAATTCAAATAACATAGTAGTAGTTCAAATAACATGGTAATTTCGTAAACTACCAAAACCTCTATCTTTCTCCCTCTCTCTCCAGCCCATTAACGTTTCACTATTGGGCACGTGCATCCTCCACTTTGGGAGGAATTGTAGTCTACTATGCCGCGCTCACTAATTATATTAGCATAGAGTTTAGTTTTGAGGTTTCCGTCTCTCAAAGAGGATGTTAACTGTGTAGAATATCCCTTGGCTAGCCAAGGCATATTCTACACAGTTAACATCCTAAAAGCTAGCTTTTACGACTAACTAGGAACCAAATGCGTGTGGTGACGGATTAAGAATACACTTGTATTCTTACCACCCCACCACCCCATCTCCTCCCCAGGGTGCTGTAAAAGTCAGCTAAGGGATATTGCCCACAGATAACATCCTCTGTGAGAGACGGAAAACTCTAAACTAAACCCTGTACCAACACGCCTGGTCAGCGCGGCACAGTAGACCTTAATCCCTCCAAAGTGGAGGAGGCACGTGTCCAACAGTGGGACGTAAATGGGCTGGAGGAGGAGGAAGAACCAAAAACATGTATATTACAAACTGTACCTCTTTATTAATGGCAGTTATACCGTATCTATGACGTTGTGTGAATTGTCCTGAATATTTATTTATTCATATCTATATTAATATTATAAATCTGACGAGTTTGTTTGTTTGAACGCGCTAATCTCAGGAATCACTGGACCAATTTAAAAAGTTCTGTCAGAGTTTCATAGTACATAAAATTTATCGAGGAAGGCTATAGGCTATATAACATCACGCTGCGGCCAATAGGAGCGAAGCATCAATGGAAAAAGATACAAAAAAAGTGGAAAATTTTCTAAATTCCATTGAGAATTTTTGCGCATGAAGTCGCACAGCTAGTATAAATAAATAAAAATAAATAAATATTTATGGATATTTGAAAGAAAGAAAGAAGAACATATATATCGGAGAAAAGCATCGTAGACATCACCTGTAGTTACAGCCAGAGCAGTCATCCATCTAAACACATTGTAATACTGAATAAACTAACTACGATAACTACAACATTCTATGAACTACGATGAGATTGATCCGTGGCTTACGACACGTGTAGCTGGTTTGGAAGGATCCTTTTATGAAATTTCAACGGGTCACCATTCAGTCTCACCAACTACAGTAAATAAACGAATTACTCACCATTGACACCATTTAAGGACCCACATCACAATGTTGGATCCTAAGTTAAAACTAAAAATCCTTAAGTAAACTATTTTAATCAAGTCTCCTACGACATATACAAACATACATAGTAAACACCCAGACGCAGGACAAACATTTGTATGACATTAAAATTTATTAATATCACACAAATGGTTGTCCCGAGCGGGAATCGAACCCGCGACCTCGTGAACGGCAGTCCGTTACCTGGACCACTAGACCACAAGGCCCGTCAAGAAAAGCTAGTAGATAATATTATAACAGTAAATATTATTTTAAAAGGTGTACAAAAGATGTGCTCTAATAGAACTCGATGTGCGTCTGCAATGACAGATGTATTGTTGTACACACTTGCCGGAAGTTACTGTGTTTAGATGAAATAAATTATTTATAATACTAGATGTTGCCCGCGACTTTGTTCGCGTGGAATTAGGAAAAAATGTCCCGTCTTTGCAACATTTTTCACTGATGCTTTGCTCCTATTAGTCGCAGCGTAATGTTATATAGCCAATAGCCTTCCTCGATAAATGTAGGTACTATCCAATACTGAAAGAATTTTTCAAATCGGACCTGTGGTTCTGAGATTATCGCGTTCAAACAAACAAACGAACTCTTCAACTTTATATTATTATTATAGATTTTATTTTTTACTCTATGGTACGGCTTTTAAGGAGAGGAGGTAAAACGGGACCCTGTTGCTGAGACTTCGCTGACCGACCGACCATCTATCTTTCTTTCCCACACTCCATCCCATTATCGTCCCAATGTTGAGAACGGGCCTCCTCCACTTTGGGAGGGGTTATGGTCTACTGTGCCGCGCTGACCAGGCGTGTTGGGGCATTTTCGAGTTTCTTTTTGAATTCTCTCTCTTGAGAATATTATTTGTGTAGGTCCTACCTAATAGACCTCCGTGTGGTGACTGATTAAGAATACAAGTGTCACCACCCCATCTCCTCCCAAGGGCGCTGTAAAAGTCAGCTAAGGGATATTGCACACAGATCACATCCTCTGGGAGAGACGGAAAACTCGAAAATAAACCCTGTGCCAATACACCTGGTCATCGCGGCACAGTAAACCATAATCCCTCCCAAAGTGGAGGAGGCTCGTGCCCAACAGTGGGACGTTAATGGGCTGCAGAGGCTAATATAATATTGGCTTTTACAGCACCCTGGGAAGGAAAAATATTGCAGACACTTGTATTGCCCATACCTCTCCAGACGGAGAATTCCGTCTATCACCAGGCTGTTACCTCAGGATTGTAATGTTGCTGTACGTGTGCGAATCCATTCCAACTCGTACTTGAGCGATTTTTATATGTCTATGGTACTGCTAAAACACCAATCTTTCATAATTTCACGTTCTAAAATAAAAACTTTTATACATACGTAACTACCGCTGGAGTGCTGACAGATAAATGTATATGGTTCACTTTCAGATAGTTTTCCTATTTACTAGCTCGCTATTTAACATTTTACTTAATAAATATCACAACGAAGTACGAATATTTAAATAATACCTAGCCATAACCAGGTGTTAAAGTAATAAAAAAATGTTATGACTATCAACCAATCAGCCATGCAAAATTACATTAATGAAAAAAAATATACGCAAAAAGCGCGCGCAATATGTTTCAAAACAAAAGTATGTATGATAATTGCCTAAAATTTTCATAAAAAAAAACTTCGCAATATGTCGTTCAGAACAGAAGCCTGCACACGCCATTGGTATTGGCTGTATGCGGCGCGTGCCTTTGCGACAGATGGTAGGCGTAATTTTTTTTTTCAATTTTTTTTCTTAAGTCGTCCTTGTTTGGCCTTTTGGCTTTTAGCAGCTTGTTGCTATGGGGTATTTAAAAATAGAAGCACTTACTGTACTTATTTGTTAAGTTTTTCTTGTTCGAACACTTTCTCAGGTTGAGATGATTCACATAGCTACTGTTTCCATGTCTCGTTATCTGTATGAAATTACAATTCAAACTCATTAACTTAAAGGTTTATCAGTAGCGACAGTAGCCAGTAGTCGCTACCACCAAATTTAGCGAATTTCCCCCCACAAGTATGGCAATATTTGTCAGAAATAAAAAAAAGTTACACGTTTCCGGTATTGTTTTATGGCTATCTGCCGTTCTTTTTTCAAAGTTTATGTATATAAGTTCAAAAGCAAAAAAAAAATATTAAGGAAATCGTTATTTTCTTTTTCTTTTGCTCCATGTTATTTGGTAATGCCAATTTTTTTAAAATGCGTATGAGTAGTGATGTCATTGGTAATAAACTAACTCGAGTGTAGTTAATTTCTCCAATTAGTTAATTAGCAGTGTCGTAAGGTTAAATACTTCCTTTGTTAATATTGTACAGGCTATTAATGGTCATATTGTACGTGAAGTTAATAAATGGGACATTATTTATTTGGTATATGAAGTGTTTGGATCGTAGCAGATGGCGCGCTATAGTCTCTGACAGAGAATTACCGGAAAGTGTGTCTATGGCTACATCACTCACCCGGCTGTAAAATATTCCTTAGCTGGCTCTCACAGCACCCCCAGAAAAGGGGTGGTGACACTTGTGTTCTTAATCCGTCACCACACGGACAGTCCTTGTCCTTAATGGAGAATGTTAACTAATTTTGATTATTAGCACTCCATATTCTCTGTCAAAAATAAAAAATACTAGTGAAAGAATTACTTCGATACCTCAATTAGTTTCCGATTTAGAAGTAAAATAAGTTGTGACCGACTACGCGGGCCGCCTGTTACGGTGTGAATACTTTTAAAAATGTCCAATCCTAATACTAGGAAATCATGTGTTGTGCCTAAATGTAAAAAAACAACTACCAATTCGCCGGAGTGTGTGTGTTTGGTATCTTTCACGAAAAAACTACTGAACGGATCTGGACGAAGTCCCATGTAACGGACTGCCGTTCACGAGGTCGCGGGTCCGATTCTCGCTCGGGAAAATCATTTGTGTGATATTTATGATTGTCATTTATATGTTTGTACTGCGTCTGGGTGTTTACTATTGTAAAACTTCGTCTTTACATTAATTTATAATAATAATTTAAAACACATTTATTTAACTTGTTATATTTTTTATAATAAAGAAAAAACTATTTTACAATCATTTTTCAACATCCTCCCTTCATGTCCTATCCCTATCTCTCGAAATTCTTTTTCTTTTTATTTTCAAATTTTAAATTTTTTATTCTTTTTTTTTAAAATAAATCTTAAGTGGCCTGTATCATTGTATAGGTTATATTCAATGATCACAACCTTTACATTCTCCCCCCCTTAGAGGATAAAAAAAAAAATTTTTTTTCCAAAAAAAAAAAATTTTTTTTTCTAAGTTACTAAATACTGGACACCCTACCTAAGGTTGGAAAGCATGATAACAAACTAGAATGAACCAGATTAGATCCAGCTAGGACCTAGCTTTTCGAAGCAATACATTTCGAAAAACTTGAAAAGCAAAAAACCAACCAAAAATTGCCTTTCTAATCTTAGTTATCCGAACCACACTAACTGCGATGCCCTTATATCATATCACTCTTTTCATAAAATATTAAACTACTTCATCTTTAAAATTGATTTATCCAATAATAAACAAGAGTGATAAGGCATCCTTAAAACTATCACACCAAGACACAAAGCATATATCATCAACAATCAATCAGAAAAATATCCATCACCAAACAATTAATGCTCTTATAAAAACTATCGAGCTTCAATTATGAGGTCAGCATCATATATCCGAAAGATATGCTAATTTAACAGCTTTCCAGCTTAATGAGAAAATTTACATAAGAAACCATTATAATTGATAGAATCCAGAGATTATCAAATTAAAATTTAAAGTATGCTCAGATAATACTCAACCTTCTTTTCAATTATTTAGGTATAATTTCTACTAAGTAATCCTGAATGCTCGGGAATGACCAATTTATTCCACATTTAGAATTCCTTCTCGTGAGATAAATTTACCAACCATTCTTCTACCACAAGTAACGTTTTAAATAATCAATCATTCTATTATCTAAGTAATTATAAACTATTCGCTAATCATTATTATCTAACTATTACCCAATAAATAAAATAAAAATATTATCAGCAACCTCTCACTATAATACAACTTCTTTCAATTTTCAACCTTTCACATTTCTCTCCTAATGAACAAATACTTTACTCTAGCACCTACTTTCCTAAATCCTATCTTATGAGTTCTATCTCTAAAATGCTTGATATCCCAAAACAGGATTCCATGACAAATAGCCTATGGCCTTACCATGTTGCATTCAAAGATATTACCCGTTGATACGACTCATCCAACTAACTCTACCAAGCCACTCCCTTCGACATTATAACTCAATACAACCCATTATTATACCTATTAATCGTTCCACCTTAATACTATAATCATAATCTAGTACGAAATACTCACTATCCAATTACTATGTTAATATATTTATCTCACATTTTTAACTAAACATTCAAAATATAAATATGAAAAAATAATTAAATTTTTGATGTGGTTCCTTTTCATAGCATCTTTCTTATGTATAAATTTGCTGACGTCATTATGAAGTCTCGCCGATCCCGAACAATATGAAACACACCAAAATAAAATAATATTAGTAAATTATAATTATCACTATATATATAACCTTAATCTAATTGAATCACTAAACCAATTTACATCATTATGCAAATAATTATTTCGTTATAGAACAATTCTTGGTAATTTACTTCTTGAAACTCTTCCCTTAGTCTATCAAATACCTCCTGCACGCTTTTGCACGTGTCTTTAATGCCCCGGAAGAAAAGTAAGGCGTTACCCCTTAAAAATGAGGGCAATAGTGATAATTTTTCTTCTTCAGACGAGCATCTCTTGAAAGTTATTAAAGCGTAAAACATTTCTTCGAATTCATCTAGGCACTCCTGTGCGCAACCACCGAAAGTTATCGTGGCTAGATCCATCTTAGTTATAAATAATTTATAAAAACTTAATAAAAAGATACGGCTACTTCTCTGATAATTAACATTTATCCTGTGTCGACCCTTTGCTCGTCAACACATCCCTGGGCGTAGGAGCTGGTTTACCAATCGGGCCGCTATACCCGGCGCGCCTCCACCAATTGTAAAACTTCGTCTTTACATTAATTTATAATAATAATTTAAAACACATTTATTTAACTTGTTATATTTTTTATAATAAAGAAAAAACTATTTTACAATCATTTTTCAACATCCTCCCTTCATGTCCTATCCCTATCTCTCGAAATTCTTTTTCTTTTTATTTTCAAATTTTAAATTTTTTATTCTTTTTTTTTAAAATAAATCTTATGTGGCCTGTATCATTGTATAGGTTATATTCAATGATCACAACCTTTACACTATGTATTATAAGCATGGACGTATAAAAAAAGACGTCCATGATTATTAGTATGTATTTACAAAAGAAAAGTAGTATATGTAGTCTATTCGTATTCTGGTACCTATAACACAAGCATTATAATCTTAACTTGGGCCCAGAGGACGTTGCCGTTGTACGAAATGTCCTTGAATATTTATTACGAGATAGACTTGCTCGCAAAAGGGCTCCATACTGTTATTATCATATGAATTATGTTAAACACAAATTCTATAACGCTACGTTATTTATTTCATTACAGAGTTTTGTGTTTTTACCCATAATACAAGCATAATAATACCTAGTTTAAAAAAACTAAAAAACACGCTTTATTTAATCGAATTATTGCATTGTCATCGGTCTTTGACAGGTGTGCAAAATTTGAATAGAATCTGACCGTTTAAAGTGGGTCAAAATAGCGTCCAAAGGAGTCGGTTACAAACATACAAACAAACATACAAACAAACATACAAGTGAAGCTAATATAAAGCGTGTAAAAATAAAGCTTATTTTGGGACCAGGACGTTGTGTGAAATGTCCATAAATATTTTTTATACCTACCAATAACTACAAAACTATAATACATATTTGCTGTCCTTAACGTAAAAATTTTATGGTAGGTAGATACTTCTAATATTTGAGTTACCTACATTCCTCCATTATGACATTAGTTGGGTATTTTGTTTTGCTAATACAATTTAGAACAGATAGACCATTAAGCAGCTTTGCATTTTTATTCCTCGCATTTCGGCGGCAACGATATCACTATTTGTTGATAAATAATGCGCAACCATTAATCCATCTATTTTATATAGATTATTCGATTGTCTTTTTTCGAATCCTTCATCCATTTTATTAATTGAATAATATTTACAATTATTAGACTATTATCGCGGACGAAAACACAACAAAATACTGCACAATTTATACTAAGCGCGGGGCGTGTTACAAAATGACGTCACAAGCGGCCACGTGACTGTTAGCGGGACTCGATATTTTTCGAAAATTTGAATGCCTATAAAATCAAAACTATTTGCTATTTTTGACTACAACAAAAACTACTGTATTTGTATACATACAGGCTTTATTGAGACAACATTTCAAGCGATTTGGCATACCTAGTAACATTCTTCATTCTGTTAAAATAAAAGTAAAAAAGTTAACCTAAATATTTATATCACAAAGGCATAAACAACAAAGTTATGTTTTACAGTTTATAAATAACAATATCAAAGATAAACTGTTGTATTTTATTTAACTCGAGTGAATCATGCAAGTTTGTAATCACTATTAATAATTATAAAGATGTAAACTATACTATATTAAGTATGTAGGAGATAATCTATTGTGTTGGTATCGTACCAATGATGGAAATGATTTCGCTAATACAGTCACAGAAACAGTGGTGGACATCTGTCTACACCAAAGGCAATTCAATCCAGAGTTTGGAAAAGAGCTAATTTGGCGTAGTCTAGGGAACACCAGGCGCAAAGCTTCCAATCTCCAGGATGTATCCCAAAGACAAAGGAAATGTTGAGCTTGAGCCCAACGTGGAGGTTTCCTGCCATGGGCCCCCTGAGTGCTGATGCAGGGGATATAGTTATTATGTCTATGTGATTCAAAATTCCATGCGTGCGATATTGCAGACAATACCTAGTATGGATCCTGTGTTTCAATTTTAATTATTAATTTTTTATTACTAATTCTAAACACAAATTTGTTGGAATAGAAAATCATTGATAGTATTTTCGCCATATTTCGCGAGTATAAACTCCTCCTCTCTGGGTACGACTGTACCTAAATACATTTATAAATATATACCTAGACTAATAATTTATGGACACATCGAACAACGTCCCGTATGTCGTCCCAAATTAAGCTATATTTTTATACTTATGTTATGGTTAGGTACCAAGGCACAGACATTTTTTTTTCGAATACGTGTACGTGTACTGCGCATGCTTATTTAGGCAGCAATGCCCAGTAAATATTCTTACTAGCATTCGCAGATTGTTCCTACTTAATGCCAGAGCTTCAGAAGCAGCCTTTAAGTTAAAGGGTCTTATGAGTGAGAGCCTTGGACTGTCTCAATCCGGAATTTGTTCTCTTCTCCTCCAGAGTTGAATAGTTGAGCGCATGCAGTCTGCCTTCAGGGTCAGTCTGGCCAGGCTTTTGGGTATTCTAGAAAAGGGTTCAGGATCAAACTGAACACCTTTAGCTACTGCCCGCGTCTTCAATGTCGAGAAAAGCCGAAAGTGCGATCTCTTTGTCCTCTAGCGCTTTCTCTATTTTATCGACAAGCTCGAGTAGGGCAGTCTCAGTTGATCTTCCTCTACGGTAAGCATGTTGAGTGTGGTGAATAGGTTTTTCTATTAAATAGACCCCCCTAATATATTTATCTAATACCTTTTCCATCGTTTTCTGTAGAAATGATGTTAAACTAATGGGCCTAAAGGATTTTGGCGCTGTGTAATCCTTTTTCCCAGTCTTAGGTATGAATAGTACCTTAACCTTTGTCCAGGGTTCGGGTATGTGACCTAGAGCAAAACTTGCTCTAAAAATTTTTACTAGATGAGGGATTAGGACGTCTGCGCCTCGTTGAACCATAATTGGGCGTATACCGTCCACTCCCGCACTTTTGTAAGGTTTAAAGGAATCTATTGCCCACTTCACTATACCCGATCTTACTATAATAGCTGCTCGTCTCCAGTCCTCGGAGCGCGGCCTGTACGGCTCACCCTCGTCATTGGTCCTGTTTGATACCACAGCCCCTGGGAAGTGTGTGTGAGCCAATAGTTCCAAGGTTTCCAACTCATTAGTTGTGAAAGAACCGTTAGGTTGTCTAAGTAACCCAATTTGGTTAGGTGCCGTTTTTGCGAGAACTTTATGAAGTCTTGCTCCATGGGAAGTACTATCAACCTCTTCACAGAACTTCCTCCAAGACTCGCGTTTTGCTTTCCTAATTTGTTTAATATATTCATTTAGGGCTTTCCGATAAATCTCCCACTCATTCGTTCTTTTAGCCCTATTAAAAAGTTTCCGTGTTTTGTCTCTAAGTTTTTTCAGCTAGAGTTCCACCATGGAACCGAACGCTTGGTGGTCTTGATCTTTTGGGGGCAGTATTCTTCAAAGGCTTGCGTTATGTCTCGTGATAACCTCCCTACTGCGAGCTCAAGGCCATCTGCGTTTTTATACTTTTAGTCATTGACACCAGATTCTGATTTAAGGCACTGCTGTAGCCTTCCCAATCAGTACACAGTATGGGGTCTCTAATAGTAATTGTCTGTTTAGTCAGTATAGTTGTCATGTTAAAGCAGATATGCCTATGATCTGACATGGATTCCACATCGCTTACTCTCCAGTTTAGAATGTGTCTCGAGAGTTTATCTGTGGCAAAAGTTATGTCCAAAACCTCATTTCTTTCCTTAGTAATAAAGGTTGGTTTACAACCTACATTTAAGATTTGGAGATAATTCATTAGAAGGAAATCATGCTATATTTCACCTCTATCATTGATGTCGGTGCTTCCCCAGTTGGTGTGATGAGCGTTTGCATCGCATCTTACCAGTAATTCTGCTTATTCCTTCTGGCATATTCGACCAGAGGAATAAGTTCCGCACACGGGTCCACCTTATCACTAGGAAGGTAGGGTGAACACAAGATTACTCTTGAGCCATTCCAGCCCACATTCACATACGCTGCTACTAGGTCGTCGGTACATAACTCTGAAACAGGCAGGAATTCAATATTATTTTATTTATTTATTTATTTTTAAACTTTTTGCACAAAATACATAGTACAATGGCGGACTTAATGCTAAAAGCATTCTCTACCAGTCAACCTACCTAGTAACCAACCAAAATTATTATTAAAAACAATACACGCTCTAGGATTTATCCCACTAGAATTATACAAGACGTTACCAGCTGAGCCAAGACCAAGTACAGTTGAGTTACGCACCCACGGTTCTTGAATGAGGGCGAGGCCTGCGTGTCCTGCAAGGCGGCTCTCGACGATTGCTTTTGCGTCCTTGGCATGATCTATGTTAGCTTGCAGGATCCTCGCTTCAAGACGTTGGGGGGCCATTACTTCCTCCTTTTGGATATTGGTTGGGTTTTACCTACAGCCTTTGCCACTTGGGGACCAATTCCCCTAGTTGCAAATTATATATTTTAATACTTCAATTATTGTCGAATATCTCGCCATATTGGCAAAAAGCAGATGTCGTATGCACCTTGCGTTGTAATTGAGTTAGGGTTGTCAAAAATATACTGTAATACCACAGATATACGTGCCTTGTGCTTTAGTGGTTCATGTCGTTCACGAGGTCGCGGATTCAATCCACGCACAGTACAATTATTTGTGTAATACACATTTATAAATGTCATATAAATGTTTGTGCTGCGTCTGTGTGTTTACTATGTATTATAAATAAGTATTTACGAAGGATATATATCAGTTTTCTGTTAGTGCTGGTACTCACATAACACAAGCAAATAAGCTTAGCTTGGGACCAGAGGACGTTGTGTGAAAATTGACAAAATGTTTGTTAATTGAGTAGTTCAATCTTTATATGTTTGCTTTTGGGTCTCTCATAAATAAATGTCCATTATTTATTAATATTTACAACTTTTGACAACCCTAGCTTTCTTCATTCGCTCCCTCTTAGAGGTAAGGGACCTCGATCTAATTTCTTTCACATCTGTCTGTATGTATTAAATATACTAATTACTAATAGCTATACAGTACCTTGAGCCGTGGTACAAGCGTGATGCTTACAGATTTTTGTTCTTTTTCGCGAATGTAAAATTGTTTATAGCTATTTATTTAAAAAAATCTAACGATTTAATAAAAAGTTTTTGTATTTATTCATTTAAAATCCATTATTTTCATCTTATTGCATATTATTTTTTATCATAATTAGTTTTAAATAAAAAAAGCTCTGTTCCATTTTTTTTATAGAAAACTCATATCTGTAAAGGCCATCCGTTAATTACGCAAACATAATTTTGCCGATTTGTTCACGCAAACAATGTCATTTCTTTTATTTTCTATTATTATTTACATCATTAATATTTATTTATTTATTTAAAAACGATTAATAATATCCATTTAGTTCATATAATGATTGTTTGAAGTTATTGAATTTAATTTATTTATTGCTTAATAAGTGTACATAGTTTTAATATAATCGGACCTATTGAAAGGGTTGGAAACCCCGTTTTCTTTGCTTTTCCGGTCAATGATTTTGTTTCACAGATTACTAAATAAACAGATACAAATAAAGCTATACGTTTTCGTTAAAATGAAGAGTATTTTAGGCAATTAACTGTTGGGCACAGACTTCATCAATTTTGGGAGGGTTTGTGGTCTACTGTGCTGGGGTGACCAGGCGTGACACCATGCGGTTAAGTTTCTAGCACTCTCACTCTCACAGTTTATTTTAACTACTTATAAAATCCCTTAGCTGGTTGTTTCAACACCCTGGAGAAGAAATAGGGTGGTGGCATTTCTATTCTAAAATAATTTAGACACACAGTCCCTTATGAAAACCACCTGCAATTTGCTAATTTCTATCAGCACACGCGATCCAAATATTCTCTTTATTATCTTAACACCTTGTTTGGACAATGGACTTTTAAAATGTCATACAAAATTAACTTATTTTAAACTTATCCCGCCCTTTGTCCTAAGCACATCTGCTAAGCTGAAAATACCTATGTTGACATTCCCCTTCCAATACTGTTCATCTCTCTATCTAAAGCGAACGAAAGAAAGAGACAGTATAGGGGCGAGTGACGCGCGCAGCTTTCCCCGAAGCCCTTGCAAGAACCATAGACAAATTATTTTATTCATCACTCCGCGGCCGGCTCGCTTTCCGCGCGGATGTGTCGCGTTCCGCGTTCAAAGTCCGTTTATCGTGTACGTGTAATTCGATTTTCAAACGTGATTTTCGTATTGTGAACAGATATGAAATAGAGTTTTGTTATTTTTTTTTAATTTGAGTTATTTTGGGATTGTATTCTGCATAAATGATGGGCGTAAGTGGTTGTATGAGCGTGAGGCAGGCCAGGGGATCCTGTCATTGTCCCGCATGCCCCAGGGCTTCGGGCCACGGTGTTCAGATGCCGCCTCAAACGCTTGTACTCCCCCCAATGGCATTGGAACCAGAAATCACCCCTGTCAAGGATAAAAAGGGTTCGAAAATGAAGGTGTTGAAGAAAATTAAGAGAAAAATCGGCTTAGGTGAGTTTTTTAACGGTTTTTTCGGCCAGTAATTTTTATCGATGTTGAGGGTAAAGATAAAATAGATAAGATTCTTTTTAGGGTTCCGTACCCAAAGGGTAAAAACGGGACCCTATTACTGAGACTTCGCTGTCCGTCCGTCCGTCCGTCCGTCTGTCACCAGGCTGTATCTCAAGAACGGTGATAGCTAGAGAGTTGAAATTTTCACAGATGATGTATTTCTATTGCCGCTATAACAACAAATACTAAAAATAAAATAAAATAAATATTTAAGGGGGGCTCCCATGCAACAAACATGATTTTTTTACCGTTTCTTACTCGATACTAATAACGTTGCCTTATGTTGCATAGATAATGGTACGGAACCCTTCGTGAGCGAGTCCGACTCGCACTTGACCTTTTTTTTATTATTTCAAATGTTTCGTATTTAGAATTTATCTTGTTACTGTTACCTACTTCTTAAGATTATGTTGTATCTTGAAGAAGTTTTTTCATATCTGAATATTATCTAGACTATTGTAGACTTTTCGTGACCTGGTTGGTATATAAATTCGAACCCTTAATTTTGTAAGGCTTTTGCGTTAAATATGTTTACAAGTAGAAGACGGCAGTTTTCTTTGATAGTTGTTATTCATAATGTTTAAAATGACCCGAGATTATTATCATAATACTTTATTTTCGTGTTAAAAAATGTAATTTATTAGAGTTGTGTACATTATGGTACTGTGGTGTGATGTTTATCTGTAAAGGAGCATCCGCTAATTACGTGATCTGAATTTTTTTCTTGCAATGTAATAATGTCTCGATCACAATTCAAATGAATGTGCAGATGTAGTTTCAGGCAAAGGTATATTGCTTATAAGCCACCCATCCATCCATCAGCCCCTCCCTGTCCACTGCTGGTAATAGACCTACCCAATAGAATGCCACAACACTAACTGCATCCAGTGCCCCCCCCCCGGCGCAGTTGCTTACAACCCTTTCTTCAATTCGCTAAAAACAATTATTTTTCAATTTTGGAACATCTGGTTCAGAATCATATTTCGTTTATAATACCATTAACAATATAAATTAAATTAAATAAAATTAAATTAAATAATTCATTTGTAAATCATAGTATAGCGTGGGTTTTGATCGGCCCCACGCCACAACCGACTTCCTATTCTGTCACATTAACTTGATTATAGAACCTTTTTAAAATAAGAAAATTCAAATAATAGAGCAGATGTGGTCAGTTTCAGGCAAAAGGCATATTGCTTTAATGCCATTGTTCTTAAATTGGCCAAAAATTGTTTTTTTTATTTCGCAACATCTGTTTTGGATTACCTCCTTTATAAAATAACCTTTTTAAAATAAGAATATTATTTAAATAATGGAACAGATGTGGCCAGTTACAGGCAAAGGTATATTGCTTAGAACAATTGTTTTTAAATGTTCCAAAGACATTTTTTTTTGTTGTTTATAGTCTTCTTTTGTTTTTTTTTTAACATTTGTTACTAATAAAAATGCCCACAGTCCTATAGGTTCCATTGTACTATTATTTGTGTCAGTTGTAAATTTTAATTGCTTACTTTCGTGGGAAAATTGTAGTGCCTTCGAAAATGTCCTAGGCCATTTTTTTAAAGTTTCTCAGCATCCAGAACCTTAAACAATAAGTAAAACAGGACCCTATTACTGATAATTTACTTAAAAATTTTAAATTATTTTCTTTTTATTTCATTAATATTTTATGTAAAATAACTTATCACTAGCTGTTGACATTTATGTACCTACTTAGTTTTTATTTAATTGCTGGCAACAAATCTGTAATTTATTGAAATAAGATAAAAATTTATGTATGCCTGTTGGGCATCCGTAGCATCAGTCAAGGGGCCCATTTGAAAACCAGCGTCTAGTCCAAAAGACTAGGCATATGCTGAAATGGGCACCCATTGCTGCTGTTCCTTTAACGCTATTTAATGTTTATTTTAGTTATAATTTATGTAAATAGTCATTAGTCTAGTCTGTATAATGTAATTGTGGATCCGCAGTAATAAAGTTTATTTCTTTCTTTCTGATACTTCACTGTCTATCACCAGGCTGTATCTCTGGAACGGTGATAGATAGAGAGATGAACATTACACAGTTTATGTATATCAGTTGATGTTACAACAACAAATATTCATCATCATCATTCTCTTGCCCTTATCCCATCGGCTATATGACGAATATATTATGATAATAACGGTACGGAACCCTAGATGTGCGAGCCCAATACGTACTTGGCTGGCTATTAAAAAGCGTGATATTTACACTGGCACATCCAACGAGAAGTCATCCCTTTTGTTCTGACTGAAAGGCAAAAGAAAAATACCTAATGTACTTAGTTCAAAAACTAAAAAACACGCTTGAAAATCCTGAATATTTATTTTAATTATTGCATTGTCAACGGCACTTAATATGTGTGCAAAATTTCAGATCAATCCGATTAATACAAGTGGGTGAAAATTACTTTCAAAGATTCCGTTACATAGATTAATACTTTTTTTTTTAATTTATTGACTTTTCAAACAACAGCCTCTGGTCCCAAGTTAATGCTTGTGTTATGGGTATCAGAATACGGATATGCTACTTAAACTACTTTTCTTTTGTAAATACATACTTATAATACATAGAAACATACAGACGCAGTACAAACATTTGTATGACAAATATAAATATCACACAAATGATTGTCCCATTGATTGATACGTTCCGATAAGCGTGTTAATAATAAAAAAGCGTGATATATATATTTTATTATTATGTAAAACAAGTCATCGCGATTTTGTACCTGATTACAATTTTTATCATGCGTGCACGCTTATAATAGGCACGAGTCATAATTAACACAAGTACAATAGAATTTATTAAAAATACTAGCTTTGCCCTGCAGTTTCATTCAATTTACAAACTAAAATAAGTTTGCCACTAAACCTACCTACCCTATACACAAAATTTCATGAAAATCGGTCTAGCCTGTTCAAAGGAGTTTGGCTACAATGGTTTATAAACAAAATAGTATTTTTTCATTCTCCCTCCCTTATCTTTCTGGTCCATTAACTTCCCACTATTGGGCACGGGCCTCCTCCATTTTGGGAGGGATTATGGTCTACCAGACGTGTTGGTAGAGGGTTTATTATAGTTACTGTCTCTCAGAGAGGATGTTATCTGTGTACAATATACCTTAGTTGACTTTTACAGCATCCTGGGAAGGAAATGGAGTGTGACATCTGTATTCTTAATTCGTCATCACACGGACAAGAATAGTATATTTTAATATAATTATGTATACATATATTGTTTAAAATACAAGCAATAAGCTTAGATCTGAGATCAGAGAACGTACAAGTCGTCCATACCATGTTCATATTAACGTATTTGCAGTTTTCTTTATAAAAGCAGATGTTACAAACCTTCAGGTGTCACTCCTACGTCTAAAATGTTATTAACACCTGGCTAATAAAATGTAATCATTATCATTTTAGTTTAAATTTGAACAGTTGTGTACATTTTAAGTTATTTCGGAAGTATGTGTTATCAGTATCACAAGCATATGTTATATGTCTTTCTCGCTCTCACATGTTGTAATCTGTATATTGTATCTTTCTCACTCTTTTATTTACAAACGCCAGCTGTTTCGCAACGGGATCTCTGTGGCGTGCGCCTGCGTATGTCTTAGGGTTGTCACGAAGTAATTTTTAATCTGAATAATTTTAACTCCACAAAAATACACTGTATAACTCAGTCAGCCGTCCTACCCACTGACCATGGTGGATGAAAATTAAAGGAAACGTCGGGATAGCTTTTAAACAAAAATATTTTAAATTCGTAAAAAGTAATTCTGTTTTAAATCTAGATTTTATAATGGACTTAAAAGTTTAAACTGAAATGTTTAATAAGGGCTGCTTTTCTCTGAATTTAAGCCACTCATAAGGTCAGAATCACCTGCCCTTTTTTCTTTAGGATAATTAAAGAAAAAAGGTCAGGTAATTCAGACAGCTATATTACTTTAAGTTAAATATAAATGTAATAATAAATAAAAAGAATTTGTGAGTACATTAGTACACTTACACTACACACGTAATACTTTCTTTTTGAAAATACAGTAAATTACTCTTCTTGCAAAAATACATCGAGACCTTGAATTAGGTAAAATTGTTAGATAACTAAAGAAAAATGATCGTATATCAAAAAGAAAACATTACGAATTAGTTAGAAATTTAGAAAACAACTTACTTAAAATTGAAAAAAGTTATTAAAAATGTTAAAGCATAATTGCACGTACTCGGTATATTTGTCAAAACAACGCCTAACTTATAAGTGACAACCCTAGATGTAGTGAAGTCAGCTGCTGCACAACGCACTCGTTTCATTTTCTTACACATTTAAAGCTACAGCTGGTCCTTTTGTGCTTTTTTTTTCTTTACGACCTTCCAAAGGCTGTATCGAAGATGTCCTTTGCAAGAATATAAAAAGCAACTATTGCACATATGATGCGCTTATTTTTTTTCTTTTTCCATTTTTATGCTGCATTGATTATGTCCTTTGCATGAAAAAAAATTACGTTATATTTTCCTTTTTTGAATTTCTATGATTATGTACGTCAAGCTTGTAACTGACAAATGTTTTTTCACGCTTATCTCAGGAACTAACATTAGGAATTGGTGTTAGATAGTCCATTTATAGAGGATTGTTGTAGGCTATTCAATATCACGCTACGACCAATAGGTGCGGAGCACAAATGAAAATGCTACTCAAAGTCACTACGATGTTGCGTCGATTTAAATTAATTTGAAACGTCACGTTTGTAATTCGAATAAGTTGCACATTCGAATTTTAAATATTTCCGTTGGCCTTTTCTGGTAGTAGTACACCTCCTACATCCTATTATAAGTGGGTAGATAGATATTTTAAGAAATATTAAGTAATTAATATGTGGATATGTTTTCTGAATGCAAATAAAATATCTAGGTGTTTATAAAGAGTGTTACGTATAAATAAACAAGTGACTTTGAAGTGTTTTGTTTATAAATTAGTGACTGTAAGGTTAAGATATTGTAAGAATCATCTATTCCCAAATTAAGCTCATCTCTTCTCCTGTCTATTAACATCATCCTACATTTGGATACAAGCCTCCTCAACTTGAGTTTTTAGTTTACTATGCCGTGCTGACCTCCAACCACCGTGTTATTATATTCCCAAGTTAAGCTAATCTTTTGAATATATTTTTGTGTATAAGGCATTCAAATTTCTTTTTGGAGGCCTAGAAACTCCAAACACGACACATTCTCTTTGGCGCACGCATTCTAAATCCTAAAGTGACACAAAAAATTAAATAAAAATTTAAATAAAGTCTATTAAAAAGCTGAAGAGTTGGAACGCACTAAAAGTTGTAGGCAACTGCTAAGATAGAAACTACTTTTCTGTTGTAAATACATACATATAATAAATAGAAAACACCTAAAAAGCAAGTATTACTTCTCAATGCGCTTATTATGACAATAATAAGAAACATCTTTACCTCACCTGGCTTTCATCAGCTGTTATATATCTGTCCTTTTCTCGCATTTAACATTACGCATCTTGCATCTCTCTCTACTACTGACAGGTACGACCCGTACGACAGCTGTTCTTAGTTTTTCAGTTACTATTCCATTTTTGAAATTTTAGTACTTATTTGATTTTAGTAGAATTAATGGTGGCAACTGGCAAGGTGGTAGAAAATTATATATAACTAAGCATAGATCTACCAAATAGTGTGTAGTCGTTCAATCTTGAAGACACGTTACTTTAACCTGTATCATAGACACACATAGATACATATTTCATGCACACATAGATACATATTTCACGCACACATAGATATGTAAGTGGCTTCAAGCTGGGTACGTAATGTAGCCACACCCTAATTAGTAAGTCTGTGTAAGATTTGCTCCGTTCGTATCTATCAATGTAACAGAATCTTTAAAAGTCATTTTCTCCTACTTGCAATAGTTGGATTAATCTGAAATGTTACACGCAGTGAGGACAGATGAGAATGCAATAATAAGAAAAGAATCAGGATTTACAAACGTCTTTTTAGTCTGTGCATAAAAGTATCAGCTTAGTTCTCGTATCGTTTTTGCAACGTGCGTCACTATTGAATTAATGCTTTGACTAATACAAACGAAATTCGTCCACTAATGATCGTGAGAAAACATCCTATTCAGGTATGTTTCACGAAGAATAGTGTTCGAAATATATTTGAATGTTTGAAATTCGAATGTGTGTACTTACTTGTTTATGCTGAGCATTTTATTTTTTAATGTAATTTTCGGCCAGAATTTATAATTTAATTAAAGAGAAGTTAGTCTTTGTAGAATTTAGATAAAAATAATAAAAACTTTAGCAAAATAGTTATATTGTTGGAAAAATAGGCTTAATCAAAGTGGATTACGATTATTAATTTCATTGTCCTACAAAAATAATAGATCACGCCTGGCTGGTGGATTTAAAAATGTTGTAAGTTTAAGTTCTATGGTCTACGACTCTACGTAAGCTGATTGCGTTAACGAATTGTAATAAAAATCGATTTGATGCACTTAAAAACCGTTATTGAACTGTAGATACGGTTTTAACTTCATTTAAAGATCATTAACCTTTATAAACATTACTTGAAAAAAATAAAATTATAACATTGAAATGAAAACATTAAGTAAAATATGATAGAAACTTTGAAAAAAAAAAGAAAACGCGTCTAGGCTCATTTTAAAAAGAATGCTTACTTTCTTACATTCTTATTGCAATATTATTTTTAACGTTCTATTTCAAAATGCAAACATTTTAAAAAGAATACTTACATAAATATTATAAGCGTTCTGAATTCAAAAATATTTTTTTAATCATAGTTTTTGTTTTACTTTTATAAAAATAATACCTACCGAAATATCATTTAATCACGTAGACACAATTTTTAGACAAATTATGTGCTTATGACATGTCCAATTTTTTTTCCCTACCACGCAGGGATTTTCAGGACGCAATCTGCTGAGAAGAACCGGCGTAAGAAACTCAGCAGAGCTTTTAATCAAATCAATATTTCTTTAATTAAATGTCAATTATACTTGCATGCAATGCTAATAAAACTTTACAATATAGAATAAATGTATTGCTCCACTTTATCATCTTTAATATAAACAGAAATTTTATACTTAATACGCCTTTTTACATAGTTTAGTTTTAATGATTTTTTTAAATTTAGAATTATTAAATTACATCAATAAGGGAGTATATTATAAAATCGTTAAAAAAAAATCTGTAAGAAAAGATTTTAACACATTTACTTACTAAATATGATAATCTTTGTATGCAAGTTATAAATAACCATTTCTATTGATTGGAACATTAAAATATTCACGGAATGTCTTGTATTAGTTTACTCACACATCAAAATCATAACCATAATATTAATTTATTATTTTTCTCTTTTGTTGAAATTCTAATTTGTAATGAAAATTCTATCGCAATGTGATTTATTATTTTGAAAACGGTGTTAGAGATCGTGCGAATGTGAGATTAATCGTTTATAAACAAGTCAATACACTAGGGTTGTCGCAAAGTTAACATTGAGATATCGAATAAAACAAAATTATTTTCGTCTTTTTTTATTGGTATTCAAATTGAGGTCAAGATTATTTAAAAATTAACATAATTAAGCAATTACTTATTGTTTTGCAAAATGGGGTTTATTATATAAGAATACTAGCTGACCCGGCAAACGTTGTTTTGCCAAACTAAAAAAAAACCAAAAATGTTTGAAAAATAGATGTTGGCCGATTCTCAGACCTACTGAATATGTATGCAAAATTTGAGAAGAATCGGTCAAGCCGTTTCGGAGGAGTACGGTAACTAACACTGTGACACGTGAATTTTATATATTAGACTAGCTGACCCGGCAAACGTTGCTTTGCCATACTAAAAAAAAAAAGTTTGAAAAATAGATGTTGGCCGATTCTCAGACCTACTGAATATGTATGTAAAATTTGAGAAGAATCGGTCAAGCCGTTTCGGAGGAGTACGGTAACTAACACTGTGACACGTGAATTTTATATATTAGATTAAGAATTACGTCAAAATTAGAATGGTTGGCAATACAGGCAGTCCTCGACTTACGTCGTTTCAAGTTATGTCGAACATTGTTTTGACACTATTCCTCAAGCATACGTCAATTGTTTCGATTTCCGGCATTGGAGAATTCACATATTATTTACATATTATAGATTTTTGTTCAACAAAATCAGTGGCATGTGCGGGGATTAATCCCCGCGACAATTTTTGTTCAGTTAGTTTATGTACAACCGACAATCAAGACGTAATACATTAGTTTTTTTTACATCTTTGATATATGAAAAAATATTCGACTTACGTCGTTTCGATTTACGTCCCGTATTTCGAGAACCTAACATGCCGTAAGTACGAGGACTGCCTGTAATTTACAGTTACTTGTACCATATACATAAATATTATAAAAAAGTAATAAAATATTCAAAATAGTTCTAATATCCCGGAAGCGTCGCCATCCTTGTAACGCGGGAACAATCGTTATTATTCATACCGCTGCCTGTACTAACCGAAGAAAGAATAATTTCCCGATTTGCAAATATAAATTGTAAATCTTTTGTTTAGAGTTTTTATTACTTTGTTACGTAAGAAGTAACAACGCACCTTGCTAAACGGTCAAAGATACATTTTGGTTTTGTGTAATACTACAATAATGTACTTTATTCCCTGTTAATAAATATAAAATTCTAAATGATATAATGTATTGCAAATAAGATTCGGAAATACACAAACTTATCACATGTTAGTCGTAAAAGAAAACATAACCTTTATTGGTGTAATTATAAAGTTTATCTAATATATAAAATTCACGTGTCACAGTGTTAGTTACCGTACTCCTCCGAAACGGCTTGACCGATTCTTCTCAAATTTTGCATACGTATTCAGTAGGTCTGAGAATCGGCCAACATCTATTTTTCAAACTTTTTTTTTTTTAGTATGGCAAAACAACGTTTGCCGGGTCAGCTAGTTATTGTATAAATGTAATTTTAGGGCAGTAAATACATAGTTATAAATTGTTATAACACCTGTCAATTTCCCACGGTCGAAATTAGAATTATATTTTTCTTTCTTTTCGGCAAAGGCGCTACTTTCCATAGAGTACACATTCTGCCCATGTGAAAAAAATCCTTGTTGGCGAAAAAAAAGGGTTACTTTATGACGAAAATAAACTTCATACAATAGTCTTGTCTACTGTATGAAGTTTTTATACTATTATAAGACAATTTCCGGTTAGCAGATGTTTTTCTTTTTATTTTGGAAACTGATGAGATTGAGACCATGGTCGTCTCGCTTTAGAATTCTAAAATATTAAAAAACCTATTGGAGGGCTACTTTTGGTGCCCATTTCTAGAATGAAATTTTTATTTATAGAAACCAATACTAAACAGAATTTTTTTTTTCTTAATTCCTAAATTGGGCTGAAGCGTTTGATGATGTTGCGTAAATTATTCAACTATGTATATTAAAAAAAAATAACAATACGATTTTCTCATCACCTAAATTGTCTTACCAAGAACATCATTATAACTTTTTTCCAGTACTCAAGCGTTGTAATCGAATTTAATTCGGATCACGACCGCCGTGGATAATAGTTTAGAACACGCACAGATCTTTAGATTTGATCTGTACGTGAAAGGGTTTGACGAGAGTTTTTTTTAAGAGTTTTGCTGCCATGGTTTTGCTTCTTTCAGTTTTAAAAATGGAATCTGCGCTGCTGAGATAGAAAAAAAAATGTCTGATTTCTTCAACTCTTATCTTCTGCTCATTTTTTTTTTAATTTTCTTGGTTTACCTATATTTGAAATTTGAACGTTTTTTATTTTCTTCTTTTAGTTTTAAAATCTTAAATATGTCTTTTAAATATGTCTTTAGAGCTTTAATTTCTTTTGGTGCGTTATTGATGAAACTGATGAGATATTTTTTTTCGACACATAAAATGTTTGTTACAAACGTAGAATAATGCGAAGTGTAAACAAAGAAGGAAATGTTATACGTGCGTACTTATGTACGCTTATGCATGTCACACTTTGTTGGCAATATTATTACGTATTTTTAAATTTATTCGTTTTAATCTATACTTATAATAAATCTGTAGAGAGGTCAATTCTTTACATGAAACATATTTTCAAAATAACTATCAGGGGGTGATTAGTGATCGATACTGATGCCAAAAATGCAATCAGTAAAATTTTTGTCTGTCTGTCTGTCTGTCCGTCTGTATGTTCCTTATAGAAACAAAAACTACTCGACGGATTTTAACGAAACTTGGTACAATTATTCTTCATACTCCTGGGCAGGTTATAGTATACTTTTCATCGCGCTACAATCAATAGGAGCAGAGTAGTGAAGGGAAATGTTGGGAAAACGGGAAAACGTGCTCCATTTTTTAAGCTTCCGTCGCGTGTGCAGCCTTAATGGTTAAAGTTACATAGAAATCATGTATGACGGAAATATTCTACATAAAATTGTCTAAAAAATATCCCGGAACAGCACATATCTATATTTTATGGTTGACTCACAATAACACGTGTAACTCCTGATAGCTTAGCAGTTCGTTCATTCTGATTATATTTGTTTACTCTTACGTTTATAATACTCTCACTCAAGCAGTAGTTAAATATGTTGCAAAAACGGGGAAAATTTCCTAAATTCTACGCGGACGGAGTCGAGGGCAACAGCTAGTTTAAAATAAGAACTTGAACATTGATTGAGCTTTTGAATTTTATTAAATGTTTTTTTTTTACTTTTTTGTCCATGGTCTTGTTTTTATAATATGCTTTCGAAACATCAATCAAGCTATGATACTGTTACTACATTTTAGAGATGTATTAGTATGACGCCATTTTAATATTTCAAAATTAATCCTCTTTATAAGGATATAATACCCTCGATACATTCCAAGGTGGACTGCAGGCCAAACCACTTTTGCTTACACTAATTTCAACCACCTTTATAAATCTTAGCATAACAATGGCACCGATTCTATTGCGTCAAGAACTAAACGGACATTAAATCAACTGTGGTGTATTTTGACCTATTAGCTATTACGTTGTACACCTTTATATTAATTAAAATCTTTATTCTATATTGCACCTTTATACTTAGTTTGCCATATTGTGTATTGACACCGGTGCCAATTCTGATTACACTAATACTAAATTGAAACATTAAAATTGTAGATGGTGCCAACAACATAATGCATTGGTGTTAACTAAAATTCGCCTTTTTAAATTCTCAGCGTAACGGAATTATTAATATTAATTTTCATATCGTATTTTTTTTCAGTTTCGTTAGATTAAGCAAATAGAATTGGCACCATTGTTACCAAACGCATACGCATCTACTGACTGTCGTAATAATATATCTATCTTTTTCGCTCATTACCTCTCGCTCTAACGTTCTCACGGACCGTGAGAACTTCACCTTTGCGATGCTGCATCGATTTGTCATTCGGAACATCGATGTATCGATACTGGACTTTCGGGAAGAGATCGGGATTTGCGAAATCTATTTAGAATATCATTTTATTTTAACATACGTGGAATTTGAATTACAGTAAAAAACTATTAGATTTGTTTAAATAAAATCTGAGTCATCACAGATAGGCTGATCTGTAACAGTGACGTAAGCGGAAAAATTGCATTATAATAATTTATAACTTATTAGCTGACCCGGCAAACGTTCTTTTGTCATACTAAAAAAAAAGGGTTTGAAAAATAGATGTTGGCCGATTCTCAGACCTACTGAATATCCATGTAAAATTTCATAAAAATCGGTAAAGTCGTTTCGGAGGAGTACGGTAACTAACAATGTGACACGTGAATTTTATATATATGAAGACTAGCTGACCCGGCAAACGTTCTTTTGCCATACTAAAAAAAAAGTTTGAAAAATAGATGTTGGCCGATTCTCAGACCTACTGAATATGTATGTAAAATTTGAGAAGAATCGGTCATGCCGTTTCGGAGGAGTACGGTAACTAACACTGTGACACGTGAATTTTATATAATAGAAGAAGATTAGGTTATTGTTGTAGTTATTTATGGTTAACGAATGTCAGAGTACAAACTAAATATATAGATAAACATTACGACAATTTCAGATACCGGATAGTAATCAATTGCTACAAATAACTACATTGTGGCGGTACTTTTGGCGTGTTAAAGAAAATTGATAAGAGTATTTTTGTGACGATACGAGCACAGACCGTCACAAATAATTACGATGCAAGTTTTTTTCTTTTCCTTCTTCCTTCAAGAGGGTTGGCTTCGCTGTGCATTTGCCAGCGTCAATGTTCTCATAGTTTTCTTTGTGAAGGATACTAAGTTAACGATTATCTTGCATGATGCGTCTTTAAAAAGTTAGTTTATTGCAAGATAATACGAGGAATAAACAAAGAAATAATTTCTTACTCACTTTTCGTTTTAAATATAACTTAACTTTTGAATAAAATAGTAATTTTCAATTTAGTATACAAGTAGGTAGATAATTATATTTAATAGTTAATGACAAGAAAAAATACCTAGAGTAAGTAAAAATGGCAGGACATCCTTTATTCATCTCACAGAGTGAGTCTAGGGTTCTTTTTTTAAATTTACCGCTATGTAGCATAATTATTGTGCCAGTACTCTCTATGCTGTATTCTTTTATAATGCACGCTATGAGACCGAGTGTTTATTTTTACACGCTTTATATTAGCTTCACTTGTATGTTTGTTTGTATGTTTGTAACCGACTCCTTTGGACGCTATTTTGACCCACTTTAAACGGTCAGATTCTATTCAAATTTTGCACACCTCTCAAAGACCGATGACAATGCAATAATTCGATTAAAATATCCGATTATCCTGGTTAGATTCGCCAGGATCCATTAATCTCTTTCCGGATCCTTTGCATGAGAGTAAGAGAGAGGGCTAGTACGCGAACTACGCATGCGCGCATTTCCAAAGAAACTCTTTTTTCTATTTTTAGATGGGTTTTCTATATAAAGCGTGTTTTTTTGTTTTTTAAACTATTATTTATTTAGGACAAAGTTATTTCGTAATAGCGCCTTAAAATTTATGGCAAGGGATCTTCATTTTAGTAGGACCAGGTTCAAAATTTGGCCATTAATAATAATTAAATCAGCCGTAAAAGTAAGTACGTAATCGTAGATTAAAATACTCGGTGTTATATATTAAGCTCCTGCAAAAATACTACATTTTATGTAATTTTGGTGTTTATAAAATAGGGTTGCGTTAAAATGGATGTAAACATTTTTTTCCCAATGTCAAAAAAGTGACCCTGAAAAACAAGCAAGTGAAGCTGCGGAGTACAGCTAGGTTTTTATATTACGATGTTTTTGTTACTGTCATGTTAAAAGAGTTTACATGGTCACGGAAGTTTAATTCCGGTGTCAAAGAAGATTAAAACTATTAAAAATCGTGACGTCTAAAATAATAAAAAAATCGCATGCATAATTAATGTTCCCATTTTAAAATTACTCTCGCTATCATTATAACCTGTTATCGTAACCATTAATTGATTAAAATAGTAGTATCCATTCATAATTAACTTCATTCATTGATACAAAACTAGTAAATAAAAAAAAAACAAGTTGTATGGAGTAGAAATAAAGATGGCGTTAAAAAACAAAAGTATCGATGCGTGGGAAACGAGATGCTACACCGTTATAATAGACACGACGTCCTGTCAATTTGTACAGATCTGTGGTTGTGGAATCCTTGTAAACTTCTTGCAGTTTATGTTTGCCTGGTACTTGTAGGAAATATAAAATTATTTCTGTAATGGTTAAAATCTCCCATATTTTTAGTATTTTCTAGCTAATCTTATGAGGATAGTATGGTTTTAATTAATATAATTTGTAGTTTTATTCAAATTGCGATAGGTAGGTTTTAGTTTATCAGTTGTTCACTGGCAAGACAGCTAATATGATTTTTTTTTTTTTAGCAAATTGTTTTTGTGGACCGTGTTTTTTAAATTATGTTTTTAGGGTTCCGTACCCAAAGGGTAAAAACGGGACCCTATTACTGAGACTTCGCTGTCCGTCCGTCCGTCCGTCCGTCCGTCCGTCCGTCCGTCCGTCCGTCCTTCCGTCCGTCCGTCCGTCCGTCCGTCTGTCACCAGGCTGTATCTCAAGAACGGTGATAGCTAGAGAGTTGAAATTTTCACAAATGATGTATTTCTATTGCCGCTATAACAACAAATACTAAAAATAAAATAAAATAAATATTTAAGGGGGGCTCCCATACAACAAACATGATTTTTAGGGTTCCGTACCCAGTATCTCAAGAACGGTGATAGCTAGAGAGTTGAAATTTTCACAGATGATGTATTTCTATTGCCGCTATAACAACAAATACTAAAAATAAAATAAAATAAATATTTAAGGGGGGCTCCCATACAACAAACATGATTTTTTTACCGTTTCTTGCTCGATACTAATAACGTTGCCTTATGTTGCATAGATAATGGTACGGAACCCTTCGTGCGCGAGTCCGACTCGCACTTGACCAATTATTTATACATTGCCTTTACTCTTATAGATTTAATAAACTAGGTACATAGAGATTTAAAATTGTAAATGTTTTCTCTATCAAGGGATTTATTTACGTGTGGGAGTTATTGTAAAGAATTCACTAAAATTAATTTAATGTTCATTATAAACACAATGAAACACCATCTCTATGATTCACCACCCACGCTTGACCGTAACAAAACCAAAAGCTCAATACACACGGCTACAATTACATTAAAACACCGGTCAAGTGCGATTTGGACTCGCACACGACGGGTCCCGTAACTATTGTAATATATTCGTTCAAAAATATCATCAAACGACGGGATAAGGGCTGGATAATGAAGATGAGTATTTGTTGTTGTAACATCAACTGATATACATAAACTGTGAAATTTTCATCTCTCTAGCTATCACCGTTCCAGAGATACAGCCTGGTGACAGACAGCGAAGGCTCAGTAATGGGGTTCCGTTATGCTTTTGGTACGGAACCCAAAAAAAAAACTTGTCTCTGCTCCCGTACTCCGCCGTGAGAAAGAAACGTCACTGATGTAATTTTGACATTGCCACGTATAAAATAAAGTTGTATTTTGTATGTTTACTTTAGTTCATTTTGTAACACAATAATTGAAAGTCAATGGGTTAGTGTAAACAAGTTTGTGTTCGATTCCCGGGACTGATGTGACACTTCACATGACATGGACAGTGGTTCATGTAACGGACTGCTGCTCACCAGGTTGCGGGTTCGATCCACGTAGAGTACTTACAAGTATTTGCATAATATTTGTATTTGTCATATAAATGTTTAGTGTTGTTATTTCACATCTGGGTGTTTTCTATGTATTTTAAGTAGTTATAGAATTGTATTTACAAAATATGTACTCCACAGTTGATTTCAGTTTTAGGTTTGAAAGAAAGAAGAAAGAAAAATTATTTATTCCAGGCCACAAGCACATTAGGCAAATATGAAAAAAATTAACAAATTAAAAACTAAAAACTATTTCTACAAAACTAAATCTACCTAAAACATACAATCTAACTCTAAGCCCAATATCACTGTGGCGAAAAAGGTACATTACTCAGCTATGTTGGGGCAATGTGAGATGTCATCCCAACGCTGATTTTCAGTAATGCCCTAATTTCTGACTTTGACGACCGACGGTGACATTGTATGCATTACTAAAAATTATACAAACTATAAGTTTGTTTAGTTGTGCTCCCTTGGTAGAAACTATTGATTACGCATTTAATTGAGTTGACGTATTTAAATGCCTGTATGCCTGCCTGCCATGTTTTTATTTTCTTATTAGTGAAAGTATAGCTGCCCTGTTATTTTTTTACCATCATTTTTAGTTCAGCAATTATCCCATTACGTTCATAAATATATCTAATATGTACTAGAATAAATATAGCGTATATAAATGATGAGTACGTTTTACTGTGGGAAAGTTCATAACATCATTATGTTACTTAATTTTCTATGATTTATGATACCATAGATTATGATCTTTTATTATTATGTTATGTTAACGACTCGCTCTAGCTTCTACTTATAGCGATAAATATTCTATGATCTATCTATAGTGACCTTTTAAATTGTTTAGAAAATTCTCATGGCGTGCTGGCCAGGCCGAGCCGTAAAAAAAACTTTGCTAAACAAAAAAGTTTTTTTTTCTTTTCAGTTCTCAGTGTTAGATGTCTAATAGATTTGCCAGCGCCGAAGTTTCGGTCTTTATTTTTTACTAGAGGGCGGCGAACCTACTAAGTTAAAAAATACCACTTAACAGCAAGCACCTAACCAGTAGCATCAAAATTTTATGAAGTTAACCAGATATTAAAAACGACACTCGATTTTAATAACAAAAATATTTTCCCTCCAAAATTAAACCGTAGCGTGTGGGCGGCCATGTTTAAAAATAAACAATAGACTATGTCGGCATGGGGCCATAGACTAAGATATAAATGTGACACACATGGCATTAATTCCACGGGGATTTCTTATAGGTGGGGTCTTATTTTGAAAATATAGGGGTCGTTATGTCTCTGGAGGGTTGCCAAGTATTAAGTTCGACTCTCCAGCCCATTTACATCCCACTGTTGTGTACGGACCTCCTCCACTTTGGGAGGGATTACGGTCTACTATGCCGCGCTGACCTAACGTGTTGGCATAGGGCTTACTAGTATCACAAGTGGTAATATGTGGTTTATCTTTATATTATAGTTGTACGTCTTTCACATAGAATATATCTCTTAGCTGGCTCTTAAGCCTCTCGTCCACGTAGAGAGAATAGAGCTAGTCGGCTTGGAGACTAATCTAATCTATACTATAATTTCAATTTACTCTTAGAGATCGTTAGAGCAAGAGTAGCGGATATTGTCTACGTAGATTGTAGTGATACTCTAGCTAGAGTAGTCTCGCTACACTTCGTACGTGTACACGTCGTAGATTGCCATAAGAGAGTCGAGGCTTACAGTATCCTGGAATGTGTAGAGGAAATTGATTGATGAAACTTGTCCTTGGTCGCTCGGAATGTTATTTAATCCATATAAAGGAACTTTCTCGCGTGGCGTACGTTATATTATACCAAATGTATTATGGTAGTTGGCAGGATGACCGCACCGCCGGATGGGTCCCACAGAGGAAACCAAACTCGATGGTCACGGCGAAACAAAAACTAGATTGTCATTGTAAAGTAGGTTTCATCCGCTGACGTTTGTTTATGGTAAAACAACGATTATACGAAACGAAAGTTTGGCCAGTTTTTCAAGCTTCTTTTGACGCTTATGGAAAAATAGTTTGATTTAGCAGATAGTGATAGGAAAAGAAAATCATTCACTCGGCAGGAAGGCACACAAATATCTACATGTGCGTGAAATTTGTATCTGTGTCTCTGATACAGGCTTTACGTCATATGAAACAAAGCAAGTTTATATAAGATTTCCGAAAAATAACAGTTGATACAATTTAACCTTTTTAGTTAAGTTTAATAATTACATAATTAAACCTGAACCTTTAACATAATATTTTTTGAATTTTCTTAAGCGTAATTTTCTTGTAGTCTAGCGTCTCAGTGATATGAAGAAATTGAAAAATTAAGATTTCACTCTATAGCAAAAAATTAGACAGTTTGATACTGGCAAATCCAAACGGAAGCCAGCCCTCTTCGATAGGCGAAGAGAAAGAAAAGAAAATTATTCAATTCTAAACCTTCTAAACACTTTCATGTTCTAAGATTAAACGTGTATCGTAATTGGATTTTCTCCAACGCATGGGGTAACAGGGCGATCGTTTCGCGCCATCTGTCGCCATATTAAAAATAAATCCGAACGCACCCCCTCTGGGAGGCCATGTTTGATCCAATTTTATGGTGGAATTAGTAATTTATATAGCAATAATCTTAAAGGTTATCGTGTTTTTGTATTTAACCTTATAAAACATAAAATTAAGTACTAAATAATGTTTGTATCAAAAGGTCACCAGGCTGTATCTCTGGAACGGTGATAGCTAGAGAGATGAAAATTTCACAGTTTATGTATATCAGTTGATGATATAACAACGAATACTCATCATCATCGTCTCCTACCCTGATCCCATTGTTCGGGGTCCTTTTATTTAGTGTTATTCAGAGTCGGTATGACGAAATTGAAAATGACCGTTAGCTGTCTCTTACAGGACCCTGAGTGTGGAAATGGGGTATTGACACCTATATTCTTAAGTCACATAGAACAAATCGTAGTGATTCTTAATTAAAAATAAGTTCATATACGTATACATATATATATTTTATTGGTGTAATGTTCTTATAAACTCACTTGGCGTGACCAAGTGAACGCTACCCGCTTCCGAGCGTGACGAGAGAGGGGTCATTATCTGAGAGCATTAATACAACAGGACTTGTCATATTAGACCACTGAAAAAGATAAGGAAGTCATGCTCAACAATAAAAACCGGTTATGTACGAGTTGGACTTGCACACGAAGGAGTCAGTACCGTTATTATGATAATATCGTTATTATCCAAAATAAGGGGATAATGACAGAACAATGATGTTGTATTTGTTGTTATATCATCAACTGATATACATAAACCGTGAAATTTTTATTTCTCTATCTATCACTGTTCCAGAGATACAGCCTGGTGATAGACAAAGTACGGACAGCGAAGTCTCAGTAATAGGGTCCCGTTTTACCATTTGTTACAAAACTCTAAAAATATGTATGTATTTATGTGCATGAAAACCTTGTACCTACACATTCCACTGTAATCATTCAAACACACAACACAAACAAGACATAACTATGAGTATTGTCCTCGTACCTATTACCCACTCCTGAGAGCGTAATGCTCTATGGTAATACGTGATAATAACTATATGTATGAAAAAGACAGGTATATAGCGTCCTTTAAGAAAAGCAGTAGGTGTAAAAGAGATAGTATTGCATAGCATGCATTTGATTTATGCACATTTGAAAACGAATAGAAGGGGAATTATTACATGAAATTGTAAGTAAAGAAATTACGTTAGACTAGCTACTGACCGCTACTTCGTACACGTGAGATTTTGGAATTCTTGTATAGCCTTTTTCGAGTTAAATGTCCTTTCTCAGACTTCAGACTATCTATACATCAAAATTCATTCAAATCTGTCCAGTATATCATTACACGAGCTGTTGTTCGCGACTTCGCACAAACGCAACGGAAGCTCTCAAACATAGATCATTTTCTCCGTTGTTTCAACATTTTTCACTGATGCTTCGCTCCTATTGGTCGCGTCGTGATGTTATATAGTCTAAAGCTAAAGCCGATGATTAATGGACTAAAAAAATAAAAAACTTTTCAATACGAACTGAGGTTAGCGCATTCATACAAACAAACGCTTTAACTTTATGTTATTAGTATGGAAGTATAGATAAGCCTGAAAAATAATCAAACAGTTAATAAGTATCATAGAAAATAGATTAGGCTGAACGCCATATTGTCATTGTCTTACATAGCTATGAAAAAAAAACAAACAATCGTTCGATCATCGATCAAGTTTAGCAATTCTATTTACAAATATAATCAACTGTCTATCCAAATTGTTATTTGTTATTATTTTTTTAATTTAACTATTTTGATAATTAGTTTATAAAACATCTATAAAATAATTTTAATTTGCAGATTTCACGGAGCTTTCTATTTTGCACTGTTTGCATATTTCAAATGTTTTTTGTAAAATCGCAATAAAAAATATAAACCTCGTTTTCCAAATTATGGCATAAAAATCTTGTCTGTGCCGCCTATTGACTCCATTCGCCACGACTAACAATGAAAAAAAAATACTCAATTAAATTTAACGCGTTTAGAACAGATACCGATAATTTTGTAAGTAATAAAATCTTGGCCGCATCGTACCGTGCCTAAGCGTTGATTGAATTTAAAAGAAAATGTGGTCATTGCACGGAGTAGTCACGGATAATGAAAAAAAAAAAAGTTATCTGTAAGTTCTATGACCTAACTGTGTTTCATAGTACTCTGTTCCGAATTTAAAAAAAAGTTTTGAATTTCGAACCTTTTCATAATTTTAAACAATTTTTTGATAAACACACAGACGCAGTACCAACATTTGTATCTCTAATCCGTCACCACACGGAGAGAAAGAAGAGATCCCGTAACATACCACTAGCCCACGAGGCTCGGCAGTATTGACAAACAAAATACAAAACATTAATTCTATTAGTATATCTAGTTCAGTTATGACGTCAAACGCTAAGATTAGGCATGGGATTGCACCAGGAAGACTTGCAGTGACGTCAAATGTGACATTTTGTTTAATAGCTTACTGTTTGTTAGTCTGTGTGGTGACGGATTAAGAATACAAGTCTTTTTTTGTTTTTTTTTTTTATCTAACTAAGAATACAAGTGTCACCATTCCTTTTCCTTCTAGTAAAAGCCAGCTAAGGAATATTGTACATAGATAAAGGTGAGAGGCGGTAACGATAATAAACCCTGTACCAACACGCCTGGTCAGTGCGGCATAGTAGAACATGATCCCTCCCAAAGTGAAGGGATTTTCTAATGAAAAAGTTATGTTAACATTGCTGAATTGTGTTATTAACACTATACATTTTCATTATTTAGTTAAGTTTAGTAAGTCGTGCATATAGAATCGGTACCGTTGTTTTATGACTAGGAAATGTATAAAAAATAGTTTAAAATGTTATACAATAGTTGAATTTAATAGTGCGTGACACCCCTAGGTTACTAACAAGTGTACCGAGACAGCCCTTAGTAGGAGATGCGGCAACTGGGCATCCGGTAATGTTCACAGTATTTACTATGTATGTACATAAGGCGTATTTACTCTAGGGCCATAGGGGCCATGTCCCGAGGCGGCCAGTCTGGGAAGGGTGCTGAAAGCCTTCAGGTTTACAATTTAGCTCTATCTCTATTAATTTATAGGGCGGCTAAGTAAATTGGCCCGGGGTATCAAATCAAATGGCCCTGGGCGCTAATTTTTAAAATACGGATATGTATGTACTCAACTGTTACCCGCGACTTCGTACACGTAGATATTAGAATCACTACGTTATCAAAACCTTAACTAATTCTAAATATAATAAATTAAATGATGGTGGAATAAGTGATTGCCGCAAGCGGGACCGCTTGTGACAATCACTTTTTCCACCATAATTTAATTTATTAAGTAAAAGCATGTCAATTGCAAAATCAATAAAAATTACTTTAATACTAAATATATTAAAAAAAAAACCGCATCAAAATCGGTTACGTAGTTCTAAAGATATAAGCTCATATAGAGACATACATACAAAAATAACGACATAGGTGCCAACTTTACGTGCAAAACTAAACTAAACCTAACTCAAAATGAAAACAACCATTTCTGTATTTCATTAATTTTGCTATTTTATTGTGCACATTTTTATTAATTAAAGTCTATATTATACAGATTTTATAATAAAAAAGTTCAGTTAACATAGATTGTGTCGATACACTATCAAAATTAATTTTTAGCTAAGTTTAGTTTAGTTATGCGCATAGAATTGGTACCATTAGCTAACATACGGACATACATACAAAAATAACGACTTAGTTTTATAATAACTGTAGACAAAGATACGTACGAAGCTTAAAATCGTGTCAACTCTGCTCTGCATCAACTCTTCTAATTCTGCTATTATAATCATATTACAATGTTATAATGGTCAGTCACTGACGCCATTAAGGCTTCATAATTTCGACGAGCCTCGTGGTCGAGTGGTTCATGTAACGGACTGCCGATCAAGAGGTCGCGGGTTCGATTCCCGCTCGGGACAACCATTTGTGTGATTTTTCTAATAGTCATACAATTGTTTGTACTACGTCTGTGTGTTTACTATGTATTATAAGTATGTATTTACAAAAGAAAAGTAGTATATGTAGTCTATCCGTATTCTGGTACCCATAACACAAGCATATAAGCTTAGCTTGGGACCAGAGGACGTTGTGTGAAATGTCCATGAATATTTATTTATTTATAACATGACATAATAAATAATGACAAGAAAGTAATAGTAGACTACCAAATTTGATAAAATTCCACCATTATGGCACCACTATGGTGTCATCATGACAACAAACTTGATATTTTGTCACAAATGATGCCACTATGGCGCCATAATGGTGCCATTGAGCTGTCATTGTAACATTATGTATTAGCAGACTTGGGCCCCTGTTAAGATAGATACATTTATGTTTAACTTAAAATATTGTAAATACATACTTCAATTTCTCGAAAAATAAAAAAAAATCTATATATTTTGTCTATATGTCTCAGATTACACCCAAAACTATTGTACTAAGATAAAATCGGATATCTTCCGGCGGAAGTGAGGCCCCCCAACTATCAAAATCCACCCACCCCTTATAGTATATTTTTTCTACCACTTCCGATTTTAAAAACCACCTGGTTGGCTGTGCAGTGCTGTTGAGATATTTAAATTATAAACATCTGTTTTAGGGTCCCGTACCACGTAACGATTGCGATGAAACTAAGTAATACCTTGAGTTATGAATAATTTTTACGTATAACATTTATATTTATACTAGCTGTTGCCCGCGACTCCGTCCGCGTGGAATTTAGAAAATTTCCCTGTTTTTGCAACATTTTTCACTACTGCTTAGCTTCTACTGGTCGTAGCGTGATGTTATATAGATCAAACAAATAAACAAACAAATTCTTCCGCTTTATAATATTATTTTATAAGTGTTGTACATTTTACGTGATGCGTGCACAGACAAACATCTAAACAGACAAAAATTTTCAAAAATGCTGGAAATGTGTTCTGTTGATTATCATTGTACAAAATTTTTTTTACACTTTTATTATATATGTCTAGATATTTTACAGATTTTATTTATTTATTATAATTATTTATTTCTAATACATAGAGTAGTTCAAGAGGATGGTATTTTTGTATAATTTGTTAAGGTTTTGTTTCTAAATTCTACTCGTTACCCCAATTTGTGGGTAACATCTAGCTCAGCGTATAGCGTGAAGCTATTTCATCCCTCAGTTTCACCATCCAAATATATCAATGGTCTTAGTTATTATTATACTCCCTTTGAGAATTCTTATAATGAACACAGATGTGCTAAGCAGGGTGAAATTGTGTTCGAGAAAGCACTTCTATCACGACACGCACGACACGGGCCTTCTCCACTTTGGGAGGGATTATTGTCTATTATACCGCGCTGATCAGACGTGTTGGCACAAAGTTTTTTGTCGAGTTTTCCGTTATCTGTGTCTTTTAGCTGGCTTTCACAGCAACCTTAAAAGGAAAATAGGTGGTGAAAATTCGTAATCTATGACCACACGGACGAAGTTAAACACTACTACATAACTAAAATGAAAACAACCATGTTGTATTCTTATTAATTGCATAATTCGCTAGTCTACACAGATTTTATAAGAAGAAATACTTGCAATAATAATGTTTCATATGACGTATAGCCTGTATCAGAGACACACATAGATATTTATGCAGCTTCAAGCCGGCTGAGTGATGTAGCTATAGACAAACTATCTGGTAATTCCGTGGTTATAACATACTTCTTTCAGTGTTCAGCTCTCAAAAACTATTTAATATCTAAAACTGTAGTATACCGTGTTAAGATGGCTCCTAACAAATTATAGAGGGTTGTTTTAGCAAGGGTGACATACCCTCTTTACAAAATAAACTTAGGGGGGCCACATAGCTAAGCACGTGTCGCCACATACGAAGGAAATGACGTAATTCTAGTCAATTCAGTGTCTAATTATAATGGCTACGCTCACTTCCTGCTTCCTTTACGGTTATTTGGCAAAATTTATTATGGTCAATTAGTTTGACGGATTCTGTTATGCAACATATTGTCTTTGATGTAATATAAATTATAATATATTAAATATAATATAATAAATATAATATAATATGCTTAGAATTAAAATTTAAAAAAACTAACCGGTCAATACCATATTCAAATGTTTATACTGCGTCTGTGTGTTTACTATGTATTATATGTATTATTTACAAAAGTAAAGTAGTATATGTAGTATATCCGTATTCTGGTACCTATAACACAAGCATTATAACCTTAACTTGGGCCTAGAGGACGTTGCCGTTGTACGAAATGTCCTTGAATATTTATATACATATAATATTACGAGATAGACTTGCTCGCAAAAGGGCTCCATACTGTTATTATCATATGAATTATGTTAAGGGCCTACATCAATATTATCGTATATCATCGCCGACGCGTACATATTAAGACAGCCAGTAGGCACAGAAAATGAAGAATTAGGGATACTTTTCCTATTTACTCAAAATCTACTAAATATATTTTAATTCTGATTTACGTGTTTCTATACATAATAGTTACCTATGTTTTTAAAGTTATTTCATTAGTTAATACGCGATAATGGACCGACAAATGAAAATAATAAAAAATTTGAGAGGTTATTTCGCCAAGATTTTCTATCGAGAAAACTTTTTTCAATCGCGTTTCTGAGTTTATGCGATCCTAGATAATATATTGAAAAAACATATACTTAAAAATTAGAGCTCTAGCCATTCAATCTAAAGAAACAATGAAAACTTCGTACATAGAAAAATGCTCGAAGCTATTTTGGTATCCTCTTAAACACAAATTCTTTAACGCTACGTTATTTATTTCATTACAGAGTTTTGTGTTTTTCAAATAACTATTTCATCTTTCTAGAAAGCAGTTGTTCATTATTAAAACTAAGATAATATTTAATAAATAACATGAATATATCCACTAAATTATAATTACTGTGGTTTTAAAGAAACTAGCCCCTATTTGCGTGCGCGCAAGCTGCTTGCGCATCTGTCTCGCAGGTGGGTCCGCCATTTTGATAAAATGGCCGAAAGGGCGGGCGTTTCAACTTTAGAGCTTTTGAGAATATATTCTTTAATAATCTGCAGCGTTTAACTTTTGGATATAAAAGTAATGTTATTTATTAATATGTTTTTATTGTATTTTTGAAATCTACTAATATTTAAGCGTATCTTTTTAGTTTTTATGTACCTAGGTACGTATTCTAGTAGTTTTTAGGGTTTTGCATGATATGTGTGTATAAAAATTAAAAGATTCAAGAAAAACCTACCTATTCACAATACTTATTTAATTAAAAATTATGCCAAATGCGTGTGTATGCTTGTTGCGGATTAAAATATTTTGAACTGGGCTAAAAAAGGACTATTAATTTACGTATTTTATTAAACTAATTTTTTAAGGTAATGAAACCTTGAAATTAAAAGTATATTTTTGACTAAATTTAAATTTTCTCATTGTTTCAGCTCCAAGGACTTCTTGTACGGGTGGCACTCCTAACAATCTTCCACCATTAGGCTTTCACTCCGTGCATGGCGAGAATGTGCGGATCTCCAGAGATGGTTCTGTGGCTAGAAGAGTAGAATCATTCTGTAAAGGAGTGGCATTCAGTGCCAGACCTGTTAGGGTTAATGAAAAGGTAAATTAATAATGTTTGTTACTTGTTTGTCTATGTGTAATGCAATAAGAGCCAGCTAATATAAGCAGATAAAATCTTATGTAAGAAACGGAAAACTGAAACTAAACCTTAAGCTAACACGCGTGAACAGCGTGGCGCAGTAGACCGTAATCCCTCTCAAAGTGTAGAAGGCCCCTACCCAACAGTGGTATGTTAATGGCCGATATATTAAAAAAAAATCCTTATCGGTAGTATATATCAATGATTTTGGCCCACAGTGTCTTTGTAATCTATTTCTATTTATGTAATTATGCCCTTATTATTGCGGATTATTCTAAATTTTCATTTATATTCTTTACAGGTCTGTATTCGTTTCGTCGAGATATCAAACAGCTGGAGTGGAGTCATTAGATTCGGTTTCACTAATCACGATCCAGCCAGTTTAGCCCACGCACTACCCAAATACGCATGCCCAGATCTAACCAACAAACCAGGAAATTGGGCAAAAGCTTTAGGAGAAAGATTCTGTGAGAAAGACAACATATTATACTATTACGTAAATTCCTCTGGAGACGTCCATTTTGGAGTAAATGGAGAAGATAAGGGGCTGTTCTTTTCTGGAGTAGATATAAGGAGTCCTTTATGGGCGTTAGTTGATGTTTATGGCAATTGTACTGCTGTCCAATTCGCTGACCCTAGAGTACCAAATCAGATAAGAAGACACAGTTCCGTAGAGGAAGAAAGGATAATCAGTGGTATGAGATCTTTGTCTGTAGAGGAGTCTTTACCGCCTCCAAGATACCAGAATCCTTTAGTTCCTCTAAGTCTTCATAGGACTAAAGGAAGAAATGTTCAGTTTGTGAACGATAGAGGTGTCGCGGCTAGAGCTGATGCAGAATTCTGCCAAGGGTACGTGTTCACAGCAAGACCTATGCGTCCAGGGCAAACCATTGTTGTCCAAATTTTGGCTACAGAAACAGCGTATGCTGGAAGTTTGGCTATTGGTCTAACTTCATGTGATCCTTCGACTTTAAGACCTTGCGATTTACCTGATGATGCGGAATTGTTGTTGGATCGTCCGGAATATTGGGTTGTAAGGAGAGACGCTGCAAATGGTCTTCGTAGAGGAGATGAATTGGCTGTTACATTGACTTTAGATGGTGAAGTTCGTGTTAGCAGAAACGGGTCCACTCCAGTGACTGTCATGCATGTGGATCACACCTTGAAATTATGGGCCTTTGTGGATATTTATGGAGCTACACAGAAAGTAAGGATGCTAAGTACCCAAGTGGCGCAGCCAACTCAAACTCCTCCTCAGCAGTTGAGGGTTTTGACAGGATCTGCAGCGCCTATCAATGCCGGTGCTGGTGGGACTGTTCTGGTGGTCAGTCTACCTCCACAGAATGGTGGACAGAATCCTGTTAATCAACAGGGCTTGACCTTGGCCAGCGCTCATTATATTGAGGTGAGTTGATTTACTTATTCAATTAAGACGAGAGAAAATCCAAAATTAAATTTCAGTTTCTTTGCTTTTTCCTTTTAAATTTCACAATATATATTTTTATTTCAGTGGATGCTATGACAACAAATACTCAACATTATTATTATCTTGACCTTATCCTATTATTTGGGGTCTCGTCATTTGGTGGTATTTTGGGTCGATATGACGAATATGATAGTATTCATATTTTGACGGGCCTCGTGGTCTAGTGGTTCATATAACGGACTGCAGTTCACGAGGTCTCGGGTTCGATTCCCAGTCAGGACAAATATTTGTGTGATGTTTTTAATTGTCATACAAATGTTTGTACTGCGTCTGGGTGTTTACTATGTATTATAAGTATGTATTTACAAAAGAAAAGTAGTATATGTATTATATCCGTATTCTGGTACCCATAACACAAGCATATAAAGCTTAGCTTGGGACCAGAGGACGTTGTGTGAAATGTCCATGAATATTTATTTATTTTATTTAATATGATAATAACTGTACGGAACCCTTTACTTATGAGTCTCAACTCATACTTGGCCGGTTTTTTTTTCTAACACCTTCAAAACAAAAAAATATTTATATAAAACTTATTTATTTATTTCTTTCTTTCCAGCCTATTCAAACGACATCACAGCTTTGCCTAACCAGTCTACAGAATATACCTCTAAACCAAGCATCATGCAATTTTCAACAAGCGCGACCAAGAAATGACAACCAATGCTCATCTAGCAATCAAAATAGCCAAAATGAACAAGTTCAAATACCAAATGGGCATACGGAACCTTTGAGAATTGCTGAAAGAATCTCTAATATCCCTTCCACTAGCAGACAGCCTATTTATTCGGTGATAGGCGAAGGCAATCTGACAGGGACAGAATGCACTATATGTTATGAAAATCCAATTGATAGCGTTCTTTATATGTGTGGGCATATGTGCATGTGTTATAGATGCGCTGTGCAGCAATGGAGGGGAAAAGGCGGTGGGCAGTGTCCATTATGTAGAGCGCCTATTAAAGATGTAATACGTACATATAAATCTTGATTTTAATACCAAACTCTTTGTTTTTAATCCAAAAATAATAATCTGTATATATAGTATAGTATGTGACACGCTGAAGATTAAAAATTGTGACTTTTAAAAAAGAACAAATTTGACATTAATGTTTTCTTATGTATAATTATATTTTCATCCTATTTTTATTTAATAATTTACTTACATAATAATATATTAATGGTTAGTAATATATAAAAAAGACGTGCTTGAATTTTTATTCCGGTTTTTATCTTGACGTAAAAAATGGCGGGAGTGGCTATGATTTGTACAGAGTAATATTTGTTTAAAGAAATGTTTTTTTATTTGTACAAATATTACCATAGAAAGTGAGGAATAATAAGGTACCATAGAGTAAAAATAAGGCATTAAGTATTTCATTTTAAATAACACAACTTTTTTTATTTAATTATGTACAAAGATATGTTGAAATTATTTACTGCCGGACTTGAAATATATTTTAACATGGCAACTAATTTTTTATTTAATATTTTGTTTTTAAGTTTTGAATTTTATAGTTTTCATTATTTGCCTAGATTTTAGGCATTAGCGTTTGCACAATCGTACGCATTGATTTAATTTCAAAAGCAAATTGCAAAAGATAATGCCGTTAAACAAGTACCTAATGATTATTTCTCAATCAACCCATGATATGTCTATTTAAAACAAAAAGTTGTCATTTTTAATATTTGAATATACTCACACTTGAAAGTTGCCAACTGTAATATTACTAGAGAAATAAATTTGCCCAAAATTAAGGTAATTTTTATTAGAGAAGAATTACCAGAATGTAAAAGATAAGAATAATGTACGTTTAAGTTGTAACCCAGTTAAAATATAGATATTTCGAAATTCAAAAATGAAACTATTCTTTTGTATTTTTGTTTTAATATTTAGTTTTAATTCGTCATATCTGAGGCTAAAATTATGTATATAGAGATAGTATGCTAGACATATAAGCTATAGGTTCCTAGATTGTAAAACAATTAAAATTATTGTAGCGTTTCTCTCGAGTATAACGTCCATAACATTTCATGGAAAACTTTGACAATAACGCCATCTATGTTTTGGAACTGGAATCTCACTATTGATTAGTATTTCCACACAAACAACATTAAAACGTCCATGACACTAATAAATAAATAAATAATAAATATATATATTCACGGACCTTTTACGCAACGTCCTCTGGTCCCAAGCTAAGCTTATATGCTTGTGTTATGGGTACCAGAATACGGATATAATACATATACTACTTTTCTTTTGTAAATACATACTTATAATACATAGTAAACACCCTAATAAGCATTTAATAAATCATTAATAATCATATATTCTTACAGATCAACCTCAATAGATATTACTTAATTATGTTAACAACTAAACGCACCAACTTTGTATGAAGGCGCGTGTTGTGTGTTAGCGAATAAATAAAATAATACATTTTCATTGGTCGTAGCAAAATCACACACTCAGGTGCTCAAGTCCACTATTTTGGAACAATTGTCATACCGGCACAATACCGGCACGATACCGTTGCAATTGAAGTCAAATATCCGTAGTCTGCTATATGCCGTCATAACGGTCTTTCAATGGTAATAGAATTGTCGATCTCTTTTATCTATGCATTGAATTTTCGGTCTCTTTTATCTATGGATTGTGTTAGAATGGTATGTATGTGTTGCCGTTTTTAAAAAATGCGTTAGTTGAAGTGATTTTCGAAAAACTACTAATAAATTTAAACATTTAATCATGCTAGACTTCGTTTAAATATATTTGTACATACTATTTATTAGTATAAAAAGCAATGTGAATTTTAGGAGATTAGTAAATTGCAATAAATTACAAAGAACAATTTCTAATATTTCTATCTATCTATTTTTTATTTATGGCAATCTGTCGACACAGGACAATTTAAAAATATTACTGTCAAATTCAAAATAGCAGACTACCGAAACATTTCAGTCATTGAATTGCAATTGTGAAGCAGTTGTGTACGAGACTAGCAATTTATGTCACTTTGACAATTGTAAGACAATGATGAAGTCGTTATGACGACACATTAATAGTAGACTACCAAAAACTTTACTATTGCACCATAATGGTACAATAATGGTACAGTTGTGACACCGTTGAAATACCCGACTCAGGGCCCAGTTCTCATACATTACCTATGGGAGAAGGGAGCATATGTTCGGTGTGCGTTGAACGCCTTGCATGAGGAATTTATTGGGGGTGATCTGAGTATATTCACGATATAGGATTTTGTAAGAAAAAAAAACCTAAATAGTTTTCTTTTTAACCGATCAAATTTTGACTCACTTAGTCACCACCAAGATTAAGGTTTTCAAAATGATTTCCATTTCTTTAAAAAAGTATCTCTAATATTCTAATTCCGAAATAGTAATGAAAAAGTTAATAGTTTTCATTAATAAGTACTTTGTGACATAAAAAAATAATATAAATAATAAGCCTGCCTTAAAATGATTCCTATAGTTGAAGAAATAGTAAAATAAACTTTAATAAGTAGATCACGAATATTCGCCATTTATTCTATTTTGATCCATGCTTGTCACTTTGACGTTGGTAGCTGTGTTGCCAGTATAGAATATTTTGAATCATTTAGACGAAAATCGTTAAAACGCATTTTAAGTTGTGACAATAAACATTGCAAAGCTATTATAAGTCATAATTATACCTATTATTTCTCATACAAATTTCTAGAGACAATATTGGAAATTTAAACATATCATTTTTAAACGAAACGTTTTTAATGCTGTCAATTCGATTTTAATGATACAATACTTGAAGCCTTGACGCTAAGTACTTGAAGATTTTTTTTTACTTCATGGGCTTGGAATTAACTATAGATAGATCTAGACTCTAGAAGAAGAAACTGACAATTTAAAAATATGGCAATAAGTTTTGAACTGGTTTTCAAATATTGCCAGAATAGGATTTATAGTTTTAGGTACAGTTTTGCCGTCATTTTAATTATTAAACACTAGATCCCTGTTAACCCGACAAGCTATCACACGGTTAGAATTTGTGCGGCGGTTGTCGGCCTAACGCGGGTCTACTGTATAATTTTTTATAATTATCTATAACAGTCCCTGACGTAAACTTTTAATGTAATATACAGTGATGTTACAAAACACAGACATTACAATGAAAATTGTAAATAAACCTAGTACCACAATGTAGACCAAACTTAAAGAAGCCAGTTTATTTTTAGTTTAACATAAGATTTTTTAACTATAATTCCAATATTTTTCATAAGATAACATTATGCGGTTGTTGTGATGACATTAGTTAAAACTTTTGGCTGTATGTGATGCTCTCTTTGCATATCCTGTGAAAAAAAGTTCACAATTCAAAAGTTTTACGAAAATGCGCGCCAATAATAATTGACTTTTAGTGCGCAAAGGTCTTTGATAGTGTTGCCACAATACGCTCATTTTATTTTAGACTTATATTTAATAATTTATTTATTTATAAGTTTTTCATAATAATCTTATACCAAAAGATGGTGACCAGTTGAACATTTTGTAGTGTTAAAATCAGCTATTGAAGCCAAATTTTGTAGTGTTTAGTGGAATGTATATAAAGAGCGAATGAAGTTTATTTGTACGATTAATAAAAAAAACTGTTGTGTATAAGTAACCATTCACTGATCTGCCTGTCTATAGAAAGTAAGATTTAAGTCGAGCGTTTAGTGAATGGTTAGAATTATCACACAGCAATAATATCATGCAGTGGAATTAATGTTTTATATCACTTTAAATTACTAAAAAAGAACTAGAAAATAAAAAGAATGATCTTTTACATACTTATCTAACAGGATAAATATGAACAAAAGAAATGCATTAAATATGCGAATTTGTTTTTGTATTTTTAGACGAGTATTTTAAACCATAATTTTTAACATCTTGGCCACGAAAAAGAAAAAAGAGAAACATCGGAATAATTTTTTGAAATCGTACATATAAGACCAAGGAGAATGTGATATCGTAATTCTTTTTTTTTCCAATCTTGGTCAGTGTACAGCGTTATCATCTAGTCTTTAGTAATTTATTTCTTTTTTTTTATGAAAAATCGCACTCTTTGTAACGATGTTGGAGTTTAGTTTAAGTTTTGAAATAAAAATGGTTATCAATCAATTTTTGTTTTTTATTTTTTTAACAATATGGTAAATATTGTATTTTTACTCTTATTAAAAGTCCTCGAAAGACGTATATTCAGACTTTCTTTTAGGGTACCGTATCAAATGGCAAAACTAGACCCTATTACTGACTGCTATTTGTCTGTCACCAGGCTGTACCTCTGGAAGGCTCCTCTCTAAAATTAAAAACAAAAGGGCGTCACAAACTGCATATTAATATAGCGAGAAAGAGACGAGATGTATATAGAAATAAGGCAAGACGCGAATGAGACAGATATATCTGTCGATGACGTCATAAGTCATCTTGGTACCTATATTAATCAGTCTCTTTTCGCCTCGTCTTTTTAGGGTTCCGTACCCAAAGAATAAAAACGGGACCCTATTACTGAGACTTCGCTGTCCATCCGTCCGTCTGTCACCAGGCTGTATCTCAAGAACGGTGATAGCTAGAAAGTTGAAATTTTCACAGATGATGTATTTCTATTGCCGCTATAACAACAAATACCAAAAATAAAATAAAATAAATATTTAAGGGGGGCTCCCATACAACAAACATGATTTTTTTACAGTTTCTTGCTCTCATACAACAAACGTGATTTATGTTGCATAGATAATACGGAACCCTTCGTGCGCGAGTCCGACTCGCACTTGACCAATTTTTTTTGTAGGTATATATTCTAATCTGTCTGTTTCTCGCTTGGTGTCCTATATTCTTCCTTGACATTCGAGCGAAGAGAAATAAAACAATAAATCATAAAAAATGCATTTATTTACAAAAAAAAATCACATGTAAAAAAATTCATTAAAATTATATTTTAATACAAATAAGTCTTACAATAATCGGAGTATTTTTACACCCGTAATATGATTTATAAGAATTAATTTTAATACGTGTGCAGGTACCCACAGCCAGTATCCATACAACAAGCAATACGCTTAGCTGTGGACCAGAAGACGTTGTGTGAAATGTTTAATAATAACGACGGGCTTCGTGGTTCATGTAACGACTACCGTTCACGAGGTCGCGGGTTCGTTCGGATAATTATTTGTATGGTATTTATACAAATGTTTGTACTGCGTCTGGGTGTTTCTATGTATTTTAAGTATGTATTTACAAAAGAAAAGTAGTTTATGTATTATATCCGTATCTGGTACACATAACATAAGCATAGAAACACCGCTTATTTTAGGACCAGAGAACGTTATATGCAATGTTCATAAATATTTAAAAAAATATATATCATTTTCAACTATAATTATTGATGTAATTTTATTTTTAAATCGATCCAGTTTTTACTTAAAAACCGCGGAGTACCTACGAAATAATCACTTTTCGTTATTTTTGTTGATAATATTTGGTTGGTACTTGACATAATATCTGCCCTCTTAATTCTTATTATTTACTGACCCCTAAAAATGGGGTCAATTAAACCCGTGTTTTTCTTTGAATAGTAGTAAAAATTCCACACAATATTAAACCTTACCTTATATTTTAAATTTAATTTTAAAGGCGAGGCAGTCTCAAGAATAGCTGTTATAGGCACTACATATACGCTACATTATTATAATATTTAGTACGATATGTGTAAAATGTAAACAAATTTCTCAGGTGTTTAAAATGTTACATTTTTCTCAGTGTTTGTAATAAAAAATTCTCAGAAAATCCTAATAAATTTCTTAGTAAGTAAAATGTACCACAACAAAAATCCTCAAAATTCATATGGTCTTATTTTTAATGACTTATCGGAGGTTTAAACAATAAAATAATCTGAGACATAATAAACATTTTATCTTAAAAAGACTATTATGAATAACAATTTTTGACAATTTTAGCGAACTTTTAAACCTCCAATAAGTCATTATGAATAAGACCAATAGTCTATAAAATATTGTAAATATATTGTAAATATTTATTACACAATTCATGCAATATTTTTAGATTAGGTCAGGTTCTAAGCCTAACAGAATTGGTGTCTAAATGTTACAAATTCGTTGGTCTTTAAAAAAATACAAAAATGAGAGTTATCTAGGAACAAACTAATCAAAAAAATACAATTAAAATTTTACACGAACTAATTGTAAATTATATTTATACTTGTATAAAACTGTAAAAAAATTTCAATAACATTCTAAATTAAAATTTAATATAGTACGGGATCCCTAGTACATTTTTTTCACTTGATTACTATCAAGCTGATTTTCCGTGAGTAGCTTTATTATGACGAGACGCCCAATAATTTTCTATTCCAAAATCTCGATTGTGGTAGCTAACAGAGATAGCAAGGATAAAATATCGTACTATTACTGGAAGAAAGCAGCAAGTGATTTTTTTGAAATTTTTGACGCAAGTTCACTTACGTCTTTTTTTTACGGGTAGTACGATATTTTATCCTTGCTATCTCTGTTAGCTACCACAATCGAGATATTGGAATTTGGAATAGAAAATTATTGGGCGTCTCGTCACAATAAAGCTACTCACGGAAAATCAGCTTGATAGTAATCAAGTGAAAAAAATGTACTATGGATCCCGTACTAATACAGATTAGGCCGTCAATTACAATCCAAATCACAGATTTAACATACATACATAATGTAACAAAGACGCTCATTTAAGGACAACAGGAGTCATTAAGATAAAGAAATGGAAACAGTCAGTTTTAATTCTGATTATTAAATATATACCTCTTGTGATGTTTATTTTATAAATATGACACCTAATTGTTTGTCCTGCGTCTGAGTGTTTCTATGTATTATAAGTATGTATTTACAAAAGAAAAGTAGTATTATATTCGTATTCTGGTACACATAACACAAGCATTATACGCTTAGCTTAGGGCCAGAGGACGTTGTGTGAAATTTCCATAAATGTTTATTTATTTAATGGAAAAATCAAGCCTTTATTTGTATTAAAATAGATTTTTTTATAATTAATTGTCATTATTGATTAGTTTAATTAAAACAATTTACATCTTATAATTGTAACTTATATTTATACATAATACTGTTATATTTTGGTCTGTCTGTACCAAGTAAAGTCGGGGTATATTTAGTCAAAAATTACTGAAGACAGGAACATAAGATTTCACATGCTAATTTCTGCCGCAATTTAAATGAATACGTATGATATTTTCAATGAACCAATTTATCTATTAAAAAACGCATTAAAATCTGTTGCGTAGTTTTGAAGATATAAGCTCACAACACAGAGAAACAGAAATAACGATTTTGTTTTAAAAAAGTCACCCATCCATAATGGAACCTACAAAAAAAAACACTTAACCCCCGACTTATAATTGAAACTTATTAAAATTAGATATTATGATAAATTACAATTATTATATCTAATATAGTAATGCGTATACGTGTTTCAGAAAGGTGTAGTCTTTTTTTTTTTTTGAGTTGTGGCTAATCAAGCTCCATCCGCCTAGTATCACTGCGACCAGATTGATATATTGTGATCGCCACTTTCTATAGTTCTTGGTCCAAGCCCGTTGCCATGAAGAACTCCAGGATTGTTTTGGCTCCAAGAAGTTTGATCTCTTCCGGGTGCATGACATGCTTTCCCAGAAGGGAGCAGCGTGTGCGCGGCAGTCAGTGAGAATATGAATAGGTGTTTCCTCCTCCGTTTGGCACAGTCTGCACATCCCATTGTCACCCAGCCCCACTGGCCGCGCATGCTTGTTTAAACAACAGTGTCCAGTAAGTATTCTAAGGTGTAGTCATATTTGAGCATCGTTACACATGGCCGGTGACTAGGCACTAGGCATGGATGAAATTACAAATACTAGTTATATTATGACTTTTATGTGTTTATAAAAGTATAATTAATTTATTAAATTGATCGATCTTGTTTAAATACAACACTACTATGAGGTCATCTTTTATCGTAAGGTTCAATCGCATTCAATAAACCGTAAACATCTCGTAATTGATGCGTTTCTGGTAGTTATTTATTAGTAGGCAATAAACAAAAAAAACCTACCAACTGTATTTTTCTATGTGTGACTGTAATATTTATAATATTTAAGGCCTATCTAATGCCACATTAAAATATGACTACACCTTTCTGCAACACGTTATACAATAATAGTAAAAAAATAATTATTATTTGTACATGATTATTATAAAAATACTATTAGGTATGGTTTATCTTAATATTTTTAAAAATATGGCGCTAGTTTTAAAAAAAAGCTTAACCTAAATTGATAAAATACTGTTTAGAAATATAGATGATTTTAATATTGTCACCACAGATATAACAAATAGCGTGTCTATGGCTACATTACTCGGCTAGAAGTCACATAAATATCTATGTGTGCGTGAAATATGTACCTGTCTGTCTATGATACAGGCTATACGTCATATGAAACATTATTAGTCTATAAAGTATGATTTAGCCAGGCTAAAGTTAAATGTCTTCAAGATTGAACGCATACACGCTATCTGGTGGGCAAGTCCCTTATTTCAATGGTGTCACAATGACACATTATAACCACAAAAAATTAACATTACACTACCAAACTTGCTAAAATTCGCCACTAAGCAATCAGTTATTGCATTTGTTTGCAATAACACTAAATAACTAATTGTTTAGTGGCGAATTTTATCAAATTTGGTAGTCTATTGTTAATTTTTTGAGGTTATAATGTGCCATTGTGACACCATTGAAATACGGGACTTGCCCACCAGGTATATCTGTGACTATTACTATCTTTCCCATGGAGGGCAGGCAGAGAAATTTACAGGAACAATATTTTTTGCTCGACTAAAAATGATGAAATCGTGTTTTTTAAAACTATATATGAGAACTAAACGTTGGGAATAGAATCCCAGCGGTGGGATAGCACTATTCTAAGGTTTTATAATCATTATTATAAGCCATTCATAGAAGGCACAATATTATTAAGGTATAAACACCATTTATAGTCTCATTACTTTTTTTAGAGTACCTTAATTTAATAAAACACATCAAAACAAAATACGGGATCAGTGTTTTAGATACTGCAATTAAGGCAATTTTTAAGAGTTTTATTTACTTAGTTCATGTCTATATATTATTGTACGTAATGCAAATTTTGTTATTGATTGTTCACTTACAATAGTGGTAATGATCTGAAATATTACGCGCATATAAATTGCTAATATCAAAAAACACCCTTGAATATACAGAATATTATTTTACATTATTACATTATCATCGGCCCTTGATATATATGTAACATTTAAGATAATCTGAGTAACGGAATCTTTGAAAATTATATTCAATTATTCCGTTATGTAGATTAATACATGATAGATACGTACGGAACTTATAAAAGCATGATAGTTAGGGAACGATGATTATGTAATGATTACAATAAAATATACAGGATTTACAAGCGAGTTTTTAATGTTTAAAAAGTGTGTGTTGTTAAATGTTCTGAACTGTCATATTTTTAGGCTAAACATACAAAATTGTCGTACCTTATTACGTAAAAATAATTAGGTATAATTTATAATACTTTTTTTAAAGAGAATGATTGGTGTTGCTACCCTACAAAAATAAATACTTATTAAATGCATCAGTTACATAAAAAATGTCTTAAATAAAATAATACTATATGAATAATATTATGCTTTTCCTCCCAAGGATGCTGTAAAAGTCAGCTAAGGTATATTGTACACAGATAACATCCTCTGTGAGAGACGGTAACGATAATAAACTCTGTACCAACACGACTGGTCAGCGTGGTATAAGTAGACCATAATCACTCCTAAATGAAGGAGGCCCGTACCCAAAACAGTGGGATGATAATACGCTGGGAAGAACTTTCTAAAGTCAGTAATTTAGTTTTGCAATTTACTTGCTGTTTCTCACATAATAAATCAAATTATATTTATATGTAGTGGAAAATATTATCACCATGAGTGAGACTTGAACCCACAACCTCGGAATAACGTTCCTTTGTACTATCAATTGAGCTACCACAGAATCTACACATGTTAACCAAATCTAAAATGTTTATCAATTGAGTTATAGATACGATTTAACTTGTACAACGCCCTCTATCGAGCCGTTTGTACAACTCGGTTTTTTTAAGTCAATTAAAATGTTACCATAAATCATCACATTTATTACTACTACTTATTGCCCGCGACATCTAACGCCACTTTGGGAAGGATTATGGTCGACTATACGGCGCTTGTCCGTGTGGTGACGGATTAAGAATACGGGTGTCACCACCCCATTTATTTCCCAGGGTGCTGTAAGAGCCAGCTAAGGAACAATATAATTAGTTAACATCTACTGTGAGAGACGGAAAACACGAAACTAAACTCAGTGCCAACACGCCTGGTCAGCGCGCCACAGTAGACCGTAATCCCTCCCAAAGTGGAGGAGGCCCGTGCCCAACAGTGGGACGTAAATGGGCTGGAGAGGGGAGCATACGGCGCTGACCCGGTGTGGTACAGAGTTCATTATCATTACCGTCTCTCACAGAGAATGTTATCTGTGTACATACATAATAAAAACTAGTACAAAAACGGAATAATTCTATCACATTCTACAAAATATATAAAACTATATATTGCCATTCTAAAAAACTACAATTATACATTAAAAATCACATTACCAAAAATAGTTGCCAGTTACACGAAATTCTACAAATAATATTACCATTTATTTATTATCACGATGACAACTCCTCTTGTCCATAAATGAGCATCTTTGTTACATTATGTATGGATCATACTCATAATATTAGAAATGTGCAATTTTGTGAGTATAGATGTTTGTTACTCTTTCACGCAAAAACTACTAAATGGTTTTTAATGAAACTTTATGTTAAAATAAAATATATGATTTACGTTTAATTGCGTGCCTTATAAATATTGTCTATTGCCATATATGCGCTGTAGCCAAGAAGGTTATAAATAGGGAGTAACAACTCGGGATCATAGATTTGTTCCAAGGCAGCGCCGCCCCGTTTATGGTTTAAAAGTAAAATAGTAAATAGTAGTCTTGCTTTCTCTTTTACTCCAGATCAAAAAGAAAGAGAAAGGCTACTACATAACCTCTTTGTCATTTACTTTTCTTAATGTGTTCAACTAAAAAAAGCAGCAGGCCGGATTTATTGTACCGAGTGTTACGTCTAGATCTATATGCTAAGTCTATGGCTGTACCGCCATCTTTAGTTTATACTACATGATTGTCTATGATTGTGCTCGCCATTTTCAATGTCCATATACTCTTGTACATTTTTCTTCTCAATAAATTAGTTGATTGAAAGTCCTGAACCGGTGGTAGGGAAAAAAATTTTTGGACATATGATAGCAGCTAATATTCTTTTGGCAAAAAAAAAATGCATATGTGAATAAATGATTTTTGATTTTGATTGAATGTACAAAATAGTGTTTTTGTCCACATACAAGTTTAACACTTTACAATAATGTAGCTTATACAACAGAATAAGGTATAGGCTACTTTTAATCCCGAAAGAATGCATGTTCCCGTGGAATAATCAAAAACGAAGAGATTTTTATCCTTTTTACTGCTGGTAACACAGCGGGGCACAGATAAACAAATGGATTACTTAGATATGTCATAGAGTTAATACAGAAATGGTAATATTTATTTTATGTAAAAATACTTCAAAGTTGCCAGCAATATAAAAAAATACTACAAAATACTATACAGGTCACTCTTGACGGATTTTTAGGGTTTCCTACCAAAAGGTAAAACGGTAAAGTACTACCATACAAGTACTATTACTCCTATTTAGGAAATTCTCAAAAACTCCTTCACGTATTTAATGGACGCACCCTTTACAATTTACAGGTTTTTACAAAATACAAGCTGACCCGGCAAACGTTGTTTTGCCATGAGAATGTTAGAGGTGGATAACCCTTATCACTTAGGGGTATGAAATTTAGATAGTAGCCAATTCTCAGACCTACTGAATATGCATAAAAAATTTCATAAGAATCGGTAAAGCCATTTTGGAGGAGTATGGGAACGAACATTGTGGGACGAGAATTTTATATATTAAATACGAGACTATAAAATTATGTATCTAAGCAAATTAAAAAAAAACAGTCAAGTGCGAGTTGGACTCGTACGTCACATGAAGTTTTTTTTTATACTACTCAATTATGAAGTATACTGGCAATGACATCGGAGTATATTTCTCGACCTTTCCTTTAACATTTTACTTTTCAGTACGTAACCCTAATATACTCCAAAAATTAGATATTTCTATTAACTATTTGGTAAATTCTCACCCCAAGTACAAAACCAATTATAATTAAACATGGCGGCGTATGGATGTTTACGTTTCTTATGTAATCTCAACGATTCTTCGGAGGCATACCAGAATTGAGGAAATTCAGAAAACGGATACTTCTGTGATTCTTTTATATAGGGCTCGTTGGGATCAGCTGTAATATAAAAATATATTTATTATAGAAATTAAAATGTAGATTCATTGATACATAAGTAGATTGATACATTGGTAAGTTGATACATAGATAGGTTGATACATGGGTTGCTAAATATAGAGACAGATATAATAATACATACATAAATGAATTGATACATTGACAGATTGATACATGGTTTTATCTTTACTTATTTTATAAGAAAGTCGTTATTATTGTATGTATGTCCCTATCTAAACTCATATCTCTCAAACTACGCAACGGATTTGGATGCGGTTTTTAAAAGCTAGAAGTTTTTTATTTTATTTAAAAGCTAGTATAAAATAATAGAACCATAAAAAAGGGATAGAGAAATACATATAAAATTACATATATACTTAGAGAGATACCTAATTGAGACCATGATAGGTGTATGTATGTATCAAATATCTTATTTTTAACAGAAATATGGATTAATACAGACGGATACATGAATTAGTTGATACATTTATTGACATGCTTCGTGGTGGTTCATCCAATGACTGTCGTTAACGAGGTCGCGGGTAAAATTCCAATCATTTGTGTAATATAAATGTGTGATACAAATGTTTGTACTGCGTCTGGGTGTTTACTATGTATTATAAGTATGTATTTACAAAAGAAAAGTAGTATATAAATTATACCCGTATTCCGGTACCCATAACACAAGCATATAAGCTTAGCTTAGGACCAGAGGACGTTGTGTGAAATGTCTGTGAATATTGGATAATTTAATTAATATTATGGATACGAATGAAGTTAATTTAAAAATACTCACGTATAGGTAAGCAGTATAAACAGAAAATCCTATGTTTTCTACTTTCATGTGATTCTAAGTGTTTTTTATGATGTTTCCTTCTAGTGGACACGTGTGGGCAACATGGGCACGGTATGGCCAGGTCTTTGGGCACGCTGCCGTGACGTTCAGCTGAGTGGGTGAGTAGAGTTGATACTACACGGTAACCCTGGCAATTTGTAAAAAAAATTGTTAGAGTTTCAATAACAATTAATATTATAATAATATGCTTGATTTAGGACCAGAGTATATCGCTATAATGATACACATAAAAATTCTGGTTAATTTAGAAACACATGACGTAATAATGAACAATCTGCTTGATTTGGGACTAGAGTATCTGTATAATGAATGATACGGTTCCCTAATGATAGACCAAAAAAATTTTGACAAATGATCATTTGACAAACAATGTTTTACCAAATGATCATTTGGCAAACAATACACTTGACAAAAGTATCATCTTACAAAAACTTACTTAGCAAATAATCCATTAGCAAACACTACACTTGACAAATGTGTTAAGTATTCAAATGTCAATTGACCTTTTTGTCATTTCACCAAATGATATTTTTCGTACATTATGTTGTTATAAATGTATCATTATTAATGGGAGAAATGCTCTAAAGTCGCTTCTGGCACTCGCCGGCCGCTGCCGCGGCACGCTCGCTTTGCTCGCGCGGCTCATGCGTTTGGGGTTAAAGTTCTAACCTGATCTAATAAAAGAGATATAATTATTATATCTCCAAATACGAACTGGTAAATTAGTAATTATTTTGCAAATATTGTAAAATATCATTTTTCTCATTCTATCTATATTTCATAAAATATATCAATTAATACTTATAGTATTTTCTTTTTAGGAACATCTAGAGTAGTGGCTTTGCAAGAAAAAGTGCTAAATGTGGTAATTTTAACAAGAATACCAAATTTTTAGACCAATAGTCGATTTATCTTATAACTCAGTTGCCAAATGTTCGTTTTGTAAAGTAATCATATATAAAAAATGTCAATTTAAGTGTTGATCATTTGGTAAAATGAAACATTTGTAAAATGATCAGTACTAAAATGATCAATAGGCGAATTCATTGTTTTGCCAAACTTTGTTTGTCAAGTGTAGTTTTGCCAAATGACTTTTGGTCAAACAATCGGACACCGAATGATACACATAGAAATTCTGCTTAATTTAGGACCAGAGGGCGTACATAAATTGCATATTTTGCTTAAATCATCAGAGAATAATTCTATGAATGAGATGAAAATGAGAATTCTGCTTAATTCTAGACCAGAGGACGTATATACTTACTTTAAAACAATGTTCACATCTAAACGGAAAGTTTTTCCATTTAGGATTCTTTTTACGACTAAAAACCATTTTATATGGCTCCGATGGAAACCAGTCCTCAGGATCTAGGAGTAGTTCTACTAGTTCTACACCTGAAATATATAAAGTTTATCTATTACGGACCAGCCGTTTTTAAGTAAATGAATTTTAAAACTCATACATTTTGAGTTTTCGCAACTGATACATTTCGGCTTACATCAACTCAATTAGCTATAGGCTTTAAGTGATTTAAGAAAACTCATACTTTTTAAAATCATACACATTGGGGTTTTATAACTCATACTTTTTGGTTTACATGCGTTAATTAGAACTAATAGGTTTACATACATTTCAGTTACTAGAAATTAATATTTTTGGCTTTCGCAACACATACTTCCAGATTTAAGGATTCATACTTTTAGTTTTGTGGTCTCATACTTATGTTATGACGTTCCAACACTATCGCGGCGCGAATCGGGAGAGGCCAGATGTCCAGCAGTGGATTGCAGCAGGCTGATTTGTTTGATACTTTTTGCGTTTGAGGACTTATACATTTAGCTTTACAAAGTCATACTTTTAGATTTTTCTAACATAGGGTAACTAATACTTTAATTTTTGTCAACTTTATACTTCAAGTAACTCGTGTTTTTTATTTATTTATACATTAGATTTCTAATAACTCATACATTTGAATACTTACCATCAGGCACTTTAATTTGTGGTACAGGTTCAGGTTTGATTTCCGTTTGTATCTGTACTCCGGTTATAGTTGTGTTATTCGTAGCTAGTAAACTTGATAATATCGTGTTTTGTGTCTGTAATAGAAACATAATTTTATCAATAATGGGCCAGCCTTGGATTTTGTTGACTCATTATTTTAAATATTATTTAACTTTCAATTGTTTGGACAATGTTACTATTTTCTGACATGTTGTTAATATTAGTTATAAGTAGATATAAATAAAAATTGGTCAAGTGCGAGTCGGACTCGCGCACGAAGGGTTCCGTACCATTATCTATGCAACATAAGGCAACGTTATTAGTATCGAGCAAGAAACGGTAAAAAAATCATGTTTGTTGTATGGGAGCCCCCCTTAAATATTTATTTTATTTTATTTTTAGTATTTGTTGTTATAGCGGCAATAGAAATACATCATCTGTGAAAATTTCAACTGTCTAGCTATCACCGTTCTTGAGATACTGGGCACGGAACCCTAAAAATCATGTTTGTTGTATGGGAGCCCCCCTTAAATATTTATTTTATTTTATTTTTAGTATTTGTTGTTATAGCGGCAATAGAAATACATCATCTGTGAAAATTTCAACTGTCTAGCTATCACCGTTCTTGAGATACTGGGTACGGAACCCTAAAAATCATGTTTGTTGTATGGGAGCCCCCCTTAAATATTTATTTTATTTTATTTTTAGTATTTGTTGTTATAGCGGCAAAAGAAATACATCATCTGTGAAAATTTCAACTCTCTAGCTATCACCGTTCTTGAGATACAGCCTGGTGACAGACGGACGGACGGACGGACGGACGGACGGACGGACGGACGGACGGACGGACGGACGGACAGCGAAGTCTCAGTAATAGGGTCCCGTTTTTACCCTTTGGGTACGGAACCCTAAAAATCCATACACCCTGTATGGATTTAAAATTGTGATAAGTGACTGTTTTTAAATATGATAATTTAATTTAAAATGATTTAATTTGATAATTGAGCGTTTTTATGACTTATTAATTAATTTGGGTTTTGGTAACTCCTACTTTTGGTTTTGATTTTGGGTTTGAATAACTTAAAAGGTTGGGTTTTGGTGACTCATACATTTTGATTTTGTCGACTTAAGCGATTCATAAATAAATTTGTAGAGTAAAAATACAAGTTATCACTGCATTTCCTGTCACAGGGTGCTGAAAAAGCCAAGTAATATTCATATAACTGTTCTGTTCTATACATAAAACTACAAACTAACCCGTATACCAACACTAGTGTTCATCATGATATAAGTACAACTGTGCCCAACAGTGAGACGGTAAAAGAACTTACTTTTGTATTCCCATTAAAGCTCTGTGATAGGTCCAGTTTGGGTTTTCTCTTATAACCCTTAGGGGGTCCCCTCTTTTTAGCTATTTCTCCATTTTTCTTATATCTAATTACTTCATTGTTAACTACTGGAGTTATTGTTAGTTTCGCTGGTAGAGAATATCTGAAATTAAACATTTTAATGAAGAAATATTTGAATAATTCTGTTCTGGCCTTAAGACTAAACTCACGCAACTCAGTTTAACATGCTATTGAGAGGGATATGCTCGGTGTTTCCCTACGTGATATGATCTGGAATGCGGAGGTCCGTAGAAAGACCGGTGTTTACAACATAGCCGAAAGAGTTAGCATACTGAAATAACAATGGGCAGGCCACATCCCTCGAGGATTCAACAACTGTTAGATAAGAAAAGTCTTCGAAAGGCGACCACACAGCGAACGACTCAATGTAAGGCAGCCTAAGTGGACTAACTATATCGTCAGCCACCATGCCACTGGATGTAGATAGCTTAGGACCATATATTATGGGGTTTTATATGGTCCAGTATATTTGTCAAAGAAAATAGCGTTTCTAACTGGTCCTGTTTTATGCTCTAAGTTCTACCTGAAGTACATCTATTGTATGAGAAACTTACCTGTTTTGTAAATTTTTAACAATATTTTCTCCATTTTGTACATTATTGGCAGCAAACGCTAATGGGTTTGCCAAATTTAATGGGTTATTTACGAAATTCGGTAAAGCGTTCGTTGGATAAATAGACAATGACTTGGGTGTATTAAAAGTAGGTATTTGATACACTTGGAGGCTTAACGGAGAGTATTTGAGACGTTTGGTAGCCGGCTCATCGTCTTCTGACTCCGAGGCTAAGCTGAGCGGGTCCTTATCTGATGAAAAGGAATTTGCTCGTTCTTTCTCTTGTACGCAAAACATCTGGAAAGAAACGGTTAAATATGAGTGGAACTAATGTATTAAGGGTTCCACACCACACTATCTTCATCATTCTACTGCGCTTATACCAAGTTTGCCTACTTTCACAAAGAAAGTAGGAAAACTTAAAATTAAACCCTATGCAAACACACCTGGTCAGTGTTGCATAATAGACCATTTGACTTCCCAAAGTGAAGGAGACCTATTCCCAACAGTGGGACATTTATAACATACCAAGTGATAAAGTGAATATATATAAATAGGATGATTTTCACCCATTTTATAAGTCAAATATTTGGCCAGAAAAAAAAATGTCCCAAAAATTCTATGTAGTATGTGGTTACTAAAAAAAATATTTCCATTAAGACCTTCCCTTAAATGGGTTTAATATATTGCTCAGATAATTAACTTGAAACGCAGATCATTTTTTAATTATCAATATTATGATGTTATGAACCTGCTTGATAACAATACTTCTTGAAGTTTCTTTTTTTTATAATATTGGCTCGCGCGTCTTGAAGTTAAATTGGATTAGTTCATGGATACTGGCAGATAAAATCAATAAAAAAAAGTAAATTTAACACACTTTTTTTTTTACACTTCACATAAAATAAATCTAGGCAAAGCAAATAAATAAACAGTTATATTGCGAAATTATGATTCATACATTTATGATGAGGTATAGATTTATTGATTTTGCTTTTTAGTGACAGATATTAAAGAACTGTTAGCTTTTTATTTAAAGAAAAGGCATTGCATAACTAAAAACTATAAAAAGCTTTTGCTACTAACTTCTTTTTCGAACGCACAGACCGACGCTTTCAAAAAAACACATTCGATTTTCAAAATAAAAAACACTCCACAACACCGGTGCTTAGTTAATGTTTAGAAAAGAAAAAATAACACGTTAATTCGTTTGAAAACGTACAAAATGGCGTTGTAATTCATAAATGGATAAAACAATAAAAATTCTCAAGATATAACTGCACATGAGTATAATTTGCTTTGATCTAATTATATTTTTAGTACTTATTGTGTATGAAACACTAACCTTTTATTGGTAATCCAGACACTAACACATGAGTTATAGTTACTGAGCTCACATTAATAGCCTTTTAACTTGATTTCTATTGTTTCTTTACAAAATTAAAGCGAAACATGAAAATAAAAGGTTAAGTAGGTACACCCGTATAATAATAACAAGTTTAACTTCTTTTGTATAGTGGTGATGCGCTACCAAGCCATTGGAAAACAATCATATATCGATTACGTGAATCGTATCTTTAACAAATATCTAATCTATATCGATTGATGGAGTGCTTGATTATTAATATCAATGTACCACATCACATATTATAATACCAACAAGATGTATCCTACGATTTCGTCTTATATAATTAAGCTCAATGAAGCCGTTTGAAAAACAGCCATTTGTATAAAAGATTTTTTTATATATTCCAAAAAATCCATCCTCTTCAATCTCTCTATCTATAAAAAAATCACATCAAAATCCGTTGCATAGTTTTCAAGACATAAGTTCACATAATAATATGGACATACTCACATACATACAAAAATAACAACTTTGTTTTATAATAAGTAAAGATAGCATCGATATCAACTCGATTTTATCTTAGTTAATTATCGATATAAGTATTTTTTTTAATCGAATGAATACCAATGCAGTACATCTCTAAATGAAGCTTTCTATTTACAGTAACATAGTATGATAAGCTTTATTACCGACAGTTACGGATTTTAATACAATGCAAAATAAATAGCTTACTGTTAATTAAAAAAAGGCACAGAGATTAAGATTCAGTCTGTGTAATGGCGCTCTATTTCGAACTGCAACGCTTGAACATTTAGGGGGATCCATTGCAACCAACGTTTTTGTGGATAAACGGGACTCTAGATATGCACAGAAGAAATTTCCACATAGCAATTGCGTATTTCTGTTGCTACTATTAAACAAATTAGTTTTAATCCTTTTCTCTTAAACTTTTACATTGTTATTGCTGAGAACAAATAAAATAAATTATACAGGCACAGTATTTATTAAAATCTTATTAACAATATTTACATGTTTATTGTATGTTTTTAGCTAATCATTACGCATACATTAGCCATTCTGGGCATGCCAAGAAATCATACATTTATCTCACAGAAGTCATACATTAACTTCACTGAAATCATACATTTAACTCACTAAAGTCATACATTTAGATCACTGATGAGTTCCACATAGATTTAGTGTTCTGGGAAAGGGTTTTTCATGTGAAATTAAGCCATTTGTTGGAAAATAAACTCCAAATATAAGCCCCATTCATTCAAAAAACTCCGGAAGAGCTATCATGGTAACTGAAAAAATAAATATGTATGTATATTGTATAAGAATGATGACATGTTAAAAAAACAAATATCACCATCCCATTTCGTTTCAAGTGAACTGTAATTAATAATATAATAAATGGAAATTTCATACATCTTCTGGTCCCAAGCTTATTTATTTGTGTGATGTGTACCAGAATACTACATATAATAATTTTCTTTTGTAAATACAAACTTATAGAAAATACAAGGTACAAATATTTATGTGGCAATTATAAATATCATAAAAATGATTGTACTATGCAGGGATCCAACTCGCGACCTTATAAACAGCAGATGACATAAATCAAATAAGACCATGAGGTATGTTAAACTTTCACTCTTTAGAAACGGCCCAATATCACTCGTTGGGTACGTCACACTTTACTTTGGGAGAGATTTTGGTCTACTATGCCACACTGACCAGGCGATCGAGTTTTCCGCCTCCCAAAAACGATGTTATCTGTGTACCTTAGCTTGCTTTTACGGCACTCTGGGAAGGAGAAGGGGTGGTGATACTTGTGTTCTTAATCCGTCAGGGCTCTCTAGCTATCACTGTTCCAGAGACACAGCCTGGTGACAGATGGACAGAGAACTCTCAGAAATAGGGTCTCATTTTACCTTTTGGCACAGAACCCTACATCTCTAAGAAAATCTTCATAAGAAAAAGCTATTACCTTTGTGAATATTTGTATGAGGTATTTTATCGTATTTTTTATGAATATCATATCCACAATGGCATTTATGTTTAAAACCTTCATCATAATGCCTTTTCAAATCCACCATATTCCGCCCAATAAACGAACATTTAGAGCATTTTAAATTATTTTCGCTATAATAATGTGTATCCACATGTAAATTTAATGCCTTAAGAGTTTTACATGCATATTTGCATATTGTACAATTAAATGCATCTATTTTATCAGTTTCAGACAAATCTTTCAACATTTCTTTAATTAATTCTTGCTTAAACATATCAATCATTTTCTTTCTAGAAATTTTTTTGTCATCGACACTTGCAATTCGAATATTGGCATTTGTATTTTGCATGTTGCTGTTTATAATATTTGTGTTTGTATTTCCAGTCATTGTACTGTTTGTAGTAGGATTATTTTGATTTGGAATCAGTATCAAGTAATTTGTATTTTGCATATTGCAGTTTATAATATCGTTGTTTGTATTTGCAGCAATTGCACTATTTGTAGTAAGATTATTTTGATTTGGAATTTGCATAACATAGTTTGTATTTTGCATATTGCGGTTTATAACATTTTTGGCTGCATTTACAGAGATTGCACTGTTTGTGGTAAGATTACTGTGATTTGGAATTTGTATAATGTGACTTGAATTTTGCATATTTTCATTTGTATTTTGCATATTATCATTTGTATTTTGCAAATTGCTGTTTATAATACTTTTGTTTGTATTTACAGTCACTGTACTATTTGTAGTAAGATTATTGTGATTTGAAATTTGCGTATTGTCATTTGTATTATGCATACTGTTATTTGTATTTTGTATATTGCAATTAATAAGTGAATTTACATTCTGTCTCTTATTTGTGTCATTATTTTGATCATTTTTAGTGCATTTATGTAATGGGAGGGACCCTCTATTTGTAGTACGATAATCACATTTTCTACAACTGTACATTGTTTTAACAGCTTTTAGTTTTAACTTTTTATTTACTTTTCCCTCAACATTGTCACCTTCTCTGGAAAATTTTAAAAATTTTTATTTAGAAGAAGTTTGTATTCTCTTTTCTTCTTCCCTGCCCATTAATGTCCCACTGTTGGGCATGAGCCTCCTCTACTTAAGGGTATACTCTGCCAGCACTAACCAGGTGTGTTGGCATACCCACTGTTAAATTTCAAGTTTTCTGTCTTAGTTAATAGATGTTTATCTGTTTGAAGTATACTTTACATGGCACATATAGCTCCTTGAGGAGGAAATAGAGTGATGACTCCTGGATTATTTTGTATGAGTTTTTCCTTCAATGTGATTGACGATGATTTGGCTTTATTTACAAATTATGTCCGAGGTTAAATTCGAATAAAATTAATACGGCGTTTGCCGCCAATTTTCGTTATTATGTATATTCATAAGCAGGACGGAAAAACTAAACAACAATTTGATAGCTATTGGCAGAAAGCTTTTTGGAAGTTTATCCGGCCAAAATACTCTTCCGAAGTGGTGGAGGCCTGTGCCCAGCAGTGGGCCGTTAAGGGACTAGGGAGAAGGAGTAATACTAACGCCGTAGTATCAGTATCACCCATATAGTATAGCTCTTTCATGGTATCTGTCGATAACATTTTGATTTCTTTCACGACATAATCTCCTTTTTGAACGGGAGATTTTTCGCAGTCATTTATATCTTTACGTTCCTTACTCTCTTCCATAATTGTATGTTAAGTTTGTAAAATACTTTTCATATTATTTAAATATAGTAGATACTATGATAATAAAATAAAACTAAAATCCAATTCAACTTCAACTTCTTTTAGTTTATGGCTTTTGTATATACAATTTCGCCAACGTCGCGTAACAGGATAGGACACCAAATGATGGAGATTTAAAAAAAAAAAAAAGAACTGGAGGCCGGTAAAATCATAAAATAATTATAACTATAACTACATTCAACTGCTAATTGGTGTGATTAAACTGAAACAAACAAAATATTAACTAATTATTACAGATACAACTAGTGTTGAACAAACATTAAAACTAAGACTAAAAATTATATTATACATCTAAATTAATTAAATTCTAATCCTATTACTAGTTATATATTCACAAAGTATTCTAATGAATGGACTATATACATGAGACAGTAAAGATTTTAAAGAAAGAGGACGAGAGATTTCTGGTGGGACCAACTCATATAAAGACGGCTGATTATTTGAACAAGAAAAAAATATATGCTCCACAGTACCTTCTCCCATACCACACTCACAAATAGAGCTATCTCTTATCCTAAGTTTTGCTAGGAATACAGGTGAACAGCAGTGGTTTAATCTTAAGCGACAAATTGTAGAAGTAGTAGATTTATCTGCTTCTTTAAACTTTGAAAACCATGGTTTAGATGGAATTTCTGGTTGAATATCCCCATAATATTTACCTTTTATCATTTTAGAAACTGACCATTTTGTGGACCAGTCTTCAAACAAAGTGGATCTTAATGTAGCACAAATATCATGGGAATATACCAGATAATGATCCATAGCGCCTGTTTGAGTGGCATTTTTGGCATGCAAGTCAGCAGATTCATTCCCAAGGATACCTGAATGACCAGGAATCCAGGCCAAAACAATATCAATACCATTTGTGGAACACTCATATAGCATTTCTCTTACTTTTAATACAACTGGAAATCTGTTTTTGGATCTAAAAGGATTTGAAATAATAGCTTGTAAACAACTTTTGGAGTCTGAAAATATGATGGCCCTTTTAATGTTGTGTGATTTAACAAAATTAATAGCCTCAAGAATGGCTATACACTCCCCAGTAAATACAGAAGTAACTGAGGGACATTTATAAGGCAATACTATTCTAGTTGCAGGGATCCATACCGCAGCACCTACTGTACAATTGGGAGATTTAGAGGCATCTGTATACAAAGCTACTCTATTATTATACTGTGTGTAAACTTTAAAATTTAGAATTTTGTTAGCCTCAACAGAGTTTTTACTAATCTGGAAGTCTAAAATAACTTGAGGTTGGAAAATTAATGAATTAAAACTTGTTTTAAATAAGGGCATCCTAGAAATTTGGAAAAAAGGATCAGGGAGACGAGAAAACATAAGGAAACTGCGGAGAAGGCATGGTAATTTTTCAAAAGGAAGATTGCTGCTATTGTATAAATCTAAAAGCTGATTTAACTTATTCAATAGAGGATGATCAGAATTCTCCACCAATTTGAAGAAAAACCTGTTGGACAGGTATTGTCTCCGTAATGCCAATGGAGGTTCCACACACTCCACCTGCATGGCATTGATTGGTGAAGATTTCATCGCACCCAGAATAATCCTTAAACATTTAGATTGTATTCTATCTAATCGCTGAAGGCCCGATTTATTACAGGTGTCTAACAGAAAAATGCCGTAGTCCAAATGACTACGTACTATAGCATTATATACTAATCTTTGTGTGAAAGGGTGTGAGCCCCACCACACACCAGAGAGAGAGCGTAAAACATTAATGTTTTTCTCGCATTTTTGTGCAACATACTCACAATGAGCAACACCAGACAACTTAGTATCTACTATTACTCCTAAAAATTTTACTTTATTCCTTTGTGGAATAATCTCCTGATTGATATGTAAAGATAATGGTGGAATAATTCTCTTTTTGGTAAAAATCACTGAACTACATTTAGCAGCTGATAAAGAAAGTCCATGTTGCATGAGCCATTCAGAGAGATATCTAAGAGCAGAATTTAAACGTGACTCAACTTCTTCTAACGATTTTGCTGACACATACAAAGCAATGTCATCAGCATATTGTAATATTTGACAAAAGGATAGAACCGAAGTCTCTAGATCCGCAGTGTATAGACTATATAATAATGGACTAAGCACGGATCCTTGCGGTAGTCCTTTCCATACTGTTCTGGGTGGCAGGAAATCATTATCTGGAGTTTTGATTGAAATAAACCTTTCCATTAACATATTACAAATAAAACGAACTAATTTAATAGGTAAATTTAAATATAAAAGCTTTTTACGAAGTAACGGAAGTAAAACGTTATCGTAAGCCGATGACACATCCAGAAAAACCCCAACTAAATACTCTTTTTTGGAAAAGGCAATGCGAATATCTGTAGTTAGTACACTTAAGCTATCTGATGTGCTCATTCCTTTTCTAAAGCCGAACTGAGACTTCGCTAGTATGTTCTTATTTTCCACCAACCACTCTAAACGATTTTTTAACATATGTTCTGTAATTTTGGCCAATACAGATGACATGGCTATTGGCCTATAACTGTTAGGGTCCGATGCAATTTTGCCAGGTTTGCGTATAGGCACGACCGTTTGACATTTCCATGGATGAGGAATAAAACCGTAATCAAAAAATATATTAACTAAATGTAAGTAAAACTTTTTACAAATTTCGGAAGAATTTTTCAAAAACGAATAGGGTATTCCGTCCGGACCAGGAGATGAATCAACAAGACCGTCTAAAGCTATTTTTAATTCCGAGAAAGAAAAAGGAGCATCAAAGGTATCTTCAGATTGGAGAAAATTTATAGCGGAAGGGAAACAATCAATATTTGGAACAGTCGGAGGAGATAGCTTATCAGAAAAAGGTTCTAGCCATGCTGAATTATTTACAGTGAGGTTACCGGAGTTAAATGATCCTCTATATTTCTTTAACTGGCCCCATACTAAGGAAGGAGGGGTTCTGGGAGACAGATTCTCACAATATTTAATCCAACCCTGCTTCTTTTTCCCTTTGAGTAGTCTTGTGGTCTCTGCTAGTTTTTTCTTAAGCAACAAAAAATTTTCCATAGACATGTTTAACTTATATCTTTTCTCTGCTTCTTTTCTATCTTTAACTGCGTTTGTACATTCAGAGTCCCACCAGGGAGTGGAAACTTTATAGTGATAAGGTTTTTTGCAAGGAAAATTTTCATCTGCACTGGAAATTATACAGTTTACAAGCTGAGAATAAGTGATGGAAATTTGATGAATATCATGTAACAAAATATTTTTAATTTTATCCTCTAATGACGAAGCATAAACATCCCAATCTACATTGGAAAGTTTGTATTTAAGGGAAGGAGAAAAATTATGTACTGGTGCAGATTTGTTAGCCAAATGAATGATGATGGGAAAATGATCACTACCATAGGTATGATCTAGCACATCCCAGCATAGAACAGAAGCCAAAGATGCTGAACACAATGAAAGATCTACTGCACTTTTGGGATTCTGTGTTGGTAGTACCCTGCGCGTAGGACATCCACTGTTTAATACACACAAATTTGCATCATCAATTACTTCTAAAAGAGACAGAGCAAAAGAGTCATTATGACTGGAACCCCATGAAGTATGGTGAGCATTAAAATCTCCCATTAATACAATGGGAGATGAAACAGAGGCAATGATGAGTTGAATATCAGGTATCAAACTTGAATGAGGATGAGGAATATAGATAGATATGAAATTTATATCAAAAACATTGACTGCAACAATGTTAATATCAGGTGATATAGAAGGAAGGGAAATTTGATGAAAAGGAAGGGAGTGCCTCACTAGTAAAGCACTACCCCCATATCCATCAGCTCTGTCATCCCGGAGACACGAATAGCCTGGCACTCTAAAGCGAGATCCAGGAACTAACCAAGTCTCCGAGATGGCCATAACTGATGGATGGAATTTATTAATTAAATGGTAAAGTTCATGCTTCTTGTGAAGCAGACTTTTAATGTTCCATTGTATTACGGATACTTGATCCATTATTTAAAGTAGAAAAAGAGGAAAAGATTTCAGAAAGTTTTTCGGCAACGTGGGACGGTAAACTGGAATTAGATTTAGATAACAAATTTATTACAATAGACAGTAATGTGTCTAAAAGAAAATCATCTTGTGAATTTTTACTATTGTTATTAATGGATAAAGCATATCCATTAGGTAAAACAGATGGTTCATCTGCAACTAAGTGATTGTGTGAAATTTTATCATAAGATTTTCCTAAGGGAGCAGGTGAACGAGGTGAAGAGTACACAGTTTTCCTATATGAAGAAGAACGAGAAGGAGAATTAACAATATTTGATGAGAGTTGTGAAAGTTGAGTAGATTGTGTGAGATGAGAGAGTTGTGAAAGTTGAGAGGAGTTCTGAGCTACTTCTGCAAAAGGTTTTATTGATTTAGGACAACGTTTAGATGCTTCTTCATAAGACATAGTCTCCTGTGACATCAATTGTTTAATGGACCTTTGCCTGCCTTGTTCGGGGCAGCTGCTACTATTAGCATAGTGCTGACCAGCACAATGAACGCAAGAGGCCTCCGTTGTTGAAACCGAACAAGAATCACCTGAGTGAGGTTGTGTGCACTTGTAGCATCTTGGCTTAGATCTACATTGGGACTTAACATGTCCATACCTACAGCAGTGAAAACATTGGATAGTGGGGTACTGGTAATGATCGACTAATAATGAAGTATGAAATAAATATACCCTAGATGGTAGGAACTGCCCTTGTACCGTAATCACCACTGTTTGAGTAGGTACCCAAGTGGTTTCTCCATTCTTACTCTCCTTTCTATTTAAACGTCTTGCTTTAAGTAAAATTCCAGTACCAGTTGGAATAATTAACGCATCTGCGAACTCATCCATAGATAAGTCCACAGGTACGTGCCTTACTACACCCATTTTGGTGATATTATAGGAAGGTATAAAAGCGGAGTATTTGTGTGTGTCTAACAATGGTAAATTTATAAAATTGTTTGCCTGAGCAGCAGTTTTAAACTGAACAGATACTTTATTTCTGCCAACCCGTTTAATGCCATCGGGCAGAATGTCTTGAATTTTGTTTTTGTTAAGAAATTGTCCGAATTTAATAGTTCTAATTTCCGACCCTAACAAGGCGTCGGGTTCCGAACGCGTGACGTGAACAATAAAAGGACCATCATCCTTTTCACTGTAGGTATTAATGCCTACGACTAACTGGGGGTGAACATATAAATTTTGAATTGAGGCAGCAGCTAATTCAGTGTTCACAATAGTTTTTTTTGTTCCACTATTATTACTTTCTAGTGGTAAACGTCGTTTTAAAGTTCCCCTAGGAGAAGAGAAAAGGGATGGGTCTGGAGGATCAGGAGGCTCAGGGGGCTCCGACCCCTGAGGGTCCGCCCAAACTTCCTTGTCCATATACAAAATAAAACAAAATTTAAAACAAAAGAAACAATAAAACAAATGTCACTTACCAAGAAAATATGAAATTTACACTATTTTACACTAAATTACTATTTTACATTACTTTCTACTTTATAATTATAACATGAAGTTATTAGAAAAGAAAAAGAAGTAATTTGGATTATAATTTACAATAGAAAAAATAAAAATCTCGCTAAAACATGTGCCACCTATCACGGTCAAAATTCGAATCCATAATCAAAATCCAATTCAAAATATGTTTACAAAACCAAAACATAAACACAGCACAGAGTAATGAATTATACATTTTTTTAAATTGACAGCTGATCATCACAGATTAGAAACACCTTGGTAAAACATAAAACAAGTTTAGTAGAAAAAAAGATCTTATAGTTCGTTTTCCAATTACAGCACAAGAGCGCATTATGCGGCATAATGCTCAACGTTGAGTGTTCCAACTACAGCAACGCTTCGCACAATCGAGCACTCTCAAAAGTAATGTTTTTGCGTGATGAACTACCCATGACTGTATACTCGTGGTTTACCATTTCCATTTTCAATTTCAATGGTGTAACAATTGTACCACAATGGTACCATTATGGTGCAATTGTAAAGTTTTTGGTAGTCTACTATTAATTGTCTTGTCACAGTGGTGCCATTACGACTTCATCATTGACTTACAATTGTCAAAGTGACATAAATTGCTAGTCTCGTACACTTCAACTTCTTTTAGTTTATGGCTTTTGTATATACAATTTCGCCAACGTCGCGTAACAGGATAGGACACCAAATTAGCGATGGGTTATAACAGCAAAAAGCTGATATCTGTTATTCCTGTTACTGTTGTGCCAAAATAACAGGTGCCGATACCTGTTGTTAAATAACAGGCTGTTATATTTAGATTGAACAACCAGGACTGTTAATTTTTCACAGCAAATGCAAGGCTGTTCTGTTACTAGTTTGTTATCGAGTATCTGCGGTTAGTATTGACAGTTGATAGTGTTTGCCTGTTATTTTTAATAACAGGTATTTCTTAATCGCAGCAACAGCTAGTATCTGGTATCTTAAAATACCTGTGACGTCTACCTGTTATGATAAATACGCCTCACTCCTACACCAAATGATGGAGATTTAATAAAAAAAAAAAAGAACTGGAGGCCGGTAAAATCATAAAATACGGAAGCGCGGGAATCTTCAAATTTGGCGGTCGCGTTTTTTTCTTGCAAATTATTTTTTTTGTGAAAAGGCAGTCATTATAGTGTAAATCTATTGTAAAGTGTGTAAATATTGTATATATTATTATTTTAATTGTAGTTTATGTAGTTTTATAGGTATATATGGGAGACCCTGAAGATCCTGGGGGAACAGCCCCCGAAGACATAGGGTATGTAGTTACTATTTCTAATAATGGTTCTAATACTGAGGCAAGTATGGACACTGATTGTTCCATCGTCAGTGCTGGTGGTAGTGTCAAACGAAGAAAAGTCTTATCTCGGCGAGCAGCTTGTAGACATTGTAGTAAACGTAGGCGCAAACATGGCGAAAAGAACATAGGGCACTGTGAATGTATTTTAGAATCAAATAATAACACTAATAAAATTCCTGACACGGAAATGGCTCCTCCAAACAAAAATGTAATATTATCTAATACTAGTCAAGAACAACCATCACCTATTGGAAGACTGTCTTATGTTAGCACTGATGTTTCACCATTTATCATTCATGTGCAAAAAAAAACAACATCCCCTAATGAAGGCACTTCTCTGCATCCAATGGTATTTGGCCGCTTTTTGAAAAACTATTCTTATAAAAACATTATTAATGGCAGCCTCAAACGTATAGGTAGAAACCGACTTACAATAGAATTTAATAGTTACCAAGACGCTAATGAGTTTTTAGTTTCACCACATCTTGAGACAAATAACTATAAAGCATTTATACCTACTTTCTCAGTCACCAGGATGGGTGTTGTAAGAGGCATTCCGACTGATTGGAGTGAGGAAGATATTATCAATAATATTAACATACCATATGGCTGTGGTAACATACTTAAAGTTAGAAGATTAAGGCGGAAATTTATAGAAAACAATGTGGCAGAATTAAAGCCTACTGAATCTGTGGTAATAACGTTTGATGGACAAATATTACCAAAACACGTCTACATGTGTTATAATGCTCTTGCTGTTGAATTATACATTTATCCTACAGTTCAGTGCTTCAATTGCTGCCGCTTTGGCCATGTAAAAGTTCAATGTAGGTCACAGCCTAGATGTTTTAAGTGCGGTCAGGAACACACAGGTGATGGTTGTGAGGTTGAGGAAGAAAACTATTGTTGTGTGCTATGCAAAGGTTACCATAAAGCAACTAGTAATAAATGCCCTGAATTCCAGAGACAAAAGTCTATAAAAGAAGCGATGGCAAAAAATTGCATATCATATTCTGAAGCTTCCAGATTGTATGCACCAATAACAAAACTATCATATGCTGATGCTTTAATATCAAAAAATCCTAATTATAACCCACATTTGCAATTAAGTACTCAAAAATTACCATCTCAACAACATCAGTCTAATCAATCTTATAAAAAAACCGTCTTTCTTAAAAATAAACCAAAACCTAAACCTAGTCCAGGTTTTGATATTGATGCATATAAATCTTTAATCAAAGACTATGATATGCAAACATCATCCAAAGGATGTGCTCTTAAATCTTCAGTCACTACTGACGAATTTTCTGACGCATCTGTAAAGGAATTGTTAATAATTTTATTGAACACTTTAGCACAGTCTCATTTCATTCAACCGTCCAACGCTGCCACTAATAATAGTAATCGCTTGCATACACAACGTCCAAACAACAATGGACAACAACAAAATCCTTCAGTGGAACTGCCGTAGTGCATCATCTAAAAAGTCTGAATTAATACATTTGATTAATAAATATAACCCATTTATTATAGCTCTGCAGGAGACATGGCTTAAACCAGATTTTCCATTTAGGTTATCTGGTTACGCCAGTCTTCGGGAGGATCGTTCTGATGGGTATGGCGGTGTTGCCCTACTCATCAAACGAAATTTACATTTTACTCATTTCCCTATTGTTTCACATAATAACAATTTTTCCATAATAGCAGCTACTGTGAATAAAATATGTTTTGTTTGTATTTATATTCCACGTCCGTCGTCTTTAATTCTGAATGAAGTTAATAGCATTATATTGACTCTGCCAAAACCTTTTGTAATACTGGGAGACTTTAATTGCCAGCATCAGTCTTGGGGAAGCTCGTTAAATTATTTTGGCAATCTGATCTTGGACATATTAGATTCGCATAACCTTTGTCTACTAAATTTGGGCTTATCTACTCGCCGTACCGCTCCGAATGAAGGAAATAGTGCACCTGATTTATCGATTTGTTCAAGTAATTTAGCATCACAGATATCGTGGCAATGCCTCCCATTTTCTTATGGAAGTGATCATTTCCCGATTATTCTCTCTTTTCCCAACCTTAAAATATCTCAAGTTCCTCGTCCTGGTCCTCGCCTTAAGTACAAGTTAACTGATGCAGATTGGAGTTCGTTTAAAACTAATTTAAATAAAAAGTTATCTAATCTTCCAAACATAAATCAAGATAATATTTGCGATTGTGCTCAAGCCTTGTCTAAGATATTCATATCAACTGCGGATGAAACATTTCCTATAAAGAACGGTAGTCTAGGTTTAATTCCATCTCCGCCTTGGTGGGATAAGGAATGTACGGAGGCGATCAAAAGAAGAAAAGAAGCAGAACGTAATTTTGCCCATTTTTCATCATCTGAAAATTTTGACGCACTTTCTAGTATTATTACGGAAACTCGAAAATTATTCAAAAAGAAAAAATTTGATAGTTGGAAATCATTTTGTTCGTCCATTTCTCCTGATACTAAACCTTCTCTTGTCTGGCAAAACATTCGAAAATTTAGATCTGCCTTTAAAGAATCCACTTCATCGGCTATGCCTCTTTCTTTACAAACCCAGTTTTTGGATAGATTAGCCCCTCAAACAGCATCTGAAAAATTGTTACTCCCTCATCTTATACCAATTTCTAACAACTTATCTGGTCTAAACTCTCCTTTCTCACTTTCAGAACTCAAGGGAATACTAGCAAATCTAAAAGATACCTCTCCTGGTATGGATGGTATCCCTTATTCCTTTATCACTCATTCCTCGGATGAAACTCTTTCATACTTCTTGAATATCATCAATACAGTTATGATCACAGGCAATATACCTAATTCATGGAAATCGCAAACTGTAATACCAATATTAAAGCCTAATAAAAGCTCATCATCTGTTTCCTCTTATCGTCCTATTGCCTTATCTACAGTGTTAATGAAAATAGCAGAACGGCTTGTCAAAAACCGTTTAGAATGGTTCGTTGAAAATCATACATTATTGGGTAATAACCAATTTGGTTTTAGAAGAGGCAGAAGCACACTTGACAATCTGAGTATCTTTGTAACAGACATCCGTATAGCCTTCTCTAAAAACGAATCTATAGTCGCTACCTTCCTAGACGTTTCTTCCGCGTACGATAATGTTAATCTTAATATATTGTATAAAAAACTTATTTCTTTAAATATACCTATTATTCTCATAAATTTCATTATTAATTCTTTAAATGACAGACTTATCTACTTAGATGGCACTACATTAAATCCAAGAGTAGTTAACAAAGGTCTTCCCCAGGGTTCTGTTTTAAGCCCAATTCTATATAATATTTACGTCTACGACTTAGAACATTCCCTAGATCCAAATATAACAGTTCTTCAGTATGCAGATGACTTGGTATTATATTACGCTAACCACTCTATCAACCAAGCATGCTTTTGTATGAACAAATGTCTAGAGAATCTTAAATGTTGGATGGATTCAAATGGATTAGAGATTTCCTCTCAAAAGAGTTCTACCATTCTATTCTCTAGAATGAACCTTCCTCCTCCAATCAATATTTATTATGATAACAATTTAATTAAACCCCAAAGTAGTGTAAAGTTTTTAGGAATTATTATAGACTCCAAACTTTCAGGCTCTTCTCATTGCGATTATATAGTAATGAAATGCGAAAAAGCCCTTAACATTTTAAGATGTCTGTCTGGTGTATGGTGGGGCGCCCACCCCTATTCCATGAAATTGCTATATAATGCGATTATACGAAGCCTTTTAGATTATGGCACATTTTTGATAGAACCTGGTAATGTTAAGGCGTTAAAGCGGTTGGACAAAATACAATCAAAGGCGTTAAGAATTATATCGGGTGCAATGAAATCTTCTCCAATAAATGCATTACAGGTAGAGTTAGTCGATCCTCCCTTATATTTAAGACGTCAATTCCTATCGGATAAATTCTTATACCGTTCTTTCCAGTTTTCCAACCATCCCTTGCGTTCTAGGCTACAATTACTTCAAGATCAAATCACCACTTCTTCATATTGGGCTCATAAAAATCCTCCCTGTCTTATTAAAAGTTTTCAAAAACACAACTCACTGTTAGCTCCTAATCATTGTTCTTCTGTGCACCCACTATTTGATGCTCCATTCGAATCTCTGGTGAATTCACCGAATATTTGTCTGTCAATAGACATTGCCAAAACAGACCCTTTAGCAGAGTCTCATTTTAAAAATGTTGTAAACAGCAAATGGCCAAATTTTCATCATATTTATACCGACGCTTCGAAACCCAGTACATCAGAACACGTTGGCGTTGGCATTTATCACGTACAATATAACATTTCCCAAAAAATCAAACTTCCACCGGAAACATCCGTTTTTACTGGTGAATGCTATGGACTGTTAAAATCAGTGGAATACATCATACTAATGAAGTTAAAAAATTCTGTAATATTTTCAGATGCTAAAAGTTCTCTCGAATCCTTAATTAGATATCCTTTTTCGTGCAGAACTATTTTTCCCGTGGTAATTAAAATCAGAAAATTACTTAATATTTGTCGGCAAAATAGTTTAACAGTAACCTTTGTTTGGATTCCTGGTCACTCCAATATTTCTGGTAATATCAGGGCTGACAGTCTTGCTAGGGATGCTGTACAGTCTGGTGATCTATTTCCGTACATGAATTATTATCAGGACCTCACAATTTTACCTTCATCATATTTAAAAATTTCTTGGGAACAATTATGGTTAAAAGCCTGCAAGACTAAAGGCTACTCCTATTCAAAAATTCAACAATACATTCCTAGTAAGCCGTGGTTTTTTAATATCAAACTTGGAAAACGCGCTACAAGTTGCTTAATCAGAATGAGGCTTGGACACATGTGTTGTCCTTCTCATCTTGCGAGATTGAAAATTATTGATTCTGATGCTTGCGATTGTGGAGAACAGGGTGACATAAATCATATTATACTTGCCTGTCCTTTATATGATCACTCAGTATTATTTTCATCATTATTTTCTTTGTTAGTTCCTTTACCTACATCTGTTCCTACATTATTAGCCTCTACCAATGACCTTATTTATAATTCTATTGCTCTATTTATATTATCTAACAATATTAAAATATAATTAATATATTAATACATGTATATAGTAATATTTGTAGTTTGTAATCAAAACCTTTTCACAATCGTTATCTTTCCCTAACGTTCAAAATTTCCCTTTAATTATCTAAAGATTCCTTAACTTTTAATGGCAATACTCAAACCGAGTTCGCCAACAAAAAAAAAAAAAAAAAAATCATAAAATAATTATAACTATAACTACTAGCAGTGTTCGCAACGGCTATATATTGCAAACGCGTTATAACGATACGCTATTTTTAAAACGCCTATTATTTTATACGCTATAATATATTAGTTCGCTTCGTACAACGACCCGTTTTGATTATCGCTATAGAGATAAGAGTTAAGATCGTTATATTATTTTGTTATTTAACGGAAATAGTTCTTATGCGGTCACCTTAGAGTATAATTTGGTAGGTGACAAAAATATTATACTGCCAAGTGCAATCGACTTCTAGCCGAACAAAATATATTAGTTTGCATAATATATTTAATAAATATATTAGGCAAACTAATATATTATTTTGTTATTTAACGGAAATAGTTCTTATGCGGTCACCTTAGAGTATAATTTGGTAGGTGACAAAAATATTATACTGCCAAGTGCAATCGACTTTGAATGGGACGTTCCGTTTCGTTTCGAATAGTGCATGTGATGTGTTGTGTGTATAATGAATGGGTCTTAACTAATAAAAATAAAAAATAAATCACAACATAAATAACGCTTGCCAGTTGTAATAAATAATAGGTTGAATGATTATTAATAAATATTAGATTATTTTATCAGCTATCTAATATAACGATCACCTCTAATAACTACATTCAACTGCTAATTGGTGTGATTAAACCAGGGTCTGTCAACTCTATTCTACGAACAAGAGGTAGGAGGGCTATGAAATTAGAAAGAGACGAAAACATTAAAGTAAAAGAGATGAATTAACAATGTTGCCACCAAAAATACTATTTCGTATTCCCCAGAACAATAAGCTTTTTAATTGGTTTTAAAAAAAAATTTCTTCATAATTACCTTTTCCTATTATTCTGATGCCAGAAAATGTTTGTTAGGAAATATATCATATTTAATCGATCAATACATACACTAAACAAAAAGTGTTTAATATATGACAACACACGCACGCGCCATTTTCTGTAGAATTTTGACTTTGACAATTGAAGTTACAAGAAAAATGTCTGCCGTTGTTTCTGCACCGTTTTATCTTGTACTTATGTTTATTTGTAATAAATAAACCAGTTTCTCTTAATTTTACATACATTGTGAACGTGAGTCGAGCTTGCTCCTCAGTGTCTGTGTTTTGGTGAAAAGATGAGTTCGCAGAAAGAAAATACTAGAACCTGTACCATGTGTGGATCTTCATCTTCTAAAGATCCCAGCATCACTTTGCATCGGTTTCCGAAGCCTGGCTCAAAAAATGTTCTGCGGTATGTACTTAAGTCAACTTTATTGTAAGTTTGAATGTGAACTTTATTGTAATTTTAACACAGTATTCTTCACTTTCTGCTAAATTCATGGTATTTTAATGAAAAAAAAAACTAGAACACCATTCATGGTATTAAAGAAATTTTTTATTAATAAGTTCGACGGGTGTTATAAAAAAATCCAAAAAAGTTACCAAATTGTATGTATTACTCTTTTGAATTTAATTAAGAATATGATTGTTATAGAATGTTTTTTTTTCAGTTGTGAATTATGGGCAAAGTATTGCTTTCCAAATGAAGCCTGGTCTTCAGCGAAATTCCAGGCTGAACAACATTCAGAGCATAAGATGCTTTGCAGCAAACACTTTGAGAGCACATGCTTTATTGAGAAGAAGTTGTTCAGAACAGCTGTACCTGGTGTTCAATCCAATAAGGTTAGTATAATTAATACTTGAAAAATATATTTAAAATATTGACTGTTTTTAACAATGTGGACGTGGCTGTTAACAGTAGATTGGCTAATTTCACTAATAATAACACTACTAATAAGTCAGAAATTTGAAAAAAATCATTATCTTCATGATAATTATCAAAGAAATATATAATTATCTTGATAATTTCGAACCCTGTTCCATGTATTTGAATGATTTTTAAACCTTTAATTTTCAGGATACCACAATTTCTTATCTGCCAGATCAACCTGCCTTGTTTACACCTGTTGCTGGTCCGTCTAGAGTTCCTTTCAAAGAGCATAATACAAACATTATGACTCCAACCAGTTCTACAGTACTACAACCAACTACTTCAACACAAGCTGATGAGAAAAACAAAAAGTTGATAAGGAAACTGAAAAACAGTATGAACAAAATATACCGATTACAAAAAACGGTGAAACATTTAAAAAATGATGCATTTTTAAATGTGATTTGTCAACATAAGAGAGTGACGAAAATTCTTGAAACGAAAATGAGTTCATCATTTGCACTGTTACTGCAAGGGGAACTGCAGAATTATAAAAGGAAGAAACCTGGGCGGAGATGGAACTTGGAGGCTAAAATAATAGCATTGAGGCTCTATAAAAGATCTCAAACAAGCTACAAATTATTGAGAAGAATTATTTGTTTACCAACACCCAGCACACTAAAAGCAAATTTAAGATGCCTGTGGGGATACACAAAACCACTCTTACAGTGTTGAAAAACACAATTAAACACTTTGGGGCATCTGACCGAGAATTCGTTTTACTGTGGGATGAAATGTCCTTAAGAAAAAATTTATGGTACAACTCGAAGGAGGATCAATTTGAGGGATTCCAAGACCATGCTACACAAGGTAGATCTCCACAGGCAGCTACGTATGCCCTTGTATTACACAGATATTTTTACTGCGTCTGGGTGTTACCTATCTATTCTATGTATGTATTTACAAAAAAAAGTAGTATATGAATTATATCCGTAATCTGGTATGCGTATCACAAGCATTACGCTTAGTTTGGAACCAGAGGACGTTGTGTGAAATGTCCGTGAATATTTATTTATTTATATCTTATTATAAGCTAATTATGAATGTATTATGTATATTATGTTTAATATTATTATTAGAACGTAAATAAGTATTTTCAATTATGAAAGACAATATAATAAGTATTCATTTAGTTAATTATGTTAGTTTTGAATTTTGTTAATGATTATTATCTGTAAAATTATAAAACATAATTAAATGATCACTGTTTGTTTTATTAAACTGCTTCATAATATATAAATGTTAGCATTTTATGCACAAGTACACTGTGTTTTCCGATAGTGATTTTGTTCAATTATTGCTGTGCAAAAATTGATCATCTTATGAAACTATCGGGAAACGCGCTGTACTTGCGCATAAAATGCAGTACAAAAATACTGCGCATAATTTAAAGTTCCCTCCAATTTCTTTTACTGTCTAATTTAAGTGGGCAAACGATAGATGGCGCTGGTTGGTAAGGAAAAAATTTCCTCACTACAATTGTATGTAGTCGTTATTCTTCCCTTTTTAGGGTATATATGTTCTGTGGATTAAACTGAAACAAACAAAATATTAACTAATTATTACAGATACAACTAGTGTTGAACAAACATTAAAACTAAGACTAAAAATTATATTATACATCTAAATTAATTAAATTCTAATCCTATTACTAGTTATATATTCACAAAGTATTCTAATGAATGGACTATATACATGAGACAGTAAAGATTTTAAAGAAAGAGGACGAGAGATTTCTGGTGGGACCAACTCATATAAAGACGGCTGATTATTTGAACAAGAAAAAAATATATGCTCCACAGTACCTTCTCCCATACCACACTCACAAATAGAGCTATCTCTTATCCTAAGTTTTGCTAGGAATACAGGTGAACAGCAGTGGTTTAATCTTAAGCGACAAATTGTAGAAGTAGTAGATTTATCTGCTTCTTTAAACTTTGAAAACCATGGTTTAGATGGAATTTCTGGTTGAATATCCCCATAATATTTACCTTTTATCTTTTTAGAAACTGACCATTTTGTGGACCAGTCTTCAAACAAAGTGGATCTTAATGTAGCACAAATATCATGGGAATATACCAGATAATGATCCATAGCGCCTGTTTGAGAGGCATTTTTGGCATGCAAGTCAGCAGATTCATTCCCAAGGATACCTGAATGACCAGGAATCCAGGCCAAAACAATATCAATACCATTTGTGGAACACTCATATAGCATTTCTCTTACTTTTAATACAACTGGAAATCTGTTTTTGGATCTAAAAGGATTTGAAATAATAGCTTGTAAACAACTTTTGGAGTCTGAAAATATGATGGCCCTTTTAATGTTGTGTGATTTAACAAAATTAATAGCCTCAAGAATGGCTATACACTCCCCAGTAAATACAGAAGTAACTGAGGGACATTTATAAGGCAATACTATTCTAGTTGCAGGGATCCATACCGCAGCACCTACTGTACAATTGGGAGATTTAGAGGCATCTGTATACAAAGCTACTCTATTATTATACTGTGTGTAAACTTTAAAATTTAGAATTTTGTTAGCCTCAACAGAGTTTTTACTAATCTGGAAGTCTAAAATAACTTGAGGTTGGAAAATTAATGAATTAAAACTTGTTTTAAATAAGGGCATCCTAGAAATTTGGAAAAAAGGATCAGGGAGACGAGAAAACATAAGGAAACTGTGGAGAAGGCATGGTAATTTTTCAAAAGGAAGATTGCTGCTATTATATAAATCTAAAAGCTGATTTAACTTATTCAATAGAGGATGATCAGAATTCTCCACCAATTTGAAGAAAAACCTGTTGGACAGGTATTGTCTCCGTAATGCCAATGGAGGTTCCACACACTCCACTTGCATGGCATTGATTGGTGAAGATTTCATCGCACCCAGAATAATCCTTAAACATTTAGATTGTATTCTATCTAATCGCTGAAGGCCCGATTTATTACAGGTGTCTAACAGAAAAATGCCGTAGTCCAAATGACTACGTACTATAGCATTATATACTAATCTTTGTGTGAAAGGGTGTGAGCCCCACCACACACCAGAGAGAGAGCGTAAAACATTAATGTTTTTCTCGCATTTTTGTGCAACATACTCACAATGAGCTACACCAGACAACTTAGTATCTACTATTACTCCCAAAAATTTTACTTTATTCCTTTGTGGAATAATCTCCTGATTGATATGTAAAGATAATGGTGGGATAATTCTCTTTTTGGTAAAAATCACTGAACTACATTTAGCAGCTGATAAAGAAAGTCCATGTTGCATGAGCCATTCAGAGAGATATCTAAGAGCAGAATTTAAACGTGTCTCAACTTCTTCTAACGATTTTGCTGACACATACAAAGCAATGTCATCAGCATATTGTAATATTTGACAAAAGGATAGAACCGAAGTCTCTAGATCCGGATAATAATGGACTACGGATCCTTGCGGTAGTCCTTTCCATACTGTTCTGGGTGGCAGGAAATCATTATCTGGAGTTTTGATTGAAATAAACCTTTCCATTAACATATTACAAATAAAACGAACTAATTTAATAGGTAAATTTAAATATAAAAGCTTTTTCCGAAGTAACGGAAGTAAAACGTTATCGTAAGCCGATGACACATCAAGAAACTACCCAAGAAACCCCAACTAAATACTCTTTTTTGGAAAAGGCAATGCGAATATCTGTAGTTAGTACACTTAAGCTGTCTGATGTGCTCATTCCTTTTCTAAAGCCGAACTGAGACTTCGCTAGTATGTTCTTATTTTCCACCAACCACTCTAAACGATTTTTTAACATATGTTCTGTAATTTTGGCCAATACAGATGACATGGCAATTGGCCTATAACTGTTAGGATCCGTTGCTATTTTACCAGGTTTGCGTATAGGCACGACCGTTTGACATTTCCATGGATGAGGAATAAAACCGTAATCAAAAAATATATTGACCAAATGTAAATAAAACTTTTTACAAATTTCAGAAGAATTTTTCAAAAACGAATAAGGTATTCCGTCCGGACCAGGAGATGAATCAACAAGACCGTCTAAAGCTATTTTTAGTTCCGAGAAAGAAAAAGGAGCATCAAAGGCATCCTCAGATTGGAGAAAATTTATAGCGGAAGGGAAACAATCAATATTTGGAACAGTCGGAGGAGATAGCTTATCAGAAAAAGGTTCTAGCCATGCTGAATTATTTACAGTGAGGTTACCGGAGTTAAATGATCCTCTATATTTCTTTAACTGGCTCCATACTAAGGAAGGAGGGGTTCTGGGAGACAGATTCTCACAATATTTAATCCAACCCTGCTTCTTTTTCCCTTTGAGTAGTCTTGTGGTCTCTGCTAGTTTTTTCTTAAGCAACAAAAAATTTTCCATAGACATGTTTAGTCTCGTACACAATTGCTTCACAATTGCAATTCAATGACTGAAATGTTTCGGTAGTCTGCTATTTTGAATTTGACAGTAATATTTTGAAATTGTCCTGTGTCGACAGATTGCCTTAAATAAAAAATAGATAGATAGAAATATTAGAAATTGTTCTTTGTAATTTATTGCAATTTCGGATCTCCTAAACTTCACATTGATTTTTATACTAATAAATAGTATGTACAAATATATCTAAACGAAGTCTAGCATGATTAAATGTTTAAATTTATTAGTAGTTTTTCGAAAATCACTTCGACTAACGCATTTTTTAAAAACGGCAAAACAACATAGGTACCACAGAATAGATAGAAGATACTACGTATCAGAAGGGAAACTTAGAAGAACGGGTAAATTATAGAGGAGGGGTATTTTGCATTCTGACAACTGTCATTTGACTGTCATTTGACTGCTCAACTGTCAACCTTCTGTCAACTGAGTACAGCCGTAATAATTAAGCCATGTTAGATATTAACCACATGCTTAGACCACACCACATGTTATAGCTATGTAGCCACATATTTTACACAAAATAATTATTTAGATGCAAAAATAAAATTACAACTATGTGGTTACCGAATTATTTTATTGTAAATGACAAAACAGAATGTAACATATCTACGAAAATACACTTATAAATATAAATATTATATAGGTACACTTATTATCAAAGTCAGAGCAAGCCAATATAGGTACTTTTAAAAACTAAACAATATGTATTGCCCCAGAACTACTTACTCCAAAGATTTATTTTATTATCATTAACATAGTCGAGTTACATGCATTACAAGATTGTGCTTATGCCTCGTGTTAGCAAATGGCGGACGATTATTTAAAATAACAATTTTATTTTTTATAACGTACAATAAATTTTCGTCTCTGACAGAGGATGTTATATGTGTACAATATTCCTTAGCTAACTTTTACAGCACCCTAGAAACAAAAAGGGGTGGCGACACTTGCATTCTTCACTATACGGACAACAGAAACAGAAACAGAATTTACAACAGTAAATTGTTAACTTTAAAATTACCTAGCTGACTTAATAAATTAAATTAAAGCAGAAAACCCGGGTACTAACTGACACCCTGAATAGCCGATGGGCCTTGAGATTCATAACTAGTAGCAAATGCGTCAGTCTCAATTTCCTCTTTTAAGAATATAGTAGAATATGAGAATTGCCAGCGTCGTAACAAATCGTAGTTCAAAGTGTTTGTTACACACATATGACGATCTTACTTGATCTTCCGAAAGGCCCTTCAAAAGAGCAGAGTCAATACTCTAAATACACTTCTTGGTGACTGTTTCTCGAATCGGAAATTGGTGCAGAGCCACATTCTTTCGCTTGCTTTTGCATTTAGGAATACAGCATGTCGTCTTCATGATAAAACATATACGGAATATTGCAGTTTTGATGAGAGAAGATATGCTCGCAGAATATACTCCTGATACATTCAACTTATAACTAAAATTATAATTAAAACAAATAAGATGTAAAAAATTGCTAATTAAAATAAGGGCAAATTATATAATTGTGACAACCATGTGACGACACAGGTGACAAGTTGACAAACGGCGACAGTCACAGAAAGAATAAAGAAACAAAAGTTCTCTAAAAAGCTCTTATTCTTCCACTACATCACATAGGGCTCCTTAAAAAAACGCCGAACTTCGAGACCCTGCGCCGTTTGCACTCCTTCAATCCCAAGACCCCAAATAAATCATCACAATGTATGAAACAAAGACAAAAATCGTCACCCCTTATATAATTAGATTTTTTGGAGAATTTAATTTGATGAATGAATTTAGTTTGAGAGGTTAGTTCTTTGGAGGAGCCCTATGAACCAGAGGTGGTTCCAAGGCTACTATCAATCCTCGTCTCCCGGTTTGTGGCCGCCGCATATGTACTTACAAATTTGAATCATGGATCAAATCTGTGCTCTTAAAACCTATCACAGAAAGTTTAGAACATATTAGTCTGTGCTGAACAATGGCAACACTAAAATTAATGTCATGGACAGACATGACGCCTTTCAAAACCTAAGTTTCCTCAAATTTCCTCTGACGTCCGCTGTCACAAAATAGTTGTCTATGGTTTCTTCTAAGATTCCGGGCAGTGATAGGTACCATTCTAACACAATTCATAGATAAAAGAGACCGAAAATTCAATGCATAGATAAAAGAGCGACATTTCTATTACCATTGAACGACCCAAAGAGTATAATAATATAGATAGAACGACCTTTATGAACTCATATAGCAGACTACGGACATTTGACTTCAATTGCAAACAATTGCAACGGTATTGCAGGTGCTCAAGTCCACTATTTTGGAACAATTGTCATACCGGCACAATACCGGCACGATACCGTTGCAATTGAAGTCAAATATCCGTAGTCTGCTATATGCCGTCATAACGGTCTTTCAATGGTAATAGAATTGTCGATCTCTTTTATCTATGCATTGAATTTTCGGTCTCTTTTATCTATGGATTGTGTTAGAATGGTATGTATGTGTTGCCGTTTTTAAAAAATGCGTTAGTTGAAGTGATTTTCGAAAAACTACTAATAAATTTAAACATTTAATCATGCTAGACTTCGTTTAAATATATTTGTACATACTATTTATTAGTATAAAAAGCAATGTGAAGTTTAGGAGATTAGTAAATTGCAATAAATTACAAAGAACAATTTCTAATATTTCTATCTATCTATTTTTTATTTATGGCAATCTGTCGACACAGGACAATTTAAAAATATTACTGTCAAATTCAAAATAGCAGACTACCGAAACATTTCAGTCATTGAATTGCAATTGTGAAGCAGTTGTGTACGAGACTAGCAATTTATGTCACTTTGACAATTGTAAGACAATGATGAAGTCGTTATGACGACACATTAATAGTAGACTACCAAAAACTTTACTATTGCACCATAATGGTACAATAATGGTACAGTTGTGACACCGTTGAAATACCCGACTCAGGGCCCAGTTGCATCGTGCCGGTATGACAATTGTTCCAAAATAGTAGACTTGAGCACCGAATCGCGTAACGTTGCACGTAACTGTAACCGTTATTGTAACCAAAGACATAGTGTGTACGTGATTCGTGAGCCTGCGACGAGCGACTCGCAGCGAGCCGACGACTGTCGGTTTTTGCCGAGGATCAAAGGGCGCTGTTTCATTACAGTTACAGCTCGCAAAATGAGTATGCTCGGTGAAAGCATTCCGGGGCGACGGACGTCGTGAGCTGTAATTATAAAACGCGTACACACTAGAACCTCGTTACTGTATCACGCATGTTACAGTTACGGTTCCCTAGTGAGTACCCGGCTCAAGGAAACACAAAATTAAAGAAATAAAATTTCATTAACTTTTATTAAATTATTTACATAATTAAGTTACTTTTTACAATACTTATTACATTTAAATAATTGTTTGCATACCTACCTATTTGGCTATTTAACTTACAAACATTAGACATTAGGGCCTATTCTCATAAATAGCCAATTAATTAAATAACACTATAGGTACTTATTTTCGTTTTAGTTTAAGTTAGGTAAAGTTTTTTGACGTATTAGAATTGGCCTCATTATGAATTATCTTAGTGCTAAAAATATTTCTATTCTTATTTACAAATATAATCTTCTAAGTAAAAAATTTGTATCATTATAATTAAATAATATTAATGTTATTAATTCATAAACAGTGTGTTTAGATCGTAACAGATGGCGCTCTATAGCCTCTGCCTACCCCCACGGGAAGTGGCGTAATATAAATAAACAAAAATGTGTTTAAATACGTTATGTACATTTCGTGTGAAGCCTTACACTTTTATTTTAATCTTTACAAAATATTGGTAGAAATAGTAGAAAATATAACACTGTGACAGTTTTTAGGGTTCCGTACCCAAAGGGTAAAAACGGGACCCTATTACTGAGACTTCGCTGTCCGTCCGTCCGTCTGTCACCAGGCTGTATCTCAAGAACGGTGATAGATGGCGATAGCTAGAGAGTTGAAATTTTCATAGATGATGTATTTCTATTGCCGCTATAACAACAAATACTAAAAATAAAATAAAATAAATATTTAAGCGGGGCTCCCATACAACAAACATGATTTTTTTACCGTTTCTTGCTCGATACTAATAACGTTGCCTTATGTTGCATAGATAATGGTACGGAACCCTTCGTGCGCGAGTCCGACTCGCACTTGACCAATTTTTTTTTTACATTTAGGCGGGAATCTTTTCAATTTTGGCGGCAGCAGCAGCTGCGGCGGCGGCGGCCTTCTTCTTTACAGCCAGAGCAGTTCTCTGTTTAGCTTGAATCTTCATTTTCTGAGATTTTGACAGTTTACGTTGCTTCTTTTGATCGTTGTTAGCTGAAACAACAAATGGTGCTTTTAGACAAGTGTTCTTCATTTTAGCCCATTTAGCTTATAACCCACAGCTGGGCACAGGCCTCCCCCATATTGGTATCTATCTCTTTCTCCCCAGTCCGTTAACGTCCCACTTTTAGGCTCGGGCCTCCTCCACTTAGGGAGGGACTATGGTCTACTATGCCGCGTTAACCAGACCAGTATTGGCACAGTAATTTCGAGTATTCCGGCTCTCACAGAGAAGGTTATATGTTTAGAATATTCTTACACCAGCCTGGGGAGGACTTGGGCCACCACCTCTATATTCTTAATCAGTCACCACACGGATATATCATATCGTTATGATATTTCGGTAGTCTTACCTGCACCTAATCCTTGTCTATTATTAGCTGTTCTTGCTAATTCACCGAGTGTATTGGCTAGTGCTGTGCCCAGTTTTAAGCATTCTGTACGTGATGCTATTGTCGCGCGAAGAGCTAGTGTTGCTAATCTGGAAAAAAGACATTTTATATGTAGGTATTTGTAAATTAATAATGAAAAGTTTTTGTGATGATGTTAAAATTTTATAAAACAACTATGGTACATAAGCAATCAAATCATAGTGGAATAATAATAATCAGTATGAGCGGGACTTGAGCCCACGACCAACTGAGCTATCATGGTGCCTGCTTATCCAAATAATGTTTCTCATTGATCTATGTATTGTACAACACCATTTATCGAGCCATTTGCACAACACGATCGATTGGTCACTTCGTGTTCTGTACAGGCATTCCGAGGTCGGGGTTCGACTCTCACTCATGGTGATCATTTTTCTGCTATAATTTTATATATCTAGTAAAAGCATAACAAGTCAATTGCCAAATTTATAAATTTCTTTTTATCTATTGTTCAGGTCAAAGTGTGATAAAGTGTCCTTTATGGAGCGAAGTCACATTGTTCATATCTTCTCAGTCCAAAACATCGCACTTTTGAGCACAGTCCCCGTTCACTTCACTAGTATATATGTTGGTATACGGGATAGTTTCAAAAGTTGTTACTCACCTCCCAGCCAGCTCCTGCTGTTCCACATCCAGATCGCACCCTGGACTAGTGGAGTTCTTGCCTTTCAACGGCATCTGCCAACGAGACTATGTGATCATATTATGACTTCAACCACGGATATTGGAATACATAAATAAATAAATATTAATGGACATTTCACACTACGTCCTCTGGTCCCAAGCTAAGTTTATTTGCTTGCGTTAAATGTACCAGAATAGTAGGTATTATCCCTTTTCCTACCCAAAGTGCTGTAGCAGCCAGCTAAGGTGTATTGTACACAGATAACATGCTCTGTGAAAGACGGTTAGCTATAAAATAAACTCAGTCAGCGCGGCATGGAAGACCATAAATCTTAAGTAATTTATTAATATTGCAATTGACTTGCTATACTTATATAAACCTCGGAATACCGTTCCGTAGCTCTGCCAACTGAGCTTATTGCGGTCGTGCTAACAGTAACCAATTTGACCACCACAACGTTCCTCGATTGAGTCTACATCGCATTTTTGATGCGCAACGCCACCTATCGAGAATGTTTTGCAATGATCTCAACCGGCCACCTTGTATTCTTTACAGAATACAATTGGGCTGAAATAATTACGCAACTTATATTACTGAAGTAATTTATTAATTTTGCAATTGACTTGCTATGCTTTTACTTAGTAAATTAAATTGTAGTGGAAAAAGGAGATCACCGGAAGCGGGACTTGAACCCACGACCGCGGCATACCGTATCGTAGCTCTGGCAACTGAGCTTATTGCTTACTAGCTGTGCCCCGCGGTGTTACCCGTGGTAAAAAGGTTAAACAATCAGATCATATTCTATTCCATTTTTCATTGGAAAGTTTCATGAAAATCCATCCAGTAGTCTTTACGTGAAAGTACAATAAACAGCCTTACATATCCAAACTTTGGAGTATGGATAGAAGACCAAGGAAACGTTAGCGTTTCTCAGCCAACAGTTTAAGTATTTTATTTTGCCGCGCGTAATTCTTTTTTTGTCATATCTCCTAAGAAATTCATTTAAATTGCATGCTGTAAAGAGCAGTTATAATCTATATAATGTGCGTAAGCTAACTTAACTATTTAATTTGATCAAATATATTACTTTAAACACATAAATAGCTTTTGAAAATACCCTATTGAATAAAACTACTTTTTACGGATTTAAATGTACATGTAACAATTTTTTCTTTTTTAAAAATTCTTGTTATTATGTAAATAATATTGTATTTAAGTATATAAACTTAGTTTTGCTTGCTATATTGTATACTACCTCTATAATAATTAAAACTTTAGTCTATGATAAAATTATGTATGTTTCACCTTATAATATAATTTAAAAAAAAATTCTTTATATTGTTACAATTTGTTAATGTATTTTAGAAACTAAAATAATGTTATTGATTTTATGTAGTCTGAGCACAATGTAATATGATATAGTTTATAGTAAAAGTCTATCTTTATGGTCAATGTAAAATTAAAATCGAATGTGGGTAAACCCTGTAATAACTGATCGTAGAAGACACATTACAGCTCAGTCTCACCCGTGACTATGGTGACTGCAAAGTCTCCGAAACGTCGGGCCAAAATTTAAAACAAATATACGCGTCTAAATCCGTAAAAAGTAGTTTTATTTAAACAGATGAGTCGCGCAAGTGTTAAAAAATATTATACCCTATTGAATCTGATATTTTTTTTGACATTATTATGGGTACAGCGGGTTTCCCTTAAAAGATAGACATATTCGCGGACTTTTTTGAAGAACTATAGGTAAAAAACAATTCCTCCATACATTAGTTTGTTGTACGTCACATAGATAAGCCAGCGTTTTCATTTATAGCACGCGCGCGTCCGAATTTCTCGGCAAATTTTATCATGTCTCATCCAATATACAGCAAACCCCAATAAATTATACGAAAAAAGCCATCCTCTTGAACCATTCTATCTATTAAAAAAAACTGCATCAAGATCCGTTGCGTATTTTTAAAGATATAAGCTTACATAGGGACATACATACAAAAATAACGACTTAGTTTTATAAGAAGTAAAGATAAAGAAGATAAAGATAAAGATTGGCGTTGCACATCAAAAATGCGATGTAGACTCAATCGAGGAACGTTCTGGAGGTCAAATTGGTTACTGTTAACACGACCGCAATAAGCTCAGTTGGCAGAGCTACGGAACGGTACTCCGAGGTCGCAGGTACAAGTCCCGCTTGCGGTGATCACTTTTTCCACTACAATTTAATTTATTAACTATAAATCTTTACAAAGTGGAGGAGGGCCAGCCCGTGCCCAACAGTGGGACGTTAATGGGCTGGAGAGAGAAAGACTTAAGCATCTGTTCTTATTTTTAGGGTTCCGTACCCAAAGGGTAAAAACGGGACCCTATTACTGAGACTTCGCTGTCCGTCCGACTGTCTGTCACCAGGCTGTATCTCAAGAATGGTGATAGCTAGACAGTTGAAATTTTCACAGATGATGTATTTCTATTGCCGCTATAACAACAAATACTAAAAATAAAATAAAATAAATATTTAAGGGGGGCTCCCATACAACATGATTTTTTTACCGTTTCTTGCTCGATACTAATAACGTTGCCTTATGTTGCATAGATAATGGTACGGAACCCTTCGTGCGCGAGTCCGACTCGCACTTGACCAATTATTTTGCAGTCTTTTGTATAATAGGTAGGACATGGTAAGTTTTTTTTTAATTCTTACGCCACCTTACTTATATCAGAGGAACTCGGTTTATATGTAAGAACTCCTAATATTTACCTTATAACTTTGTGGACAAATTCCAAATAGATATTTTTCAAAAGTTTGTTTGAACTCATCAGCGAAGATTAGCGCCGCCCCTTCATTCAACTGTAACAAAGAACAAATGAAAACTATAAACCATCCGCCATAAAAAAAACCGTTTCCGTCATAAACCAACGCGCGCCACGATTCGAATAAAAAAACAATTAAAAGAAACAAACAATTTTAAAAAGTTAAGAGGAATCCGCCATTTTGTATTTGTTTATTTAGTTAAAGTTTTCAAAGGGTGTTTTTATGCTTTTCTTTGTTGATTAGGAAGATTTTCATAGAAAACGTTTTAAGAACATATGGTTGGTTTTAAAGATTTAATATAATGTTGAACACATATTTCAGTTATTTCAAAGAAAATATTCATCTCCATTTTAACTAAGAGCTGGATTCCGGAAGTATGAATCATGATCTTCGTTTGTAAGTATAAGGTATATCCATCTTGCAATCTATATTTTTCAATTAATAATCTATGTACCGGAATTATTAAAATAGATTTTCACCTTTTTGAAATTCGTTGCGTAGCGTAGTTTTAAAGATTAACGTTCACTTGTGGACATACAGAAATAACGACTTTATTTTATATTATGTAAAAACTACCTACACGACATCGTAAGCAAGGTATAGCGACTCTGGGTAGCATTTCCATGTCTGTTCCGCTCCCATTGGTCGCAGCATGATGTTAATCTGTATTAATAAAAGCTGAAGAGTTTGTTTGTTTGAACGCGCTAATCTCAGAAACCACTGCTGCTCCGATTTGAAAACTTCATAGTGTTAGTTAGTCTACATAACATCATCATCATGTAGCTTCAAGCCGACCGAGTTATGTACCTACCCATAAATACTCCATCTGGTAAATCTGTGCTAATAGTTTTAATAAGACGACTCCATTAATATATTATGTAATACGCAAAATCATTACGTTAAAATATGCCACCATTTTGTTTATTTCAAACAATACTGAAATTGATTTGTATTTTAGTGATGCAATTAGCTTGTATTTTCAAATGGGTGTTAATAATTTCGTTTGTTTCAGCACGTTTTAACTACTAAATGAATACCACAGAATAAATAGGGCTGAAATATTAAGTTGTTTATAAACAATTAGGATTTTAATGGACGCCGTGAATTCTCTGAGCAAAACCATTCGACTCTGAAATTTTAGTGGCTTTACAGCTAGCTAAAAATATAGGTGTAATACAAAACAATACCGTGTGTGAGTTATTAAACATACAAGTGTCACCATCTCCCATTTTTTCCTAAGGAAATAAAATAATTTTTGCCCGCGACTTTTTATGCGTGGAATTTAGAAAAATTTTTTCATTGTTGCGAAATTTTTCATTAATGCTTCGCTCCTACTGATCCCATCGTGAGGTTTTACCTAAAGCCTTCCTCGATAAAGGTACAACATTAAAAGAATTTGTAGAATCGAACCAGTGCAGTGGTTAATGAGATTAGCGCGTTCAAACAAACAAACAAACTCTTCAGCGTTTTCTTGCTTGTGTTATGGGTACCAGATACGGATATACTACATAGTTATATACTTATAATGTAAATTATAAACATAATACTGTATTACATAAAAACACCCAAATGCTATAAGTACAAACATCTGTTTGATATTTATGAATAATTCAATATCCCATAATAATATGTAAATGGTACTGTGCGTGGATCGAACCCGCAACCTCGTGAACTGCAGTCCGTTACATGAAGTACATGAACGACTAGGCCACGCGACATATCTATGAATTAGTTCAGTCGCTCACGAATTTAAAAAAAAAAATACCAGAACATTTAAATTTATCTTTACAAACGTTTTAGGTATATAAGTCATACAGCCAATAAATAAAGATAACCCGCCACTCGATAATGTTTCTATAACGAACGCATGCTAAAGATCGTGTTGGCTGCGTTCCAATATTTCAAAATTTTATGTTTAATTTAATATTTGTTATTGCAATTCTGTACTGAAGATGTTTCTATAATAAAATGTAGTTACAATATTTTCCGCGTTGCGAATTTGTAATATTCATTGGATGAGTAATAGTAACATGCTCAATGGGTTTTAAAAAATTTGCAATTAATAAATTTGGCGTGGAAAATACATAAGTTCTAAGATTTTGACAGTTCAAAATCTAAGTGATTCTGATTACAGCTCTGTCAGCCTATTAGTATCCCACTGTTGGGCACGGGCCTCCTCTTTGGGAGGGTATTTCTCGAATTTGAATCCTCTACCAACACGTCTGAAAGTGGACCCACTTTCGACAATGTATTAAAGTACATATATGTATAGTTGTGTAAAATAAAACGCAGCGAATTTTTGTCCCTTTACTGAATTTTTGTCTAAACACTAATGGTCTTATTCATAATAACTTATCGGAGGTTTAAAATTTCGCTAAAATAGGTTCGCGAAATTTGTCAAAACTCGTTATTCTTATTAGTCTTTTTACACTAAAACGTTTATTATCTCTCCGATAAAATCTCCGTTTAAACCTCCGATAAGTCATTATTATTAATAAGACCGTAAATCATACGTTCAGTTGGACACTATCGCGTAAATAAATCCTTGCTACGCCCTCGCCCTCGTCCCTTTGCATAGTAGCGTCCATAAGAGGGTACTGTACTCCTAATTTAGGTATTTGCCTTAGGTATTGCTATCCCTATTTCCAAGCGCTGCGCTGAAAGGGACAAATATAGCTGAAGCAGATTTTACCTACAAATTCTATGAAAAAAAGACGTTTCGTAGTCCCTTTTTTTCGCGAAAGGTTAAACCAATTTTAATTGCTTTTACGCTTTATTATAGATGAAGAGTATATCTATGCTTCTGTTACTTTCTTTTTTGGTAAAACTTTACCAAATATGTGTGATAGTCGATGCAACTTTACCTAAAGAAAACCGAAAAAAAACGGATTTTCGGATGGTCATATTTCTTTTAGTTAATATGTTTTGAAAGAAATGAAAGTGATACAAGCATAGATATACTCTTCATCTATAATATAGCGTAAAAACAATAAAAATCGGTTCAACTCTCGCAAAGAAAAATGGGGAGTACGAAACCTATATTTTTGTATGGAGCATAATTTGGTATCGTGCCCTCTTATGGTTTTTAATTTATTTTAAATTTTTTTACTGATTACTAAACTACAAATCTATCCAACATGATAAAGTTGAGGTATTTGTTTGTATGTACGAGCTAATCTCTGAATCCGTTGTACCTATTTAAAAAATTGTTTTAGTGTTGGTTACCTACTACATTTATCGAGGAAGGCTGTAGGCTATATAACATCACGCTGCGACCAATAGGAGCGAAGCATTAGTGATAAATGTTGCAAAATATGAGAATATTTTCTAAATTCCATGCGTACGAAGTCTCGGGCAAAACCTAGTACTAAATATACAGAAATAATTCATATGACGTACTTCACACTGAGTCAATGAGATCTCTCGTATTTATGTCACTACTGACAGATTTGCGCTGTTCTCATACAATTTATTATTATTACATATTTATTTAGTTACCTACGTTTGTATTTTGGTACCTACTTTCTTTGAAGATTTCACGTAATTTTTACGATTTCGTACCAAAAGGTGAGATGAAAGCCTATTTACTGAGACTTCGCTGTCTAGCGTGCGTAGGTACTTCCCATTTATCATTAGGCTGTATCTCCGGAATGGTGACAGCTAGGGACACAGATTTACCAGATGTCTATGACTACATCCCTCAGTCTCGGCTTGAAGTCTGGAAGAAAACAGGGGACTACGATGGCCATATTTTTGTATGGAGCATAGCTTAGTGTCGTGCTCTCTTAGGTAAAAAATTAAAGTTGATTGTGTCGATATACCTATTATTACTTGCTATTTCGTTTTACATATATACAGGGTGTCCCAAAAGTCAACGTCCAACCAAAAACCTAAGCTAGGCCTAGTTGTGGGGGCTCTCAAAAAAAAAGAAAAAAAAATCTATCTCATGTAGTTTCGAAATGACAGCCATTTTTCTTAAATTGACACCCTGTGACGAGTTTACGACTACTGGGGCTGCAAATGAGCTCTTTTGTAATTTTATTTTTGTGTGGAGTAGTCTTAAGTGATGCTCCTACAAATTCCAATTCATCATTTGCACACAACTTCATTGGAATTTCAGAAAATATCCGTTTTATACCGAACCATGACGTGAAAATGACTACATCACTAAACTTTGACAGTCTGTACTGAAAAAAAAATCTACTATGCAATTTCGGCAAGTGCCCTTAAAAGTTGGCGCATTTAATGGGCTTTCCAAAATGGTATAATACTTACTAAATTATTTCTTAGACGACGAGAAAAAAAAAAATTAAGAAAGTCGATATTTAGCTTATTATTAGTTAGTCATAAAACTTTCTCAAAATTATTCTAATATCATCTAGGCGTTCTGTAAGGTGTAATTAAAGAAAGAGACGAAGAAAAGTTAGAGCGGGATAGTGACGCTACTAAAAGAAAGAGACGAAGAAATGTTAGAGCGGGACGGAGAGTGACGCTACTTGGTGTCAGTGAATCTTTCTACAATGTGTGAGCGAGACGAAATTGACATTTTGGCTAGTGTGGGTGAAACAGATAGCACGCTAATACAACAGCGTGGTATACGTACAATAATTCAGTACGTTTCGTGCCTTCGTTTACTGCGCATCTTTTTGTATTCGTTTGTATTTATTTCGTGCTTACAACCTTGGCTCTGTTTACTGGACTTGATTGCGTGTGACTTGGATTTGTTTTCGAACCGTTTCTGACGAACTTGGCTTTCTCCTGGACTGTTTTTGTAAGAAAATGCCTTTCTTGTACTCTGCAGAGGAATATGCAAACATGCACCTTATTTATGGGGAATGTAGGTGCAATGCTAGAGCTGCAGCTCGACTCTACCGTGAGAGATATCCGAATGCCGAGCGTCACCCAGATCATCGAGTTTTTGTAAATGTGCACCGTTTATTATCAGAAAATCAACTTCCTACTCGAGCTACTAGAGTGGGAAGAACCGTCGTGCCTTATGAAGAAGATGTCCTAAATGCAATTGCAGAGAACCGGAGTATCTCAGTACGTGGAATCGAGCAAAGTCTGGGGGTACCTAAAAGTACAGCACATCGGATACTGAAGAGAAACGAATTGCATCCGTACCACATGCAACGGGTACAAACTTTGCTACCCCGTGATTATCCTAGCAGGATTTTATTTTGTCAATCAATGCTCGAAAGGCACAGAGCAGATCCAGAATTCTTGCGTAAAATTCTTTGGACTGATGAATCGACCTTCAAAAAAGACGGATACATGAATTTGCATAATTTGCACGAGTGGCACGTCGAAAATCCACATTTGATGCGCGAAGATAGGTCACAGTACCGCTTTAAAATAAACATGTGGACTGGGATCTTAAATGGATCCATTATTGGGCCTTTTGAACTGCCAGAAAACCTCGATGAGGCAGCTTATTTGGACTTTTTACAACATCAGTTACCCAATTTGTTAGAAGACGTGCCACTTAGCATTTATCGAGACATGTGGTTCCAGCAAGATGGCTGTCCGGCACACTATGCGCGCCCAGTGAGAGAATTCCTTAATCAAGAATATCCAAATAGGTGGATTGGTCGATCCGGTCAGATCACGTGGCCCCCCCGTTCCCCGGATTTAAATCCTATTGATTTTTTTTATTGGTGAACGGTCAAAGAAATTGTTTACCAAAAACCAATTGAAAATTTAGAGGAACTGCGTCAGAGAATTCAAGATGCCGCTGATCACATCAATTCCAGACGTTTCGCCCGCCAGATTACACGATCGTTTTTAAGAAGGTGTAGGGCGTGCATACGCGCTGATGGCAAGCAATTTGAACATTTGATATGATTTAAATAAACATTCGATTTTTAATAATTGACTTTTATTTAAACAATCCCAAAAATTCACTGACACCAAGTAGCGTCACTCTCCGTCCCGCTCTAACATTTCTTCGTCTCTTTCTTTTAGTAGCGTCACTATCCCGCTCTAACTTTTCTTCGTCTCTTTCTTTAATTACACCTTACAGAACGCCTAGATGATATTAGAATAATTTTGAGAAAGTTTTATGACTAACTAATAATAAGCTAAATATCGACTTTCTTAATTTTTTTTTTCTCGTCGTCTAAGAAATAATTTAGTAAGTATTATACCATTTTGGAAAGCCCATTAAATGCGCCAACTTTTAAGGGCACTTGCCGAAATTGCATAGTAGATTTTTTTTTCAGTACAGACTGTCAAAGTTTAGTGATGTAGTCATTTTCACGTCATGGTTCGGTATAAAACGGATATTTTCTGAAATTCCAATGAAGTTGTGTGCAAATGATGAATTGGAATTTGTAGGAGCATCACTTAAGACTACTCCACACAAAAATAAAATTATAAAAGAGCTCATTTGTAGCCCCAGTAGTCGTAAACTCGTCACAGGGTGTCAATTTAAGAAAAATGGCTGTCATTTCGAAACTACATGAGATAGATTTTTTTTTCTTTTTTTTTGAGAGCCCCCACAACTAGGCCTAGCTTGGGTTTTCGGTTGGACGTTGACTTTTGGGACAGCCTGTATATTAATTAAAATCGTTAATCATCATTGCGGTATATTGCTATTGACACTATTAATTTTCATTTTTAGTTAAGTTTAGTTGTGTACCTAGAATCGGTACCAATAACATAGGTACCCCGTACAGTAGGCGCGCGAGTGCATGTCCATCCTGAGGAATGCTGTAGTGCTGTGACCTAATCAATAATGGTAATGCCGATGTCGATAATTATTACACATTTGGTCAACCATATCTATCACAAATTTATTACAACTGTAAGTAAGTAAATTAATACATATTATCAAATGAATCTACCCAATACTTGTTAATGGATTATTACAAAAATAGGAAAAAAAAATTATAAAGCACAAAAATCCTAAATACGAATTAGTCACTATCAGATGCAAAGATATTCTCGTGCTTGTTTATGTATTATAAAAGGTTTTTTTCTACTTGAACTTGTTGTAGTAGGGGAGCCCAAAAGATTTCGGGATTTACCAAAGCGCGTCAGATTAATATACAGGAGGATACCTTGTACCCGGTTAAGTACCTCAACCAAACTCGAGCCTCCTATATAAGGCCGCCCGTGAAGTATACATGATCAGATTAGTAAAAAAAATTTGACCATCAGAAATTCTCGAGCAGGTCAGATTAAGGTAAGGTGAGTTAATTATATCCTAAAAAGCGTATATTCCACTAATCTGACAATTTGAAAGTGACGTAAAGAAAGGGGAGGGCAGCAAAGTTGTAAAAAAAAACCTCATCTCGATATTCTCGAGCGTAGCTAATTTTTTTTTTATTTTGAAGGAAATAATTCAAGGATAACGAAAAATATATAATCTGACGATTTCCGCAAGCCGAAATAATATAATAAAAATTGGTCAAGTGCGAGTCGGATTCGCGCACGAAGGGTTCCGTACCATTATCTATGCAACATAAGGCAACGTTATTAGTATCGAGCAAGAAACGGTAAAAAAATCATGTTTGTTGTATGGGAGCCCCCCTTGACGCTCGAGTAAATCCCCATTTAGCATCGTGGGCTCCCCTACCATTGAAGGCGAAGTACTCATTAATTTATTTTTCATTAAAAAATGTACTAAGTTTTTTTTCCTACAACAGCTGAGCACTACTTTTCATTTTTATATTTCTAAACGAAAGCAAATGTCTCGTTTTTTGTTTGAAACATATCGTTTATTAATACTCATTTCAGAATGTTACGCGTAATTTAGTTTTTTTTATTAGTTGTAATATTTTTGGCGGGAAATAAAGCTTCATACAATGGCGGCAATTGCGACAAATAACGGTTTAGATGTAATTTTCATTGTTTATTTTTGATTTAGTACTATTTTATGGTTTATTTAGATGTATTACCACGTAATTACTAATTTTATATCAGAAATTATAGCAATTGTGTAATATCTACACAGTCTACGCTAACACGTGTTGTCTGTAATATTTTTTGATACATTTTTATGTAATATGATTCGTCCCTAGCTAAACATAACATAACGCTCTCTTTATCTCCAGCCCATTAACGTCCCACTGTTGGGCACGGGCCGCCTCCTTCTCCGCTTTAGGAGGGATTATGGTCTACTATACCGCTGACCAGGCGTGTTGGTACAGGGTTTATTTGCGTTTCCATCTCTCACAGAGGATGTTATCTGTACAATATCCCTTAGCTGGCTTTTACAGCATTCTTGAGAAGAAATCGGCTCTATCGATTTTTATTAAATTTTGTATGCATAATGGATAGGTCTGACAGTAAAACTTCGAATATAACCGAATTCATTAATAAAATTCTGTGGTCGAATTACTAACTTATTTTTCGTTAAAAATGTTTTTTCAATGTTCTTTCAACAGCATCAAAAATATGTCTTATTTTTCTTTCATCCCAATTTAATTACAGTTAATTACCAATAAATATCACCATAAAATAGTTTTCCAGCATTATTTACGACATTAGCTATTAATTTGTTGCATTTTTATAGTTTTGTTGGTGATAAAAAATAAAAATAACAACCAAACGCCGCCATTTTGAATTCGAATTTATTGCGTGACGTTCGAAAGTTACAAATATAATTTCTGGCTGTGAAATTTACTAAATATACTTTTGATTATTGTCTGTGAGGCGACGGTTTAATAATATTTTCACTTTCATTTTAAATTACCTAGTAGAAACGAATGAAACGATAGACAAAGTATTTACTAGGTACCTACTCCTCAATTGTAACATCAATGTAGAGAACTTACAGAGGCCAAATCTGCTGCGTCAAAAACTTATCTTTATTATAATACTAGCTGTTGCCCGCGACTCCGTACGGGTGGAATTTAGGAAAGTTTCATGAAAATCCATCCAGTAGTCTTTACGTGAAAGAAAAATTGGTCAAGTGCGAGTCGGACACGCGCGGACGAAGGGTTCCGTACCATTATCTATGCAACATAAGGCACGTTATTAATAAATGAGCAAACAACACACACAATACTTAATTAATCACGTTTGTTGTATGAGAGCAAGAAACGGTAAAAAAATCATGTTTGTTGTATGGGAGCCCCCCGTAAATATTTATTTTATTTTATTTTTAGTATTTGTTGTTATAGCGGCAATAGAATTTCATCACCTGTGAAAATTTCAACTCTCTAGCTATCACCGTTCTTGAGATACAGCCTGGTGACAGACGTACTGACGGACAGCGAAGTCTCAGTAATAGGGTCCCGCTTTTACCCTTTGGGTACGGAACCCTAAAAACAAACATCCTTACATTTATACATCCAACATTAACCAAATATCCAACTATTAGAGTATGGATAGAGGACCGAGGAAACGTTCGCGTTGCTCGGCCAACAGTTTAAGTATTTTATTTTATAACGCGTAATTCTTTTTTCATCATATCTCCTAAGATATTCATTTAAATTGCATGCTGTAAAAAGCAGTTATAATCTATATTAAATATGTAAGCTAACTAAGGTATTTCATTTGATAAAACATCTTATATATAAAATTCACGTCTCAGTGTTAGTTACCGTACTCCTCCGAAACGGCTTTACCGATTTTTACCAAATTTTATATGCGTTTTCAGTAGGTCTGAGAATCGGCCAACATCTATTTTTCAAACCTTTTTTTTATTATGGTAAAACGTTTGCCGGGTCAGCTAGTATTACTATATACACATACCTAAATAGCTTTTGAAAACACCCCATTGAATTTGATAATTTTTTTGACATTATTATGGGTACAGCGGGTTTTCCTTAAAAGATAGACATATCGCCCTCGCGGACTTTTTGGAAGAACTTTAGGTAATACATAATTCTTTCATACATTGCTTAGTTGTATCTCACATAGATAAGGCAGCGATTTCAAATTTAATCATATCTCATCCATTATACAGCAAACCCCAAAAAATTAAGCAAAAAAGCAATCCTCTTGAACCATTATATCTATTAAAAAAAACCGCATCAAGATCCGTTGCGGATTTTTGAAGATATTATTATAAGCTCACATAGGGACATACATACAAAAATTACGATTTTGTTTTATAAGAAGTAAAGATTATCTGTGACCTAACTATAATATGTATAATCAACTAAGTATGTCGTAAGGTCAATTTCTTTGTACATAAATAAAAATATGTATGTTAATTAAAATCGTTAGTCTTTTTATAATAAGAATAGTGGAATAATAAGAAGAATTAGTGGTATAGTATAATAAGAATTAGTGGTATAGTATAATAAGAATTAGTGGTATAGAATAATAAGAATTAGTGCACTGTGTGCGTAGATCAAACCCGCGACTTCATAAACGGCAGTCCGTTACATGAACCACGAGACCACGAATTCTATCACTTCTTATTCTATGACGTACCTACAGACTATTTTCCACACAATTTCCTCATTTATATATATTTAGTTTCTAATTGTTTTGGCTGCAGTTTCGCGGCCATGGTCATTGGTTGACATCTTTATTTTAATTTTTATGTTGAAAGACAAATTAGTTATGATTGTTTGCAAGAACACAAGAAGTAATTTACCAAATAATAATGCCTTGGGTTCTAATTCTAGGTTAAGTAAACAAGTCATGTACGAGTTGTGCTAGCACACGAAGGGTCCCTTACCGTTATTATCATAATATATTCGTCATATTACCCATGGGATAAGGGCAAGAGAATGATGATGATGAGTTGTTGTAGCATCAACTGATAATAATAATAAATAATAAATATTCACGGACATTACACACAACGTCCTCTGGTCCCAAGCTAAGCTTATATGCTTGTGTTATGGGTACCAGAATACGGAAAGAATACATATACTATTTTTCTTTTGTAAATACATACCTAAAATACATAGAAACACCCAGACGCAGTACAAACATTTGTATGAAAATTAGAAAAATCACACAAAGGATTGTCCCGAGCGGGAATAGAACCCGCGACCTCTTGATCAGCAGTCCGTTACATAAACCACTCAACCACGAGGCTCGTCGCTCTCCACTGATATATATAAACTGTGAAATTTTCAACTCTCTAGCTATCACTGTTCCAGAGATACAGTCTGGTGAGAGATAGACAGCAAAGTCTCAGTAATAGGGTCCGTTTTACCATGAATGAATTATATACGGTTTTAACTTTTGGCAACGGATTGAGGGTTCCCTCAATCCGTTGCGTAGTTTTGAAGATATAATCTCACATAGGGACATACAGAAATAACGAATTTATTTTAAAATAAGTTAAAATAGTCAGATAGCTAGATGAACGAGGCTAATGTTATGTGTACACACACTTGACCTAAATTGTCGCAAAATCAAGATGGCTGACGCGTCCTAAATCTCGCAAGTATTATTTGTAAACAAAATTCTAGACATTAAAAACATTATGAAGTTATTTTTAAAATTAATATGCCTATAAAAATAAAAATTAAAGTTGTTATAGTCAATAACACAATTCGTCAATGTTAACTGAATTTTCTTATTATAAAAACTGTGTAGTTTAGACTAACGATTATAATTTATATAACATACTAGCTGTCCCGGCAAACGTTGTTTTGTCACACATAAAAAAAAAAAGTTTGAAAAATAGATGTTGGCCGATTCTCAGACCTACTGAATATGCATGTAAAATTTCATAAAAATCGGTTAAGCCGTTTCGGAGGAGTACGGTAACTAACACTGTGACACGTGAATTTTATGTATAAGATGTACAGCGAAATAGTAGTAGTAATATTAATTATTCAAAATACACCATAGTTGTATCAATGTATTAATCATGTAACGGAATCTTTGAAAGTGATTTTCACCCACTTGCAGTAGTTGGATTGATCTGAAATTTTGCACATTTATTAAGGACCGATGACAATGCATTAATTTATAAAATTATTCTGAATTTTTGCGCGTTTTTTAGATCATAAACTAAGTAATTTATTTAGTTAAATTTAGTCGTGCACGTAGAATTGGTACCATTGACACATATTTCATACATCTGGTTGTTTAATATTACTCGCAGTAACCTGTCATTATTAAAAAAGTTACACGTTGTACACAACATAACAAATTGTTTTACGTTCGGGCGGCATCGGACATGTTTTAAAAGTTCTGTACCAAAAAGTAGATAAAAACCCTGGCCCTGATATTGAGACTTCACTTTCTGTCTGTCACCAGGATGTATCTCTAGAACAGTGATAGCTAGAGAAATGAAATGTTCACAGAAGATGTGATAACTGTAGATGCTAACCTAACCTAACCTAACAACAAATATTAATAACTAGAATACAATAAATATTTAAGTGTACCTACTCCCATACAACAAATGTATGCAGCTTATCTTGATGATACATTTAGACGATATGATTATGACGATATGACGAATATAATATTATGAACTTAATATGTATTACAGTAATAGTACGGAACCGTTCGCGTTCAATAATGTTACGGAATCCTTCGTGTGCTAGTCTAACTTGTACGTTAAGGTACGGCCAAACCTGCGCGTCCAGCACGCGGGACGCGGGACGCGAAGCGGGACCGTCTACAGCGCGAACTAGATGTTGCACACCTGCGCGACCGCGGCGCGAAGCGCAAACTCCATTTGTAAGTGAATAGTCAGTAACGCTGCATGTGTTTGTTGTGAATATGTCATTATCGTCCTTAACATGGGAGTCTGACTCTGATGAAGAAGATCTTTTATTGCTTGCTTAATTTTTGTCCTTGATTTTTGTTATTTAGCTTCCCGCGCGTAACACAATTATTACTTTTTAAATTTTATTGAAATTGTTCCAAATTTGAACTATCATTGAAGAATATTGTAGGGTTGCAAGCTGTCGAAAAAAAAAACAGAATTCTTGTTGAAGTTATAAACGCGCGCATTGTTTTTCTAAAGTAACACCTAAGCACACAGTTTTTTTTTACTACAGTCTTAGAGGCCCATGTTCTATGTAAATCGTCATTCTTTTCACTGACTGACCGTAAGGTCTAAATTCTAATCCAGTTTCAGATAATCTAGAAAGATCAAATTTGGCTTGCAGATGGGTGATTAGTTGATTACTTGAATACAAAGGCAATTTGAGACTTGTAAAGTTTTGCATTTTATCTAACTTTTTATTTATTTATTTATTTATTTAAAACTTTATATACAAACAGATTGTATAAAGGCGGACTTAATGCCGTAGGCATTCTCTACCAGTCAACCTTGGGTGGTGCAGAAACAAATGAAGTAGGTGTATATTCTGTGATATTATATAAATTTTATAATTACTGTCAATAGACTACATACAATACACAATGATCTTACTAAAATATATATATCATACATACAGAGTACGCTATACATACAAAATACATACTAGATACACAATAGGTACATATATACATACATACAAACATACATAAAGTAAATACTACATAATCTATAGTTAAGATAATTCAGCTAACCTTTGTAACAACATATGTTTGACTCTTTTTTTGAAAGTGAGGCGGCTTTTGGCGGATCTAATTTCATGTGGAAGAGAGTTCCACAATATGACAGCTTGGACGGGAAAAGAAGAATTGATAAAGTTAGTCCTATGGGGTATACAAGAAAGTAGAAGGTCGTTAGAAGAACGGGGAAGTCTGTCCTGGTTAGAATAGAGATACTGGAAAAAGTGAGATAAGTAAGCTGGAGGAGAAGGGGATTTAAGAAAGGAGAAAAGTGTAGTAAGAGCGCGCAGTTCACGGCGGTAACGGATGGGCAACCATTTTAGTTGAGAGCGAGAAGGAGACACGTGATCGTACTTACGAAGATTAATAATTGGTCAAGTGCGAGTCGGACTCGCGCACGAAGGGTTCCGTACCATTATCTATGCAACATAAGGCAACGTTATTAGTATCGAGCAAGAAACGGTAAAAATCAAAATCATGTTTGTTGTATGGGAGCCCCCCTTAAATATTTATTTTATTTTATTTTTAGTATTTGTTGTTTTAGCGGCAATAGAAATACATCATCTGTGAAAATTTCAACTGTGTAGCTATCACCGTTCTTGAGATACTGCGTACGGAACCCTAAAAATCATGTTTGTTGTATGGGAGCCCCCCTTAAATATTTATTTTATTTTATTTTTAGTATTTGTTGTTATAGCGGCAATAGAAATACATCATCTGTGAAAATTTCAACTGTCTAGCTATCACCGTTCTTGAGATACAGCCTGGTGACAGACGGACGGACGGACGGACGGACGGACGGACGGACGGACGGACAGCGAAGTCTCAGTAATAGGGTCCCGTTTTTACCCTTTGGGTACGGAACCCTAAAAATGAAACGGATACAGTTGTTTAAAAGGCGATCAAATTTGTTGAGTAGGTCAGAGTTAAGATCTGAGTAACACACATCAGCGTAATCAATCATAGGAAAGATCAATGTGTGTACAAGCGTTTCCTTGGTCCTGCATGGTAAGAATTTCCTAAGGCGATAAAGCATACGTAAGGTGTTTGTTACTTTATTACTTACACTAGTGACTTGAGCCTGCCAGTTTAAATTGGAGTCAATGTGTAGCCCTAGGTCCTTGACGGTAAAACTCAAATTAATATTTAGACCATTTAATGTAATTGGCGGGACCTTCGTTAAGTCAAGCCTGCACGTAATTCTTTGGCTACCGATTATAATAGCCTGGCATTTAGTAGGGTTAATAGATAAGCCGAATTTGTTCGACCAGGCACTGATGAATTCCAGGTCCCCATTGATGCGACCTATAGCTTCGTGAATTGAGTCTACGGAAGCTTGAGAGTATAGCTGCAAGTCATCGGCATAAAGGTGATAATCACAATGCAAATGTTTAGAGACGAGGTTAATAAATATAGAAAATAATAGTGGAGATAAAATGCCTCCTTGGGGAACACCAGTGCTGACGTTGCACCAGCTTGATGATGAATCTTCAACGCGGACTGATTGCTGTCGTCCTTGGAGATAAGAGGAGAACCATTTCAATGCCTCTGAGGAGATCTTAAGATAAGAGAGGATGGAAAGAAGGATAACGTGACTGACGGTGTTAAAGGCATTGGAAAAGTCAATCAGAACTAAAACTGTTACTTTAGTATTCTCCATTCCAGCCCTAACATCGCCAGTCACTTTGAGGAGAGCAGAAGTAGTACTATGTCCAGGTCTAAAGCCAGATTGTAAGGGGCTGAGAAGATCGTTTGTATAAACATATTCGGACAGTTGTTTATGCACAACAGCCTCAAGTACTTTGGACAAGAAAGGAAGAATGGATATAGGTCGGAAATGGTTTGGAAGAGAGGGATTTTTACTTATTCAATTCGCTTACCGTCAGGTGGCATGGGATCAAGTGTCAACATGTTTCATTTAAATAAAAAAAAAGATTAAAATACTGCCAGGTGTGCCACAGGGCAGTAAAACGGGCTCAACTAAGAATTTGTGATAGAATATCATTACAAAAATTGGTCAAGTGCCAGTGGGACTCGCGCACGAAGGGTTCCGTACCATTATCTATGCAACATAAGGCAACGTTATTAGTATCGAGCAAGAAACGGTAAAAAAATCAGTTTTTTGTATGGGAGAGCCCCCCTTAAATATTTATTTTATTTTATTTTTAGTATTTGTTGTTATAGCGGCAATAGAAATACATCATCTGTGAAAATTTCAACTGTCTAGCTATCACCGTTCTTGAGATACAGCCTGGTGACAGACGGACGGACGGACAGCGAAGTCTCAGTAATAGGGTCCCGTTTTTACCCTTTGGGTACGGAATCCTAAAAAGTAATGATATTCTATCAAAACATAAATGTGAAGTGAAGGCCAAGTTTAAGAAAAAGAAATGAGATCTAAATGGCTGCCAAGTTCAATGGTCAGTTCTGAAATTTATTTATAACAACATAAATACAATTTCTTCCTATAAGTTAGGATTATGTATGCCTAAGGTCTGTCTTGGCTAGTTCTTTGAAACGAATTATATTACAGCCTTCACAAGTTCTAAGTTTAATAGGTTCGTATTTTATTAATCTGAAAGTATAGCTTGCTGGTAGAAACTAGCCATCAAACATGATAGTTTTTCAAACCCGCGACGTGAACGGCAGTCCGTTACATGAACCACTGGACCACGAGGCACGTCAAAAAATGTAGGTATTTGAGATATTGTAATACTCAGAAGAACATAGAAAGAACGTAAATAAAGTTAAAATAAAAAATAATTACCTTTCTTGTCATTTTAACTTCTCCTGAACTGTCATTTGTCTTGTTATCATTAAGTCGAGCTTTACTCTCCATACAGATACTTAATAATAATAAAAACACAGGTATTTTTAGGGACGCCATGTTTTTTTTCAAATAACTTTAGTGTGTCCAAAATATGCACAATAAAAAATTTTTACTTTGTTTGATATAAAATTAGGCGGGAATGCCAAATGTCAAATCGGTATGGTCGCCTCCAGGAGACTGGAAATATAAAGACAGACTGCAAGACGCGTTTAAATTTAGAACATCGATGAGGCGTTATATGTAAGGGCGTGTGTTGATTTGCGCGTCTATAAAGCTTACGTCAATAGTTTAAAATGTTTATAATATAAATCAGTAGCAACTGCACAGATTTCGCATGAATAATGATTTTTAGGATTGATTGAGACTTCGCTGGACGTCCATCCGTCTGTCACCAAGCTCTTAAGATCGGTGATAGCTACAGAATAGAAATATTCACTGATAATGTAAATCCGTTAATGCTACAACAAATACTAAAAACAACAAAATACCATTAATATTTAAATTTGATTCCATGCAATAAACGTTTTCAGTTTAATTTGATGATACACTTAGATGATGTGATTATGTGACAATATGACGAATATATTATGATAATGACGGTACAGAACCCTCCAACTCGTTCTTGACCAGTTCTGTTTATAAAAAAAAACCGCATCGAAATCCGTTACGTAGGTACTTTTAAAAATTTTGAGTATTAGTTCGAAGTTTATGCTCACATAGGGACATACAGAAAAATCTATTTTATAATAAATAAAGATACGTTAAAACTGGTTTTAGTTAAATACAAAGCAATTTTAAAGAAAACTGATCTAAACGAACATTATTACAAGCATGTTCGCTGTTCGGCGCTATGTTACGCGTAAATCAACAACCGCCTAACTCCTTTGAATACGTCAAACGAAGTCAATTGAAATTTCTCATGGATTTCTTGCGTAAAAAATTTTGGCACTAAACTTACACTTTCTTTAATATTTCTTATTATTCGTACATATCTATATTTAATAATCTGTTACCCGCGACTTCATAATAGTTTTGAAATCACTACCATGAAATCAATTTTGTTGCGTCAAAAACGTAACCTAACTAACATCGCCATCACGGCTCTCAACCTTGAACACGATACGAGGAGGAGGAATTAAAATCAAACCATCATAATGATGTTTATCAAAAAGGACCCTATAGTTAAGACTTTGCTGGCTGTCTTTTGTCAGGCTGTATCTCTGACACGGTGATAGCTAGAGAGATGAAATGTTCACAGATGATTTATATTAGTTGATGATATAGCAACAAATACTAAAAACAATAATACAATAAATATTTAAGTGTACTCACATACAACAAACGTTTACAGTTTAACAAGATGATACACTTAGACGATGTGATTATGACGATTACGAACATATTATGATAATGGTAAGGACCCCTTCGTGTGCGAGTCCAACTCACATTTGACCGGTTTTTTAAATATACAGTCTGAACCTAGGATTTTTTTGAAAATTCAAAAAGTATGACTCTGCGTTTTCTTTTTTTAAAACTAAATTTGAACACAGTCGATTTATGGTTATATATTTAATATTTTAAATTTATAGATGTAGTAAATATCGGTAGTGTATTTAACTTGGCATCGAAGCTATCTGTGTAAACAACTGTTCGATGTATAAACTTTGCGACGTTTTAATGGCGCGAACGTACGATTATTATAGACAAAATGTTGTTTTTCTTTTCTTGTCGAACTGAACAATAAATTTAAATTTGGACGTGCACTATTCTAAAATTGAAATGTTTCAAAATAAGAATGAGTCATACTTCATTTTTTTTAAATTTTCTAAGGCACTGATGTTTTCTGTTCTTCTTTCTGATGTGGTTTATATTTATTAAGTAATTTACGGCATGAATTTGCTAATATAATGCATTATCTACTTGTACGTAACGCTGGAAATTAACTAATAATGGAAAATTCGTGATAAATCATGAGCACGTATACTCGGCATAAATGCCAAATCCTAGTCTTTAAATGAATGCTCTAAGAACAAAACGATTAAAAAATTCAAGTTCGAGGAGCTGCGTCTGTTTCTATTTGACAGTTGATTGAAACCAGATGAAAAACAGAGATTTAGCGTTAATAAATAACATGGTAAGAGTGTAGTAAATAGATAATTAAGTAATAGGAAACTATGGACACAGATAGTGTTAAACGATACATTGAAGAATGAGCGGCTGTCCTGGGGGCCAAGTCTGCTATTATATTGCTATATAACATACAATGTTGTCACAATGATCAGTCACTGATTGCATAATGGCGAATTTTACCAAGTTTGGTTGTCTACTCTTAATTTTTTGTCACAAATGACGCCATTATGGCGTCAGTGACTGATCCTTGTGACAAGATTGTAATAACAGATTTGGGCCCCTGGTATGGGCTGGTAATGAGACGAGAGGTAAAGTAGTATCAAAGAGTTCTGAGTATAAATGTGGAAGGAAAAAAGTCTAGCGGAAGACCTAAGAAAAGATTGATGGACTGTGTGACCGAGGACATGAAAGAAAGAGAAGTTGACACAGACATGACGGCTGACAGAAGACTATGGAAGAAAAAGACATGATGTGCCGACCTCAAATAGTGGGATAAGGGCCTACCCTTATCCCACTATTTGAGGTCGGCACAACAAAGAATGAGAGTTCTATCATAGGTTCTATCTATATAGTATCTATTTGCGTGAATATGTATCTAAGCGTGTCTCTGGCTATACGTCATAAGAAACACTATTAGTCTATGAAGTACGATTAAGCAAAGCTAAATTTTAGTGTTTTCAAGATTGAATGCGTACACACTATCTGGTTAATTTGTGACAATAAACAATTTGTTAAGGTTACAAGCATTCCTAATTGAAAAAACATATAATGCCTGAATGCAGAAAGTAATGCCCTATTTGTCCCTCTCTCTTCAGCCCATTAACGTCCCACTGTTGGGCTCGTGCTCCTCTACTTTAGAAGGGATTATGGTCTACTGTGCCGCGCTGAACACGAGTATTGGCATAGAGTTATGTTTATAGTTTTCCGTCTCTCACAGAGGATGCTATCTGTGTAATCTGTGTACAATATTTCTTAGCTGTAAAAGCCAGCTAAGGAATTTTATACACAGATTACACAGACAACATCCTCTGTGAGAGACGGAAACCTCGAAACTAAAACTTTTTTTTTACCATTATGATCACATCTTCGTAAGATTTAGTCGTTAGATCTAGTAGCTTTTGTAAAAAAAAATATTAATAACTTATGCAATATAATATGAGAATAAACTATACTAATATAATAAAACTGAAGAGTTTAAATAAAACTACTTTTAAAGGATTTAGACGCGTATATTTGTTTTAAATTTTGGCCCGACGTTTCGGAGACTTTGCAGTGACCATGGTGACTGCAAAGTGAAATGTTAATTGAAGAGTTTGTCTGTGTGTTTGAACACGCTAATCTCAAGAACAGGTGGTCCGATTAGAAAAATTCTTTCAGTGTTGGATAGTACATTTATTGAGGAATGTTATAAGCTGTCTAACATCACGCTACGACTAATAGGAGCGAAGCACCTTTAAAAAGCATTGCACGGGTAACATTTTCTAAATTCCTTGCGTACAAAATATTGTGCATATTTACAAAAGATAACTATTTGGCTATAAAATTGTAAACTCTACCATATGCGATGACGAGTGGGTTGTTAGTACATGATAAAAATAAACAATCTATACTTACATATTGCGCATGATATCGGTCATTACATATTATCCAAACCACGATTAGATAATAAATTTTCATATCGAAGGCAATATTTTAGACTGGCAATTATAAAAAAAAGTTTAGTCTAGTCTGTGGTTCAAAATCTGAATCAGCTATCAGAGGAGTTTCGCACTAAAATATTGTAATGTGTATTTTAAAAATATAATACATTTCACAGCAGGTTAGTGTATTTATTTACTTCATATTTTAGTTACAGGGTTTACTATAAATCAAATTAAAAATAGCTCTTGATTAATAAGTTTATAAAGACAAAAAACGCCTTTTTTACTCAAACCTCATTGTTTCAAATTGTACATATGTAATGGCGGGAGTAAAAGTTCGCGGCTTTTTAAACGGAATTAATATTTTGTAGAATTAGTATTAATTTTATTAGTTTTTGTGAAATTTTATTGGTTTACTTTATATTAAACTGTATTGTTGTTTCTTCATCTCTCGGAGTTAAGTTGTTATTTTATCTAATCCAATCACGCGTGCGTCATTTTGCGTCATCACAATGTCTCGCACCATTATAAAAAAATAGCATTCTAAATTTAAAAATATAAATAAAAGTGAAAAAAAATACTAGCTCACAGCTTTTTTTTCAAACGCGCCAAAAAATTATAAATAATTAACAACAATTTATAGCAAGTTTTTATCGAATTACAATAAAATAGTAAAAACAGGCAAACGATTTAAAACTTTAGAATGCATTGTGGCCAATTCTCTTGCGTCAAAAACTTAACCTAACTTAACTAAATTGAAAACAACTATTTTGTAATCTGATTAATTTGCTATTTCGTAGTAGGTACATGTTTATATTAATTTAAAATCATCAACTGTGAGTGAGAAAACTTGAAACAGTCCATGCCCAACAGTGGGACATTGGCTTCAAAGGATGGAAAAAGGAGGAAACTAAATGATTATTTTATCGCATGAATTAAAATCTGCAGTTGGGAACTCATAGTACTCGTAAGTTTTTTACTTTTCATCGGCAAAGCGGAAATGATAAACACTGATTTGAATAATAATGGTTAGCAAAAATGGCGGCGCGTGCGCGCGCTTTTAATAACATACGTCATAATACCGCACCATGATTAGGGCCTGGGAGTTCACTTGTCTGTCAGGACGGGCGGAGTGGCAAGATAAGCAAACTGTACAATAGTGTCAATGATCTTATTTCGGCAAACAGCTGTTTGTCGAAATCAGTCGATAAGCACCTTGGTCGTGTCTACTAAAAATGTAGTAATGGCGAAAACCCCTAAATCTAACATTACATCCCACTACTTATGCATTTTGGATATGAAGTCGATTTAAATAGAATTTCTTAACATTACAGATCAGAATAAAAGAATACGACAACATAGAAAACATGAGGTATATGTTTTTAGAAAAAAAGGCTTTAAACGAGGCCATGATTTGAATTAGAAACCTCTGTAGTAATATGCAGAGATTATAGACAAAGAACAGAATTTGTTAACGGCCAGTGACAAATAGAAGATTTAAATATGGATTTAAAAAAATATACTTTTAAAAAACGAGACGGAACCACTGGGATACATGGAGATCTTTACGAAACGAAACTTATAAGTTTAATACTACTCAAATTACTTCACAATGAAAATATAGAAGAGTTTTATTTAGCATCAAATATGGACGACGTCGGTGATTTTGACGATATATGTCTGAAAGTAAGAATAAAAGGAATTGATAAATATTCAATGCTGTTTCTACAAGCTAAACATAAAGAAAAAGATGATGCGTATTTAACATATGATTTGATAGAAACTGTTCAGGACAGCTTGATTAAAATGAATAAAGAATGGAAAAGTAACAAAACAAACCCAGAAAATATATTTTTTGTTGATGATTACAATGATACTGACCTCTTTTTTATTCTCTATACAAACGTGGAATACAAGCCAAGGAATAATCAATTAGTTAATTTATCTGATTTAAATACAGATGAAAAAGATGAAGCTAGCATAAAAAATAACAAAAGCAACTTATCCAAAGTGAATGATTTAATAATCACTAACAACAAAGGTTTTCGCTTAAACGAAAATAATGATGCGTTAGAATGCATCAGTAAACAGATTTTAGATGCAGAAATCTCTAGTTTAGCTATAAGCTTCGCTCAATTTCTCAATGATAAATCTAAATTTATAATGGAAGATAACTATATATTACGTTATCATTTTATCTTGAGAGAAAAAGTAGTAGATGTTTCTGAAATCCATCCTAAAAGAGAGGAGAAAAGTCACTTAGGACGTGGTGAAAGAAAAACTAAGAACCCTACAGAGTCATGGCGATACATGACTTTTAAATCTTCATTTTTTAACACAGAGGATAGTGTACTTAAAAATTTTAGAGGAAACATTTATAATTTTATAATAAACAATAAAGGAAATTTTAAAAAATCCAATATAACAACAAAAATGCCAGAACATTCCCAAAAAGATGTAGATCGTAGGATATCGACATTTTTAAAAGAACCTACTGCCATAAATTTGAGCTATCTTATTGATACTTATATTATATACACAAATGATAAATTAACCTTTAAAGTTGAAAGACCAGACGTTGAACAAAAGCAGTTAGAAGTGTTGAAAGTTTTGTCAACAACAGTTGATGAAGCAAGAGTTATATTTCGCCTAATGCATTCGAGGTTTAAAGTACCTGTTTCATTTGGCAATTTGGACATGACCTTTAAAGAAAATCCGAAAAAAAGAGACAACCAGATGGCACACTTAACATCTGTAATTAAAGATTTATGTGAACAAGCAAAATATGATGATCCATACTACATTGTAAACATAGATGAAACTACAGATCAAGATTGTTTAAGACTTAGTGGAGGCATCGCTGGAGCAGTTGGTAACTTATTGGAGTACGATCACATCACAAAGCTCATAAAATTCACAGATGACACAACCAGACTTCAGACCAATGCTAAATTATTTTTTTGTCGTTTATCTGACAAAATTAAAAACAATAAGAATTTTAAGCTTTACTTAAAATTCTTAAGATTAAAAATTCATAATTCGAAATTTCCAAAATTTCTTTTCGATTACACACATGATGCAAAAATTCTTATAGATAAAGTATTGGTTTATGACAAACAAAACAGTCAGGCAGATATTGAGGAAATATTGACAAAAGAAATAAAAAAATATGAACAAAATATCTCAAGGACTTTACCAGTAAAATATGAGATTTTATCTGTTTACTATCATCACGTAATCCAAGAATGGTGGATGACGCCACTGAAAGTGAATGAATGTCTTACAAAAGCAAATAATCTTTATGAAACGGCTGTACAAAGTGTCGCTGCTGCACCTCTGATGATCTCGCTTCAGAATACGTTTTTTAACAACATACAAAGACAGTTGTATGTCTTTAAGGAGCATGCTATGAAAAACTTCAATTCTCTAAATACAGTTTCAAATATCATTACTACAGATATCCCTTTCATCACCACTACGAAAATAATTCAGTACTTATATAAAAATAATAATAAGTATGCAGTTTTAGAATTAAAATGTATAATAAATATACTTGATAAAGAATTTCAAGCGTTAATTACAGAATTAAAGGACACTGACAAACTAATAATCTTAGTATGCGATGTTGTAGCTATTAATGAAACTTTTTCTAAGAGAATTTTAGCTATTGCCAAAACCGTGGATAAGAAAGAAATAATTATAGTTGCAAATAAAGAATTTATAGCGAAGTTCGATCTAAATAAGATAAAGCAGGATTTTAAACAAATACATAATGATTTCTGTGACGAGAAGATTGCTTTAGTAGACTTTGTTCAAGAATCACAGAATGTTATTATAGAAAATGCTCAAATACTATTACAAGGAAAAGAAGTTAGTCTTAAAAATATAGTTTCCGTGAAGTCATTAAAATTCGTAAAGGGTCTTCTTTTAAAAAACATATTACTTGGTGAAACTGTGACTGTCGGTGGATCACTTACTGATACTAAATATGAGAAAATTAAACGTTTGTATATTAAAAGAAGACTCCGTGAAGAAACATGTGACGAGGGTCGGTATGTAGAAACATTCAATAATATCAAGCAAACCTCTGTACTTATAACTGCTGGAATCGGTATGGGTAAATCAACTTTACTCACTAATCTAGCCCTTAAAACGAAAGAAATCAATAATGATGTATGGATAATAAAAGTTGCATTATCAGAGCATTGTCACACGTTCTACAACTGGGATACAGATGAAATTAATATTTTAAAAGCCGTCAAGTTCTTGTGTCAAACTATAGTAAAAAATGTTTCATTTGATCTAACAGAAAGTGACAATAAAATATATCTGACAGACTGTTTTCTAAATGACAAGTTGGATGATCTAGCAGCTTTTGAGTTATGTGTATTTCTTGAATGTTATAATAACGGAAAATTGATAGTAGTTTTTGACGATTTTGATGAAATATGTCTAGAATTAGAGAATGCAGTTAGAAATCGATCACGTACGCTTAAGATCAGATATCCAGACTACAAGGGTATTGTTCTTAAGTTATTAGAGGTTGTAAGGAACTTTCCTGAGGGAAATATAATGTGGGTTACAAGTAGACCTCACAATGAAATTACACCAGATTTAAAAAGAGTTGTTGATGTAATATATAATCTAGAGCATTTCGATAACAAAGAACAACAATTGTATTTAAAACTGTGTTTAGAATCAAATATAAACATTAACAAAATGAACGACAAAGAACTTGAACATGTAAAGGATTGTGCAAAACGCTTTTTACTTACAATCCGATTAGCAAAAATACCAAAATTAACTGGCGAAATATTTATTAAAATGTATTCATTTTTCTTTGATTTAATTTACACTAGTATCAAACTACCATACGGTAGATCTGGTGATGAAATAAAGTATATAAAAATAGCAATACCTAGAAGTATTCCTACACATTTATTAGGAGATGATATTATTGAACAAAATCCATCAACAAGTGATGTTATTCTACCTTCCACGGATGCAATAGACGATTTTACACAATTAGATACTATTGTGGAGCTTCCTTTAAATAAACTCATAGAAGCTGCATTCGCATACCCTATTAACTCTGTCAGGGCTACTTCTAGCGAAATGGCAGACGAATTCATATACTCACCATTACATTTATATTTAATGGCTGATTATTTTAACAATGTATTGAATGGCAAAGAAACTAAGCATTTGGATAATGGTAACGCAATAATCAACGTAATAACAATGTATGAATCATTTGTTGAAACAAAACTTAAAACGATATATGTAGATAAAGATGGTATAGATGTATTAAAACCTAGAAATTTTATGATGTACGAAGAAAAAATCAATGATTGTTTTAATATACATAAGAAATTGGCTGCGTACGCTGTTCTGGAGGAAAAAATATTTAATGTATTTTTTCCGCGTGGCGAATTTGGAAACTTTTATCCATATACTAATACTATGGAATTGGAAACTGATATTAGGAAAGTCAAAAATGAACAATACGATTTCATAAATAACGTAACTATAGATAACATTCCAGTGTTTATACACAAAACTTTTGCTGAGTATTTTGCTACAGAGTATTTATGTGATTTATTCAAAAGTAAAATCGAATTTGATAAAAAGAAACTATTATATGCTGCTATAGGCATATCCGGTTCGGAGCTAAAACTATGGCTAAATGAAAAACTTGCCATAGACAATGAATTGTTTATGGTTATTAAAAGTATTAACTGTAAAAATCTCGTAATATCATTATGGTGGCCGGAAACATTTATGCCAGCACCTTGGGCACCAAATCGCTTGTTGAGAATACTCGCTTCTTGTCCAGATGATTACACAACAGATTTGATTCCTTTAATAGACGATATTCCATTTTATAAGCTCAGTGACTCAAAATTAGAACATAAAATTAATATGCGATTTCAAAAACATGTTATTCCAAACATGAAACCATATTTGAGGCAGTATTTTGTGGATTAAGTGTTTTTTGTTTGCCGTGTGGTCCCAGCGGAGTAGTATAACAACACCCCATATCTCCCTGTGTGAAGGCACTGACGTGTACTGACCACTTGTAACCTCCGTCCATGGGGTGACGGACAAAAATAATGCAAATTTCGCCTCCCTAAATCTTGCCCACAGGCATAATATAGGTATACCCCAGGAGGATCTGCGTCAGGCAGGCGGTCGGTAAAAATCCGCCAAAACCTACGGTAACATGTAGACATGTTGCGCCAGCACCGAATTACGGGACAAGGGCAGAAAAATAATGATGATTTTGTAAATTAAATAAATAAAAGTAGATTTAGGCCTTTTTCCAAACTACTGTTGGTTCTATGTTGCTGTTGTAATTACAGATATGTGGTTACAACATTTGTGGAGTTCGACTAAACAAATACATTTCAGTTAACTGCAGAGTGCATAGATAGTATAAAACTAAAAAAACACGATTGTAAATAAATAAGTTGATTTTGAAAATCTTAATCCGAGCGTTCGTCTTGCCTAAACTTTTTAAAAATATAATTCAAAATGGCGGAATTTTGAAGCGAAATGGTAGCACACGCACTGATTTACCGGATGATATAAACGTCATATCAAATATTTTTAATTCATGAAGTACGATTTAGCCAGGCTAAACTTACGTGTCTTCAAGATTGAAGCCCAATACACTGTTTGGTATATACATATACTCGTACCTGTAAGTACACGCAGGTAAAAAAAGGTTACTCAAACTTATCAATGATGGTATCTAATTACAGATAATTATTAGGCGATCACGATTATATACATAAGTTACATCCTCTCCAGCCCATTTACATCCCACTATTGGGCACGGGTCTCCTCCACTTTGGGGGGGATTATGGTCTCCTGTGCCGCGCTCACCAGGCGTGTTGGCACAGGGTTTATTTTACAGTTTTCCGTCTCTCACAGAGGATGTTATCTGTGTGCAATATCCCTTAGCTGACTTTTACAGCACCCTTGGTAGATGGGGTGGTGACATTTGTATTCTTAATCCGTCACCACACGGAGGATATGATATAAGTTACATGTTCAAGTTTAATTAAGAATAACTTCAGGGCATTATTTTCTGTAGTCATTTTAATTTTTTGTCTAATTACAAATAAATTTTGTGTTTATAACCAATCTGAATTTTATTTACCTCCCATAAACCTTTACGTATCTAATCTAGTTTTAAAACATTTCCTCTTGTATATGTAAGTTAAAAGTTATCTGGTTTATTTTCAGTAACACAAAATAATATTGCAATACACGACAATTATTGCCTCATCGTTAGAAAAAGCTTGGATAGTTAACAAGAGGTAAAAACAATATATATTCCATTATGTCTGAGAATGAGCAGCAAAACGACAACGCAGTCCTCGATTTAAATCACCGTGAGTTAAGCGCTAACGACCTAGATGATTATGTCGATGCCAAATACGGCAATATTTTGACACAGCACGATATTAAACTATTCAAGGTTTTATTGCGTGATCGCTGGTACAAGGGTAGTAGAAATGAATTAAAAGATATTCTCAATGTATCAGATCCTATGGAACATATAAAGGTTGTGTATAATGCTGTATACGACAAAAAAATAACAGATAAATATATGCATGGTGATAAATTGAGTGCTCCCCGCACAAGTATATATGGTATATATTTAAAATCAATACGCGATGATTTACATTTTAAACCCCAAAGCGATAATATGATTACTAAATATGAAAGTGAAGCTTCTGAAAGCACACGTGGATGGAATGATGACACTCTAGAGCAGTTATTGGCATCCTTTTCATCCATATCTGGAATAATCAAGCATAAATCCGAAGGGAAATTCATTTTTTTAGAACTGATGTCATCGAAAAGCGAAGAATTGAAGCAATGTTTGTCAAACGCCGGTTGGAATTTAATAGTTAACAAATTTGCTTTTAACGTCAACCTATGCGCAGTACGCATGGAAGAGCCCTTACAAATTTTTCATTATTTGCGTCAACTGTCACAACTTATAAAACATAAATATGTGACATACCTGTTTTGTACCGATCTAGATGCATTTTTTAAGCCAAACCAAAGTGGTTTAGTATGTGATTGTAACAATGAATCATATAATGGCCGCAATTGTAAAGATATGTTAATAAATTTTCCAATATCCAACATAGCTGAAAGTGATAATAGCATTGTAAGTCATGACAGCGACGCTCTTAACGTCTCTAAGGAAAATCGTAATGAAAGCCAAAGAATCGTCAACTCCGTTACACGACAAGAAGAAAGCGGGAATACACATCAACCATTTTTATTTTATTTGTATAATTCCTTAAAATTTCGCTACTATTGTTTGTGTGATAAATTGATATTTCGATCTACCGACTATCACATTTTATATCTATTAAAAACTATAGCATTCACTGAATGGAAAAACCAAAGTCTGTTGAGTTCTTTAACATTGGAGAGAGCCATACAAAATGAACCCCAAAATAGTTCAATAAAATTTTTGTAACTGCATTTTGATATTTTATTATTTACTAGCTGATGCCCGCTACTCCGTACGCGTGGAATTTTAGATCCCTATATATTTGGACCGTTTAAACCTTCCCTGGACTTTTACGAATATTTTAAGACCAAAATCACCAAAATCGGCCCAGACGTTCTCGAGTTTTAGCGAGACTAACGAACAGCAATTGATTTTTATATATAAGATTTTAAGTTTGATTCAAAATTATCTTGAACTGGATACACTGAAAAACCTAAGTGCGCAGAAAAAATGTTGTCAACCTTTGAAAGAAACAGAGGTTATAAGCACAAATAAACAGCCAATTTGGTGTAACAAAAATGTGAAACATGCGCTTAGGAACAAAAAGGTCACTTTGAAAACCTAGCAGTGAACGAAATCTGAGGTTAACTACAATATAAACAATACATTAACATTTAACAAAACTACTGTTGCACAGGCTACAGCAACTACAGCAAGGATTTTAGATTTTAGATTTTATTACAAAATATTGAAAAATATTTACTCTGAAGCGGATATTTAAATTGGCAAATCATAGGAGTAGAGCATCGCAAGATATGAAGACAAATAAATATGTATAATACCAATACAAATCAAAGGTGGACGCCGATATAAATAACGTGGTTTGAATACTATATTGAACTTATAAATGAAGAAATCCCAAGGAAAGAAATACCATCCTTTAGGTCAACGCCCCCTTAAGCCGGACCCTACATAAAGTAGGATAAAGAAAAAGAACTTAATTTTGATATTTATATAATGTACCAAGTTTTCAAAAATTCATTATATTAAAGGGTTTTTGAGAATTCATTTCGTATGGGTTTTCCAGAATTCATTTCGTATGACTTTATTAGAATTAATTTCGTATGACTTTTTAAGAATTCTCTTTGTATGGGTTTTGTATGGGTTTAAAAAAAAATCATATTGAATGGCTTTTTTTGGCATGATATGGGTAATAAAAAAGTATCTACTCCAAAAATATTTTAAAAAATTATTTATTCGAAAAATAGTTAAAAGTTATTATACATTTTTATTATCTTAGAACATTAAAGCAACAAGAGGGTGCCATTATATGCGACCCCCGCTGAAAAAGGTACGAGAGCAATGCTCAAAACTCATGTACGGACACTGTCGTCTCTCGTACAAAGAAAACAGCGTGTGTAACAACCCCTTTTAATTTAATGATCTAAGGTAACAAATAACGATTACATATAGCCTTCTTCTAATCCCACGCCCAGCATTGGGACTAAATCTAAAGTAGTCAGATACCTACGCGGTCATATTTGTGGTATATTTATTAAAAAGCATAGTACAATCAAACGATTTCTTGAATTTTAATCCCACGCCCAGCGTTGGGACTCTATCTGAGGTAGTCAGATACCCAAGCAGTCATATTTGTGGTATATTTATTAAGAAGTTTAGTACAATCAAACGATTACTTGAATTTTAATCCCACGCAAAACGCTGGGACTCTAGAAGGTAGTCAGATACCCAAGCAGTCATATTTGTGGTATATTTTATCAATAAGTATAGTAAAATCAAACGATTACTTGAATTTTAATCCCACGCCCAGCGCTGGGACTCTAGAAGGTAGTCAGATACCTACGCGGTCATATTTGTGGTATATTTATTAAGAAGTATAGTACAATCAAACGATTTCTTAAATTTTAATCCCACGCCCAGAGTTGGAACTCTATTTAAGGTAGTCAAATACCCATGGTGTCATATCTGTGGTATATTTAACAAGAGGTAGGTCATACGGTACAATTAAACGATTCCTTGAACCTGCTTCCAATGGGAAGAAGTCTTGTTTGATCTGTAAACAAAACAATATTACATACTCCTCTGGTCCCAAAATGAGCCCGATGTTATGGCTACACGATAACGAATATAACGGTACCGATTCTGCGTGTACAACTCAACTAAAAAATGAAAATTGATAGTATCAATAACACAATTCGGCAATGTTAACTGAACTATTTTATTAGAAAATCTGTATATTATAGACAGAGGTCGGAATTAGGTAGTTATTCATGTACTTACACTGATTTCATACAGCGTAAGAAGAAAGTAGATATGCCTCAAATCCCGAGATTAATTTTAAACAGCAGAAAAAATCCCGTGATTTTTTAAATAATTAATTAATGTAAACTAATAAAAATTGTATGTTAACATACAATTGACGGATTCGGACGGACAATCATTTGTGTGATTTTTCTAATTGTCATACAAATGTTTGTACAGCGTCTGGGTGTTTCTATATATTATAAGTATGTATTTACAAAAAAAAAGTAGTATATGTATTCTATCCGTATTCTGGTACCCATAACACAAGCATATAAGCTTAGCTTGGGACCAGAGGACGTTGTGTGAAATGTCCATTAATATTGATAAAAAAAAAATATCAAATCAAATCAATACTCTTTATTGTACACCAAAAATTTACAAAAAAAAGGCGGTCTTATCACTATTTGTGATCACTATTAGTTAAGAATTAGTACCAACAGATATATTTTGAAACTATCAAAACCCACCGCAACCTGCCAACTGAGCTTATTGCGGTCGTGCTACCAGTAACCAAATTAGACCACCACAATCGTCACTCGATTGAGTTTACATCGTATTTTGACGTACAACGCCATCTATCGAGAATGTTTTGCAACAATCTCGACCAGCCCCCTAGTATTCTTTACAGAATACAATTGGGCTGAAAATAATGACGCGACTTTTATTACTAAAGTAATTTATTAATTTTGCAATTGAATTGCTACTACTACTTTTGTACGTCAAAATACGATGTAAACTCTATCGAGTGGCGATTCATTTGGTTACTGTTAGCACGACCGCAATAAGCTCAGTTAGCAGAGCTACGGAACGATATTCCGAGGTCGTGTGTTCAAGTCCCGCTTGCGGTAATCACTTTTTCCACCACAATTTGATTTATTAAGTAAAAGCATAGCAAGTCAATTGCAAAATTAATATATTACTTTATTAAAACCAAGTTAAGAACAAGTTTAACTCACACACAATGGATTCCGTGTCGTTATTAGTAATACGCAAAATTATAGTGGAAAAATTTATCACCGCAAGCGTGACTTGAACCTCCGATCTTGGAATATCGTTCCGTCGTTAAGCATAATGTCGGCTCTAGTGTAATTCTCTTTCTTTCTTTCTCCAGTCCATTTACGTCCCACTGTTGGGCACGGGTCTCCTCCACTTTGGGAGGGATTATAGTCTACTGTCCCGCGCTGACCAGGCGTGTTGGCACAGGGTTTATTTTAGAGTTTTCCGTTTTTCACAGAGGACATTATCGGTGTACAATATCCCTATGCTGACTTTTACAGCATCATGGGGAGGAGATGTGGTGGTGACACTTATATTCTTAATCAGTCACCACACGGAGGTACTTCTATTATTTTCTTTTAAGTGTGAATTTTCGGCGATCGAGTCCCCCTCTCAACAAAAGTCTCGTAAAGCGACATCTGTTGGAGGTTTATATAACTTACCATGAGTAGAGTTTTCAACAGTAAGTGTGTTGTTTCTCTCAAGACAGGGGCAGTAGGGGGTCGGGGATGGTGGTGGGAGAGTGATATCTTCTAGTGACATGGACAGCGGCGCATCCGGATGACGAATATCGTACAGGAACTCGAATTTGTTAAATCTATGTATTAAAATAAATACTCACAACAAATTTAGGTATAAACAACACTCCGGCTTCATAACTATTCACTCTTAATGCACCGTTCCCTTTATTAACTGTTCCCCACGCTGCTTTGCTTATGTTGGCAGATGTTAATAAATAATATGCCGCTTTACCATCGTGTACACGTAAATAAGACTTAATATGGGGCATTGCTTTATCACGAGCTGTGTGGTTAGCTTGCCATTGACTGAAAAAAATAAAAAATAAAAATAAAAAAAAAACCTTTTTTTTTATAATCACACTTTTTTACTCGTTTTGAATATGTAAATATTGGATATTTTCTAAAGCACTAATACACATTTCATTTCACACAACGTCCTCTGGTCCCAAGCTAAGCTTATGTGCTTGTGTTATGGGTACCAGAATACGGATTATAATACATATACTATTTTTCTTTTGTAAATATATACTTATAATACATAGTAAACACCCAGACACAGTACAAACATTTGTATGACTAATAAATATCACATAATTGATTGTTCCCGTGTCCCGATCGAACCCGCAACTTCCTGATCGGCATTCCGTTACATGAACAACTAGAACACGAAGGCTGTGAAATACGTCTCCCTCTCCAGCCCATTTACGTCCCACTGTTGGGCACGGGCCTCCTCCACCTTTGGAGTGATTATGGTCGACAGTGCTGCGCTGACCAGCCGTGTTGGCACAGGGTGTATTCTCACAGAGGATGTTATCTGTGTGCAATATCCCTTAGCTGACTTTTACAGCACCCTTGGGAGGAGATGTTATGGTGACACTTGTATTCTTAATCAATAATGTTAAATACTTATTATGATAGAATTATGAGAATATATACTTACTATAAGAAGTTGTTCAGCCATGTTTGTTTAGCGTGTGCCTCACCAGAGTAAGGTAAACATCCTCCACCGAGCAGGTCATCATGAGACTGACGAACATTCTCTATAATATAATTGAGTATTTTTTTAAAATAACTTCAGCCAACTCCATGTGCCTTTGAAATTTGAGGGTTTTCGTCGATTTCTTAGGAGATAACCATCAGATTCTAACCTGGTGCCAATGGAACCACACGGAAACCATCAGCTTTCTTAAAAAAAGAATCATTAAAAATCACCTCGCTCAGTTAAAAGTTATAACAAACATAAAAAATACATACAGACGAACTGGGAACTTCCTCCTTTTTTGAATTTGGTTATAAATAACATGAAAAAATCAAATTATGACACTACTGAGTACTGATTCCAAAAGAGCCGCCCGGCAGGCGCGTGCGTTTCTCCCCCCTCTCCCCTTCTTCTACCCCTCACTTGCGCGGGCGCCCAAACCTTATATTGTTAAGCATAAGGCTTATTTTCGCGCACCATAATCACTACTACACTTGCAGTTTAACTTTTGCGAAACTATCGTGACGTGCGTGCGTATTTTTCTATGAATGAAGTAAATTATCCACGCGTACTATTTTTAAACAGCGGATAGGAATAATTAAAATGAAAAAAAAATTTTTTTCTTATTTACGTAAATCGATTAAGTTACTGATTCAGAGTCGCTCCTAAAAATTTGGCAACACCTTGCAAAGTCACCCTGTTCATGTATAAATCTCCTGTCACGATGTTTGCCGCGATGGATTCCTAAACTACTAAATTAAATTGGCACACCGTGAGCAGTCTGCTCCAACTTGAGAGATAGGATTATTTTATTGCAAATTATATGTTTGTATTGTATAGCAAAACAACGTTTGGCGGGTCAGCTATTCTTTATAAAAAAAGTCAGATATAATGACTTCCTTACATTTCGCTTATGACCCATTTTTAATAAATTATGTCCCGTTATATTGACCGACATGATTCTTTAATGACCCGGTAATCTTCGTTGATTCCCGACGACGTTCGGCAGTGGCTTTTTTTTGTTTTGTAAAAAAAAAGGCATTAATTACAGATACAGTAAAAAATACACTTGTATGTGTTGTAATGTGATGATTACGTGCAACTTTGATTTTGATTTAATATGTATGTATACATATGTAATTACTATGTTTCTGTATTAAAATACTTAAGTACATACATATTTACATTATAAGGGTTTTTTGACTTTGCTTTGTATGACGTCCGGTTATAATGACGTGTTTGTCAGTTCCTTGCGATGTCATTATAAACAGACTCTACTGTAAATAAAATCATAGTGGAAATTAAATTACCATGAGCGGGACTTTTTGTGTGGTGCCATAAACTGAATTGCCTGGAACTTGCGTGTTATTTTAAATAACTCATAATATGCTCGCTGGTCCATAGAGAGAGTAGACAATATCATCATCATCATAACATCACGCCTTTTTCCCATGTGGGTAGGCAGAGACTATAGAGCGCAATCTGTTACCATCCAAACATACTTCCTTGGCTTCATCAACAAAATCCTTTTCAAAGTAGAGGAAGGACATGCCCAACAGTGGGACTAATGAGCTGGAGAGACATATATAAACTTACGTAATGATGGATATATTATTTTCAATTCCGGAGGTGCGGTAAGTGCTTGTGGCATGTTCTTGCATTTTGTAAAATTATGAAGAAAATCACCCGTTAACCATAACTGAAACAAAATATAATTTTATAGCTGACCCAGCAAACGTTGTTTTGCCATACAAATGTTAGGGGTAAACAAATAATTTGCAATAAAATAATATTGCGACTATAAATTTAAATTTAAGCTATCCTATCTCTCAAGTTGGACCAGACTGCTCACGGTGTGCTAATTTAATTTAAAATCGGTTAAGTAGTTTAAGAATCCATCGCGGACAAACATCTTGACAGGAGATTTATATATATAAAGATTAAAATTATAATTACCTGGGACTTAGTACGAGTGGAATTCAAAAAATATTATATAGCCTATAGCCTTTCTCGATAAATGCTTTATCTAACACTGAAAGAATTTTTCAAATCGGCCCTGTGGTTCCTGAGATTAGCGCGTTTAAACAATCAAACTCTTCAGTTTTTATTAGTAGCCTAACACATAAAAAGTATTATTTTTTGCTAAAAACAGCCCATACCTTTGGTTCCTTCCCATAACTTCCAATACTGCTAGCCTGCGCTATAAGGGGGGCACCGGGACATTCCTTGCAATGCTTTTTTAAAAGTGTTCCTACTCTAAGCATACCCCAATCTGTATCCAGATGTGAACCTGGGACTGAAGCTACTAGGAACACACTGCAAAACAGATTAATTGATTGATAAATATATAAATTGAGTCATTGACAGATGGATTGATTGGAAGACTGATTGATTGATTGGTACATTGATTGATTGGAAGATTGATTGATTGATGGAATAATAATAATGAATGATTCACGGATTAATTAAAAAAATTCTAATTTGAAAAACATGGACAGATTGATTGATTGACATATTGATCGATTGAAAAAAATTACTCTTAAATATTGTCCCTCAACCTATTAACGAAGTATAATACTTACTTAATATGACTGAAATCACATCTCTTCACCCTATCAACATAATAGGCTAGGCAGGGAAGATGATAATGGTTTAGATATCTAAGTAGTGCCCGTTTAAACATAGTCGGGGACTCTCCATCATGTGGCATACTCTCCGCTGGGAGTTCTGGACATATTGGGCTGAACCATAGGCTAAAATGTTAATTATATAAATAAAACCACTTTTAACAGATTAAGATGCGTGTATTTGTTTTAAATTTTCGCCCGACGCATCGTTAACTTTGCAGTCACCATTGTCACGGGTGAGACGGAGCTGTAATGTGTCCTCTACGAACAGTTATCACAGGGTTTACCCACATTAAATTTTTATTTGACCATAAAGATACAATTAAATAAGCTATTACTGTTATATAATTTTCTTCATATCAAAATTGAATTCAATTTCTAAATATCACACAAATAATTGTCCCAAGCGGGAATCAAATCCGCGACATTGAGAACGACAGTCCGTTACATGAACCACAAGGTTAATAAAAAATTCAAATAATTATTAAAATAATGGTTACAAAGAAATATAACTTTTTCCCTTACCCTTGAGTCCTGTTCTCCCAATCATCGTAGTATAAGTTAGCTGTAGATACAACTACCCTCATAGAGCCATCCTCATAGCAGAGTAACATCATCTTACTGGAAATATATCATCATATTATGGATTTAACATAATCTTTACTCATCTATACTAATATATAAATAAATATTCACGGACATGTCACACAACGTCCTCTGGTCCCAAGCTATAATAATAATAATAATATAATTTATTGATACAACTCAGATTACAAAAAATAATTAGGTAGGTACATAATTTTAATTTATATATTACTGAGTTAACTATGGGTGACAACAACATGGTTCGCCTGATCTCCAAACTAGGTTAGTCCTGTATCTTGGAGACCAGTGTTATATTGGGAAATGTACAGCCCGTTTACAGCGTTAATACATTATTTGTGTGCGTGTGTGTTGTGTGTGTGTGTGGGTGTGTGTATCTGAATATTATGTGTCCATGTGATTTAGTTGAGCAGTCTTTCCATATCCATATAGTCCAGGGTCTTTAGGTATTTTATAACTTTCACTTTGCATTCATGACGATTCAGTGAATAGATATTTAGGATTTTGTTGAGTTTGTTATATAGTCTAGGGCTTTTGAACAAGTATTGTTGGTGTGCAAAATTGGTGCTATGTGGTTGGTAAGCTAAGCTTATATGCTTGTGTTATGTGTAACAGAATACAGATATACTACATAAACTACTTTTCTTTTGTAAATACATACTTATAATACACAGTAAACACACAGACACAGTACAAACATTTGTATAATAATTAGAAAAATCATACAAATGATTGTCCCGAGCGGGAATCGTACCCGCGACCTCTTGATTGGCAGTCCGTTACATAAACCACTCAACCACCAGAAAGCTGAAGAGTTTGTTTGTTTGAATGCGCTAATCTCAGAAACTACTGGTTCGAATTTAAAAATTCTTTTTGTGTTGGATAGTACATATATCGAGAAAGGCTATAGGCTATATAACATCACGCTACGACCAACAGGAGCGAAGCATTGGTGAAAAATTTTGCAAAAAAAAAAAAAAAATTTTCAAAATTTTACCCATATAAAGGGGAATAGATAGTTATAAAACGGATTATGATGCGGTTTTTTTTTAATAAATACGAGTGGTTCAAGAGGCTTTCATTTGTTGTATTAACACGATTTACTATCCGACAACTCCGACACCGTCCTAACGCGATCGGATTAACGCAAGTTACCTTATGTGGAATTTAAAAACCAAAACTCAATAAATTATACAAAGAAGCCATCCTCTTGAACCACTACGTTGCGTTTCTTGAAGATATAAGCTCACATAGGGACATACATACAAAAATAACGACTTTGTTTTAATAAGTAAATATAATCCGACACTATCCTAAAGTTTGTCGGATTAACGCGTATGTATTACACTTACGTATGATGTTTGCCAAACGGTGTGGGCATAGCTATATAGTGGGAGTCCACGTGTGGTTTCTTCTTGTTTATATTCTTTAATTCTTCACTTTCTTCTCCATACAATATTGTTAATTTTTTCGTACTAAAAAGAAACATTATTTTAGTGAGAAAAAATTTACATTAATTGTAAATAAATAATAAATGTAAATATTAACTCTCTCTCTCCAGTCCATTAATATCCCACTTTTGGAAAGCTTCCTCCGATTTGGAAGGGTTTATGGTCTACTATATCGCGCTGGTCAGACGTCTCGGTACAGAGTTTATTATCGTTACCGTCTCACACAGAGTATGTTATCTGTGTACAATATCCCTTAGCTGACTTTTACAGCACCCTGAGAAGGAAATTTGGTGGTGACGCTTATATTCATAATCCGCCATCTATAAAGTACAACCTACCCCGTGAATAACAGGCGTAATGATATATTCTTACCTATAACCAGCGAAATAATATTGAGCCAACAACCAAGCTATTTCAACCATGAAATTAATTTGTAATGAACATTTTAATTCACCCAAACTGTGGTCCAGTATTTCTGAAAAAAAAAGAAATAAAAAAATGGCGTCTTATATTATCATAATATCACCCAATGGCGTCTTGCCAAATGTGTCAAAATATCACTCTGTCGTCATTAACACATGTTAAAAATAACACTGTGTTATTAATGCTTTTAAGTATTAGCCTACTATAAGATTGTTAAAAAATATCACTGTCCTGTCAAATAATATTAAAATACGTTTGGTAAGAAAACATCAATAATGTTGCCCATACGAAACTGGGGCGGATTGCTAGTGTTAGAAGTGTTGTTTACATAAAGTGATTTATTTCAAATTATGTTAAAAATCCTGTCAATTTATGTTAAAAAAATATCACTATCCTGCCAAATTATGTTAAGAAAATATCACGATCCTGTCAAATTATGTTAAAAATAACACTATCCTGTCAAATTATAATAACACTATCCTATTAAATTATATCCAAAAATGATTACCCTGTCAAATTATTTATAATATCTTACCTTGAAATGTAATAGAATATGGTTGAGAATGAGTTTCTTGGCTATCTTTAATAGTTGTATAGAATATATAATATGGAGCAGATGCCGCATGTTTCACAACCATCTTTCCCTTAGGACGTACTACTGTAAGGAAGTCTTCTGCCCGACGTGTTGGAGGTACTATTGGACGGTAATCGCTATCTGTGAAATATAAGTAGTGTTAGCATTAGGAGGGTATTAGAAAAAAAACAACTAGTATAAAAGCGCGCTCACTACCGGCGCACGGACATTCGATCGTTAGCTGTTGTCGTGGACGCATCTTTGTGGTGTGAACACGCTGTCCGTGTCGGCATCGCCATATTGTGTCAAATGTTTTTCTGTGTTACCTATATTTTGTTAAATTTTATTTGAATCGTAAAATTATAAAGTTGTGAGATTTCGTCATTTGTAATTTTTTTAAGCAAATAGAGATAAATTCCTAATAGTAGTATATTCCTCCGTACAATGGCGTAGCTAGGTAACCAAGGGCCTTGGGCAAATAAAAAAATGGGGCCCCACTGCTATGTAAACTGACTAGGTTTTATCAAATAAAAATATGAATTAATATATAAAATTCTCCTGTCACGATGTTTGTAATTATACTCCTCCGAAATGGCTCGACCTATTTTCGTGAAATTTTGTGTACATATCCGTTAGGGCTGAGAATCGGACAACATCTAATTTTCATCCCCCTAAATGTTAAGGGTGGTCCACCCCTGACATTTGTATGGCAAAACAATGTTTGCCGGGACAGCTATTCAGCTATTATACAGGGTGACTTTGCAAGGTGTTGCCAAATTTTTAGGAGCGACTCTGAATCAGTAACTTAATTGATTTACGTAAAGAACAAAAAAAAATTTTTTTTCATTTTAATTATTCCTATCCGCTGTTTAAAAATAGTACGCGTGGATAATTTACTTCACTCATAGAAAAATACGCACGCACGTCACGATAGTTTCGCAAAAGTTAAACTGCAAGTGTAGTAGTGATTATGGTGCGCGAAAATAAGCCTTATGCTTAACAACATAAGGTTAAAGCGCCCGCGCAAGCGAGGGGTAGGAGAACGGGGAGAAACGGCCGCGCCTGCCGGGCGGGTCTTTTGGAATCAGTAGTGACCGTGACCTAATTGCGTAAGCGCATGCCGCTCTTATCATGCGCCGCTCCTGTTGTATCGCGTGTGCAGTTGAGTGTTGTTGTGACTTGTGACACCAATCATGGCGCATAATTATTCACATGCCTGGTGACATGAGATGGTGCGTTGCTACATACTTAGTGGAGAAAATTTACGTGGTGCGCAAAGACTACCGTAGTGATAGTTTACCCCGTTTACAACGTCGAGGAATCACCGCGACTGTACCTTCCAGGGCCATAATTTTAGCTGCGAATCAAAGTTTACTGGATTTCGGACAATTCACCACTCCTTCACACGCAATTGGTGGCGGTGGTCATAATCAAATTTCACCAACCCTTGACGATACAGTAATTGAATTTTTTGAGCTAAATCCGTGTGCTAGCACACGCGAGGCAACGCGATGTTTTAACGTGGCCCAATACTACGTTTGGAAGGTTTTAAACTCAAATAATTATCACCCATACCATTACCAACGCGTGCAGGACTAACACGACGGTGATGGACCCGCCCGAATACGTTTTTGTGAGTGGTTACTTGCGAACAATAACAATAACATACTGTGGACGGACGAAGCATTGTTTACGCGCGTTGGAATTTACAACAGTAAAAATGAACATTATTGGGCTCTAAGTAATCCTCATGTTATCAAAAGTAGTTACCACCAAGTCCGGTTTAGTGTTAATGTTTGGGCCGGCATTATCGGAAATGTGATTGTAGGACCAGTGTTTATTGAAGGGTCATTGACCGGTGGCGTGTTGATGAAATTGCACCGTATGTGCACTGCATAAGAACTTAATGGCGCGCTTGTCGTTATGTGGTCTGCATAAGGTCGTTTTTGGCCCTGGTCTCTGATGAATGACGGCTCACGCGGTGTCTCTTCGAGTTACTTTTAAGGACATTTTGAATAGTTTTTTTTTTAAATACTACGGTTACAAATAGTTACTACAAAGACGTATTTTAGTATTGTTCTATAAAGCTTATTTAAAAAATTTGGCAACACCTTGCAAAGTCAGCCTGTATAGTCACTGTCTACCCCCATGGGAAAAAGCGTGACGGTACGATGTTAGAAAATGGTAAGATGATTATGAAACATCACACAAAGACGATTGTACAGTCCTAGTTTACACAAAAAAACCTTCTAGTGGAAAATTTGTTAAAGATTTGCAGACACCATAATAGCTCAGTTGGTATACCGAGGTTGTGGGTTCAAGTTCCGCTCATGATTATAATTTTTTGCACTATAATTCAATTTATTAAATTAATTTAATGTGTATTAAAAAGCCATATGTGTGGTGACGGATTAAGAATACAAGTGTCACCACACCTTTTCCTTTTCAAGGTGCTGTAAAAGCCAGCTAAGGGGTATTGTACTAGGCTGGAGAGAGAGAGAGTAAAAGCCATTATACCTCTATTCAGTTGTGTGGTACCCGCACTCATATCAACTCTGTTATTCTCTTCTTTCTTCTCCTTTCTCTGTTGTGTAGGTGATCGGTCTCTACTCCCACTTGGTTTATTACTTGATGATGGAAGGTTCTCTGTACTTAGAGTACCCTCCGCAGGAACCGCAGGGCTATAGGATTATGTAACTAATATTATTTAGGAAAAAAATTATGTATGATTAACAGGTTTTTATGGTTGCGTACCAATAGGTAAAACGGCTCGATAGATGGCGTTGTACATCGTGTCGTATCATTTGGTTAAAATGAGCAGGCACCATGGTAGCTCAGTCGATAGAGCCACGTAACGATATTTCGAGGTCGTGGGTTCAAGTCCCGCTCATGGTAATGATTTTTCCACTATAATTTATCAATATTTAGTGGATTGTAACCTAAGGATTTCATATACATATTTTACTAGCTATATGCCGCAGTGTTACCAGTAGCGAAAGTGTTTTATTATGTCCAGTAGTACATATGTACAGCAATAAAATGACCTATTTCCAGGAATAAAAAAGGCCTATGTTCAAAAGTGACCACGTAGATCTACATTAAGTATGAATTTCAAGTTGATACCTTCAGCCGTTGCTGACAAAAAAAAGTTTGACAGACGGACGCCGGAGTAAAACTATAAGGCTAAGTTCACATGTAACGCGCGTTAACGCAGGTCAACGCGCGATCAAATTTTTAAAGAGTTCAGATAACAAGCGCTAACGCGCGTTGCAAGGAGCTCGTCAGTCTGTATCGATAGAGCTTAGAAAATGGACGTGGAAGAAACTATTATTTTGGGGTTATATTATAAAAAAAAATATGGTAAAAGAAAACGCACACATTGAGTTGGTCGATTTAAAATTTTATTTTCCTGACTTCGTCAATTAGTAAGTCGATGTCAATATGTATCTAATTCACTCATTTTGAACTGAATACAAAAGCAAGCCACAAAAAAAACGTGCAATTGCGATGTAAACGCGCGCTCAACTGAACAGTCAACAGATGTTACACAGCAGTCAAAGCGCGCGTCAACGCGCGATCGCTTGCGTCTAGAGATTTTTTCTCTGCCGCGTCAACGCTCGCTAACGCGCGTCAACGCGCGCTCATGTGATCGGTTATGTAAATACTACGATGTCTCGTCGCGCGATTTGAAAACGCGCGTCAAAATGTTGTCATCTGAACATGGCATAAGGGTTTGTACGAAACCCTAAAAAGACCATAGGTCTTTTTTAATGCTGGATGTGTTGGACGTCGGTTTCGGTTTGACCAACAATAAAAAAAATGGTCTATGTCCAGCAGTAAAAAAGCTTATGTCCAACAGTAGATGTATAAAAGCTAATGTATATAAAATGTCATACCTACTGCTTGCTGTTTCAAAATTCTTCCCCGGTTTATATAATTCTTTGTGAAGTAACATTTTCATTTGATCTATGTACATTTGTTTTTGTGGCTGCAATTTTGATGGTATTGGGAAATCTCCGCTGCCAGTGTATGAGTCAAGGATTGATTCCACTGAAAAAAAAGCAATTAAAAACACGGCCAAAATACTGTACCTATTCATAATTATAATACTTGAGTCTGACTAAAGACCAAAAGAAAATTTTAGAATTTTTTTTTCTTAGCAGGCAAACATAGAAAAGCAATGACAAAAAAAAATTGTTATTTTTTCTAAGTTGTTTTGTTAAGCACAAACAGGACTCTACATATAAAGGACTGTATAAATTATTATTATAATATACTAGCTGACCCGGCAAACGTTGTTTTGCCATACTAAAAAAAGTTTGAAAAATAGATGTTGAATAAATAAAACTACTTTTTACGGATTTAGACGCGTATATTTGTTTTAAATTATGGCCCGACGTTTCGGAGACTGCAGTCACCATGGTCACGGGTGAGACTGAGCTGTAATGTGTCTTCTACGATCAGTTATTACAGGGTTTACCTACCCACATTCGATTTTAATTTTACATTGACCATAAAGATAGACTTTTACTATAAACTATATCATATTACATTGTGCTCAGACTACATAAAATCAATAACATTATTTTAGTTTCTAAAATACATTAACAAATTGTAACAATATAAAGAATTTTTTTTTAAATTATATAAGGTGAAACATTCATAATTTTATCATAGACTAAAGTTTTAATTAGTATACAATATAGCAAGCAAAACTAAGTTTATATACTTAAATACAATATTATTTACATAATAACAAGAATTTTTAAAAAAGAATTATTGGTTTAAGATTTAAATTAGTTTATATTAAAAAGAAAAATAGTTTATTTTTATTTGAATTTATAGAAAATTAGTATTTATTTTAATTCCGATTCTTGTTTGTATGTATAATAAAAACTAATTTTATTATTTTATCTAATATACTACCACCAGATCGGAACGCGTCCCACTTGAGATAGATATGTTGTCGGTCTAAAGTGAAGTTAAGGGGATTTTAAGTCTTGTTGTCTGCAAAATGTGCTAACGGTGTCTTGCTGTTTTGAAACCGAGTGTGTTTTGGATTTTATTAAACTAATTACAGGATCCCAACTAGGTGCCAGATCCCAACCGTCTTCTCTATTAAAGTTTTTATGTTTCTTTATTTCAATAGCCTCGCGAATCATTCTGGGTCGGTATCGATTTTCCTTGGCGAGGATTTGAGGTTTATCAAACCGGATGTAGCGGTTAAGGCGATTCTGACTGTGTTCACAGATTGCAGACTTTGTATTGCGTCGGTGCTTCACATCAGCTATGTGCTCTTTGACCCGAGTTCTAACAGATCTCTTTGTTTGCCCGATGTAAGAGAGACCACAATCACAATCAAGCTTGTATACTCCTGCATCTTGTAAGGGAATATGGCACTTGACAGGTGGTAGGAATTGGCTAATTTTATTTAAGGGCTTGAAATAGGTCTTGATTGAAGCCTTTTTGAGTATATAGCCAATCTTGTCAGTTACTCCTTTAACATATGGTAAGATAGCAGGGAGACGAAATAGATGTTGGCCGACTCTCAGACCTACTGAATATGAATGCAAAATTTGAGAAGAATCGGTCAAGCCATTTCGGAGGAGTATGGTAACTAACACTGTGACACGTGAATTTTATATATTAGATTTATCATACCATCATGACTATGTTGTCTAAGTGTATCATCTTGTTAAACTGTAAACATTTTTAGTAAGGAAGCACACTTAAGTATTTATTGTATTGTTTTTTAGGGTTCCGTACCCAAAGGGTAAAAACGGGACCCTATTACTGAGACTTCGCTGTCCGTCCGTCCGTCTGTCACCAGGCTGTATCTCAAGAACGGTGATAGCTAGAGAGTTGAAATTTTCACAGATGATGTATTTCTATTGCCGCTATAACAACAAATACTAAAAATAAAATAAAATAAATATTTAAGGGTTCCCATACAACAAACATGATTTTTTTACCGTTTCTTGCTCGATACTAATAACGTTGCCTTATGTTGCATAGATAATGGTACGGAACCCTTCGTGCGCGAGTCCGACTCGCACTTGACCAATTTTATTATAGTATTTGTTGTTTTATCAAGAACAGGCAACCAATATCAAATTATAATGGAAGCGATCACTTTTTCCATCATAATTTAATTTATTGAGTAAAAGCGTAGCAAGTCAATTGCAAAATTAACAAATTACTTTAGTAACAGACAAACATCTGTGAAAATTTTAACTCTCTAGCTACCATTTCACTAACAATTCTCGGAACAGGTGAACCCACATACTGGCCAACTGACCCAAACAGGCTACCAGACCTAGTGGACTTTTTCATAATAAAGGGTCTATCATCTGTTTATTTCGATGTAGAGTCATCTCTTGATTCCGTCTCCGATCATACTCCTGTTATAGCAACATTCAGTATCTCGCCTATTCAAAAAGAACGAAAAGAAGTCTTATATAATCATAAAACAGACTGGAGCTCATTCGGTGACTACTTAGAGGATGAAATTAACCTGAGAATTAAACTTAAAACGGAGGATGATATAGATGATGCAACATTTTATATCACTAACCTCATCCAAACTGCCGCTTGGCATTCCACTCCAACCTTAAGTAGCTATATTGACAAAAATAATATACCTTTAGAAATAAGACAAAAGCTCCAAGAGAAGAGAAAGCTAAGAAGACAACTCCATATGACTAGATCCACTACGGACAGAAAAGAATTCAATAAAACCTCCAGAGAACTAAAAGAATTAATAAATGAATCCATAAATCAAATATTTCATCATAAAGTATCAGGCCTTTCAGCTTGTAAGAAAGATAATTATTCCCTATGGAAGGTCACTAAAAACTTCAAAAGGCCAAAAAATCACATTCCACCCATGAGGAAATCTGCAACAGACGCTTGGGCTAAGAGTTCAACCGAAAAGGCTGAATTGTTTGCAGAGTACCTATATGACACATTCACCCCTAACCAGTCACTAATGGAGGACTTTGAAAAAGAAGTCGATATCACAATTACCAGTGACCAGCAACTAACCATGCCTCTTAAACCTGTAACACCCAGAGAGATAGCACAATGTATACAGACGCTTAAAAATAAAAAAGCCCCTGGCTTTGACCTTATAACTGGCGAAGTACTCAAGAAATTGCCTAAAAAAGTAATAGTATTCTTAACAATGCTATTCAACGCTATCCTCAGAATACATTATTATCCAAAACTTTGGCAAATCGCACAAGTCTGCATGGTTTTAAAACCTGGAAAGCCTCCTTCAGATCCGAGCTCATATAGGCCCATAAGTCTTCTGCCTGTTTTATCTAAGGTATTTGAAACAGTATTGCTGAAAAGATTGCAACCGGTTCTTGACCAGGAGAAGATAATACCGGATCATCAATTTGGATTTCGGGCTAAACACTCTACGGTCGAACAAGTGCACAGAGTGGTTCATAAGATTCGACAGTCCTTAGAAAAGAAGGAATACTGCTCTGCAGCATTCATTGATATAAAGCAGGCCTTTGATAAGGTGTGGCATAAGGGCCTCCTTTACAAATTGAAAACTCTCTTACCAAACCCATTTTTCATGATCCTGAGATCTTATTTAAGTAACAGAAAATTTCAAGTCAAGCACGGAGAAGACTGTTCGAAGCTGTATGACATCAATGCTTCCGTTCCCCAGGGATCAGTTCTTGGTCCAGTCCTGTTCTCTATCTATACCTCAGACCTACCTCAATCACAAGGTGTTGTTACCGCAACCTATGCTGATGACACAGCTTGCCTAGCAAGTGACACAGATCCATATTATGCATCATTAAAACTACAAGTACAGCTTGATAAAGTAGATGCCTGGCTGCAGAGATGGCGACTAAAACCTAGTGTAACTAAGTCTACACAGGTAACCTTCACTCTTCGAAAAGGCAACTGTGCCGCTGTTTACATGGAAGGGAACACTCTACCAAGAGCTGACACCGTCAAGTATTTGGGACTTCACCTCGATAGAAGATTAACCTGGGCGAATCACATAAAAGGAAAAAAGAAAGAAGCGAACCTGCAGTTACTCTCTCTGAACTGGCTACTGGGGCGCCGATCCCCATTATCACTGAGCAACAAGCTCCTGGTCTACAAAACTATTATAAAACCTATCTGGACTTATGGAATAGAACTGTGGGGTTCCGCTAGTAACTCTAATATCGAAATCCTACAGAGATTTCAGAACATAGCACTAAGAATTATTTGCAATGCACACTGGTTTATTCGAAATACTGAGATTCATGAATATTTGGAAATTCCATCTGTCAGGGAAGAAGTCAATAGGAACAGCAAGAGTTACAAAGCGAGACTTAATGAACACTCAAATGAACTGGCTAGAAGCCTACTAGACACAACTGGAGACTTAAGACGTCTGAAAAGATGGCACATTTTGGATATAGACCAGAGAATTTAAAATTAACGTAATTGATGGCATTTAATGTAATGTTGTCAGCATCTTGAATTTCCTGGAAAAAATCTGATTATGGCTATATAGCCGATTGCAGATGGTTTAAGAAGAAAAAAAAAAAAAAAAAAAAGCTACCATTTCAGAAACACAGCCAGACGAAAGACAGATGGATGAACGGACAGACAGCAAAGTCTCAGTAATATGGTCCCGTTTTAGCATTTGGTACATTTGGTACAGAATCCTATTAAATGCCAATATTATCAATAATGTTAACAGGAATAAAAGACAAACCGCCTTATACATAATGACTTATCCGAGGTTTAAAAATTCGCTCATTTGGTGATGAACCATTCATAATGGTCTTTTTACGCTAAAACGTTTACCTCCCCGATAAAATCTCCGATAAGTCATTATGATAAAGACCGTAAATCTTCACATTAAGGCGCAATATAAGCAAAGTTTTAAGAATAAGCATTAAATGAAAATATCCTTTGCTTGAATATAAAAAATATCATATCTATGAAAAAAAAACTTACAATGTGCATGACTGTACTCCTTAAAATGAATGGGATTCAATCTAAAACATTTTTCGCCATAAGGACACTCCATTTTAGGTCTTTTAGGATTTTGGCTATCTGAAATATAATTATTATCTTTATCTACATTAACAGATAAATTAAATGTGTAAAACTTGCAGTTTAAAAGATATGTAATGATAAGTTACCCTCCATGGTTTCCTTGCGTTTACTTGTTGTAGTCATATCAGATTTTTAAAAATAAACTACCCTTGCTTAGTTTATGTAGGATACCTAATGAATGAGGGTATGGCAAGGGTGCTTCTTGTTAAATAAACAACAATATCTAAATGTTATGACGACCACAATACCTTTAAAAAAACTTTAAAAAAATTAAAACCGAAAACCGAAACCGAATTTGATTGAAAATATAAATAAACTACTCTGTGAAGTCTGTCATACATATTATCACGAAGTATAGATAGAAGGAGTCCGAACGGTATAGGCCAGAGGGAGTCAGCTCTGTAGGTAGTCTATGCCAACATTGGGCAAACTAAACGAAACAGAGACAACGATATACGCTAGACAGAGAAATCACTATCAGTGTTTTGCACAATCAGTTTAAAAATTCGTACCGTAATGGTAGATTTTTTTAATGGCGGTTACTACATTCTCAATAACTTGTTGTTTAACTTATTATTTAGTTTATAATTAAATTCATGTGCAATGCACGATTTTGAATAAATTTGCTTAATTACTCATAAATTACTTATTATTTTAGAAATAATTTGTTTTTTATTCAGCAGCAACACCGAACACTTGCAAGAAAATTAAAATGGTGGTTCATTGTTTTGTTTATATCTTTGTTTTTGCTAAATTTGCGTAGAGGCTTATTTGAAAATCCTATATAAATTTAATATTATTTTTGTGTTTTTGTTCTTGGACACTGTGTTTTTTGTATCTTGTGACACGAAACAACTTTCGAGATAGAGACTCATTTTCATATTTTGTGTACGGTTCTTTGCATCTTAAAATGTCTCGCCACACGCGTAATGAACTTAGCAGAAAGTGTGCTAAGTGTAACATCACGGCAGCAGAAGATGGAAACTTGAGTTTCCACAGATTTCCTCTCCCCGGTAAACAAAACATACCTTATTGAAGTAAGTAACTAACCTATTTTTAATCGTTCTTAGTTTCTCCATTTATGACGGGCCCAGTGGCTGCCAGTGGCATATTCGTAGTGTAACTGACTTTCGTTCAAGCGGTGGCGGGTTTGATTCCTGCACAGGACTAATATTTGTTTGATAAACACAAATAATTGTACTGTGTCTGGGTGTTTTCTATGTATTTACAAATCAAAAGTTATTCAGCAGTAATCTGGTAGCCATAACACAAGCTTAATATACAATTGCAATTAATTTGGGACTAGAGGATGTTGCATAAATTGTCTGTAAATATTTATTTATTATTTCCACAAATTAGCTAAAACCTTAAAGTCCCTTTGGCTATCTAATAAAATTCATAGAAAACTTATTAGCTGCATTATTTTCCCTTTGTTTGTGTGCCTCTGTATGAGCAATAGTTGATTAGATGAAAATCTAATTTATTCGATAATTATAGGGCATCTATTTGGGCTGAATACTGTTATCCCACTGGACAGTGGCCGACTGAAAAACAGCTAAAAGATTTGTACTCGCAACACAAGATGCTATGTAGTAAGCACTTTGACGACTCCTCGTTTACAAGCAGTGCTAGGAAACGATTGAACAATTATGCAATTCCAATTGGAGCACAAGAATTATTGATAAAGTATCGCCAAGAACAATGTGCAAGTACAAGTGGAAGTAATGAAGACACAAATATCTCAGTTGAGAATCCTCAAGTAAGTGTAACATTAGCATACTTAGTCACTCAAAACTCCCCTAATATTAAAGCTTGAAAATATGTACGTGATTTGAATCAATAAGTCCAGTCAAAAAAGTACCTAACCCAAAATTTTCTATAATACTTATGTGAGTGATCGAATCAAATAAAACTGCTGTGTCTTATTTTACCTAATTTAAGGTCTATGGTTTAGTGTGCCTCAATAATTTATTGCAAATGTGTATCTTTTACATGTATTATATGTAAGTACTAGCAGCGCCCTGCTATGATACCTGTGGTAAAAAGGTTTAAAGACACAGACTACTCACTCTGTAATCAATTATCCGACAGGGTCACTGCATTTTTCCGGGATTAAAAGTAGCCTATATTGTTAATCTAGAATCTATGCTATCTTAGTACCAAATTTCAATCAAATCTGTTGAACCTTTTGACTGTGAAGAAGTAACAAACATACACACATACAAACTTTCGCATTTAAAATAGTAAGAAATAAGATTACCAAAAAAGTCCTGTTAAGTTTAAGGCGTACCTTGTGGGGTTCGTAATTGCCCTAAAATAAAAATCAAAGTAAAATGATAAACTTACATTTGAAATATATGTCACCACCTATATTTGAGCAGCATCAATAAGTTTAATCAAGCTGCAGAAATTAAAGCCAGGGGTGGAAGGGATATTGAAGATATTATTTAAGATGCTTTAAATAAATAATGTATTACAAATGAAAATTACGCTTAGAATTGTTTTTTAAATATTACATTTTATGTTATTAATCTTATGGAAATAAATAAATTGTAAAATTTAAAAGATGCTTTAACAAAATGTTCTAAATAATAATAAATATTTAAATAGTAATAAATATTTATGGACTTTTCACACAACAACCTCTGGTCATATACAATACTTACGACTACAATACTTTTTTTGTAGGTCTGTCTGTCACCAGGCTGTATCTCATGAACCGTGATAACTAGATAGTTGAAATGTTCACAGACAATGTATTTCTGTTGCCGATATAAAAACAGGATTAAAAACAGAATAAAATTAATGTTTAAGTGAGGCTCTAATAAAACAAACGTGATTTTCACTATCCAGATGATGTTATTATGTTGATAATAAATAGTATTAGTAACGAAGTTTCGTGAGTCAGCTGGTTTAAAATAAAATTACTAAAATTCATCTGTTCACCTATTATTTAATTTCAATTTCAGGTGCTAGTGACAATGGAAACTACATTGCCTGTTCAGGTGCCTACCATATGTGAACCCTCTACTAGTTATAAGGTTTGTAGTAAAGTCATTTTCACTTATAAAATCGTCATTTTCACTTGTAGTAAAGTCATTTTCACTTATAAATAGATGCTAGGTTATATTTTACTAGGCTTAGGATATACTTTACTAATAATACATTTTATATTTCCAGGCATTTTGAGGGAACTGGATATAAACAAGTCAGTACAATTGTCCCCTAAAAAACTCAAACTTTACAAAAAATGTAGAAGAAACTTGAGTCAAATAATAAGATTAAGACAAAAAATTAAGAAACAACCACGTGCCCTATTCAAGACACTTACAACAGATTCAAATGTAAAAAGTCTCTTGAATAAAAACATGTCAGGGTCATTTGCTTTATTGTTGCAAAGTCAACTTCAAAATACTCCCAGAAAACTGACTGGTCGGAGATGGACTATAGACGACAAAGTTATGGCTTTAAGCATCTACAAAAGGTCTACGGCCTGCTATAGACTGCTGAGACGACTTTTTTGTCTACCAAGTGAAGGTACACTAAAACAGCTTCTTAATAAAATTCCGATGAAATGTGGTATAAATAGCCAAATATTCGAAACAATTAAAGATGTAACTGCTAAGCGAGAACCTGAAGAAAATCTGTGCATTTTGGCATTCGATGAAATGTCTATACGAAAAAATTTACAGTATAATGGTAAACAAGACATTATTGATGGTTATCAAGATCATGGAAATCAAGGCAGAACTATGGAGCCAGCCACACATGCACTGTTGTTTATGGCTATCGGAATTCGAAAGAATTGGTGCAACCTATGGCATTCTACTTTTCTGGCGATTGCGTTACAGCCGATAGATTATCTGTTCTTATAAAAGAGGTATGTAATATATATATTAATAATATGTTATATGAGAGGCGAAAACTTTGTCCCTCTTTTTATGAAAATTATGCAAACCGAAGATTATGAAATTTGGCCCAGCTATAGTTTATATGCAGGAAGAGGCTAGAATGCTATCATTTTTAGGGTTCCGTACCCAAAGGGTAAAAACGGGACCCTATTACTGAGACTTCGCTGTCCGTCCGTCTGTCACCAGGCTGTATCTCAAGAACGGTGATAGCTAGACAGTTGAAATTTTCACAGATGATGTATTTCTATTGCCGCTATAACAACAAATACTAAAAATAAAATAAAATAATGATTTAAGGGGGGCTCCCATACAACAAACATGATTTTTTTACCGTTTCTTGCTCGATACTAATAACGTTGCCTTATGTTGCATAGATAATGGTACGGAACGCTTCGTCCGAGTCCGAGTCCGACTCGCACTTGACCAATTTTTTTAATAGTGCTAATTACATTATTTTAACACATGCATAGTTTTGCAAAGGAAATATAAGAAATGTAAATTTTATTGTCTTTCAATAATAAGAAAAGAGTAATACTTCAAAAATATATTATGACTATTTTTTATACTAAATGTTATGAAAATTTTAATTAGTACATCCAAAATGTATGTATTCCATATTAAATTAAATGTATGTATATGTATTGCCAAATATTAAATGTATCTATGGACATACATACATTTAATTTTATTTGATCTATCGCACGTAGAAGTAGAATAGGTCCTCCAATCACAGAAAAAGGCTAAAACTCCACTCATCTACATTAACAACCATTTAATATATCGTCTAAAGTAATATTTATATTTTGCATGGAAAAGCTGGAGTACTGAGCAATCCTATTTTTGGGTGGTTATAAAAAAAACCGCGAAGACAAGTGTGAGAGCGGAGCTTCTAACCTAACCTGTACGAGTAGGAGTTGTAGGAAAAAGCACTGAAAGAAAAGAGGTTCTCCTTCGCTTTTCATAATATTCAAAATGGCGTTAGCGCCAATTTTCGTTTTGATATTCGTGATTAGAAGGTCAAAATACGTTGGCATACAAAATTTCGGATCGATCGGCGGTATGTGCTTTTCGGAAGTACACCCGAAACTTTAGATGTACTTACGCAAAAAAAAGAATTATTCGCAGTCGCAGTCTAATATATTATATAACTATAATTTAATTTGCACTCAAATATAACATGTCGGCCCCTGTGAACTCGTTCAACGAGTAAGGAAACAAGTCCACCCTTGGTGCAACTGTATTCAATGAACGTAGCGCTCGCGTAATAGGCGCTGCAAAATAAACTTACCTAAAAATTATTGTTTGTAATGAATAAATTGACATGTTTATTGTTACAGGTATAGCCAAGTGGAGCCATATTAAAGAATTCTTCGAAAAAGACAGTGCAAATCCAAATTTTGTTTTTGCACCTGCTTTAACCAAGCAACATATAGAACCAAACTTTAAGCAAAAGATGAAGGTTAAGTTTGCTTGCCAAGTATTTAGCCACTCAGTCGCCGCAGGCATGCTTGCAAAGATTGCAAACAGTAAGTTAAACTGTTTCAAACTGTCATGTTTGATATTCCTTTTGAATTTTACTTATAAGTATACTTATCAGCTAAAATCGACCCACTATTGGACACTGGCCTCCTTCATAAATCGAGGGATGCCCGTCAAACGAAGTAAATAGCTAGCAACAATCTGTATTAAGCCCATTTATATATATAAATTACATTAGGTGTATTTGTTAGAGGCGTAATATATTTTATCACTAGCTGAAGCCCGTAGTTTTACACGCGTGCATAGTTGCTACTGTCCAGATGATTTCTGTTTAGCATTATTTTGTTTGTTTTTAATTTGCATTATGTCCTTAAATATTCATTTAGATACATAGTATGGTGCACAAAGCTATCATAAAGTGTATAATATGCTTAATGTAACTAACGTTTTTAATTTGATAACAATTAGTACTGTATCCACCTAAATAGCTCTTGAAAGTACTACATTCCATGTGATAATTTTTTAGAGTTCCGTGTCTTATGTTGTGGAGATAATGATATGTACCCCTAAGAAAATACGTGCGCGAGTCTGACTCGCACTTGGATGGTTTTTAAGTTTATCGTGAACAGACAGGCAGACGCGGCTGAGGACTTTGTTTTATAATATGTAGTGATAATGAAATTTAGCTTAAATTGCGACTTGTCTTTTGTCTTGTGTTTTATTTAATTTTTCACAATATAGTATAAAAACAAGTGTTTGCCTTCCAGACGAATTGCCTTCTGAAGCGACAACAACAGCCATGCTCATAGAAAAAATGGACCAGCTGTTCGACACATTAAATGGCGATACGCCTGATCAAAAAAGGGGAAAGAAATTCTTGACTAATTTAACCAGAAGAAGTCCACATGTTAATTATTTTCAGGAAATGAAAAGTATGTTTGGTAAATTTGAATTTATTGGAGCCAGATGCAAGCCCCCTTCGCAAGAAGGTTTTTTATGAACATTGAATGCAGTCGAGCGTTTATTTTTAAATCTAGAAAAAAGGGACCATATAAAGAGTTTATCAACGCGCAGACTCAAGACCCATTGGAAAATTGTTTTGGTTGCATTCGCAGCAATTGTGGATGCAACCCAAACCCAAATACCGTACAATTTGTTGCAGCTCTAAAAACATCTATTATAAATAATTTATTGCATAGCAGTAAAAATAATAATTGCAAAGAAGATCAAAATTTAATTCTTAATGATTTTGTTGCGTTCAACCTGGTGTTCTAATTAATAATAGGTTAAGTGGAAGCGTGATATCTCTCAGGCGCGAGAGGAACGAACATATACTGTATATCACAGCGTTACAAATTTACAATAGTACAAACTTACCCTGTTTTGTTCTTCAACAATGTCTTCACTGTGTCAAGCCCTAGCTATAGCTTCATTAACTAACTACGATAAATTGGCCAAAATAACGCAGAATGCTAATCAAACTATACTTAACTTTATGCAGGCAGACACGAACTCTTTAAGTCCTCAAAATGACCACATTTGGCGCGACTTAAGCCGTGAACTTTCACCAATCGTCTTAATGCAATTATACTATCACAATTATAGTTATCAAACAGTTCAACTCACATTGAATAGCATTAAATATAGACACACAAATCGTATTAAGTATGGAGACACAAAATTCACTAGTTTTTATAACACATTTATGTCCAACAATTTGGCGAAGATTACATTTCGCGGTGACATTTCAAGGTTTTGTTTTCAATTGTAATTATCGATTCACACAACAAGGATAATTAGTTTTATCAACAATTAATTCTAGTGACAATTTTTAACTTTTAAAAACCGTTGCGAGAACACGTGACAACTAGTCACAATCGAACGTCAACTCGCTTTCAACTCGATTTTTCAACTGAGGGGCGCTCGACCGCCGCGTCGCGCGCGGGGCCGGACTGCGTCCGCGCAAGGGCCGTACTCCCGCGTATTTATACGATAAGTTAATCGTTTGGTACATAACATCTACCCGCCTCGGCCAGGACTACCTGGCCGCTAATTCACTGGCAGTCGCGACAAGGTTGATACAGCTCTCTTCAAAATTGAACCGTCCACCCGGACCTCAGCAAAACGGGGCACTCCATCTGCTCCAAAGACGAGGTTGAGAATGCGCCCCCTGCGCCAACACAGTGGCGGTGAGTTAGCGTCCTTAACCAGAACGAGGTCACCAACATGAGGTGGATCAGTCTTGTCAGTCCACTTAACGCGCTGCTGGAGAATGTGCAAATATTCTAAATTCCAACGTTTCCAAAAGCTCTGAGTGAGTTGTTGGACCAATTCAAACCGCGAGAGACGATTAGGTCTCACATCAACAAGGGGATATTCCGGCAGGGCGTTCAGTGGCTGCCCAATCAAAAAATGGCCCGGCGTGAGGGCTTCCAAGTCGTTAGGATCTGAAGAGATCGGGCACAACGGGCGTGAATTCAAAACGGCCTCGATTTTGCAAAACACAGTTGCGAGCTCTTCAAAGGTCAATACAGACTCGCCAATTACCCGTCGCAAATGTGTCTTAGCAACCTTTACTACGCTTTCAAATATTCCTCCCCAGTGGGGACATGACACGGGACTGAACCTCCAAGTTATTCTACGTGTAGCTAGTCTAGACGCAATTTCAGTCTCGTTAGCCGACAAAAAATCATACATCGCTTTTAAATAGTTGTTTGTGCCTTTGAAGTTGGTACCGCAATCCGACCGAATCAAGGACGGTAGTCCTCGTCGTGACACGAATCTATCTAACGTCGCAACAAATGCCTCTGTCGAGAGGGCTGAGACGAGTTCCAAATGTACCGCCTTGGTGGACAGACAGACAAAGACGCACAAATAAGCCTTGACAGTTTTACTGTTCCTGAGGGTCGAGGTCTTAACAAAAAAGGGGCCTGCAAAGTCCGTACCAACTCCAGCAAAGGGCCTTATCTCAGTGACCCGATCCGAAGGAAGGTCACCCATGATAGGCTGCATGGTAGGGGCCTTGAGCCTATAGCAAGGCATACAACGAAAGACCACACTACGGATCGTCCGACGGGCCGATAAAATCCAAAATTCCCGTTGCAAAATGGCCAATAAGGCATTACAGCCGGCGTGGGAGTTCTTGATGTGACGATCAGTCACCAACAGGTTCACCAAGTGGCCACTCTTTGGCAATAAGAGGGGGTGACGAGATCCATAAGGGAGGTTTGCGTTCCTAAGACGCCCTCCGACACGCAAAAGACCCTCACCATCCAAAAAGGGGTTCAGCTTACAAATGGCTCCAGATAGCTTGGATTTGCCTTTCCTCAAGATGTCAATCTCGTCTTCAAAATGTGCCTCTTGCACAGAACGAACCCAGTGAAGAAGAGCATCTTGGAGCTCTTGTGGCGATAAGAAGGCCTCCAAACATTTGTTCTGTGGATGTCTACAATTTTTCGTGAAGCGCTTGATCCAAGCGGTGACACTCAACAATTTGTCCAATGAACTGTAACGATTAAGTAAGAAATCGGGGTCGAACGGACGGTCCTGCCGTTCGAGCGCAAGCGTTCGCAACCCAGGCAGTGCGACAATGTCTAAGGCCGGAGTTCGCGGCCAATTAGATTCTGATCTGGTCAACCACTCAGGTCCCCACCACAGAGAGTGCTCAACTAAAAGGGGGGCCATACATCCCCGTGACGCACAATCAGCAGGGTTGACCTCGCCAGGCACATGCCTCCAAACCAACGGGGTCTCCGATTTCTGTATCTGAGAGACACGATTTGCTACAAACACCTCTAAGGTGTGAACTGACGTCTTCAGCCAACATAGCACAATTTGACTGTCAGTCCATGCATATATCGTGGAAATGTCAATTGACGTGCACAAGGTGGACATGACGTGATTCAAAAGGCGAACAAGAAGGGCCGCCCCTGACAACTCTAACTTAGGGATTGTCAAGGCAGTTCGAAGAGGCGCGACCTTGCTCTTCGCCATGACCAACAACACTTTCACCTGACCATCTGTGGTCACGGTGCGCAAGTATACGGCTGCTGCGTACCCACGTTCCGAAGCGTCCGAGAAACCATGAAGGGACGCGGTGTGCTTCCCTGGCGGAAGCAGAGCACGGGGTAACGATATCCTATTGATGGCAGGCAATGAGGAAGCAAATAGGAGCCAGTCCTTCAAAACAGCTTCGCGAAGTGGCTCGTCCCATCCAAGACCTGCAGTCCAAAGTCTCTGCAGGAAGCATTTGGCCCAGAATATGACCGGGCATATCCAGCCATTAGGATCAAAGGTTCTCGCGACAGTCGACAAGACCAGTCGTTTCGTCCAAGTGTGATGCGAATCCAAATTGACATTAAATGTAAAGATGTCCTGGACTGGTCTGTACTGGATTCCAAGCACTGACATCATGGTAGGGTTGTCACGGTTCTCAAATAGGTGAGGATCCTGCTGGTGGTCATCCGGTAGCCCGTCCAAGAGCGCAGGTAAGTTGGAGATCCATTTACGCAACTCATATCCTGCGGAGGCTAGAATGCCAATCAACTCGTCACGCAAGAGCAGGGCCTCTCTCTCCGTGGCCGCGCCAGTGCACACATCGTCAACATATAGGTCCTCCTTCAAAATGGCGGCTGCGCGAGGAAACGACATACGCTCTCGATCCGCGAGCTCCCAAAGCGAACGTATAGCCAAAAAGGGGCTAGACCTCAGCCCGTATGTGTTCGTGTTGAGCTCGTAGACAAGCATGGGATCTTGCTGGTTTTCTCGCCACAATATCAGCTGGTATCGGCGATCATCCGGGTGAATTACCGTTTGCCTGAACATCATCTTGATGTCAGCCACAAAAACAAATTGATGACGTCGAAACCGCGTGATGACGTCACAAAGGTCCTTCAGCAATTTGGGACCAGGATGCAGACACTGGTTCAATGACACTCCTGAAGTAGTCTGCGCAGAACCATCAAATACTGTGCGTAACTTACCACTGGATGGTTTTATTACAGCATGATGCGGAAGAAAGAAGTGCTCCGTCGAACGCCAATCCAATTTTGACACAGACATGTGTCCCAAATCCTCATACTCCCGCATGAAGTCAATATACTTTTCCTTGAGTAGTGGGTCCCTGCTCATACGGCGCTCCATCGCCAACAAACGCTTCTCTGCCATAGGCCGCGAGACGCCAAGTGGCGGACGTACGGCGAGAAATGGCAATCTTGTCATGATCCGGCCGGAACGGAGATAACTGGTGTTGGTCTTGTAGAACTGCTCACACTCTTCATGCTCCGGATCAGAGCGGGGAGCTTGTGGTGGCTCCTCCACTTCCCAGAATCTCTGCACGGCGTCAGAAAGGGCGGACCCCACCATCAAGGCCGTTCCAAGTTCGGCAGGGGGGGGAGTCCTCAATACAGGCCCCATCAGTGCGAACCCAAATATGGTCCGGAGGGCTACCAAGCCACCTGGCTGCAAAACACGATCCTTGCCGAGTAATATTTTACCCAAAACATCGGCACCAAGCAACAAATCGACCGTGCCAGGCAGGTCAAATTTAGGGTCAGCCAAATTCAAATCCGCGGTCAATTTTACCGCATCCGCAGACAAACGAACTTGCGGGTGATTGCCCAAGATATTCTCCATCACAATGGCCGACGATTCCAACGTCGGACGTGGAGAATTTGAGGGGGAGAACTCAAACAAAACACGGCCCTCAACCGTGGCCACGGGGGCGTTCCCGACACCCCTTATTACATCTGAATATTTTTCAATAGTCTGGCCAGTCTGCCCTACCAACCAAGACGAGGCTATGCACCCCTGTGAGCCTGTGTCCAATATCGCTCGGACTACAACTGAGGCGCCCGTCCGTCCCCAGACCCTGACATGGGCCGTAGGCAAGAGGACGGTCTCAAAAGGGGGCGGTGCATAGCGGGGGCAGACGCCAACATCCTAATGCTGGCGTGGCGGCGACTGAGCGCCGTTGTCCCGAGACGGCAAATCAAAGTGCGGGTAGTGCCTAAACTCGGCCTCCTCTCGGTGACGACTGCCACGAGCCATAGACGGCGGTTCGTAGCGCCTGGAGCGTCCGTACCGAGGGTTGCGCGTCTCCAAACGGGGACGTTCCGCCAGAGGGGGGGACGGTAGTGGTACCGGACGTGCGTCACGGTAATCGTGGTACACTACCGGAGGTGATCTCGCTTGATCACGTGGAAGCGGGGAGGGCGAGCGGGACACAAAGGTGCGGGATTGAACCCGGGGCCCGCTTTCATACCCGCCCGTGGGGCTGCGCGCCGAACCAACTCGGCGATCAACGGCAGCGCAGTTTGCGCGGCGTGGGGGTGATGAGCCGGACTCCAAGTTGCGGGACTGGTCCCGGTGTCCACTGGCATACCCGCCCGAAGGCGACCCCGCGTGGTCGCGACGGCCATTCGCGTTGGCGCACAGGATTTTCAAATGGTGCCCTCCGCAAATAGGACACGGGTGAGTGTCGGGGCAGGCGCGCTGGTAATGGTCCCCTAGGCAAGAGAAACACCAGCCGCGGGCCTGGGCAATCCGCCTACGAGCGGCCACGTGCAGGACCGCGAAGTCTGGGCACCGCACCGTTTGGTGTCCCTGCGACTTGCAAAACCGGCAGTCCGGTGGCGCAGCTTGAGCGACAGCGAAGCGGGCGGTCGTACCTCCTCTTGGTGCAGGTTGGGCATTGCGCCGTTGGTTGGTGGGTCTGGGACGTGATGCTTCCACCGGCGTGTCGGCGACCATGACGTCACCCATGCGACACTCGTCCTCCAGGAACGTCAGGAGCTGGTCAAAGGTAGGGAGAGCAGATGCCTCATCCCTAGTGTGCCCCTGTTCAAAACGTGCCCTCAAAGACACCGGCAATCGCTTGAGTACGATACGCACCAGTAGGTAAGACCACTTGGCAACCGGCAGTCCTAAGCGGTTGAGCGAATTGGTGGCTATTAGGAGGGGGTTCAGCAGCTCGGTCCTCAACTGGGCAGCATTGCTCACGACGGGAAGGTTCAAGATCTGGTCAACGTGGGTATCTGCCAGACAGCGCTGGTTGTGATAGCGCTTGGTGAGCAACGCCCGCGCGATCCCATAGCTCCCGTCACATATTGGGAGGTGCTGTACTAAGCCCCTCGCCTCTCCATCAAGCACGGAGAGTAAATAGGCCAGTTTTTGAGACGGACCCAAATCGTCCCTCGAGTCCACAAGGCTCTCAAACAAACCAATAAACCCCATCCACGTGTCTAATCGACCATCAAAACGTGGAAGATCCAAATTGGGTAATCTGGTCAAAAGGCCCACGGGAGTCTTCAAGGGGGCTCGGTGAGCCGGTACTCCGGCGCGCGAGGCTAAAATCTCCCGCGCGCGCTGGGCGATGTCGTCGGCAAGGTCCATCATTTGGAGGTAGTCCTCGTGGACTTTGTCCCGTCGCTCCTGGGGAAACGACTCCAGGGGCACATCATCCAGATGCAAGATGAAGCGCTGGTAAAGCGCCTCCACCTCCTGAAGTCGTGTAGGGCATTTCTCATGCCTGTCCAACAATGCCTCGATTCGGTTCTCCCTTTTCACCAAGGCGGCAGCTGACGTGAACCATCTCAAATGAGTCGCAATCCCGGAATATGATTCGCGGACAACATTATACGCGGCGGCAGACATCTTCAAAGCACAAACGGCACGAAACAAACAATCTTATAATAACAACAAAAAAAAAAACAATATCTTTCACAAACAAACAATATTACAATAGCGAAAAACAAAATATCTTTCAATGAGACAAGCCGCTATTATTCTAAACAATTATCAAATCTTAAATAGTTTAAATCAAACAAACAAAACAATTCTTTGCCAATGTGCAATTAATTTAAGACTTGAATTATTTATTTTAAGGTAAACAACAAAACAAACAAACGTATAAAATAAATGTTGTATTATACAAACGCACAACGCCACAATTTAACTATAACGTTGTTCAATATTAGACAATAATTAAATAATAATTTATATTAAATAATAACCTGAGCAACAACAAATACGATTAGCAATAGCACAAATAATTATCAAATCCTTTAAAATCTAATTGCCAATTCAAGTGCTCAAATTAATTATTCAAAACTATACCAACAATTTAGATTAAACAAACAAACAACTAAATTAATCAAATTAAATTAATTAAATTAATTAAATCAATTTTCACAAATAATGAGGGTATAGTTTGTTCAACATGGAACATTCGAGAAACGGAGTTTAAACCACGCTCTGGGTACCAGAAATATGTTGCGTTCAACCTGGTGTTCTAATTAATAATAGGTTAAGTGGAAGCGTGATATCTCTCAGGCGCGAGAGGAACGAACATATACTGTATATCACAGCGTTACAAATTTACAATAGTACAAACTTACCCTGTTTTGTTCTTCAACAATGTCTTCACTGTGTCAAGCCCTAGCTATAGCTTCATTAACTAACTACGATAAATTGGCCAAAATAACGCAGAATGCTAATCAAACTATACTTAACTTTATGCAGGCAGACACGAACTCTTTAAGTCCTCAAAATGACCACATTTGGCGCGACTTAAGCCGTGAACTTTCACCAATCGTCTTAATGCAATTATACTATCACAATTATAGTTATCAAACAGTTCAACTCACATTGAATAGCATTAAATATAGACACACAAATCGTATTAAGTATGGAGACACAAAATTCACTAGTTTTTATAACACATTTATGTCCAACAATTTGGCGAAGATTACATTTCGCGGTGACATTTCAAGGTTTTGTTTTCAATTGTAATTATCGATTCACACAACAAGGATAATTAGTTTTATCAACAATTAATTCTAGTGACAATTTTTAACTTTTAAAAACCGTTGCGAGAACACGTGACAACTAGTCACAATCGAACGTCAACTCGCTTTCAACTCGATTTTTCAACTGAGGGGCGCTCGACCGCCGCGTCGCGCGCGGGGCCGGACTGCGTCCGCGCAAGGGCCGTACTCCCGCGTATTTATACGATAAGTTAATCGTTTGGTACATAACAGATTTAAAATGTTTTTTAACAAAAAGTTACTCCAAAAATAGAAAAATAATTACTGATAAGGAATTTGATGTAACAGAAAATGTAGAATCGTGTAATACTGTAATACCTCAGTGTTCTGGGGAACTGCAAGCATGCGCATATGTATGCGGTTTTATGATAAAAAAATTAGGAACCACTTGCTGTCAGTGCAAAACCGCAATGCTTGCTAACCAGAATACTGACGTATTATTTACGAATTTTAAAGAATACAATTCAATGTGCAACAGTCTAAATTATGTTAATAAAAATTTTACAGAGACAGTAGAGTTTGCTGCAACAATTGTTAATACATTTTTGAATGAGCAGGGGTGTAAAATGAACATAAAAAGTTAATTAATACAAATTTTAAAAGAAAAATTAAATTTCGAATGGTTGCTCCATTGTTCTGAGCATTATAATAAAAATAAAATGCATATAATTATATCAACAGTTTGTATTTGCATAAAACGACATTGTATTTTATAAAATAGGTTGTTTACCGACGAAGCTTCAAAAAAATCTGTAAAAAGAAAAATAAATATATTAAAAAATGCTTAGAAACTGGTTTAATTTATAATACCTTCCTTATATATGTATGTATCATGAAAACAAACCGAAATTCAGTTAAATATCTGAATTTCGGTTTGTTTTCATGATACAACAATTACATTATTCATCATTATTTTATATCATCAGTTCAAAACCTCGCGCCAAAAATAGTTTCATAAGGCAATTGTTGGAGCGCTAGTGTCGCAAGATGTTTGCATTTTTTTTCTATGTAGTCTTCATTCTTCTCGTTAGAGTATTAATGTTCTGTGGTATAGGCTTTTCCATAATATTTCGTGTACACAATAATAAACCCAGATCATAGTTCTATTTTCTGCCACTGGCTGCGCAAGTATTCAGGACGTACCGATGCTATTATAGAATATTAGAATATCTCTTGACCTTCTCTGTATTGTTGGGTTTAAAGCACTCGAAAATTTTCTAAAAATTTTCTAAAACTTATATTTAACTCCACGTTCTCAGAATATTTTTTTCCACAGGTGTCAATAGTTCAAACGAGTACTTCTTAAAAATGGCGCGCTCTACCGGCAAAAAATCTGTCCCATAAATTGAGACCATTCGTTCAACATTACGTTCGGACTCCTTGTATCTATACTTCGTGCATATTATTATCATATCTATAGGGTTGCCATTTTTATGACAAAATTTGTTGATTCGTTAAGATGGTGGACTTAAAAAATACCAAAGTTAAATATCGAACCTTGTTCTGACGATGAAAATTTACTCACTTTAATCTTTTTATTAATCACATCACATGTGTGCCATTTCTATGAATAGATAATGACCAGAGAAAGAAATTTTCATTTTTATTAAAGGTAACTATGAGTGTAACTGCCCCGCTCGTTAGTCTATGGCAGTGCTACCACATTCTCCTTCTTTTTCTAAAGTAGGTAGTTTAACCCCGTTTTCGAATCAGCGCACAATAGCGCATTATGCGGCACAATCAAAGAATATACTACTCTCTAACGAGGCACAATGCTCAACGTTGAGTGTTCCAATTACAGCATCGCATCGCACAATCGAGCACTCTCAAAAGTGATGCGTGCAATCCATACCAACTTCAGCGACAGAAAATTAACAAGTATTTTTTCTTTAAATTGGCATTATTTATTGTTAAAAAAAATTTAAGGCTTTCTTTTCGTCGGAGTTTTCTGGAAATATTCAAAGTTAATTCAAGCTGTGTTAAAAAATAAATAAATATAAGTATGGATGAAGGTATAAACAAAGACTTTTTTTTATATTTCACACATATAATGTGAATACAATGTTTATTTTAGAATTTTTTTTTTTAAAACGAACTTAGCACACCTTGCTGGCGCATTTTAATACTAATTCACGTTCCGCGTCAGCATTGTGCGGCATTGTGCGGCACTGAGTCGCATTATGCTCTGCCGTTGGAAAACGGGGATAAATTCGACTAGGGAAAGCCAACCAGTTTTTGAAGAGTAATTTTCCAGTGAATAATGTATAATTGTAAATTATTCACTGGAAATCTACTCTTCAAAAATTTTAACAAATTTTATTCAACATATCAGAGTATTTGGTAAATGTTTACTTCATATGTAAAAGGTTCACTGCTTTTAGTGATTTTTAAATTGCTGCACGGTGGAATTTGCGTTTTCAACAGCAGGCAGCATCAGTTTACTACTCTGTTAGTGAATAAAGTTTGTTTTTCTTTTTGTGTTTTATTATTATTAGTCTGTGGACAGTGGAACATTAACGTCGGAATTTAAATAATTTCTTTTTGTACATAATAATTTAGTTTAAGACGGTAATTATCCCTTAAATATTCATAACTAATATTTTACACTCACAATATCTACATACCGAAGTGTCTTAACACTTTTTTTTTTATATTTTCAAGTTCAGAAATTGGTAAATTAAATTCCCTTTAATAATAGTTCTATGGTTAAAATTGTGGTTAAAATGTAGATAATGAACCTAATCTAAAATATTTTTACCAGAATGGGGCAACAAGGGAGCTAAGATTTAAAAGACAAGTTCATAATTTTTTTCCCATTTCTCAGCCCAAGTCCTACACGGCTCCTACTTTGGGTGCCGGAGGGCTTTCAGTATTCAGTTCAGTCGAATATGCCGCGCTGATCATTACTATGAACTTAATGTTTTGATAAGAGTTTTCCATCTCTTACAGACAATGTTTGTTTTGTTTATGTCCCTTAACTGGCTTTAACATTTTTTTTGTGATATTACGATCTGGTTATAGGTCCCGGCACGAAGCTTGAGCGCTCGGTGGTAGAATCGCTTTACGCATCGTATAATTGCAATTGCAAACAAATGGGGATAATTTACTTTAATTTAGTTATATTCTGAAATTAAAACACTTGTGTTATTATCTATTATTTATATCATTTTAGGGATAATAATTGTTTCTAATTAACAGTAAATAATAAATATTTATGGACATTTCAGACAACGTCCTCTGGTTCAAAACTAAGCATAATGATGCTTGTGATATGGTTACCAGATTACAGATATAATACAATTATTACTTTTTTTTTGTAAATATATACTTAAATTATAATAAATAATTCTTTAAAAGCTTCAGTTCAAAAATTTATATGTATCAATTTAATTGTCTTGAAGTGTACTCGTAGTCGTAAGGAACGTGCATCTAGGACAGAGAACGAATCACCAGAGGCAGGTATGGTGCGGCGCACAGCAGGCCAATCACATACGATGATTTGATTGAACCGCTCCCGCGCTTCACCTCGAATAAACCCAATAATTCACTTCTGCACAGGTAAAGATCAGCGCTCAAGATCCGTGCCGATACCTATACTAGGACCATTATATCAACTTAGCTTTTACAGCAACTTAGGGAGGTAATAGGGTCGTGACATTCATATTCTTAATCCTACAATTAGAAATGTCTTATTAGAGTGGTGTTTTATTTAATTTCTTTTTTGTTCTTGGTTGTCACCTAAAATGCCCATGCAATTTTTGATTAACTTTATTAATTTTACAGAAAATGTATACTTTAACCGAAGATTGGACAACATGCCCTTATGATCGAGCCCATCGTGTCCCAAAAACTCGTATTCAATACCACATTGTTAAATGCCAGAAAAACAAACCGACATTAGAAATATGCCCTTTTAATGCAACACATAGATTTCCTAAAAATGAAATACAAGAACATTGTAAAAATTGTCCAGAGAAGCCTGCTGTAGATCTAACAAAAAAACAAGATGGTGGATTAGTGACTACATCAAGGCAGATATTACAGAATGAGTATTTATCAGAAAATGATCCAGAATACGAGTGCTGGGATGATTAAAAAGACAAAATATTGTTAACCTACTCTATGTGATTTTTTAGATTTAGAAAATAAGTGAGTGACATAGTCTCATAGACTTAGGATATAGATCTAGACGTAACACTCGGTACAACGAATCCAGCCTGCTGCTTTTTTTAGTTGAACACATTAAGAAAAATAAATGATTTAGTAGCCTTTCTAACTTTTTCTTTTTAAGCGGGAGTAAAAGAGAAAGCAAGGCTACTATTTATTATTTTACTTTTAAACCATAAACAGGGCGGCGCTGCCTTGGAACAAATCTATGTTCCCGAGTTGTTACTCCCTATTTATAACCTTCTTGCATAGTCTAGATTTTTTATTTTTTAAAATTAGGATTACAAAAAGCCATTGTTTCAATTAGTCAATTTCCAAGTATTTTTCACTGCCGACTCATTGAAATAAAACTTTGTATAAATTCTATGAATGTTGTACAATTTAGGTAAATCATCTAGGTACAGTAATACACCTGTAAAAACTATTTGTAATGAAGATGTTCTTAAAAGGCACCATATTTTTGTAAATTTTATATTCAATGTTATAAAATGAGCTACTATAAGCTAACTACATATTTTCATTGATTATGGCTAGGTATATATAGGTTTCAGACAGTCTGATGGTAATATGAGAAGAATATCACTATGTTATAAGAATCTCATTAACTGAGAAATTTTGAATGTGTACTAAGAGGCACCACTGAACACAAAAAAAATCTCAGTTTTTTGTGTTCTGTATTTAGTTTTAGGTATTTATGTACCTATTAAAATATTGTTTTAATGGAATAGAAGACCTTACTGTTAAAAAAGAAATATTAATTTTGTTTAGTTTTAAGATCTAAGTATAATTTTAAAATATAATTATTTGTTATGTTTAAGAGCTACAGTAAAATTAAACTTATGTAAAGGACTTTGTGATTTTGTATAAAAAAAAAATTATTTCATTATTTCCATCATCATACCGCCATGACTAATCCCTTAGGTGCAGACAGAGCTTATACTGTGTTATCTGTTACGATATAATTGTGCTTCTTTATAGGTCACAAGTTATAAGCACTAACCTTACCTGTGCAGAATACATTGTTGGGTCTGTTTGGTTGGTTGTATTTGATTTAACCAACCACACAGAGGAGCACGCGTCAAGCTTGATCTCTGTTGTATAGGTGATTGGCTCTTCTCAGCAGATTGCTTCCTGAACCGTAGGTAGGGAAAAAACTGTATGGACTTGTCATAAGCACATAATTTATTCAAAAAAAAATATGTCTACATGTTAAATGATATTTCATTTTATTGTGGTGGAGCTGCTTTACTCCCGCGCATACCACACGCTAAGTACATTAGGTTGTTGTTTGTGAGTGTACATATCACTATCACTTAAATAGAGAGCTGCCACTGAGGCACTGAAAATAACAAAAATGTTGGTATACGGTCTTGACCCCTACAGTCAAGTTATGAAACTTGTGACAGCTACCTATAACATTTTCTTATAATAAAACCTCTTTTTACGGATTTAGAAGTATTTGTTTGAAATTTTAGCCCAACGTTTCGGAGACTGCAGTCAACAAAGTAGTTAGTAGCCGCGCAAGTGTTAGAGAATATTATTAGTCTACTGCCTCCCAATGGAAACAAAAAAAAAAAAGTATATAACTAACAATTTAATACTAAAAACAACTAAAACTATATGCAACTAAATTATTCTGCTGTTTTTAAATCTTCACTTTTTTCTGTCAACTTTTGTTTTTCAAACATTAATCTTAATTGCTCTGTAGCCGTCATTGGCAATCTATTATTAGCACCGAATTTAGGATCGGGTAATGTTGCAGTATTTAACTCAGGTGTTTTGAAGGTAAACGGAGTCCAGGGTCCTTGAATAGATGGGTAATCGGTGTACTGGTATTTTCTTAGACGTACTGAAGAGACATCTCCTTGCTGTGTACGAAATAATTCGATCCATTTTGTGATTTCGGAATGAGTTTTGTTGTGCATATTCATCCAAACTCTCTCACCATTTACTGAGAAAAAAAAAATTAGGTTTGTTTTATTGTGTATGCAGTTTTTTTTTGCGTAGCTATCATCCTCTGGTCCCGAAGTAAGCCTTAGTTATGCCTTTAATATAATTATTTAACTTGTTTTTATTATTTTTGTACTTATGTAAAAGATTCTTTTATGTTTCTTTCATCCCCTTTCTATAATCAGATTGATAAGAAAGTAATAAGTAAGTACATAAGTATGAAAAAAGTAAATTAGTAAAATTAGAATGATGAAAATGTAATAATATCAAATATTATTAAGAATTTTTGATTGAGATACAGCCTGGTGACAGACGGAGGGACGGACAGCGAAGTCTCAGTAATAGGGTCCCGTTTTTACCCTTTGGGTACGGAACCCTAAAAATGGCATCAAAATCAAAATTTGAAGATATATCTAAGAAAGCTAAGCTCATATACGGACGTACATACAAAAATAACTTATTTTATAATAAGTAAAGAATAAAACAAACAAATACATACAATATTCTCCTACAACGACAGGTGCGCGATGTCTTCTTGGTTTTAAATAGACAACTACTCCAGGGTTCTGCTTAGCAAAATCAACAAGGTCTTGTTCTATGAAATCTCTGAAATTGTACAAATACTTTTAGAATAGACTTTCTCTGCACTATTAGTTTATTATAGAGGTTTACCTCTATATTACTAATAGAGCAGAGAGTCTTCCATAGTATTCACCTTGAACATGTTCAAGGTGAATACCATGAATATAATGGCACGGGCATAAAAATTAATAAATATAATAATAAATATTCATGGACATTTCTTCAAACTACAAAATGAATAAATAAATATTTATACAACAGCCGCAGCAGTATATATTAAAACAACAGCCTCTGGTCCCAAACTATGGTTATATGCTTGTGATAAGGGTATCAGAGTATGGATATAACACATATACTACTTTTGCAAAAACGTTTGATATTATTATAATACATAGAAAAATATTTTATTCGTTAATTAAAAAAAGGTTGTGAATGAACACAGGCAAAAAGCTAATGGATAATTATAATAACCTCATCCCCCTGCTAGCTCCATGGCTTTTGCAAAACTTCAAAACAATTCGTTGTAATTGACAGACATATCGTCCTACTCCATTCTGTAATGGTGCCCGAACAAAGCCAGATTTTAAAAATAAGTTTTTCCCAGACATTTTTGGAGAATTTCGTAGGTTTTCATCAAAATTATGAGATTTTTAGGTTATATTTATTTCGACTGACAACAATGACAACACACTGACAATTCTTGAAAACCATAAACTAATTTTTAATTTTGTTTTTAGGCCACAGATAGTCAAAGAAGAATTATCATTCGATGTTCATAACTTCATAGGTACCAAAGGTTATACGTTTTGAAGGGAAACCAGGGCCCTGAGTCGGGTATTTCAACGGTGTCACAACTGTACCATTATTGTACCATTATGGTGCAATAGTAAAGTTTTTGGTAGTCTACTATTAATGTGTCGTCATAACGACTTCATCATTGTCTTACAATTGTCAAAGTGACATAAATTGCTAGTCTCGTACACAACTGCTTCACAATTGCAATTCAATGACTGAAATGTTTCGGTAGTCTGCTATTTTGAATTTGACAGTAATATTTTTAAATTGTCCTGTGTCGACAGATTGCCATAAATAAAAAATAGATAGATAGAAATATTAGAAATTGTTCTTTGTAATTTATTGCAATTTACTAATCTCCTAAACTTCACATTGCTTTTTATACTAATAAATAGTATGTACAAATATATTTAAACGAAGTCTAGCATGATTAAATGTTTAAATTTATTAGTAGTTTTTCGAAAATCACTTCAACTAACGCATTTTTTAAAAACGGCAACACATACATACCTTTCTAACACAATCCATAGATAAAAGAGACCGAAAATTCAATGCATAGATAAAAGAGATCGACAATTCTATTACCATTGAAAGACCGTTATGACGGCATATAGCAGACTACGGATATTTGACTTCAATTGCAACGGTATCGTGCCGGTATTGTGCCGGTATGACAATTGTTCCAAAATAGTGGACTTGAGCACCAGAGATATTCATACCAAAGGTTCATACACGACACCATCGACATTAACTAGAATTCTAAATGCAATGAATTCTAGCATGACTGTATGATGTGAATAGGTATTCAGTAGAAATTATGTAAAGATTTAGCGGCAATGATGTTTACTCAAAACCGGTTTCGTAGGTCATTAAGGACATGTAGCTCAGCGGCTATATTTTAATTACGGTAGTTCAGTCTAAACGAATTTTCTTAGTTTAGATTAAATAACCGCTTAGTACGACTTCGGTTTTACCGACTAACCGCATATAACGTCTACTTTTTTAAAAGTCCAGGGCCCTGAGTCGGGTATTTCAATGGTGTCACCAGGTGCTCAAGTCTACTATTTTGGAACAATTGTCATACCGGCACGATACCGTTGCAATTGAAGTCAAATATCCGTAGTCTGCTATATGCGTTCATAACGGTCGTTCAATGGTAATAGAATTGTCGATCTCTTTTATCTATGCATTGAATTTTCGGTCTCTTTTATCTATGAATTGTGTTAGAATGGTATGTATGTGTTGCCGTTTTTAAAAAATGCGTTAGTTGAAGTGATTTTCGAAAAACTACTAATAAATTTAAACATTTAATCATGCTAGACTTCGTTTAGATATATTTGTACATACTATTTATTAGTATAAAAGCAATGTGAAGTTTAGGAGATTAGTAAATTGCAATAAATTACAAAGAACAATTTCTATTATTTCTATCTATCTATTTTTTATTTATGGCAATCTGTCGACACAGGACAATTTAAAAATATTACTGTCAAATTCAAAATAGCAGACTACCACGAAGTATAGATACAAGGAGTCCGAACGTAATGTTGAACGAATGGTCTCAATTTAAGGGACAGATTTTTTGCCGGTAGAGCGCGCCATTTTTCAAGAAGTACTCGTTTGAACTATTGACACCTGTGGAAAATAATATTCTGAGAAACGTGCAATTAAATGGCCTGGCTCACAAGCCGCAGGAAAAAGCCGATCTTCTGGCTAGTTTCTTTGCGGCTAATTCCCGAATTGATGACTGTAATGCAATCCCACCCACGCTTCCACATTGTGGCGTCACGATGCCTGAGATTAAAATTAGGCAGCGTGATGTACGTGCAGAATTGCAGTCACTCGATGCCCGGAAAGCTAGTGGACCAGACGGCATTCCAGCGGTGGTTCTTAAAAAATGTTCAGCAGAGTTGTCACCCGTGCTGTCGCGCCTATACCAGCTGTCTTACTCCATGGGATGTGTGCCGGAGGCTTGGCGAGAGGCAATAGTGCAGCCTATCCCAAAAAAAGGGGACCGCTCCGATCCGGCTAATTACAGGCCAATAGCTATCACCTCAGTGCTCTGCAAGGTCATGGAACGGATCCTTAATAGCCAATTGATCCGTTACCTAGAAGATCACTGCCTTATTAACGACCGCCAGTATGGGTTTCGCCCGAAGCGATCCACGGGTGATCTTCTAGCGTACGTAACGCACCACTGGGGTGAAGCGATCGACAAGCGGGGCGAATCGTTGGCTATTAGCCTCGACATTGCCAAGGCCTTTGATAGGGTCTGGCACAAAAGCCTTCTCTCCAAGCTTTCGGCATACGGTCTACCAGCTCAATTTTGCACGTGGATTGCCAGCTTCCTACGTGAGCGAAAAATCCGCGTACTGTCGAACGGCTGCACTTCGCGGTCTCACATTGTGAACGCTGGTGTGCCTCAGGGCTCTGTGCTGTCACCAACACTTTTTCTTCTGCATATCAATGATATGCTTCCCCTTGGAGGTATTCATTGTTATGCGGATGATAGTACGGTGCACGCTGGGTACCTGGGGCGCGCCACTGATGGTCCTGTAGACACCGTGGAGAAACGCAAATATCTTGTCGCTGAACTCAACCAGGTTTTAGATCTCATTTCCAAATGGGGTGCCGCTAATCTGGTTGAGTTCAACGCCAAAAAGACCCAGGTGTGCGCGTTTTCTACGAAAAAATCGCCCTTCCTCCCTCTTCCGTCCCTTCATAATACTCCATTAGCTCTTCAGAACAGCATCACCATGCTCGGTATAGAGGTTCGTTGCGACCTTAATCCCAGGGACCACATTGAGACTGTGATCAAGACAGCATCACGGAAACTCGGTATCCTGAACAGGGTGCGGCGGTTCTTCACGCCTGAACAACTGTGCCTTCTATATAAAACACAAATCCGGCCATGCGTTGAATACTGCTCGCATCTCTGGGATGGATCCGCACAGTATCTACTAGACGCTCTGGACAGGTTGCAACGACGCGCTGTCCGCACTATTGCTGACGCCGAAGTATCCAACAACTTGGAAGCTCTGCAATTGCGCAGGGATATTGCGGCCCTCAGCGCCTTCTACAGAATTTACCACGGCGAATGTTCTGAAGAGTTATTTTCCCTTATTCCTCCCTCTCCTTTCTTGAATCGCACCACACGCGCAGGTCTGAGATGCCACCGTTATACTGTGGACACCACGCCATCTCGTACAAAAAAGTTCGGTAACTCCTTTCTTTGCAACACCTCAAAGAAATGGAACTCGCTCCCTGCACACGTGTTTCCTTGCTCCTACAACATGGGGTCTTTCAAGCGTGGCGTGAAGGGGCATCTTGTGGGCCGGCAAGGTGAGGGCGGCTAGTGCTTTGACAATGTACTAGCCGTCCTTACGTCTGGACTACACATTCACTTAACATCAGGTGGAGTGTAGTCATTTGGCAGCCCAAGCTAGCTTTTTCGAGTGCTTTAAACCCAACAATACAGAGAAGGTCAAGAGATATTCTGATATTCTATAATAGCATCGGTACGTCCTGAATACTAGCGCAGCCAGTGGCAGAAAATAGAACTATGATCTGGGTTTATTATTGTGTACACGAAATATTATGGAAAAGCCTATACCGTTCGGACTCCTTGTATCTATACTTCGTGCAGACTACCTACCGAAACATTTCAGTCATTGAATTGCAATTATATTCTTTGATTGCAATTGTGAAGCAGTTGTGTACGAGACTAGCAATTTATGTCTCTTTGACAATTGTAAGTCAATGATGAAGTCGTTATGACGACACAATAATAGTAGAGTTAGAGTATTAATGTTCTGTGATAGTAGACTTATAGACTACCAAAAACTTTACAATTGCACCATAATGGTACAATAATGGTACAGGGCCCTGAGTCGGGTATTTCAACGGTGTCACAACTGTACCATTATTGTACCATTATGGTGCAATAGTAAAGTTTTTGGTAGTCTACTAATAATGTGTCGTCATAACGACTTCATCATTGTCTTACAATTGTCAAAGTGACATAAATTGCTAGTCTCGTACACAACTGCTTCACAATTGCAATTCAATGACTGAAATGTTTCGGTAGTCTGCTATTTTGAATTTGACAGTAATTTTTTTAAATTGTCCTGTGTCGACAGATTGCCATAAATAAAAAATAGATAGATAGAAATATTAGAAATTGTTCTTTGTAATTTATTGCAATTTACTAATCTCCTAAACTTCACATTGCTTTTTATACTAATAAATAGTATGTACAAATATATTTAAACGAAGTCTAGCATGATTAAATGTTTAAATTTATTAGTAGTTTTTCGAAAATCACTTCAACTAACGCATTTTTTAAAAACGGCAACACATACATACCATTCTAACACAATCCATAGATAAAAGAGACCGAAAATTCAATACATAGATAAAAGAGATCGACAATTCTATTACCATTGAAAGACCGTTATGACGGCCTAAAGCAGACTACGGATATTTGACTTCAATTGCAACGGTATCGTGCCGGTATTGTGCCGGTATGACAATTGTTCCAAAATAGTGGACTTGAGCACCAGTTGTGACACCGTTGAAATACCCGACTCAGGGCCAGTGTGACCAGATTCAGTATTTTAATACTTTTTCAGTATATTTCAGCGATTTTTCCGAACATCAGTATATTTTCAGGTGCTCAAGTCCACTATTTTGGAACAATTGTCATACCGGCACAATACCGGCACGATACCGTTGCAATTGAAGTCAAATATCCGTAGTCTGCTATATGCCGTCATAACGGTCTTTCAATGGTAATAGAATTGTCGATCTCTTTTATCTATGCATTGAATTTTCGGTCTCTTTTATCTATGGATTGTGTTAGAATGGTATGTATGTGTTGCCGTTTTTAAAAAATGCGTTAGTTGAATTGATTTTCGAAAAACTACTAATAAATTTAAACATTTAATCATGCTAGACTTCGTTTAAATATATTTGTACATACTATTTATTAGTATAAAAAGCAATGTGAAGTTTAGGAGATTAGTAAATTGCAATAAATTACAAAGAACAATTTCTAATATTTCTATCTATCTATTTTTTATTTATGGCAATCTGTCGACACAGGACAATTTAAAAATATTACTGTCAAATTCAAAATAGCAGACTACCGAAACATTTCAGTCATTGAATTGCAATTGTGAAGCAGTTGTGTACGAGACTAGCAATTTATGTCACTTTGACAATTGTAAGACAATGATGAAGTCGTTATGACGACACATTAATAGTAGACTACCAAAAACTTTACTATTGCACCATAATGGTACAATAATGGTACAGTTGTGACACCGTTGAAATACCCGACTCAGGGCCCAGGTATATTGCTGGCAGTCAGTATTTTTGGGTATATTTTGGTTGAAGTTATGGCAACACCGTAGTGAGTGATCGTCTTTGCGACAATGTTTGCGGAATTCCCCGAAACGCGAACATTGGGGACTTTCCCGGATATAGTTTATACTTATACATGTTATCTATGAGCAAAGATGAGTAAGTTACAGATATGACAAGAAAGACGGCCAGTGCCGGCGTTGTAGTATTGTAATACTACATATACAATTATCAATCAATACATAGTATTAATCAGACTTGCAGAATGTATGTTCGCCTAAAACTTTACAACTGCTGGACCGATTTTAATGCGGTTTGCACTATTAGAAAGAGCGTAATTTCCAGATTGCATACATTCAAATTCGTTGTGTTTCATGAATATCAGTCTACTCGGACGAATTTGGGACGGGCCGCTAGTTTATCTATAATTTTCAAAACAACGTCTAGTTTTTAAGTTTTCAGTTGCATAAATAGGTAGTAGTTAAACTTAAAAGATACTTTATTACTAGTATCAAATCGTCTAATACGGTTCAAGTGAAATGATTGTCTCTTCTGCATTCGACTTAATCTTTGAGGACTTTCGATAATTCGGGAATATCCCCAAAATAGGTGATGTTTTTGTCATCATATAAATAGAACGCGATTATTGTTGTTTTTATTTACTTAGTTGCATTCATCCGGATAGCATGTCTAGTTTTCAGCAAAGTTATTTAGCTAAGTGGGAACAAATTCCGGAATTTTCTTCGTGGCTTTCACGTTATAAAGATGACAAATTCACCGCATTTTGCAAAGCATGCAATGCGAAACTGCAAAGTAGATTAGCGTCTATAAAACAGCATGCACATACTGAAAAGCATAAATCGAACTTGATAAAATATAAAGGACAGTCAAAGGTAAGCATAACTCGCTTTACTTACCTAGTTCAAGGAGTTTGGATATACATATTTTAATTTAAAGTTAATCATCCTAGTTTTGTTTCTCAAAATCAGTTAGGTAACAGCTATGAAATGCGGCGCTGTTATAAAAAAAACTAAGCAACCAAGTATTTTTTAAATTTTCAGGTTGACACATTTTTCAAAAAGGCCCCACTGAAAGACGAAGTCAAGAAAGTTGAGCTGCGTTTATGCAGTTTTCTGTCGGAACACAACATCTCATTTAGAGCTATGGACCATCTTAGTGATGTTCTAGTGAAGTGTTTTACCGATTCCGATATTGCGAAAGAATTTTCCTGCAAGAGAACCAAAGCAGCCGCTATAACTTATAATGTTTTAGGACCCAATTTCGAAAAAGATATGATTGAAGACATACTTGGTACTGCATCTCCTTCAGGTAAACCAGTATATTCAATTATAATCGATGAGAGTACAGATGTTGCAACAGTCAAAGTATTGGCAATAGTAGTTAAATACTTCTCTGAAACTAAATGTACTGTACAAACCAAATTCCTTGATTTAGTTGATTTAAGTGGTGAAACCGCAGGTCATTTATTTAATTCGTTGTCATCAAAATTATCCGAATTAGGTTTAGAAATAAAAGACGTAATAGGATTCGCTGCTGATACTACGAATGTGATGTTTGGTCAACATTCTGGCATTGTTGCAAAAATTAAAGAAGTAAACCCAAAGTGCTTTTTCATAAAATGTGTTTGTCACTCTGCAGCATTAAGTGTTAGCCAGGCCTGTAAAATACTGCCTAGAAATTTAGAACAAATAGTAAAAGAAGTATATGGATATTTTTCTCAAAGCAGCAAGCGTCAAAGAGAATTTGCTGAGTTCCAAAATTTCACAGACACTGAAAATCACAGAATTTTGCGTCATTACGACATAAGGTGGCTTTCACTTCATGCCTGTATTAGTAGAATAATTGAGCAGTGGAGGGCATTGCAATTGTTCTTTCAAGACCAATACTTGAGTGATCGCAATATGTCATCAGAATTTTTATTTAATTCTTTTACCACTGATATAAACAAATTGTACTTTTACTTTTTGGACTACATTTTGCCGATTGTAAACAAATTTAACATAATTTTTCAAGGCGATTATCCGTGCATTGATAGACTGTATGATGATGCATCTAGTATGTACTTGTCGATTTTGGGTTGCTTCATGAAAGCTAATTACATCAAACGTACGGACAATGTATTTACGTTAGACCCAAAGTCTAATGTAAATTATTTGCCATTGAAAGATATGTACTTAGGTATTCAAGTAGGCCAAGAATTAATCAAACACAGGGACAATGTAAACATGAAAGAACAGATTGCTGAGTTTTTCAGAAGGTGCCAATCATTTTTAATTGAGTTGAGCACGCAATTGAAATCACGTTTGCCTTTTGAAAATCCAGTTTTTCGAGAACTGAAATTTCTTGACCCACACACTGCCGTGCATAAAGAATTTCGCAGTTTACGAAATGTGATAGAAACTTTCCCATGCGAAGTACAGCCAGAACAAATGCAGTTAATTGACGAAGAATATAGAACCCTAAAGTTTGATCGCGAAGTAAGTGATTTGTTACAATCTTCCAGCACTGGCTCACCCATCTCGTGTGAACAATTTTGGGTGGAAGTTGGGAAAATTTCTAACAGTGATGGCATGTTAAAATACAAAAATATAACTAGTTTTAGTAAATGTCTTCTATGTATACCGGTGTCGAATGCTGCATGCGAGCGCATATTTTCACAGATAAATTTAATAAAAACGGACCAAAGAAACAGGTTTATAAACAAAAATGTGTCAGCTATTTTAAAAACAAAGCAAGGTGTTAAGGATGAAGGAGGTTGTGTAAATTTTAATCCTTCGAAAAGGATATTAAAATATAACTCTAACATTTATTGTGAGTATGAATAAATAAAACGTGTTAAGAAAATCAGTATTTTTATTGGTATATCTGTCCTATGTAAGTCGGTATATTTCAGTATTTTTTTGAGGTGCCTCGGTATTTTCGTAAAATTTAATCTGGTCACACTGCTCAGGGCCCAGTTATAACGACGTGACAACGTTATGTCTAAAGAATTTACACACGTATCACAGACTAAAAAGTGGAAAACATTACCGTACCCAGTACCCTTCCTGCCCCGCGCGCTTTAATTTGATAATCAAACTTGTCAAATATTTATTTATTACAAAACAAAAGGTTTTGTTTTGGATAAATGAATTTTAAAAGAAAACAAAAGTTATCTTCGTATCTCGACGCTTTTAAAATTTGTAATCACAAGTTAATAAAAATACAAAATGAGTGTTGTAAAGCGAAAGTGTTTTACTATTGAAGAAAAGATTGCAATATTACACAGATTAGAAGCTGGTGAATTAAATGCAGCCCTCGCAAAGGAATTTTGTGTACCACATTCTACAATTTCCACAATAAAAAAGAATAAAGCTAAAATTCAGCAGCTTTTTAATGCCAATATTTTGAAATGTAAACGTGTAAGGTCTTCTACTCATGACCAGGTCGATAAATCATTGTTGCAATGGTTTAAACTTCAGCGTGACCGAGGATTACCCGTCAATGGGCCACTATTACAAGAGAAAGCAAACTTTTTTGCTAGACAGTTAAATTTACAAAATTTCAACTGTTCTAAGAGTTGGGTAAGCCGATTTAAAGTGAGGCATAATATTGTTACTAGTAAGACTGCTGGGGATTCATTGGCTGGTCACAAAAATGATTCAAGTGAATGGTTAGAAAAAGTTTGGCCCAGTTTACGGGCACAATTTAAAGATAATGAAATTTTTAATGCAGATGAGACTGGGCTGTTTTATAAATTAACTCCAGACAAGATGTTGGAATTTAAGGGTGAAAATTGTACAGGTGGTAATTTATCAAAAGACAGATTGACTGTAATGGTAGCAGCCAACATGACCGGTACAGTTAAGAAAAAACTTCTTGTTATAGGAAAATCTCAACATCCCAAAGGTTTTAGAAATGCCAGGCATTTGCCTGTAGATTATGATAGTAATAAAAACGCCTGGATGACTGCTGATATATTTACAGAGTGGATTCAGGCATGGGATGATGAACTTACAAAAAATAACAACAAAATTTTGCTGTTAGTTGACAATAGCTCTGCACATCCCAATATTAAGAACTTGAAAAGTATAACTCTGGTGTTTTTGCCTCCAAACATGACATCAGTACTGCAACCAATGGGCCAAGGCATTATTCGGGCATTAAAAGAACATTTCCGAAAAGATCTGGTTTTAAAAATGATGCAGCCGACCAATGACTGTGGACAAAGTAGTATTGAGTACCCAAAAATTACTATTCTTGATGCTACTGTAATGATTCATGATGCCTGGTCCCAAATTAAGAAAAGGACAATTTTTACCTGTTACAAAAACGCCGGTTTTGTAAGCAATTTAGAATGCCCCTTAACTTCTGAGTTTAACAAAAAAGATATGTTGTCGAATATTTGGGCGAGGTCTAATTTTAAGCTAGATTTACCTATATCAAATGAGGAATTTGAAGAATATGTGTGTGTTGATGATAATGTGGCCACTTGTGAAGAACTTTCTGATGAAAATATTTTGGAAAATATTGTAAATAGTGATGCAAATAGCCAAGATAGCAATGATGATGAGGAATCAGTGGAGTTTAATCCTACTGTAAATGTGTCTGAAGCTCTAAAAGCTGCCGAAACTCTCAATGTATTTGTTCAGACTAATTTTGATGATGATCTGATGAAAGCAATGATGTCACATATACATAATGCTGTACGAAGCTCATACTATCAAACAATTGGTCAAAAATCAGTCAAGTGCGAGTTGGAGTAACAAAGGAAGGGTTCTTTACAATCAATCTCCACAAAATTAGTAATTCAAATATTTATAAAATGCCTGAAAGCTGTAAAAGTTTTATTATAAAATATCTGACTATGTTAAATGGTAATAAAGCTTGGTAGTAAGTTGGTTTGGAGCAATACATAATGTAAATATGGTAACTTGCTAATTTTAGCAATGTAAGTATTATTGTAATTGGACTGAAAACTATATAAGCAAAAGAGCTTTACTGAGTTTCTTACACTGCTTCTTCTCAGTGGATTGAGTGTTCTAAACCAGCAGGGAAAAACTTGTGATCATAAAATATTTATATATGTAAATATAAATTTTTTATATGCCTACAACACAGACCTACATTAATAAGCGATTTTCTATTTTTGTAATAAATAAAGCATAATGTGCTTTCAATAATTTGTTTTATTTACAAAAATATAATTCTACCTTGGTACTAATTTATATTATAAACGCGAAATTAACATTCTCTTTCGAGATATATAATAATGAATCGATTTGAATAAAATATAGTACACTGATAGTATACAGCCCAGAAAAGGACTTAGATCGGTTTTGAAATTAGATTTCATGCGCACGTAATAATCCGGTTAATGCGTCATCCGGTTAGCACGCCTTGTTATAGGCGGTCCATTTTATGTCGTTATACCCTGATATTATTTTAAAGCCATAATTTGTCGAAATATTTGGAATTTTTTTCCGTATTTATCCTTATCCGTGCCTATTTATGCATTTTAAGTAATTGTAGCCCTAAATCCGATCAAATGTGTTGCGTGGCACTTACAAACGTGTCGTGCATGTATGACCAGATGTATGAGTATAAATTAAGATTAGAAATATTTAATTTGCAGACCAAGACATCATTATATATATCATCATAAGTAAATCACGGAGGTATCCCATAGGGGCAGGCAGAGACTATACTGCACCATCTAATATGATCCAAACATCTGTCTTACGGCAAATTTTCATAATAATAAAAAATACAATAAAAATAGTAACATTAAATCTTTATTTGTTAAAAATTAATAAATAAATTCTAAACTGAACTTAGGCTAAAATTTTACTTTTGTTACGCAGTGCGGTGTAAGCGACCAAGATGGAGAGTGCTGTGGCAAGGACTTCAGAATTAACCCATGGGCCGGAATAACCTGCAAGAAAGTAGGTATAAATTTATAGAATACATACACATATTATTTCAACAAATTAAAGCAGAAAAGCAAAGTGCGAGTTGAAGTCGCGCGTGATGGAGTCTGTATTATTGTCTATGATTGTTTGTTTCTATAGTCTATACTAAAATTATAAAGCGGAAGAGTTTGTTTGTTTGAACGCGCTAATCTCAGGAACCTAAAAATAGGGGATTTATCGAGGAAGGCTTTAGGCTATAAAACATCACACTACGACCAGTAGAAGAGAAGCAGTAGTTAAAAATGTTGCAAAAAAGGGGAAAACTTTTTTATGTCCACGCGGCAGGATCGCGGGCAACAACTAGTAATACTATAAAGCTGAAGAGTTTGTTTGTTTGAACATGTTAACCTCAGAAACTAGTTTGATTTGAAAAATTCTTTTAGTGTTGAATAGGACATTTGTGAAGCAAGTTTATAGGCTATATAACATCATTCTGTGACCAGTAGCAGCAAAGCATTAGTGACCTGTTGCAAAAATGGGGAAAATTTTCTAAATTCGATGCATATGGAGTCGCAGACATAGGTAGTAAGCTCTAAAACAACTTGACCGATATTAAAAAATGCTTCCACCGTCATGTAGTTTTTTTTTTTTTTTTTTTTTTTCTTTTTTTTTTTTTAAGGCCCTCACCCTAGGTGCCCATGCCGGCCTCATGGGACTTTCAAAGTAAATCAGTGCTGCTGACTGTCCCTCGTCTGAAGGGCTAGTTTAATACTCTTAAACAGTTTAGTTGCTCCTTCAGACAGAGGATTGGCTAGCAGCACATTCACGTCACTGCCAAACAGAGAGCATTGCTTGTCGACCTGGACACACTCTGTCAACAAATGTACAACGTCATCCACCTTGTGACAAATGTCACAAAGTGGAGACGTCCTCTTTCCTATCATGTGTAAGAATTTGTTGCACAGAATGTGTCCAGATCTCAATCTCAGGGCAACCACCAGCAAGGCCCTGGATAAGGGATATCCCTGAAACCAGGGTCCAGCAGCAGGCTCCCAGTTTAAAGATCTGTACCACAGGCCCTTTGTTGCTGAACTCGCTTCAAAAGATTGTGTCCATGTTTCCATACACATCTTCTTCTTCTTCTTCTTCTTCTACGGGCGGTATCCACAACTCGACGACTTAAGTGCGCCTGTTTTGTGTGATGGAGGGTAGTGGGCTGGTTACTCCAGCCATCCCAGCTCCACCAGGAAGTTCCCCAGCTTCTTGACGTCGCCGAAGACCTCCCGGAGGCTACCCGGTGATCCCAGGTAGTTCGCCCGGTAAATTGCCACTCCGCTGCAATCTAGCAGCACGTGAGCGGCTGTCTCCTCAGCCTCCATGCATGCCCTGCACAGGGGGCTGTCCGTGATACCTAGGTTAAAAAGGTGTCTGTTAAAATTGCCATGACCTGTCAATGCGCCAGTTATGAGACGCATCTGAGATCTGTTTAGCTGTAGAAGTGCTCTTGTGAACCGACGATTTACTCTTGGAAGCGCCAGTTTGGCTTGTCTGCATTCCTCCAGGCTGTTCCAGAGGTCGTTGTGTAGTTTGTCAGTGCGTTGACGCATTTGCTTTCTGAACCAGCTGCTGGGGAGAGGAATGATCGGTTCTGGTCCTATTGGTCTCAATTCCGATCCCCTCTTTGCTAGTTCATCGGCTGCGTCATTGCCTCGTATTCCACTGTGTCCTTTTATCCATTGCAGGGTGATGTCGTTTGCCTGACAGCCTACCTTATTTAAGGCTAGGTGGCATTCGTAAATTAAACTTGACGTTATTACCTTGTTATTTAGCGCTTGTAGGGCCGCTCTACTATCGGAGAGGATGCGGATTTTTTGTCCTGTTACCTCTCTGGCGGCCACTGCATTTGCAGCCAGTAGTATGCCCATGCACTCCGCCTGGAATACTGTATTATACATACCCAGTGACATGGATAGGTGTATATTTAGGTCTTCCGAGAAAATGCCGCTGCCTGTGCCCGAGCTGGTTTTGGATCCGTCTGTGTATATATTTAGCTCGTGCTGCATGACGTTGGCATCTTCATCTTCTGTAAGATACACATCTTTCTAACTATAGGAAGAAGTTCAGCAGCATAAGGCCTACAATGTACATAATCTCCATCAATTACCGCTGCATTTGCTAACTCATCCACAACATCATTCCCCTGAATGCCAATATGAGACGGGATCCACTGCAATAAAATTTTGTTATTAATGTTGTTGTTTAAAATATTAATTATGTTGTAAGCTACTGGCATACCTCGTTCTCTCCCTTTTGCACATTTACATAGGTGTTGTAGAGCACTTTTGGAATCACAAAATATTATTGATTTGGAGCTTCCCTGAGATATTATGAATTTTAAGGCTTCTAAGATAGCAAACAACTCAGCTCTCATTATTGATATGTCATTATGCAATTTAAATTTTTTCTTTGTGCCTGACTGAACATCAAAGAAAGCAGCACCTGTTCCCTCCTTTCTTTTGGACCCATCAGTAAAAATGCAGCGGTAACCATGGTGACATGTAAGTATGTTTTGGAATGATGTCTTGATTTGCTGAACATTAAGTAGTCTTTTCGGCATATTTAAGTCCTCAAAGGAGGTATTTATGACATTTTTAATATTGACACCAGTGACCCAAGTATCCAATGAGAACATATCCAGAATACTGCTGTGGTCCGTTTGCATGTCAACTAAACTACAATGAACATTAACTAACAAATGATTTTGGACATGCCTGCCAACTGATTTAGACAGATAGTCAACAAGGTCTATAATATCACTATTAGAGTGTGAGTTCACCCTCAGCCAGTACCTACTGGCCAACCATTGTCGTCTCACTGAAAGAGGTGGTACAGCAATCTCACACTCCATTACATGTATAGGGGTACTTCGTAAAAAACTGCCACATATCCTTAAGGCTCCGTTCTGTAAGGTGTTTATTTTGCAGAGTGAATTTTTAGGACTATTGGCATACAAAAAGCTACCATAGTCAACGCGACTTCTTATCAGCGAGATGTACAGTCTACGCAAATGTGTAGGATGAACGCCCCAAGATTTACCAGCTAGAACCTTAAGAATATTTAAGTACTTGTAACACTTTTCACAAATCTCGCTTATATGCGCAGCCCAATTCAACTTAGAGTCCAACCGTCATGTAGTTACAATATTCTCAAAGAACATAGGCTATATTTTTATAAAAAAAAAAGAGTAATCCTTGTCTAAATAGGAATAATCAAACAAGATACTACTAACTTCCTGGATGATGTAACTGTATAGCAATGAGTGGAGCAACAGTGGCTGCAGGGTCTGATCTACGAGCACGGCGCAGTGATGCCCAACCTTCCTCATCCAAGATGTGGACTTCATGAGTACCGGAGCGGGCTTTAGCTGGTTCTTCAGTCCATGATACCTGAAAGATGATAAGAAAAATGGTCAAATACAAGTTAAAGGGTTCTATCCCATAATTATGGCCTAACTTGACCCCAAGTAACAGGATAAAGGCAGGAGAATGATGATAATAAGTATTTGTCGTTATAGCATCAACTGATATACATAAACTATGAAATTTTCAACTCTAGCTGGTAATTCATATTTCTATAATTCTTTCACCATTAGAATGGTACATTATTTCCAAGTAACATAGGTTTTACTTTAACTAAAAAAGAAATTGGTGTACTCCATAGTAAAATTTTAGAACTAACCTATATTCCCAAAATCTTATTTGCAATGTGATGTTCTTATGCCAAACAAGCATAACTTTATAATAGGTAACTACACAGTTTATGTAAAAGTAAATAACAAGGAAAGAATGGGCCTGTATTGTATATATAAAACTAGTGTTAGTCATTATTTTCACAGAAATGGATATGCTATGTATGCATACATAGCATATCCATTTCATTTTCACCATCCTAGAATAGGACATAAATTATTTTTAACACACCTATGTCATATCAGAGACTCTACATGAGTGAAATATTAGGACACAGCTACTACAATTCTATAGGAAAATACTTCTTGATTTGTTTGATGGCTTCTTTAGAAGCGACTTATCGTAGTGTTTAAGTCGCGACTCTGCCAGTATCCTTAGTGATAGTGTCACAAACTAAAGGGGTTGTGATGTTTGTCTACCATGACAATATAAATAACCTATAAGTTACTCTAATGTCATACACTATTTAGAGCGACAGTTTTATCTAAATTGATTTAGTAGTTTAAGGATCAAAAAACAATAAATAAACACAAAAAAAACATCTATATTTATAATATTAGTAGGGTATCAGCTAGTTACGAAAGTTCTTACCTGGTATTTATTTTCAGCGACTCGGGCTGCTGTTAGTGGTTTTCCATCAACTTCAGCATACAGTGCGTAATTTTCAGGCAATGGTTCGTCACATTTTAGTGTAAATTCAGTAATATATGCTATTTGTGTGACAACTGTGGCGTCTAAACTTGTGAAAGATGATGCCTCTACTTGAGGATTTTTACAGCCCTGCGCAAACGCTACAGAAGCGAGTGCGAATAAACAAACGACGTATTTTGTGACCATTTTACTGCCTTAAATTTAAATTCTGACTAAATTGTTTTAATATAAAACTTTAGAAAGTACCTATTTGCGAGCACTTCCAAATCCCAATCCACGTATAAAAAGTTACGTTCTGAAACACTGACAGTCTGACACCTGTGAAACCCACTTTAAATATTTCATACGAATTCGATATATTCGTATACAAATAAATGGATTTTAGTCTTAGTTTTAAAATATAAGTAAAATATTTTTTTTTTTATATTTTTGATGGAACTTTTTGTTTAATATAAATATTATGTTTGTAAAATTTATACAGAAATTTATTTTAAACGTCTTTCTGCTATGTTTCGAACGCACGCCTCAAACGTCGCCGATGACGTGTGGATAAAATGCCAAATGGCAAATTGTTGCGTTTACTTAGGGTTGCGTTCATAAAATTAAAAATGTACTCTAATGTGGATTTGGATAACGATGCCTTTATTTATTTTCTCTTTTCTGTTTATATCATGTCCTAAATTAATGACTCTACGCTTAGGAAGTAGGAACCACATAGAAAGTAAATCCTTTTTCATACAAAAAAGAAATAATTTTAATATGGATGTTCTTGTAACTGGTGCTCAAGTCTACTATTTTGGAACAATTGTCATACCGGCACAATACCGGCACGATACCGTTGCAATTGAAGTCAAATATCCGTAGTCTGCTATATGCCGTCATAACGGTCGTTCAATGGTAATAGAATTGTCGATCTCTTTTATCTATGCATTGAATTTTCGGTCTCTTTTATCTATGGATTGTGTTAGAATGGTATGTATGTGTTGCCGTTTTTAAAAAATGCGTTAGTTGAAGTGATTTTCGAAAAACTACTAATAAATTTAAACATTTAATCATGCTAGACTTCGTTTAAATATATTTGTACATACTATTTATTAGTATAAAAAGCAATGTGAAGTTTAGGAGATTAGTTAGTTGTGCATGTAGAATTGGTACCATTGAGCACTTTTTGAAATTAATTGGTTAAGCCTATGTCCAGCAGTGGAAAAAGAGTGATGGATGGGTGGATAGACTTTTAATAGACTTTTGAAAATGTTTTTTGATCGTATTGACAATTAATTTTATTACTGCTTGACGTAGGTATTAATTCTTGGCGACCACGAGTAATTCTAATTGACGAGCCACGTGGTAGAGTGGTTCATGTTACGATCAAGAGGTCGCGGGTTCGATTCCCGCTCGGGACAATCATTTGTGTGATTTTTCTAATTGTCATACAAATTTTTGTAATGCGTCTGGGTGTTTATATGTACTATATGTATGTATTTACAAAAAAAAGTAGTATATGTATTCTATCCGTATTCTGGTACCCATAACACAAGCATATAAGCTTAGCTTGGGACTAGGGGACGTTGTGTGAAATGTCAATGAATATTTATTATATTATGCTTAAGTGATTAAAGATGAGAATAAAAGTTAATCCAAGTAATGAAAACACTTTTATTTTATTTTAATTAAAAAAATGTAGTTGAATTCTAGGTACCCTATAATTAGATCCTGATATCTTTATTTTTTTCTTATAAAAAGTAAAAATTTTGAATAGAAATAAAAGAAATAGGTACTTATGGGCCTACATCAATATTAGATATTATCGTCGACATGTACCTATTAACTCAGCTAGTAGGCATAGAAAATGAAGAATTAGGGATATTTTTTTTGTTTACTCAAAATCTACTAAATATATTTTAATTCCGGTTTACGTGTTTCAATATAAATTAGGTTACTTATGTTTTTAAAGTTATTTCATTAGTTAATACGCGACAATAGACTGACAAATGAAAAAAATAAAAAATAGGAGAGGTTGTTTCGCTAAGATTTTCTATCGAGAAAACTTTTTTCAATCGCGTTGCTGAGTTTATGCGATCCTAGATCATAATATTGAAAAAACATATTAATATACTTACTTAAAGTGGATCTCTTTTTTGTATAATTCTTTAAGGATTGGTTTCTTAATGTCGCGCGTATGTAGTTGCGGGGAATATCCATTTACCTTCACCGTGTATAGTTGCGTTTGATATGCTTAAAAATGGACTAGGTAAGTTAAATAAAACAAAACAAATATATAATTTATCCGTAAAGGCCTATATTTATTTAATTATTTATATTTTGTTGACATGATCCTTGTGTGCCCGCTTTATTATTAAATTATGTGTATGTCTGTCTTGCTTCATCTCCGAACATAATAATCTTAATAATTATATTATACAAGAATAATGTACACAATTTAAATGGTATTTTTTTAATTTCCATTACTTGCACTATGAAATAATTAAATAATTAAAATTCTTTTATCAGAAAACATATAAAATATAAAGTATTACAATATTACATAGATATAGAATATATCGATATATTCTTATGTCCGTGTGGTGACGGACTAAGAATACAAGTGTCACCACCCCATTTCCTCCCCAGGATGCTGTAAAAGTCAGCTAAAGAATATTGTACACAGATAACATCCTCTGTGAGAGACAGTAACGATATTAAACCCCATGTCATTAGCACTCTTTTACAATCGGAAAAATCTTAATACTGCAAAATTTTAACTAAACACATATTCATAATTATTTCTGATAAAAATTTTTTGAGAAATTCGTACATTTTTGTAAAAAATGCGAAAGGCAAACATACTGCGGAAATAAGATTTACAGAATCTTCAAAACTATTGTTTAGTCATAACTACGGAATTTCTTACCAAACTACACTATTTCATGAAATTGCAAAATAAAACTGCGAATTTTGACTCAAAGTCTAATTACGACTCTTAAGATTTGTAAATACACAATTCCAGACTGAAATATAAATTAAAATATCCATTCACAGTTTTTTTACAATTGGAAGTAGCATAATACTGAAATTTTTCAACCCAAATCCATATTTGACATTCTTGACAAAACTGCGAAATTTCGTACTTATCTATGAAGAATTGCGAAGATAAGTAAAACTGAAATTTAAACTAAATTTGAATTAAGATTTTTCAAAATAGCGAAATTTTCACCTCAGAATTCTAGTATAAAATATTTAACAATTTTTAATTTTCATTGGTAACCAATTCTAAGCGCACAACCAAACTTAATTGAAAAATTGAAAGATTAAAATGAAATTTAAGTTTCTGACGCATCAGAATTGGCCTCATAGTCAATTTTAAACTATATCTTCTTTTAAATAAAATTCACGTGTCACAGTGTTTGTTACCGTACTCCTCCGAAACGGCTTGACAGATTTTTATGAAATTTCACATGCATATTCAGTAGGTCTGAGAATCGGCCAACATCTATTTTTCAAACCTTTTTTTTTAGTATGGCAAAACAACGTTTGCCGGGTCAGCTAGTTTCTTATAAATATGAAAAATTTTGTACGTAAATTAAGTTTATATTCTATATCTATGCCTAAATTTAACTATGATCAATATATACAATAAAAAAATTGGTTGGGCCATAGATGTACAATGAACCATAGATAGATAATATGAAAAGAGACAAAAAATAGACAAGTTAGAATTAGTTTTTGTAGAAAAAAAATAGATGTCGCCTGTAACTTCGCACGCTTGGAATTTAGAATTGAACTTTAACGAATTTTACATATAAACCATACTCTTGAAACACTCAATCTATTGAAAAATCCGCATCAAAATTATTTTCGTAGTTTAAAAAACTCACATGGACATACAGAAATAACGACTTTGTTTTATAACAAGTAAAGATTTTTTGTAAAATTCACGGTATATTTTTATCAAACACTCTCATTACCTCTCTCTCTGCAGCCCGTAAACGTCCCACTGTTGGGCACGGATCTCCTTCACTTTAGAAGGGATTATGGTCTGACCAGGCGTGTTGGCACAAGGTTTATTATCGTTACCGTCTCTCACAGAGGATGTTATCTGTGTACAATATCAGTTAGCTGGCTTTTACAGCACCCGGGAAGGAAATGGGGTGGTGACACTTATATTCTTAATCCGTCACCACACAGACAGACACGGAGCTATCTACATATCTTTTATTCTTTTTTCCTATCTATGGTATATTTAATCCATGGTTATTCTTTTTTCAAATTCAAATCAAATTTCGAGATATAAAAACAGTTGAAAACATTATTTTGTCGTCTCTTTCACTCCTATTACCTATTTATGGTATATTAAGTCCATGGTTATTCTTTTTTAAAACATTACTTTTGCCATGGTTTAATAAAAGAAGTACCTCCAATTCTTGACATAGCAGTGTGATGTGAAACTCACAGATTGACCAAATTTTATGTGTTTGTATCACTCATCCAGCTTAAAACCACATAAATATCCATGTGTGTGTGAAATACGTTCTATGTGTGTATCAGAGACACGCCACAGGTTCAATGGAACCTTAAACTAATAAAACATTTAATAAGCTTATTGTTTGTAAAAGTGACGTTTGTAGTTTGCGAAGTCTACATGTCACATGAATATTATTGGCCTTATTCATAATGATTTATCGGAGGTTTAAAAGGAGATTTAATCGGAGAGATAATAAACGTTTTAGCGTAAAAAGACTATTATGAATAACAGTTTTTGACAATTTTCGCGAACCGATTTTAGCGAACTTTTAATCCTCCGATAAGTCATTATGAATAAGACCATAAATCTTTATAGACCCTGAAAATACGATTTAGTCAGGCTAAAGTTCCCCAAGTCATCGCTGGTAACACACACTGGTCATAGACCTTCGTCTTCAGGCACTGCGGAATATTGGAGGAGAAGATATGCCTAAGCTTCCCGAACGCTGCCCAGCCGAGTTGGATTTGTCGGTTGACCTCTTTCTCGAAGTTGGATTTGCCCAACTGGACTGTTTGTCCTAGGTAGACATAATGATCGACAACTTCGAGAGTTCAAGAAAGTTACGTGTCATCAAGATTGAACGCGTTCTTTCTAGTAAATCTTATTAGACTTGATAAGATACGATATTCTCAATTCAAGTGACATAGTAGTTTTGCAAACAACAAACGTCATTTTTACAAGCTATAAAACAAGTATTCCATTGGGAAAAGAAGACCTGTTTTACTTTTACTTATTATATCGTCATTTTTGTGTGTATGTCGATATGTGAGCTTATAACTTCAAAACTATGCAACGGATTTTGATGCGGTTTTCTTTAAATGATAGAGTGGTTCAAGACGATGGCTTTTTTGTGAATTTGTTAAGGTTTTGTTTCTAATATCCACGAGTACGAAGTTGGGGGGAGACAGTTAGTTAATCTAAAAAAAATATTTTGTCAGATAAGTTATATTGGACCATCTGATAAATCTGTGACTTTTGTAATATAAAAAATGGACAATAATATTGTTTATCTCTCTTTCACTTCTATCACCTATCTTCTTTCATGTTATAATCAAGACCTATAGTTCGGGATACAAAGACAGTCAAACAATGATAGCGGTCAGTGTGCCTGCGGGGGAGTCTTAGCGGGGGAGGCTGGAGGTGGAGCACTCCATTCAACCCCATCACCTTCGTACTGAGTGTTCTCAAGTCTGGTGATAAGACGTTCATCTTCATCACCGAATTCACCACCCATTAGTGATGGTTCACCTACTACCATTACATCCTGGAACAAGATAATAAAAATAAACAAAAAAAAATGATAAAGCTGAAGAGTTTGTTTGTTTGTTCGAACACGTGAATCTCAGGAACCCCTGGTCAGATTAGAAAAATTCTTTCAGTGTTGGATAGTAAATTTATCGAGGAAGGCTATAGGCTATATAACATCACGCTGCGACTAATAGGAGTGAAGCATTAGTATAAAAATAACCTGTCCTTTAACCGAAAAACATGAATAACATAATAAAAATAAACAGTTAATTAAGCTTAAAGAAAGAAAGAAAGAAAATAAATTTATTTGCAACGAACACAAAACAATAACAAAAGGAGGAGAATAACAATAGCAAGCAGGTAAAATAAGATGAAACAAAAGGAGATAAGAAAAATTGGTCAAGTGCGAGTCGGACTCACGCACGAAGGGTTCCGTACCATTATCTATGCAACATAAGGCAACGTTATTAGTATCGAGCAAGAAACGGTAAAAAAATCATGTTTGTTGTATGGGAGCCCCCCTTAAATATTTATTTTATTTTATTTTTAGTATTTGTTGTTATAGCGGCAATAGAAATACATCATCTGTGAAAATTTCAACTCTCTAGCTATCACCGTTCTTGAGATACAGCCTGGTGACAGACGGACGGACGGACGGACAGCGAAGTCTCAGTAATAGGGTCCCGTTTTTACCCTTTGGGTACGGAACCCTAAAAAGCAGCTATATGGTACAAAAAATAAAACAAGTGTGTCCGCCACAAAACGGCCACAGCTCAGCTTGATTGCTGGTTAAGACCAGCGCTGGTCTTCCGCTGGGCCGTTATGTGAAGTCACAGACAACAAGATACAGAAAATAATAGACTTAAAATAAATAAAAAACAAAACAAAAATAAAAAAGCATGTACACAAATAAAATAAAAAGCACTAAGTACATACAGTTATAAATAAATTGGTCAAGTGCGAGTCGGACTCGCGCACGATGGGTTCCGTACCATTATCTATGCAATATAAGGCAACGTTATTAGTATCGAGCAAGAAACGGTAAAAAAATCATGTTTGTTGTATGGGAGCCCCCCTTAAATATTTATTTTATTTTATTTTTAGTATTTGTTGTTATAGCGGCAATAGAAATACATCATCTGTGAAAATTTCAACTGTCTAGCTATCACCGTTCTTGAGATACTGGGTATGGAACCCTAAAAATCATGTTTGTTGTATGGGAGCCCCCCTTAAATATTTATTTTATTTTATTTTTAGTATTTGTTGTTATAGCGGCAATAGAAATACATCATCTGTGAAAATTTCAACTCTCTAGCTATCACCGTTCTTGAGATACAGCCTGGTGACAGACGGACGGACGGACGGACGGACGGACGGACGGACAGCGAAGTCTCAGTAATAGGGTCCCGTTTTTACCCTTTGGGTACGGAACCCTAAAAAGCAGGCAATAGGAAAATGTTTAAACAGAGAGATAGAACAGAAAGATGCAAAACATTAAGTTACAGCGGAAGAGAGAGAGAGAGAGAGAGAGAGAGAGAGAGAGAGGCGTAAAGGTAAGAGCAACGAATAGTAAAGTAATAAAGATGTTATATTTAATGTGAAATTGTTCGACAACTAAACATGTGTATAAAATGCATGTGCAAGTGCACAGTATTCGTGTCACTGTTAACGTGGAGCAGAAGGAGAACAAAACATATTGTAGGTTTGGAATTGGCTTAATGATGATGAAAGCAACTTACTAATTTAATTTTGTAGTTAAAACATAGGGAATCTCTTACATTCAGCGACTCCACAAGTTGGTATTAATATTAAAAAAAAAATTCTAGTAATGTGATAACAAATTACAAGTTTTCTCTATATCAGTACTACATAGGCTTTGGTCATGCCAAACTTCAAGGCTCTAGGGCTATAGGAAGTAACCTGTAGATTCTGATTCTCTAGTGTAAGCAAAAAATATTTAAAAATTGTTCATAATTTGGTTATATCTTCTAAAGGGGTAGATGTAAAAGGTTGATTGTATTTTTTACAGCAAGGGACCGCATAGATTTACATATCGTATGAGTTTCAAGTTGATACGTTCAGCCATTACTGAGTTAAAAAAGGTTTGACAGACGGACACTAAAGTGACCCTATAAGGGTTAGCATAATATTTTGTATTCTTAAAGGTTTCTTATATGTACGAAATTCGAAGAAAATATGTGTTAATTACCTGTGATGCGAGACTAAAGTTAGGTCCAGGTGATCGTTTCTTGGCGGGTGCTGGAGGTGCAGCGTTGGGACCGCCGCTACCTTTACGTTTACGACGTTTACTTGCTGGACGTTGGGACTCTGGAATTATAATATTATATATTAAAATTGTTATCCGTGTAATGTCCGTGTAGTCACTGACTAAGAATATAAGTGTCATCACTTTATCTACTTCACAGGATGCTGTAAAAGTCAGCTAAGGTATATTGTACACAGATAACATCTTCTGTGAGAGACGGTAACCATAATAAACTCTGTACCAACACGCCTGGTCAGCGCGGTATAGTAGAACATAATTCCTCCCAAAGTTGAGGAGGAGTTCCCAACAGTGGAACGTTAATATTTTTTTAGTCATATATTTACGCGTCTGGATGTTTCTATGTATTATAAGTGTAGGGATAGTATATATATATTTTTCATGTGTTATAATAGTCACATCTACTATATAAAAATAAGTTGGGTTTTCTTTCCTGACGCTATAACTCCAGAACGCACGGACCGATTTCCACGGTTTTACATTCGTTGGAAAGGTCTCGGGCTCCGTGAGGTTTATAGTTCTTTATTTTTTTAATATGTTTTTTTTTATTTTTTTTTTGGTATGGCACAACAACGTTTGCCGGGCCAGCTAGTCTTAAATAAGTAACGATCTCTATTTTAAGAACTATAATAAATTTGTAACATTTTCATCATTATTATTCCAACTCATGTTATATTTTTTTTTTCTCGTGCTATCTGCGATCAGAGACTATAAACAGATCTGTTAAGGGGCAGATAACAGCAAAGGGAGAGTCTCATCATGGGAGACATCTTCTCCTTTATTTAGCTCTCTTCATCGTCAAGGTTGGAGTATGACACGTTTTTAGGGTTTTTTAAGCGTGTTCTGCTGCTGACTTGTAGTAACTGGACTGCTAATTCATTGGGATGATTAGCAGAGTCTCTTTTTGTATCTCATTGTATGACATTCTATTTCTTCACTCACAGTTTTAACATCCAGATTTTTGTGAATTTCAACATTAGTAATGAACCAGGGGACGTTTGATATTATTCTGAGAATAATGTTTTGAAGTCATTATATATTATTGTCATTATAGTTGTTATATTTAACCATTTTATTTTTTGCCTAAACATTTCGTTCCGACACTTTGTGTCGACATTAGTTAAGAATTTTTTTTTGTAATGATATGGGTTGACAACTTCAAGAGGCGCGTCGCATTAACACCACGTCGCTACCCAACGACTCAACATTACCCATTATTACAATAAGTATGTATTTACAAAATAAAAGTAGTTTATGTATTCTATCCGTATTCCAGTACACATAACACAAGCATATAAGCTTAGCTTGGGATCAGAGGACGTTGTGTGAAATGTCTATAAATATTTATTTATTTACCAGGTGGCGCCACCATTCTCTGCCACTTCTGGAACAATGTAGTCTTGAGACAGTCTCTTGGTGAGAGCGCGTACGCCTTGTGACGTGACATTAACTCTTGCATTGGCTCTAGTATCACGCACAACTAGGAACAATCAAACAAACATATATAAACACAGATTTACCATATAGTGCATACATGTTTAAGAGGGCACGACACCAAACTATGCTCCATACAAAAATATGAGCATTGTAATCCCCTGTGATATTCGTTGATGGATAGATAGATAAATTAGGACTGTAGTCCCCTTTTAATCTTGAAGACATATAACTTTAGCTTGGCTAAATAGTACTTCATGGTGTAATAAAATATGGTATTCATATGACGTGTAGTTTTCGCTAACCGGAAACGTCACTTATACAAGCAATAAAACAAGTATTCTATTGGGAAGAGAAAACTTGTCTATGTTTCGAATTAACATTCCTCGTTGGCTGGTGTAATGGGCTGTCATTCACAAAGTGGTGGGTTCGATCCACGCACATTACATTTATTTGTGTGATATTTATACTTGTCATACAAATGTTTGTTCTGCGTTTATGTGTTTACTATGTATTATAAGTATGTATTTACATAAAAAAGTAGTATATGTATTCTATCCGTATTCTGGTACACACACAAGCATAATAAGCTTAGCTTGGGACCAGAGGATGTTGTGTGAAATGTCCATGAATATTTTATTTATTTATATAAGCTGAACTAGGTACCAGAGGATGTAAATAAAACTCACCCTAAGATAATTAAGTGTTGAATTAGTAATTCCTTGTCTTGTAATATTCTTAGCGAGTTGATCCAATGAAGCATGATCAGGCGGGTGTACCGCTTGTCTTGGGATCAGTTCCCGGTGAGCTCTGACCGCCATATGCCAAGATTTGATGCGCATTAAGTCATCAAATGTAAACTCCAGGATTAAACGTCCTTCCGTACACACCTGACAAACAAACAAACAAATAAATTAATAATTGTTTCATTTAGAGAAATCATACAACTGTATTTGTGGTAACGGATTAGGAATAAAAGTGTGACCATCCCATTTCATTCCCAGAATGCTGTAAAAGTCAGCTAAGGAACACAGATAACAATTCTTTGTGAGAAATGGATAACTAGAAAATAAACCCTGTGCCAACATGTCTGGCCAGCACTGCATAGTAGACCTCTCTCCAAAAGTAAAAAGGGTTCCATGCCCAATAGTGGGGTATTTATGGTCTGGGGAGAGAGAAAGATACATCTGTCATGATTGTGCATGTCATATACAACCACTAGACCACAAGGCCCGTCCTTGTGGTCTAGTGGTTCATGTAACGGACTGCCGTTCACGAGGTCGCGGGTTCGATTCGCGCTCGGGATAATTTGTATGATATTTTATTTATAATTGTCATACAAATGTTTGTCCTGCGGCTGTGTTTTTACTATGTATTACAAGTATGTATTTACAAAAAAAAGGTAGTTTATGTTATGTATTATATCCGTATTCTGGTACACATAACACAAGCATAATAAGCTTAGCTTGGGACCAGAGGACGTTGTATGAAATGCCATGTATTGTATATTTATTAAAAAAAAATGTATGACTAGGTCTAATGTATGAGTAGGATTTAAAAACTAAAAAACCCTTAAATACTCTATAACCTATCCTATTTTGTCGCAATTATTACAATATTATCATTAGTCCATAATATGTGTGTATATTAGAAACATATTAAGGACATCATTTCTTCAGAACAAGTGCCAAGAGTCCTTAGGATGCCTCACTCATAATCTATGACTAAGCTTAGTAAACATAGGTTTCCTATGATGCGTGCGATAGTACAGCGCTCACAGTCGAGCGTGATACTTGTATTGTGGAAGGAGTCCTTAGGCTACTTTACTCATTATCTATACCAGGAGTGGCCAACAAGTCGATCGCGCGAACACTTTTAGTCGATCACTCGAAAGTTCCATGAGTCTAGTACTTGATACAGGAATGAACATGTACCTACGCAGCTCATGCTTCGAGTAGGGAGACGTTCAGCTTGACCACTTTTTAGGGTTCCGTACCCAAAGGGTAAAAACGGGACCCTATTACTGAGACTTCGCTGTCCGTCCGTCCGTCCGTCTGTCACCAGGCTGTATCTCAAGAACGGTGATAGCTAGAGAGTTGAAATTTTCACAGATGATGTATTTCTATTGCCGCTATAACAACAAATACTAAAAATAAAATAAAATAAATATTTAAGGGGGGCTCCCATACAACAAACATGATTTTTTACCGTTTCTTGCTCTCATACAACAAACGTGATTAATTAAGTATTGTGTGTGTTGTTTGCTCATTTATTAATAACGTGCCTTATGTTGCATAGATAATGGTACGGAACCCTTCGTGCGCGAGTCAGACTCGTACTTGACCAATTTTTAATTGTATATGAGTAGACTCACCAAGATTATTGTGTTTCTACGTATGCCTTTCATATACAATCAGATAATTTCACATAAAAACGCTTTGTTTATAGAGTCAGGTAAAAATATCATAATTGTTAACTTTTTTTTTCTCCCTTGTGGCAACAATTGTTTTGTTTACTCGTGTTTACTATGATTGCAACGATTGTGACAACAGAAACTGTCAACGTTTTGTAAGTAGGTAGCATAGAATTGAGTATTGATGACAATGCAATCATTTAAAAAATATTCAGGATATTTAAGCGTGTTTTTAGTTTTTATACTAAGTAGATTATTACCTAAGAAATAGGTCGATTGCGACTCAATTTTAAAATAAAAAGTAGATCATAAGTGCACAAAAATTGGCCACACCTATTCTATACTAACCTTAGTAAACATAGGTTTCCCATGATGCGTGACCATAGTACAGTGTTCACAGTCGAGTGTGATGCTTGTGTTGTGGAACGACTCCTTAGGCTGCCTCATTGTGTAGTACAACTCCGAAACACCACCCTCGTATATACTTCGGAAGTATCGAGGTATTAGTGTCCGTCCTATCGCTGGAAAATAACAAAATATATTTATTATTACAAAGAATAACATGGTGCCGATCTACGCACAACTAAACTTATATTGTTATTTTCAATAATACAATTCGTCAATGTTAACTGAACTTTCTTATTATAAAAATTGTACTATGTACTGTATTATAGACTAACTATTTTAATTAATATAAATGTGTACAACGAAATAACCACTCTATAAAATACACCATAGTTGTTATCATTTGAGTAAAGTTAAAGCTTTTGACATAACAGCATTGGCGTCATATTCTTTTTTTCTAACATAATTTTACCACTATTACTCATAGGTCTCCTCTATATTGAAATGGTATTTGATCTACTATCCTAACAGAACTAATAATTTAATACGTAGTACATACTAGGCTGCCTCACTCACTAGTATAGAAATAAATATATTTTTGATTGTCTACTTATTCCATCTACTTATTTGTGGTAATCTCGATCCTCCTCCTTAACCCATATGTTCCTAGGAGTCCCGCTGTTGGGCACGGGCCTCCTCAACTTTGGGAGAGTATCTGGTGTTTACTTATGAGGCCCTGACCAGGCGTGTCAAATCTCGATTTTCTGGTCAGAATTTGGCAAGAATCTGCAGGTAGGTGGTTTTACATTGGTTTTTTAAATGTTTTCATAACTGGTTTTTTTTAACTTGAAGCCAAAGCAATGGCTTATCAAATTTTTGTTTGTATGTATGTTTCTACGCGTATAACGCCAAAACCACTGCGTGGACTTAAATACCGTTTTCAATGATATGTTGGAGAGATCTAACTTAAAATATAGGCTATAACTTATCCCGGGATTTCGAAAAGAAAGTCAAATTTTTTTATTTCAAGTTGGCATGTTTTACAAACTCTTTAGAAACGTCAGAAACTAGGTGTCTGTTCCAAACGCGAATCCTATGGAGAAGAACAGACAAGAAACTCCATGGATTTTTTTTATTTTTAAGAAAACCTGCCTTCTAAGTTTTTTATTGCCCCAGTAGTTAAAAATTTCACGCGAAGTCTCAGACTACAGTTAGTAATAATTATATTATACTTACTGTATCTTTTGGGTCCATCTTCTAAACAGAATGTGAGTGTTAACGTCGCGTCATCTTCAAAGAATTCTGTCGCGAACGCATCCCACCATAGGTTGTCAGAGTCCTGGAAAAGTTAACAAATAGCTATAAGAGAGATAGTTGATGAAACAGACTGCCTTTCACAAGGTCGTGGGTTCAATTCCTGCACAAGACAATCATTTGTGTGATATTTATAATTGTCAAACAAATGTTTGTGCTGCGTCTGTGAGTTTACTATGTATTATAAGTACCTATGTATTTACAAAAAATTGGTCAAGTGCGAGTCGGACTCGCGCACGAAGGGTTCCGTACCATTATCTATGCAACATAAGGCAACGTTATTAGTATCGAGCAAGAAACAGTAAAAAAATCATGTTTGTTGTATGGGAGCCCCCCTTAAATATTTATTTTATTTTTAGTATTTGTTGTTATAGCGGCAATAGAAATCCATCATCTGTGAAAATTTCAACTCTCTAGCTATCACTGTTCTTGAGATACAGCCTGGTGACAGACGGACGGACGGACGGACGGACAGACAGCGAAGTCTTAGTAATAGGGTCCCGTTTTTACCCTTTTTGGTACGGAACCATAAAAAGTAGTTTATGTAGTATATACGAATTCACACTAGCATAATAAGCTTAGCTTTGGATCAGAGGATGTTGTGTGAAATGTCCATGAATATTTATGTTAAAAATTCTATACATCATTTCCTTTATTATCTCATAACAAAATTTGATAATACTCCAAAAGGAAAATTTGAAATTCCCCGAAATCCTTCGACTAAAGCCTAGCAACACCTAACCCTGTCATCATCATTCATTCTCCTGCCATTATCCCATCATTTTGGGATTAGCTTTGCGCCATGTTTCCAATTTACAATAGGTTTTTACTGATCATTACTCTTGTCCGTCTAATGTGAACGGCAACATGATTCCCTGCGATGGGTTATACGCCACGAGCGGGAAAGACTTGGGTAAGTGACAGTTATATTCTTTATGTCCGTCACACCACGGACAGTTAGATATAACTGACGGTAAAGAAGTTACAAGGGGGTCAGTATACTTCTTCACTCTATCTGGGAGGGATTATGGTGTATTGACATAGGTCTTATTTTCGAGTTTTCTGTCTAGCACAGAAAATGGTGCCAATTCTACGTGCACAACTAAACTTAACTAAAAAATTTAGATTTAGAGTTGTTCTTGCTGTATTCTGATTATTTGGTTATCTTGTTGTGCACATTTATATTAATAAAAATCTTTACTCTATAATAAACAGTTTCTATAACAAGAAAGTTCTGTTAACGTAACGGAATTTTGTTATCGTCACAATCAAAATTAGTTTTTTATTTAAGTTAGTTTAGTTGTGCCTGTAGAATCGGTACCAATGTCATATAAATATAATATTCCTTAGTCGGCCTTTACAGCACTCTGGGCTGAATGGGGTGATGACACTTCTATTCTTAATGCGGTCCACGTTCATCTAGAACACATTTTCACACTTCCTTAATCGCCTTGCTTGCCTCGCCTGTCGTAAAACGATATCCACGGGAAATAATGGGGTGGTGTTGTTCTACTCGTAAATAAATAAGCGTTATGTTATTAATCTTCTTTCTTACCTCTGTTCTCTGCTGTAACCTTTTGTTTAGTTCATATACTCTGTAATCTGGCTGACCGAAGTATGGCGCGTGCCGCCTGGAATTTAAAAAAAACAAATAATATTAAATTTTGTAATTACACTATATCTCTCTCCAGCCTAATAACGTCCCGATTAGGCGCGGGTCTTTTCCTCCCCTTTGAGAAGGATTATGGTCTACTACACTATTCCAGAGATACAACCTGGTGATAGACAGTTCTCAGTAATAGGTTCCTGTTTTACCTTTTGGCACGGAACCCTAAAAATAGAACATTACTATGTATGACACCTATAGCCTTCCTCGATAAATGTATTTCCAACACTAAAAGAATTTTTCAAATCGGACCAGCCCGCAGTGGTTCCTGAGATTAGCGCGTTGCGTACAACCAAACTCTTCAATTATAATCTATCTTCTATCTTCTTCTTCTAATATATAAAATTTCCATGTCACAGTGTTAGTTACCGTACTCCTCCGAAACGGCTCGACCGATTTTTATGAAATTTTACATGCATATTCAGTAGGTCTGAGAATTGGCCAACATCTATTTTTCAAACTTTTTTTTTAGTATGGCAAAACAACGTTTGCCGGGTCAGCTAGTATTAGTTTAGATTTGTCTTGGTTTCTAAATTACAAGCGGACAAAGTCATTTACAAGGGAAACAACTAGTTTAATTAAAAAACAATTAGGAAAAAAATTTTGACAGTTGACAGACAACACGCACCTACGTTCGAAAAGCGTCACAACTTAAAAATTCAAAATTCCGTTTCAATGCGCTATGAATAAATAATCAACTAACTAACTAAATAGACGTATCTACTTATTTTAATTTTACGTGTGTGTGATTATGAAAAGACGTAACGATACTTATTACTTGTATTATTGTATGTATTTGATAGGTATTAAAAAATTTACTCTTTCTAGATCTAAAAGAAGAAAAAAGAAAGGAATATTTATTATTTCTGTTGAAAACTCCTCTTTCCAGCTCATTAACGTTTGTTGGCCACGGGCCTCCTACACTTTAGGAGGGGTTTTGGTCTACTATGTCGCGTTGACCTTGACCAGGCGTGTAGGCCTAGTGTCTAGTTTCGAGATTTCCGTCTCTGACAGTTGATTTTAATCATCATAGCATCACGCTTTTTGCTTAGATCATAGAGCGACATCTGCTACGATTTAAGTTGATAGGAATTTATTTTAACTAATTATGATATCCCTTAGTGACTCTAACAGCACGCAGGGAGAGAAAAGAAGCGGTGACACCTGTATTCTTAGTTCGTAACCATATGGAAGATTGAACTACATTACAGAAGTAACCAGTACCTAAAGTAAGGGTCCGGTATAGGATGGTATATCGGCGGCGGCGGCGGCGGCGCGTACTCATGGTACTGCAGATGTGGTGGATGATGCGGCGAGAGGTGGTGGTACTCCCGGTACTCGCCCTCGCCGCCGAGCGAGCCCAGCGCCACCGGCATATATGCCACCTTGTCACCTATGCATCGCGCTTTTGTAAATACAACTCCTCACTGTTTATGTACGCCTGGTACTTTACTTTCTATTACACTGTAAAACTTTTATAGGTGTTTTCTTCTGCTATGAATGCTCTCCTTACTAGTTATTAACGCCTGGTACTTCACGTATAATATCACTTTAATTTTTCCACTTTCAGAAACGCTTCTTGTTTTATTCACTAGTGAACTTCCTTCCCACTATGTATTTGCCTTTCTTTGGTTTTATAAAACTCTTAATTAGCTATAAATGCCTGGTACTTCACTATGAATTTCACTTTTATCACTTTGAAAATTGTGTAAATATCCGATAATTTACTTTAAAATTGTCTTTAATAGAATTTTCTGCTGGCACTTTTAAGACTCGTGAACAATCGCTTCAAAAACTGATAAACGCCTACTACTTTTAAAATTTTACAATTAGAATGTTAACTTTGTAAACGGATTTTAACACCGCAGATTATAAATCCTTTCACACTTTTTCAACGCCAAGAAATCTCACTTTATAATACTGTTCATAAAAAAATAAACCTATATTTATATAGGTATGATTATTTCTAAGAAATACGCTTAAATACACTTTGGATACTTTGGTATAAAACAAAATAAAACTACTGATAAGTTAGAAGAAGAAGTAACACAATAAAACAACATTTTTGAACATCTAAAATGTTATTTATCTAAAAACTGCTCGAGACTTTACTACGCGACGCGCCGTAGCGTACGACTGATAAAACATTTCGAATTTTTCGCGCGAGAAGCGTCATAGTACCGTGAAACGTCCTAAATCCTTTATATACTTACAGACATACACGAATGTAGCCTTAATCACCTCGTAATAAAGGCGATAAGCGTACTCAGTACGACCGACACTAGGAAGTGTGGCAACGTCGCGTCAGCTGGCCATGCTACTAGCGAGACGCGTTCGAAAAGGTCAACATCAGTTACTATTTTTTTTCATCCCACCGGCTATTTTCGTTGCTTTGTTTGTTTTTTTATCATTGATATATTGATTTTTTCCGAACGTACTGTGGAATGAAAATTTTTGTACAATAACATTTCAGTTCCGGCTGAAATGGAAACGTACAAATATCGATTTCGATGTAACAAATGTATAGTCAATGAAACCATAGTAGACTGCATGTAGCGTAATGTTTAGATGACGTAGCTGATAACGAACATGAATAATAATAAAAGGTAAACTTAGTTCATTAGTTAAACATTTTATTCACGGACACGAAATTATCATACAAAAATAATTTATTCAACAAAAATTAAATAATAAAAGACTATTGTTTTCACCACAAGGCCTCGGAACGCACGCTACGTTGCCGCTCATAGCGTTCGCGCCATACTTTTTACTGTTTCTTAGCACATAGAAACGCTCATTACGCTGGCACGCACACAGATAGCTGTGTATATATTGTTGTATCCGCAGTATATAACGCAAGATGGTATATAATGTACATTCCGCGACGGTAGATATGTAGGTAAACTACGTCGCTGTACAAATCAAACATTCTATAAATAAAATGCAGAGACGTGTACACGAAACGCGCGCATCTTTCGATTGTTTGTGAAAATGATGAAATTCGAAAATGGCGCGCGGGACGTCACTCAATGACGTGTGCGAATTTTTTCCTATATTGCGTGCGCTGTAACGCAGATAGGTAGATAATACTTGTATACAGACACACTGGAAAAGTTTTGAATTAGGTAATTACGAATTTAATAATTAAATTACGTATTTTGAAAACTACTTTTATGGAGTTAGACGCTTTTTTACACGGGTTGAAAATAATCCCGACGTTTAGATTTTAAAATTTTTGTGACTGATAAGAAAAAACAAATTACTATTTAACGACGAGCAAAAGTAGTGGAAATTAAATTAGAAGAAAAACAGTTTTTAAATTTAGAGTTGATTAATTATTTTTTTTGTGTACGAGCGCTACAAGATGTTATTTATGAAGCAAAACATGAAACAATACAATAATTAAGTACACTATTGTCTAAACAAATTCTCAATAAGCCCAAGGATGTTGCCTTGACGCGTTATCTAGATAAATAGAAGATAACAACACCAAACAAAGCTTGCACAAAAGGAACAAACGCTAATGAACAATTTGGGTTGGGTACATTAAAAAAAAACGTTAACAAGAAACTATGCGATGTGCAGCCCGTCACAGAAAATGTGTGTCATATCGAGTCATTGACTTCAGTGCCGACATATAAACGAATCCACGTGTACCGATGAAAAACTGAAACGATATCGTGAAAATTAAACATCGATTACCGGTTTACAACCGCGAATAACACTCGGGGTACGTAACACTGATTATAAACACGTAAACATTAGATAAATATAGGAAAAAAATATGTATTTGAACGTATTAGAATGCACGGCTAGTTACCGGCGGCGGCAGTGCACCTATGTAGTATATAGGAGAATTGACGGCTGACGGACTGTCAACGTTCGGTTATTTCCGTCTCAGTTCGTACACACTCGGTTGTGTGCCAGCGGCAAGTTCGGAAACACGATTAGATTATGTCAGTATGATTAATAGAAACTTGTTTTCTAGTTTAGGTCAATAACATTGGTTTTGGATACATTTTAGACTGGTTTTTGGTCGAGTGTTACTTCCTGCATCTAAGGTCATCTGATAAAACAGTGATCGATTTATGATTAGCGCATCATCCTGAGAAAGTTACTTGGCGACATGTCTGTTCAATTTTGTGGATTTATAGATTGCTGTATGCATGAGGATATGAAAGAAAGAGGAGTTAACATAGACGTCTGACAGAAGACTATGGAAGAAAAATACATGTCACGCTGACCACAACTAATGGGATCAGGGCAGGAGAATGATGATAGGTTGCCTTTGGCTATTTTTAACTCTTATACTACCGATCTGAGCATAGCAACAATTAACAAAGTAAAAAATATTTTCTTCGAATATCGGGACATGAAACTTTGAATCGCACAAAATATTGAACTTTATAAGACGCCTCACAAAATAGTTTGTTTTATATGTCAAACGATTTGAAAAATATTTAAAAAAGCCAACTACAAAGTAACGTGTTGTATTGTATCTTAGTTAAGAGGATACCAAAATAGCTTCGTGCATTTTTCTATGTACGAAGTTTTCATTGTTTCTTTAGATTGAATGGCTAGAGCTCTAATTTTTAAGTATATGTTTTTAGGGTTCCGTACCCAAAGGGTAAAAACGGGACCCTATTACTGAGACTTCGCTGTCCGTCCGTCCGTCTGTCACCAGGCTGTATCTCAAGAACGGTGATAGCTACACAGTTGAAATTTTCACAGATGATGTATTTCTATTGCCGCTATAACAACAAATACTAAAAATAAAATAAAATAAATATTTAAGGGGGGCTCCCATACAACAAACATGATTTTTTTACCGTTTCTTGCTCGATACTATTACCGTTGCCTTATTTCAATATATGATCTAGGATGGCATAAACTCAGAAACGCGTTTGAAAAATGTTTTCTCGATAGAAAATCTTGGCGAAACAACCTCTCTAATTTTTTATTTTTTTCATTTGTCGGTCTATTATCGCGTATTAACTAATGAAATAACTTTAAAAACATAGTTAACTATTATGTATAGAAACACGTAAATCAGAATTAAAATATATTTAGTAGATTTTGAGTAAATAGGAAAAGTATCCCTAATTCTTCATTTTCTGTGCCTACTGGCTGTGTTAATATGTACGTGTCGGCGATGCTATACGATAATATTGATGTAGGCCCTTAAAGTAAAATGAATGCCAATGTCTTCGTACGCATTGAATTTAGAAAATTTTCGCCGTTTTCGCTACATTTTTCACTAATGCTTCACTCCTGTTGATCGCAGCGTGATGTTAGAAAGCCTATAGCCTTCCTCGATAAATGTACTACCCAATACAAAATGAATTTTTCAATTCGAACGAGTAGTTCCTCAGATTAGGTCATTCAAAGAAAAATCTTTAGTTTTATAAAATTAGTAATAGAATCAATGTGAGTCTTTTTCATTGTAATTAAAAATATTAAATGACATGAAGCTCTTTTTACTGAAGCAAGTCAAATATTAAATAAAAAAGAGAATAATAACAAAAAAGAAACAACACACTCAAATTCGAAAAAAAATTAGATTAGTCCTTTTTACTAAAAAAAAACTATCAATATAAAAATTGTTTATTGAATTGACCCCCTGTAGTAAACAGGGGGTCAATTCAATAAACAATTTTTATATTGATAGTTTTTTTTTTATTTTTTTTTTTTGGTCTAGGAATTTATTTAAATTCCTTGCGTAAACGAAAAAAGAAATAACCAGTTTCAAATAACGGGATAAGGATAAGGGCAGGAGAATAATAATGATAAGTATTTGTTGTTATATCATCAACTGATATACATATTCTGTGAACATTTTCATCTCTCTAGATATCACCGTTACAGAGATACAGCCTGGTGACAGACAGCGACAGTCTCATTAATAGGGTCCCGTTTTATCTTTTGTTACGGAACCCGCTCACGTAGAATCGTAAGTGAATCCGTAAAAATTGGTACATATATGTAAGCCATACAAGTAAGATGTATGTATTTTACATACATCTTATTTGTATGGCTTCTGAATAATATTCATTCATTCATGGACATTTCACACAACGTCCTCTGGTCCCAAGCTAAGCTTTATATGCTTGTGTTATGGGTACCAGAATACGGATATAATACATATACTACTTTTCTTTTGTAAATACATACTTATAATACATAGTAAACACCCAGACGCAGTACAAACATTTGTATGACAATTAAAAACATCACACAAATATTTGTCCTGACCGGGAATCGAACCCGAGACCTCGTAATCGGCAGTCCGTTATATGAACCACTAGACCACGAGGCCCGTCGTCTAGTGTCCGTAGTCCGTGTAGTCCGTAGTCTAATAATTAAATCCCTTTTCATATTTTAGGAGTATTTACTTCACTGTCCATCTGTCACTAAGCTGTATAGCTGGAACTCTTACACCCGTATTCACAAACAATATTTACTTAAGTAAATACATAAGTGTTGATGCACTGTGCAAAGGGTAACACTTCTCAGTGCGTTCCGTTCATCGAGCCTTTGTATTCATAGACAAAACTTAGCTATGCGTTCAGTTTAACAAACGCATAGTGCGCTACACCACTTAAGTATTGTTTGTGAAATGATTTTGCTACCCCTGTGCGTCCATGCCTACTATGAGACCTCACAGTAACGTTTGTGAATACGGGTGTTATTATTCTTGAAAGCCGTCGAAGTTTAATAATTATTCTTCCGTGTTGTGACGGATTAAAAATATATGTGTCACCACCCCTTTTTCCATCCCAGTAACAGCTAAGTTATATTGTATACAGATAACATCCTCTGTGAGAGAGGGTAACGATAATAAACTCTGTACCAACACGACTGGTCAGGCGTCGTATAGTAGACTATGATTCGTCCCACAGTGGAGAAGACCCATGCCCAACAGTGGGATGGACTGGAGAATGAGTGTGAACAATCTTCGTAAAATAAAACCTTTATTTTGTAGACAATTGAGTGAAAGTATTTTTAGAAAGTTTTTTTCCGCGTCTGTGACGGTTCAGTGAGATTTTTGTTTCAATTTGTTTATATAGATGGCGTTGTTGCAGTGTTACATTATAGTTTGAATTAAAAGAATAAAAACGGACCAAGCACGAGTTGGGCACGTACACAAAGGGTTCTCTACTGTTATTATCGTAATATATTCGCTACACTGACCCTAAAAAACGGATAAAAGAGAGAGAATAATAATGTCTATAGTCCTCTATAGTCTCTGCCTAGCTCCATAGGACAAAGGCGTGATGTTATGACGATGATGATGAATAATAATGATGAGTACTTATTTGTTGTTATAGCATCAATTGATAGGTATAACAAACTAAGAAAATTTTAAACTGTCTAGCGTTCCAGAGATACAGCCTGGTGACAAGCGAACAGCGAAGTCTCAGTAACAGAATCCCATTTTAAAAAAGACAATATCTTTTCGAATACAAATAAAGAATTAATCGTATAAAAAAATGGCAACCATTCTTTAAATCCCAAAAATTATTCTGAAACCTACTGAAATACTTAAGCATTTTCATTAAAATCGGTCAAGCTGTTCCGGGGAAACATGTGAAGTAACTAAAACTGTGGCAAGAGAATTTTATATATGAGATTACTACTCTATGGTCTCAAAGACTAAAATTAAAAAATAAAATAAAGTAATACTGTGTAATGCCACTGGTTACAATTTAAGTTTTAAAAACTAAGAACAAAAAAAAATCGAATTCCTATTTTGAAATAAATTCAAATATGGAACGATCATCTATCGAGAGGGAGCGAGCGAGGTTGTTGATTTAATTCATTAGCGGGAAAGAGATGGGTTTATAGAAGTGCGAGAGAGATAGCTATAGTTCTGAGACATTAAGGTTATTTTACATTGTACATTTGAAACGTTCGTGTCGTATACAGGTGTATGCCACCTGTTTTTTATTGCATCTGATTATTTTCTTTTGACCACATGGTGTAATTGTCAGTCGAAAGAAGTAAGACAGATGAAGCATTATTGGTTCCGTATTTATATTGGCGAGATATTATAGACGGGCCTTCTGGGCTGGTGGTTCATGTTACGTGTAAAAGTATAATTTTGTTACGAGATTTCCTTCTATCACAGGGTTGTTTTATTTATTATACGACTAAAAAACGAAGAGGTTCTCAAGTTGTTTGTATATATTTTTCTTTTCTTTATTAGCTTTGCTATGGATATAAGAACAGCACTGTCGGCGACGCAGTTATGCGCCATGGGAACTCACCTGTTTGATTTGTTAAATCTGTAAGGATTGAGTGTTGGATACAAAACATTATGTGTAATAAGAGACATTATGTGTAACAAACTATGATAAGTGTTAATTTATAAGGTTGTATTTAATAATTTAGAAATAAGAATTTTTACTATGTAAATTTTGAAATATGAAGATGTGGTCCCTTATTAAATAAATACTCACCCTTTAAGTTTATGATAATAAGTGAGGCCAAGAGATGGAAATAACGTTTAAATCATGTAGATTGACTTAGTATTAATGAAACTATGATAGTAAAACTATCTATAAGTTTGCTTTTTGTGATTTTTACAATATTTTTCTATGTTTATGTACTAGAAAGTTTTTACATTCTAGACTAATAAGCGTTATCGTTATATTACATAATATTACTATATTATTATATAACCTTACTAGGTAAGACGTATCTAACAACATAAGATTTATATGGATATTTATAATAATAAAAGAAAAGGAAGGAGTCTTAAGAGATCGATCATGTGAAAATTCAAAGACAAAAGGGTGAAAATTACAAGGCCGTCAATACGGTAAAGGGCCGAGCCACTTAAGTAGGGCTCTTGCTTTGATTAATTACGATAAGAACAAAAGGGATAAAAGTCGCAGTAATAAAAGAAAGATCGATCTCAGAAGACTGCCACCTCTCCTAATTAAGATTGGTGTTTCATTGATCCAAGTGTGGAAGTTTCCTCTTTAACGCATATAGGGGTGCGTGGGACACTAGCTACTGGCGAGGTACCTCGTACCTAAAAGGGCTAGTGTCACTAGTTCGGCAAAGTCGGCTACGGGTACTGGTCGTGCCCTAGTTGAGTCCGCCACAAGCACCTTGTGACGGAAATGGGATGGTGACATTTGAACTTAATCCGTCACGACATTGATAACCAACAATATCATTATCATAACATCACGGGCTTCGTGGTCTAGTGGTTCGTATAACGGACTGCGGATCATGAGGTGGCGGGTTCGATTCCTGCCTCGGACAATCATTTTTGTGGCGTTTATAAATGTCTTACAAATGTTTGTTCTGCGTCTGGGTGTTTACTATGTATTATAAGTATGTATTTACAAAAGAAAGGTAGTTTATGTAGTATATCCGTATTCTGGTACCTATGAAACAAGCATATAAGCTTAGCTTGGGACCAAAAGACGTTGTGTGAAATGTCCGTGAATATTTATTTATAAAAAACATCAAGCCTTTTTCGCATGGGGGTAGCCAAGGAAGTATGTTTAGATCGTAGTAGATGGCGCTCTAGGGTCTCTGCCTTCTGATAATATTAAAATATAATAGTTATATTTTTAATTTTAACGAACATACTCTACAGCTTTATAATATTAGTATGGATTGGAAATAATAGGCGTACGAAGTTGCGGGCAACAGTTAGTAAACAAATAATTAGCTTCAGTAAATAAAAAACCCTAAAAAAAACAATCCAGTTAATGACGACAAATTCTACCAGTGTATTAGCTTCTTAAGACTGAATGAGAGAAAGGTATCGGCAAGCGAATGAGACGCACATATCAAAACAGAACGCGTTAGAAAGAGACAGCGTTAGTCTGTTGACGTAGTAGTAGATGAGATAAGGGGGCTATCAGTGAAGTGCTCGTTTGAACTGGTTTTTTTACTCACATTGTTTTCTGACAGATTTCAAAGCAAGTGCATTTTAGTGACAATTGTACTTAATTCCACGTGCACAACTAAATTAAACCAAAAAGTGTCAATTGTTAGTGTCAGTAACACAAACCGATAATGTTAACAGAACTTTCTTATTATATCAACTGTGTATTATATGTAGAATAAAGATTTTAATTAATAATTTATGTTAATTAAAATCGCTATTCTCTAGCTCAGAGTATTTAAATTAATTCTTTAAATTGGCTATTATTAAATAAATATTATAAAAACCTGTCAAGAGCGAGGTAAACTCGCACACTTAGGGTTTCGTACCTACTAGACATATAAACATAAGTAACTGCATTCAAATAATTATTTAATTAAACTCACAACAACTCACCAACTTAATTTTGTAGTTGAAATATAGGGAATCGCCTACATTTCAGCTACTTCATAAGTTGGTATTAGTATAAACACTTTTTTAACTTGTGATGTGATGACAAGTTATAAGTTTTTGGATTTTTCCCTTTATCAGCACTATAAAGACTTGATCTATGCCAAATTTCAAGGCTCTAGGGCAACGGGAAGTAACCTGTGAATTTTGATTCCCTAGCATAAGTCTAAAAATTCTTAAAAATGGTCGTAATTAGGTTATATCTTTTAAATGCGTAGAGGTGAAAGGTTGACTGTATTTTTTGCAGCAAGGGACCGCATAGATCTACATATCGTATGAGTTTCAAGTTGATACCTTCAGCCGTTGCCGAGTAAAAACACTTTGACAGACGGACGGACAGACAGACAGACAGACACCGGAGTGAGCCTGTAAGGGTTTGTACGAAACCCTAAAAGGGGTTTAGAACAACTCATATAGCGATAAAGCCGCCCTACATATGTATAAAGCGGGAATATTTTTACAAGGCCTTGATGTTCCAAACTAAGCATAATTTACCGCAAGCAAATTTAAGGGCCATTTTACAATCTAATTTTAAAACTTAATTTTTGTTACTGTTTTATATAATAATAATTTATATTTGAAATGTGCATAATTGTCGTATCTTAACATAAAAAACCGGTTAAGTACGAGTTTGACCCGCACAATAAGGGTTCCGTGGCGTTAATTACATAATATATTCGTCATACCGACCCCAAATAACCCGAATTAAAAGAATTTAAATAATGGGACCTCAAACAACGGTATTTATTGTTGTACCATGAACTGATATACATAAATTGTTATTAGCTCTCTCGCTACCACCGTTCCAGAGAAACGGCAGTACAGACTGGTGACAGACGAAAGGACAGACAGCGCAGACATAATAATCGAGTCCCGTTTTACTATCTAGTTCGGAACCCTAAAAATTATACTGACATGATAGATTATACAGTAATTTGAGGAAAACATTCAATTTATTAAAACAATAAGAAAACGCAAAAAGCAAGTACAAAACATGCCTCTAACTAAATAAAACACTACTAACAAACAACATTAAATTAATTCTCTAGATTTTGTCGCGATAACTTCAATAAACCTAAAACACGTCTCTAACATTCCACTTGCCAGTTCACTCGCGCGGACAACTTACAAACAATGACACGATGCAAACGAGGCACGAGCCTCACACACACAAACAAAAATACCGTCGCGCACACACTCACAACTATTATTATTATTACACGGTCGCTGTATATAGATAAGGTGGTAAAAGAAAATTATTGAAATAACTACTTGCCGTTGCCCGCGACTTCGTACTACTGGAATTACGAATCATCTATATATAGCACTTTCGCAGATTGTAGTTTTGTGAAAAAAATCCTAGGGATAAAAAGTATCCTATGGTAGGGGAGCCCACGATGCTAAATGGGGATTTACTCGAGCGTCATAGAGACCTATTGAGTTGCAAAGCTTAGATGATAAGAAGAAAAAAATGTTTTGTGATTTTTCACTTTTATCGGTGGGGAAAGCGGCTATAGATTTTTAAATATGTAAAAAAAATCTGTTGCATGGACATCCTCGAGCGCGTCAGATATTGATAGCATCAATGCCCTACGTATTTTTAATAATGTACGTATGTTAATCTGATCGTTTGCATGATGCGGGTGGTTGTATTTAAGGGTTGAAAATGAAAAAAAAAAAAATTTTGTCGAGCGCGTCAGATTTTCTAAGGGAGTGTTAAGTGCACCAAAAAAAAGCTCTCATTCACTAATCTGACGATTTCGATGGGACGCAAACTCACGGCCAGTTTTATAATGTGCAAAAAAAATTCGCCATTTTGAAATACTCAAGCGCGTCAGATTAAGATATATATGGTTCATCTTTATGTTCTAAACGTACTGTTCCATAATCTGACGATTATCTAGAGGGATTCGCCTAATCTGACAAAAAAAAATTCGAAAAACGGTTCACCTTAAAGGCCATCCCTGCAACTTCCCGCTAATTCCATTCCTGGGCGCTTAAAATTGTACTTTGAACTATATTTTGAACTCAGCGGGTCATTCCCAGTCCTCCACACCCCGTCGTCCACAGTGTGGAGGTATGGGAATAGTGTGGACGAATGGGAATAAAAAGGGTGAGGAGGGAAAGGTGCCGTTTATTCGCAGTCCTCCACACTATAGTGCAGGAGCCGACACTAGAAAAAGTTAAATTTTAAAAAGATGAGTTGGACTTCTAAATGTTTAATTAGGACTGTTTATGAGATATTAAGCCATCAAAATATATCGTAAAAAAAGTTGCAAAGTTATACTGTCGGCTTTTAAATTGTTAGATTTACCAGCTGCTCTGTGTCTAGCCAACCGGAGTCGCCGATAAGAGATAACAATAGATTTTAAGGACAATAGAGTCGTAAAATCTCATCTCCATTGAATCATAGCTAGACAAGAAGCACAATTAAAAAGCTCTTAGGAATATTTTGTTTATATTATATATATATTATATATATATATTTATTTTTATTTTGATTTGAGAAAAATAAAATTGAAGCGACTATATTCAATACTAAAAGAAAGTTAGTAACTTTAACGTTTCCTTGTGTACCAAATACTTACACCTCAAAGTAAATAGTTTGAAGAACGAAAACATTAACGAAAGTATTTACACTTTCAAATTATTGTCCATTATGTGTGTTGCGTTCAACCTGGTGTTTTAATTAATAATAGGTTATGTGGAAGCGTGATATCTCTCAGGCGCGAGAGGAACGAACATATACTGTATATCACAGCGTTTCAAATTTACAATAGTACAAACTTACCCTGTTTTGTTCTTCAACAATGTCTTCACTGTGTCAAGCCCTAGCTATAGCTTCATTAACTAACTACGATAAATTGGCCAAAATAACGCAGAATGCTAATCAAACTATACTTAACTTTATGCAGGGAGACACGAACTCTTGAAGCCCTCAAACGACCTTTGGTGCGACTCAAGCCGTGAACTTTCACCAATCGTCTCAATGCAATTATACTATCACAATTATAGTTATCAAACAGTTCAACTCACATTAAATAGCATTAAATATAGACACACAAATCGTATTAAGTATGGAGACACAAAATTCACTAGTTTTTATAACACATTTATGTCCAACAATTTGGCGAAGATTACATTTCGCGGTGACATTTCAAGGTTTTGTTTTCAATTGTAATTATCGATTCACACAACAAGGATAATTAGTTTTATCAACAATTAATTCTAGTGACAATTTTTAACTTTTAAAGACCGTTGCGAGAACACGTGACAACTAGTCACAATCGAACGTCAACTCGCTTTCAACTCGATTTTTCAACTGAGGGGCGCTCGACCGCCACGTCGCGCGCGGGGCCGGACTGCGTCCGCGCAAGGGCCGTACTCCCGCGTATTTATACGATAAGTTAAGTTTGGTACATAACATCTACCCGCCTCGGCCAGGACTACCTGGCCGCTAATTTACTGGCAGTCGCGACAAGGTTGATACAGCTCTCTTCAAAATTGAACCGTCCACCCGGACCTCAGCAAAACGGGGCACTCCATCTGCTCCAAAGACGAGGTTGAGAATGCGCCCCCTGCGCCAACACAGTGGCGGTAAGTTAGCGTCCTTAACCAGAACGAGGTCACCAACATGAGGTGGATCAGTCTTGTCAGTCCACTTAACGCGCTGCTGGAGAATGTGCAAATATTCTAAATTCCAACGTTTCCAAAAGCTCTGAGTGAGTTGTTGGACCAATTCAAACCGCGAGAGACGATTAGGTCTCACATCAACAAGGGGATATTCCGGCAGGGCGTTCAGTGGCTGCCCAATCAAAAAATGGCCCGGCGTGAGGGCTTCCAAGTCGTTAGGATCTGAAGAGATCGGGCACAACGGGCGTGAATTCAAAACGGCCTCGATTTTGCAAAACACAGTTGCGAGCTCTTCAAAGGTCAATACAGACTCGCCAATTACCCGTCGCAAATGTGTCTTAGCAACCTTTACTACGCTTTCAAATATTCCTCCCCAGTGGGGACATGACACGGGACTGAACCTCCAAGTTATTCTACGTGTAGCTAGTCTAGACGCAATTTCAGTCTCGTTAGCCGACAAAAAATCATACATCGCTTTTAAATAGTTGTTTGTGCCTTTGAAGTTGGTACCGCAATCCGACCGAATCAAGGACGGTAGTCCTCGTCGTGACACGAATCTATCTAACGTCGCAACAAATGCCTCTGTCGAGAGGGCTGAGACGAGTTCCAAATGTACCGCCTTGGTGGACAGACAGACAAAGACGCACAAATAAGCCTTGACAGTTTTACTGTTCCTGAGGGTCGAGGTCTTAACAAAAAAGGGGCCTGCAAAGTCCGTACCAACTCCAGCAAAGGGCCTTATCTCAGTGACCCGATCCGAAGGAAGGTCACCCATGATAGGCTGCATGGTAGGGGCCTTGAGCCTATAGCAAGGCATACAACGAAAGACCACACTACGGATCGTCCGACGGGCCGATAAAATCCAAAATTCCCGTTGCAAAATGGCCAATAAGGCATTACAGCCGGCGTGGGAGTTCTTGATGTGACGATCAGTCACCAACAGGTTCACCAAGTGGCCACTCTTGGGCAATAAGAGGGGGTGACGAGATCCATAAGGGAGGTTTGCGTTCCTAAGACGCCCTCCGACACGCAAAAGACCCTCACTATCCAAAAAAGGGTTCAGCTTACAAATGGCTCCAGACAGCTTGGATTTGCCTTTCCTCAAGATGTCAATCTCGTCTTCAAAATGTGCCTCTTGCACAGAACGAACCCAGTGAAGAAGAGCATCTTGGAGCTCTTGTGGCGATAAGAAGGCCTCCAAACATTTGTTCTGTGGATGTCTACAATTTTTCGTGAAGCGCTTGATCCAAGCGGTGACACTCAACAATTTGTCCAATGAACTGTAACGATTAAGTAAGAAATCGGGGTCGAACGGACGGTCCTGCCGTTCGAGCGCAAGCGTTCGCAACCCAGGCAGTGCGACAATGTCTAAGGCCGGAGTTCGCGGCCAATTAGATTCTGATCTGGTCAACCACTCAGGTCCCCACCACAGAGAGTGCTCAACTAAAAGGGGGGCCATACATCCCCGTGACGCACAATCAGCAGGGTTGACCTCGCCAGGCACATGCCTCCAAACCAACGGGGTCTCCGATTTCTGTATCTGAGAGACACGATTTGCTACAAACACCTCTAAGGTGTGAACTGACGTCTTCAGCCAACATAGCACAATTTGACTGTCAGTCCATGCATATATCGTGGAAATGTCAATTGACGTGCACAAGGTGGACATGACGTGATTCAAAAGGCGAACAAGAAGGGCCGCCCCTGACAACTCTAACTTAGGGATTGTCAAGGCAGTTCGAAGAGGCGCGACCTTGCTCTTCGCCATGACCAACAACACTTTCACCTGACCATCTGTGGTCACGGTGCGCAAGTATACAGCTGCTGCGTACCCACGTTCCGAAGCGTCCGAGAAACCATGAAGGGACGCGGTGTGCTTCCCTGGCGGAAGCAGAGCACGGGGTAACGATATCCTATTGATGGCAGGCAATGAGGAAGCAAATAGGAGCCAGTCCTTCAAAACAGCTTCGCGAAGTGGCTCGTCCCATCCAAGACCTGCAGTCCAAAGTCTCTGCAGGAAGCATTTGGCCCAGAATATGACCGGGCATATCCAGCCATTGGGATCAAAGGTTCTCGCGACAGTCGACAGAACCAGTCGTTTCGTCCAAGTGTGATGCGAATCCAAATTGACATTAAATGTAAAGATGTCCTGGACTGGTCTGTACTGGATTCCAAGCACTGACATCATGGTAGGGTTGTCACGGTTCTCAAATAGGTGAGGATCCTGCTGGTGGTCATCCGGTAGCCCGTCCAAGAGCGCAGGTAAGTTGGAGATCCATTTACGCAACTCATATCCTGCGGAGGCTAGAATGCCAATCAACTCGTCACGCAAGAGCAGGGCCTCTCTCTCCGTGGCCGCGCCAGTGCACACATCGTCAACATATAGGTCCTCCTTCAAAATGGCGGCTGCGCGAGGAAACGACATACGCTCTCGATCCGCGAGCTCCCAAAGCGAACGTATAGCCAAAAAGGGGCTAGACCGCAGCCCGTAGGTGTTCGTGTTGAGCTCGTAGACAAGCATGGGATCTTGCTGGTTTTCTCGCCACAATATCAGCTGGTATCGGCGATCATCCGGGTGAATTACCGTTTGCCTGAACATCATCTTGATGTCAGCCACAAAAACAAATTGATGACGTCGAAACCGCGTGATGACGTCACAAAGGTCCTTCAGCAATTTGGGACCAGGATGCAGACACTGGTTCAATGACACTCCTGAAGTAGTCTGCGCAGAACCATCAAATACTGTGCGTAACTTACCACTTGATGGTTTTATTACAGCATGATGCGGGAGAAAGAAGTGCTCCGTCGAACGCCAATCCAATTTTGACACAGACATGTGTCCCAAATCCTCATACTCCCGCATGAAGTCAATATACTTCTCCTTGAGTAGTGGGTCCCTGCTCATACGGCGCTCCATCGCCAACAAACGCTTCTCTGCAATAGGCCGCGAGACGCCAAGTGGCGGACGTACGGCGAGAAATGGCAATCTTGTCATGATCCGGCCAGAACGGAGATAACTGGTGTTGGTCTTGTAGAACTGCTCACACTCTTCATGCTCCGGATCAGAGCGGGGAGCTTGTGGTGGCTCCTCCACTTCCCAGAATCTCTGCACGGCGTCAGAAAGGGCGGACCCCACCATCAAGGCCGTTCCAAGTTCGGCAGGGGGGGGAGTCCTCAATACAGGCCCCATCAGTGCGAACCCAAATATGGTCCGGAGGGCTACCAAGCCACCTGGCTGCAAAACACGATCCTTGCCGAGTAATATTTTACCCAAAACATCGGCACCAAGCAACAAATCGACCGTGCCAGGCAGGTCAAATTTAGGGTCAGCCAAATTCAAATCCGCGGTCAATTTTACCGCATCCGCAGACAAACGAACTTGCGGGTGATTGCCCAAGATATTCTCCATCACAATGGCCGACGATTCCAACGTCGGACGTGGAGAATTTGAGGGGGAGAACTGAAACCAAACGCGGCCCTCTACCGTGGCCACGGGGGCGTTCCCGACACCCCTTATTACATCTGAATATTTTTCAATAGTCTGGCCAGTCTGCCCTACCAACCAAGACGAGGCTATGCACCCCTGTGAGCCTGTGTCCAATATCGCTCGGACTACAACCGAGGCGCCCGTCCGTCCCCAGACCCTGACATGGGCCGTAGGCAAGAGGACGGTCTCAAAAGGGGGCGGTGCATAGCGGGGGCAGACGCCAACATCCTAATGTTGGCGTGGCGGCGACTGAGCGCCGTTGTCCCGAGACGGCAAATCAAAGTGCGGGTAGTGCCTAAACTCGGCCTCCTCTCGGTGACGACTGCCACGAGCCATAGACGGCGGTTCGTAGCGCCTGGAGCGTCCGTACCGAGGGTTGCGCGTCTCCAAACGGGGACGTTCCGCCAGAGGGGGGGACGGTAGTGGTACCGGACGCGCGTCACGGTAATCGTGGTACACTACTGGAGGTGATCTCGCTTGATCACGTGGAAGCGGGGAGGGCGAGCGGGACACAAAGGTGCGGGATTGAACCCGGGGCCCGCTTTCATACCCGCCCGTGGGGCTGCGCGCCGAACCAACTCGGCGATCAACGGCAGCGTAGTTTGCGCGGCGTGGGGGTGATGAGCCGGACTCCAAGTTGCGGGACTGGTCCCGGTGTCCGCTGACATACCCGCCCGAAGGCGACCCCGCGTGGTCGCGACGGCCATTCGCGTTGGCGCACAGGATTTTCAAATGGTGCCCTCCGCAAATAGGACACGGGTGAGTGTCGGGGCAGGCGCGCTGGTAATGGTCCCCTAGGCAAGAGAAACACCAGCCGCGGGCCTGGGCAATACGCCTACGAGCGGCCACGTGCAGGACCGCGAAGTCTGGGCACCGCACCGTTTGGTGTCCCTGCGACTTGCAAAAACGGCAGTCCGGTGGCGCAGCTTGAGCGACAGCGAAGCGGGCGGCCGTACCTCCCCTTGGTGCAGGTTGGGCATTGCGCCGTTGGTTGGTGGGTCTGGGACGTGATGCTTCCACCGGCGTGTCGGCGACCATGACGTCACCCATGCGACACTCGTCCTCCAGGAACGTCAGGAGCTGCTCAAAGGTAGGGAGAGCAGATGCCTCATCCCTAGTGTGCCCCTGTTCAAAACGTGCCCTCAAAGACACCGGCAATCGCTTGAGTACGATACGCACCAGTAGGTAGGACCACTTGGCAACCGGCAGTCCCAAGCGGTTGAGCGAGTTGGTGGCTATTAGGAGGGGGTTCAGCAGCTCGGTCCTCAACTGGGCAGCATTGCTCACGACGGGAAGGTTCAAAATCTGGTCGACATGGGTATCTGCCAGACAGCGCTGGTTGTGATAGCGCTTGGTGAGCAACGCCCGCGCGATCCCATAGCTCCCGTCACATATTGGGAGGTGCTGTATTAAGCCCCTCGCCTCTCCATCAAGCACGGAGAGTAAATAGGCCAGTTTTTGAGACGGACCCAAATCGTCCCTCGAGTCCACAAGGCTCTCAAACAAACCAATAAACCCCATCCACGTGTCTAATCGACCATCAAAACGTGGAAGATCCAAATTGGGTAATCTGGTCAAAAGGCCCACGGGAGTCTTCAAGGGGGCCCGGTGAGCCGGTACTCCGGCGCGCGAGGCTAAAATCTCCCGCGCGCGCTGGGCGATGTCGTCGGCAAGGTCCATCATTTGGAGGTAGTCCTCGTGGACTTTGTCCCGTCGCTCCTGGGGAAACGACTCCAGGGGCACATCATCCAGATGCAAGATGAAGCGCTGGTAAAGCGCCTCCACCTCCTGAAGTCGTGTAGGGCATTTCTCATGCCTGTCCAACAATGCCTCGATTCGGTTCTCCCTTTTCACCAAGGCGGCAGCTGACGTGAACCATCTCAAATGAGTCGCAATCCCGGAATATGATTCGCGGACAACATTATACGCGGCGGCAGACATCTTCAAAGCACAAACGGCACGAAACAAACAATCTTATAATAACAACAAAAAAAAACAAATATCTTTCACAAACAAACAATATTACAATAGCGAAAACAAAATATCTTTCAATGAGACAAGCCGCTATTATTCTAAACAATTATCAAATCTTAAATAGTTTAAATCAAACAAACAAAACAATTCTTTGCCAATGTGCAATTAATTTAAGACTTGAATTATTTATTTTAAGGTAAACAACAAAACAAACAAACATATAAAATAAATGTTGTATTATACAAACGCACAACGCCACAATTTAACTATAACGTTGTTCAATATTAGACAATAATTAAATAATAATTTATATTAAATAATAACCTGAGCAACGACAATACGATTAGCAATAGCACAAATAATTATCAAATCCTTTAAAATCTAATTGCCAATTCAAGTGCTCAAATTAATTATTCAAAACTATACCAACAATTTAGATTAAACAAACAAACAACTAAATTAATCAAATTAAATTAATTAAATTAATTAAATCAATTTTCACAAATAATGAGGGTATAGTTTGTTCAACATGGAACATTCGAGAAACGGAGTTTAAACCACGCTCTGCTACCAAAAATATGTTGCGTTCAACCTGGTGTTTTAATTAATAATAGGTTATGTGGAAGCGTGATATCTCTCAGGCGCGAGAGGAACGAACATATACTGTATATCACAGCGTTTCAAATTTACAATAGTACAAACTTACCCTGTTTTGTTCTTCAACAATGTCTTCACTGTGTCAAGCCCTAGCTATAGCTTCATTAACTAACTACGATAAATTGGCCAAAATAACGCAGAATGCTAATCAAACTATACTTAACTTTATGCAGGGAGACACGAACTCTTGAAGCCCTCAAACGACCTTTGGTGCGACTCAAGCCGTGAACTTTCACCAATCGTCTCAATGCAATTATACTATCACAATTATAGTTATCAAACAGTTCAACTCACATTAAATAGCATTAAATATAGACACACAAATCGTATTAAGTATGGAGACACAAAATTCACTAGTTTTTATAACACATTTATGTCCAACAATTTGGCGAAGATTACATTTCGCGGTGACATTTCAAGGTTTTGTTTTCAATTGTAATTATCGATTCACACAACAAGGATAATTAGTTTTATCAACAATTAATTCTAGTGACAATTTTTAACTTTTAAAGACCGTTGCGAGAACACGTGACAACTAGTCACAATCGAACGTCAACTCGCTTTCAACTCGATTTTTCAACTGAGGGGCGCTCGACCGCCACGTCGCGCGCGGGGCCGGACTGCGTCCGCGCAAGGGCCGTACTCCCGCGTATTTATACGATAAGTTAAGTTTGGTACATAACAATGTGATAAAACTATTCTGTGATACAAATTATCTTAGATCATAATATTTACTTTCTTTTTAATTGTTGTAAATTATAAATGATCACGCTGTAATAGAAATAATATTTTATACTTGTCTAAAAATTTGTATGATTTATCTTTACAACATACTCATAAATATTCCTAAGAGCTTTTTAATTGTGCTTCTTGTCTAGCTATGATTCAATGGAGATGAGATTTTACGACTCTATTGTCCTTAAAATCTATTGTTATATCTTATCGGCGACTCCGGTTGGCTAGACACAGAGCAGCTGGTAAATCTAACAATTTAAAAGCCGACAGTGTAACTTTGCAACCTTTTTTACGATATATTTTGATGGCTTAATATCTCATAAACAGTCCTAATTAAACATTTAGAAGTCCAACTCAAACAAACCCAAATGTAGGCATCACGCAGCTGCACGCATTTAACTTTATCGACGAATTTTTGTTATTTCGGCTTGCGGAAATTGTCAGATTATATATTTTTCATTATTCTTGAATTATTACCTTCAAAATAAAAAAAATTTAGCTACGCTCGAGAATGTCGAGATGACGTTTTTTTTTACAACTTTGTTGCCCTCCCCTTTTTTTACGTCACTCTCAAATTGTCAGATTAGTGGAATATACACTTTTTAGGATGTAATTAACTCACCCTACCTTAATCTGACGCGCTCGAGAATTTCTGATGGTCAATTTTTTTTTAATAATCTGATCCTGTATCCTTCACGGGCGGCCTTATATATGGGTCTCATGTTTTGTGGAGGTACTTAACCGGGTACAAGGTATCCTCCTATATATTAATCTGACGCGCTTTAGTAAATCCCGAAATCCCCTCTTCGGCTCCCCTACTACTATATTTAGTCGTCTTGTTTAATCTCCCCACCTATCGGTACAGCTGTTGTTGAGTTAGAAATAATTTGCTATGCCCGCGGTTTCACTTCTTTTTGGTCTTTAGATTAGGTATATTAATTTTACCAAAAGAAAAGCAGATCATGCAATAAAATCGCAACTAGCTTGCTAGCCTATTTTAATTTATATCACAAATAAATAACGCTCAACTTAGGGCTAGAAAACATGAAAAATATGCAAAAAATAATTATAATTTCGTTATTTATTATTAAAAAGCTTGTATTTTAGTGAAAAGATAAAAAGTAACATTTCAAAAATCTCAACAACGGCCAAAACCAATTTTATACAATTAAACAAGGAAAAAACATAAAATATAATGTAAAAATACTTTAAAAAATGAATTAACATGATTTAATTAAATATTAATTATAATAAAAACCAGAAATTTCACTTAGCACCTTATTCAATTGCACCGTGTTACGGTTGAACTCACACACACACTAACGCGAACATCTCCCGTAAGTGTGTAAGTGAAGACAATAAAATTGTACATGTGTGCAGGTGATATCTAGATGTATAGTACGACCACGTAGTTTTGATACATACAGTACAGGTGAATCCATGTGGTGACGATTAAGAACACAAGTGTCACCACCCCATTTCCTAGGCTGCCGCAAAAGCCACCTAAGTGATATTGTACAGATAACATCTTCTGTGAGAGACAGTAATGATAATAAATCCTGTACCAACACGCCTGAACAGCGCGGCACTGTAGACCATAATCCCAAAGTGGAGGAGGCACAAGCCCAACAGTGGGACGTTAATGGGTTAGAGAGAGAGGTGAATCCTTAAATTATAAAATTGGAAAATAATCGTGACTGTCTGTTAGGTAATCTTTCCAGCCTAATTTTAAAGAAAGTTTGTACATATCTAGTCCAAGAGTGAAAATAAGCTACTTTTTAAAATAAAAATCTGGAATACCTATTCCAACCACTTTAATAAACGCCAAATTTGTAAAAATATATTAATGTTTTTTACCTTTTTATCACAATCCATCAATTTCTAAATCACTAAATAGATTTATTTTGTTGAAATTTTACAGTTGTATAGTTCGTAGATTGGAAATTAGACGAAATTCTATACTAAATTATAAAACTGAAGAGTTTGTTTATTTGAACGCGCTAACTAAGCTCAGGAACTACTGCTTCAAATTCAAAAATTCTTTCAGTGTTGGATAGTCAATTTATCGAGGAAGGCTATAAGCTATATAAAATCACGCTGCGACCAATAGGAGTGAAGCATCAGTGAAAATTTTTGCAAAAACGGGCATAATTTTCTAATATCATAATTTTCTAGCAACAGCTAGTAGTTAATAAAAAAAAACCGGCCAAGTACGAGTCGGACACGCATACAAAGGGTTTTCTATCATTTTTATCATAATATATATTCGTCACATAGTCACAATCATATCGTCTAAGTGTATCATCTTGTTAAAATGTAAACGTTTGTTGTACATATGAGAGCCACTTTAATTTATATTTGTATTGTTGTTTTTAGGATTCTGTACCAAAATGTAAAATGTACCTATTACTGAGACTTCACTGTTTAGCCGTCTGTTATTGTGCTGTATCTCATAAACAGTGACAGCAAAACTGTTGTAATATTAAAAAATGATGGATTTTGGTTGACGCCATAAAAAAAAAACTCTTGTTCCTTGCAGGAATCTAACCCGAAACCTCATGAATAGGAATCCGTTACACAACCCTTGTTCAACGAAGTCCATCAAAATGACGTATACATTTGTTATTTGTAACTAAAATGTCGATAAAAATGTTTCATAACATATTAATTAATTCGATTCTAGAGATTATAACAGTGGTCAAAATATTACATAATAATCCCTACGCATCTTTGTCGGGTATCATCGTCGAATGGTTTATGTAAAAGACTGCCGTCCACGAGGTCGCGGGTTCGATCCGCGTACAGGACAAGTATTTGTGTTGTATTTGTTTACGTACATAAATGAGAGCTCCCATATTCTGGGTTATACGAGCAAAAAGCTGAAAAGCTCAGTAACATATCTAGACGAATTATCTATGAAAAAATAAACCTATAAAAAAACTTTACGTTTACGCTATACGCCCCACAAAATTCTTGCTCACTGATTACTAATTAAATACTAGCTATCGCACGCGACTACGTCCGCGTAGAATTTAGAAAACTTTCCCCGTTTATGCAACATTTTTCACTAATGCTCCGCTCCTATGTTATATATATATGATGTTATATATATATATAGCCTATATCCTTCCTCGACAAATAAACTATCTCACGATTATCTATGAAAGGTAGCATCATTTGCGATAAGACCGTCTTTCGTACCTAACATAAGACTTATAATATTTAATGTTTGAAGTTCATTCTGGTGTAGGTACAATAGTTTTTGTATATTCATTAATTACTAATGACAAAAATCATTAAAAAAATACACAAAATATCAAAATGATTGATACCTTCTATAAAAACAACTACATACATAATTAGTATAAATAAACAAATATTACACACACATACATAAGTAATTACGTTGTACAAAAATTATCATTTGCATGTGTGCGTCAGTTAGTATAATAAGAATAAACCGAAGTTTTCTGTTGATCTCTATAGGCAAAGGTAACAATCTATAATTCTTAGTAATCCTAATATCTTATATATAAAATTCACGTGTCACAGTGTTAGTTACCGTACTCCTCCAAAACGGCTTGACCGATTCTTCTCAAATTTTACATACATATTCAGTAGGTCTGAGAATCGGCCAACATCTATTTTTCAAACTCTTTTTTTTTTGTATGGCAAAACAACGTTTGCCGGGTCAGCTAGTTTACTTATAAAACAAAGTCGTTATTTCTGTATTTATGTCCGTATGTGAGCTTATATCTTCAAAACTACACAACGGATTTTGAAGCGGTTTTTTTAAAATGATAGGTGGTTCAAGAGGTTGGCTCTGACAAAAACTACTGAATGAATTTTTATGAAACTTTACAATGGAGCTCATACATCAGAATAACATATAGGCTACAATTTATAAAGATATTGTGTGAATTGTTCAAAATGTTACGATAAGTGTCAAGTAAGTAGGAATTTAAGACGGTGGTCCTCCGTGTGGTGGCGGACTAAGAATACAAGTGTCACCACCCCATCTCTTCCCAAGGATGCTGTAAAAGTCAACTAAGGGATATTGCACACAAATAACATCCTCTGTGAGAGACGGAAAACTCGAAAATAAACCCTGTGCCAATACGCCTGGTCAGCGCGGCACAGTAGACCATAATCCCTCCCAAAGTGGAGGAGGCCCGTGCCCAATCGTGGGACGAGAGAGACAGAGATGTAAGAATTCCACGGGTACGACGTCGCGGACAACAGGTTGTATATATTATATTATATTGTCCGTGTTGTGACGGATTAAGTATAAGTGTCGTCACCCCTTTTCCTTCCCAGGGGTCTGTAACAGCCAATGAATACTGTATACAGATAACATCCTCTGCGAGAGACGGTAACGATAATAAACCTTGTACCAACACGCGGTCAGCGCGGTATAATCTTTATATATATATACTAGCTGACCCGGCAAAGGCTATTTTGCCATACAAATGTCAGTGGGGGGGGGGGGGGGCTTTTGAAAAATAGATGTTAGCCGATTCTCAGACCTACTGAATACGCATATAAAATTTCACATGAATCGGTCAAGCCGTTTCGGAGGAGTACGGTAACTAACACTGTGACACGTGAATTTTATATATAAGATACTAGCTGACCCGGCAAACGTAGTTTTGCCATACCAAAAAAAAAAATATTTCAAAAATAGATGTTGGCCGATTCTCAGACCTAGAGGATATGTACACAAAATTTCAGGAAAATCGGTCGAGCCGTTTCGGAGGAGTACGGTAACTAACACTGTGACACGGGAATTTTATATATTAGATTAGAGATTAGATAAATCTCCTGTCACGATGTTTGTCCGTAATGGACTCCTAAACTACTGAACCGATTTTAAATTTGATTTGCACACTGTGTGCAATTCGACCCAACTTGAAAGATAGGATAGTCTACATTTCAATTTATAGTCGCAATATTATTTTAATGCAAAATATTTGTCTACACCTAACATTTGTATGGCAAAACAACGTTTGCCGGGTCAGCTAGTAGACTATAATCACTCCCAAAGTAGAGGAGGCCAGTGCCCAACAGCGGGACGTAAATGGGCTGGAGTAAAAGAATATAATATGTATCGACATGCTTGAAAACATTTGTATGGCAATTATAAATATATCACACAAATGATTACGTACGTACGGGGATCGAAACTGCGACCTCGTGAATGACAGTCCGTTACGTGACCCATTAGACCACGAGACCCGTCATGTAGCTCAAGGTAGCAAACATCAGCGTTTCAGACACCATTTTTAGAGTTCCATACTAAATAATAAAACGGGTCCGTATTACTGAGACTTTCGCTGTCTGTCACCAGTAGGGTTGCCACCCGTACTTTATAATAAAGTATTGTACGTTATTTCAGGTAATTGTACTTTATACTTTATGAAAACAATAAAGTACGCGAAAATACTTTATTTTGCATGATTTGATTTTTTTGGGATTTTGAAAAGTATAGTCGTAAGTATTTTAACGTTCAACGAAATTGATCGGTTAGTGATGAATCGATGTCGCACTCGCCAGCGCTATATCACTTAAGTACTAAAAGTAAAGTAAAAGTAAAATATTCTTTATTGCACACCATAATGATTTACAAAGCTTACATAACATAATTTCAAAGGTACAAAGGGCGGTCTTATCGCGAGCTGCGATCTCTCCCAGATAACCATAAGATGGATTTGACCGAGGCAGAATAGGCGTCTTTTGGTGTGCTAAAACTAAGTGAATATACTATAGTAGCAGATATAATATACAAATACATATACATACATAACATTTACATAAATATATGTATACTTAAATACATATTTTAACATATACATACATACACAATACATACATATTATATACATACATAGAATATTCATATGGAAGTATATCAATTTATCGGTAGGGACAAGTAGTGTTCCTTAACAAGTTTTTTGAATGATGATATGGTTTGAGCGTTTCTTATCGTCAAAGGTAAGGCATTCCATAGCCGGGCCGCTTCTACTGTAAAAGATTTACTAAAGAATCTAGTCGAATGAGTAACCACAGTCAATGTTAGGTTTTCCGATGATCTGAGGTCCCTCGTATGTGTGTCATGGAGAAACGTGAACCGTTTTTTGAGGTAGTTGGGAGTGTGTGGATTGAAAAGAATATTATAAAGAAGACTAAGTATATGAGTATTCCGTCGAAGTCGAATGGGCAACCACTTGAGCATAGTTCGAAACTCGGATACATGATCATATTTACGAAGTCCAAATATGAATCTAATACAGAAGTTCTGGAGTCGCTCAAGCTTGTCAAGTTGGTCCTCGTTAAGATCAAGATAGCTGGTGTCGGCGTAGTCAAGAATCGGGAGAAGAATAGATTGTGCTAGCGCAGTTTTAGTGGCAGTGGGAAGGAAGTTACGTAGTCTGCGCAGAATTGCAGCGGAAGAGAAGACCTTACGACTAATGTTTTGAAGTTGTACTGTCCAAGATAACGATTTGTCAATAAATATTCCCAGGTTTTTTACGCTGTCACTAATTGGTAGGGTTACTCCATTGAAGAAAACTTGAGGTAACAATTGCCAGTCAATTTTGGAAAGAAGTCTTGAGCTACCTACTACTGTTACCTGCGTCTTTGCTGGATTGACTGTCAACCCAAACCTTTCAGTCCACTTTTGTATACGTCGTAAGTCTAAATTGATAATATGGATAGCTTGAAACAGATTTGCTGTGGTTTCTTGACAATAAATTTGTAGGTCGTCTGCGTAAAGGTGGTAGGATGAGTGAAGTTTGTAAGAGATGGAGTTAATGAAAACGGAAAAAAGTAAAGGAGATAAAACGCCACCCTGTGAGACGCCAGAACAGATGTCAGACCACGTGGAATACGTGTCCTCTAAACGAATACGCTGGCAGCGCCCGAACAGATAAGTACGAAACCAATCAACCACTTCTAGAGATATGTTAAGGGTATCTAATATGGCGAGCAGCACTTCAAAATCAACGGTACAGAAAGCGTTGCTGAAATCAAGAAGACAGAGTACTGTCAGCCTACCGTTATCCATGCCAGAACTTATATCGTCCGTAATATTGACAAGGGCGGTAGTGGTACAATGACCAGGACGGAAACCGGATTGGAATGGATTCAACAGGTTGTTTTGGGAAAGGAAGGAAGAAAGCTGATCGTGGACTAAACGTTCAAGTACCTTGGAGAGGAAAGGAAGGATTGATATGGGACGGTAGTCAGAAAAGGACGAAGGATTTCGGACTTTAGGTAGCGGAGTGACTTGAGCATCTTTCCAGAGGGAAGGAAAGACACTACTGGTAATGGAAGTGTTAAGGACGTGAGTAATGACAGGAAGAATTTCGTCGATAATGGGAAGGACCATATTACGGCTGATACTGTCAGATCCAACTGCATTAGAGGCAATAGACACGATACCTTTCTTAACATCACAGTCGGTGAATTGACTGAAGAAGAATTGAGGATGTGAAGGAGTTGGTAGAGATGAAAGATAGTTTAATGTGTTAGTTTTGATTGTCCTATCAAAATTGGACGCCATGCAATAATGCTGATTTAGGGAGTCTATATCTATGTTTCTAGAATTAATTACCTGACGCTGTTTACCAACTCCTAATGATTTAAGAAATTGCCAGACTTTTGAGGAATCAACATTATTAACGGCATTGTGAATGTGTTGGCGTTGTGCTCTCCTACACACCTTGTTGCACTGGTTACGATTTTCCACATATTTGTCCCAGTTGACATTAGTGGGCCTGGAATTATATTTAGCTTTGGCAGCTGCTTTTTTCTTGATTAAGATTTTTATATCATCATTCATCCATGGTGCTGGTAAATGACGAACTTTAACAGGTCGAATTGGTGCATGCGTATCGTACAACTGGTTGATTTTTCTAACGAATTCTTCGATCTGTTCGTCAACAGAGGTCACACTAAAAATTGGAGACCAATCTATAGCTTGCGCATCTTCACTCAGACAGTTAAGATCCATAGCACTAAAATTTCTTTGCATCATTATCCTGGGCTTTATTTTAGGGGGGCGAATTTTATAGGACAAATAAATTAAATCTAAGTACTCGTTTTTAACATTTTCTGAACGCCACCTAACCTCAAATGTCAACAATGCCAGATGTCATGTCAGTATCAGTGTCCTAATTTGTTGTTTGTTTTGTGCAAAGCAGTTTGAATTTTTGAATTCAATCGGAATACGATTTAAAGTTTTATAGATTTATGCTATAGTAAATCATGGACCACTAATTTGATACAAACTGCAAAATACAATAAAAAAATGTTTTAAAATTAATTGTACTTTATTTTGACACTATGTACTTTTTTTTTCTTACCTATAATAACTAATGTACTTTATCTGCAAAGAAAAAAGGTGGCAACCCTAGTCACCAGGTTGTATCTCTGGAACGGTGATAGATAGAGAGATGCTTATGTATGGAATGTTGGGTGTGGCAGACGAAGCACAAAATTAGAATAAATGCTGTAGAGATGCGCTCTTTGAGAAGTATGTTTGGTGTGACTATGAAAGATAGATTAAGAAATGAAGTTATAAGAGAACGTTGCGATCTGAAAGAGGATGTAGTGACTATGGTGCAGAAAAGTATGCTTAGATGGTTTGGTGATGTGGAGAGGTAAGTGAAATGCTGGGAGAGGACGCCCGAGAAAAATATACTCCGATGTCATGGCCGGCATACTCCAAAAGGGGCAAGTCCGTAGAACTTACAACTGTCGGGCATGTATGACTAGATGTATGAGTGTGGATGAAGCCTTTAAAGAAGTATGTTTGGATCGTAGCCATTCCTGCCCCTATTCTGTTATTTGTGTTCGCAATTACGAAGAATATAATTATGATAACTAACAACTCTTATCACTTAGGGGTATAAAAATAGATAGTAGCCGATTCTCAGACTTACTGAATATGCATATAAAATTTCATAAGAATCGGTCAAGCCGTTTCGGAGGAGTATGGGAACGAACATTGTGACACTAGAATTTTATATATTAGAGAAGATTAGTCAAGAATTGAATTTATAAATTCGACAGCCATTAGTTGAGTGAAGGGTGAGCGACAACTCAAAGTCACCCTATTAATAAAATATAATCTATCTCACTCTAACACTGCAACTAAACATATCTGCCATCTCGTTTCACATGTAAATGAATAATCAATAATTGCACCGAAAGTTTGGGATTAATATTTTTAAGAAATACATATAGAGAAATTAAAGAAAACTGATACTTTAAATCACCAACGGGCGTATAATGAGCTTATTAAACATAAAAATCATGCAAGTTCCAAGCAGGCTGTACACTGCCTAGCTAAATAACGTATTATGTATTATTATTATTATGTTATTACTAGCTGACCCGGCAAACGTTGTTTTGCCATACAAAAAAAAGTTTGATAAATAGATGTTGGCCGATTCTCAGACCTATTGAATATGCATGTAAAATTTCATAAAGATCGGTCTAGCCGTTTCAGAGGAGTACGGTAACTAACACTGTGACACGTGAATTTTATATATAAGAAAGATGTATTAATAAAAACGTTTAGTTGAAAATTATCTTCTCTTTAAAAAAATTAATCTACGACTGGTTTATCGAACTGACTGGCTGGGAATATTGTTCATTCATAATACGAATTTGCCAGGCAGTTCAATTCACGTCATAACCAACCTGGAAACAAAAGCGCATAATACGGTCAGTGATGTATGAGTGTGGATGAAGCCAAGGAAGTATGTTTGGATCGTAGCAGATAGCGCCCTATAGTCTCTGCCTACCCCCATGGGGAAAAAAGCGTGATATTATCATGATGATACTTAAAATCATTCAAGCACGAGTTAGACTCGAATATGAAGGGTTCTTTACCGTTATTAAAATAATATATTCGTTATACGAACCCCAAATAACACAAAATAACGGGATAAGGGTAGGAGAATTATGTTGAGTATTTGTTGTTATATCATCAACTGATATACATAAACTGTGGACATTCTTAACTCTCTAACTATCACCGTTCCAGAGATACAGCCTGGTGACAGACAGACAGTGCAGTCTCAGTGATAGGGTCCAGTTTTACCTTTTGGTACTGAATTAAAAAAAAATGTAACCATAATGATGTGATCTATCTCAACTTATATTAAAAAGCCGAAGAGTTTGTTTGAACGCGCTAATCTCAAGAACTACTGGTTCGAATTGAAAAATTAATGTAGTGTTGGATAGCATATTTATTGAGGAAAGATATAGGCTATATAACATCACGCTGCGACCAATAGGACCAAAGCAAAAGTGAAAAATGTTGCAAAAACGGGGGAAATCTCCTAAAGTCCACGTGTACAAAGTCGTGAATAACAAATAATATAACTATAATTATTCACAATTTTTAGATACAAAACTATGCAGGAGATATCTATTTTAAGTTCTACATATTTAAATACGAAAATTTTGTAATATGACGGACATATTATTATTATTTACTACCTGATGCCTGCTACTCCGTACGCGTGGAATTTTAGATCCCAATATATTTTGTCACCGTTTAAACCTTCCCTGGACTTTCACAAATATTTCAAGACCAAAACCACTAAAATTGGTCCAGCCGTTCTCGAGTTTTAGCGAGACTTTTTCTCCAGCCCATTTACGTCCCACTGTTGGCCACGGTCCTCCTCCACTTTGGGAGGGATTATGGTCTACTGTGCCGCGCTGACCAGGCGTGTTGGTACAGGGTTTATTTTCGAGTTTTCTGTCTCTCACAGAAGATGTTATCTGTGCAATATCGCTTAGCTGGCCTTTACAGCACTCTTGGGAGAAGATGGCGTATTCTTAATCCGTCACCACACGGAGAGCAAGACTAACGAACAGCAATTGATTTTTATGTTTATACATAAAAATCAATTGCTGTTCGTGAAATAAGAAAGATTGTCCGTATAGTGACGGATTAGAAATACAAGTGTCACCACCCCTTTTCCTCCTCAGGATACTGTAAAAGCCAACTAAGGAATATTGTACACAGATAATATCCTCTGTGAGAGATAATAAACTCAAACGCCTGATCAGCGCGGCACAGTAGATCATAAATCCTCTCAAAGTGGAGGAGTACCGTGCCCAACAGTGGAACGGTAATGGGCTGGAGAGAGAGAGAGAGAGATTATTATCATCAGAACATGTTACAGCCCAACCTTCTTTTTTTATTTACACAATGGTTCAAAAGGGTGGCTATTTTGCATAATTTGTCAAGGTTTTGTTTCTACTCCGCCGCGTACGAATTTGTGGATAACCGCTAGTCCTATTAAAAATAAGGTGCCCTTTCATGCAAAAACTACAGAATACATTGTAGTGAATCTCTGGGAATGTATGGGATTCATATTAGACATTACACAACGTCCTCTGGTCCCAAGTTATGCCGCCTACACACGTTACGATAAACCATAACGAAAAAACTGCGCAGTTTTATCGAACGATTTTTATGGACGACCGCGGCCGTCAGTTCTCCTCACAAGCTCGTGCAAGTAGCATGTCGTCAACAGTTACAGACGATAAATTATATTATTAAATAAACAAATGTCACAAGAAGTTTTTATCCGCCTCGATAGATGGCGTTGTGCCGTCTCGCTACATCACGCTATTGTTTCGCTTGACGCATTATTATACAGAAATAACGACCTACAGTTTCGTACCAAAAGGTAAAACGGGATTCTATTACTGAGACTTTTACTGTCTATCACCAGGCTGTATCTCTGTATGAGTGATAGCTAGAGAGATGAAAATTTCACAGGTTATGTAAATCAGTTCATGATATAACAACAAATACTTATAATCATCATTCTCTTGTCCTTATCCTATTATTTGAAGTCGGTATGACGAACATATTATGAGAACAATAGTAAGGAACCCTTCATGTAAGGATACAACACGTACTTGACCGGTTTTTTATAATACTAGGTAATGCCCGCGGTTTCACCCGGGATTATAGTTATTGAGCCCTCATCCACCAATATACATCAAACTTTAACAAGTTATACAAAAGAACCAACACCTTTAACCAATCTATCCTTTAAAAAAAACCGCATAAAAATCCGTTGCGTAGTTTTGAAGATTGCTCACATAAGGACATACATACAAATAAAGACATCGTTTTGTATTAGGTAAAGAAGTAAAGTTTTAAAAGTATAAAGATGTTCTAAAGTATTATATAAGAATATAATTTAAATGTTAACATACCATAACGTTTAATAAAATAAAAAAAATATTTTGTCGTAGCTACCATTAAGTACATCTAGTAAGTACCTACCTAGTTTAAATTTACTTAATTCAAATTACATGTAATATCAAAACTCTTTGTGGTAACAATTAAAAAAACAACACAAAAAAACATTAGCATAACTGGCTGGAAATTCAAATTATTTAAAAAAAGAAACCAGTCAAGATACAGTTGCACTCGGGCACGAAATGTTCCGTACTGTTATCAATGTTATCATCCTAATATTATAATACATAAACATGTCGTTAAAAAAAGTGTATCATCAAGTTAAACTAAAAAGGTTTGTTGTTTAAAGGAACGCAGCTATCACCGTTCAAGACATACAGCCTGTTGACAGAAGGACAAAAAGACAGCGGAGTGTCAGTAAAGGAATAGGTTCCCATTTTACTTATTATTGGTATGGAACTCATAAAAAAATGTTGAAATAAATGGCTGTAAATTCAAATAACTTTTTTTTTTGTGGCATCGGTTTTACTTTTGCCATTTTCAAATAAAAATTTGGGAAATATACTCCGCACGCCGAATGATGATCCCTATGACAGTTCGTTAGCGCTTAACATTGTACTGACGTCCTATCACATCAAATCCTTTAGAGGTCCATTAAAAAGTCGAAAAAATCATAATTGTGTACAATTGTAAATTATAAAAATGAATATTAAGAAATTATTACGTAATGTTCGGAAATAATAGAAAAAAACTCAATGCAAATGTACATGGTACGTGCTGCAAAAGTTACGTCGTCAAGCTGTTATCGACTAAGAAGGGACACATCGATAAACAAAATAATTTGTATCTTTTTTTCAAAATAAATAATTATTGCTTATTATGTTGAATGACCTGGCTGAATGACATGACATTTGCCTAAAAAAACAGTATTTTATCGAAATTGTTTCGCATAACTAATACAACTGTCAGTTGAAACGTCATAGGGATCATCATTCGGCGTGGTAACTATAGTAGGTTATTTACAACAAAGGGACGAACGGAAGATCAAAATATTTTTAAAAAAAGAACATTAATAAAAATATTTGAAAATGGAATAATTAATTAAAACAAATATTCTGTCGGTACTTCTCTCTGATATAAGTACTCTGCGCATTCACCTACATTTATTCGTGTACACACACATACACAGTTTTATAGCTGGAGACGCACACATATAACCATACTCTACGGTAACAACGCACACGTAGAAACAATACACGCACACAACTTATATTTTATTTTATTCGTCTTCGAGATAATTTTTGGTGATTTCTATAATATTCGTCTTTTAAGTGATGGATTAAGAATGTAAATGTCACCACCTTATATCCTGTCATGCTGTAAGAATCACCTAAGGGTTATTATACGTGGGATACGGGTCAACCAGCGAGGTACTTGTACCTGTAAAGGCCCGTGTCACTAGTTTGGCAAAAGTCGGCTCCGGGTACTGGACGTGCCCTAGTCGAGTCTGCCACAAGTTGCTTTCATTTTAGTTAAGTTAGGTTAAGTTTTTGACGCATCAGAATTGGCCAATACCCTGTTCTAACACGTCTAATCAACGCTGCATAGTAACCGACATTCCTCCAAAAATAAAGGCGACACGTGCCCAACAGTGGGGCGTTAATGAGCTAGCAAGGAGAATAAAATTTTAGACATAGGTCATAATAGAGGGAATTTTTATTTTATTACTTTACAGGTAACTAAGATATGGCAAAGACAATATCCTAAACAGCCAACTATACAATAGAGTAACATTTTATTGAGGGCCAGGAATGGTTTAAGGTTTTTGGCGGGAATTTTGCTGGTGTTCTTTTTCTTTTTGAAATATGTAATAAGATATTTGTTATCAGTACCTACACTGTTTCTTAAGAATTGGTTTAGGGTTTTTGGCGCGAATTTTGCTCGTGTTAAAAGAAAAAATCTTTTTTCAATTTTAAAAATATGATATTAAATCAAACTAATTATTTTTATCGATGGCCTGACGTTGCCAGTAATATTTAACGTTATTGGCGCGCATTTTATTCGTGTTCCTTTTTTAAATTTCCTTTACTTATCCTAACTTTTTTAATAGCTATAATGATAAAGCATCGATAGTTTAAACAGCTTCCGAGGCAGAGTTTTTAAAATCTCAATTATTCTTGTAAAAAACTTAAACTTTTTCATACACGTCCGGGCTGAAAATCATATCTCGCTTAGTCTAAGGAGACGCGACAAAAAATGTAATTAATATGTAATTCAGTCTATTTTAGACATACCTGTCAACTGGTGGAGGCAAAGGCGCCATCATATGTGGATGAGGCGGCATAGCTGGATGTGGAGGATGAGGATGAAACGGTGACCCTGGCGGCGCAAACCCTGGCCCGGGGAAATGTGGCTGTTGTGGAGGCCCGGGTGGAAAACCACCACCTGAACCGGGCCTTGCTGAAGGCGAGCCGAATGGGCCTGGTGCTGCATAAGGTGGGCCAGCAAACCCCGGGCCAGGGGTTGATGGGGCTGGAGAGGCGGCGAATGCTGGTCCTGCTGGGGATCCAGCTGGTGGGGCGAAGGAAGCAAATGGCGGATCAGTGTTGCCAGTCTTCCACGCAGCTGGCACGCCGGCGCCGGTTTCGTCCAGCGCCGGCACACGCCGTTGCAGCCCCACCGACATCTGAAAAAGAACACTTCATATAAGACTAGTGTTGACAAATTCACAAATAAGGAATTTGTGTTAGGTATTGCTATCCCTATGGCCGATCGCCACGTCGAAAGGGACAACTACCACTACTACCGGCCAGACTATCTATAAAATCTAAAAAAATAATAAAATCAATATTATATATAATAAAATAAATATTATATATAATAAAATAAATATTATATATAATAAAATAAATATTATATAATAAAATAATAGATAATAAAATAATAGATAATAAAATATTTTTTTCAATTAAATTCATGTTTACAACGAAAAAGGGGTGTGAGGATGATGCAGGGTAGTGCAATGCGTACCAGTATATGACGTATAAATATGACGAATATGAAGGCTACCCCAACAGAGCAAGTCGACCAATACCAGCAGAAGGCACCCGTACATGAGTATAACGCACACATTTTTGACGTAGTATTATAGATGAATAGTATATCAGCTATGCTCTTAATAATTTCTTTTTTGGAAATACCTAACCACATTAAGACAGCCATAGTTTTGAATGGTCATATTTCTTTTAGTAATTATGTTTTGAAATAAACACATTAATGAAAGCTTAGACATATAAGACCTAGACACTGCACGGAAAATAAAAATAAATAATAAATATTCATGGACATTTCACACAACGTCCTCTGGTCCCAAGCTAAGCTTATATGCTTGTGTTATGGGTACCAGAATACGGATAGAATACATATACTACTTTTTTTTTGTAAATACATACTTATAATACATAGAAACACCCAGACGCAGTACAAACATTCGTATGACAATTAGAAAAATCACACAAATGATTGTCCCGAGCGGGAATCGAACCCGCGACCTCTTGATCGGCAGTCCGTTACATGAACCACTACACCACGAGGCCCGTCATTTTTCAAAAATTCTTTGCTATAGACGTAAAATCCAAGAAAAAAGTAGTGAAGTGCGATGTCCAATTTTTTGTATATACCATGGCTTGCCAGGTATAAAACAAAATCGTTATTTTTGTATGTACTCTTTCCCCTCTTAATACAAGCCCATTAGAGGGTACTGTACTCCTAATTTAGGTATTTACCTTAGGTATTGCTATCCCTATTCCCGAGCGCCACGCTGAAAGGGACAAATATAGCTGAAGTAGATTTTACCTACAAATTATTTGAAAAAAAGACGTTTCGTAGTCCCCTTTTTTCTTCGCGACAGTTAAATCGATTTCGATTTTTTTTACGCTATATTATAGATGACGAGTATATCTATGCTTCTATCACTTTCTTCTTAGCTTCTGAGCTTAATTTGGTATCGTGCCCTCTTAACGTCTGTTGGGCTCGTGCCTCCTCCACTTCGGGAGTGATTATGTTCTACTATACCGCGCTAACCAGGCGTATTGGTACAGAGTTTATTATCGTTACCGTCTCTCACAGAGGATGTTATCTGTGTACAATATACCTTAGCTTTTACAGCATCCTGGGAGAGGGTGGTGAAACTTGGATTCTTAATTCGTCACCATACATACATTACATACAGTCCGACATTACATAATTATAAAGATATATTTCCATTATTAAACTATTTGTGGTTTTGATGTATTGTATGTCTAAACCGCAAACTGTTTGTATTATACAAGGTCAAGGTTACATACACTAACTGTAAAACTATATGTTACAGCGCTATCTAGTAAACTAAAATAACTGGTCAAGTACGAATTGGACTCGCACACAAAGTGTTTCGTACTGTTATCTATACTTATATTATAAAGCGGAAGAGTTTGTTTGTTTGTTTAAACGCATTAATCTCAGGAACCACTGGGCCGATTAGAAAAAATCTTTCAGTGTTAGATAGGGCATTTATCGAGGAAGGCTTTAGGCTATAAAACATCACGATACGACCAGTAGAAGCGAAGCAGTAGTGAAAAATGTTGGAAAAACTACGAAAATTTTCTGAATTCCACGCGGACGGAGTCGCGGGCAACAGCTAGTTTATATTATAAAGCTGAAGCATTTGTTTGTTTAAACGCGCTAATCTCAGGAACTACTGATTCGAATTGAAAAGTTATTTTAGTGTTGAAGAGTACATTAGGAAAGCTATCTACGAGGGGAGGTCCAAAAGTTCGTGGAATGGAGGGGATAGGGGCGCTCGCTTAGTGTCATACTAATTGGGGACTCATAATTAGTATATAAATGGAGTTTCAGCCCTATTGCGTCATTCGTTTACGAACACTCGCCTGCTAAACACGTCAATCCGGAAGAAAACTGAAACTATGGAGAAAATTGAACACCGTGCGGTCATTAAATTCCTTACCAAGCAAGGAAAGAACGCTCAGACCATTTTGAATGAAATGGAAACTGTTTACGGGGAACAGTGCCCTAGTAAATCAATGATTTACAAGTGGCATGGTCTTTTTAAACATGGTCGGGAGTCGATTGAAGACGACCCCCGCTCAGGAAGGCCAGTTGAGGCCACCACATCAGACATCGTCGAAAAAGTGGAAAAAATTGTACTGGAGGACACCCGTTTGAAGAAAAAACAGTTATCTGCATTAGTTGGAGTATCAGATACCACCATTTTGCGAATCCTACATGACCACCTGGGTATGACAAAAGTCAGTGCCAGATGGGTACCGAGAATGCTCACGCCGCTTCAAAAACAGCAGCGCGTCGAAGCGTCAAAACATTTTTTGGAGTTGTGTGGCGACGATCCTGGACCGATTTTGGAGCGAATTGTTACCGGCGATGAAACATGGGTTCATCACTTTGAGCCTGAGTCCAAACAAGAGTCCATGCAATGGCATAAAAAGGGGACACCACCGCCAAAGAAATTCAAAGTGTCGGAGTCGGCTGGAAAGTTGATGGCTACTGTTTTTTGGGATTGTGAGGGGATAATACTGATTGATTATAAAGAAAAGGGCAGGACCATAACCGGAGAATACTACGCAACAATACTAGAAAAATTAAAGGATGCCATCAAAGAAAAACGTCGGGGAAAATTGACCAAGGGCGTGTTGCTCTTGCAAGACAACGCGCCGGTTCACAAGAGCAAAGTTGCAATGGCTGCTCTACACACGCATGGCTTCGAATCACTAGTCCACCCACCCAGTCCAGATCTGGCCCCAAGTGATTTTTATTTGTTCCCCAATTTAAAAAAAGACTAAAGGGGAAGGAAATTTTCCGACGACAATGAGGTAAAGGAGGCAATTTTGGCTCATTTTGAGGGAAAAGATAAAAAATATTCTTACGATGGTTTAGAAAAATTAATTCATAGATCTAATAAATGTATTCAGCTTAAGGGTGATTATATTGAAAAGGAAAAATAAATTTACTGTTTCATTTTTACTAAAACCCTTTCATTCCACGAACTTTTGGACCTCCCCTCGTAAGAGGCTAAATAACATCACGCTGCGATCAATAGAAGCGAAGCTTTAGTGAAAATTGTTGCAAATACGGGAAAATTGTATTATGGTATGTATTGTTTGATTAATTTTACGAGTAGTTAGGAAGTCGCTAAATAACGGAATAACGGCAGGATAACAAGCCTGGTGACAGAAGGACGGAGAGCGGCCCCTCAGCAATGGGATCCCGTTTTATTTTCTGGTATGAAACCCCAAAAATAGCAAACCTCTGATATAATAACAATTATGTGCATTGTGCAGGTGTCATGGGAAGAGGTTCCCTCAGACGGTTTTTACGACTCCCGCGGCCAAGACATGGGGATATGACACTTGTTTTCTTTTTGTCCGTTACCCCACGGACAAACAGAACTATCTTACTATGAAGAAGTTTCAAAGAGCCAGTACACTTCTTCACACTCCCTTAATCGCCTTGTAAGATATACTCACGGGAAAAATGGGGGTAGTACTATTCTACTCCGTCGGCACCACATGACCATTTTAGGGTTCCATGCCAAAAGGTAAAACGAATTCTCAGTAATAGCGTACTATTACTGAGAATTCGCTGTCCGTTTGTCATCAGGCTGTATCTCTGGAACGGTGATAGATAGAGAGATGTAAATGTTCACAGTTTATGTTTATCAGTTGATGATAAATATAACAACAAATACTCATCATCATCATTCTTCTACCCTTATTCCATTGTTTGGAGTTCTGTTAATCGGTGTTATTTAGGGTCCGGTGGGTATGATAAGAACGAGGAAAAATGACAACATCCGAAATATGGAAATCCGTAGAATAACGTGTGCATCTAACATAGTCCAAAGTATTAGCACGCTGATGTGGCAATGAGCAGGCCACATCGCTCGTAGGACTGATAATAATCGTTTGGGAAAAAAGTCCTGGAGTGGCGACCACGTACCGGACGACGCATTGGCCGACTCCCGACATGATGGAGACGGTTTTGGCGGTACAAGACCGCGCGTTGTGGCGTTCTATGGGGGAGACCTATGTCCAACAGTGGACGGAGAAAGGTTGATGGAAGGTAATAAAGGTAAGGAATCCTGTGTTTACGAGTAGGTACAACTCGTACTTGATCAGTTTATGATGTTTCTTTACTTATTATAAAACAAAGTCATATTATTTGTATGTATGTCCCTATGTGAGCTTAAAATATCAAAACTACGCAACGTATTTTGATGCGGTTTATTTTAATAGATAGAGTGGTTCAAGAGGATGGCTTTTTTCATAATTTGTTAATGTTTGGTCTCATATTATTAATGTGGACTGCCGATCACGTAGTCGCGGGTTCGATTCCTGCTCGTGACAATCATTTGTGTGACATTTTTATAATGGTCATACAAATGTTTGTACTGTGTCTGTGTGTTTACTATGTATTATAAGTAAGTATTTACAAAAGAAAAGTAGTATATGTTGTATATTAGTATTTTGTTACCATAACACAAGCATATAAGCTTAGCTTGGGACTAGAGGACGTTGTGTGAAATTTCCATGAATATTTATTTACTTATTAACTCATTCAACGGCTAGTAATACATAAAGTAGGTAAGTATATTATAATTATTTGAAAAACAGGACTCGTACAGCCGATATCGTCGAGTAGTTTAAAATATTTTTTCCTTATTGTTATAGTTCGGTACACATTTAATCGATTTATAATAAAAAAAAAATTTATGTACGTCCCTTCTCTGTCCACATGGTGACGCATTAAGAATACAAGTGTCACCACCCCTTTACCTTCCCAGGGTGCTTTAAGAGTCAGCTATGGTATATTGTACACAGATAACATCCTCTGTGAGAGACGGTAACGATAATAAACTCTGTACCAACACGACTGGTCAGCGCGGTATAAGTAGACCATAATCACTCCTAAAATGAAGGAGGCCCGTGCCCAACAGTGGGACGTTAATGGGATGGGAAAGAGATGTTACATCTTTATTACTTAATACAAAACAAAGTCTTTATTTGTACGTATGTCCTTATGTGAGCAATCTTCAAAACTACGCAAAGGATTTTCATGCGGTTTTTTGTTATCTATATTATATAGAGTGGTTCAAGAGGAAGGGTTTTTTGAATAATTTGTTATAGTTTGCTTTCTAAATTCTAGGCGTACGAAGTTGCGGGCAACAGCTAGTTTATCAATAAATAAATATAGTTAAAGAATTCTTAAGTCATCTGGTCCCAAAATAAGTACTAAGAACGACGTAAATATTCTGATACAAGACCTATATTTCGTGAAAGATTATCAAACTCTCTAAATGCCTTTCCTAGGCTGCCTATCGGGATATTAGGGTTCCGTACCATAAGCTTAAAACGGGACTCTATTCCGAGAATTCGGGTGTTGTTCGTGTGTCCGTCTGTCTGTCAACAGGCTGTATTTCTAAAACAGTGATAGCTAGAGGTAAAAAGAGACTGTTTTATATCAATTGATGCTGCAAGTATTAAAAACCAGAATATAATAAATATTTAAGTGTGTTCCCATACAACAAACGTTTTTAGTTTAACTTAATGATATATGTACTTAGACGATATTATTATGATTGACGGTATGACGAATAAATTGTAATCAAAATACAATACGGAACTTTTCATGTGCGAGTTCAATTCGTACTTGACCGGTTTCTATGTTAATTTTATTTTCAAAATTAGAAATTTTTTTTGTCTAATACTAGCTGTTGCCCGCGACTCCCTCCGCGTGAAATTTAGAAAACTTTTCATCCCTTTTTTCGCAATAAAAGGTAGCCTATGTCCTTCTCAGGGTCTAAAGATTGAGAGGGGTTGAGAGGTTTAAGCGGGAAAGCGTAACAGACAGAGTTACTTTCGCATTTATAATATTAGTAGGGATAATTTAAAAAATAGTTTTTTTATGGTGTTTTTGAAATGTATAAGACTGGCAAGGCTTCGCTAACTGTAGACAGCCGGCTCGACCGTTGACCTCATACAACTTTCTGGCACCGAAAAAAAAAACGTAATCTGGCTGCTGGCATTCTAAGTTTTAAACTCGCATAGTACAGAGTAGTTTCTACATAATATCGACTAGGTACATATTATAAAACGAGTTTTGGGTTACCTAAACAGTCCGTTCCACTTATTTTTTTTTATACCCGTGGGTGAATTATCGATTTGTTACGTAGGTACCTATTTATTTGCAACACTACAACTCATTCTTAATAACAAACGATACGAATCTTAAATTCATAAATGGAAATCATTGATTTAAATAATACGATATTATGTACTCTATGCTGATTTTGTAAATATTTTGGGTTTTTTTTAAACAAAGACAAATATTGTAATTTATTTTATTTAGATATGTACGTTTACGAAAATATATAAAAAATAAAAGATTGTGTCTTCCTTGAGAGGTAAGCAGAGATGTATAATATGTTTATTTATTGTTTTTGTTTAAAAATAACAGGTACCTATATAGATTGTGTACATAGTAATGTATTTAGTTTATTTAGTATCAATATTTCAAGTCTCATGTAATAATGGGAATCGAATCTAAGACCTTCGGTATGTAGTAAGAATGTATGTTAGCGCTTATAAGGCAACTAGGTAAATATAACTATTTTTATTTCGGGTACGAGATGAACATCATTAACTTCGTGATTGTCATAATCCAAACTTTTTTATTTATCAATAACGCGTGTAAGAACTCTTATTCAAGTACCAGGCGCTTATAACCTACAAAGATATCGATTCGTAAACATTCCCTCCAAAAAAACCGCGTCGCACAAAAAAGGGGTTACGTGGGACCTGCTTCGGTAAAAAAAAAAACACTGAGTATACGAGGGATGGACCTCCGTACCTCTTGCGCTCAGCGGCGGCCGCCCCACTCGTATAAAACCTCCTTGAATTGGGGCGAGCTACCCCGCATATCTGCCCAAACACAGATAAATACACTGAACGTCAATGTTCACTTACAGTGTTCCTTGTGCTTTTCTTCCTCATACGACCATAGCACGCCGTTTATACATTTACCTATTTTAATACACTACACTGACACAACAATCCTCACATTCACGGACATTGGAGTTTTTTTTTTCGGAGCAGTGTTGTCGCGTGCGTTTGCCGGCCGGTAAACAAACCTCACAGTTTCACAATGCACTTACAACTATAAATAGTGTTGTTTAACTTTATATTTTACATTATTTCACTGAATAAGTCACGTCTTATGTTGTTTTCGGTACATTCTAAACGCGTAGCGTCACATTCGCGTTATTGCCGCAGGTACGCGCGGTATGTGGCGCTCGATCGCACTGGATTCGTTTGCCCCCGGAGGGGTCGGTACCTACGCCTCTGCGGGGGGACGATCTGTTTTACCGACGCCTAACAAACTGACTGCTTTATCTACATTTAGAACGGACAGGTGGCGCGGTTGAATTTTTACCGTTATGGCGCTTTAGCGCTTGTGTTATTTTACAATTTAATAATCATATTACACTGGAATTATTTGTTACATAAATATTAGAAATCAATAAATGGTGAGGCTGGTGTGATTTCACACATTAGGAAAGTCTTGGGCAGGACTAAAAATGAGCCCTATATTATTAAAAAAACAATTGATCACATCTACACACAACTCTTCTAGCATAAAATATCACACACTTAATTGGGCACATGCCAAGATCTCACGATGATGGAGGGCCTCTTAATCCCTACTTCATCATTATTTTTGTACATAATGTCATAGCTCATAGCAAGACATACAGGCGAAACACGTAGGTATACTAATACGTCCAGAGCCTCTAGTGCTCCACCATGAAACGTAATAACGTTTCATGGTGTTTGCTTAGGTTTGCCTTTGCCTACAGGTATTAGCAGTAATTGGTAATATTAGTGTGCACAACGAAATAGTAAGCACCTTATATATTTTCATTTTAGTTTAGTTTTTGACGTTTCAGAATTGGGTTCATTGGATAATTTCATTTCAGTAACTTTATAAATATGTGAAGCTTATATTTGTTCAAATAAACTGGTCCCACTTACTTAATATATGAAAAGTATTCCCATGCTTTAAATAAAAAATAAATAAAATTCTCATTAAAAAAATGATGTTTATGAAAATGTCACGCCTTCGGCCCTTACAGCTTTCGTATAAAAAGCGATTCATTAGCTTAATAGCTAAAAGCACTGAAGCGCTTGTCGTCAGAAAAATTACACCTCTACTATGTAAAGCTTTTTTACGAGCATAACGAAAACACCTGACTGCCATTGCTGAGCTTGCACTTTTTGAAAATGGAATAATGTTTAATTAAAAAAAACCTTATTACTAGATCGACCGTGGGTTTTTTCTTTCAGTTTTGTTCTTGATTTGAATTTTTGCTAGAACAGCGCTATCTGTTGCTGTTTTAAGAATTTATAAACTCCGTTAGTATACATATCACAAGTAGATAATAAAAGTTACATTTAGTTTAGCTTAGTTTGGGACTAGAGGGCCTTGTAATGTTCGTGGTATATTTTGTATTTGAGTTTTCATATTTTCTTGTTAGATAGATAGAGTGTCGCGTGAGATAACGTCCATCTAGTCCGTAATTAAGCGATTATATTGGGCACCCATCGTCAATGACTTTAATAAATACGAAATCCCATCAAAAACATAAATGTAAAAAGCCAAGTTCAATATGCCTTAGTTATTAACTTCAACAACAAAAGACAATAGATCTAAATTGGTTTCAAGCTCAATGGTCAATCACTGGTCAATCCTGAAATTTTTAACAACTTGCTGTTGCCCGCAACTTCGTACCTACGAGTGGAATTTAGAAGAATTTCCCTACCTACAAATTGCTACAATATCAAATACAATACAATCCGTCGTTTACGCTGTGGTGTGGTGTTGTTTCATATGCCATGTATAAACTTAAAGCTGTTAAAACTTTGCTGTCCTGTCTTGAATGAGAAATCTTTTATACATAATAATAAAATTGAAGAGTTTGTTTGTATATACGCGCTTTATTCAAGAGCCGCTGCGCGCTGGTCCGATTTGAAAAATTCTTTCAGTGTTGGATAGCAAATTTATTTAGGAAGGCTGTGTATAATCACGTTATCATTAATAGAATCGCCGCAGCAGTAAAAATGTTGTAAAAACAGGGAAAATTTTCTAAATTATTATTCGGCAAAAGCTTTTGGAGAAATTAAAAAATAAATGAATTGACGGATAGGGATGTGCACAATGAAATCGAAATGCAAAAATAATTGATTCTTTAACCAATTACTATTATTAAAAAATTATGGTGCACCGAAAAAAAGCAATTACAAGTATTATTTGTTATTTATTTAAATGTTTTACATTGAATGTACCTTAGTGGAATTAAAGACAGCAGCCAACATTTTTCTGTCCTTTACTCCATTACTTGGGCTGCTTGAGCAGCTTGGGCTTAGAATTGGCATCTGTGTAATTAATATTCATACTAGTTTTTTGTTTGTGAATTTAAAAAAGTATTTTTTTTATCAGAAATCGTTTATACGAAGTCTAGTCTCCATAATTATGATGCATAATGAAAACCAACAACAAAGAACTATATGAATGAAATAAAAAATATCCAACAAAAATCTTTTTCTCTATTTGTTTTAGAGTTTACTGGACAGTATGTGATTAATAATTAGATATAACTCTTTTCAAATAAAATAAAATTTATTATTTTTTGTATTATTTTAATAAATTACATAGTAGCTTGTGTATAGGTATATCGAATCAATCTGTACCATATCGATAGTATCGATACAGTTTTTACACGCACGTAACTAGTGTCAAACACAGTCGTGTCACTTTGTGAATCGTGTTTCGTCGATTGTCTTGGTGGATTTTAATCGCGGTTTTTTATTTAATCAAATGTAATTTTAACATAAAATAAATAAAAACACGTGTCAATTCTCAACACGTTTTTAAGTACAATACTATATGATGGTTAGGCAAAGGAAATCGGCTTTGCGGACACCAAATAATAACGAAACAAACAGTAGTTCTGGTAGTAGCGAATCTTCTTTTGGTAGTAAAACGTTTAAATTCCTTTCTGTATGGAAAACTGCTGTCGGTTTTGCTTGTTTCTTAATCGCTGTGTATGTGAGTACCTTGGGATACCTAGAAACTAGAGTCAACACACCATTTGATGATGAAAAAGTAAGTAAACATAAACCCCATATCTTTATAAAAAAACTAGGTACATATATTTTTTTCCAATTGGCAATGTTTTATTTTCTTTCTTATTTAGGCCTAAGTGGTAGTTTATTTATTATATAAAGCCAAAATTTCCTATATCTAAAATTTCCTATATCTAAAATAATTACATAAAATTGATTTCAATAATATAAACATTACAAGAAAATAATATTTAAAAAATTTCTGGGATAAAATTTTACTATTTAAGTGCTATTGTGGATTTCTGGATATTCATTGGTTGGAATCATCAATTATTGAAAAGAGATTATTCTCCATTAATGTATGTGTTGTATGTAATAAGATCGACTTTTGCTTGATGTGTTTGGGAGTGAATTAAAAACGTGCACTTGTGACTAATGTTTTAATGCGACTGATTTACTTAACATAGCATGCAATAATATTCTAAACAAAACAAGGAACAGGTACACTCAACAGTATGATAAAACTTAACGTTTCTTAGATAAGATTATCATAATAAATAAATAAATAAAAAATAATAAATAAAAATCTTTATTTCGTCATTACACATTATGTTCTTTACATTAGTTGAAGGCGTCTCCTTTTAAGTTTATAAAAACCTGTACCAGGAGATACCGCTCTTTCATACCTTAAAAGTGTAATAAAAATTAATTTACATTAACTTTTCTTTGGAAACATAAATTAGCAATAAACCTAGTAGCATAACAGCATAATCAGAATTACTTAACTATAACACAAAATAAAATATTATTATTTAACAATATTATTGTATTATTTTCCTTTTTTAATACATTGTTTATTAAAATTATAAACATATATATTTATTTTTAAACAATAAAATATTAAGCGCGCGCGAGCGCGCGCGCGCGCGTGTGTGTGTGTGTGTGTGTGTGTGTGTGTGATGTGGGTGGGTGTGTGCGATGTGGCGTGTGTATGTGTATGTATGGTGTGGTGTGTGTATATGTGTGTGTGGTATGTTCCACGTTGTAACATAAGAAAAATGTGCGGGAACTGGGCGGAAACATACTGTTATTTGACATTTATCAGCAGAGCCTCTATTTCTTCATAGCTCATTTTTTTTATCCATTCTGTCAATAAAGCCTTACATTCTTTAAGTGTTTTAGAGTATACAGGGTGTGGCGTAAATAGTGGTCCACCGTTCAGGGTTAGGTACATCAGGTAGGTACCTACACCATACCAAAATTTTAAACCGGTCCGCCGACTGGTTACGGAAAAAAAAATATTTTTAATTTTTTTCAAGAAATTCCCATTTTCATTACGAATTTGACCACAGTTTCAACAAAAAACATTATTTTTGATTTTCTATTCGTGTTTATTCATGTTGAATGTATGAGCTATCATAAAAAAATAAAGATTTGTATTGAAATTGTAGCCTTTACGAGAAAAAGTGATTTCTTCTCAATTCTTAACCTAAATTTTATCGCATCACTCATATTCAGGAGCGTTTTTTGAAAAAGAAATGTACTACACTGTTAGTGCCCATGCATTTAAAAATATGCTCATGATGTACTGATTATAAAATGGTATAATAGTACCGCTTTTCAAAAATAGAAAAACAAATACTGCATTTGTAACTGAAAATAAGTAAGTCTTCCTGTTACCATTTTCGCAACATAATATTGAAACAAAAATTTCGTCTACCTTATTTATGTGCCCATTCTTACTGTAAACTTGGTCATAGTGACAACGACAATATTATTATTGTAATTGTATTGGCAAATGAGAACACAAAAGTTACTACAGACAGGGTATTAAAAAAAAACAACTTTGACATCATAATTATTTATTTATTGATTAATACAATCGGTGCTCAAAATGGCCCCCATTCGCAGCTATACACGCTCTGCACCGTCGAATAAAGGAGCGTTTAAGACGTCGAGCAAACCCGCTTTCATTGATTTTTCCAGCTGCTGTCAGAATCCTGGTCCTTAATTCTTCAATATTATTTATTGGTCCCTTGTATACGTCTTCCTTTAAGCATCCCCAATAAAAGAAATCCAAAGGATTAAGGTCTGGGGAGCGTGGTGGCCATAGTATTGGGCCTAACCGCCCTATCCATCTGTTTGGATAGGCCACATTAAGGTGCTCTCGTACCCTTACTGCATAGTGAGCGGGACAGCCATCATTTTGTAGCCACATGCTGTCTCGGATCTCTGTAGGGACACTTTCTAGAAGTACGGGTAAATCTGTCTGTAAGAACCCAAGATACCTTTCTGCGGTTAAGGTTTCTGGCAGTTCTAATGGACCAATTATTTGTCCGTTAATAATGCCGACCCAAAGGTTTATTTTAAATTGGTATTGCGATCGATCTTGTCTCATGACGTGCGGATTTTCTAACTGCCAGCTGTGCAAGTTGTGTAAATTTAAATATCCATCTTTTCTGCAAGATGATTCGTCACTCCAAAGTATTTTATTAAAAAATTGCTCGTCCTCTCGTATTCTACGCAGCATTTTTCTGCAAAATCTCACTCGCGGAGGATAGTCCCTTGGTAACAGAGTCTGTACCCTTGTATAATGGTAGGGATGTAGCTCGTGTCTTTTTAAAATGCGATGTACGGTTCTGGTAGATATCCCCGTTGTGCGAGATAAGACTCGGACTGAGGTTGTAGGATCTTGTTCTGCCAAATTCAGTACCTGATCATCGGCATGTCTCCGTGGGCGTCCTTCTCTTGCACCGCCTACGCCTGAGCCGGGTATCCTCCCTTCGGTGTATGCATTGTGGACTCGCCCAAACACCCTGTGGTCTGGATGTCTGCGATCGGGATATCTCTCCCTGTAAAGCCGAGCCGCCTCTCTGCCGACTCCTCCACATTCTCCGTAAATAAAATGCATGTCAGCATATTCGCGCGGTGTATACTGAGACATTTTTGTTATCACTGCACTGCACGTTTGTCCAAATCGTTATGCAAATCAGAGTCCGGTAAACGTAAGCAAGATTATTAGATGTCACCAAAACGACAAGTCCAAATCACTTAGGCAATCAACCGGAGTCCAGGGGAATAGCAAGAAACAGCGGAGTTAAACACAAATGAAACGAAACGTATACGATGCACGGGAGCGTAGATCGTACTAATTGTTTATGTACCATTTCTTTCCGATCTCAATTGCTAGAAAGGAAAGGGACAACAACAACAAACTACATCCTTTCCTTATCACTATCCTATTGTTTAGTTACTCCAGCTACGTTACGCATTACAAGAGTGTGCGCACTTCAATAGGTCTTTTGTTATGGTTCAGGTACAGAGCGACCTTTTTTTATAGGACACGACATGATGTAGAATTATTTGGAGACGTGGAGTCAAATATCAGTTGTAAGATTGAGACTTTGTTTTATTTAATTCCATATTTAAATGGGTAAAAACAAAAAGACAACATTTTTGTTTAAATATTATGTTGCGAAAATAGTAACAGGAAGACTTATCCGTTTTTAATTACAATTGCAATAAAAAAAAATCTATTTTTGAAAAGCGGTACTATTATACCATTTTATAATCAGTACATCATGAGCATATTTTTAAATGCATGGGCACTAACAGTGTAGTACATTTTTTTTTCAAAAACCGCTCCTGAACATGACTGATGCGATAAAATTTAGGTTAAGAATTGAGAAGAAATCACTTTTTCCCGTAAAGGCTACAATTTCAATACAAATCTTTTTTATTTTATGATAGCTCATACATTCAGCATGAATAAACACGAATAAAAAATCAAAAATAATGTTTTTTGTTGAAACTGTGATCAAATTCTTAATGAAAATGGGAATTTCTTAAAAAAAATTAAAAATATTTTTTTTTCTGGAACCAGTCGGCGGACCGGTTCCAAATTTTGGTATGGTGTAGGTACCTACCTGATGTATCCAACCTTGAACGGTGGACCACTATTTACGCCACACCCTGTATATCTATTTGTTTATTTATTTTATTGTATAAATAAGACGAGCGTTTTTCATACTGAATATTTGCAAATTCTGTTTTTACAATAGGACTGCAAACCATATTATACCATACCATACCATATAATAATATATGGTTTATTAATCTGTGGTTTTAGTGCCTTGAGAGAACTTGATTATTAGATTAGACTCTAAATCATAGTTTCTGTTATAAAATCATAAAAAGATGTAAAAAGTTTGCATAATTTTTCACAAAGATACATACAAACATACAATTCATAATCAGAATGTTTCTTTTAAAATATGATTTTTTACATTTTTGCAACATTTTTCACTGATGCTTCGCTGCCTTTTGGTCTCATTGTGATGTTATATACAGCCTATAGTCTTCCTTGATAAATGCACAATCTAACTAGGAGTGAGGCGTATTTATCATAACAGGTAGACGTCACAGGTATTTTAAGATAATAAATAATAATAATAATAAATATTCACGGACATTTCACACAACATCCTCTGGTCCCAAGCTAAGCTTATAGGCTTGTGTTATGGGTACCAGAATACGGATAAAATACATAAACTACTTTTCTTTTGTAAATACATACTTATAATACATAGAAACACCCAGACGCAGAACAAACATTTGTATGACAATTAGAAAAAATCACACAAATGATTGTCCTGACCGGGAATCGAACCCGAGACCTCATGATCGGCAGACCGTTATATGAACCACTAGACCACGAGGCTCGTCAAGATACCAGATACTAGCTGTTGCTGCGATTAAGAAATACCTTATATTAAAAATGACAGGCAAACACTATCAACTGTCAATACTCAACGCAGATACTCGATAACAAACTAGTAACAGAACAGCCTTGCATTTGCTGTGAAAAATTAACAGTCATGGTTGTTCATTCCAAAAATAACAGCATGTTTTTTAATAACAGGTATTGGCACCTGTTATTTTGGCATAACATTAACAGGAATAACAGATATCATCTTTTTGCTGTTATAACCCATCACTATCTTAAAAAAAAAGAATTTTTAAAATTGGACCAGCTGACATTAGCGCATTGAAACAAACAAACTCTTCAGCTTTATAATATTAATGGTCTTATTCATATTGACTTATCGGAGGTTTAAAAGTTCGCTAAAATCTGTTAATGGAATGGCTTAGTCTAAAAACAAAAATAGGAACACTCTAAAAACAAAATAGGAAAACATGTGATTTAAAAAAAATATTTCTTATCTTATAATTTTTTTTTTCGTTTCAAGTTTCGCATAAGAACGGAGGATTTATTCCTTATATCCTATTCCTAATTATTTTTTCCTGTGCCAAAAAGTATTTATAATTTTTTTTTTATCTATTTCTCAGGTGGTACAAGAAACAGGTCTAAATGTCCCAGATAGGTACTGGGGTACCTACAGATCGGGTGTATACCTAGGTATTAAGAGTAGAGAACCTAGGTCCCCTGTGTTTGGTCTTATGTGGTATCAGCTGGCACAGGCTACTCATAAAGGAATCAGGTATTTTTTTTATTATCTTAATATTCCATTAAACCAGCATCATTTTTTGTCCTCTGCTTTGTGTCAGCCTCATGAACTAGTGGCTCATGTAATGGAATGCCTTTCACGCTGTTTTGAAAAACAATGAGCTATTTCTTTGTTTGATCTAAGCTGAATAGTGATTGCAAGTGGATGAAGCGTCCATTGACTTTTCCATTTATTGATCGACCTTAAATCTGGATTCTAAATTGAAGACACTCTGTCTCTTTAGTCTAAAGAACTGCACTCCTCCCGTGCCCGCCAGCTGTGCCGCCAGTTCATTGACGTGTGTGGAAAGTCGTTTTTGATACTTTGTGCTATAAGTAGCTACTTCTTGTCTGAACATGATAACAATGAAAGAGTTTAATCTATTTACCTATTTATTTAAATTTTTTTGCAGACATTGGTGTGACCAAAACGATCAACTATCCACATACGGATGGTTAAGACATGATGGGGTCACATTTGGTGAACAGTTAATATCTGACTACCCACATAACATCACTACGTCGTTTATTAAGACCCCGGGGGGCGAACATGGGGGTCATTGGACAGCTAGGATTAATGTTACTACAAAAGTGAGTATTGAAGAGTAATTTCATTTTGAGTATTTCATACCAAAAGGTAAAACGGGTCACTATTACTGGGACTGCAGTCCGTCTGTCACCAGGCTGTATCTCTGGAACAGTGGTAGCTATAAGATTCAAATGTTTACAGTCAGTACAGATGTATATCTGCTGATGATAGAACAATAAATTCTCACATACAACAAACGTTTACAGTTTAACAAGATGGTACACTTAAGACGATATGATTGTGACAGTGTGACGAATATATTATGATGAAAACGCTATGGAACTTTTCGTGCGCAAGTCCCACTCGTACCTTGTCCCTTTTTTGTTAACTATGCCTAATATAAATGTCTGTGTAGTGACGGATCAAGAAAACAAGTGTTATCACCCCATTTTCTGCCCAGGTCGATATAAAAGCCAGCCAGGGAATATTGTACACAGATAACATCCTCTGTCACCAAAATTATTTTCGGCCGTTCTTGAAAGCATCTTCCGCAAACTATCTTGGGACCATTTTGGCGTAAGTATACAAGGAGAAAAATTAAACCATCTAAGATTTGCGGACGACATAGTGCTTCTTGAAGAAAACCCATTAAATCTAGCTCAAATGATAAATTCCCTCAAAAATGAAAGTGAGAAAATTGGCTTGTTCATAAACAAAGAAAAGACAAAACTAATAACTAACTCAGAACCGACAACAATAACACTTGACAACCAACCACTAGAATATGTATCAGAATATACCTACCTAGGCCAAATAATCTCTCACAACGATCAAACTAGTAAAGAAATTGACAAAAGAATTGTAAATGGCTGGAAGAAGTACTGGTCTCTAAAAGAAGTGATGAAATCAAAAGACTTAGGCATAAGAATAAAAAGCAAAGTTTTCAACACATGCATACTCCCAGTCATCACTTACGGATGCGAGACCTGGTCACTGACTAAAAACAACAGAGAGAAGCTGGCACGCTGCCAACGAGCTATGGAGAGAAGTATGACTGGAGTCAAGAAAAAAGACAGGATAAGAAGTAGAGCAATTAGAGCAAAAACTAAAGTGGCTGACATACTGACACAAATAGACCGGCAGAAATGGAGGTGGACGGGACACATGATACGAGACCCGCAAGAGAAATGGAGCAGTAAGGTCACAGAATGGTACCCCAGAGATGGAAAACGTAGTCGAGGACGCCAACACACCAGATGGGAAGATGACCTGAAACTCACTGCTGGATGTTTATGGAAAAGGGTAGCTCGTGATAGAGCTCAGTGGAGAAGCTTAGAGGAGGCCTATGCCAAGAGGCACTCGGAATTACGAGATATCTTATAAATTTATTTATCACATTATTATGTGTATTTGTAAATAATTATGTAAAGTAACTCCGAATAAATGGCTTATTATTATTATTATTATTAACATCCTCTGTGAGAGACAGTAACAAACCTTGTACCAACACACTTGGTCAGTGCGGTAAAGTAGGCCATAATTCCTCCCAAAGTGGAGTTTAATGGGCTAGAGAGATAGAATATAATAGCCAATTCTATTTTTTCCTCTTTTTGATTTCATTTATTTATTTAATTAAAACTTTATACACAAACAATTTGTATAAAGGCGGACTTAATGCATACATGAAATACCTTGGTTATATTCTGTGATAATAAATAAATTTTATCACTGCTGTCAATAGATTACATACAATATACAATCTACTATATAAAAATAAGTCGGATTTTCCTTCCTGACGCTATAACTCCAGAACGTACGAACCGATTTCCACGGTTTTGCATTCGTTGGAAAGGTCTCGGGCTCCGTGAGGTTTATAGTTCATTTTTTAAAATTTTTTTTTTTTACTTTTTTTTGGTATGGCAAAACAACGTTTGCCGGGCCAGCTAGTAATCTTACTAAAATAAATAACAATCAAATTTACAACAACTATTTATCAGTTATTCCTACTTATAAAGGTTAATATTACAGGGTAAACCAGGAGTACCGTTTGTATTAATATGGTACGCGGCGTTAGATGAATCTATGGGTCCTGCCTCCCCCCATTCAAGGCTGTGGTTTGAAGATGGTGCAATACTAGGACATACACCACAATTACACAACTTTAAAGTTAACATGATACCTCATAAAGGTAAGAATTCAATTTGTGTGAAGAGTTCTGTGTGCTTTTGATGTGATTTAGGAGTTCTGTGTGGTAAAAAGTGTTTTGAGAAACTAATAAGACATTGGTACTGATTCTATGCGCATAAATAAACTGAACATTACAAAAAAAATAAAGGGTCAATAACACAATTTGACAATGTTAACTGTACTTTTTCTCTGTACTGTACTCTCTGTGTGGTGACGGAGTAAGAATACTAGTGTCACCACCCATCTTCTCCCAAGGGTGCTGTAAAAGTCAGCTAAGGGATATTGCACACAGATAACACCGTCTGTGAGAGACGGAAAACTCGAAAATAAACCCTGTGCCGATACGCCTGGTCAGCGCGGCACAGTAGACCATAATCCCTCCCAAAGTAGAGGAGGCCCGTGCCCAACAGTGGGACTTAAATGAGCTGGAGAGAGAGAGATAACTGTACTTTTTTATTAGAAAATCTATTAAATACTAACGATTTTTGAATTAATAAAAATGTTAAAAATATACCACTTAATCACGAAGTTCGTCAAAAAATAAATTCATGTAACAGACTGCCGATCACGAGGACGCGGGTTCGATTCCCGCTCGGGAATATTATTTGTGATATGTATTTATAATTGTAATACAAATGTTTGTACTGCGTCTGTGTTTTTTATGTATTATAAGTATGTATTTACAAAAGAAAAGTAGTTTATGTATATACCAATGATTGACTAAACAAATGATCATTTGACAAACAATGTTTCACCAAATGACATGTTTTGAAAATTAAGTTATTTTAAATGATCATTATGTACACCTTATGTATTATATCCGTATTTTGATACACATAACACAAGCATATAAGCTTAGCTTGGGACCTATTTAACTTATTTATTTATTTAATTCATATTTAATAAGTTTAATAATGTTATTCCATGTTTTTTATAAGTTATTAAAGCACCTACTACAAATATCTCTGCATCATCCAAGGTTGACTGGTAGATAATGCTTTTAGCATTAAGTCCGCCTATGTACTTAATTGTGTTGAAGTTTTAAATAAATAAATATATAAGTATATGCATTTTATCCACATGTCACAGGTAAACTCCTACACCAGTCATATTCAGAAGGTCATGCTCCTGGCTTGCATCTGTTGAAAGAAAAATATTATGCATTGTTAAAAGTTGAAAAGAATTCAGTATTTGGTAGATTAGCGGTACTGGCGCCTGATGATGAGTTGAATGATAAGGTAGATATACAATCTGTACTAATATAATAAAGCTGAAGAGATTGTTTGGTGTGGTGACGGATAAAGAACATTGAACACCCCATCTCCTCCCAAGGATGCTGTAAAATTCAGCTAAGTAATATTACACAAACATAACATCCTCTGTGAGAAACGGAAATCTCGAAAATAAACCCTGTACCAACACGCCTGGTCAGCGCGGTATAGTAGAATATAATAGTGATGGACGATATACATCGATTTATTTAAAACACTCGATGTATGGTAACGATGGATCGTATTGGACCGATGTATTGTTAATACTTCAACATCGAATATACAGGGTGTGGCGTAAATGGTGGTCCAACGCTAAGGTGGTTATAGTTCAAGTATTCACCTATCATATAAAAAAAAAATTAACCATTTTTAGCCATTTTTTTTACACTACTCACATCTAAAATGCATGATTTGTTAAAAACGAGAAATTAATTTTCAGTTTTTTTTATTTATTGGTTTATTTTTGGGGTTTACATGAAAAAACGAAAATGTATGTGCTAGTACTCGACCGTACAACACAAAAAACACACTCAAAAAATAATGTCATTTGTCGAAGTTACATTCTCATTTATAAAATATTTATCGATTTTTTACAAAAAAATTAAAAAATCATATTTCCGAAACCAATGGCTAAAAATTGTTAATTTTTTTTTATATGATAGGTGAATACTTGAACTATAACCACCTTAGCGTTGGACCACCATTTACGCCTCACCCTGTATATCGATGTTTTTTCATTCGATGCATCGATTAGGTACTCAAATAATGAGGTGAGTATACTTTAAGTGAAACGAAATGTTATAATCAGTGCTGCCAATATATTAAATTAAACCAAAACAAGCCTTTTCATTGTGGACTGATCACCATAAGTTAGTGCATCATAATATTTTCTAACACTTGCGCGACTCATCTGTTTAAATAAAACTACTTTTTACGGATTTAGACGCGTATATTTGTTTTAATTTTGGCCCGACGTTTCCGACCATGGTGACTGCAAAGTCTCCGAAACGTCGGGCCAAAATTAAAACAAATATAGTGCATCATAACTGAAAAATTAACAAATCTGAAGATGTTTTGCCTGACGAACTTTTAGTTTAACTTTACCTTTTACTTTTTTAGTTTAACTTGAACTTTAACTTTTAGTTGTACTTTTATCTCAGAACTCCTGTTGGAAGACTGAATGAAAATCCGTTAACAATCTGAAGAGAGTATAAAATACAATTCCCGAAGCTGTATAAAATAGCTTTTAAGTTGGCACGTCAGTCCCTTCTGAAAGCCTTTATTCGCGTGCAGGGCTACCTGTTATGACTGAAAAAAGAAACCAGTTGAAGGGGAAGAGATTAAGCAAACTTTTGTTTTTACATAGCATGAAATAAAATTGGTCAAGTGCGAGTCGGACTCGCGCACGAAGGGTTCCGTACCATTATCTATGCAACATAAGGCAACGTTATTAGTATCGAGCAAGAAACGGTAAAAAATCATGTTTGTTGTATGGGAGCCCCCCTTAAATATTTATTTTATTTTATTTTTAGTATTTGTTGTTATAGCGGCAATAGAAATACATCATCTGTGAAAATTTCAACTGTCTAGCTATCACCGTTATTGAGATACAGCCTGGTGACAGACGGACGGACGGACAGCGAAGTCTCAGTAATAGGGTCCCGTTTTTACCCTTTGGGTACGGAACCCTAAAAATATTAGAATTTGTAAAGAAAACAATGTGATTTTCAATTTTAATACATATATTTTCTGATTTTCATAATACATGTTTTTGTTTCAATTAATGCCTAACCTAAAACAATCGATGTTTAAGAAACATCGATGTATTTTTCGATACATCGTACTAACATCGATGTGACCGAACGATGCATTACATCGAAAGCCCATATGTCGTATCCACTTATATATTTAGAAAAGAAAAGTAGTATATGCAGTATATCCGTATTCTGGTACACATAACACGAGCATAGCTTAGCTCAGGTTCAGAGGACGTTGTGTGAAATGTCCATGAATATTTATTTTTCAGGATAAAGATATAAATTTTGTCCCAGTACAAATGTTAGTAGAGACACCATTTGTACTAGATATAGTATATACTACTGAGGATCTGCCTACCCCTCCACTTAAAGGGGATGAATACACTAAAGCACTGGAAGCCAAGAAGAAAGAGTTTGATAGGGAGTTCGAAGAGAAATTTAAATTAGGAGAGAAAGGGTGAGTCTATTGATAAATGTAATAATTTAGTGAAAATCTGTTTAATATATGTAGTTGTTGTTCACTATTTTGTCTTCCCTGACGAAGTGGACGCGCGCGGCTAATGTAGCTGCTGGCCACGGCAACGTGACAGAGGGATCTAGTGCTCCCCCCTGTCGGTCCGGGCCCCAATTAGCGGAGCCACCGACGCCGGGTCATGGTAAAGCTCTTGAGCTTTACATGCACCATCATGGCCTAGCAGGGTAGAAGGCGAAATAAAAAAAAGCATTTTGTCTACATTAAACAACTACGATAAAAATGTTGTATTTATATTTAGTCCAAAATATAATTGCGTAGAATTAATAATAATAATTGAGCCATAAAATAATTGATGTAAAATACAATTAAGCCGTAAAATAATTAAATTTTTTAGGAGACATTGTTATAGCAATAATAAAGTCCTTTTAATTCTTTCAAATCCTTTGTATGTATAAAGTCCTTTGTATCTTCTTTCTTTCCTTAAACAAATTACAGAAATATATATATATACTAGCTGTCCCGGCAAACGTTGTTTTGCCATACTAAAAAACAAAAAAAGGTACAAAATAGATGTTGGCCGATTCTCAGACCTACTGAATACGCATGTAAAATTTCATAAAAATCGGTCAAGCTGTTTTGGAGGAGTACGGTAACTAACACTGTGACACGTGAATTTTATATATTAGATATAGCGTCCATAGCGTCCGCATAGCAAGTCAATTGCAAAAATTTATAAATTATTGAAGAAATATTTCGTTATTATTACCAGGTATCCACCAGAAGACGTGGCAGTAGGTAAAGCCGCGTTATCTAACATGGTTGGTGGTATAGGTTATTTCTATGGAGCTGGTCGAGTCCAGTCCCAGTATACCAGGGAGCCTGTGCCTTATTGGAGGGCACCACTTTATACTGCGGTGCCTAGCAGGTATATAATATAAATACAACTATAGATACATACTCACATAGATACTTATATACTATCACAGATTTTTCCCGCGAATGTAGGCGTATCATTAAATTCTAAAGATTGCTGTTATAAAGATAACATACATTCGTAGATACATACATACATAGATACTATCACAGTGTTTTTCCTATGTGTGTAGGTATATCATATTACATGTTATATCAAACATGTATTATACATTACATGTATTATAAAGATACATACATTCAAAGATACATACACCTTCTTAGAATTATTCTTTATTTGATGAGAAGAAATATCCCCGTCTCGATAATATCCGTTTTACTCTTTATTGGTTTTACCTTTGACTGGAACCCTAAAAATTAAAATACATACATACCTGTGAAGATATTTATTTATTTATTTATTTATTTATTTCAAACTTTTTATACAATAATTGTACAAAGGCGGACTTAATGCCTGGGGCATTATCTACCAGTCAACCTTATTTACCTTATTTACTATTAAGAGGATAACAAAATAGCTTCGTGCATTTTTCTATGTACGAAGTTTTCATTGTTTCTTTAGATTGAATGGCTAGAGCTCTAATTTTTAAGTATATGTTTTTTCAATATATGATCTAGGATCGCATGAACTCAGAAACGCGATTCAAAAAAGTTTTCTCGATAGAAAATCTTGGAGAAACAACCTCTAAAATTTTTTATTTTTTTTCTATTGTCGGTCTATTATCGCGTATTAACTAATGAAATAACTTTAAAAACATAGGTAACTATTATGTAGAGAAACACGTGGATCAGAATTAAAATATATTTAGTAGATTTTGAGTAAATAGGAAAAGTATCCCTAATTCTTCATTTTCTGTGCCTACTGGCTGTGTTAATATGTACGTGTCGGCGATGATATACGATAATATTGATGTAGGCCCTTAAGCTTAGTTTGTAATAAAAACTTTTATTGTAGATCATTCTTTCCCCGAGGGTTCCTCTGGGATGAAGGGTTCCATGGAATGTTGATAGGCAGGTGGAATCTGGATATCCAGATGGATATAGCGGCACATTGGATGGATCTTATTAATGTTGAAGGATGGATACCTAGGGAACAAATACTGGGTAAGAATTTATAAGAAATACTAGCTTTTGGCTACTGCTACGGCCATGAAATTTATGAACAAACTTAAAAACTTTTACCTTTAGAATATGATATGATGCAATATGATGTGATGTGATGTGATGTAACAAATGAAGTGTTTCTGATGTGATATGATATAGTGTGATCGGATATGATGTGTGATATTATAGTCATGTGACATGATGTTGTGTGATATGATATGCTGTGATGTGTGATTTGTATAGAATATGGTTTGATCTGATGTGATGTGATGTGTGATATATACATTAATGTCACGTGTCTTAATGTGATTGGTGATATGATGTGATATTATTCCCAGGTGCCGAAGCATTAGCGCGTGTACCTAAAGAATTCGTAGTACAAAGCAATGCCGCCGCCAACCCACCCATGTTGCTAATACAGTTAGCACATTTTGTTAAATTAAGACCTGATATGTTTGAAAAGTCATCAGCCCATAGAAACACTTTGGATAGAATGTTTACAAGATTACAGGTGAGTGGGTATTATAGTTAAATAATTGGTCAAGTGCGAGTCGGACTCGCGCACGAAGGGTTCCGTACCATTATCTATGCAACATAAGGCAACGTTATTAGTATCGAGCAAGAAACGGTAAAAAAATCATGTTTGTTGTATGGGAGCCCCCCTTAAATATTTATTTTATTTTATTTTTAGTATTTGTTGTTATAGCGGCAATAGAAATACATCATCTGTGAAAATTTCAACTGTCTAGCTATCACCGTTCTTGAGATACTGCGTACGGAACCCTAAAAATCATGTTTGTTGTATGGGAGCCCCCCTTAAATATTTATTTTATTTTATTTTTAGTATTTGTTGTTATAGCGGCAATAGAAATACATCATCTGTGAAAATTTCAACTGTCTAGCTATCACCGTTCTTGAGATACTGGGTATGGAACCCTAAAAATCATGTTTGTTGTATGGGAGCCCCCCTTAAATATTTATTTTATTTTATTTTTAGTATTTGTTGTTATAGCGGCAATAGAAATACATCATCTGTGAAAATTTCAACTCTCTAGCTATCACCGTTCTTGAGATACAGCCTGGTGACAGACGGACGGACGGACGGACGGACGGACGGACGGACGGACGGACGGACGGACGGACGGACGGACAGCGAAGTCTCAGTAATAGGGTCCCGTTTTTACCCTTTGGGTACGGAACCCTAAAAAAGAATTTTATTAATAGTTTATTAAGTAAAAGCATAGCATGTCAATTGCAAAATTAATAAATTACTTTAGTAATAAAAGTCGCGTCATTATTTCAGTCCAATTGTATTTTGTAAAGAATACAAGGTGGCTGGATTCTAAATAGATGGCGTTGTACGTCAAAAATGCGATGTAAACTCAATCGAGTGACATTGTAGTGGTCAAATTGGTTACTGTTGGCACGACCGCAATAAGCTCAGTTGGCAGAGCTATGGAACGGTATTCTGGGGTTGTGGGTTCAAGTCCCGCTTGCGGTGATCACTTTTTCCACTACAATTTAATTTATTAAGTAAAAGCATAGCAAGTCAATTGCAAAATTAATAAATTATTTTAGAATTTTATTTTTACAAATTTACTTATGCAGCTAAAATGTAGGTAGATGTAGATATGTCTTTTAACTTCTACCGTGGCTGTCTGCACATTGGCGTCTGTCTACACACCTCTAGTAATTGTATATAACTTTACAGACTTGGTACCAATGGTTCCAAACAACACAACGTGGTGAAGAACCAACGTCTTACCGTTGGAGAGGACGGGAGGACGATGGACTACAGCTGAATCCTAAAACACTTACATCCGGACTTGATGACTATCCCAGGTAGGGCCATTATAGGACCCATTGAAAGAAAGAAAACACATTTATGGAATATTCTGATACTTATAACCTGTATATTGTTTATATTTCAGAGCATCTCATCCATCAGATATAGAACGTCATATAGATCTAAGATGTTGGATGTATGCCGCGGCGGATGCGATGACAACTATTGCGGATGTTCTACATAGAGATAGCAGCAAGTATGTAGTATTTATTGTATTAACTAGCATTTTTGATGATGTGATAGTGTTGTGATGTGATGTGATATGATTATGTGATGTGATGCGATGATATGTTGTGATATTATAGTGAGATATGATGTTATGTGATGTAATCATGTGATGTATTGTTAATTATGAAGAAGTGATATGATATGATGTAATGTGCTTTGATAAGATATGGATATAACAATTAAAAAAAAAGTAGGCTAGCTAGGTATACAATTATCGACAAATTTAGAGTTATTTTTGTTCAAACCTCCCTCCTCAAATGACATGACGACATAGAATGTATTGTGATGTGATTATGTAATCTAAGTATGTGATGCGATGTGATGTCGCGTGATAAGATGTATTCTGATGATAAGATGCGACGCGATAGTCGGATGTGATGCGATAAGTAATGTAATCTGATGAAGTGATGTAATAAGTAATGTAATCTGATGATGTGATGTGATATAGTGTAATCTTTGTTATATCAGATTTGAAATAGTCCGTGATCAGCTCGGTGATGAAGAATTATTGAATGAACTACATTGGTCACCACACACACAAACATATGCTGATTATGGTAAGTAGCAATTAAGACTTAATGTAGTAACGAAAGAAAATTAGTGCTAACATTGGTTATGTGAAATAGTGCCGTTCTCGGACATAGTAAAAGTGCCGGTTCGTAGTTCAGTGAAAGTACCATTTTTGATTACGGTAAAATGCCGATTTTAAGATACAAAAACTGCCACTGTTGGGCACAGAAAAGTGCTGGTTCTGGGCACAGTAAAATGCCGCTCTGAGGTACTAAAAATGCCACTTTTGGCTATACATAAAGGCTGTATTTAGACTTGCTAAGAGTGCTGCTTATAGAAAACAAAAGGGGTTGCTTCTAGGTACAGATGGCTTGCTATTCTTAAAAATATAAAAAGTGTCGCCTTGAGGTTCAATAAGTGCCACTTTTGGTTACACAATGCCAATATTTGTTACGCAAAAAGTGCCATATTTGATATTTTTTCATTTCTCGTGTTATTGTATTATATGCTACTAGTAATCTAATCCTAAATTAAGCATAATACTAGGATGAATAATATTCTCCTTCCGTCTTATTGGGTTAGAAAATAAATGGAAGTTGAAGAAATTCAGTGTTTTATTTGTCAAAAATTATGCTTATTTTAGGATCAGGTGGTTCTAAAGTAAGCATATTTAGTTAATGTAAGTAAATTTCTCCTTAGGTTTACATACAGATGGAGTTAAATTAATACGTCAACAACCCAAAAACCCGTCAGAAAGTGCCCGGGTTGTTCGAAGTGTTACAGTAGCACCACAACCCAGACTTGTGACATCAGCTTTTGGTGAGTTCTGTTATAAATTAATTTGAAAGCCTAAATCCTCTCCTAAGTCTTGAAACAATAAATCACTATAATGTTAATCAATATCTGTTCATCAGGCTATGTGTCCTTATTCCCGATGCTGTTGAAAGTTTTGAAGCCAGAAAGTGATAAACTTGGTAAGATATTGGAGGACTTGGACAAGCCGGACTTGTTGTGGTCACCATATGGACTTAGGTAAAGAAATGAGACTATCAAAATTATACCACAATCCGTACCTGTCTTCTTCAACCTATTATTATACCACTATTGGGCACGGGTTTTCTCTACTTCGGAAGAGTTTTCGGTCTAATTTACCACGCTGACCAGGCTCGTTGTCAAAGGGTTTAGTTTCGTGTTTTCCGTCTCTTACTAAAGATATCATTAGCTCAAATATCCCTTAGTTGACGATCTCCCACTATTCCTCAATCGTTACAATATCACACTATTGTACAACCCGTACTATCTCACACTGCCATCAAATATCTTACCAGCAATAATGTATATTTATATGTATAGGCCTTAGGCTAATTAGATTATAATATAGATAGATATAGATATAAGTGTACCCATATTTTGAACTGCTCTATAACCTGTACGACCCACAATCCGTACGACTCACAACCCGTACAATCCATAACTCGTACAATCTCATACCACTATAAAACCCGTACTATCACAAACTACACCACAACCCGTCTACGCCATTACTTAATTCTATCATTAAAATATCCAAATATTAACAGTATTAATGACATATTTAATTCATTTTACCCCAAAATTTCCACAAACCCTTCCAGACTAAAACAGCGCAATTTAATATAATATTTTGTTACACACAGGTCATTATCAAAATCATCCCCTCTATACATGAAGAGGAACACAGAACACGACCCGCCATACTGGCGCGGTCAAGTCTGGATCAATATTAACTATTTAGCTCTGTCAGCACTTAGACATTACTCCTCCAGAGGGCCTCACGCGCAAAGGGCTAAGGAACTTAATGCTAGACTCAGGGATAACGTTGTCAGTAAGTTGAAAAAAATATATAAAAAAATCTCTGAAAACAGAAAAAAAAAAAAAAATGCCCTATTATATTTTCCATTAGTAAATAAATATGGGGCTTACTTTAAATAGTCGGCCATCTTGTTAGTCCGCCATATTGGATTTTGCATTGGTTATTTAAGGCACATAAGATAAAATAAAAAATAAAATAAAAGAATAGTAAAAAAATAGTCGGCCATATTGTTAGTCCGCCATATATGATTTTGCATTGGTATTTAAATGCCTTATTTAAATACCACGTAATAAAATAAAAAAATTAAATTAAAAAATAGTAAAAAAATAGTCGGCCATCTTCAATTTATCATTGTTAGTTCAACATGGCGCCAAATGAGTCCGCCATCTTGAATTTAGAATGCTAAAGAAAAAATGGCGGTCACTTATACGACGTAATACTGCACCTGATTATGCTATCAAAGATTAAATTGTTATGTTTTTTCCAGGAAATATCATAAAAGAATACAAAAGAACAGGATACCTGTGGGAGCAGTATTCCGGGGAGGATGGGAAAGGTTCAGGGTGTAAACCGTTCAGTGGATGGACTGGTTTGGTGGCGCTTATCATGGCCGATGAATATTAACGTTATGTGTATGTAAATATAAATAGTCTGTCAGATATACATACAGACGAAGTTGACCAACTAACGACGTGACAGACGGATATACCTACAGAGAGAAAGACACAGAAAGATAGATAAACAGATTGATGTTTGTCTGCCTGTATGTTACAGACTGACTAACATACAGACAGAGAGACAGTCAGCGGCTGTTTTAGGTGTTTCCAATTTCCAGGCAGTTACGTTGTGAATTGAATTCGTATTATGAACATAACTGCCAACCAGTCAGTTCGTTAAACCAGTCATAGATTAATTTGTTTAAAGAGAAGGTACAACTAAAAGAACCTTTGAAGTAATAACTAAACATTTTCAACTAAAAGTTTTATATCTGACATAATACGTTATTTAACTAGGCAGTTTACGGCTTGCCCGGAAATTGCGTGATTTTTAAAAAGCTTATACTTATTATAAGCTTTTTAAAAATCACACAATTTTGCAAATTTATGCACGCAAAATTACGCAAAGCCCGCTGATGTCAAATAACAAAATAAAAGTTTGTAAGGAATTCTAAAACGATACTTCGATATAAAACTAAAATAAACAAATTCTAAATATTTACGATAAAAAAAATCTATCGAAAATAACATCAAAATATAATTTAAATGAAATAATAATCTAGTTACCTAATAGAATTAGTAAAAGATCTAATTAAAAAGTTTGTGATATTTTTTTATATTTTGTTTTTGTGTAAAAAAATTATAAATAAAACAAATGGGGGTATTTGTATATAAATTTTAGATGAAATGGGGTTTTTGTTTGTAAATTTTAGATGAAATGGGGTTATAGGCTATAAATTTGAAGCCAAATAGCATTTTAGTCTATTCAAATATTATAATAATTAATTATAATATTATAATAATTTAAATTTATTTATGTGTCAAATCACTTTTTGTCTGATAAAAGTTAAAAACCAAATTGCTTTTGGTGTTTGGATACCAAAAGTAATTTGGTTTTTAACTTTTAACTTTTATAGCATTTAATGTATAATTTATATATGATATAAATTATTTAGTTTTAGTTCAACACAGCAAATTTTGTGAGCAACCTAATAAAGGGGTTAAAAGGGGTTTTTGGGTCCTTTTAAAAGGTCATTTTTTTGTTTATATATAGGTCAAAAACAAATAAAATTGGTTAAGATTTTAGACTTGCTAGAATTATAAAAGTTATATTGCAGTTAAATAATATAAAGGCATAATACTTAGAGATAGCCAGAGTTTATAAGAGTCAGCTATGGGGCATTATATAACGTGTTGCAGAAAGGTGTAGTCATAATTTAAAGTTAATGCAACTTTAGGATAGGCCTTAAATATTATAAATATTACAGTTACACATAGAAAAATACAGTTGGTCAGTTTTTTTATTGTTTATTGCCTACTATTAAATAACTACTAGAAACGCATCAATTATGAGATGTTTACGGTTTATTGAATGCGATTGAACCTTACGATAAAAGATGACCTCATAGTAGTGTTGTATTTAAACAAGATCGATCAATTTAATAAATTAATTAAACTTTTACAAACACATAAAAGTCATATAACTAGTATTTGTAATTTCATCCATGCCTAGTGCCTAGTCACCGGCCATGTGTAACTGTGGTCAAATATCACTACACCTTTCTGAAACATGTTGTAATCAGGCAATGATATCAACTCTACATGCACAACTATAATAAACTAAAAAGTGACAGATAGTGTCAATAAAACAACGTCATTGTTAACTAAACTTTCTTATTAATTAAAGAGTTATGGCCTTATTCATAATGACTTATCGGAGGTTTAAAAGTTCGCTAAAATAGGTTCGAGAAAATTGTCAAAACTTGTTATTCATAATGGTCTTTTTACGCTAAAACGTTTATTATCTCTGCGATAAAATCTCCTTATAAACCTCCGATAAGTGATTAAGAATAAGTCCGTTAGTGTATAATATACAGTTTTTAACACGCTTATATTAGTTCGGTAGGTATCTATCAATGTATTAATCTATGTAACGGAATCTTTGAAAGTAATTTTAACCCACTTACAGTAGTCGGACTGATCTGAAATTTTGCACATATATTAAGTACCGACTGACAATGCAATAATTTAAAAAAAAAATTCCGGAGTTTTAAGCGTGTTTGTGACATGTGACAACAGAAACTTATGTCTCTGACAACATAAACTGTCAACGTTTTATGAGTAGGTAGCATAGAATTGAGTATTGATGACAATGCAATCATTTAAAAAATATTCAGGATATTTATGCGTGTTTTTAGTTTTTAAACTAAGTAGATTTTACTAAATTTTTAATTTTCATATTTAGTTAAATTGGATACATAGAATAGGTACTATTGGTACCAATTCTACGTGCACAATTAAGTATTGTGTCTTTAAATTATTTATTATTTTAATACTAATGCGTAATATAGAATCATTATTGATAGTTTGTCATAAGGCATTATATTAGTAAAGGTGTGCGATTTTATACGCATATCACATTTTATGGCTTTATTTATTAGGGTTCGACCATAAATTAAGTCAGAAGGTGTCAATGAAGTGTGACCCCTGTGATTAGGGGTAAAAGAATAGGGGTAAATTAGAAGCTTGTTTGTTAATGATGTCATTAAAAATAATATGTAGTGATTAGAAACAACAGGCGTAGTCGCGGGCAATAGTTAGTAATATATCAGTAGTCATTTTAAATAAATAGTTGAATTTAGACTTATGATGATCTTATTTATAATAACTTATCGGAGGTTTAAACAATAAAATAATCGGAGAGATAATAAACATTTTAGCGTAAAAAGACTATTATGAATAACAATTTTTGACAAAGTTCGCTAAAATCGGTTCGCTGTAAACCTCCGATAAGTCATTATGAATAAAACCGTTAGTTTTAACCTACGCTACGAATATTAGTAGTTTTGTAGAAAATTGACAATATATTTTATCTTTTAGTACTTAAAAGTAGCCAGACATAGAGCATGAAAACAATAGGAGACGTTACACGCGCATTCAGAAGCTTTGAACGTATCTATCAATGTATAAATCTATGTAACGAAATCTTTGAAAGTAATTTTCACACACTTGCAGTAGTCCGATTGATCTGAAATGTTACACACATATTAAGGAATGATGATAATGTAATAATTTAAAATAATATTTAGGATTTTTAGGCGTGTTAAGTTTTTGAACTAAGCACATTATTTTTGTATTCGACACTGCTAGGTTGGTGGTCATTCACTCATTCTTACTCTCTATTAACGTCCCACCTGAGCCTCTTTACTTTGGGAGAGATTATGTTCTACTATACGGCGCCTGACCAGTCGTGTTGGTACAAGGTTTATTATCGTTACCGTCTCTCACAAAGGATGTTATCTGTATACAATATACCTTAGCTGGTTTTTAGAGTACCCTGGAAAGAAAACGATGGTGACATTTGTATTCTTAATTCGTCATCACATGGTCATTCGCACGTACACCACAAAATTACCTCACGTACTAAGACACGTGAGTGTCCGGTCACAATGAATATCAGCATTGTTCTCATACGTTTTTCAGTGCGGATCGCCTTATAATGTCATCTCCTGTTGGATCAATGCTCTAAGTTAAGGACTGATGACAATGCAATAATTTAAAAAATATCCAGGATTTTCAAGCGTGTATTTCAGTTTTTAAACGAAGACAATATTTTATGTATTCACCTCTCTGGCTAAACTTATGCAATATGGGTCATTCAAAAATTTACAATCGAAAAAGGGGTCTTTGCGTTATTTTGTGTGAGTAAGGGGTTATGGGGTTGGAGAGCCTTGGTTTGGTTTAACTACCAAAACCTATTTTGTCTACGACCATATCTTGTGTCGTTAGTCGAAAATAAAAGTGGCCCTTGAGTTCTGTGTCGCATTTTGATGATATGTAGTTGCTTCAAAAATACAATCAACCTTTCAGATCTACGCATTTAGAAAATAATAACCAAATTACGAGCATTTTCGTCTTACGCCAGGGAATCAAAACCCACAGGCCACTTTCTGTTGCCCTAGCTAGAGACTTGATATTTGGCATAGACCAAACTTAAATAATGCTAATATATGGGAAAATTCCAAAAACTTATACTATTGAAATAGTTGAAATGTAAGCGGTTCCCTATTTCAAGTACAAAGTTAAGTCGGTGAAACGTTTAAGCAAATTTATTTGCTCATTATAATGCTATTTGGTTTAATAGGTGCGGAACCCTAATTGTGCGAGTCTACCTTTCGTTTGACAAGTTTTTAGCACGCTTTAATAAGTTCGGTATGTATCTATCAATGTATTAATCTATGTAACGGAATCTTTGAAAGTGATTTTAACCCACTTGCAGTAGTTGGCTTGATCTTGATTGACTATGTAAAGACAATTTTTGTGATGTATAAATTTTTATTACATTTTATTTTGTGTATACGTAAATTGTTTGTTGTTAAATAAATTAATTTTAATGATCAATTTGTTTTATTTGAATGATGTAGTGCTCTCCGTGTGGTGACATTAAGAATACAAGTGTCACCACCCCATCTCCCAAGGGTGCTGTAAAAGTCAGCTGAAAGATATTGCAGACAGATAATATCCTCTGTGAGAGATGGGAAACTCTAAAATAACCCTGAGCCAACACACCACAGCGCGCCACAGTAGACCATAATCCCTCCACCACAATTTTTCCTTCCCACAGTGCTGTGCAGAGTGTACCTACACAGTGTACCATCCATATCTCGTACGTGCAAAGTTATACCGGAGTCGGAGAAACAGGTGGGTTTCTCAGACTCTGGTATGACCTTGTATTTGTGTAAGCCTCATCTAAAATATGAAATTCTCGTGTCACAATGTTCATTCTCACACTCCTCCGAAACGGCTTGACCGATTCTTATGAAATGCATATTCAGTAGGTCTGAGAATCTGCTACTATCTATTTTTCATACCCCTAAGTGTTAAGGGTTGTCTACCCCTAATATTTATATGGCAAAACAACGTTGGCCGGGTCACCTAGTATGTATTTCTATAAAACTAGGTGTTACCCACAACTTCGTAAGCGTAGAATGTAGAAACAAAATTACACAAAAAAGGCAACCCCTTGAACCACATCGGGTCGTGGTACACCACCGTGGTAGAACACCGTAGGTTTAGTGGGTAGGCTGTGTCGAGTATTTCTCCCCGGGAGTCCCACACGACGTCCTCCGGCTGCCCCTGCAGTCGGGGGGTAAGTGCGTAAAAAGCTTTGCTACGAAAAAAAAACCCCTTGAACCACTCTATCTATTAAAAGAATCAGCATGAAAATCAGTTGCGTGGTTTCGAAGGTATAAGTATAATCTTTTATTATAAGTAAAGATGATACTTAAATAATGGAACAAAAGACACTTATGATATGTGATAATAAAGAAATTGTAATAATATAAAATAAAACTTCCAAATCGGTTCACATGTTAAAATACTTTAAGTATAAGATTACACATGTAAATACAATATAGGTTATACGAATGTGTTGTGTTAATACATTTTCATTAGTTCGGTACCTATCTATCTATGTAATAATTTATATAACGTAATCATTGTTAATTCAGTTAGGTACAATAGTTGTATTGATCTGAATATGATGTTAATAAGGAATAATGTGCCTATTAGGTAATTTGAAAAAGAATCTATAACTTTCAAACGTATTTTATACACAGACTAGCTGTTGCCCGCGACCCCATCGCGTAGAATTTAGAAAATTTTCCCCGTTTTTGCAACAGTTTTAACTACTGCTTTGCTTCTACTGGTCGTAGCGAGATGTTATATAGCCTAAAGCCTTCCTCGACAAATGCCCTATCTAAAACTTCAAGAATTTTTCAAATCCGCCCAGTGGTTCCTGAGATTAGCGTGTTCAAACAAACAAACAAACAAACTCTTCCGCTTTATAATATTAGTATAGCTTTATCAGATAGAAGACACGCGTTTAATCTAGTAGACACTTAGCCTAAACATACTTACTAGTTACATTAGGGTCCAATAAAATGTGGTATACATTATTTATGTGACAATAACTATAATATGATTTATTAAAAAAACAGTTAGTAATGTTTTTATCAGACTTTAGCATCGAATTGCTGAAAAACGGCCGATGGGACAGAGTTGCGGGTGTTTTTACAATGATGCTAAGTATAAGGACTACCCAATAAGTCAAAGGATTCACCCCTGGGATCTTGGTCTATGAGTCCCGCGAACATACAGGCCACACGGTGACAGCTCCGTTATTGCGTCATTTTACAGTGTTCACACGTTATTCAATTTCATTATCATTTGCTTCCATTCTTCTTCTATTTGCTCCTGTTTCAGTTCCTATTGATTTTTTTTATTCACTTTCCTCCTCTTCCGGTGCTCTTCGCAAGAGCGAAGAGAATAGGATCCTTCTCTTTGCTTACGTTTCTGATCTTTTGACCCCTGTTCTGTCTTTGACTTATCCTCTGCGCTAGATCCTTGTCGAACAGAGCTCAGGAACGAGTTCGAAGAGGTTAATTGACCTCTTAACGTTTCTTCGCGTGCTCTTTCTCGTTCTAGCTTTTCCAATGTTTGGTCTCGGTGGTTATTATTAAACCATGGCGTCATACCTTTTGTATATGGTACCGGAGGCAGGTCATACGGTACAATCAGACGATCTTGTGAACCCGCCCTTAACGGGAAGAAATCTTTATTTATCTGTGGAAGAAAATATTTGGAGTATTCCTGTAAGGTCTTTCGTCAGAAGAGATAAGAAGTACGCAATAGAAAGAAAAGCAATATACAGGTGAACAATATACAGGTGAAAGGCCTTGCGATGTTTACGACCGCATCTGGAAATACCGTCCGATTTGTGAATCGAATGGTATTTTCAGTACAAAATTAGAGCGAGTGGCCAGACGTGTTAGCACAGGGTTTTCTTTAGAATGTTCTGTCTTTCACAGATTTTTTCTGTGTACCTACAATATTCCTCAGCTTTTACAGCACCCTGGGGAGGAGATATGGTGGTGAAACCTGTATTCTTAATCACACACTGACTTATTACTTACAACAAATTTAGGTAAGAACAAGACACCAGCTTCAAAATTCCTGATATAGAGACGGTTGAGTTTAGTGACAGTACCCCAAGCCATTTTTGTGAGGTTGGCTGATGTTAGCAAAAAATATGCCGCTTTATCCTCATGAGCACGTATGTATGACCTCATATGAGGCAAAGCGCGTGTACGGGCCGAGTGTTCAGCTTGCCATTGACTGAAAAAATCAAGAAAAAATATACAAGATACGTACGAGGTTACGTAGAAAAATAAAAGATTTTAAATTAAAGTTTCACTTTCGTTTTTTATAATTATGTTTAATAATAATGTTACATTTCTATAATTTTCAATTCTATTAATATTTTTTAAACTATTATTTACAGTTATTACTATTCTTAGTGTTCATTCTCCTCTATCGTGGGCACGGGCCTCCTCCACTTTTTGAGGGATTATGGTCTAGTGTGCCGCGCTGACCAGGCGTGTTAACACAGGGTTTATTTTCGGGTTTGCCGTCTTGCACAGAGAATGTTATCTGTGTGCAATATCCCTTAGCTGAATTTTACAGGACCCTTGGGAGGAGATGGGGTGGTGATAATTGTATTCTTAATCCGTCACCACACGGAGTACTGCAGATAGGTACTTACTATAAAATGTCGTTAAACCATTGTTGTTCGTTGTGTTTCACCTCGTCATAAAATATATCATTAGCACCAAGTGGGCCGGTGTAACTGATGTCAACATTCTCTGAAAGATATTGTTATCTCATCTCATCCCATTTCAATCTCAATGATACATAATAATCTTTACTTAATAAAATTTAAGTCTTTATTTTTGTATGTATATGTGAGCTTACATCTTCATTGAAACTTGGATAAATAAACGGAATGTGGTCCATTCTAATTTAATAGATAGAGTGATTCAAGGGGATGAGTTTGATGTATGATGAAATTTAGTACAGAGGTAGCATAAGTACCGGATTGCATATAGGCTAGGTACTTTTTTACGGAAGGTACTTTTTTGAATTTAATTGATTCACCTCTCGGATCTCTGTGTAGAAACAGTTTTGTAAAACTTTACCGTGGATACACTACATAAACACGAAAAACTTTATTCCGAAAGTCACAAATACGAATTTATTAATACCGATTTTCATAATTCCGAATCATTCCGAATGGTTCAAAATTCCGAATATAACAATTCCGATGTATCATAATTCCGAAACTTCAAAATTCCTAACGTTCAGAATTACTATTCTCAAAATACCGAAATTCAATAGACCGAATAACAGAAATTCTGATAATTCGAAACATCAACAAAATATTTTGTTTCGAATAAAAATATCTTGTTTCCCTTAACCTGACCGAAGAGATTCATCAATAATACAGAGGATATGCAACATGCAAACAAGCATGCAGCATGCAACATTCAAGCAAGCGTGTAATATGCAAGCAGGCAAGCAACATGTAAGTAGGCATGCAAAATGCAAGCAGGCATGCAACATGCAAGCAGGCATGCAACCTGCAAGCATGCAGCAAGCTTTGCTTCTGTTACGGCTCCAGCATTACGGGCTTTGGGCGGGCCCACGCGAGATTATCTCGCCGCAGATATTTAAAGGCTCACCGCTGCTGCTTCGGCCTCAGCTTCAGCGGCGAGCCTTCAAACCACATGCTCCACATCCCCCGGGGCGCCCCAGCCCTCCGTGCCTACGCGGGCTGTAATTGCACTCTAGGGCAAACAAGACTACGTGAAGTTGGTTTTGCAGCGATTCGTTTCCGACGCAAATTTTTGTGGCACAACATGTTGACCTTCAGACTATTTGAAGTATTGAAAATCGGAATGTCGTTTTTCGGAACGAGAACTCTTCAAGCATTTGACTCTTCAGACAAATGAAAATCGGAAAAGTAACAAATTGGATTTATGACTTCGGTTAAATATATTTTACAATTTTTCGGTATTATGAAATTCGGACTTTGGAAAATCGGAATTTCAAAATTCGGAATAAAGTTTTTAGGAATTTTTGGGTGTTTGTTTACCGTAGTCTTTTCAAATTGATTTTATCATTGTAAAGTAAATGTGTCATAATTATATACTCACGTGAAGATGGATATATAATCTTCAATTCCGGTTGTATGTTGGTCACTTCCGGCATACCTTTGTACTTTGTAAAATTCTTCAGGATGTCACCCGTCAGCCATGACTTGAAAAAATAAATTTTGATGAATTACAAATGTTTTTTTATATCATTCATTACGGTGACATATTATTTTTAATGTTTCTCAGTCAGCGCGGGGCAGCAAATGTGATTAACTAGCCTCCTTCATGGGCGTACCTAAGGTCGCCCTCTCCACAATATTTTAAAGAGTGATTTTTTTAAGCGTTGTTTTTTTAAATTTCGAAAAAACACGCAATTTGCATGATGTATTTTTTTTATTGGAATAGATAATTTGGCTTTTGCCATTTAACGATTCGAAAAAAAATAATTATACATTTAAAAATTAGACGTTGTCGTAACACAAGTGTTATTAGTGTGTGAATTGTGTGAAATTGTGAATAATAATGGCAACCCTTCACCTGTCAGCACGTCATTGTGTATTCTCATATTTTAAAATTCAGTTTTAATGTTTTATTATAAACATAAACTTTATATTTGTTAACAAGTTACTAATTTTATAACGAAAAATCAGTTTTCAACAATAAATCATGATAATAATACCAAATATTAAAGTACATGAAAATACATTAGCAATGACAGACAAATGTCATAGCATGTCAGCCGAAATAAACCAAATAAATAAGAAATTGAGTATGTAGAACACAATGATTACGAGGGCCAAAGCCAGATTAGGACTTCCAGCACAAGATACAACCCCGGACTCGCCGCCCCGCTCCATTACGCCGCTACCGCAAGCTATGCGAGCATCGTCGCGTGCGTCGAGTGGAAGCAGCGAGTATTTTTCCCCGCGAACGTCGCCGTCGCCTGTACGTCGTACGTACGTATCACTAACTCCTACTGATCAATACGAAGTTGAAACTATAATCACTAATTCCAAACCAGATTGTTCACCAGGCATCGATGGTATCTCGTCTAGGTGTTTGAGGTTGGGTCGTAAACATCTGAGTCTTCCAATTGCTCATCTGTGTAACCTTAGTATAGAATCTGGGCAGTTCCCAGCAGCATTTAAAACCGCATTAGTATGTCCAATTTTTAAGGCTGGCAATAAGGCTTCTGTCTCCAATTATAGACCAATTTCATTGCTCTCTTCTTTATCAAAAATTATCGAAAAAATAATGAATAATAGGCTTATGTCCTATTTAGAACATAACAGCTTATTAACGGACCAACAATTTGGCTTTAGGCGAGGCATATCAACAGAGGACGCGGTATTGAGGTTAACTACACTGATTAGTAATTACCTGGACACTGGGCATAGGGTTATTGGTATCTTCCTTGACCTACAAAAGGCTTTTGATACTATATCTGTCCCCATTCTTCTGACAAGGCTGGAAGCATTAGGCATAAGGGGGAACGCCTATGACTGGTTCAAAGATTACTTGACTAACAGGAACCAAATAACAAAAGTGGGATCCTATTTCAGTGAACCCTCTTCCTGCAAATATGGTATACCTCAGGGCTCAACTATTGGACCAACCCTGTTTCTGACCTACCTGAATTCACTGCCAGACGTACTCTCCAATTACACAGACACTGTAATGTTTGCTGATGATACTGTACTTTTGTTCCATGGTGATTCATGGGACAGAGTCAAAACTATAACAGAGGAGGCTATGTCGAAGGTCTCAGCTTGGTTGGAGGATAGCCTTCTATCCTTGAACGTCGAAAAAACGAAATACCTATGTTTTACAAAAACCAAAAGTTCATCACCCGGTAGTAGTTTTAGTGTCACACTGCATTCATACCCCTGCAATAGACAAAGTACACAACAGGATATTAGATCTAGCTGTTGCTGTAATCAGCTTACTAGAACGGACAATGTGAACTATCTTGGCGTTCAGTTGGATGATCGATTGAGTTGGAACGGTCATATTACGAAGCTGTGCACCAGGACTAGAAAACTTATATATGTTTTTAAGGAGCTGAGATCAGTCGCTAGTATTAAACTATTGCTACAAGCATATAAAGCATTGTGTGAGGGCGTCATTCACTACTGCATTACTAGCTGGGGAGAGGCTGCTAAAACCTTTATGTTGGAACTTGAACGTTCCCAACGAGCAGTACTTAAGGTTTTAATGAGACTCCCATTTTTGCAACCTACCTCAGATGTTTACAATAGATCTAAAGTTTTATCGGTCAGAAAACTCTTCATATTCCGAGTACTTGTGCGATATCATCGGCTGATTATTCCGTCCCTGCCTATAACGCTCAGGAGGCGACCGCGCTGTCCACTTCTCATTACAAAGTCTACCTTCGCACAAAGAAATTTCAACTTTATTGCACCCCGGATATATAACAAAATCCCAACTCAAAATGTTGATATTAGAGCATTAAGTCAGTATTCTTTTAAAAGACATATCCTATACGAATGGATTCTGACAATGAATTACGGGGATGTGGAGAATCTACTATTGGTGACAAGGTAGAACTGGGGTGTGTGGCGTATAATGTGTAAACATTTTATTAACTAAGCCTGAAATTGATATGTGAATACATAGCGAACTGTAATGCCATAGAATATTCGATTGTAAACTGATACAACTACAAATTATTGTTACTTACCAATTTATTTATAGCACTGTTGCTTTTACGCGAAACAAACGATACTACATCGAATAATAAGAAATAATAATGTAATAATACTTGGGACTGATATGCATGACTACTTAATTGTAAATTTTAAATTTAAACTTAAATTCTTCTCTGTTTGTATTGTATATTGTATGTTGAAACTTTTTTACCCTTAATTTTATTCAATATTTAAAGTCAACTAATGGTTTTTTTTTTTTTTTTCGTAGGAATGCTTTTTACGCACTTACCCCCCCGACTGCAGGGGCAGCCGGAGGACGTCGTGTTGGACTCCCGGGGAGTAAAATTTCTCTCGACCCAGCCTACCAACTAAACCTACGGTGTCCTCCTCGCCCGTTGCCGGGCCGTGGTAGTCACTCAGGTATGACCACGACCCGACACGGGGGGCCCCCTAGTAGTGGGGGCTCACTGCGACGGGGTGGGCAACGTGCCCCCCCGTCGGACGGTCACCCCTCGCCCGAACACTAGGCGAGGGGTCGTCCGCCACATTGGGCGCGACAGGTCCCCTGACCCGTCGCGCGTGGCCTCCTCGCGGGCCGGGGCCGCCGGCTATTGCACGCCGACGACCCCTACCCGCGGCCCTGCGGGGGGGCAATGTTTGGCCCGCGCGTTCGCGCTCCCGCAGGGCCTCTCTCTTGGCCGCCATCACCTCGGACGCAAACGAGGCGACGGCGGCCCAACACTCTCTGCTGCCGGCCATCGAGGCGATGACGGCCGGCAGCGACAAATTCACGCCTATTGCGTCAGTGAGCCTGACGCGCTGAGCGGACCAGGCCGTGCACACGGCCAGCGTATGCTCGGCCGTGTCCACGGCTCCGGACGCACAGCTCTTGCAGTCGGGCGCCGACTCTACTCCCACCAGCTCCCACAGGTACTTGGCAAAGCAGCCGTGACCTGTGAGGAGCTGGGTCAAATGGTAGGTCGGCACCCTGTGCGGCGCCTCGACCCACTGACGCAATACTGGGCGCACGGCCGTGAGAAGCCGTGCGCTCACCCTACTATTTTCCAATTTAGAGGCCCACCTCCCGAAGAGGTCGTCGCGGAATTCGCCTCTCCAGCGAGCGACCTCGTCGGGGGCGGGCTCCACTCCGTCTTGCCGCATCAGGGCCCTCCTTCGGTGAACCCCCGCCAGGACCCCAGCCTCGAGGTCCCAGGGGAGGCTCCCGGAAATCACACATGCCGCCTCCAGCGACACGGTGTGGTACGCCCGTGCGGCCCTCTGCGCCATCACACGCTGCGCGCGCCGCAGCAGCGTGGAGTTCTCGGCGCTGAGAGCCGCAGCCGCCCAGATGGGCGCTCCGTAGAGCGCCTTCGAGCGCACCACCGTGTCGTAGAGGCGGCGGCCGACACTACCGGCCCCCCCGCAATTTGGGAGCAACCGGGCGAGCATTCCGGCGCACGCCACCAGCTTCGGCGCCAGCGCCCGGAAATGCTCGCCGAACCTCCACCGACTGTCCAGCGTCAGCCCCAAGTATTTCAACTTGGAGCCGACGGCGATGGAGGCCCCTCCCACTACAATGCTGTAGTCGCGGGGGGGCCTTGCCCGAGGCCCATGGAAGAATAGGGCCTCGGACTTCTCTAGGGCCACTTCTAGCCCGAGGGCCCTGATGCGGCTCACAATCTGCGCGGTGCCCGCCGTGGCGAGGACACCGGCATCTCTGAAATTTGGGCCCCGCGCGGTAACCAGGGTATCGTCGGCGTAGCATATGACGCCGACTCCCCGAAGATTGGTACCGCGCAGGACCCAGTCAAATCCAATGTTCCACAGGAGTGGGCCCAGCACCGACCCCTGTGGAACACCGCACGACATGTCCCGGCGGACTACACGATCCCGGGCCGGGTAGAAAATGGCCCGGTCCGTAAAGTAGTCCGCCAGGACCCTCCTGAGGTACCACGGAACTTTGTGGTACCTCAGGGCCTCCAGAATTGTCGCCCAGGGGAGGGTGTTGAAAGCGTTAGCAATGTCGAGCGACACTGCCAACAACACCCCCCCCTGCGAGACGGCTTTCTCCATTTGGTCCCTCAGTCGGGACACGGCGTCAATCGTCGACCGCGCGCGGCGGAACCCGAACTGATTTCCGCTTAGATCCGGGCCCACCGTCTCCAGATGTCGGACGAGGCGTGCCGCCACGACCCTCTCAAAGGTCTTGCACGCCTCGTCGAGAAGGACGATCGGACGGTAGGCCGACGGACAGTCGGGGGGTCGCCCGTGCTTTGGAAGAAGCACGAGCTTCCCGGACTTCCACCGCCGCGGGACTCTTCCGGACGCCAAGCACTCCGACATGAGGGACAAAACCTCACCTTCGAGGACCGGCATCACGTGGGCGAGGACCCGCCCAGGGACGCCGTCCGGGCCCGGGGCGCGGTTACTCTCTTTGAGTTTGAGGACCGCAACCCCTAACTCGGCCTCGGACACGGGCGGCACTTCCTCGCCCGCAGCCGGTCCGTCGAATCGTGGCGCCGCCGCCATCCTCGGCGGCGACCACTCTCCTCTCGCCGGGAAGAGCGAGCTGACCACCTGCTCCACGAAGAGTGGCTCGAGGGTTCTCGTCAGGGGGGGCGCCGCTGGACGGAGTTTCTCCATCACCGTCTTATACGGGCGCCCCCACGGATCTCTCTCCACCTCCTCGAGCCACTCCTGCCAAGCCTCGGCTTTGGCGGCCTTGATGGCAGCGGTGAACGCGTTTCTCGCGGCCCGGTACGCGGCGAGCAGTACCTCCTCTTGGGCGAGGTCTCTGTTGGCCCTCCTGCGACTGCGGGCGTACCGGCGCCGAGCCATTTGGCACTCGGCGCGGAGGCCCTGAAGATGGGGCCTCCACCAGTACACCTGCTTGCGCGGAGGGGTCGGACCCGCCCGGATCATCGCCGCGTCGCAGACGCGAGAGAGCGCTCCAGAGAGCCGCTCACATCTCGCGTCCACGTCCAGGCCGCTCTCCACATTCGCGACGCGGGTCCCGTTGGGACCCGCCATCCACCGCTCCACTATGGCCGCCTCGGTGGCCAGCTCTGGGTCCAAGGTGTTCAGCCTCCACCGAGGACCCTCTCCCGGCAGGGGACGGTCGAACTCGACGGCTGGGGCGTCCGCGGGGGATGGGACCAGGTCGAACCGTATGTAACGATGGTCCGACAAAGTCTCCACCCCCTCCTCCACCCTCCACCGCCTCGTACGGCGGGCGAGGGCGGGGCTCGCAAACGACAGGTCCACTATGGACCCGCCCGTGTGCCGGACGCACGTCAGGACCGTCCCCGTATTTAAGAGAACGAGGCCATGGGACACCGCCCATTCCTCGAGGGTGTCACCCCTAGCGTCGGTCGCCGGAGATCCCCACAACCGGGATTTGGCGTTAAAGTCTCCGGCGACCACCACAGGGGTGGGGTGCACTTCCGCCATTAGGTCGCCGAGCTCGACGAGGAAACGCTCGAACTCGGCGAGAGTCCTATTGGGCGAGAAGTACACGCCGACTACTGCAACGTCGCCCAGCGACGCGAGCACGCACCCGTGGCCCCTCAGCACCCTCTGAAAGGGTCGGGGGGCAGCACGGCGTCGCCAGGCGACGATAGCCACCGAACCGTCGCGATCGCCCACCCAGTCGTCACGGGCTAGGACGCGGTACGGTTCGGCGACTATGGCTACGTTTATTTGCCACTGCGCAGCGGTCTGGAGAAGAAGATCCTGGGCCGCTGCGCAGTGATTAACATTCGCCTGCAGTAGTGACACCCTATTGGCCATTTAATTGGCGGCGGTGTCCATGGCCTCCGGGGCAGCACCAGGCTGAGGTGCTGCCGAAGACGCGGCGGGGGGGTTAGGTTTGCCCCCGCCCGTCTTTTTCGCCGCTCGCGTGGGCTTCTTCTTGGCCACCGCTGGACACTTTTTGTGGCCCAGACGGTGACCAGAGTCGGCGCCCTCCGACGCGCAGATCGCGCAGGAGGGCTCCGCCGCCGTGCAGGCTGCCGCCTTATGGCCCGGCTGCCCGCATCGGAAGCACAGTGCACTGCGGTCCGTCTCGCACGTGCACTGCACCCCCACATGCCCCGGGACAAGGCAGCGGTAGCACCGCTGCGGCCGCGCGTCAAGGAGCGCGGCCCGGGCCGTCGACCAACCGACAGTGAGGCGTCCACTGTCGGTTATCTTCTTGGCCGCCGGGACAGGGCACTTGACCCAGACGGTCCCAGGGCGGCCAGGTGGGCGGACGATGTTGCCCACCTTGACGTGGTCGGGGCGGCAGCCCCCCGCATTTACGACGGCCGCGGCCACTGCCTCACTAGTGGCCGCGTCCCCCAGACCGGAGATGCGCATTTCGGCGCACTGCTCCGGTCTGGCCACACGAGCGACATCGCCGATGACCTCGCGGACTTTGTCCGCGAGGTCATCGGCTTTTTTATTTTTGTCCACGCCGGACACCTCCATCACACGGCCCCCTGTCCGGGCCGTGCGGAATTTCACACCGTTTATGCCCAAGGCGGAGAGCTGGATGGCGCTCTCGGCCCTGGCCATGACCTCCGCGTAGGTCATCGAGGTGTCCGGCGGCAGGGTGACCACCACCGCGGCAGTTTTGGGGGCGCGCAACTTGCGGCCGCGCCTCCCCTTCTTTTTCTTCTGCTGCTGCGCTGAAGCAGCAGGCGCAGCAGCAGGGTTCGCCGACCGTGGCGCCTTTGGCTTGCGCGCCACGACGTTCCATGCCTCCCCCTGTTGGGTTTGGGGAGGCGACGTCGGCTGGACGGTGTTGGTCACCGCGGGTTGGGACGCGGGTCTTGCGGCTGGCGGAGCGGCCGTCTGGTTTCTGGCGGCCTGCGTTTCCCGGGCCGCCATGCTCTTCTTCGGTCCTCTCTTCTTTCCCGCAGCTTGGGTCGCAGCGGGGGCGGAGGGGAGCGACTGCACCGGCCTTGGAACAGGAAGGGCCGGGAAGTCCTCGATCTGGACGCTCGGAGCGCGTGCGGGAGCGGATTCGGCGCTCACCCACGCTCGACGAGCGTCCGCCGCCAGAGAAGGGCGGACGCGCTGCTCCGGGAGGAGGCGGTCGCTGATGCCAGCCATCCTGGCATCAATGAAGAAGGCGACCTCCTCGCGGGTCATCCCTTGGTTGGCGGTGGTGGCAGTCCGGCTTTGCACCTCCAGCCGGACTCGGAGCTCCGCCAGTTCGGCGCGGAGCGTCTCCGTCTGCCTTCTCTGCTCCGCATTTTCGGCGCGGAGCAGCTCCTCCTGCCTCCCCCGCTCCGCCAACTCAGCGCGCACGAGCTTCAGCTCCTCGCCCTCGTCGCGCAGCTCCGCCAGCTCCTTGAAGGAGTCAGCGAGGTCGGACATGGCCACCCGCACTGAAGCCACGTTTTGGCACGACATGCGGGAGGACTTCCGCGCCACCGACGAGATCACGCCGAGGGCGGAGTCCACCGCGCCACGTAACTCGTCGACTCCTCGGAGCCGCTTGGGGCCAATTGCCGGCTCATTTTTCCTGGTGAGGGACTCAATCGTGTCCCTCTTTTCGGCCACCTCGGCCGCCAGCTCCGTTTGCTCCCCGGTGGTCGGGGGGCGTCCGCGTCCCTTCTTTTTCTCCTTCTCTGGAGACGTCGGTGCCTCGAGCGGCCTCTTCCGATAGAGGCTAGGGCCACTCAACTTGCTCGAGTTCCTCGGCGAGCAGGACCGCGAGCGGTCCTCCACAGACATGCAGCTGCTACTGTCGGACTCCGACAGCCGCAGCGGCCCGCTTTCACCAAGGTAGAGGCGAGTGAGCCTTACTCTCGCCTCTCGTTGACGGGCTGAAGCCCGGGTCACGCCATCGCTGCTAACATCCGCAGAGGATGCGTCAGACAGCACGTTGCCAGTTTCGTCATGTTTATTATTATCTTCGTCAGTTGTCCTTTGAGAATTGCCAGTTTCGTCGTTATTTTTTGGTTTTCGGTTTTTGGTTTTTAGTTTGGTTTTTAAATCCATATTAGATCCCACGAGTATGGGGGAAGGGGTGGTCGATGCAAGCAGAGCCCCCTGTACTTGCACAATCCTATATACTTAGGCGAACCTTGCGGAGGTCGGACAGTTTCCGCAGGATTTTTACAACTTATCTGTTGGGTGTTATTGACTTTTCCTTGTCTCGGGCCGGCCGGTTAAGGCAAGCCCCCTGTCCCAGCCATCACGCCGCTAGACGTGATCAACGACACGCAACAGCTGGAACAGGTCGCCCGACGTTGCCCCATCAGGGAGCATCCCCCTGAACACGAGTTAACGCATCCAGAGGGACCGCCGCGCCGCGCAGTACTTGCGCCCACAAACCACGTCCACGAAGGGACCGCTTCCCTCGAAAGGGGACGACCAAACGGAGCCTGAACTCCTATACCAAACCCCCGAAGGGGGAAGACAGAGGAGACAGAACTCCTGCACCAATAAATCGGTGCTTAAACGCCGCGTATGCGGCAACCCCGCTCACCAGTCAGTTCTGATCACCAGAATAGTACCGGGAGCAGGGCGACCGCACTGCACTCGCCACGCAGTGAATGCGCAGCCGCCGGCCTTGCAGGCCGGCCATACCACGACCCCCGACACACGGGGTCAACTCGGCAGGACATCAGTCAACCCCCAAAAACGTCTCGGCACATTAGGGCCGAGAGTTGTTGGAGGCCGTCCAGGACGCACCGGACCCACGGCTTCCGGAAACGGGAAGCGGCGGGCCACACGGGGAGGTTTCCTGCCCTGGCGCCCCAAAGTCAACTAATGGTTGTATTACTTGTTATTGAATCTTGTTTTATGAGCTTGCATGCTTTTATGATTTTTATCCACTTAAATTTGTTGAATTCTTGTTAGTAAGAATAAGTCAGTAACCTAGCACTAAGAAAAGAGCAATGTATTGTCTCCTGGAACACAGGTCTAAACCTAGTCTGGGAGGCAAAGAAATAAATGAATAATGTATCTAACAATTGTATAATAATAAAATAAATAAAATAAAATAAATAAAAATGTCGGAGGGGAAGAGGCCGGCCCCCGGCTTGCTTGGGACCCCGTAGCCCATCGGCTACGAACAGGGTCCTCGCTTCCGGTGGTAATGTGCAGCGCATGAAATAATAATAATAATAATAATAAGCCCCTCACAAATCTAACTCTACGTCCGGTCCGAACATCTGTGGCCACGTGGGGGGCGGACTTTAGCGGCTCTTGAGCCATATACTTACTAAAGACTAACAGAGCTATAGTAAAACAAAATGCGATGCGGTTAAGAAGCGGATGTAAGTTACCCCAGGCGGGTACCGGAGTTAATCACGATGGAGAATCCCGTCCCGAGCGACCTCGCTCAGGCTGTCCCATGTATTCTGGGGGGGACAACGAATCGCAAATTGTAGCTTCTGCCCAGCTTGAAACTGTTGCAGAACATCATCATCACCATCATCAACATTCATCATCAACCAGCACAAATAATCACGCTCATTCATTAACCGATTTGTCACCGCAGAGCTCTCTTTTTTCATCGCCCGCATCATCCCCATACTCATGGCAACAAGATGCCGGCCTCATTAAACATTCATCAGAATCAATATCTTCACCGACAGTAGATGTTGTTCAGGAGGTAAATTCCTCAATTTCTGAACCCACTACTGCTAAGTCACGCGCTAGAAGAAAATGGACCATTGATATGAATATGTTCATATGGCGCACTTACCTTATTACAACCAAGCTAGAGACTCAAACTCGAGGCTATCTAGATTCATTACACAAATCTTTCACTGAAAAATTTCCTGACATGAATGCATCTAAACAAAATATAGGTGACCAACGGCGTGCTATCGTTAATAATAAATTACTATCCACAGACACACTTGATACAATAAAATCCGAAGTAGCTATTCACTTAGAACAGAATCATGAACCATTACTTACACTTACACAGTCATCAGCAAGAATGAGATGGTTCGACGAAATAAACGAAACTATACTACGCATTTACTACGAAATTACAGAGTTAGAAACCAATATCACAGCACACCGAAAAAAATTACATCAAAAATTCATTCAAATTTATCCTCATCTATCACACTTATCTGAACAGAGAATCTCCGACCAAAGAAGGGTGATTGTCAATAATAAAATGGTTACAGAAAGCAGAATAGAACAAATTAAAAATGAAGTCAGTATTCTTTTGAATTTATCTCGGGAAGAGAATAATCTAGTGCAAGAAAATGTCGTGTCCCCACCACCAATGGATAATCACAGAGAAATAGCTTTTAATTCAGTCTCCTCAAATACCGCAGAAGCTGCAACCAACGATAGTAACAATGCGAATATCACCACGATAGACCACGATGAAATAAATCAACAGTTTTGCTACGCACTAGAAACATTTGTTAATACCGAACCAACGTCAAGACCATATCTACCCCGACAAAAAACTTCAAAAAAGTTAGCTCTCATTGTTGAAGACATTAATAGAAATATACTACCTAATTATTTAAATGCAGATCAAGATTTTAAATCGTTCCAAACTGTTATATATTCAGCCGCCTATGCAGCAGTGGTATGTAATGGATACAAAATTAGTTCTACTGAAACACAACCACGAATATTTAAACCGTCATGGCAAAGAAGACTCGAATACAAAATAGACAACTTCCGACGTGAAATAGCAAGATTAATAGAATACATGAAAGGTAACAGAAGCCATAAAATAAGTAAAGCCGTAGAATTAATTAAAAAGAAATACAAAATACATGCACAATACGAAAGAGATAACACACAATTAGAGCATTTCATGGACACACTAAAGCAAAAGTTAAATACAGCAGCTAGTAGACTAAAAAGATATCTCGAATGTACAGCCCGGAAAACTCAAAACAAAAGGTTCATAAACACAGAAAAAGAATTTTACAGAAGTTTATCAACTACAGAATCGAATTCGTATACACCTACCAACATGTTACCAACTACTGAAACTTTGCACCGATTTTGGTCCAATATCTGGACGAACCCAATTCAACACAATACAAACGCCAAATGGATAGAAACTATTAACGAAACAACCAATAACATCCCCCTTATGGAATTCGAAGAAATTTCTTTTGATACAATGACTAACGTTATCAAACACACGCATAACTGGAAATCGCCTGGAACCGATAATATCCACAACTACTGGTACAAAAAATTCACCTGCATTCATCCCTTTTTAGTTAACCATTTAAACACATTTATACAATCACCTCACACAATGCCAACATACATCACACACGGCGTAACTTATATGCTACCAAAAGATAGCAACACTGAAGACCCATCTAAATACCGCCCTATAACTTGTTTACAAACCATATACAAAATTTTAACTTCTTGCTTAAGTCAAACAATCTATACTCACTTGTCCGAACACGATATACTTGCAGAACAACAGAAAGGCTGCCGAAAAGACAGCCAAGGATGCAAAGAACAACTCACCATAGATTCAGTAACAATAAATAACGCATTCAAAAATCAAAGAGATATCTGTACAATGTTCATAGATTACCGAAAGGCTTTCGACTCTGTCCCACACAGCTGGCTGTTACACACACTACAATTATATAAAATAAATCCCACCATTATTGAATTCTTGAAAACCTCCATGCAAAACTGGAAAACTATACTGAAACTTAAACACCATAACTCGTCTATAACTACTGAACCTATCAATATTCAGCGTGGCATCTATCAGGGCGATGCTCTAAGCCCACTCTGGTTCTGTTTAGCTCTCAATCCACTCTCAAAACTTCTTAATACCAGTCAACTCGGATATAACCTAACAACAATAAACGAAAACTATTATCTTACTCATTTACTTTACATGGACGATATAAAACTTTTTGCTAACAACACCGAAGAACTATTTTATTTAGCAGATATCACACAGCAGTTTTCTAAGGATATTTGTATGGAGTTTGGTGTAGATAAGTGCAAAACTCTTTGCGTCAGCAAAGGACAATTACTGAACAACACGTACGTGCTAGAAACAGGAGAGAATATTGAGCCAATGGATGACCACAGCACATATAAATACCTAGGATTCGAGCAATCTCGAAAAATTCAGCAAAAATATACTAAAATAGAACTCACAAAAAAATTTAAACACCGCCTTAATCTTATTCTAAAAACACACCTTAACTCCAAAAACATAATCAAAGCTGTTAATACTTATGCCATACCCATACTCACCTACTCGTTTGGAATCATTAGCTGGTCACAAACAGAGTTAAAAGCCCTGCAACGAATAATAAACACACAAATGACTAAACACAGAAAACATCATCCTAAATCATGCATAGAGAGATTAACACTATCACGCCGTGAAGGCGGCAGAGGTCTAATTGACATTCAAAATTTACACAATAAACAAATAACTACACTAAGACACTATTTTCACACTAAATCTGAACACTCACCATTGCACAAACAAGTTACAGACATAGATCGCAAGCTTACACCACTTAACTTACAAGACAGATCTACACAAAATAACGAATCGCTGACCACCACAGAACAAAAAATTGGAAAATGGAGTAGTAAGTCTCTTCATGGAAGACACCGAACCGACCTAAACCAAAGATACGTCGACAAGGAAAAGTCGAACGAATGGCTTAAAAAAGGGGAACTGTTTCCAGAGACTGAAGGCTTTATACTAGCAATACAGGACCAAATTATACTCACCCGAAACTACAAAAAATTTATCATTAAAGATCCCAACCAAACATCAGATTTATGTAGACACTGTAATTCAGCATCCGAAACAATACAACACATTACAAGCGCTTGCAGATCCTTAGTTCAGACTGATTATAAACATCGACACGATCAAGTGGCAGCAATTGTACATCAACACTTAGCTCACCAACATAAATTCATTACAAAGAAATCTCCATATTACAAATACAAACCAGACACAATACTAGAAAGTAGAAGCTGTAAAATATATTGGGATCGTACAATTATAACAGATAAAACTATACATTTTAATAGGCCTGATATAACTGTACATGACAAACTAAATAATACCATCTACATTATAGACATAGCTATCCCTAACACCCACAATCTTCAATCGACTATCTCTGAAAAACTTGCAAAATATCAAGATCTCGCTATAGAACTCAAAACTCAATGGAAAGCACACACTGTACACATAGTCCCTATAGTATTGTCATCAACTGGTATAATACCAAAAACACTTACTGATAGTCTTGACATCCTTCACATGCCTACACATTCATTACAACTATTACAAAAAGCTACCATCTTAAATACATGCCGCATCACTCGTAAATTTCTAACGTCATCGTCTATTTCATCCACTTACACCATTTAGCATACCACGCTTGGTTTAATATACCCGTGTGGTGTGTAATCTACCTCTCAAAAAGAGAGAGACAAAGTATTTTCTATAATAATAATAAATAATAAATATTCATGGACATTTCACACAACGTCCTCTGGTCCCAAGCTAAGCTTATATGCTTGTGTTATGGGTACCAGAATACGGATATAATACATATACTACTTTTTTTTTGTAAATACATACTTATAATACATAGGAACACCCAGACGCAGTACAAACATTTGTATGATAATTAGAAAAATCACACAAATGATTGTCCCGAGCGGGAATCGAACCCGCGACCTCTTGATCGGCAGTCCGTTACCAGAACCACTACACCACGAGACATCGAATCAATCGAAATGGACATCGAACATTAATGAAAATGTCATGCGCGCATATTTTGGGGCAACTGTTTCAAGATGGGCAATAATAGACCGAGGGTGATGCGCTATATTAGGCAGGCCTTTTTAGGTACTGATGTTAGACCTTAGGCCCATAGCACACGGCGTATTTTAAACGCGCGTTTCAGGAACGCGCGTCTTCGGCGCCGTAAACGCTGATTGTTGCGTTTGCATTGATAATAGAAACGCGCGCATGAAGCGCGTATACACGCATTTGAAGCGAAACAAACGCGCGTACAAAGGAGCGGGGTACGGGCAGAGGGGGGCTGGGATCAGGGTTGCCAACTCTACGTCTTTTTACGTAGATCTACGTATTTTCTATCAAAATTGTTCAAATTTGCAAAATAGACTGAATGGGCATAATTTCCTTTACTTTCGCTAAAAAAAGTTAATAAATGTTCCGTTTCATACTAACACACACTCGCCTCGCCACTCAACACGTCGCGCCATTCATTTTAAAAACAAAGTGTCCATTCTATAGAACCGTGACTCATGTCACATGAGTCATGTGACTGTGTAAAATGAAACATCTTGCCGTAAAAGTGAATCTTAAGGGCCTACATCAATATCATCGCCGACACGTACATATTACACAGCCAGTAGGCACAGAAAATGAAGAATTAGGGATACTTTTCCTATTTACTCAAAATCTACTAAATATACATATTTTAATTCTGATCCACGTGTTTCTATAAATAATAGTTACCTATGTTTTTAAAGTTATTTCATTAGTTAATACGCGATAATAGATCGACAAATAAAAAAAATAAAAAATTAGAGAGGTTGTTTCGCCAAGATTTTCTATCGAGAAAACTTTTTTCAATCGCGTTTCTGAGTTCATGCGATCCTAGATCATATATTGAAAAAACATATACTTAAAAATTAGAGCTCTAGCCATTCAATCTAAAGAAACAATGAAAACTTCGTACATAGAAAAATGCACGAAGCTATTTTGGTATCCTCTTAACCTAAAAAAAATATTTCAAACTAAGACTTCGAAGGAGTTGTTTAATTTCGATATTTTTCAACTTCCTGCTCAATTTAATTAAATTCAATTATGGAAATAAGCAGTGACAGTGAGGAAGAGCAGAATGTGACTCTTACTAAAAAAAGAAAGCTACATTGAAAATGATAATAAAAATTGAATAATTTAAATAAATTGATGATGACTCTGAAAGTAGCAAAATTCATAGATTTTTTTGTTTGCTAATGGTAATTTTTTTTAAGTTTATTGTTTGTCTGCTGTCTACTACTTTTAGGGTAATATAAATTGTCGTTTTATTCACTTTTACCTACCCTACTCTCTTCAAACGCAAAAGCTACGCGTGACTACAGCGCGTTTGTACAGCTGTACCTGCGCGTATACGCGCAGTAGAGGCGCGTTTTACAATCGCCCCGTGTGCTTAGGTTACAAGGTTGCGATCAAATCTCGTTTAAACCACGTATACGCGCGTCGTCTGCGCGTTTAAAATACGCCGTGTGCTATGGGTCTTATGATTATGCTGTCCGTGCTACTGAGCGTATCGACTTCTTCAAGCAGAAGGTTTTTGCATGGGCCGGTATCACGGATCGGTACCAAGTTAATCTCATGTTTCAAAACAATCAAAAGTCATAAATTAATAAATTAATCAAAAGTCAGTCTATAGAAACTGGGAACGCCCTCAATCTAATATGAACGACATGCAATTGCCGGATGCTGAGACCACGAAAGAGTTTTGGAGCAGCATCTGGTCGGTGCCTGTTGTTCACAATGAGGACAACTGGATAGGGAATGTTGGACGAGCATCTGAGAGTATTCAATCAATGGAAACTGTCTTAATAGAAAGCCAAGACGTGGCGTGTGCAGTCCGTTCTTTATCAAATTGGAAATCTCCAGGGCCGGACGGACTGCACAACTTTTGGTTGAAGTGGCTACGTAGCTCACATGTTCGTCCGGCATCTCAATTTCAGTTCGCTGTAGAGTTGGGGACGTTGCCGGAATTTATGACGACTGGCAAAACACATTTGCTCCACAAATCAGGTAGTACCACGAATCCAAGTAATTATAGACTAATAACCTGCTTGTCAAACCAAAATAGCTAGACATGTAGAGTTAAATTCAATTATGTCCGTCTCTCAGAATGGGTGTAAGAGTGGCGGACGTGGTACTAAGGAGCTCCTACTAATAGATATGACCATTTGCAAACATATTCACCGTAGGCAAAGGGATTTGGAGACATGTTGGATAGACTGTAAAAAAGCCTATGATTCTGTGCCACATACATGGCTTATAAGGGTATTGGAGTTGTACAAAGTTGATGCGACATTGTGTACCTTTTTAAAGGCATGTATGAGGCAGTGGAAAACAACTTTATGCTACATGTCGTCAGAATCCTTTGTACGGTGAGCCTATTAGGATTAAGCGGGGTATCTCTCAAGGTGACAGTCTGAGTCCCCTTTGGTTCTGCCTAGCTCTTAACCCCCTTAGTACTCTACTAAAGCGTTCAGGGAAATTTCAATTCAATCAACCGCCCTCCCCTTCGAAGCCTGCAACCTAGGCAGGCTTCGAAGGGGTGGGCGGTTGATTTCACACCTGTTTTACATGGATGATCTAAAGCTGTTTGCTCACACCAGACCACAGATGATAGATTTTTTAAAGATCACTGAATGCTTTAGTGCATCTATCAAAATGGAGTTTGGTGTGGATAAATGTGCTGTCATGCATGTAAAACGAGGACGTGTTATAGAATCTGAGGGAATTCAGCTTTCAGATTCTCTACATTTCCGATCACTTCTCGAAACCGATACCTACAAATACTTGGGTATGTCACAGGCCTTCAACGGCATCAACGAGGTGGACATGAAACAATCGTTGCGGGAGCGTTTTTATGGCCGCCTGAAAAAAGTACTAAACAGTCTTTTATCAGGTGGTAACAAGGTGCGGGCTTTCAACGGTTGGGTCATGCCACTTCTAATATACTCCTTTGGCATTTTCAAGTGGACTCAGACTGAACTTGAAACTATAGATAGAAAAGTCCGTGTTCTCTTGACCACGTGTCGAATGCATCATCCGCGTTCTTCAGTAATGAGGTTGTAAATCCCTCGAAAATGTGGAGGCCGAGGCTTTTTAAATGCTTTACATAATCGGGAGATATGCAACCTCAGTGAATATTTTATTCACGCTGTTACGGAGATGCATCGAGACGTGGTTGCGACAGACCTCGGTCTCACCCCGTTAATCTTGGCTAAGGAAAAGTGGCGCATGCCTGTAGTACTTAGCACTAGGGACCGCCTGGAGGTATGGCAGAGCAAGGAGCTTCATGGAAGATTCTATCGGGCCCTACACGGGCCCGACGTTGACTTATTGGCTTCCGTGACCTGGCTACGATTCGGTGACCTCTTTGGGGAAACCGAAGGTTTTGTTTGTGCAATTGCTGACGAAGTTATCATGACGAACAACTACCGGAAATATATTCTGAAGGATGGCGCTGTTGACATTTGTCGTGCTTGTCACCAGCCAGGGGAGTCCCTCAGACATACTGTTTCCGGATGTTCGCGTCTAGCTAACGGCGAGTATTTGCACAGGCATAACCTTGTAGCCAGGATTATCCATCAGCAGCTTGCTCTGCGATACGGCCTTGTGGATTCCGTGGTGCCGTACTACAGGTATGTAACTGAGCCGGTTCTAGCAAGTGGTCGTATTACTTTGTATTGGGATCGATCTATCATCACAGACAGGACTATTGTTGCTAATAGACCTGATATCGTGGTGGTAGATCGATCAGCGCGCCGCGCAATGATAATCGATGTCACCATCCCTCATGACGAGAACCTCGTGAAAGCAGAGAAAGAAAAACAAATGAAATATCTGGACTTAGCTCACGAGATTGTCGACATGTGGGATGTAGGCTCGGCGATCATTGTGCCGATAGTCATATCAGTCAATGGACTAATAGCCAAGAGCCTCGACCAACATCTTGAGAGGCTCGCGTTAGGCAGTTGGGTCAAGGGTCTGATGCAGAAGGCAGTCGTCCTCGATTCGGCTCGCATAGTGAGGAGGTTCCTGTCTCTGGATCCCTGACCGCCGGCAGCTTGGTCCCTGTACCCGATGCCGGTGGTGCACTATTTTTTATATATATAGGTTTTTATATATTACTAGCTGACCCGGCAAACGATATTTTGCCACACTAAAAAAAAGTTTGAAAAATAGATGTTAGCCGATTCTCAGACCGATTCTTCTCAAATTTTACATACATATTCAGTAGAATATGTATGTAAAATTTGAGAAGAATCGGTCAAGCCGTTTCGGAGGAGTACGGTAACTAACACTGTGATACGTGAATATTATATATTAGTTGGAATGTGTCCGAAACGCAGATCTTCGTAACCAGCTATTACCTAGTAAAGGGTATGACGTGGGTGTTTGTAATAGCCTCCTAGCATGTCCACTGTCGGAGGGTGCTAGGGAGCTAGCTAGAATATACGGTGCTAGAATCAGGAACATTGCTCCGCCATTATCGCCGAGCGGTGTTACTGATACTAGTAATATGTAAAATATGTAAAACCGTGTAAGTTTCCTTATGCGACTTTGTCAATATTGACAAAGCCTCTTAAATAAAAGATTTAAAAAAAAAGATTAGGTTATAATGTATGCATGTTTGTAATAATGTATTTATAGTGTGTTTATTAATTTGAATGAGTGTATTTTTATAATCTTTTTGAAAAAATATGTAAATAATAAGAGAATAAATGAATGAGAATATAAGTGTATACCATAAGATAAATTTTTTATAACATCTCTTACTTCCTTCTTGCCCAAGGCGCCTATTCCACTAGTCTGTGCTACGAGGGGGGCTTGGGGACATTCCGTACAGTATTCGCTCAGTAATGAACCCACTCTACGAAGACCCCACTTTGTATCTTGATGCGTGCCTTTGATAGAAGCCACCAGAAACACACTGAAATATTACCAGTTATAAAATAAATATAATATAATTTAAATAAACCATAAATATTACCCAGACAATAGATATACCTGCAGTGGTATTCAGTAAGAAAAAGTGAAGTGAATTTTCAGTGAATCTTGATCAGGTGACAGCGCTCCTCCAATAAAAATAGAGGGGCGCTGTCACGTGATCAAGATTCACCGAAAACTGTAATCGCCTGTAATCGCATTCAATCTTGAACACACGTAACTTAAGCCTAGCTAAATCGTAGGTACTTGCTAAAGCCGGCTGGCTGAGTGATGTAACCATAGAAACTATAACTGGTATATGAAATTCAGAGAACTATTTTTAAAGGTGATCTTCCAATGTAAGTAACCCGTGAAATCAAGTCAAGATTCACGTTGACAAAAGAAGACAAGAATAGATTTATGACGGTCACATCACTCTCTTTATGTTAATATAATTTAATAACAGCAATTGTTATCTATAGTTATGTAGAAAAAAAAACCTCAGACTATATATTAGCATTAAGTAAAGTTCACTCACTTTATATGACTGAAATCACATGTTTCCACCCATTTAATGTATTCATTAATCAACGGTGATTTATAGTAAGTCAAATAATCACGGAGACTACTCTTGAACTTAGTCTCTGAATCCCCATCGTCAATTGTACTCGTCTTCGGTAACTTTGGACATTTTGGACTGATCCATATACTGAAATAGAAACAAAGGAATCCATAATCTTCCGCTTCCATTATAGATTAACGAATAGACTACTTTTCGATCTCAATTTTTCGACACAGCACTGAGATTCAGCAGACAGTACAACGCCATCTTCATCATCAACTTCTGGCTGCAGCAACCTATAAGTAGTTGTTTGGTTTCTAAATACTGCGCTTTTAACCGTGGGTAACACCGCGGGCCACACCTTGTAAACTGTATATACCACAGATTACTTCTAATAGATAGAGCATTACAGGATCTTAAAAATAGCTATATTTTCAATACAATATTTGAGTGAGTCGTGCAATACGCGTCGCGAGGCAGTGTCAGCGACTGCTCATACATTCAAAAAGGATATTTGCCAATCGGAGCCTCCTAACACAGGTAAGGAGGGCGCCCTGAGCCCTTGTCCATCATTTACTCTCGAGCCCCAGACTTGTGGTCAGCCATAGATGGCTGACCACAAGTCTGGGGCTCGAGAGTCGACTCTGCTCGAAGGGTACCCTTAAGGCCGGGCTCGACCGCAAAATGAGCGAGGTCATTAATGAGCTCGCTTAACTCGCAACGATAATTTTCATAGTTGAGGCTCGACCGCCAAAGAGGCTAGCGGAGCGGTCTGAGAGTGAAAATTATCGTTGCGAGTTAAGCGAGCTCATTAATGACCTCGCTCATTTTGCGGTCGAGCCCGGCCTTTACAATTAAGATAATGAGGCCAATTCTGATGCGTCAAAAACTTAACCTTACGTAGTTAACTGAAATGAAAACAACTTGTGTTGTTATTTGATTAATTGTTTATTACATTGTAAACATTTATATTAAGGGCCTACATCAATATTATCGTCGACATGTACCTATTAACACAGCTAGTAGGTATAGCAAATGAAGAATTAGGGCTATTTTTAGGGTTCCGTACCCAAAGGGTAAAAACGGGACCCTATTACTGAGACTTCGCTGTCCGTCCGTCCGTCCGTCCGTCCGTCCGTCTGTCACCAGGCTGTATCTCAAGAACGGTGATAGCTAGAGAGTTGAAATTTTCACAGATGATGTATTTCTATTGCCGCTATAACAACAAATACTAAAAATAAAATAAAATAAATATTTAAGGGGGGCTCCCATACAACAAACATGATTTTTAGGGTTCCGTACCCAGTATCTCAAGAACGGTGATAGCTAGACAGTTGAAATTTTCACAGATGATGTATTTCTATTGCCGCTATAACAACAAATACTAAAAATAAAATAAAAAAAATATTTAAGGGGGGCTCCCATACAACAAACATGATTTTTTTACCGTTTCTTGCTCGATACTAATAACGTTGCCTTATGTTGCATAGATAATGGTACGGAACCCATCGTGCGCGAGCTTGACTCGCACTTGACCAATTTTTTTTTGTTTACTCAAAATCTACTAAATTTATTTTAATTCTGATTTACGTGTTTCTATATATAATAGTTACTTATGTTTTTAAAGTTATTTCATTAGTTAATACGCGATAATAGATCGACAAATGAAAAAAATAAAAAATGAGAGAGGTTGTTTCGCTAAGATTTTCTATCGAGAAAACTTTTTTCAATTGCGTTTCTGAGTTTATGCGATCCTAGATTATATATTGAAAAAACATATACTTAAAAATTAGAGCTCTAGCCATTCAATCTAAAGAAACAATGAAAACTTCGTACGTAGAAAAATGCACGACGCTATTTTGGTATCCTCTTAATTAAAATCTTTAGTTCACAGTTCTTAGAAAGTTCCGAATCGTGTTATTGACAGTATCTTTTTTTTTGTTAAGGGCCTACATCAATATTATCGTATATCATCGGCGACACGTACATATTAACAAAGCCAGTAGGCACAGAAAATGAAGAATTAGGGATACTTTTCCTATTTACTCAAAATCTACTAAATATATTTTAATTCTGATTTACGTGTTTCTATATATAATAGTTACTTATGTTTTTAAAGTTATTTCATTAGTTAATACGCGATAATAGACCGACAAATGAAAAAAATAAAAAATTTGAGAGGTTGTTTCGCCAAGATTTTCTATCGAGAAAACTTTTTTCAATCGCGTTTCTGAGTTTGTGCGATCCTAGATCATATATTGAAAAAACATATACTTACTTAAAAATTAGAGCTCTAGCCATTCAATCTAAAGAAACAATGAAAACTTCGTACATAGAAAAATGCACGAAGCTATTTTGGTATCCTCTTAAGTCAAATTGCGTACGTACAATTGGTACAATGTTATGAAAACTAAGACTTACCCTTGTGTTCTGTTCTCCCAATCGACAGAAATCAAATTAGCTGTAAATACAACTATCCTCATAGAGCCATCCTCGTAGCAGAGTAACATCATCTTACTGGAAATATATATCAAAACAATTGTTTTTCAGTATACGTTCAGTATATCAGGTCGCGAGTTCGATTCCCGCACGGGATAATAATTTGTATGATGTTAATAAATGTCATACAAATGTTTTTACTGAGTCTGGGTGTTTCTATGTATTATAGGTATGTATTTACAAAAGAAAAATAGTACATATATGTATTCTATCCGTATTCTGGTACCCATGACACAAGCGTAGCTTGGGACCAGAGGACTTTGTGTGAAATGTCCATAAAAAAAATTGCACACCTAAAGATACAATATATAATGTGTATCTTTATACAATGGCATTTTCTGTCACTGCCGTATGGTGGCACTCCGATATTTAAGCGCGCGACGAACGCAGAAATGACCGCGAACTTGAACACCGTGCGACAGTGTTGTATCGGGTCGCAGGACCCACATTTAACACTAGTTACTCGTGGAATTGAACATTTTTTTCCAGTAGCTACTGTTCTACTAGTTGTTGACCGCGACTCCGTCCCGCGTGGAATTTGGAATTTTTTTTTTGCAATTAAATGTAGCCTTTGTCCTTTCTCAGGGTCTAAAGATTGTCTGTGCCAAATTTCATCAAAATCGGTTAAGAGGTTTAAGAGGGAAAGCGTAACAGACAGACAGACAGACAGAGTTACTTTCGTATTTATAATATTAGTAGGGATAGTCTTCTTAAAGAAGTGTAATATCCAATGCTGTAAGAGTTTTTTTTAATTGAACCAGCGGTCCCTGACATTAACGCGTTTAAACAAACAAAAAAGCTCTTCTTCTTGATATTAGTATAAATTGAATAACAGAAGAGAAGTATAAATTGCGAACAGCGATATGTCCGACACAAATGTGTTCTTGTCTTCTTTTGGCAACTTAAGATTAATACTAGTTGGAAGGATTACTCGTCGCGGTTGCGGGACTTCCGAGTAGCACCTTTAGTTATACGTACCTGTTATGTGTGCCATGTGATGAGATGTCAGGCACTAGGTAAGCATCTATGTATGGGTGATCTGCGCTCACTTTCATTAACGTCTTATTGTTGTTAAATCCATGTATTATTGTTAATTTTTTCTTACTAAAACAATGTGAAAGTTACAGGTTAAATGGAAGGCGTATACTCAAATTAACTGATGCCAAAGATCATACTAAAAGTAATAGAGATCTAATCTTTATCACTGGCACCAGTGAGAAAGATAACACGGGACCTTATTACTGCGACTTTGCTGTATATCTGCCACCAGGCTGTATCTCTGAAACGGTAATATCTAGAGAGATGAAAATATACACAGTTTATCTATATCACTTGATGCTATAACAACAAATACTCATCATCGTCATTTTCCTGCCCTCATCCCGTGAATAGATGATATCTTTTTCCGATGAGTTAATAACGTTAACGAAACCTTCTTGTCCAACTGGTTTTTTATTAGTGATAACAGACGTGATATATACGAGTATATCTCTCTCTCTCCAGCCCATTAACGTCCCACTGTTGGGCAAGGGCCTCCTACACTTTGGATCATGGTATCGATGATATCCTTTATCTGGCTCCTAGAGAAGTAATGAGATGGTGACACTTGTCTAAAGAGGGCACGGTAGCAAAAAATGCTCCAAACAAAAATAATATGGATTTCGTAGTCCCCTGTTTTCTTCGTGGATATTGCCTCTAGCTAGAGCAACGAATTTTTCTCACAGTATCTAGGTCTTATGTATCTATGCTTCTATTACTTTCTATTTCAAAAATATGAATACTAAACAAAATATGACCATCCATAAATTCCGTTTTTACGATCGTATTGAGATGCATTTGCAGTGGGTACACTACAAAAAGACGAAAAACTTTATTCCGAAAGTCACAAATACGAATTTTATAATACCGATTTTCATAATTGCGAATGGTTCAAAATTCCGAATATAACAACTCCGATGTATCATTACTCCGAAATTCAATATCCCTAACAATTGTAATTACTATTCTCAAAATTCCGAACTTCAAAAGGCCGAATAATAAAAAATCCGAATTATTGATAACTCGATATACGTATTAAATAATAATATGAATTCTGATTATTAAAATACCGTTAGCAAAATTAATTTTAAAGAAAAATATATATGATGAAGTACAATTTTTGCAGTGCATTGGTTGTCATTTAAAAATAAGATTATTTACTTTTTAAAAAAGCATGTTGTTTCGATTAAAATTATTTTTGTTTCCTTGGTCACAGTCCTAACATAACCTAAGCGATGCATCAATAACATAGGGGATTTGCAATGACAAGCAGGCAAGCACGAAACACGCAAGCAAGCAGCATGCAAAATGCAGACAGGCAGTATGCAAGCATGCAGCATGCAAGCAGCCATGCAGCATGCAAGCAGCTATGCAGCATGCAAGGTGCCATGCAGCATGCAGCAAGCATTATTATGTCACGGCTCCGGTGCTGCGGGGTATAGGCGGCCCCACGCAAGCTTATCGTCGCTATGACTTGAAGGCTCACCGGCACTGTTTCGGCTTACTGGCCGGCAGAGCCGGCCAGCCTCAACCACTACGGCGAGCCTTCAAATCACTTGCTCCTCAGCTCGCGGGCCGTCACACCCCTCCGTGCCTACGCGGGCTTAAATTGCACTCTAGTGTAGGGTAAACAAGTCTACGTAAAATCGGCTTTGCAGCGATTCGTTTAGTCACAAAATTTTGTAGCTATTTTTAGTTTTAACCCTTCGAGCATTTGACTCTTCGGACAAATGAAAATCGGAAAAGTAACAAATCGGATTTATGACTTTCGGTAGGTAAAATGTTTTTCGTGATTTTGAATAATAGATATTACAATTTTTCGGTATTATGAAATTCGGACTTTAGAAAATCGGGATTGTAAAATTCAGAATAAAGATTTTCGGAATTTTAGGGTAATCCCATTTGCAGTGTCTGTCACACGAATTTGGTAACGATATTACAAAAAAAAAAGTAATTGAGGCGTAGACAATATAAACTTTTCATGTATAATACGGTGTTATAATTTGAAAAAAAACGATTTATTTAAAAAAATATATATGTCGGATAATAGACCAGAGGCCTGAACAGGAATCCGAGCACATAGCGTAAGAACTGTCATACCGATATTCACACCTCAATCTATCATACTCTAGCACACTTATAAGGATAACTGGCCTCCACATCAACCCCTTATAGCCAGTGCCCAAGCCTCGCAACGAAGAATCATCACTACATTCACACAATGAGGAATACATGTACGCGCAAACACGTACATGACGACTTTACACAATACACGTACACACGCGCACACAGATACACGCCGCGCCGACGCCCACAAGGACCAGCTCAATGCCGATACGTCGGAGATTGAGCAGCGCGACGACTCGTACAATACCAACTTCTACACACACACTAATACGCCGTGATGTATACAGCACGAATTCTCGAATAATACTGAACCTCAGCCACGTTCGCCTATCGTATTTAAAGCAAAGCAACTTGCGAGTGGGGGTAGTGGGGGAGTTGCGACATAATACAATCTTAACATTACGGCCATGATAAGAGTTATGTAATCTTCAATATCTTTAGGGCATATTCTTAGTTAATATCTCGACATTAATCAGATACTAATCTAAATGAGATTTAACTAACTAATTGGGCATAAGTAAATCAAGAACTAATTTCGTATACCTACAAATTGGTTATAAACACTTTAATATTCTTTTAAAACCCATGTCCTTTACGTCTAGCCGACATATATATCATACTCCTTTATAATACAGTGCTATTCACTAAAACCAAGTATAATAAAAAATATAAAAATAAATAAAGCAATAATAAATAAATAATAAGAAAAAAAAAGAAACATCTTCCATCCCACACACACGCAATAATGTTCAAAGACAAACATGCCCAGTCTCTCGCCTATACACACACATACATACACTCCCTCACTCACTTCAATTCACACTATAAAAGAGACATTTCCATTTCAAATCACTAGATTAAGATTATTAGGTAAAAACATAATAATATGTTAGATTATCTAAATGGATAATTATATAAAGTGTGCATAGTAAAGAATTTGATTGATTGGAAAACTGTTTAGTTGAATAAAAATTGTAAAACATGTAGAAACATTAATAATGGTAGATTGTATATTGTATAAGCCGACCATCGTGTGCTAAATTGTATTGTTAAAAATGTAACCCTAAGAATGTAACGATGGAACACTGTTTCTCAAAACACCTGTGGCCCTGAGTCGGGTATTTCAATAATGTCACAATTGTACCATTATGGTGCAATTGTAAAGTTTTTGGTAGTCTACTATTAATGTCTTGTCATAACGACTTCATCATTGACTTACAATTGTCAAAGTGACATAAATTGCTAGTCTCGTACACAATTGCTTCACAATTGCAATTCAATGACTGAAATGTTTCGGTAGTCTGGGCCCTGAGTCGGGTATTTCAATGGTGTCACAGTTGTACCATTATGGTGCAATTGTAAAGTTTTTGATAGTCTACTATTATTGTCTTGTCATAACGACTTCATCATTGACTTACAATTGTCAAAGTGACATAAATTGCTAGTCTCGCACACAATTGCTTCACAATTGCAATTCAATGACTGAAATGTTTCGGTAGTCTGTTATTTTGAATTTGACAGTAATATTTTGAAATTGTCCTGTGTCGACAGATTGCCATAAATAAAAAATAGATAGATATAAATATTAGAAATTGTTCTTTGTAATATAATGCAATTTACTAATCTCCTAAACTTCACATTGCTTTTTATACTAATAAATAGTATGTACAAATATATCTAAACGAAGTCTAGCATGATTAAATGTTTAAATTTATTAGTAGTTTTTCGAAAATCACTTCGACTAACGCATTTTTTAAAAACGGCAACACATACATACCATTCTAACACAATTCATAGATAAAAGAGACCGAAAATTCAATGCATAGATAAAAGAGACCGACAATTCTATTACCATTGAACGACCGTTATGAACGCATATAGCAGACTACGGACATTTGACTTCAATTGCAACGGTATCGTGCCGGTATGACAATTGTTCCAAAATAGTAGACTTGAGCACCAGGCATCAGCCTAGTTTGAGAGGCAGGGAACATTTTTACTGAGCCAAATAATATTATTTATGTATCTATTACTGTTGCACTATGTATTTTTATTATTAGTAATCAATAAATATATATTTATACTAGCTGACCCGGCAAACGTTGTTTTGCCATACAAAAAAAAAACCAAAAATGTTTGAAAAATAGATGTTGGCCGATTCTCAGACCTACTGAATATGTATGTAAAATTTGAGAAGAATCGGTCAAGCCGTTTCGGAGGAGTACGGTAACTAACACTGTGACAGGTGAATTTTATATATTAGATATATATATCTTATCTTATTACTTTAAACGAGCAATTCTTGTATATATATATAATTGGAATCTCGGAATCGGCTCCAACGATTTTCATAAAATTTAGTATATAGGGGGTTTCGGGGGCGATAAATCGATCTAGCTAGGAATCATTTTTAGAAAATGTCATTTTATTGCTTTTTTTTCTTTTTGGCCACACCACCCGAGCGAAGCTCGGTCGCCCAGATATTATATATAAAAGAGGGAAACGGAGGCCAAAACTTCTTTTTTTTTAAGATTTTTAGTTAAAATCTGCTTGAACGGTTTTGTCCCTTTCGACGGGACGTTTGAGAATAGGGATAGCAATATGTATCTACTGCAAATACCTAAATTAAAGCCGAAGTCCGCTCCTAATTCATTACCACACGCAATAGTTCTGTCCCTTTATGGAAAAAAGTTGTGATGACGTCTTGGAGTATTAAACCACCAGGACTCACTACATACGATGATTTCTATGATAAACATACTTTCACGTCGACGGGGTAAACCACACAAACTCTGTAACGTAATTTCATAGGTCGCTACACACGCCCCGCTCAAAATCCCCTCACACACATTAGAAGACGAAAGTATCCGTACACAATAAGTATGAGCATTGCTCTCGTATCTTTTTCAACGGGGGTCACCTTATAAAGTCACATCCTGTTGGCTTATACTTTTAGGGTGACGTACCTGTATCTAGCGATCCTGTATTGCTCCATTAACCAGCGAATATCTACCATATAGTTGATTTGTAGAGAACATTCCAACTTTCCCAAACTAGGGTCTAATATATCTGAAATAATACAATATATTAATTTGAATTCATACGTGAAAAAGTCCAAAGTTTGCTCGAAAAGGGGCAAGTGCGTAGCACTTACAACCGTCGGGCATGTATGACCAGATGTATGAGTGTGGATGAAGCCAAGGAAGTATGTTTGGATCGTAGCAGATGGCGCTCTATAGTCTCTGCCTACCCCCATGGGAAAAAAGGCGTAATGTTATGATGATGATGTGAAAAGTCCGTGTGGTGACGGATTAAAAATATAAGTGTCACCACCACTTTTCCTTCCCAGGGTGTTAAAAGCCGGCTAAGAAATATTGTACACAGATAAAATCCTCTGTGTCAACACGCCTGGTCAGCGCGGTATAATAGACCATAATCCTTCCCAAAGTGGAGGACAGTGCCCAACAGTGGGACGATAATGAGCTGGAGGGAGAAAATTAAACAATTTGATTAGTTTAAGAACTAAAAAAACACGTTTGGATATACCGGGGATTTTTTGTACCTAAATATTGTAGTAGGGCCAATTCTGATGCGTCAAAACTTTAGCCTAACTTAACGAAAATGAAAACTACTGCGGTGTATTTCGATTTAAGTATGAGCTATTTCATAGTACAGAATTAACTATATTCATTAAATCGTTAGTATTTTTATAATAAGAAAACATTGACGGATTGTGTTAAACAATCTGTGCTATTAATTATTTATCTTACCTTGGAATGTAATAGAATATGGTTGAGAATGAGTTTCATGGCTATCTTTAATAGTTGTATAAAATATATAATATGGAGCAGATGCCGCATGTCTTGCATCCATCTCGCGTTTAAGATGGTACCCACACCTTCCTTCCAGATATACAACTGAGAGAATATTCTGTACCCGACGTATCGGAACACCACACTTGAACAGTTGTCACTTCCTACAAAATATAAGCATAATGATTATATAATATTGGTGATGGATAAAGAATAAGCTACCGCCCTTTATAGGGTTCGTACAAACCCTTGCAACTGCTGGAGGTATCGACTTGAAACTCATAGCAAATGTAGATTTAAGCGGTCCCTAGCTACATAAAATACAATAAATATTTTAAATCTACGCATTCAGAAGATATAACAAAATTGCGGGCATTTTTGAGTATTTTCAACTTACTTACGCTAGGGAATCAAAATCTACAGGCTACTTCTTATTGCCCTCTAGAGACCTGAATTTTGGCATGGACCAAGGCTATGTATTGCTGTTAAAGGGAATAATCCAAAAACTTGTTATTTAAAAATTGTTTAAACTAATACCAACTTATGAAGTAGCTGAAATGTAGGCGATTCAAAGTTAAGTTGGTGAGTTGCTTTGAGCTTAATCAACTGTTTATTACTTATTATTATTTACTTAATCAACTGGTATTTAGTTGCTTATGTTTTTCGGTCAAGTAGGTACGGAACCTTAAGTATGCGAGTTCCCCTCACTCTTGACAGGTTATTTTATTAATTATCTGTAATGATCGGTCCGGTGTTGGTGAACGGGTATTGAAAGCCTCAGCCGCCCTAGGCCACAAGCCATTGGCCGCCCCTTTCTCAGCATCCACCACTGGCCGCCCTAAGCCCGGACCTACCGGGTCTTAGGGTGAATCCGACACTGAACCACAGTGTGGAGTAGGACTTATTTTATTTAATACACAAGACGTAAAATAGGGTTACAAAAAATTGTTAATGAAAAAAAAAGAACCTAAGATATATTTTACGCATCAAAATCTCCTCCGCATCGATGTCTAGAAGGCTGGCCGCATTACCACACTGGGCCCTGAGTCGGGTATTTCAACGGTGTCACAACTGTACCATTATTGTACCATTATGGTGCAATTGTAAAGTTTTTGGTAGTCTACTATTATTGTGTCGTCATAACGACTTCATCATTGACTTACAATTGTCAAAGTGACATAAATTGCTAGTCTCGTACACAACTGCTTCACAATTGCAATTCAAAGACTGAAATGTTTCGGTAGTCTGCTATTTTGAATTTGACAGTAATATTTTTAAATTGTCCTGTGTCGACAGATTGCCATAAATAAAAAATAGATAGATAGAAATATTAGAAATTGTTCTTTGTAATTTATTGCAATTTACTAATCTCCTAAACTTCACATTGCTTTTTATACTAATAAATAGTATGTACGAATATATCTAAACGAAGTCTAGCATGATTAAATGCTTAAATTTATTAGTAGTTTTTCGAAAATCACGTCAACTAACGCATTTTTTAAAAACGGCAACACATACATACCATTCTAACACAATTCATAGATAAAAGAGACCGAAAATTCAATGCATAGATAAAAGAGATCGACAATTCTATTACCATTGAACGACCGTTATGACGGCATATAGCAGACTACGGATATTTGACTTCAATTGCAACGGTATCGTGCCGGTATTGTGCCGGTATGACAATTGTTCCAAAATAGTAGACTTGAGCACCTGGATAGCAATTGCTATCCTTTGTGCCAAGTACAGACCAGCCTTCTGGTCACGTGTGCGGTCGACTAAATTTTTAGAAATCTCTCCAAGATTTAGCACTCTTCGCGAAAGTTAAACCGATTTTAATAGTTTTTGCGTTATACGAGTATTATAGATAAAGAGTATATCTATGCTTCTATCACTTTTTTTTCTAAACATAATAATCAAAAGAAATATGACGATCTGAAAAACCCACTTTTTTCGGTTTTCTTTAGATAAAGTTGCAGCGTCTATCACACAAATTTGGTAAAGTTTAACCACAAAAGAAAGTGATAGAAGCATAGATATACTCTTTATCTATAACATAACACAAAAACTTTTAAAATCGGTTTAACTTTCGCGAAAAAAAAACGGAAGTACGAAAAGTCTTTTTGCAAAGAATTTGTAGGTAAAATCCGCTTCATCTATATTTGTCCCTTTCAGCGCGGCGCTCGGAAATAGGGATAGCAATACCTAAGGCAAATACCTAAATGAGGAGTACAGTACCCTCTTAATAATTAAACCGAATTGATACTGCAAACATCATTATTAATTATGTTGACTAGACACTAAGTATCGTTCTTTGGACTCTCTAATGTTTAAACAATTGTTTAAACATTAGAGAGTCAATAACACGCATTTATTAGCTCGGTATGTACCTACCTATCTATCAATGTTAATACATTGATACATTAGTTAATAGTTAACACATTAATAAGTTAATAGAAATAAACATTAATAATTTATAAATTAATAGTTAATACATTAGTTAATACTAATGTATCGAAATCTTCGAAAGTGATTTTCATCCACTTATAGTGTAGTCGGTTTGATCTGAAATGTTACACATAAATATTATGGACCGATGACAATGTAATAATGTAAAATAATATTCAGGATTTTAAGCGTGTTTTGCAGTTTTTGAACCATGCAAATTGTGCTTGCTTTGGGTGTTGTAAGAGCTAGCCGTGCAAGCAGTTAACATTTTCAGTGGCAACATTTGTTGTTATAAGTAGCATCAACTAATATACACAAACATAAAAAATTGGTCAAGTGCGAGTAGGACTCGCGCACGAAGGGTTCCGTACCATTATCTATGCAACATAAGGCAACGTTATTAGTATCGAGCAAGAAACGGTAAAAAAATCATGTTTGTTGTATGGGAGCCCCCCTTAAATATTTATTTTATTTTTAGTATTTGTTGTTATAGCGGCAATAGAAATACATCATCTGTGAAAATTTCAACTCTCTAGCTATCACCGTTCTTGAGATACAGCCTGGTGACAGACGGACGGACGGACGGACGGACGGACAGCGAAGTCTCAGTAATAGGGTCCCGTTTTTACCCTTTGGGTACGGAACCCTAAAAATTATGAACAATCCCAATTGGGTTATTGAAAAAAAATTTTTTTTGTGCTAAATGGAAAGATCATATATAAGTTTTATAACAATGTTGTATTTTTTTGGGTTTTCTCGCAATAATTCAAGAGTTATTTCAAAATAAATAATTGGTCAAGTGCGAGTCGGACTCGCGCACGAAGGGTTCCGTACCATTATCTATGCAACATAAGGCAACGTTATTAGTATCGAGCAAGAAACGGTAAAAAAATCATGTTTGTTGTATGGGAGCCCCCCTTAAATATTTATTTTATTTTTAGTATTTGTTGTTATAGCGGCAATAGAAATACATCATCTGTGAAAATTTCAATTGTCTAGCTATCACCGTTCTTGAGATACTGGGTACGAAACCCTAAAAATCATGTTTGTTGTATGGGAGCCCCCCTTAAATATTTATTTTATTTTATTTTTAGTATTTGTTGTTATAGCGGCAATAGAAATACATCATCTGTGAAAATTTCAACTCTCTAGCTATCACCGTTCTTGAGATACAGCCTGGTGACAGACGGACGGACGGACGGACGGACGGACGGACGGACGGACAGCGAAGTCTCAGTAATAGGGTCCCGTTTTTACCCTTTGGGTACGGAACCCTAAAAATAATTTTTCAATCCAGTAGACACGACTACCGAAAACAGGCCGACAGCTCCCGAACAAACCCGAGCGCGCTAGTGACGTCACGATGCTTTGTTATCACTCACTACACTTGATATAATAATATTAAGTAGGTACATTGTTTTGATCTATTATTTAATTTTGTTGTCATTGTTATATATTCAAATTTATATTGAAAATGTCGAATCGTTGAATCGTTTTTAGGGTTCCGTACCCAAAGGGTAAAAACGGGACCCTATTACTGAGACTTCGCTGTCCGTCCGTCCGTCCGTCCGTCCGTCTGTCACCAGGCTGTATCTCAAGAACGGTGATAGCTAGACAGTTGAAATTTTCACAGATGATGTATTTCTATTGCCGCTGTAACAACAAATACTAAAAATAAAATAAAATAAATATTTAAGGGGGGCTCCCATACAACAAACATGATTTTTTTAACGTTTCTTGCTCGATACTAATAACGTTGCCTTATGTTGCATAGATAATGGTACGGAACCCTTCGTGCGCGAGTCCGACTCGCACTTGACCAATTTTTTTTTGTTGTAATGTTAAAAGTAAAAGTTAAAAGTACCTAATGAAAGTAAACGTAGGTAAGTAAGACGAAAGTTATGGTGTTTGAAACAGAGGAGTGTATGTCTGTGTCTAATATTAAAATAGATGATGAAAGTATGGAACAGGTACATTTGGGAAGTGTATTTACAAGAGATAGAAAGGCTGATGCTCATGTGTGCTTTGAGAAGTATGTGTGGTGTGACTTTGAATAATAGATTAAGAAATGAAGTCGTAAGAGAACGTTGCGGTCTGAAAGACGATGTAGTGATTGACGTGCAGAAAAGTATGCGTAGGTGGTTTGATCATGTGGAGAAGATGGATGATAGACGATTAACAAAAGGCACAGGCGGAGGTAAGTGGGAACGCTTGGAGAGGACGCCCGAGAAAATTGCACTCTGATGTCATTACAGGTATACTTCTAAAGGGTCAAGTGCGTAGCACTTACAACCGTCAGGCACGTATGACCAGATGTATGAGTGTGGATGAAGCCAAGGAAGTGTGTTTGGATCGTAGCAGATGGCGCTCTATAGTCTCAGCTTACCCCCATGAGAAAAAGGTGTGATGTTGTGATGATGTAGTCATTTTTTTTAAATGGTTATCATAAATATGTATATCAACATCAAGAACTAAGAAAAAAAATATACCTAAAAAAATTCAAAAATATTTTTAAATTTAAAAAACAAATCTTAATTTTTATTTTTTATTTTTATCTAAGTATTTATTAGACTGCCTTAATAAATATTTTATTACACATAGTTAATCGGAACCAACAAACAACTTGCTTTTTAGGGTTTCGTACAAACCCGTATATAACCCATTATATAGTCTCACTGTGCTACGGTGTCCGTCTGTCTGTCTGTCCGTCCGTCAAACTTTTTTTTACTTAGCAACGGCTGAAGGTATCAACTTGAAGCTCATACCAAATGTAGATCTATGCGGTATCTTGATGCAAAAAAATACAATCAATAATTAAACGTCGACGTTCTCGAGGCCGTTGGCTCCTTCCGCGGTGGCTCTGCTGGGGGCCTCGACGCCTTAACACCACAACATCTAAAAGATCTAGTGGGTCCAGGCGTCGGGGAATCTGGCACTGCGCTGTTGGGGGAGCTAACGGCTTTGATGAACCTCATGCTCTCCGGCAATGTGAACGAATGCATAATCGACATATTATATGGTGCGAATTTATGTGCATTAAAAAAAAAAGATGGCGGCATTCGTCCCATTGCCGTGGGATGCACGTATCGGCGTATGGCAGCCAAACTATGCTGTAAGTTTTACAGTCGGGAGCTCTCGGAAAAATTCAGACCGTTGCAACTTGGCTTCGGATCTAAAGGCGGCTGGGAGGCTGCCATACACGCATTGTCAACTTACCTTGGCTGTGGCAAAGGCGAAGTTATTTTGAAGGTTGACATAAAAAATGCCTTCAATTTGGTGAACAGGGACACGTTGCTGACACAAGCAAAATTAGAAACACCTAAAATATTTAAATTTCTTTGGCAAAGTTACAGGTACCCATCTAAATTATTATATAAGGACAGTCTTTTGGAATCATCAGTTGGATGTCAGCAAGGTGACCCTCTTGGACCAGTCATTTTTAGTTTAGCAATTCATCCCATTATTAAAGAAATAAATTCAAAATTTAACATCTGGTACTTGGACGATGGTACCCTTGGAGGTGATATATATTCAGTTTTAAAAGATCTGCCTTTTTTAAAAGACAAATTAAAATCTATTGGACTCGAACTAAATTCTAGTAAGTGCGAAATATTTTTACGACACGACATTGATAAACTTTCGACCTTATCAAAATTTAATGTTTTGGCTCCAAATATTAAATTAATGGAAAAAAATTCTCTTCGCCTCCTAGGGTCCCCAATTCTGGAAGAAGGATTTCAATCGTTCATAGATGAAAAAATACAAAATTTTTGTGACAGTTCGGATCGTTTAAACTAAATTAACATTCATTCGGCTTTCACCATAATTCGGTTTTGCCTTTTTGTTCCCAAATTCACGCATGCACTTCGATCTTCACCATTTTTTAAGCATTTGGACCTTTTACAAAAACTTGACAAAATTATACAGAACACTTTATCTCATGTTTTAAATGTGGCCTTGAACGACCGAGCCTGCCTACAGGCAGCACTTCCTATCCGCCTGGGTGGGCTCGGTGTTCGCAAAATTTCTGATGTTAGTTTACCAGCGTTCTTGTCATCGGTCCATTGCACTGAGGAATTGACCAGGGAAATATTGGAATCTACACTGGTCGATTCTGAAGTGCAATATAAGACCGATGCCATTAACGCTTGGAAAATGACTTGTCCAAGCACCGATTTGCCTAGAGACCTCTTTTCCCAGAGGCAGTGGGATGCGCCGCTCTGCAGTAGTATCAGAGATCACCTACTGGTCATGGAACATCTTCTGCTGGTAATGCTGTGGAGCGCGCTCGCCTGCTGGCTGTGGGAGAGTGGGAATCTGGGTTATGGATACAGGCACTTCCGTCACCCAGCATAGGTACCTTGTTGGATGACACGACCTTCCGTATTGCCACTTGCCTCCGTTTGGGAGCATAGTGCATGGGAGCATGGTCTGGTACGCGACGACGGGAAGAGACCGGACGGTATGTCATTGTTGCCTTGGAAGGTGGGTCGGCCTTTGGTATGGGACGCCACCTGCGTCGATACCCTCGCGCCATCTCATGTTCCAAGCACGTCTGTATGCGCTGGCGCTGCTGCTGCGGTAGCAGAGACACTCAAACGGCGCAAATATCATAATCTTGTTGGAGATTATGTTTTTGAGCCGTTTGGGGTCGAGACGCTGGGTTCATGGGGTCCGAGTGCTAAATCTCTTTACGGAGAGATTTCTAAAAAATTAGTCGACCGCACACGTGACCAGAAGGCTGGTCTGTACTTGGCACAAAGGATAGCAATTGCTATCCAGCGTGGTAATGCGGCCAGCCTTCTGGGCACGTTGCCCATAGACATCGATGCGGAGGAGTTTTTTGATGCGTAAAATATACTTTAGTTTGCCTTTTCGTTCTTTTTTTTTTATTTAAAATTTTTTGTAACCCTATTTTATGTTTTGTATATAATAATATTGTAAATACTACTGATGAATAAAACTTGTATCAACCAAAAAAAAAAAAATCAATAATTTAGATCTACACATTCAAAAGATATAACCGAATTACAGCCATTTTTGAGTATTTTCGACTTGCGCTAGGAAATCAAAATTTACAGGTTACTTCCTATTGTCCTAGAAACTTGAAATTTGGCATGGACCAAGCCTACATAGTGCTGATATAGAGAAAAATCCAAAAACTTGTAATTTGGTATCACATCACATGAAAGAATTGTTTAAACTAATATCAACTTATGATGTAGCTGAAATGTAGGCAAAATTCCCTTTATTGCAACTACAAAGTTAACTTGGTGAGTTGCTTTATGCTTAATTAACTGATTATTTGTATTTAGTTTTTTATATTTTTCGATTAAGTAGGTACGGAGCCCTAAACGTGAGAGTTTACCTCGCTCTTGACAGGTTATTTAACAATTAATTATCATTATTATTGTATAGTCATGTGTATTAGCCGTAAACGCTGTACTGTTACTGAATATTTAAAGCAACGTGACGTCACAACTGTGACGACCAGTTTTGGCGCGTTTATAGTCACGTGATAGTTTTTCAAATTTTTTTCAATTTTTAATTGCTAAATAATTAATAAAAATTAAAAAAAAAAATAATAAATAAAAAAAAAAATTTATTGAAAAATTTTTTTTTTAGATATCAATATTACTGACAATAAAGTTTCAAAATGTATAAAAAGAATCAAATTTTTTTTTTTTTCAATAACCCTATTGTGGCAGGAGAACACAGTAGCCCGTCTAGTCGGGCCCCACGCGGCCACTCATGGTAAACCATGACCTGGCAAGAGTGGCAAGGCACCTGGCAAGGCACCATAATGGCTTGGTGAGGTAGAAAAAAAAATATTTCCTCGACTATTCGGTGTTTCTTTTTCATTTTCACAATATGGCGTCCAGCAGTCGCCATATTGAATTTGCACCATTGACATGTATTTAGTGACCCTCGCCAGTCTATAATGAATCCATTGACGCATGAATCATATTAATTAACTTAGTACAAAAAGTAAAAACACCCTTGAAAAATTTAAATATTACTTTACATTGTTACATTATTATCGTCTCTTAATAATGTGTGTTACATTTCGGATCAATCCAACTGTAAGTGCGTGAAAATCACTTTCATGGATTACGTATCATATACGTATATATATTTACGCGTGTTAATTTTTAAAAATTACAATTCTTTAAGTAGATTTTCAACACGCTTTATTAGTTAGGTACGTATCTATCAATGTATGTAATCTATCTAAAGGAACCTTTAAAAGTCATTTTCACCCACTTGCATTGATCGGAATGATCTGAAATTTTGCATAAATTAAGGACCGATGATGATGCCTTCATTGAAAAAAATATTTACATAGGATTTTCAAGCGTGTTTTTTAGTTCTTGAACTTAGCAAATTATTAATTGTAATAATTAGCTTACCTTGTTATAATCCTTGTAGACGTGTTGACTACACAAACAACAAACAAAAACTGACTTGAAAGTGCATTATTCTTATCAATGGTTTTGGTATATTTTATCTTATCTATCGATTAATGCGTCATAGGTGATTTTCATATATGTCAGGTTTACAACGCATCGGAATTGGCATAATTACCTACCGTGGTGATGAGGTCTTTGCCTTTGTGATAACGTAGGACTTCCCCGGCGTCATAATTATGTAGTCCGCTGCAATTTTGATTTAAAATACAAGTGTCATCACCCCTTTTACTCCCCAGAGTGCTGTAAAAACCAGCTAAGGTATATTGTACAGAGATAACATCCGCTGTGAGAGACGGACAACTCGAAACTTTGATCAGTGAGGCATAGTTGACCATAATCCCTTCTGAAGTGGACATTATTGGACTGGAGAGCAAGAGAAAACTTGAATTAATATGTAGCTGTCCCGGCAAACGTTGTTTTGCCATACAATTGTGTGTAAAAATCAACAACAAAATTTCATCAAAATCGGTCCAGCCGTTTAGGAGGAGTTCAATTACAAGCACACGTACAGAAGATTTATATATACATACAGGGTAAACTCTATATAGCGACACTGAAGGGACTGTGCATTTTATGGCGTTATAGAGTTGTCGTTAAGAGGATACCAAAATAGTTTCGTGCATTTTTCTATGTACGAAGTTTTCATTGTTTCTTTAGATTGAATGGCTAGAGCTCTAATTTTTAAGTATATGTTTTTTCAATATATGATCTAGGATCGCATCAACTCAGAAACGCGATTGAAAAAAGTTTTCTCGATAGAAAATCTTGGCGAAACAACCTCTCTAATTTTTTATTTTTTTCATTTGTCGGTCTATTATCGCATATCAACTAATGAAATAACTTTAAAAACATAAGTAACTATCATATATAGAAACACGTAAATCAGAATTAAAATATATTTAGTAGATTTTGAGTAAATAGGAAAAGTATCCCTAATTTTTCATTTTCTGTGCCTACTGGCTGTGTTAATATGTACGTGTCGGCGATGATATACGATAATATTGATGTAGGCCCTTAAATGGAGAGAAGAAACATCAGAATTAGAAAAAGAAAAAGTTTATTTCCGACTATTGTTAGTAGTTATGTGCATAAAAAAGAATGTTATTTGATAGCTATTGTGTATAGTCTGTTATTTTTGTCTGACGTCTTTTGCTGCACCACTAATTTTGTTGTATTTTTTTACTTATTTTATTCATATCTAGCAATATTGAGGCATCTTGGTTATAAAGGAAGTATTTTTCCAATAATTTAGCTGCTTCAAGCTCAAGTTACGCATAATTTTTATTATATAGCAATTATCCACCACATCTGTTATCCACATAAGTTTTGTAAATTTAGCGTATTGCGTGCATAGTTTCAAAAATGCTGGAAATGGGTCCTTTAACCATTTGACTATTTTTATTGAAAATATAATCAATGTTCAAAATTTTTTTTTCTACAAAGTTATTATTCATGACGGGCCTCGCCTCGCCTCGTTCACGAGGTCGCGGGTTCGATTCCCGCACGGGACAATCATTTGTGTGATACTTATAATGGATATAGACATTTTTGTACTGCATCTGGGTGTTTTCTATGTATTATAAGTATGTATTTACAAAAGAAAAGTAGTTTATGTATTATATCCGTATTCTGGTACCCATAACCACAGCCATATAGTTCTTAGCTTGGGACCAGAGGACGTTGTGTGAAATGTTCATGAATATTTATTATTTGTTATACATAGATATAGATATACTATAGATAAAGAGCTCATGAGCGTCGTGTTTGTCATGAGACAAACAGAAGAAACAGACGAAACTAATAAGGTTTGTGTACATGAGTACACAAACCTTATTAGTTTCGTCTGTTTCTTGGCAATAGTGTTGAAACCCGTGGAAATAATGTGTAACAAACATACATACTCACAAACTTTCACATTTACAATATTATTGGGATTTTAAGCCAGTAAACCGGTATCTGACAGTGTCGGCATAACTGGTTGTCCATTGCAAGGCCCAAGTTGATAATAATTTAACAACTTTATTAATCTGAAACGTGCAACATGCACTCCATAATATCATCATTGATTTTAATCATTGGGTGGAGATTATTTATAGAGGAAATTTTATTTTTAGAACCCAAAATCATGTACATCCATCTTCTATATATCCGCCTAGCATAAATGTACTACCCAACACTGAAATAATTTTTCTAATCGGACCAGAAGTTTCTGAGATTAGCACGTTCAAACAAACAGACTCTTCAGCTTTATAATATTGTATATGTCGTAGGAGACTAGATTAAAATAGTTTACTTAAGGATTTTTAGTTTTTATTTAGGTTCCAAGATTGTGAAGTAAGTCCTCAAATGGTGTCAATGGTGAGTAATTCGTTCATTAGATGAGAATGAATGGTGACCCGTTGAAATTTCATAAAAGGATCCTTCCAAACCAGCTACACGTGTCGTGAGCCACGGATCAATCTCATCGTAGTTCATAGAATGTTGTACTCGTAGTTATCGTAGTTAGTTTATTCAGTATTACAATGTGTTTAGATGGATGACTGCTCTGGCTGTAACTACAGGTGATGTCTACGGTGATTTTCTCCGATATATATAACTAGCTGGCCCGGCAAACGTTGTTTTGCCATACCAAAAAAAAGCTAAAAAAAAAATAAGAACTATAAACCTCACGGAGCCCGAGACCTTTCCAACGAATGCAAAACCATGGAAATCGGTTCGTGCGTTCTGGAGTTATAGCGTCAGGAAGGAAAACCCGACTTATTTTTATATAGTAGATAATGATTACGGTATGGAAATTCTCCTGGTGCTCAAGTCCACTATTTTGGAACAATTGTCATACCGGCACAATACCGGCACGATACCGTTGCAATTGAAGTCAAATATCCGTAGTCTGCTATATGCTGTCATAACGGTCTTTCAATGGTAATAGAATTGTCGATCTCTTTTATCTATGCATTGAATTTTCGGTCTCTTTTATCTATGGATTGTGTTAGAATGGTATGTATGTGTTGCCGTTTTTAAAAAATGCGTTAGTTGAAGTGATTTTCGAAAAACTACTAATAAATTTAAACATTTAATCATGCTAGACTTCGTTTAAATATATTTGTACATACTATTTATTAGTATAAAAAGCAATGTGAAGTTTAGGAGATTAGTAAATTGCAATAAATTACAAAGAACAATTTCTAATATTTCTATCTATCTATTTTTTATTTATGGCAATCTGTCGACACAGGACAATTTAAAAATATTACTGTCAAATTCAAAATAGCAGACTACCGAAACATTTCAGTCATTGAATTGCAATTGTGAAGCAGTTGTGTACGAGACTAGCAATTTATGTCACTTTGACAATTGTAAGACAATGATGAAGTCGTTATGACGACACATTATTAGTAGACTACCAAAAACTTTACTATTGCACCATAATGGTACAATAATGGTACAGTTGTGACACCGTTGAAATACCCGACTCAGGGCCCTGTACGCGCCCGACACGTAATTGACTGGTTTTTCCAACATAGCGTAGGTATTCAACATAACACAGCGTAGTTAGTCATTTAAATAATACTAAACTCATTATTTTATTATTTATTTATTACAAAACATCACAATATTTACAGAATAAAAGATTAAATACAACTTGAATATAAAAATTATTGCGAAATTAAACGCATTTTAAATTGCACCATTTATACATTTATAGCCTTAGAGTATAAAATTAAGAGGAGTAGTGATCCAGGTGCTCAAGTCCACTATTTTGGAACAATTGTCATACCGGCACAATACCGGCACGATACCGTTGCAATTGAAGTCAAATATCCGTAGTCTGCTATATGCCGTCATAACGGTCTTTCAATGGTAATTGAATTGTCGATCTCTTTTATCTATGCATTGAATTTTCGGTCTCTTTTATCTATGGATTGTGTTAGAATGGTATGTATGTGTTGCCGTTTTTAAAAAATGCGTTAGTTGAAGTGATTTTCGAAAAACTACTAATAAATTTAAACATTTAATCATGCTAGACTTCGTTTAAATATATTTGTACATACTATTTATTAGTATAAAAAGCAATGTGAAGTTTAGGAGATTAGTAAATTGCAATAAATTACAAAGAACAATTTCTAATATTTCTATCTATCTATTTTTTATTTATGGCAATCTGTCGACACAGGACAATTTAAAAATATTACTGTCAAATTCAAAATAGCAGACTACCGAAACATTTCAGTCATTGAATTGCAATTGTGAAGCAGTTGTGTACGAGACTAGCAATTTATGTCACTTTGACAATTGTAAGACAATGATGAAGTCGTTATGACGACACATTAATAGTAGACTACCAAAAACTTTACTATTGCACCATAATGGTACAGTTGTGACACCGTTGAAATACCCGACTCAGGGCCCAGGTGCTCAAGTCCACTATTTTGGAACAATTGTCATACCGGCACGATACCGTTGCAATTGAAGTCAAATATCCGTAGTCTGCTTTAAGCCGTCATAACGGTCTTTCAATGGTAATAGAATTGTCGATCTCTTTTATCTATGCATTGAATTTTCGGTCTCTTTTATCTATGGATTGTGTTAGAATGGTATGTATGTGTTGCCGTTTTTAAAAAATGCATTAGTTGAAGTGATTTTCGAAAAACTACTAATAAATTTAAACATTTAATCATGCTAGACTTCGTTTAAATATATTTGTACATACTATTTATTAGTATAAAAAGCAATGTGAAGTTTAGGAGATTAGTAAATTGCAATAAATTACAAAGAACAATTTTTAATATTTATATCTATCTATTTTTTATTTATGGCAATCTGTCGACACAGGACAATTTAAAAATATTACTGTCAAATTCAAAATAGCAGACTACCGAAACATTTCAGTCATTAAATTGCAATTGTGAAGCAGTTGTGTACGAGACTAGCAAATTTATGTCACTTTGACAATTGTAAGACAATGATGAAGTCGTTATGACGACACATTAATAGTAGACTACCAAAAACTTTACTATTGCACCATAATGGTACAATAATGGTACAGTTGTGACACCGTTGAAATACCCGACTCAGGGCCCAGGTCGTTGGCGGTGTAGAGATAACGCACACAAACACTATATTTTAATTTTATTTGTTGCTGTCACCTTGGGCTGTCACCTGATTATCGGCCCTTTTTTAGGGTTCCGTACCCAAAGGGTAAAAACGATGGTACGGTGATAGCTAGAGAGTTGAAATTTTCACAGATGATGTATTTCTATTGCCGCTATAACAACAAATACTAAAAATAAAATAAAATAAATATTTAAGGGGGGCTCCCATACAACAAACATGATTTTTTTACCGTTTCTTGCTCGATACTAATAACGTTGCCTTATGTTGCATAGATAATGGTACGGAACCCTTCGTGCGCGAGTCCGACTCGCACTTGACCAATTTTAATATTTTTACTACAGATATACCACATAATATACTGGCGTTTAATCTTGAAGACACGTATATTTACGCTACGTCCTACTTCATTAGTATTCATTAAAAATTTTCGTCGGTCCCTCTATTATGTTTGTAACATTTCAGATAAATACGAAAAGCAATTGGGTGAAAATCACTTTCAAAGATTCCGTTATATTATTATCTAATATATAAAATTCCCGTGTCACAGTGTTAGTTACCGTACTCCTCCGAAACGGCTCGACCGATTTTCCTGAAATTTTGTGTACATATCCTCTAGGTCTGAGAATCGGCCAACATCTATTTTTCAAACTTTTTTTTTTAGTATGGCAAAACAACGTTTGCCGGGTCAGCTAGTCTAATATATAAAATTCACGTGTCACAGTGTTAGTTACCGTACTCCTCCGAAACGGCTAGACCGATTCTTCTCAAATTTTACATACATATTCAGTAGGTCAACATCTATTTTTCAAACCTTTTTGGTTTTTTTTAGTATGGCAAAACAACGTTTGCCGGGTCAGCTAGTAGGTATATATATTCCGTTTAAATAAAGAATTTTTGAATTTGAATTTGAATATAGTTTAATACATAGCTAGATAGATAGATACGAACAAAGCAATTAACAGCGTGTAAAAGTACAGAAAAGCTGAAACAAAACTAATGGTTTGATACATTTAGTACCCTTTCTCTTCTATAATGAATGCACAAAAGAGTACAAAGTATTCTGAAAATTTAATACTAGAAATTTGTAAAATACTTATGAAGAAAATTTTAATATCTGGTACTGGCATTGTGCATAATGAATAAAAAATAATGCACAGGCTTAGTTGTAAAAAATAATTATTTAAAAAAAACGGAGCAAGGTATGTACTATTTTATTCATTTCGTCATTATTTGGCGCCAAAATCTAAAAAAAAAGAACTAGCGCCAATTTCTTAATTTTTAAAAAATTTCTAATAAGGTTTCTACAGTTTTAGGTAATGACAATAAAAAAAAATATCGAAAAATATTTGCTTTTACCGTAATAGCTATAGCGCTTTTTTTCTCGCTAAAAGTTTATTTAAAACGAAATGGTGAAAACGTTGTTTTTAAAATTCTTTGAAAAAAGGAAAATGATCTTGCTTTGTTATTTCTGTTAAGGGCCTACATCAATATTATCGTATATCATCGCCGACACGTACATATTAACACAGCCAGTAGGCACAGAAAATGAAGAATTAGGGATACTTTTCCTATTTACTCAAAATCTACTAAATATATTTTAATTCTGATTTACGTGTTTCTATATATAATAGTTACTTATGTTTTTAAAGTTATTTCATTAGTTAATACGCGATAATAGACCGACAAATGAAAAAAAAAATGAGAGAGCTTGTTTCGCTAAGATTTTCTATCGAGAAAACTTTTTTCAATCGTGTTTCTGAGTTTATGCGATCCTAGATCATATATTGAAAAAACATATACTTAAAAATTAGAGCTCTAGCCATTCAATCTAAAGAAACAATGAAAACTTCGTACGTAGAAAAATGCACGAAGGTATTTTGGTATCCTCTTAATTTCTCTTTTTCTTAATTTTAAATCTGGCTTATTTTGTAATAGCATAAGATTTATAAAATTTATTCTAGTAGATTCAAAGACATAAGTACATAAGTTTAAATATAAAAACACTGAAATGGATTTAGTTGTTTTTAGAGAATTTTGGTAACTTTAGTGTAAATAGTATTTATCTTTATATGTAAATTAATATGTATATAAATACTAATACACATTTGGATACCTATTAGCAACAAGAATAGCGATAATAAATGAGTGTGCGGTTTTGGCGAGAAACAGGTTTAAAGCCTTTTGAATTTCGCTAAAAAAGTGCAATAAATAAAGTGGCAGTAAAAAAAAGCAAAATAGGTGCTTAGAGTATTAAGCCAACAGGAGTTACACACGCTGCAAGGTCACTGTAGTCTCTTAGTGTGTGTAAGAGGCGATTTGATTATAAATTATTATATTTAAGCCTAGCTAAATTTACGTGTCTTCGAGATTGAACGCTTGAATACCATTTCTTTATAAATACTTATTTTTTTAATGAGTAAATTTCTATAAAGTTTTGTTGAATATTAGAAAAGATTGTTTCTTGATGTTTCTATGTATATTTCACATCATATTTATTATACATATTTGTCGAGTATGAAGTACGATTTAGCCAAGCTAAATTTATGTGTGTTCAAGAATGAACGTGTACCCACTATCTATCAGATAAATAATAGGTAAAAAATGTTTTAACAGATCTTCTGTTCTCAATGACATAATTGTTTTATAGCTTATAACAGTAACGTTTGTGGTTTGCGAAATCTATTATGTCACGTGAATTGAGAATACCTCATTATACCATACATATTAAAACTTTACATCTTTATTAATAATTAATATTATATTCTATTTATTCATATTTTCTTCTAATTGTCTAATTCTGACGGGCACTTGAACGGCGGGAAGATCTACGCTTTTTGCGCGACGCCTTCCGTTTTGATAGTCCATGGCGCTCTGTCGCATCTGTGGCGGGAGTGGCGTCAGTTCCGGTAATGTCGGACGTTTCCGGGCTAGCTCGGGGGTTCGTAGAGTCCCACCTGTGATATTAATTGAGATATATATTTGTTTAAAGTTAGTACGTTTTGTATATTAATAAGCGGTTGAAATTATACAATATACAATGTGTTTTATTACGAGTATTTTTATTTCAAAACGATATCGATAGCAGTACAGGCAAAAAATGCATGTAATCTTTGTTTATTGTTGAAACAGGACCTTAAAGTGAATCAAAAAATATTATAAAATAAAAATAAACATACTGCTAGCATTTAAACATTCGAAATATGTACACTAAAACTTCCACAAAATAATTATAGATCTTGTCACTTAATTATTACGCACATCCATTTTAATTACGACTTACGAGTATCTATGACAGAAAGCAGAAGATTTGGTCATGTGGAAGTACTGCTGGTTATAGCTTTTAGCGAAGGTAAAATACAGCCAAGCGAACATTAAACATATAACACGTTATAAGTAATTAGATATTGCGTGAACAGCTCCAAGTTTAGGCCCCAAAAGACTTTTGGCGGTTTCTTAGGTCCCCAAGGGCTTTTTGGCGATTGTTTCCTCAGCCAAGGGTTAACTACCGCTGTATTTTAGCCGTATCAATGAAACTGGGCTCTTAGACTCTAAACTCTTAAAGGGATCTAGGACGTATTTAAGCAAGGCTTCAACTCTTTTCTTCCTTCCTTTGGAAAAAAGATTTTTATGAACTAAAAAGCACTTTGTACATTACGATACAGAGCTCTTCGAGGGCAACCTACATAAGTGAGATCAGCTCTAATAGCAAAATCTAATTTACACGCACAAAATGTAAAGATTTTTAGGGCCCCTATCAGGTGCCCTAAAAATCTTTACAGAGGACCTTTTTTTGTATTCAATTGCGAAATGGTCGTGTAAGTAAACCTCACCAGCAAATACTAGTTTACTTGATTTTTAATATAAAGTAATTGATTATTAAAATAATTATTTTGAGAATTATAATAATCAGCCGCAAAGCAAAACTTCTATAGAGTATTAGTTATATTCTAACAACTACCAGATATTCGGGATAAAAGAAGAAATAACATTATATTTAGACTTGTATTAATTAGCATAAATTTAGATTAAAAATCGACTCAACTCAAAAGTGTTAATACATAAAACACAGCTTATCGCGTATCATAAGACATTTACCGTACGATTCGATTGCGCCACACTACAAGGGGGCCAACGTTACTCTCACCGAATCGGGCCCCGAGTAAAGGCCTTTAGCCGGGTAATGGTTAGCCTCAAGGCACTATACCAAGGCCCGGTGAGGGCGAAAAAACGCTTCGATTGCGTTGTACAAACCAGCATAAGTTAAACCCAGTTTTTGAGTTAAGTCATTTTTTTCTAAGTGTGCGTAGGTACATTATGATAATAAAATTAGTAAACATTTATATATTTACATCAATATTTTAAAATTTATTAGAATTAAGTAGAGTTAAAAATTAATATATCAACAATTTTACCTCGATTTACCTAAAAATTTAAAATGACGTTCTATAATATTTTTGTATACTTAGGTTACAAAATATCTGAACATATCCTGTGAAATAATAGAAATAAATAAATAAAGAATTCTCGTAAGCTACTCAGGTATACAGAACTAATTGTACTTTATTTAGGGGCCCTAGATTACACTTTTAGGGCCCTTATCTACGTTTTTTTCGGGCCGTTGGTCATTTGAAACTTAAAATTCACTGAAGTTTATTTACTAACTATGTATAATGTTATAAATTCCGTATTTTGTGCGCTAACAAGAGCTCTCTAATAGATACACTCCAAGTAGGTAGAGACACATAATAATAAAAAAAAATTATGTAAACATAAGAATTTACTTGCTACTAATTAACGAATAGAACAAAATTTATATCGTTGTAAAATTCTTATAACATTCGAAATCAGTTTCAAGTTTTAATTACATTTTTTGTTATGCACTTGATTGTTTTAAAGTTAAATTAATAACAAAAGTGATTTTATACAGAACAAAATGTATAGTTTTATGAAAATGGTACATTTCCCTCACCGTGTGGTACTAAAATCTCGAATGTTAGCACATCAAACAGAAACACAATACAGTGCTCACCTATGTACAGGGTCTCACATACCCTTGCGACGAACCGGCTCTGATGCTGCGATCTCATCTGTAGCAATCATCTCACAACCATCTGCGCGTGTGCGTGCTCCAAGTTTAGGTGTGCTGTGCACGAAAAGTGCCACTTTTACATTTAATAGCGTGAAGGTGTCAAGCTTAGAGATTTTACAATGTGCTATCAATAAAAGTACCAGTTAATGCAGCTGGTAGTTTATACGGTACTACAAAGTTATGTAACTAAAAGTGCAGTGATTGGCTAAAGTGACGATAAGTATAAATAGTTGTGTGATGGGCATCAGCGTCAAAGACGTCGTCGTTTTATATGAATTATCATAAATATTATATAAATATTACGGACCAGTTAAGATTGATGTCTACATAAGCCACTGTTTGCAATATAGGGACATAAAGAAAAATGGCATAAATAAAAAGCCTTAATCGAAATGTTTGTAGGTATTTCATAGAACAGATAATAAACTACATAAAATTTGAGTATTAGCTAAAAGTGACAAGTTTAAATAAAAAATATTAGTTTTCGTAATAAAATTATAGTTCTCAAATAAGTAGTGTAAGTTGGAAATAATATAAAAAGGTTTGAGTAAATTGCAAAAACGAATTCATAAGGTGTGACACTTATTTTTCTATAAAGCTGTCTATATTATTGCAAAAATTACTGGTGCTGTGTACTGTGCCGAGCGTGCGTTCCTTACAATTGCTATTGCTTTATTCTTAAGAGGATACCAAAAGAGCTTCGTGCATTTTTCTATGTACGAAGTTTTCATTGTTTCTTTAGATTGAATGGCTAGAGCTCTAATTTTTAAGTATATGTTTTTTCAATATATGATCTAGGATCGCATAAACTCAGAAACGCGATTGAAAAAAGTTTTCTCGATAGAAAATCTTGGCGAAACAACCTCTCTAATTTTTTATTTTTTTCATTTGTCGGTCTATTATCGCGTATTAACTAATGAAATAACTTTAAAAAGATAAGTAACTATTATATATAGAAACACGTAAATCAGAATTAAAATATATTTAGTAGATTTTGAGTAAATAGGAAAAGTATCCCTAATTCTTCATTTTCTGTGCCTACTGGCTGTGTTAATATGTACGTGTCGGCGATGATATACGATAATATTGATGTAGGCCCTTAATATTTAATAAACTCTCCCGATCAAAACTACCTACCGCGATACGAGTCAAATCTACGATATGGGGTGCCCCGATTTAAGGGCCCAGAAAATATGTAAAGAACCTTTTTAAAAGTTATTTAGCTACCGCCTTACAGGGCCTCCCAAATAGAGAAGCCGGAAGAAATTAAATGATATTTTTGTAGAATGATAGCCCTTTTTGGGCCCCTGGATGCATCTCTATGGCGAGTTACACCACTGCTAGAAATTTGAATTAAGAACTTTATACTCACGTCTGCTCGAACAGTATTTTTGTAAGTCTTGCCACTTCTCCTCTCAGCTGGTGGAGTTCTTTATCTTTTGCTTTGGCTTCCTGTTCTGCTGCCGTCTCTCTGGCAGCGAGACGATTCCGCATGTCGTCGAAACTAATACGACACATTCTATAATTAGCTTCTTGTAAATGAATTAGGCGTAATAGGTTTGAGTTTAATTATACTTACTTAAACTTTAACGTTAACTTTTCAAAACGATGTAAGTAGAGTAATTTAAGAAGGTATTCGGTTAGTAATTCTGTGGAGCCTTTTCTATAAAAAAATAATAAGCTGTTTTCTGCGTAGACAATGCCTATAAAGCAATTATTTATTTCTATAGTATTTAGGGCTGTATGTTGTTTTTTTCAAAATCTAATGACAATAACCATTCAGAATGCCTGTTTGTACCATAAAATGTAACAAAAATGTACTATACTTAGAGTTGTTGATTAGAAAACAGTTATTAGACGTGGCAAAAAAATATTAGACGGCTCATCTATTAAAAAAAGGAAATTTTTTTGTAAACAGAGTAATACTTACAGTTTTCTTAAACATGCGCATTTTCTAGTTAAATGTTCAACCTGGTTTTTGGACGCGTTTTCAGCTTGTTTCAGTTTTGTAGCGTCTTCTGACCTTTTCTCACGCAATTCTCTCTCTCTTGCTAATGCCTCTCTGTGTTATTTGTTAGAGGGAAACAAAAAAGGAAAGGTTAGATTAGTGTTGGTGCTGCCAAATTCGTGTAGGTGTTGCTTTTCGTTCGTTTTATTTTTTTTTTGTTATTTGGGTGAAATTTTGAATTTGTTTTTTGGAAGTGTTAATTAGGGTAAAATCAATAATAACAGTTTACGGGAAAAGAAATTGTTCTTGTAACGTTAATAAGTTTTTCTCATAGAGTAGACGAGTAGTAGAGGGTGTAATGTGTAATGAAACTACAAGCGACAATTAAGTAATAGAAAGTCTATTGATTCATAGGACCAGCCTTGCGGAGTTATAGTAAGGCTCAAGGCACCACCATGGCCCTGTGGGGTTGAAGACATTAGGCCGGATTTCATAAAAAGTTTTTTTCCCATAAAACTCTAGTGCCCACACGAAGTGTCGTGTGGGCAAGAGTAAGAGTGGGCAAGGGTAAGAGTTAACCTATTAAAATTACAGACGCAATAGTTACTTTTTCACCCAAGCCAGGCCATCGTATTTGCCCTAATCACGACTCGACAAGGGGTGGCCCCATTACGCGGGGCTCAACCCGTAGGAGGACAGAATCGGTAATTGCATTACACTCAACATTATTGTAACTAGCAATACATATAAGTGTGAAAAAGTAAATAAATAAAAGTATTGTAATATAAAATATTTAATAAAATTTCACACAGATAATTATTAAAAATGTGAACTTAATTTAAATGATTGTGATATATATGTAAATGTCACAGTTGAGCAATGATTGATGACTAGAACATGTTGGATGTTTCTGTACATAGGTATGTAACCACAGACTAATAAGATATGGTATTCTTATTTGAAATGACATATTAGTTTTCGCAAACTACAAACGTCACCTTAATAGACAATATGAAAAAGAAGACGCCCTAAAAAAAGAAAGAGGACACCCTAAAAAAAAAGATAGAGGACATAACATCAACAGCGGGAATCGAATAGAGAGAAGGCTAGGGATAGAGAGGTCTGGAAACAGCTGGAGGAGGTGTTTACCCGAGAAGTGGTTCCCAACGACGATACTGAAGAAACATAAGATAGCGAATAAAAGGAAAATATTTAACGATAACGATATAAGTTTATATCGTTAAGAAAAGGAGACTTGTGTTATCAGTCTATGGTTCACTTGAACCTGTGGCTTGTGGCGTGTATTATAGACACACATAGAACATATTTTAAGTACGCACACATTGATATTTGTGTTGCTTCAAGTCGGGTGAGTTACGTAGCCGTGGATACACTATTTGGCAAATCTGTGTATGTAACACGTACAAAAACTTAATTATGTAATTGATAAACTTAGTTTTAGTGGTGATTATGAATATCATAGCATTAAAAAAATGTTAATTCTGATACGTACATTACAATCATTATATTATTAATATAAAATTAGTCCAATTGGCAGCAATATTACATAAGTAGAGGTTCCAATTCTAGGTGCACGACTAAACTTTAATAATCGATGTGAATTGTTAGTGTCAAAAATATAATTCGTCAATGTTAACTGAACTTTCTTATTATAAAAACTGTGTAGTTTAGACTAACGATTTTAATTAATATAAATGTGAACAACGAAATAACCACTCAATAAAATACACCATAGTTGTTATAATTTTTTAACACGCTTATATTAGTTCGGTACGTATCTATCAATGTATTAATCTATGTAACGGAATCTTTGAAAGTAATTTTAACCAACTTGCAGTAGTCGGACTGATCTGAAATTTTGCAAATATATCAAGGACCGATGACAATTAATAAAAATATTTAGGATTTTTAAGCGTGCTTTTTTAGTTTTCGTACCATACAATTTAGTTAAGTTTAGTTTAGTTGTGCACGTAATAATGGTACTATTCTTGGCTAAATAAAATTTAACTTTTCTTATATCTATTCGCTTGTAGTTTTCTGAGGAATCTTGCAGCTAACAGCATCAGAACTGCAATTGCTGAAGCTTGGAGCCATCCAGTCGTGATGCATGCCATGGTCGCCACCGCAGCCATGACAAACCAACTAGATAATATTCTATTACTTAATATTGTATAGTCTTATTCATAATGACTTATCGGAGGTTTAAAAGTTCAGTTTAAAATCGGTTTGCGAAAAATGTCAAAAATTGTTATTCATAATAGTCTTTTTACGCTAAAACGTTTATTATCTCTCCGATTAAATCTACGTCTAAACGTCCGATAAGTCATTATGAATAAGACCACTATACTAATATTATGTATAAAGCTAAAGAGTTAGTTTGTTTGAACGCGCTAATCTCAGGAACTGCTGGTCCGGCTTGAAAATTTCTTTCAGTGTTGAATAGTACATTTATCGAGGAAGGTTATTATATAAAATATATTAATAATAAATATTCAGGACATTTCACACAACGTCCTCTGGTCCCAAAGTAAGCTATATTTCTATGCTTGTATTATGGGTACCAGATACGGATAGACTACATATACTACTTTTCTTTTGTAAATACATACTTATAATACATAGACAACACCCAGACGCAGTACAAACATTTGTATGACATTTATGGATATCACACAAATGATTGTCCCAAGCGGGAATCGAACCCGCGACCTCGTGATCGGCAGTCCATTACATACGCGCAGTCGCGCTCAATAACTAATTACTTACTACAGCTAGTTGGACCCATAGAGTTGACCGTATAGGGACTGATTAAAAATACAAGTGTCACACACCCCAAGTCATACCCGTCGCCGGTGGGTGTCGTAAAAATTAGCAAAGGGAATCAAGTCACATGACACCTGGGCCCCAACTCTGCTAATTCTGCTCATATTACAATGTTGTTATAATTGCCAGTCACTGACGCCATTATGGCGACATTATGACATAAAACCTGTCAAGAGCGAGGTAAACTCGCACACTTAGGGTTTCGTACCTACTAGACATATAAACATAAGTAGCATTCAAATAATCATATTTAAACTCAAAACAACACACCAACTTAATTTTGTAGTTGAAATATAGGGAATCGCCTACATTTCAGCTATTGCATAAGTTGGTATTAGTATAAACACTTTTTTACTTGTGATGTAATGACAAATTATAAGTTTTTGGATTTTTCCCTATATGAGCACTATATGTATAGACTTGATCTATGCTAAATTTCAAGGCTCTAGGGCAACGGGAAGTACCCTGTGAATTTTGATTCCCTGGCATAAGTCGAAAAATTCTTAAAAATGGTCGTAATTCGGTTATATCTTTTAAATGCGTAGAGGTGAAAGGTTGACTGTATTTTTTACAGCTAGGGACCGCATATAGTAGGGGAGCCGAAGAGGGGATTTCGGGATTTACTAAAGCGCGTCAGATTAATATACAGGAGGATACCTTGTACCCGGTTAAGTACCTCCACAAAACATGAGGCCCATATATAAGGCCGCCCGTGAAGGATACAGGATCAGATTAGTAAAAAAAAATTGACCATCAGAAATTCTCGAGCGCGTCAGATTAAGGTAGGGTGAGTTAATTACATCCTAAAAAGTGTATATTCCACTAATCTGACAATTTGAGAGTGACGTAAAAAAAGGGGAGGGCAACAAAGTTGTAAAAAAAAAACGTCATCTCGACATTCTCGAGCGTAGCAAAATTTTTTTTATTTTGAAGGTAATAATTCAAGAATAATGAAAAATATATAATCTGGCAATTTCCGCAAGCCGAAATAACAAAAATTCGTCGATAAAGTTAAATGCGTGCAGCTGCGTGATGCCTACATTTGGGTTTGTTTGAGTTGGACTTCTAAATGTTTAATTAGGACTGTTTATGAGATATTAAGCCATCAAAATATATCGTAAAAAAAGTTGCAAAGTTACACTGTCGGCTTTTAAATTGTTAGATTTACCAGCTGCTCTGTGTCTAGCCAACCGGAGTCGCCAATAAGATATAACAATAGATTTTAAGGACAATAGAGTCGTAAAATCTCATCTCCATTGAATCATAGCTAGACAAGAAGCACAATTAAAAAGCTCTTAGGAATATTTATGAGTATGTTGTAAAGATAAATCATACAAATTTTTAGACAAGTATAAAATATTATTTCTATTACAGCGTGATCATTTATAATTTACAACAATTAAAAAGAAAGTAAACATTATGATCTAAGATAATTTGTATCACAGAATAGTTTTATCACATAATGGACAATAATTTGAAAGTGTAAATACTTTCGTTAATGTTTTCGTTCTTCAAACTATTTACTTTTGAGGTGTAAGTATTTGGTACACAAGGAAACGTTGAAGTTACTAACTTTCTTTTAGTATTGAATATAGTCGCTTCAATTTTATTTTTCTCAAATCACGCTGTACTAGAAATAATATTTTATACTTGTCTAAAAATTTGTATGATTTATCTTTACAACATACTCATAAATATTCCTAAGAGCTTTTTAATTGTGCTTCTTGTCTAGCTATGATTCAATGGAGATGAGATTTTACGACTCTATTGTCCTTAAAATCTATTGTTATCTCTTATCGGCGACTCCGGTTGGCTAGACACAGAGCAGCTGGTAAATCTAACAATTTAAAAGCCGACAGTATAACTTTGCAACTTTTTTTACGATATATTTTGATGGCTTAATATCTCATAAACAGTCCTAATTAAACATTTAGAAGTCCAACTCATCTTTTTAAAATTTAACTTATTCTAGTGTCGGCTCCTGCAATATAGTGTGGAGGACTGGGAATAAACGGCACCTTTCCCTCCTCACCCTTTTTATTCCCATTCGTCCACACTATTCCCATACCTCCACACTGTGGACGACGGGGTGTGGAGGACTGGGAATGACCCGCTGAGTTCAAAATATAGTTCAAAGTACAATTTTAAGCGCCCAGGAATGGAATTAGCGGGAAGTTGCAGGGATGGCCTTTAAGGTGAACCGTTTTTCGAATTTTTTTTTGTCAGATTAGGCGAATCCCTCTAGATAATCGTCAGATTATGAGACAGTACGTTTAGGACATAAAGATGAACCATATATATCTTAATCTGACGCGCTTGAGTATTTCAAAATGGCGATTTTTTTTGCACATTATGAAACTGGCCGTGAGTTTGCGTCCCATCGAAATCGTCAGATTAGTGAATGAGAGCTTTTTTTTGGTGCACTTAACACTCCCTTAGAAAATCTGACGCGCTCGACAAAATTTTTTTTTTTTTCATTTTCAACCCTTAAATTCAACCACCCGCATCATGCAAACGATCAGATTAACATACGTACATTATTAAAAATACGTAGGGCATTGATGCTATCAATATCTGACGCGCTCGAGGATGTCCATGCAACAGTTTTTTTTTACATATTTAAAAATCTATAGCCGCTTTCCCCACCGATAAAAGTGAAAAATCACATAACATTTTTTTCTTCTTATCATCTAAGCTTTGCAACTCAATAGGTCTCTATGACGCTCGAGTAAATCCCCATTTAGCATCTTGGGCTCCCCTACCAATAGATCTACATATCGTATGAGTTTGAAGTTGATACCTTCAGCCGTTGCTGCGTAAAAGAAGTTTGACAGACGGACAGACAGACAGACAGACACCGGAGTGATCCTATAAGGGTTGATACGAAACCCTAAAAATTAATAGTAGACTACCAAATTTGATAAAATTCCGCCATTATGACACCATTATGGTGTTATTATGACACCAAACTGGATTTTTTGTCATAAATGGTGCCATTGAATTGTAATTGTGACAACATTAGCAGACTTGGGGCCCTGTACGTATGCTCGAGGAGGGTTGACGTCAGGCAGGTACACAACAGTAAAATTTTGCCAAAACTCACTGCACAAAAAGTGAGTTTGAGCTTAAGAATCGGACGACATTTTCAATACAAATAAGAGCTGGTTGCGCGACATCTGAGTGCCACCTTTAGACATCGGAAGACCAAATACATCATTTCTATTACATTTAACAGTTAAAACTAATTAAATTACCAAAAATAACTTTCTTAAGAATTTAATGAGTTAATAATTATCGGATTTACCAAAAGTAAGTTGCAAAATCGTCGTTTATCTGTATGGGATTTTTAAAAAAATGAATGAATGGTAAAAATCGTTAAAATCAACGATATTTTTCATACAATTGGTAATTCCGTTACAATGCATGCTGAAACCAAAATAATACTGCCTTTTGGACAAATTTTACTTAATAATATAAATATTATAATTATGGTTTTATGATTATCATTACATGCGAAATGATTTATTATGAAAAAACAATGAAAAATCGGTGAAAATGAAATATATTTGTGATCTTTATGACAAAATAAAACCACTGTATATGGATTCTATAGCTTTAATCATTTTTTTTAACCCTACGTTTAGAGACTTTTGCATCATGGTAACATCACATCTCACGACCATGTTCAATAACCAATCTACAATTACATTTAAAATTCACGTGTCACAGTGTTAGTTACCGTACTCCTCCGAAACGGCTTGACCGATTCTTCTCAAATTTTGCATACATATTCAGTAGGTCTGAGAATCGGCCAACATCTATTTTTCAAACTTTTTTTTTAGTATGGCAAAACAACGTTTGCCGGGTCAGCTAGTTATGTTATAAAAATAGTATGAAACACAGATTTACCAAATAGTGTTTGTAGAGACTTGAACACTTGAATTAAGAATAACCATATTTTATTTAGACCATGAAGTATGATTTAACCAGGCTAAAATTACGTGTCCATAAGATTGAACGCGTACACGCTATATGGCAAATCTGTGGTATGAAATATATGACGTTTATTTTTTGATAATAATGTAATGAAAAACATGAATATATCATTTGTATATATATTTAAATATATTAAAACTGTGCCTTATTTATATCAATGTAGTGATGGATTAAGAATTGTGTCGTCACCCTATTCCCTGCTCAGAGTGCTGTAAAAGCCAGCTAAGCAGATAACATCCTTTATGAGAGACGGTAACGATAATAAACCCAGTACAACCACGAATGGTCAACGCCGTATAGTAGATTGTGGAAAGCTCTCAAAGTTGAGGACGCCCATGCCCAACAGTGGGATGTTAATGGGCTTGAGAGAGAGAGATTCCTATTCCACGCAGTCTCAGGCAACAGCTAGTTTAATATATTTAAATGTTTATTTGTATTTTGATGTAGTTAGTAATGATAATGGACATAAATGTTCATAATTTTGACATGCGATCACTTTGGTAGCCAAATCTGTCCAAAAGACAATATTATATGCATTTAAAATAATATCAGATATTAATAAATGAACTCAACATTTGAAATTCCTCGTAAATAGAGATATCTATCATTCGATAAATATCTACAAACAAACAAACTCTTGAGCTTTATACTTTTCAGTATAAAGCTGAAGAGTTTGTTTGTTTGAACGCGCTAATCTCAGGAATTACTGGTTCGAATTGGAAAATTCTTTCAGTGTTTGGATAGTTCATTTATCAAGGAAAGCTATAGGCTATATAACATCACCCTGCGATAGGAGAGGAGTAGAAATGAAAATGTTATCCGAAGTCACTATTTCATGTGTATGATTTTTTTATTATCTCCTTCAGCCCTACTTGGCCATGGTTGTGCCTTGAACCTAACTACCCGATATGAGTGGCCCAGTCACTGGGGGCCCAACTCAACGGGGGAACATTAGGTCCCCCGTTGTCTTAGTGTGGCTTCCTGCCTTCCTGTGTGATGTCGAATGAATATACAATCACAGTATACAATACGATTATTTCAAATCAACCGATTATTCAAATATTGAGTCCATTAAATATTAAATAGGTAGTATTAGTTCCATTCGATTAAAGAAAAAACAATTTAATTTAAAACTCAAATTTCGCTACCAAATTGTCTTAGGTGATTAATGATTATTATTTTATATGAGGTTTTTAAAGATTTGTATTCAAAGACAATTCTTTTTATATTTCACACAACATTCTCTGGTTCCAAGCTCTCAAAGTGGAAGAGGCGTGTGCCCAACAGTGGGACGTTATTGAGCTGGAGAGAGAGTAAGATTTTGTTTGAAGGAAAAATCAAAAAAGTCTTTGAATACAATCTTTTTAATTGGAATTTTCATATCATGCATACACAATGAAAACATAAAAATATAAAACTTATTGCATAGATTTACCAGATGGTATGGCTACATCTCTCACCTGGCTTACATAAAGAAGAAGACACATAGATACATATTTCACGCACCCATAGATATTTATGTGCTTTGAAGGGTGAGTGATATAGCTAGAGACGCGCTATTTGGTAAATCTGTGTTTTTTTATAAAAAATCATGACTAACCTTAATTCTTGTTCAGTAACTGCTAATGTTCTCCCACAGGAAGCCGCCTTGACTGCCAAACTGTCAAACTCACTTGATTGTGATTGCATTTGATATTTCAGTTCTGGAATTGAGATTTTTTTCATTTATTTAATGTACAACAACTTATTGTCTGAGATCCGGGCAAAAGGACTCTGAAAAATGACGATTGCCCTAATACCTAGAATCTAGATAGATATGTACTGAGATAATAAAATTGCATTGAAAGGTGGGCATGGATAAACGCAAAAGTGACCGCAGAATTGGGTCGTACAGTTTGACATTACGAGAGCGATGTAACTGAAATATAAGTATTCTGGTCTTCTTTTGGCAATTAACATTAATTGGACAAGTCGCGCGTCGCTTACATCGGAAGGTCACCTTAAATGTAAAGATGATACCTTGTATTTCTTCTAATAACTCTTTCTCTCTCTTAACTCTTTCTTCCTCTCCTTCTTGTCTACATTCTAACTTCATCCTCTCGAGACAATTCTCTTTATCATTCATGAACTGTTCCCATTGTTCATCTGTAAGATACAATTATTTATAAGCTACAATATATAACTCTTGTCCGTGATTGAACGGATTAGGAATACATGTGACATTGCCCCATTTCCTCCCCTAGGGTGCTGTAAAATAAATATTCATGGACATTTCACACAACGTCCTCTGGTCCCAAGGTAAGCTTATATGCTTGTGTTATGTGTACCAGAATACGGATATAATATGTACATATACTACTTTTCTTTTTTGTAAATACATACTTATAATACACAGTATACACCCAGACGCAGTACAAACATTTGTATGACATTTATGGATATCACACAAATGATTGTCCTGACCGGGAATCGAACCCGAGACCTCGTGATCGGCAGTCCATTACATTAACCACTCCACCATGAAGCCCGTCGTAAAAGCCAGCCGAGGCTTCCTTTTAAGGCCGTGGACACGGCAGAGCACACCATCGAGTTATCGCATGCTCACATCCCATGGAGTCGGGCACCCCTTGAGGGTGGCTCTTGTCTTGGCCATACCATAGCCAGAAGGAGAAAGAAAGAGAAAAAAAAACTGGACCACGAGACATATCAACATTATTGCTTTTTAAATTGTTGTCGTTAATTGATCCAGCTCTCATATATGGACATTTCCCACAACGTCCTCTGGTCCCAAGCTAAGCTTATATGGTTGTGTTATGTGTAACAGAATACGGATAGTATACATATACTACTTTTCTTTTGTAAATACATACTTATTATATTATATTACAAATATCACAAAAATCGTCTCGAGCGGGAATCGAACCCGCGACCTCGTGTATGAAAGCCCGTTACATGAACCACTCAACCACGAGCCTCGTCAAACGTCATCGTTACCCCATATGTACGAGTACGATGTATGAATGCTCTGTATGCGGAATCTATTGTGTGATCTGTGTAATAAACTTACCCATTTCTAATCGATGTTGTTCCTTCAAATTGTTAACTTGTTCAATTCTCTCTGCTATTAACTTCTGTTTGGTTTGTTCTAGAAGTTGTTTAGCTTCTGCCGCGGCTGTACTTGCTTCATCTTCTACTGCTTTTAACTTCTCCGACCATTCTTTTATAAGAGCTTCTGCAAATAAAGAAAGAAAGAAAAAACGTTTGACAGACAGATACTATTTACAAAACTATTACAAAAATACATTAATTTTACATTCTTTCCTTTAAAAACTCTGCTTCAGTAATTTTACAAGTAGGTCTCGTCATCGTGACGTCAATATTCGTATTGACGTCACAATACCTGAACCATTTTCTATTTTTTCTTTTCACAAATTCAAAACTAACTTTTTCTAAGTCTTTTTATTAAATTAAATAGGAACTAGCTTAATTAAATAATATAATCTACTTAGTTTAAAAACTAAAAAACACTTTTAAATATCCTGAATATTTTTTAAATGATTGCATTGTCATCAATACTCAATTCTATGCTACCTACTTACAAAACGTTGACAGTTTATGTTGTCAGAGACATAAGTTTCTGTTGTCACATGTTGTCACAATCGTAGTAAACACCATGAAGGTATAGATAAAAAAAAGGAGGGCATACTTGGAACATCGGTTTGAGGCAAATACCTACGTATCTCTATCTCACTCTCTGTGGTCTGACCTCTCTTTTTAGTGTGGCCTTAGTACTGCTATCTCCTTATTAAAATCTCCTAGTAAATTCTTAAAAAGAGTCACCACACATATCAAATCACAAGTTAAACACTGTCATTTGATAGTGTTTAATCGTAACTATAAATAACTAGTTGAAATACGATGAATGAAATTAAAAATAATAAAATAGTAGATCACGGATGCTTTTCATGGTTGACGAATCAGTGAATTATTTTCCCCATTTCCTAAGGATTTCGTAATTTGGCAACGTTGGTCACCATATGTCAAGTTGTCGACAAAATTGTGCCAATATGTCGGTTGTTTACTTTACGGTTCACAGCTTCGTTTCAAATTTTCGACTCTAATTATTTTTATAATTAAAGAAATGGTGCAAACTTGTGTAGTGCGTGGTTGCGGTAGTACGTGGTGTCCAGGAGGTGATATACAATTTCACGCGTAAGTGTTTAGATCGTGATTTCTGGCATTGAATAACTGCAAACATATTTCTTTGTATTTTCAATTAAATACTTCATAAAATGATTAAACAATGTTTTCAGCATACTTCTAACTAACTATACTGATAACGATGTAAAGATCTAATAGTCTTACATTGAATTTCATGGACTTAGTGCAATTTTATCTTTCTTGTTTACAAGAAGTAATTTTGAAATAGTGTGACCATACTGAGGACATATCTAGGACTTTCTGTGGGACCTGAACTAAATTATACATGTTTGCTTAGTCATTTAATTTTTATTTCACATTATTTACAACATTAATATACTTACCTACAATATTATTTTTTTAGATTTCCTAAAAATAGTACCCAGAGGAAATTATGGTTATCCATTGTACCATTGAAAATGAAATTTTATGAAAGTGCAAGGATTTTTTAAAACAAACAGCAGTTCCTACTATAATTACAAATCAAGAAGCAGTATCACCTTGCAAGGTAAAATTTCAAGTATCTATTTACAAACTCCTTTAATTGTCTCACATGTTATACAATGTTAAATATTTGAATTTATAAGGAATATAAAAACTAGTATGAAAAAAAATACCCCACCAGTATCAGGAACATTTTCCAAACTACCGGCGCTCAAGGCTCCATAGATAATTGCTGCTTTCTGAACCAGCCCCCCCCCCCCCCCCGATCCGACTGCCTAATGAGAGCCTTACATTATTATTATGTTTCAGAAATGTAGTAGTTCGAATATATGGCAAAAGGCTATATTTTGTAAAATATTGTTGGATATTATTCTACCCCACTTCTATTGCACAATATAAAAAGGCGAACAATCAAGCATTGGTACTCATTCTTTCGCGAACCGTCATACCGTGCGGACGTTATTCTGTAGTTTTTAGTTTGTAATAATATTCTTGTATATGTAATTGTTTTAGTGTCAGTAAAATTGTTGTTTTTAAGTTATTTTGTTAGTGGTCTATAATATCAGGCGTGGGATAAAGAAAACACTTCCACTAGTGTCCTGACAAAATTTTTATTCATTCAAAATACGTGTGTGGGTAGTGATATTTTTTAGTGAAAAAAGTTTACTTCTACAAACTTAGTGCACCAGTGTTACGTTACATTTTTGTTGTAAATGGAACGATCAAGCCGCTCTCACTCACGGCATGATAGACACTGCCGATCTGATGATTCGAGTGGAGAAAGTTCTCCGCGACGTCGATCGCGTAGTATTTCCAACGGCCAACGTGGCTGTGATTGTGAGTATAATTCACAGCAATAATTATGTTTCTATGGAAGTTAGCTTTCCGAATCGTGAGGCAAGAAGAGAAATAACGAGATAGAGGACGGCCGAACGGTTGTCTGATAATCTGGTGGCTATGGACGCCTAATCTGCTCTGATATTCTAACCGTGATTTTTCTGATTTAAAAGTGATTCGTGTTAAACGTGTGGGTAAACGTGTTAACCAACTGTTTCGAGTTTAAAGGTGATACGATGCCTTCCAATAGTAGAAGGAAAGAGAGACGTCCTGCACGATCTTCTTCGCCACCTAACAAGCTCGACGAGATCTTGAGGAGACTTCTATAACCCCGTTGCCGTCTGAAAGCGACGCCAAGAGCGTTGCTGAACGCTTCTTGGAGACCATGATAACATTCCCGGTGAGATCAAACTATTATTTTGTTTCTGATTTTGATCCAAGTATCCATGACGTTGACACGTGGTGTCAAGAGGTAGATAACTCTGCCTGCGTTCTGTTGATAGTGGAATATTTTTATGACGTCATGAGTACAGTCTGATAAGTTCTCCACTAACGCTATGCGCGCAAGTCCTTATTAAAATTACGTATTGAGCAAAGTCTTAAAGACGACTTGACACCAGCTATTGTGATTTCTGGCATTACCAATTCCTATATCTGAGCATCGCTACTAATGCTAACCTCTTTTACGCATAGCTGACGACTTAATTAAATTATTCTCTATAGATCTAAAGTCAACAATCTGAATTAATGCCGTACTTATGAAATGTGTGTAGTAATGCTAAGGAGCAAAATATTATTATGTCATTTGATTCAAACGGAAAATGTCGATAGAATTGTTTGATGAAGGTTGGTATGGATTGTTCGATGGTTTTTGTATTTGGTAACCTTACAGGTCATGTTCAAGCAGTTATATACAAAACGTAAAACTGATACAAATAATGAGTTCTAGTAATGTCTCTATTTCCAAGCCTAATTATGACGTGGCGAGTAACTAACCTTGTTATTTCTGTAAGAAAATTAGTCAAAAGTAGATGTGTACGTGCTTTGCAAAATTTAATGCGAAAATGTGACGTCGTCGGTTGATAATAAATATTTTCAGCTGACTGGTATTTTGAACATCAAAATAAAGAGTTTACGTTTGAAAATTAATGTGTACTGCGACTATTGTCATAAAGTAAATCAGTGGTCCTAAATATTTTTCAGCGCCAAAGAAAGGGTTAATGTAACCTTAAAGTGGATTACGACCATAATTACTCGTATGAAATGAATGTGACCATATATTAGTTATATCTTATGCGTGAATAGTATCAAGTATTCTATTTATCTGAAGCAAAGTCGTTGACTAAATGAAAACATTTTGAACTTAAGTTGTAAAATTTAATATTCGAGTGATTTATGGTCAGGCGAGGCCGAGCATTAACGTCGTGATGTTACTAAATGCACCGATACCTACAAATGTGAAACAATTTTGAGTTGGTTTTTCTGTGTTTACAAAATGTAGACAAAGTGATTATTATTAATGTCTTCTTAACATGTTACAGATCTTTATTTATCTTGCAACGCAGTGTGTGTACAAGTTGGGGTAAAATCTTAAATGATTTTACAGTAGTTATCTTCAACAGATGGAGCTGAAATTATGTACACACGTTTGGTGTGGATGACAGGATGACAACGAACAGTTGAATCTGTGACATCATTTTAAATCTGCTTGAAGTAGTAGACTGATTGTTTTTATGATTTCCTGCAATATGGATATTAAATGAAAGTACTTGTTGTTATCAGCTTATTTACTTGATTATATTGTGTGTTATGTATAACATACTCTTTGTTACAAAGTACACTGATTCTATCATTTTGCTTCCTAGATTCCGATGTGAATAATTGTGGTGTGTTGGTCTTTGACTAGCCAGTTGAACTCGTGCGTGCGGTGACAAACGCACTGCTGTGAATGCGGCCACAAAGGCGGTATGAGCAACGCCTTCTGTTTGGTGCCAGCGCTCAGGCTGTGACTGAGTAAGGTGTATGCCTTACCACGGAGGATGAAAGTTTGTGCTGCTTACGTAATGAGTACGAACTAGTAATAACGGCTGGCTCTTTTGGTAATGACCAAGCAGCTGCCGGGTTCATGGTGTCGTGGGGAGGCGAGTGGACTTGTGAGTCGTGCTCCTCCTTCTTTGAAGGTATGCGTACCTTGTGGCCCTTGAGGCAGTACTGTGTGGCCCTTGAGGCGTTGACACAGGTCTTTGGAGACAGTGTCTTTTCTGGCCATGGAAGCTGGTCGGCTTTGCAAACCGACCAGTCACTGTGTGATGTGCGCACACAGTGTAATATTTTTTAGCATGTTGGTTTGGGTTATTATTTTTATTTTATAGTGACTGGTGGCTTACCTCTGAGCTTATGGTAATAATGGTTGGTGTGGTATGGTATGGCTAATGGTCGAAAACTTAATAAAGTTCAATTTCATAATAAAGCAGTATCTAGCTATAATTAAATTTTGTTGTACTAACAACCTAACTAATCATGTTAAAGTAAGCCCTACTGAAATCTTAGAAATATTTTATTAATGACCGTTTTTCTTTGTCTTCTCCGCAGCTATGAGCAATGATGATTATGTTGATAATGATTTAGACCAGCCACAGGTTGCAATATCTGACCCCCATGATTGCACAGCAACGTCCAACCACGAAACGAGACAAGCAGTGACTCTGCAGCCCGATATCCAGCACCCAGGCCCATCACAACTATCAGACATGCCCTTCATGACTTGACCTTCTAACGATGAATCTGTCGAGACGCCAGATGTGTCAGGAGAAGCCGTGTTGGATATTATTCTACCCCACTTCTATTGCACAATATAAAAAGGCGAACAATCAAGCATTGGTACTCATTCTTTCGCGAACCGTCATACCGTGCGGACGTTATTCTGTAGTTTTTAGTTTGTAATAATATTCTTGTATATGTAATTGTTTTAGTGTCAGTAAAATTGTTGTTTTTAAGTTATTTTGTTAGTGGTCTATAATAATATATTATAATTTTCAGATAGACAGTTCATTACAGGAAGAGTCTATGGGGCAAGTAGCTACTCTGGGTGTACCAAATCCTAGCTCTGGCATTTATGAAAGTAATCCTTCCTGATGGGCCAACTCAGAGAAAACAATATAGAAAACAAATTAATTAATGTTGTATCACAACATTTTACTCCTCTGTTGCAAGAAATGTTTAAGCATCCCATCACGGACTCAATTTATTGCAATGATTTGCATGAAAGCGTATTAAATAAGAAAATTGCAAATTCATTTTTTAACACTTAAAGAGTCATACAGAAAATATACTTAGTGATTTACGTGGTAAGAGACAGAAATTACACAAAACAATAATATTTAGTCATGTATAAAAGAAAAGTTATTAAATGATTTTAATTTGGAAAGTGCTGTTGTTTCTTTTTTGCCCTTTTTTTGTAACTTTATTATCGTTCCTATTATAGCCCCCTATGATATATGTCACAGTCAAAACTTATAACCACTCAATAGACTGTAAGCTCTCGACAGTAGTACTTTTGACTGAAATTATTCAAAACTAATTTTACCCAATATAGCTGTTTAAATGTAATTTTAACTGACTTGCCTAGCGCCAAGTAGTGGAACACAAGGCACAGGGAGCCAAGGGCAACCCGACAAGGGTGGGTTAGGTTTTTAGCTCCCGTCATGCCATTCATGATAGGTTCCTTTAAACGCTGTAGACAGAAATATACGTAAAAATTGATTTTGACTGATTCTCCGTTCTTCCGTCAGCCACTTTTAACCACATTCATATTGTCAGTTAAAATGGTTATTAACTACAGATTTTCCGACAAACTAATTTTAATCAACGTAACGTATTTTTTTTTTCAGAAGTATTATTGACCGAATTTGCCCTTTAACTGACATTAATAAATAGAAATACATTGGCTAACCCAGAAATCTAGGAAAAACTATTGTCCAGTATGTATTCATAATGTTTAATTAATCTGCAAAATTAATGAAACATATATCTTTTGCGATTTCATGGTTGGTCCCTTAATAACAGTACATGTTTAAAAATATGAGTACAATAACCCTTTTTCGTTTTTACGCTACCTACACAAAAAGTAATGTTTCCACTTAGGTATGCCAAATAGATTTTATTGTGTAACTTGTTTTGTTTACTAAGAAATTACTAACACCTTGTTATTTTTAACCGGCTTCAAAAAAGGAGGTTCTCAATTCGTTGGAATCATTTTTCTGTATCTTTGTAACATGTATTTAGGTCTGAAATAAAGGTAAATTATTATTATTTTATCTCAAGCAGATCTCACAATCATTCATTAATTTCGTATTGCCGTAGGAACTACACCTTTGTTCTAGTAATTATCTATTTCCCACCAATATTCTATAGGTACATCGTACATACGAACTAGGAAATTTTACGTGTTTAAAAATGTAAAAAGAATAATAAATTTAACAACCGAACCTCCAGTTACTGTTAAAAAACTAGAATTATCCAAACTTTCACGCGATAACAAACAGTTTGTTTTTTGAGTATTTTTTTTACGCACAGTACATAAAGTATCTCGACATATAAAATCTATACGGGCTAGGTCTTAGAAGTGAACATTTTGTTGACACTATATGGAACACAACTACTTGAAGTTTTGTCCTGGAAGAAATACAATAAAGGTTACCCTACTTAGAAAGAAAGGGTTTGACCACAGTGAGCGAGATAGCCATACATCATTTTTGCTTCAAGTAGGTATTCAGAGTCTGGACTCCATTTTTATCTATACCTTCATGGTAAACACAAGTAAACAATTATGATGGGCCATTAAAAGAAGAATTGAATTGAACAATTATGATATTTTTACCTGATTCTATAAACAAAGCGTTCTTATGTGAAATTATCTGATTGTATATGAAAGGCATATGTAGAAACACAATAATATAGGTGAGTCTATTCCTATACAATTAAACTATTACGGGTATAATTACAAATACAAGTGTGGTCATAGTGATACTTCAACATGCTATTCTAGTAATTCTGATCAAGGAATTGGGATTATTCTTTTAAATTATTGCATTGTCATCGGTCCTTGTTAGGTGTGCAAATTTTTTGCAGGTGTGCAATTTCAGATAAATCCGTCTACTGCAAGTGGCTGAAAATCGCTTTCAAAGATTCCGTTACACAGATTAATACCTACATTGATAGATACATACCAAACTTATAAAAGCGTGTTAATAAAAGTGACCAAACGGTATTCCGAGGTCGTGGATTCAAATCCTCCCGTCATTTTTTCTACTATAATTTGGTTTATTCAGTAAAAGCACAGCAAGTCAAGAGCAATAAATTATGTTTTAAATAATTCTTACCTTTCTCACTTTCATATTTCTCACTCATCTGTTCAACTTTATTTGCATAATTAATGTCCGCTCTGTCTAATAAATGTCTAAGTTGCATTATATCCCAATCCGCTTTACTATGCGCTTCCGCTATCGCTTGTTCAAAGTGCGCTTCCTTATTTGAAAGCTCTTCTTTGAGATTTTCAAACTGTAAGAAAAAAGTTTTGTGGAGCACAATAATAGATGGCGTTACTAGTACTTTGTTTATAAGACGTAAATTTAGAATAGCTCATATTATTATCAGAAAAAGTTTCAAGATATAACTAACGGCTATATGGCAGATAGTGATTGACGTTTAAAATTGAGGATAAGTAACTTTAGCCTGGCTAAATCGTACTTCGTAAAATAATGTCGATTCATATGACGTATTGCCTGTATCATAGAATAGAAAAGAATTAAATTTTACATAATATACTTTATTGTACACCATAACATTTTACTAGTTACTTATGTTACGAAATTAAGATAAAACATGTACAATTGGCGGTCTTATCGCACATTGCGATCTCTTCCAGACAACCAGATACATATTTTACGCACACATAGATATGTAGGTAAGTGGCTTCAAGCCGGCTGAGTGACGTAGCCATATACACTACATCTGGTATATCTGTTCTATCGATAAAAATAGTAAGTAAGTACTACGAGTATCTTTTTGTTTACCCTTCGTTGATAATTCTAGTATATAGATCTTGAAAAACTTAAAATTATGGATATTGCTGTAAGAAACAGCAATTTTTTATGATACTATGTTTGTGATTTAATATCATTATAAACTCACCCTAGTAGTAACTTCTCTAAGTTTCCTGTCAGCATTCCTCGCATCTTGTTCAGCTTCAGATCTGAGTTGAGCGAGCGCGTTTCTCGTTCTCTCCGCGTGAGTGCGCTCTAATGCGGCGCGTGTAGACAGTGCTGCCGCCTGGTTTTCGGCCCTAATTGTTTCTACTGTTTGACTGTGTTGTTGTTCTAGACGTTGTAATTCCTAACAAACAATAATTAAATTATATACATGTTAGTGTTTTTCCTGTGATTTCATCCGACTAAACCAATTTTGTATTAATGTTATGCATTATCTGCAAGTTAGAATGACGTTATATTCTGGTTTTTAGTATCCGCAATTTTTTTTACTCTCTCTAGTTGTCACCGTTCCAGAGATACAGCCTGGTGATTAACGGACAGCGAAGTATCAGTAATATGGTCCCGTTTTATCTTTTAGTATGGTAGCCTAATAAGACAACTAACCTTCTGATATCTTTCTTCTTTCTCCTTCCCACTAGCCGTCTCCCTTTCCAACAACTCCTTAAGTCTATGTATCTCTAACTTCAAAGCTTCTTCCCTAGTCTCCACCTTCTGAAGCTGTAGTGTGAGAGACTGAACAGATCTCTGTTGTTCTGTGACCACTCCTCTCAACTGCTGTAGTTCTGCTACTTGCGATGGTGATGGTTTTGGTTCTGATTGGAGTTTCTCTACTGTGATGGTAAGCTGAAAGAAATGAAGAATATTATGTAAGGTTTATAATTATTAGCACATTTAGTTATTTATTAGGGCAAATTAATAATTATTCACGGATATTTCACACAACTTCCTCTGGTCCCTAGCTTAGCTTATATGCTTGTGTTATGTGCACCAGAATATTTTATTATTTTCTTATATTATGTGAATTATGGAAAGTCTATCCCAGTACTTCTTTCTTCGTCTTCCTCTTTTGATATTGATTTGTAAATGACTGTTAGTTTTGAATGAACTGAATAATAAATAAATCAATAAATAAGTGTAATATTCTACCTCTTTATTAATCTTCTCATTATCTCTGGCTCTTTTCTCCAACTCTCTCATCTTCCACTCACAATCAGCCAACATTCGTTCAGCGCGCGCCGCCGCTTGTGACCGAGCCGCTTCATGAGCCGCGCGCCACTTGGCTGTACGCGCTTCAGCCGCTGTTAATGCCTTGGACAAAAAAGTAAATGTTCAGTACAACGCCATCTAGTAATGTATCTCTAAAGATAGAAGTGCTAAGAGAGATTAATGCGTTTTTTTCGAAAACGGCAATTTAGAAGATGGCTACCGGGTCAGGCCTCGATTAATAGCGCTACCTCTTACTGAGTCGTGGTCAGGCTTAAAGCACTCTACCATGGCCCGATAGAGACGAGGAGGGAAGATATTTAGGACATGGCAGCCTTAGGTCAAGTACCCACATGTAGATAATGGAGCCAATTCTACGTGCACAACTTAACAAAAAAATAAAACAACTATTGCTGTATTTTGATTAATTGGCTATTTTGTTGTGCACATTTATATTAATTAAAATCTATTAATTATTTTAATTTTGGAAGTTTATTATTCACACTATCAAAATTCATTTTTTAGTTAAGTTTAGTTTAGTTTTGCGGGTACAATTGGTACCAATATAGTCATACATACCTCTTGTGCTTTATGTTCTTGTAATACTTTCTCATGTTCAAGTCTATCTTTGTCTCGCTCTAACGCGAGCACACGTGACTCCAGTTCAGCTCGCTGAGAGAGAGCATCTTCTAATTCTGCACGGATCTGACGGATTGATTCATCTGAAAGTTTCAGGAGTGTAAGTAGTTTAAATACAAAAACCTATTTTGCATCTAAATAAATAAGTACTTTGCTTAGTTCAAAAACCATCAAACACGCTTCAAACTCTTGAATATATTTTTCATTATTGCATTGTCCTTAATGTGTGCAAAATTTCAGATCAATCCGACTACTGCAAGTCGGCAACATTGAGAAATACGTACGTACTGAACAAATAAAATTCTAATAGGCCTAATAGGTAGTTTTCTAAATTTTAACAAACAGTAACTAACCATTTCGTCTGTGCAGCTGTTCAGCTAAGTCTGCTGAACATCCCCTGGCTGCGTTAAGTTCATCTTCTAAGGAACGTCCCCTCTGTCTCACCAGCTCCGACTCTTTGTAAGCAGCTGCTAGCTCACATTTTAACTCTGCAATATAAAATAACAAATAATAACAATTTATTTAGAACAAAAACTAAAAAACACTTGAAAATCCTGAATATGATTCCTTATTACTCAAGATGACAATAATGTAATACCTAATTTAATATCCGTTTCATAATAGATGTTTAACAATTCAGATCGATCCGACTACTTACTGTCAGTGAGTGAAAAATCCTTTTCAAAGATTCCGTTACCTACATAGATTAATACACTGATAGATACGTATGGAGCCAATAAAAGCGTTTAAAAAACAAATATAATGACGTCACTCATCTCGTTATGTGAGCCCAAGCTTTCATTAATTTGTGCTAATTAAACACTTTTCTTACTTTTCCATAACTTTATTGCACTAACGTCAACAAATTGCAAAGCGTAAAGTTATTTTAACGTGTGGGTAGTTTCCGTTTGCATCATAGATCGCCTCCGATAGATAGAGCATTGTACAATATCTTTTAGATGTCGACAACGTACTCTCCCAAGCTTAAGCTTATATACTTGTGTTATGTGTACCAGAATACGGATATACTACATATACTACTTTTCTTTTGTAAATACATACTTATAATACATAGAAAACACACAGACGCAGTACAAACATTTGTATGACATATAGGGATATCACACAAATGATTGTAGGTACTGTGCGTGTATCGACTCCGCGACCTTGTAATTCACGTCAAACATTAAACATTGATATACGATATATGCGATATGCGAGAATCTCTCTCTCTCCAGCCCATTGGCACAGAGTGTATTTTCGAGTTTTCCGTCTCTTACAGAGGATGTTACCTGTGTGCAATATTCCTTAGCTGACTTTTACAGCACCCTTGGGAGGAGATGGGGTGGTGACACTTGTATTCTTAATCCGTCACCACGCGGAGAGATGCGAGAATAACACATATATTTTGATGTGCGTTAATTGCCCGATGGAATTTATTAGATGTGATCTGTGGTGGACACGCCGGGAACGTGCTGTGTTGCTCGCTGACAGGCGTGTACAGAACGAGAGTCCATAGATACTCGTAAACACGTAGACTCTAGCTACCTTATTGATCTGTCGGACGTAGTAGACGCTCAGTACCTAAACTACATGATGTTAGGCACGGTTAGGTTTGTGCAGCGATGGTGTAGGGCGGCGCGAAGGATAGTGCCACGCGGCGTTGGACTCGGGCAGCGCTAGGGCGCTAGGGCGGCGCGTATGTTAGGGCGGCGCGACGGTTAGGGCGGCGCGACGGTTAGGGCGGCGGCGTGGCGCTGAATTCGGGCAGCGCGATAGTTAGAGCGACGCGGCGCTGGACTCAGGCAGCGCTAGGGCGGCGCGACGGTAGCCACATGGTGAGGAGGGAGTCAATGAAACTTCGGGTGATTTCACTGGACTGGTTTATTGTAGAAATACATAGTTTATATAGTAGTTTCATTTATACACACATATGCAAAATACGTGACTGCGGAGAGTTACTAAAATAGAGCATGGAAAGAATTTGCTGATTATACATATTAATACGTGAGTTTATTCATAAACGGGAAGTTAGTTATTCAATATATATAACCTAGGGTGGACTTGTCCGTATGTATGTTCATACGTGAACATGTGGTTTGCATGTATATTTATAGAAATGACAGTACTTTCATATTTATGATTTGATAGCAGGATATATTATAGTATTTTTAATATGCAATTCCGATATTTTGCAGTCGTAAAAATATTATTGCTATATTAGCTCTTGCGTGTGACTTCGTACGCGTGGAATTTAGGAACCAAGCTTTAACAAATAATACAAAAATCCCATACTCTTGAACCACTCTATCTACTAAGACTTTTTTTTTCTATTAATAAGCCTGTCAAGTACGGCTTGAAATCGCACACAAAGTGTTCCGTATCGTTATCTATATTACATATAAAGCGGAAGAGTTTGTTTGTTTGTTTAAACGCGCTAATCTCAGGAACCACTGGGCCGATTTGAAAAATTCTTTCAGTGTTAGATAGTATATTTATCGAGGAAGGCTATAATATACCATCAGTGTGATGTTATATTATAGGCTTCCTCGATAAGAGAAATCGACCAATAAGAGAAAAGCAGCAGAGAAAATGTTGCAAAAACGTGCAATTTTTTTTTACTCTACATGCACCAATTCTTGGGGAACAGTAAGTCATAATATATATTCGTCAAACGGTAAAGTGAGACCTTTTTACTTAGATCTCGCCATCCTAACATTTGGAGTATATCCCACTCATTATCAGAAGTAGTCTACTCAAAAGGGGATAAGGGTAGGAGAATGGCAATGAATATTCGTTGTTATAGCGTGAATAGATATATATATATTGGTAACAATGGCGTAGCTAGGTAACCAAGGTCCCTGGTGCAAATTAAAAAATGGGGCCCCACTGCTGTGTAAGCTGACTAGGTTTTATCAAATAAAAATATGAAATATAAGTACAAATAGTTTTAAAATGCTAAAAAAGGTAATTCAGTTCGATCAAGATTCCTGATAAGGATTCGAAGGCCCCTGAGCTAAAGGTCCCCGGGGCCAAATCTACACGCACAACTATAGTTAATTTCTAAAAAAATAAAATTGATAGTGCAATTAAATATTATTATAAAAACTGTGTATAGACTGAAGATTTTAATTAATATATGTACAACGAAATAGCAAATATTAAATATATTGACACAACCAACTTTCATTTTTTAGTTAAGTGTGGTTTTATTGTGCACGTAGAATCAGTACCATTATCTGTTAACATTTCAACTCTCTAGCTATCACCGTTCCTGAGATACAGCTTAGTAACAGACAGACAGCGAAGCGTATTACCTTTTGGTATGGAATTTTAAAAAAATGCTGCAATTCAATATCGTCATCGTTTATATCGGTAGGTACGCTTCAATCAATACATGCTCATCCAGTCATGAGTTGGATATGTGCCAGACATACTTACATACCTGCAGGTCATTGTGTATCGTAAAATGTCATTGTTATTTGTTATATAATATGTTTCTTTGTTTCTTTGTTTGTTATCTGTTTTATATTAACCACAATAGATTATTCTTATGAGAGCATGACAGGGAAACAAATTCCATACAAAAATATGTACATCGTAGTCCGTTATTTTCTTCATGGATACTGCCTCTAGAGCAACGAATCTTTCTCACAGTATTTAGGTCCTATATATCTCTAGGATTCTCTCATTTTCTTACGCTCGCGACTTCTCCTCTCCAGCCCATTTACGTCCTACTGTTGAGCACGGGCCTTCTCCACTTTGGGAGGGATTATGGTCTACTGTGCCGCGCTGACCAGGCGTGTTGGTACAGGGTTTATATTCGAGTTTTCTGTCTCTCACAGAGAATGTTATCTGTGTGCGGATGGGTGATGGATTAAGAATACAAGTGCCACCACCCCATCTCCTCCCTAGGGTGCCAAGTCAGCTAAGCAAGTAAAAGTCAGCTAAGGGATACTGCACACAGATGACATCCTCTGTGAGAGACGGAAAACTCGAAAATAAACCCTGTGCCAACACACCTGGTCAGCGCGGCACAGTAGACCATAATCCCTCCCAAAGTGTAGGTGTAGGCCCGTGCTCAACAGTAGGACGTAAATAGGCTGAAGAAGAAGAAGATAGATAAGTACAAAACTTAAAATAGTAAATAAATAACTCACGTTCAATCTCCTGATTCTTTTCTTCAATCTCTTTTCTATAAGAAGAGATGAGTTCTCTAGCTCTGTCTGCCTCATCACACCTATTGTCTGCTAACTCTGTCAGTGCGGCCACCTGTGACTGAAACTTACTCTCTTGTGATACTAGCGTTTTCCTGAAAAAGAGAGAAATTTGGTTACATAAGTTATTCTTCTTTACATAATAATACTAATAATATAAATCTGAAGAGTTTGATTGTTTGAAAGCGCAAATCGCAGGAACTACTGGTTCTATTTAAATGATTCTTTCAGTGTTAGATAGTACATTTATCAAGGAAGGCTATAGGCTATATAACATCACGCCGCGATCAACAAGCGCGAATCATTAGTGAAAAACGAAATTTTAAAATAAACTTCTAAATTCCACTTTTGAAGTCGCGGGAACAGCTAGTATATTATACAGGGGCTTATACATATGGTTACGAATTAAGAATGCAAGTGACGCCACCCGATTCTCCCCACAGGGTGCTGTAGGAGCTAGAAAAGGGATGAACATTCTCTGTGAGAGATGGAAAGCTCTAAGTCTAAAGTAATCTCTATGCCAACACGCCTGATCATTGTGGTATAATAGATCAGTAGCTCTTCCTAAGTGCAGGAGGTCCGTGAAGGAGTAGTCATAAAAAAGTAATAATCAATGATAATGGTACCGATTCTACACGCACAACTAAACATAACCTAACCAAAAAAATGATATTGAAAACTGATATTATCAATAACACAATTCGGCAATGTTAACAGAACTTATTTATTAGAAAATCTGTATATGACTGACGATTTTAATTAATAAAACTGTGTACAACTAAATAGCCTCATTTTCAAAATACACTATAGTGTTTTCATTTTTTATTAAAAAAAGTATGAAGAGAATAGAAATAAATAATTCATGTTGTAGTTTCTTGTCTGTTCTTCTTCATAGGATTCGCGTTTGGAACAGACACCTAGTTTCTGACGTTTTAAAAGAGCTTATAAAACATGCGAATTTGAATAAAAAAAAATTTTGACTTTGACTTATTTTAGTTTACTTGTGCACGTAGAGTTGGCACCAATGCCATATTTGTAGAGTCGCCCTCAGACTTTTGGCCACAACTTTGTGGTAGCAGTTTTTGATTAACCTTTCATAAGGGATTTTTGCAAAATTGCTTTTACTTTCTGTATATATTATTATGTTTTACTGTTTAATATGTATAAACAAGGAAATTACAAATTATTAAACATTGTTTACGCTATCATGTGACGCTCGTTTACACATAAAGCATCGATATGTTTCCCGCTTATTTTTGACAACTCAAGGCCGCCATATTGGCATTTGACGCACGCTGCCTGAGTCATGTACGATTCTAAATTTAAAACAAAGAAAGTTTTCTAATGAATACAATGACTTTATTTTATTTTTAACGTTTTTAAATTAACTGCATAAATAAATGCCAGATGGGCATAGTGCAGCGGTTACTGACTTCCGTGTACGAGTTCATTTATGGGTTCGATACCCGTACCGGAATATTTGAGTAAATAATACAGATTAGACTGCGTTTTCTTATCCTTTATCGCTTTGACAAATATACTGCCGCGTCGGCGAGGTGCTGAAGTAACTCACACAAACGCTATAATGTAATTTGATTGGACGCTACGTATCGCCCAAAAACACTTCACGCACACTAAGAGTATGAGCATTGCTCTTGTGCGTTTATCAGCGGGGGTCGCCTTATAATGTCTACTCCTGATGCCAGTTGGATTAATGCTAAGCTTACATGTTTATTAGCCGGTCGCAGGTTATGACGATTCTAAGACAGCCCCCATTTGTTTTTTGTGGCGTTAGGGTCTAAGTTCAGGGTCATTTTTAACCCACTAGAAGCCCTGGGCACATAAGTATAATGGTCCCATATGGTTTATGATACAAGGGGGATATTATAATGAAGTAGGGGCTAGAAGAACACTAGCAAACAAGAGACCCGGGTCATAAACCCAGCGTGTCCCAGAAAACGGACCTAGGGACTCTCCCTTAAGGGCTCATTTATTTAGGAGTAAATCGCAATCAGACCTAATTCCGCAACGATTTGCTTTAATTCGATTTAATCATTATGCCACAAGGTTAACTGGAAATGTAGAGTCGCAAGCTAATTTTAAGATGCAACAGAAATTAGGTCAATATATACGTAATATAAACATTTTGGAATGATTTAGTAAACTTCATATATTTGTAAATAATATGAATATAGCTAAAGTCACGTACTGAGCAAGAAATAGACGCCATTATGAGGATCACCAATTTATTAACCACTCGGTGTGAGAATAACGGCCATTATTAATAATTAATCTACGATCTAATAATACAATGCAATGAGTTATACAATTTGTCAATATGATATACAATTCGTCAATATGAGTCATAGCAGTATTAGTCGTAATGTGATTAATGTTTAAAATGTCCATCATCAAGAAACTCTTTAATGGTGTAATACGATTTTTCTATTAAGAGGTTTCTGAGTTTTCTTTTAAATAAATTATTATTGAGGTCCTTAAAAGTGTTCGGAGCTTAAAAGGCTACAATATTCGTGTGGTGACCGATTAACAATACAAGTGTCACCATTCCTTTTTCCCTCTCAAAGTGCTGTAAAATAAGGTATATTGTACACAGATAACATCCTCGGTGAGAGACGGTAACGATAATGAACTCTGTACCAACACGCCTAGTCAGCGCGGTATAGTAGAACATAATCACTCTTATTCCCTCCAATAGGTTTAGCCCTATGTAATAGAGCCACTCCTTGCCAGGTCATGGTCAGGTTCATGGCCACGTACCAGGGTGTGGGCGAGGAAAAAAAGAAAAAATATAAACCCGTCAAGAACGAGGTAAACTCGCACACTTAGGGTTTCGTACCTACTAGACAATGTCGGTTAAATAGAAAAGTGACATTAATCAAACAGACCAAATTTTACAGTACACACACATTTGAAGATTTCAATTTTATTATAATTCATTTTTTGGCGTCTGTTAGATTTAAAGTAATAATAAGTGTTGTATATCATTTTAAAGGTATTTTAATGCTGATTACGATGATTTATTTGTTTTTAATAATTTGATAAAAAAAAATCCAATTCTAGCTGGAAGTGTCACTTTTCCACATATGAAATAATGATTATTGAATAGGTATTTTCTCAAAAAATAAACTTTTCATTAAATTTTAATCAAAAAATTAAATTAATTATTTTAAATAAACGTTAATGTCAATTTTCAATATTTTTGAGAAAAGTCACTTTTCTTTTTAATCTTTATTTTCTTTTTATATTATATAAACATAAGTAACTGCATTCAAATAAACATTTAATTAAACTCAAATCAACTCACCAACTTAATTTTGTAGTTGAAATATAGGGAATCGCTTACATTTCAGCTACTTCATAAGTTGGTATTAGTATAAACACTTTTTTACTTGTGATGTGATGACAAATTATAAGTTTTTGGATTTTTCCCTATATCAGCACTGTATAGACTTGATCTATGCTAAATTTCAAGGCTCTAGGGCAACGGGAAGTAACCTGTGAATTTTGATTCCCTAGCATAAGTCGAAAAATTCGGTTATATCTTTTAAATGCGTAGAGGTGAAAGGTTGACTGTATTTTTTGCAGCAAGTGACCGCATAGATCTACATATCGTTTTAGTTTCAAGTTGATACCTTCAGCCATTGCTGAGTAAAAAAAATTTGACAGACAGACAGACACCGGAGTGATCCTATAAGGGTTTGTACGAAACCCTAAAAATGTTTTTAATTACTAATTACTCCCAAAGTAGACCAGGCTCGGGCCCAACAGTGGGACGTCAATGAACCAGATTAAAAGATCTATATTCATTCATCACACAAAATAACTGTTGATCAAACCTGCGACCTCGTGAACAGCAGTCCGTTACAAACACGAGGTTAATACTTTAATTTCTTTCACATCGAGGCCACAGGAGTTTCAGAGCTTTCCCAAAATAAACTAACAGACTAAACAGAGTTACTTGAAATACAATTAGTATAAACGTGGTTAAAATATTGCACACGGTGTTTTGAACAATCTTTATTAGAAAACTATTTATTTTTTGTTTAAATGTTTTCGATTATTTAGCCTTTAACAACGATTTTTATATTTAGAGCTAAGTAAGTAGATATCTCCGTGTGGTGACGGATTAAGAATACAAGTGTCACCACCCTATCTCCTCCGAAGGGTGCTGTAAAAGTCAGCTAAGGGATATTGCACACAGATAACATCCTTTCTGAGAGACGGAAGACTCGAAAATAAACTCTGTATCAACACGCCTGATCAACGCGGTATGGTAGACCATAATCCCTCCCAAAGTTGAGGAGGTCCGTGGACAACAGTGGGACGTAAATGGGCTGGAGAGGTGGATACATAAACTGTGAAACTTTCATCTCCTTAGCTATCACCGTTACAGAGATACAACCTGATGACAGACAGCGACAGTCTCAGCGATACGGTCCCGTTTTATCTTTTGTTATAGAACTCTAAAAAGTACACAATCCATTAAGCTATCATCATTGATCTATCTGCATGCAATGTATCATTATATCTATTTCTATCAATGTTATCGACATAATTATCATCACTTATAAACTATGTATTGACGCGCGTTCAAAACAATATTTGTTTTATTTGCGTTTTTTTTAATGCGTAGAATGAACTACGGACTAAAGAACTATACATTATTACGTTTTATTTCATTTTAGACACGTGCCCATCATCTCTAAACTGTCTATATACTAAAACTAGCTGTTGCTCGCGACTCCATCCGCGTGGAATTTGGAAAACTTCATCCCTTTTTCTTCGCAATAAAAGGTAGCCTATATCCTTTCTCGGGGTCTAAAGATTGTCTATGCCAAATTTCATCAAAATCGGTTGAGAGGTTTAAGCTTGAAAGCGTAACAAACAGACAGACAGAGTTACTTTCGCATTTATAATATTAGTAGGGATTTTCCCCGTTTTTGCAACATTTTTCACTACTGCTTCGCTTTTACTGGTCGTAGCGTGATGTCATATAGCCTAAAGTTTTCCTCGAAAAATGCTTTATGGTGGTTTTCAATTCATCTGTTATTTTATTTTCTTTTATTTTGTTACCTCATAACTTTTAACTGGGCGAAGCTATTTAAATGAATCTTTTTTATTTAAAAGCTGGTGGTTCCCGTGTGGTTCCATTGGTATCAGGTCAAGATCTGATGCTTATATTCTGAGATATTGAGGAAAACCTTCAAATTTCAATGGCACATAAAGTCAGTTGAACTTTTTAAAAAAAATACTCAATTGTACGTCCACAACTAAACCTTACGAAAATTAGAGTATTGATAGTCAATAACACAATTGATCAATGTTAACTGAACTATCTTATTGTAAATACTGTGTATTTTAGACTATTTTAATTAATATACATGTGTACAACGAAATAGACAGTTAGAATACATTGCAAGTGTTTTCTTTTCATTTATGTTAGACTCATATAAAGGATTAGGACTAGGGATGTGACATAATGTATGTTATGTGATACATTTTTTATTAATCATTTTTTTATGTACATAAAAAAAATACGGTCGGCTTAACACTGTTACAAAAAATGTGGCAGCATTATTTTCAAGTTTGACATTAGCAACTGTCAAATCACATTTACAATTCTAGGACGGATGGATAATAAACAAGAATAGGATTGGAAATGGTAACAATTTTACGTGCATAACTAAACTAAACTATAATTTGTAAATGTGTACAACGAAATAGAGAATTAAAATACAAGGCAAGTGTTGTCATTTAAGTTAGTTTAAGTATTTAGTGCTGGACTCATGTAAAGGATTAGGACTAGGGATATGAGGAAATAATCGATTACTTAAAAATTATTTCAGGGTTAGATTGGACGTTTATCGAGGTATGTTATAGGCTACATAACATCACGCTGTGACCAATAGGAGCGAAGTATTAGTGAAATATGTTGAAAGCAACAGTTAGTAAAGTATGTTTTATTTGTCCTCAGGAGCACACAGGACGTGTATTCCGTCTACAATTCGACGAGTTTCAGATAGTATCATCATCTCACGACGATACTATCTTAGTTTGGGACTTCTTGAACTATGGGGGTGCTTCGCCCCCGCTTGCCACGCATGCACCCAGACCGAGGTCACCAGATCACGATAGAGATAGAGAACACGAGTTATATGATTAGGTAAGCTGATATCATTATTATATATACTACTAGCTGACCCGGCAAACGTTGTTTTGCCATACAAATGTTAGGGGTAGACAAATAATCTACTATATAAAAATAAGTCGGGTTTTCCTTCCTGACGCTATAACTCCAGAACGCACGGACCGATTTCCACGGTTTTGCATTCGTTGGAAAGGTCTCGGGCTGCGTGAGGTTTATAGTTAATTTTTTTTTTAATTTTTTTACTTTTTTTTTGGTATGGCAAAACAACGTTTGCCGGGCCAGCTAGTTTGCAATAAAATAATATTGCGACTATAAATTGAAATGTAGACTCTCCTATCTTTCAAGTTGGGTCAAATTGCACACGGTGTGCAAATCAAATTTAAAATCCGTTCAGTAGTTTAGGAGTCCATCGCGGACAAACATCGTGACACGTAATTTTTATATATAAAGATTTGTAGCTTGCAAATTCGAACGCATGGAGTTTTTAACACGCTTTTATTAATTCGGTACGTATCTATCAGGGTATTAATTTATGTAACTGAATCACTGAAAGTGATTGTTCACTCACTTGCAGTAGTCGGATTGATCTGAAATGTTATACACATATTAAGGAACGATGATAATGTGAAAATAAAAACATCTGGATTTTCAAACGTGGAATAAAAAAAGTGTTAAAACTAAAGTTTTAACATTTTTTTTTATTTTAAACATGTTACGCCGACCCCAAATGGAGGGATAAGGGCAGGAGAATGATGATCATTGACTTTTGACAGTTTTATAGACCTCACAGTGCTGCCGTCTGGTGGCCAACATTTAAAAAAAAAATATAAATACATATTTTTCTGTTCCAGATAATTAGTATAGTTTAACATAAGACTTTATATCACAACTAGGGCTTCGCCCTCTGACGTCATCGCCGATGACATACGTTACCATCTTATGGACCATGAACATAAGAAGAACCAGCGGTTATAACTAGTAAAGCTTGGGTTATTGTGTCTAAAGGACAATAAATAAATAGTCATGGACATTTTACACAACGTCCTCTGGTCCCAAGTTAAGCTTATATGCTTGTGTTATGGGTACCAGAATAAGGATAGAATACATATACTACTTTTCTTTTATAAATACATACTTATAATACATAGTAAACACCCAGACGCAGTACAAACATTTGTATGACATTTATAAAGATCACACACATGACTGTCCCGCGCGGGAATCGAACTCGCGAGCTTGTGAACGGAAGTCTCTTATATAAACCACTCGACCACGAGGCTCGTCAGACAGTAATGGGCCACAAATACTGAGACGGTCAATAGCTGTCCGTCTGTCTGTCATCAGGCTGTAGCTCATGAACGATCATAGCTATTTGCGCCATAAAATCGTCTAATTTACAACACGGTAGATGGCGTAGTGAACTAAGCACTGTACTTATTGGGGTTCGATTTCTTTATGTACTTTTGCAGCTTATTCGTTATATTTTCTATTTAAAAACCAAGTCGTTTTTTGTATGATTGTCCCTATGTGAGCTTATATCTTCTAAATTAGCTACGCAACAGGTTATGATGCTTATTTTTTTAAAGAGAGTGGTTCAAGAGGATGATTTTTTTTAAGGTGGTATTTGTTTAAATTTTTTTAAGGTTCTCTTTCTATTTTATGCGTAAGAAATTGCGGGCAAAGGCTAATTTTATCTTAAAAACAAAACATAAGTTCGTTCAATCGCCCAGGTATGTCGTAGGAGACTTGATTAAAATAGTTTATTAAGGATTTTTAGTTTTAACTTAGGTTCCAAGATTTCACAATCTTAGTAAGTCCTCAAATTGTGTCAAAGGTGAGTAATTTGTTTATTTACTGTAGTTAATGAGATTGAATGGTGACCCGTTGAAATTTCATAAAAGGATCCTTCCACACCAGTTACACGTGTCGTAAGCCACGGATCAATCTCATCGTAGTTAATAGGATGTTGTAGTTAACGTAGTTAGTTTGTCCAGTATTACAGGGCCTTTAGATGGATGACTAATGCTCTGGCTGTAATTACAGGTGATGTCTACGACCGATATAGCGTGGGACGTAAAGAGTTCTCAGTTGAACCATTTCACGTATCTTGTTATATTATTTTCGTATATTTGCACAACACTTGAGCAATATGACACAAATATGTAAAAAGATGCACAACTAACTAGTTGATATATCTTATGGGTTTAGCAGCAAAACAAATAAAAACACAGGTACGCAATAAAAAATTGGTCAAGTGCGAGTCGGACTCGCGCACGAAGGGTTCCGTACCATTATCTATGCAATGTTATTAGTATCGAGCAAGAAACGGTAAAAAAATCATGTTTGTTGTATGGGAGCTCCCCTTAAATATTTATTTTATTTTATTTTTAGTATTTGTTGTTATAGCGGCAATAGAAATACATCATCTGTGAAAATTTCAACTGTCTAGCTATCACCGTTCTTGAGATACAGCCTGGTGACAGACGGACGGACGGACGGACGGACGGACGGACGGACGGACGGACGGACGGACAGCGAAGTCTCAGTAATAGGGTCCCGTTTTTACCCTTCGGGTACGGAACCCTAAAAATGCTTTGTTTTTTTTTATTTAACCATAGATAAAGTAAGTACCGGTCATGAGGTTTTAGTTACTAATTATAGATTACGATTTGTCCCCTGACCTTTTTCTACTCAGAGTTAACTCTAGCTTAGGAATACTGTACACAGAAAACATCCTCCGTGTGAGATGGTAAACTCTTGTCTGTGCGGCACAGTTAACCGTATACGTAAGTATATATGTTGACGGTCTTATAAAAACTGTGTAACGTTTTTAATTATTTTAAATGTGTATAACGAATTAGCCAATTAAACAAAATACACCATAGTTAGTCGTTTTCATTTCGGTAGAGTCATGATCATGATAAGTTTATTCCGCATCATTGCCCCTATAGTTAAGTATTCGCTAGCATTTAACAAAACTTTTTAAATAGTACTTACTCATTCAAACTCCTTGGACCGCTCGGTTCTATGACGACCGGTGGCTCTGTAATGCTGTATTCTTCTACGATCTCTTCTATTACTTCTTCTTCTGTTTCACTCTCACACTCACTGTCTCCACTCTCACTCTCTTCTTCAGTCCGTTCCACTTCACTCCTATCACCTATTTCTATAAAACCGCTATCACTATTATCACTAGAAATTCTTTTAAAGTCATCAGGACTCTCTACTTTTATCATTAACGGATCACTTTTTTCATTAACATTTATCACTGTTTTATTGTCTTCAAATACATCATCAGCGTCTACTAAATATTCTTCATCATCTGAGCTTATAGATTCAAACGATGAACATATTTCCTCATCAGTTTGCTGTTCACCATCATCAAAGACAATATGTTTTCTAAAAGTCACTCGTTTCTTGCCACAATCTGATCTATCATCATCAGAACATCCTTCAGTATCAGATTTTGGTGGTTTCAAATTAGATTTCTTAGAAATCCCTGGAGATTCAACATCAATAGACCTTGAACTATCATTTTTGGAATCTTTTTCTAATAATTTATTCAATTCTCCTTTTAATTCATTTCTATATGCCGAATTTCGTTCGTCAATTACTTCGTATAACGGTTCAGTTTTTGTAACTTTACTATCGTTAGCACCCATTTGTTTTTCATTTATTTGATCAACAGTGCAGTCTATAGTTCTTGCGATATCTCTCAATAATGCTTCTGCATGCTTTTTTTCGTCTATATCTGGCTCGTTTACGTACACTAAGGACACGTGTTTGTTGTTGTCGTTTCGTTTAGAATATTTCTGCAGTACCAAAGCTTTCACGAACTCCGCATCGTCTGAGCTATTTTCAGTTTGTGTGGGCTTCACTACGTCATTAACTTTTCGATCGGAGTGGCTCCTCTGTAATATATTTGTCTCTTTCAATGGGCTAACTCTGCAGGATTCTGTGCGAGCGTTTTTCCGCTTACCTTTTTTTCTTTTTCCCGCCATTATTTGCAATATAGCACCAACTCCAGTCTTCTGATTATTATAATCTGTTTCAGGTAATAACAAATTAACTACATCTTTACGTAATGAGTTGAATTTTTCTAACGATTCTGTATCGTTTCGTTGCGCGCGCGCGTTGACTGGGTTTAATTTTGTATGATCTACGTTCGGATATTTTCGTGTTTCTTCGGCTGGCTCCGTTGACTCGGGTTTCCCGCCTTTTCTTTTGAAGAAATTAAACATGGCTGCCGGTTTTCATGTCCGATCGGAGCGAGGGAAGACCGACGACTGTTTACGGTCGTTTTAAACGTCCTGTGGTGGAAATATTTATATTTTAAGATTGATTTACGGCTGTTTGTGGTTTTTTATTTGTGTATAAATCAAGGCAACATATGAATTGGATAATCTGTGGAGAGTAAATCAAAGTGTTTTCATAGACAAGCATAATTTTATACTCTGTGTTATAAAATTGTTTACGTTCGCGGGTTAAAAATTGTAAAGTGACCTTCCCATTACTTAGGATGAAGTAAACAGATTAAGCGAAGAATCTATACTAAAAATCGGTTATACTTAACACCTAGTAGGACAGCCACAACGAATAGTGGTCATAAGTTAAAAGGTTCGATTCTTGGTTTGATAAATACGTATAATATTGGTACCAACTCTACGTGGACAACTAAATTTAACAAAAAAAATATAAATTGATAATGTAAATAATACGATTCACCAATGCTAACTGAACTTTCTTAATATAAATATTCATGATATTCATTAATAGATATTATACACAACGTCCTCCTGGTCCCAAGTTAAGCTTATATACTTGTTGTTGTGGGTACCAGAATAGAGACACAAACTACTTTTTTTTGTAAATACATACTTATAATATATAAGTACCTATAACAAACACCCAGACGTACAAACATTTGTATGACAAATAAATATCCCACAAATGATTGTCCAAAGCGGAAATCGAACCCGCGATCTCGTGAGCGGCAGTCCGTTATATAAACCACCAGACCACAAGGCCAGTCAAATATTTAAACGGACTAGATAGAAAACTCCTAAACAGAATACTAATATCTGTGTTATCCCTTACGGAGATCAAATCCGCGATCTCGTCTATAACAATTTATTGCACTAGCGTTGCACTATGATCCCCACAGAATAGATTGATGCCTGTATTGCGAAAAAATAGTGTTATTTTTTAGGGTTCCGTACCCAAAGGGTGAAAACGGGACCCTATTACTAAGACTTCGCTGTCCGTCCGTCCGTCCGTCCGTCTGTCACCAGGCTGTATCTCAAGAACGGTGATAGCTAGACAGTTGAAATTTTCACAGATGATGTATTTCTATTGCCGCTATAACAACAAATACTAAAAATAAAATAAAATAAACATTTAAGGGGGGCTCCCATACAACAAACATGATTTTTTTTACCGTTTCTTGCTCAATACTAATAACGTTGCCTTATGTTGCATAGATAATGGTACGGAACCCTTCGTGCGCGAGTCCGACTCGCACTTGACCAATTATTTTTTATAACAGCATAAAGCATAGACAAAATTGTGGTTGAATGAGTGATGACCATTGCCCAGTAACATTAAAAAATAGTGGGTGTAGGTGTCTTCCACAAACAATACAACATAGTGCAAAAAATTAAACTCCCTTCAGAAACGTCTGTGTTTACAGGAGAGTGCTGTGGTATTGTCAAGGCATTGGAGTACATATTATTATTGAAATTGCAAGAATCGGTTTGAGAGGTAGGGCATAGCGAGACACCTCGCTTACATTGAGCAGCCCGTCTGGGGAAGTACCTCCACCTTACAGAAGACCACAGTGAAACAACCACGGTTGTGTTTCTGTGAGTGAGTAAGGTCGCCAGAGCTCATTAGGGGAGTAACTACACGGACAGCATGAGACCGGCGGATGATGGGCCGCATCAGTTACTATAGGTGCAGCGTGGTGGCGTGGTGGCCAGGGAGACCCAGTGAAACGGTTTGCGCTGGCCGCCCGCAGGTTGTAGGGTTCCCGAACCCGGGGATCACTTAATCTCCGCCCCGGGAGGCTGAACCGCCGCCTGTGTAAAGTCTCTAACGCGGTGGTCGTGCCGGTGGAGGAGACCGGGGTGGACCCGACTACTGCGTTGGAGGGGGACTGGGGGCCCTTCCGTCCACCGCGCTACCGAACTGCGCAGCCTGTGACGACGGGTGGCAGGCTCACACTGCACTTTGTTTCGTTTGCTGTCCTTGTAGTACCTCCCCTCATTAGGAATCCACGACACCATAATTTTAATGGCAAAAAATAATAATAAAAGGAAGATATTTACAGCGGCATCTCCATCCACCTTCAATGTGGACTTCTGCAACATCAGGGGATTACACTCTAATATAAACGCAGTCCATCAACACCTCGAGACTGCAAAGCCGACCCTGCTCTTCCTAACGGAGACGCAAATATCCTGCCCGACTGAAACGTCCTACTTGCATTACCCTGGATACAAACTGGAGCACGTATTCGTGTGGCGCGCTGGGGTATGCATGTATGTACGGGAGGATATCTGCTGTCGTCGTCTCCATGGCCTTGAAGACAGGGACCTGTCCATCATATGGGTGCGCGTGGATTGTGGTGGCCACACCCGCATCTATGCGTGCCTCTACAGGTCTCATAGTGGTGATTCGGACACAGCCAGGCTTTTTGACCACCTTCAATCGGCGACTGACAAGGTTACTGAACAGTACCCCAACGCGGAGCTAGTGATTTTGGGAGATTTTAACGCCCATCACTCTGAGTGGCTCAATTCTCGGTCCACTGACTTCGCGGGGAGGTCTGTCTACGATTTTGCTCTGGCCAACGGCTTCTCACAACTGGTAAACTCTCCAACGAGAATACCAGACATTGAGAACCATACAAGCTCACTGCTGGATCTTCTGCTGACTACACGCGCGGATAACTATACCATAACAGTGGAGGCACCCCTTGGATCCTCGGACCACTGCCTTATCCGGGCCAATGTGCCCAACTCACAAGCCGACCTGTCTCAGACATCTGAACGGCGGCGTGTATGGCACTACAAGTCAGCAGATTGGGATGGATTACGCGAATTCTATGCATCGTACCCTTGGAGGCAGCTTTGTTTTGCATCGGAAGACATTGATTCTTGCACAAACGCTGTAACCGAAACAATCCTAGCGGGAATGGAAAGTTACATACCTAACCCGCTAGTGACCGTTGCAGGGGTCAAAAAACGGCCGTGGTTTAATCGGCTTTGCAGGGATGCTCGTACACAGAAGCAAGCTGCATATGAGGCTTGGACCACGGCTTGCGCTCAAGAGGACCCCAATGTTTCCGATGTGAAACGGAAACTGAACGCTGCCTCGAGATCCAGCAAAAAAGCAATTGCCAGAGCTAAATTCGAATTCGTGGGCAGAATCGGTAAGCGACTATGTAGCTATCCTTCTGGGAGTCGTGCCTTTTGGTCGCTTGCCAAGGCTGCCCAGGGAAACTTTTGTCAGTCGTCTTTACCACCACTGCGGAAGCCAGACGGTAATTTAGCCTATAGTGCAAAAGAGAAGGCAGATCTTCTGGGTACTCTCTTTGCCTCGAATTCGACGCTGAACGATGGAAACGCAGCACCACCTACAATCCCTTCGTGTAACACCGCTATGCCGGATATCTCTTTTTCGCAACGAGAGATCCGGCGGGAACTGCGTTTCCTCGACGTTAATAAGTCGACTGGGCCCGATGGCATAGCAGCAGTGGTGCTGAAGCGTTGTGCCCCTGAACTGTGTCCGATATTAACGCGTCTCTTCGCACTTTCCTATAACAGTGGGCGTGTTCCGTCTTCGTGGAAGACCGCAAATGTGCACCCGGTACCTAAAAAGGGGGATAGATCAGACCCATCGAATTACAGGCCTATCGCTATAACTTCCCTTCTCTCGAAGGTGATGGAGCGTATAGTTAATTATCGACTCCTAAAGCACCTAGAAGATTATGACCTGATTAGCGACCGTCAGTACGGCTTTCGCCACAGTCGCTCCACAGGCGACCTTTTAGTGTGCCTCACGCATCGATGGGCAACCGCCATTGAGAGTCAAGGTGAGGCATTGGCAGTTAGCCTGGATATAGCGAAGGCGTTCGATCGGGTCTGGCACCGGAGTCTTCTCTCGAAGCTACCATCGTACGGACTCCCCGAGGGATTATGCAAATGGGTCGCCAGTTTTCTGTTGAATAGAAGCATAAAAGCCGTTGTTGACGGGAGCTGCTCCGAACAATTCAGCATTAATGCTGGCGTCCCGCAAGGCTCTGTGCTGTCCCCATCTCTGTTTCTGCTGCATATCAATGACATGCTGACAATTGATGGTATTCATTGCTATGCAGATGACAGTACTGGGGACACGTTCTACACAGGCCGTGCAAATATCCCTCGTTCCGATGTTGAGGAAAGTCGGAGCAAACTTGTGTCTGAAATCGAGACTATTCTAGCTAGAATATCCGATTGGGGACGACTAAATCTAGTCCAGTTCAATCCCACTAAGACTCAAGTTTGCGCGTTCACCACTAAAAAAGCCCCATTCGCTGTAGCTCCTCAATTCGAGAACGCAGCCCTAACCATCTCAAATCACATAGGGATCTTAGGAGTTGACATCTCCAGTGACGTCCAATTTCGCTGTCATTTAGAGGACAAGGCCAAGCTGGCATCTAAAAAGCTTGGTGTGCTCAACAAAGCAAGACGGTACTTCACTCCGGGGCAAAGACTTGCCCTGTACAAGGCGCAGGTACGGCCCCATATGGAGTACTGCTGCCATCTGTGGGCAGGCGCACCGCAATACCAGCTTGGGCCTTTTGACTCGATCCAGCGACGCGCTGTGAGGATTGTCGACGATCCCGTGATTACAGGCGGTATCGAGCCCTTAAATCTTAGGAGAGACTTTGCCTCCTTGTGTGTGTTCTACCGCCTGTATAATGGGCTGTGTTCCGACGAATTGTTTGAAATGGTGCCAACGGCCTCTTTTTACCATCGCACCTCTCGTCACCGGCAGCGAGTTCATCCTCACACTCTAGAACCTATACCATCGCGCACAGTACGATTCCATCGGAATTTTTTACCACGTACAATAAAGTTGTGGAATGAACTACCTGCCGAGGTTTTCCCATTGGACTACAGTATGGGGTTCTTCAAAAAAGGTGTCAAACGATTCCTACAGGGTCGGCGATGCGCGAGTGATACCTCTGGTGTTGCAGACGTTTATAGGCTACGGTAACCGCTTCCCATCAGGTGGGCCGTACGCTTGTTCGCCAACTTAGTAGTATAAAAAAAAAAAAAAAAAAAAAAAAAATTTTTAGTGACTCTATGAGTGCACTTCAGGCACTCATTAAATTTCCATTTAAAACTAAAAATTTGAATCCACTTCTACACGAGGCTAGATATAAGCTGTTTCTGTGTCGTCAATCTGGATACCTTGTTAATTTCGCGTGGGTACCTAGCCACTGTGGTATTAAAGGGAATGAAGATACGTTAGCAAATGACGCTGTGGAATGTGGGGACATGTTTCCGTTTTGCATTTACCCTGAAGATTTGTTGGCGCTTCCTAGGCGTTACCTCAAGGATTCTTGGAATAAGGTCTGGGAAGAGTCCAGCAAACAAAAAGGCAAACATTACAAGAACATTCAGTCAGTCGCTCAATTAAAACCTTGGTTCTGTGGTCGTGCTTTTAACAAGTTAAGGCTTGGAAAAAGGGCGACCAAAGTTCTTATTAGAATGAGGCTAGGGCACACTTGCGTACCGGCTCATCTATCGAGAATGAAAATCCGACCCGATCCATTTTGTGATTGTGGTGAGTTTGGAGATTTAAACCACATATTTTTCTCTTGTGTCCTTTATAATCATTGTTCTTTCCTAAATAACCTGACAAGTCTAAATATTCCTTTTCCTACTAATATAACTATCCTTCTTTCATCCTTAAGTCCATCTGTATATAATTGTCTAGCTTCTTTTATTCTAGATAATAATATTTTTTTGTAAAAACCTTTAAGTTTATTGTAAATATTACTACATTTAAATATAATTTATTTAACTATATTATAAATATTTAATCAACCTCTCCTGATCCGTTCCTTTTCCAAATTACCGTGTCAATTTTTAAAATAAACCACTTTCCCTAATTTTTAAATATGGCAAAAGTTAACAAAGACGCCAAAAAAAAAACATTAAAGAAAACTATTAGTTATTAGACTAGGATTTTTTTTCTAGTCCAGTAGAGCACTTGACCATTATGTCATTATGCCCAATATAATTGTACAAGTGCCAAGATTAATTATATGTGTCCTTCGTTATGTTTACGTGGAGATTTTCACACTTTATACATGCTGCTGCAGTTTTCAAGTCTTATTTATACTAATAACATAAAGCTGAAGTGTTTGTTTGTTTGTCTCAACGCGCCTATCTCAGAAATCGCTGTCGCCTTGGTCCGATTTACAAATTCTTTAGGTACCTATATATGTAGTACATTTATCGAGGAAGGCTGTAAGCTATATAACATCACGCTGCGACCAATAGGAGCGAAGCATCAGTACAAATGTTGCAAAAACGGGGAATATTTTCGCGTACGAAGTACTGGCAACAGTTAATCCGTCATATCGACCCCAAATAACGGGATAAGAGCATGATAATGATGATGACGAGTATTTGTTGTTATATCATCAACTGATATACATAAACTGTGAACATTTTTATCTCTCTAGCTACCACCGTTACAGAGATACAGCCTGGTGATAGACAGACGGATAGCGAAGTCTCAGTTATAGGGACCCGTTTTACCTTTGCTACGGAACCATGAAAAATAAGTATTCAAATCAAGACGGGCCTCGTGGTCCAGTGGTTCATATAGCGGACTGCTGTTTGTAAGTCTCGGGTTCGATTCCCGCTCGGGACAATTATTTGTGCGATGTTTATGCATGTCATACAAATGTTTGTCCTGCGTCTGGGTGTTAACTACTTTTTTTCACCATAAAAAAAGTAGTTTTTGTGTTCTATCCGTATTCTGGTACACATAACACAAGCATGTAAGCTTAGCTTTGAGACCAGAGGATGTTGTGTAAAATGTCCATGAATATAAAAAAAAAACAAATCTGCATCATCATGTATACAAACTTTGATGATAGATTAGCTAAGAAAAACTAAGGAAGTGGTCATTGTATGATGGTGTTAAGATAATATCGCTATCTCTTTTAACTTATTACTATATACATGTGTTGAAAAGAGAGGTATTATTAGAAACGTTATGTGTTAAAAAACCATTATTTACGAAAGTGGAATTGTGGAGAAGAAATATTCATATCAATTGAAATTAGTGTTTTCAAGAACATGGCCACGCGATCACCAGGCTTTAGGCCACTATAGTCGGTATCCTCTTCCTTTCTGTCCAGCCCAATAACTTCCCACTGTTGGGCACGGACCTCCTCCACTTTGGGAGGGAATATGGTCTACTATGTCGCGCTGACCAAGCGTGTTTACACAGGATTTATTTTTAGTTTTCCGTCTCTCACAGAGGATTTTATTTATGTAATATCCTTTAGTGAGTTTATACAGCGTCCTGGTAAAGAAATGGGGTGGTGACACTTGTATTTTAAATCTATCTCTCTCCAGCCCATTTACGTCCCACTGTTGGGCACGGGCCTCCTCAACTTTGGAGGGATTATGGTCCACTGTGGCACGCTGACCAGGCGTGTAGACACAGGGTTTATTTTCGAGTTTTCCGTCTCTCACAGAGGATGTTATCTGTGTGCAATATCTCTTAGCTGACTTTTACAGCACCCAGAAAATGGGGTGGTGACACTTGAATTTAAATCTATCACCACAAAGGAATTTATAATAAACTAGCTGTTCCGGCAAACGTTGTTTTGCCATACAATTCTGTGTAAAAATCAACAACAAAAAATTTCATCAAAATCGGTCCAGCCGTTTAGGAGGAGTTCAATTACAAACACACGTACAGAAAATTTATATAAATAAAGATAAACAAAATGTTCAAATCCGTTTCTAAGATACACAAGCGCATCACTAACGAAGCAAAGGTCAGTGTCTTACTTAAATAAAGAAATTATACGCGTGGAAATAGTGATGGGACTATGTCGACAAAAAGTATCGATATTTTGTAGAAAAACAATATTTTTTATACAAATTCTATAAAAAATATGGTTTCATACCAAAGGATCAAACTCAATTACTGAGACTTCACTATCCTTCCATCCATCGGTTCGTTTGTCACCAGGCTGTATCTCTGGAACGGTGATAGTTAGAGAGCTAAAAAGTTCACAGTTTATGTATATCAGTTGATGATATAACAACAAATACTCATCATCATCATTCTCTTGCCCTTATCCCATTGGCTATATGACGAATATATTTTATGATAATAATGGTACAGAACCCTAGATGTGCGAGCCCAATACGTACTTGGCTGGCTATTACAAAGCGTGATATTTACACTGGCAAATCCAACGAGAAGCCATCCCTTTTGTTCTGACTGAAGGGCAAAAGAAAAATACCTAATCTACTTAGTTCAAAAACTAAAAAACTATATTACTTGATGCTACAGCAAAAAATACTCACTATCATTTTCCTGCCCTTATCCCAATGTTTGGGATCCTACTAACCTATTTATTTTATTGTTCCATGAATGTTTTAGTCTATTGATAGAATGTAAGTTACCGACACCAATTCTGATGCGTCAAAAAATTAACTTAAATGAAAGCAACTATGTTGTATTTTCATTAATTGGCTATTTCATTGTACACATTTATATAAAAAAAGTTCAGTTAACATTACTGGATTGTGTCAAATATTTTTTTTAATTACATAGACTTTTTCACAACGCCTTCTGATCCTAAGCAGCCTATTTGCTTATTAATGCGAAGAATTAATATATTTAATTAAAAACTAGAGTCGAAGCAAAATTATCGATTACACCCTAAGTATTACACTATACCTATTTTAGATAAGAAAACGCCATAAAAAGCATCGTTAAAAGAAAAATTTTATCGATAAAATTAACCCAACACTATAACACTAATAACATCTGATCTAACGGAAAATCGTCGTTCGTCCGGTTTATTTGAGTTTATAATAAACACAGTTTCAATTATACATGCATCTTATAGTACAAGAGCTAGTCATTATTAAAACTTCATCTTATTAATCCTTTAATTTGACGCCTGTTTTCATTGAATTATATTATTACCATTTCTTTATTATCACGATGACAACTCCTGTATTCCTTAAAAGAGCGTCTTTGTTACATTATGTATGTATCATTTTATATAAATAATAGCTGAACCGGCAAACGTTGTTTTGCTTACTTACTTACACTTAGGGGTATGAAAAATAGATAGTAACTGATTCTCAGACCTACTGAATATGCATAAAAATATCATAAAAATCGGTCAAGCCGTTTCGGAGGAGTATGGGAACTAACACTGTGACACGAGAATTTTATATATTAGATGACGCTTACACACGTTCAAGATCATACCAGAGTCGGAGAAACACTTAGGGATGAGGCAAATTAATAGATAAATCAATCAATTAGATCTGTCACAGAGATAATAAAGAAATGGACAGTGTATAAAATATCATTATTTTTCCTTCATTATTAATATTTTTCTGTTACATGCTATCGACGCAACATGCCTTTTTAACTCGTTTACATTACCTCGGTACGTATCTATCAATATATCTACGTGATAGAATCTTTGTGTAAGGTGCACCAAGGAGAATATCATTTAATTAACAATCTTAAGAAGGAGGTCGTTTATGCGTTGAAGTGTTTTTGGAAATACGAATATTTTGGCAGTTGTCATTGCTTGTGTTGAATTTATAAAAGTAACAACTATTATTGAAGATTCATAAATATTTGATAATAAATGTATAATAATGATACTGGAAGTATACTAGTATTATTTATTTGATGATGAGTTACCCCTTTTATTTGAAAGTGATTTTCTCTCACTTACAGTATCCGGATTGGTTTGAAATGGACACATATTAAGAAACGATGACAATGCAATATTTTTAAAATATTCAATAGTTTCAAGTGTATTTTTTAGTTTATGAAGTAAGTAAATTATTCTTTTTAAACTAAATTAAAAAAAGTAAATAAATAACGTAACTTTAACAGCAGCGGGCTCTTAGTCTAACTGTCTCGGTCGATCCAATAATAACAAAGATATATCCAGTAAATCCACTGAACTCATTGGCTAAAATAAGCATAAAGTTTTAATAGGGCGGGCGCCTTGATTGTAGGGGGAAGGAATCCATACTAATAATATAAAGCTGAAGAGCACGTTTGTTTATTTGTATGTTTGACGGGCCTATTGGTCTAGTGGTTCATGTAACGGACTGGCGTTAACTAGGTCGCGGGTTCAATTCCCGCACAGGACAGTCATTTGTGTGATCTTTATAATTGTCATACAAATGTCTGTACTGCGTCTGGGTATTTCTATGTATTTTAAGTAAGTATTTACAAAAAAAAGTATATGTAGTATATCCGTAGACACACAAGCATAGGAATATAGCTTAAATGGGGACTAGAGGACGTTATGTGAAGTGTCCAAAATATTTATTTAGTTGAAGTTACCCTTATAACTTTTCCCAAGCCCACAAAAAGAAGTATCCTCTCTCCGCTCTCCAGCCTATTATCGTCCCACTGCTGGACACGGGCCTTCTCTACTTCGGGAGGGTAGAAGAAAAGAGGAAGAGGGGGAAAAGTACAATTTCAAATAATATAACCAACTTTTTTTGGTCCCTGAATGTCGGCCTCATAACAAAACTCAGAGTCGCGCAGCGTCCTATGGAGAGGGCTATGCTCGGTGTTTCCCTACGTGATAAGATCCGGAATGCGGAGATCCGTAGAAGGACTGGTGTGTACGACATAGCCCGAAGAGTTAGCACGCTGAAGTGGCAATGGGCAGGCCACATCGCTCGACGATCTGATGACCGTTGGGGACGGAAAGTCCTCGAGTGGCGACCACGAACCGGACGACGCAGCGTGGGGCGGCCCCCAACAAGGTGGACCGACGATATCGTCAAATACGCCGGGGGCCGCTGGATACAGTTAGCGCAAGACCGCACGTTGTGGCGTTCTATGGGGGAGGCCTATGTCCAGCAGTGGACTGAGAAAGGTTGATGGATGGATGGAACCAACTTTATAACCAGTTAGTTGATAGCTTTCATAAAACTGAACGTACGCGTTCTTAGAATTCTTTTAAATACAAAAATGTTACCATTGATTGCCTTTTACGGGAAAAAGTATTTTAAGTGTCGTTAACTATAGCAACACTCATTAGTTGTGATATATCGACAGATAAAAGAACAGACGACATCATTATAGGACAAGGAAGTGTGGCAACACAGGAAGATTAAATTTAGAACGCTTTTTTTGGCGGGAACTGCGGAGAAAAAATATAGTGATGTATTTTTTGTGTTCTAATAAAGACATATTTAATAGTAAGAATTTTAAGTTTCACTTGATTATTTGACGTGCCTTGTGGTGTAGTGGTTCATTTAACGGACTGCAATTCAAGAGGACGCGGGTTTGATTACACAGTACAAGTATTTGTTTGATATTTATATTTGTCACTTACATATTTGTAGTGCGTCTGTGTGTTTTTTATGTACTTTAAGCAAAGATTTACCACATAGAGTGTACGTGTTCATTGATGACTAGTAAATTAGAAAAAATTAAAAAATTTAAAATTAAAAAAAAATAATTAATAAATTAAAAATTAAATTAAATTATGTATGTATTACATTATATTTTCTATAAGAAAAAACTGCATCCAAATCAGCTGTTGCCTAGTTTTGAAGATATATGTTCATAGGGACATACAAAATAACGACTTTGTTTTATATTAAGTAAGCATAATATGACGTATAGCCTGTATCATAGATACATATTTCACGCACACATAGATATTTATGTACCTAGCTTTAGTTTAGCCCTCTAAATGGTGTAGCCATAGACACTACTGTCTGTGTACTATCTGTCATTATACGTATGTATTTACATAAAAACAAAATAAAGTATACACGTAGTAAGTATATTCGTAAGTAATCTGGTTATAGCAAATAAGCTTAGCTTGAGACCAGAGGATGTTGTGTTTTCTACGAAAAGTCGATAGATACGACTTAAAACGTGATGGAAATCTATCAAAAATAGTTTTAAAGAATCATCATCATTTTAAAAAGTAAATATCAATTTGTTTCTTTTTAACAGTAAGTAGTCTGGCGGACATATTGCATGACGTCAAACTCCCGCGTAAACATGGCGGCTTATATCCGGTGTTAATAAAAATACTAAAATACATGGCTTTGCAATAATTATAAACAGTTTGTTTTTAGTTTTTAACCATGAGGCAAACGGGACCATATTACCGAGACTGCTGCTCGTTTGTCACCGGGCTGTATCTCTGGAACTGTGATAGCTAGAGAGATAAAATACAGTTTATATGTATATCAGTTGATACTATAACAACAAATACTCACCATTGGTATTCTACGTGCACAACTAAACTTAACTAAATAATATGCTTAGTTAAAAAACTAAAAAACACATTTGAAAATCCTGAATATCTTTTTAAATAATTGCATTGTCATCGGTCTTTGTCATGTATGCAAAATTTCAAATCAATCCGACAATTGCAAGTGGGTGAAAATCGCGTTCGAAGATTCCGTTACATAGATTAATTTAATACCTTGATAGATACATACCGAACTTATAAAAGGGAGGGTGTTAAAAATGAAAACAGCTACGGCGTATTTTGGTTAAATGGCTATTTCGTTGTGCACATTTATATTAATTAAAATCATTAGTCTAAAATAACAGTTTTCTAATAAAAAAGTTCTGTTAACGTTACCGAAATTTGACATTATAGAATTAATTATTGTTAATTTTTAGTTAAGTTTAGTCGTGCACGTAGAATCGGGACCCTTATCTTCTTAAGCTTGTTATGTGAAGGTGACTGCCCGCGACTTCGTACGAATGGCATTTTAAAAACAAACTATAAAATATGTTAACCACTGACCCAGCGCATAATATTTCCCCTTTTTGCAACATAATTCAATGATGCCTCACTCCTATTGGTCGCAGCGTGATGTTAATAAGCCTATAGCCTTCCTCGATATATGTATCCAACAAAAAAATTTTCAATTTGAACTAGTAATTCCTGAGTTTAGCGCGCTCAAACAAACAAACTCTTCAGCTTTATAATATTAGTTTGAAAATAACAGTACGGTACTCTCTGTGTGGGAGTTCAACTTGTATTTTCCATTATTTTTTGCTAATAAAACACCCAAGAAACGAAACAGGTGCTCAAGTCCACTATTTTGGAACAATTGTCATACCGGCACAATACCGGCACGATACCGTTGCAATTGAAGTCAAATATCCGTAGTCTGCTATATGCCGTCATAACGGTCTTTCAATGGTAATAGAATTGTCGATCTCTTTTATCTATGCATTGAATTTTCGGTCTCTTTTATCTATGGATTGTGTTAGAATGGTATGAGGTATGGAAGTGATTTTCGTAAAACTACTAATAAATTTAAACATTTAATCATGCTAGACTTCGTTTAAATATATTTGTACATACTATTTATTAGTATAAAAAGCAATGTGAAGTTTAGGAGATTAGTAAATTGCAATAAATTACAAAGAACAATTTCTAATATTTCTATCTATCTATTTTTTATTTATGGCAATCTGTCGACACAGGACAATTTAAAAATATTACTGTCAAATTCAAAATAGCAGACTACCGAAACATTTCAGTCATTGAATTGCAATTGTGAAGCAGTTGTGTACGAGACTAGCAATTTATGTCACTTTGACAATTGTAAGACAATGATGAAGTCGTTATGACGACACATTAATAGTAGACTACCAAAAACTTTACTATTGCACCATAATGGTACAATAATGGTACAGTTGTGACACCGTTGAAATACCCGACTCAGGGCCCAGATAAATAGGCGAATAATATCACAAAAATCTTGTTTCTAAATTGCAAAGGCATTTAACCATACAGCCAATACAAGCACTCGAAACTAAAACGATTATATCGATAAACTATCAATCACAATATCGATTTGGATACCAGCCAGAAGTGAAATAACCACAAACATATATAAAATAATAGCTGTAATTCATATTAATGGATTTATAAAACATAGCTGTTGCGCGCAACTTCGTTTGCGTGGAATTTAAAAACAAAATCGTAACAAATTATACAATAATCTAGTTAGTTCAAAAACCAAAAAACACGTTTGTAAATCCTGAATACTTTTTTAAATTATTACATTGTCATCGGTCCTTGATATGTGTGCAAAATTTCAGATCACTCCGACTACTGCAAGTGGGTTAAAATTACTTTCAAAGATTCCGTTACATAGATTAATACATTGATAGATACATAACTTATTTAGGCGTGATCCTCTTGAACCACTCTATCTATTAAAAAAACCGCATCAAAATTCGTTGCATAGTTTTGAAGATATAAACTCACATAGGGACATACATACAAAAGTAACAAGTTTGTTTTAGAATAAGTAAAGATAGATAGGTAGGTACTTCTCCGTGTGGTGACGGATTAAGAATACAAGTGTCACGACCCCATCTCCTCCCCAGGGTGCTGTAAAGGTCAGCTAAGGGATATTGTACACAGGTCTGTAAGAGACGGAAGACTCGAAAATTAACCCTGTACCAACACACCTGGTCAACTCGGCACAGTAGACTATAATCCCTCTCAAAGTTGAGGAGGTCCGTGCCCATCAGTGGGACGTAAATGGTCTGGAGAGAGAGAGAGAGATGACGAATATATTATGATAATAACGGTACGGTCCCTTCATGTGCGTGTACAACTCGTACTTGACCAATTTTTACTAAAACGATGTCAATCTTAGCAATATTTTGCTTAAATATACCTACAAAAATACCGTTAGACATTTTACATACATATAAATGAATTCTTAATATTCGCGTAACTGTAAGAACACGTTCGTCTGGTCCCAGGTTTGAATTCGGGTCATGGTTCATTATAATTTTTGTATCTATACTAATACATAAATCATAAAAGTTACTTGGTTCGTTTAAACGCGCTAATCTCAGGAACTATTGGTTTGGTTTGATTTGAAAAATTCTTTCAGTGTTGGATAGTACATTTATCGAGGAATGTTATAGGCTATATAACATCACGCTACGACCAATAGGAGCGAAGCATCAGTGAAAAACGTTGCAAAATGAGGGAAAATTTTGCTATATTCCATGCGTATAAAGTCGCGGGCAACACCTAGTATAAGACATTTTGTTCTGTGTTAGTTGAGATTGAAAACGGTAATAACTTTTGTTACTAAATTACTGAGGTCAATTCTATGAACTACTATATTGTATTTTGTTTGTCTATTTCGTTGTACACATTTATTACCCGACTTCAAAAAGAAGGATGAGGTTCTGAATTCGTTTGTATTTTTTTTATGTTTGTTACCTCTTAACTTTTAACTAGGCGAAGAGATGTTAATGATTCTCTTTTTATTTGAAAGCTGGTACTTCCTGTGTGGTCCTATTAGCACCAGGTCAGGATCTGATGGTTATCTCGTAAGAAATCGAGCAAAACCTTGTGGTTAAAACGAGCAAAAAGGTGTTCGCACAACTATTTTTTTTTAAACCCAATATTAATAAATAACGTCGTTATTCTATAATACAATATAGTTTTTATAATAAGATAGTTCAGTTAACAATTGACGAATTGTGTTATTGATACTTACAATATTCATTTTTTAGTTCACAGGATGTTGTGTGAAATGTACATGAATATAATATTTTCTAACACTTGCGCGACTCATCTGTTTATTATAACCACTTTTTAGGGATTTAGACGACTGTATTTGTAAGTTTAATTGTCGGTACAATTGTGTTCTTTATTTTGAATCTACAAGTTGTAGAGTAAATGGAGTGATACCCTTATCCTAATCCCTCACCACACGGATAAAACTAGGCCTATAAAGTCGTTATATTTGTATACATGTATGTCCCTATGTGAGCTTATATCTTCAAAACTACGTAATAGATTTTGATGCGGCTTTCTTTAATAGATAGAGTGGTTCAAGAGGATGGCTTTTTGTATAAAAATGTTAAGATTTCATCATTAGATTTGACGCCCCAGGCCAATTTAATAAGCCGCCCTCTAAATTAATAGAGATAGAGGAAAAATTTAAATTTGAAGGCTTTTGCTGCCCTTTTTAGACTGACCGCCTCGGGTCATGGCCCTAGGGTAAACACGTCTCTGGCCGTAGGCTCAATAAATATAAACGCGGATGGAACAACGGGCATTAACTAGTAGTAAATATTAGATCCCTCTGTGTGGTGACGGATCAAGGATACAAGTGTCACCACCCCATCTCCTCCCAAGGGTGCTGTAAAAGTCAGCTAAGAGATATTGCGCACAAATAATATACTCTGTGAGAGACGGAAAACTCGAAAATAAACACTGTGCCAACATGCCTGGTCAGCGCGGCATAGTAGACCATAAACCCTCCAAAGTGGAGGAGGCTCGTGCCCAACAGTGGGACGTAAATGGGCTGAAGAGAGAGAGTAATATTAGATAGAAGCAAAACCTGTTTAGTTGGCAAGTAAGTATGTATAGCTAAACGTTTACTTTCTTTTTAACATTATGCATAATATTAGTTGTTGCCAAGTATAAGTGACATCACTCCATCTCCTCCTCAGGAAGTTTTAAAAGTCAGCTAAGGTATATTGTATACAGATAACATCCTCTGTGAGAGACGGTAACGATAATAAGCCCTGGTCAGCGCGGCACAGTAGACCATAATCCCTCCCAAAGTGGAGGAGGTCCGTGCCCAACAGTGGGATGTTAATGGGCTGGAGTGCAAAAACATAAACACAAATATTAGTCTTGTGCGGGAATCGAACCCGCGACCTCGTTATATTTTTTGCGAAAAATATGTCAAGGATTTTTGACTGTATTGTATGACTGTTGACAATACTATCATTAAATATTGTTTTTAGGTCAAAATTCTGTTAATATAGATTTAAAATACAAGTGTCACCACCCCATTCTCTCACACAGTATGCTGTAAGAGCTAAGCGATAATATAATCATATACCTACGTACAACTGTTTTGTTCTATACATACAACCACAGATATGGTAAATAGTGTGTCTATTGCTTCATCACTCACCCGGATTAAAGCCATACAAATATCTATGTTTGTCTCTGATACAGGCTATACGTCATATGAAATTTATTAGTGTACCTATGAAGTACGATTTAGCAGATTTATCGTACACACCATAAGGTATATCTACAACTATAAATTAACACGTATACAAACACTAGCGTTCCTCATGATATAATGCCCACAAATATTATTTTTCAAATAAGTAGGCACCGAAGTTACAAGTTACAAGGAATTCTAGAAAGAATACCTATTATTTTATAGGGAAATTCCGGGAAAGCCGGATATATATTTTCGTAAGCCAAGAATCGAACCTGTTGACGTCAAAAAATATCATAAAACAAACCACCTATACTAAACGGAAATTAATTTATCCAACTTAAAAAATAGAAAATCCCTTTTTTTTCATTTCAATTTAAAAAACGCCTACTGAAACAAAACCCTTGAACCGCAAACAGCCAATAACCAAACTTAAAAATAAATTTTAAAATATAATCTTAAAAAAACACGTAAAAAAGTAAACACACCACGTACCACAGATAACCACAGCTCGATTTCTCGAGAGTTTCCGCTTTATTAGAAAACACTTAATACACAAATAAACACGCAATTAACTCTTAATAAACAAAACAAACATTAAAATACGCGGGAATAATGACAGATGCAATTGAATTTGACAGTTAAAACTGCATACAGCTAATAAAAATAATGATCTGTGCGTTTAAAAAAAATACAAATATTATTTATAGTAACGGTTTGTCGCGTCCGCGCGTCAATACGCTTTCTTTAGACTGCCGAGTTGCAGTTTCACGTTTCTCAATCACAAATAGAAATATTTTGTTCCCATTGTAATGGTTGTGTGCATTTGAGAATGAGATTTGTGACAGATTATTAATTGTTTATTAAATACTTTAATTATTAAGCCGATAAAATAATGTATTTCAGAAAATATCTAGGTCAATACATGTCATACACCTCCTTTTAAACTCTAGTAGGTAGAGTTTATTTCCGTGTAGTGACGGATTAAGAATACAAGTGTCAGCATCCTTTTTCATTCACAGGCTGCTGTAAAAGTCAGCTTAGGAATATTGTACATAGACAACATACTCTGTGAGAGACGGTAACGATAATAAACTCTGTACCAACACGTCTGGTCAGCGCGGTATAGTAAATCATAATCTCTACCAAAGTAAAGAAGGCCCGTGCCCAACAGTGACTTCTGACTACTAGGTTTTTTTTTTTCAATATTTTTGGACATAAGTATTATTTGCTTGTGTTGTAGCTACCAGGATACGGATATACTCTCTCTCATTCCCTCCATCCCATTAACGTCATACTCTTGGGCACAGACCTTCACTTTATGAGGGATTATGTTCTAGTCTACTTTGTCGCGCCGACCAGCGGGCGTATTATGAGCTTTTTAAAAATCATGCAAATTCCAGGCCGGCCGTACACTGCCTGGCTAAATTACGTATTATGGCAGATATAAAACATTTAGTTGTAAATTTTTAGTTAGTACTTAAACTTTTAGTTGTATGTACCTTCTCTTTAAGGATATTAATCTATGACTGGTTTAGCGAACTGACTGGCTGGGAGTTGTACATATTGCGAATTTGGCAGGCAGTTCAATTCACGGCGTAAGCTGCCTGGAAATAAGAGCTCATAACACGACAGCAGACGTGTTGGTACAGAGTTTATTATCGTTACCGTCTCTCACAGAGAATGTTATCTGTACAATATTTCTTAGCTGACTTTTACAACATTATGGGAAGGAGATGAGATTATGACGATTATATTCATAATCACCACTCGGACAATACGGATGGATATTACTACATACACAATTTTTTTGTGTATAATAATACCTCGTAAGCACACAGATACAGTACAAACATTTGTATGTCAAATACAAATAACACACAAATACCTGTACTGTGTGTGGATCGAACCCGCGACCTCGTGAACGGCATTCCGTTCCATGAACCACTATACCTTGCATAAGATATAATATCGTTGCCATCATCTAATAACTAAATAATGTAAAAATATTTTAATTAATTAAGCTTAAACAGTTATTTAACTAAAAACAGTTATTTATGACATGCGTTTATGAACAATAGCTAGATAATAGTATATGTATAACAAAGTAGCTTCCACTGTCTGTCTGTACGTATATATTTATTATAATTGAGCATTAAAAAAAAACGGTTCAATCGACACCATGGGCCTTTGAGATTTGAGGGTTTTTCTCGATTCTTCGTTTTTGCAACATTTTTAACTACTGCTTCGCTTCTACCGATCGTAGCGTGATGTTATATAGCCTAAAGCCTTCTTTTATAAATGCCCTATCTAACACTGAAAGAATTTTTTAAATCGGCCCAGTGGTTCCTGAGATTAGCGCGTTTAAACAAACAAACAAACAACCTCTTCCGCTTTATAATATTATATTCGACATACGGATCACAAATAATCTCAAATAACGGGATAAGAGCAGGAGAATTATGACGATGTACCTATTTGTTGTTATATCATCAGCTGATATACATAATTTGTGAATATTTTCATCTCTCTAGTTACCACCGTTTTAGAGATACAGCCTGGTGACAGACGGACATCGGACAGCGAAGTCTCAGTAATATGGTCCTGCCGGCGTATTATGAGCTTTTTAAAATCATTCAAGTTCCAGGCAGGCCGTAAACTGCATGGCTAAATTAGGTATTATGTCAAAAATAAAACTTTTACTTGAACATTTTTAGTTAGTACTTTAACTTTTAGTTGTACCTTCTCCTTAAACATATTAATGTATGACTGGTTTAGCGAACTGACTGACTAATAATTTGTTCATAATACGAATTTGCCAGACAGTTCAATTCACGGCGTAAACTGCCTGTAAATAAAAGCTCTTATTACGGCCGCTGTTTTACCTTTTGCCCTAGCCCAACAGTGGCACTTTAATGGGTTGGAGTAAGACAGAAGACGCAGCAAATGGCTAGTTTTAAAAAAAACTGTTATTTATATGAAAATACACTGTATAATTATTGTAATAGTTATTAAATATTACGTTACTTTTATAACGGTATTTTGTATATGCAAGTTGAATCTTTCTGTTGTTTACCGTTTATATTGCTTATAATAACAATGATAATAATATCTGCCTGCCCTTATCCCATATTATTTGGAGTCAGCGGACATGTTTTCAAATAACCCGCTTTTATTAGTTCGGTTCGTATCTATCAGTGTATCAATCTATGAAACGTAATCTTCTGTATTCTATACTAATACCTAATACTAACTGACCCGGCAAACGTTGTTTTGCCATACAAATGTTTAGGGTGGACAACTCTTACCACTTAGGGCTGTGAAAAATAGATAGTAGCCGATTCTTAGACTTACTGATATGTATAAAAAAAATTCATAAAAAGTTTTGGAGGAGTATGGGAACAAACATTGTGACACGAGAATTTATATCTTAGAGAATTATTATAGCGGTGAAGAGTTTGTTTGTTTGAACGCGCTAATCTCAAAAACCACTGATCCGATTTGAAAAATTCTTTCAGTGTTGTATAGTAAATTTATCGAGGAAAGACTAGAGGGTATATAACATCACGCTGCGACTAATAGGAGCGAAGCATCAGTTAAAAATGTTGCAAAAACTGAAATTTTCTGAATTCAGATCGTACGACTTCGCGTTCAAGAACTAGTTATTTCAACTAATTACGTTTTATGTTATCAGTTAAAATAACTTCAAAATTAAATGACTGATTTCATTCTAATCAGTATTTATCGATTAATAATTATGGTTTGAACACATAAAAATAATAAAACTGTATGTTTGTAAATTGTCTCCATGCATTGATTCAGCAGTCTTCTCCCGTCTACTGTTGGCTTAGAAAAATGCAACAGGAATTGACGTTCATAGATATAGCATCATATTGGAGACATCATACAATCTTGAAGACATGTAACTTTAGCCTGGCTAAATCGTACTTCAGGGCTAATAAAATATGGTACTCATGTGAAGTGTAGTTTTCACAAACGGCAAACGTTACTTTTAAAAGCAATAAAACAAGTATCCTACTATGAAAAGAAGACCTTTGTTCAAAATAACCTGTGGCGTGAATCAGACACATCTATAGAACGTAAGTTGAAGAGTTTGTTTGTTTGAATGCGCTAATCTCAGGATCCGCTGGTCCGATTTGAGAAATTCTTTCAGTGTAGGATATTACATTTATCGAGGAAAGCTATAGCTTTCCTTTCTGGTCACAGCGTGATGTTATATAGCCTATCCACTCACACGTCCCGACATAAATACCTATTATACCGTTGTCCGTCCAGCTACGCGTGGCGCTGATTCGATCGGTACCGCGCTCGCATGTTGTAACAAAAAACCTTTATAGCTTCTTATCTATAATATCTAGAGTGAAGACAAATACTACGAAAAATTGCTAAAAGACTACAGATGAAATCTATGTATTTTTTAAGATCTGAAAATTTATTTTAAAGTATTAAAAATAGGTGTAAATATTGAATTTGGAGAAAACATAACATTTATATTGTATTAATTTACACCACAACGAAAAATTATTGTTTATTTTACCAATTAAACAATGTAACAATAAACTAGAAGTGTTTTCCTGTAAAACGATGCATGGATCATTATGTTTAATTAATCCTAAGTAGTTAAATAAATCGAAACAAAACACCTTTCTTCATAATTTTATCGTGATGGCCCCGAACGCTTTCGACTCGCTCGCGAAGTCAAAATATAAGCAAGATGGCCGCCTAAGGTCTCGTTCAGACTTATTTACGCAACTCAAAAAAGGCGGCTATGTTTTTTTTAGTTGGGCTTTTAAATTAAACAGCAATAATAAATTATATGTTGTGTTTTATTTATTAATCCTTATTCAATAAAAAAAAAAAACAAATGAAATGATGATGAAATAATATTTATTTCTGTAAATTGAATAATAATAATCTTTGAAGACACTTTTACAAGTACGCTCCCACCTCTAGTACGAACCCCTCGTCCACGTGTGCAACTTCCACGAGCCAAGGAAAATTCAATTGGTGATCTAAAATTGGTGTATGTATTAATTTTAACTATCAATATCATCAAGGCAAAAGGCAAAAATAATGTGCATGATGCATTAGAAATATCAGAGTCAGTAGCTAGTAACTTATAACAAACATTCACATTTTAATAGCAGCGTATCTTCAAGCAATACTAAGTATGCACATGGTATAATTATTACAATAATGACATCAATATTAAAAAAATAATAAGCACGACACAAATAGGCTTAAAACCGGAAACCGAAATATAAATAATTTTGATAAAATATGAGAATTAAATTCTTCTAACAAGAGAAAAAAAGTGAAACCATCACGAAAATTTAAAAATGATAGCAAAACTCGACAATTGTTAACAAGCATAACATTATTATATCAAACAAACGAAGAAACACACCACCACACAAAAATATTGCAAACATATTTTGCAGTTTGTACACACCCTTATTTTGAACCATTTTAGTTCCGTCCGTGGATAGTAATCTATCCATGCTTAAACACCTGAGGAACACAAAGACATTTTTAAGGAATCTTCCGTAATTATTGTATATTTCTGTTTTTAAAGTGTATTATTATGTTTATGACGAACTATTACTCGTTGTTTAAACAATATTTTACTGAAAAACTACGTAAAAATAACTAAAATTTGGTCAACAACAAGAATGGCCGCTCTTACGCTATTTTTTTCGAACTTTGAATTCAAAATATAACACTATTTTACTCTTAAAACTGTGATATGTATACTTAATTATAACGCACAAATCATCTAGTTTATCTTGATGTATAATAATCTATGAACTCATAAATAAAACTGAAGTACTTACGACATAATCACTGGGACTTCAAAACCACTTGTTCACTAAACACAAAGCGTAGAGTGGACTGAAGAAAAAAGTTTGTTTTTATTCGTTGATGCTTCTTACACTGCCATCTAGTAATTGTGATTGTAAAGTAATTCATCAGCTATCTACTACACAACTTAAAGATGCAAAAAATAACGCAATTTATCCATAGATGTCGGTTTTATAAAATATGTCGCTATGGATATAAAAGTATCCTTGGACGTAAGTTGCCCTTTTTTTTTGGATATCAAAGTATCCTTGAACGTGTGAGTGGCTATAGGCTATATAACATCACGCTGCGACCAATAGAAGCGAAACAGTAATGAAAAATGTTGCAAAAACGGGGAAATTACACACATATGAAACCGCTCGCAACAGCTAGTAGCTAGATAATTCCAAAGTGTGTTTTCGTAGTAATGGTCGTTCAAAATACAGGTTATCTCATAGATAAAAACATAATCAGTTTATGTACAGTAATATCGATAAATTTGTGGATAATTCTAGTCTAGCTAGAGTCATTGTGTTTTGTCGTTGTGTTCAATCTAAGAAAGAGATCAAAATATGGACGTACATGTTGTAGATGGTGATGGAGGTGTCCAGGTATTTATACTTCTTATTTTATTTACATCCTACTGCGCTTGGCACGAGCCTTCTCCTCTTTGGAAGGATTTTGGTCTACTATGAAAAAATCCCTTTTTTTGCAAAATTTTTCACTGATGCTTCGTTCTTTTTAGCAGCAGCGTTATGTTATATAGACTATAGCCTTCCTCGATAAATTTGCTTTTCAACACTTAAAGAATTTTTTAAATCAGTCCAGTGATTCCTGAGATTAGCGCCTTCAAGTAAACAAACCTTTCAGCTTTATAATATTAGTATTAGGCTATATAACATCACGCTGCGACCAATAGGAGTGAAGCAACAGTGAAAAATATTGCAAAAGCGGGAAAAAATATCCATATTCTTCTGTTGGGTGCGCTGCGTTAATGGTTTTACATGTTTCAGTTGTTTTCTAAAATACATATAGTCATAGGCAACAGCTTTATAATTAATATATTGACTTCAGGTTGTCGATGGGGTCAACGTGGTCGATGGTAGTGATGGGGTCACTGTAGTCGACGGGGTACAAGTGGTCGACGATCTACAAATATCAGATGGTGTGCAAGTAGTTGATGCAGTACAAGTAGATGACGGGATCCATGTAGTTGATGGGGTCCATGTAGTCGATGATGGTGGGGTTAATGTAGTAGATGGTGATGATTATGGGGTCAATGTGGTCGAAGGTGGTCCAGGTTTGCAATGGTCTGCTCCTAGAGGCGATATGTAAATGTAAGTAGTATGTTTAAATTTTATTTTTTGTAATTATCATCTATCCATTAAGCCAACATCCGTGTGGTGACGGACTAAGAATTCAAGTGTCACCACCTGGAGGCGTATTTTGAAAATTAGCGCCCCTGGCCATTAGCCGCCCTGAAAATAATAGAGATAGAGCTAAATTTTAAACTTGAAGACTTTCGCCGCCCTTCCCTGGCTGGCCGCCCCGGGCCATTGCCCCCTTGGCCCTAGGGTAAATACGCCCCTGTCACCATCCCTACTTCTTACCAGGATGCTGTAAAAGCTAAGAGATATATAACTCAAATAACATCCTCTCTAAGAAACGGGAATCTAGGAAATATTACCTGGTCAGCGCGGTATAGTGTTCCATATTCCCTAACAAAGTGGAAAAGGCCTTTACCCAACAGTGAGAACAGAAGAGTGAGAATTACTAATGGTCGCAGAAAGGTATGTCGGGGCACGGTGCTTTTACGTTATTCATATCAGCAGATTTGCCGCTTATTAAACTTTTTAATTTATTTTACAGGTAATCTCAAATGAAGAAATAAAAAAAGTTTACGTAATAAAATTTAATTAAAACTAAACTCTATTTCTAAATCATTCTTCCTTTCTTTCTTCTGCAACAAAGAAATAAAAAGTATTTTACTTTATCAAAAAACGCCTATAAAATTTTTGTAGCAATATACATAACATCGTATTTAGCATATTCGACGAGTGTTCACGTTCCGTGTAAAAAGGTAATAAACGAATTAACATACACAGTGGTCAAATCACATTTTTATGGTATTGGATAGATATGTCACCACCCTATTAAATAAATTATGGATAGTAATATACAATGGATTATCCGCTATTATCAGATTATCCGCTATTATCAGAATACCTTGAAGCATTATACCAAAAGGAGTCGCCAGGTGACCTCTGCTGATAAAGCGACGAGAGCAAGGCTTGTTCTTATTGTGTGGATATAATTTTAGCAACTCTTTCACACAAAAGCTACTCACGCAAAATCCAAAGAGCAGCGCAGTGAATACAAACGTATTAACGAATACAAAGATATTTCCTTGAGGTTTAAAAAAGTAGGTACTCACCAATAGCCAAAAAACTCCGTCAAATCCATACAATCAACTTCTTTTTTCTGATCACTAGATAATTCGTCCACAATCCCTGAATCAACGTCTTCTTCAGAACTTGATGTTTCTGTATCAGTTTCTGTACGAACTCCGCTCATTTCAAAGACAATTTTGTAAACTTTTTAAATTTGAAAGTCGGTTTTCATAGTGATGTGATTATTTTGTATCGATATTTTAAAAGGTATTTTTCAAATTTATTGTTTGAAGTGCCGTAATTATAACAATTATGTTATAAACTGTAAAAAAATACTTCTCAGTTTACTATTTTTGTACATCATTTAATAAATTGTCACATAATATTTATTTATTCACATTTCATATTTATGTTAACAGTTTTAAATATTGAAGTTTGATTATTGAAATTTAAATAAATCCTATTTCATAAACTAGACAAATTCAAGTACTAGCGCAGTATCAATTAATCGGTTTTTATCTTTATTCATAATTTCATCATGCCAGTTCATTTGACTACATATACGCTTTCTTCTATTCTTTATTAATTAGTTACATCATATAACAATTAACTATCTAATGATACGCTGGCATTAACTTATTGTTACAGTGTGTTAATTAATAATTATTTCATTATATGTAATAGAGACGAATCGTTCGAATCATTGCCAATTCTTTATACATGACACAATATTAAAATAATAATTATCGTACCGCCGCATACTATCACATTCGCAGACGATATTAAAGAAAAAAGAGACACTTTTTTCTTTCATATCGTCTCTCATGCAGTCTTTTCTTTAGTCTTTTGCATTTTAAACGCAAATCCTCTTCTTTAATGTAACTAATATTCATGGAAATAGGCAAATGACTACATTCCACCTTAGGTTTTGCAAGTTTATCACATACAAACGGACAGATGTTTTGTATTATATTACGTAGTGATTACATGAACTTTACAGTGGTTTCACTTGAGCACTGCAATTACACAATCGCTTTGCTATGACAAATTGCTTATTGATTTAAACAATTCGCCTAAAACCAAAGATTGAGTCATGTACGATGATTTGTTTTTGCTATTAGTTAATCGTTGAGAATTTTACTAAGAAAATTATTGTCAGTGACCTGTCTGTAATGACCTAGTTATGTCTATGACGTTCTACTCTTATCTACTCATGAGATGTCTTGCAGTTGTTTGATACTCTTAAGAGGAAGAGATGGCTAATAAAAAAAATACAAAAATGCTCTAGCTGTAGAGAAGGATTATATAAATAGATATTTATAATTACTATGACTCTGCTGTCAATCCTTTTGTTTCCAGGCTATTGGTACTCAAGAATTGTGGAGATAGCTAAATATTACTTTTATACAGATAATGTTTTCTATTGCCATTTTAACTAAAAAACTGAATGAAGCAAATATTTAACATGGCTACTGCAAGAAATATTTTGTGTGATACTGATGTCATGCTCAACTTGATGTGATTATTACATCCAGAAAATATTATCTATCTATTACTTACTCTTACAACAGACAATAATAACCTCTCCAGCCCCTCAACATCCCACTATTGGGCACAGGCTTCACTTTGGGAGGGATTATTGTCTAATATGCCTCGCTAACCAGCTGTGTTGGCACAGGGTTTATTTTCGAGTTTTCTCTCTTAGAGAATGTTACCTGAATACAATATCCCTTAGCTTTTACAGCTCCCTGAGAGGAGCATGAGGCAGTGACACTTGTATTTAATCCATTATCACATGGAGATTACAAATATAATTTAAATTGTAACGTTGACCATCAATACATCGATAGATTTATAACAGTTAAAAATAATTATTAATAAACATCAATAAACATTACTGTCATAGCCAAGCCATCTCTCTTCGCCGTGCCCTCAAAATTCAACTATTTTATTTAACGTTGCCAGCCCCGATGACATTTGCACAGTACACGCAAGCCAAGACCAGACGACCTGGGTTTTATTTATAATGACCTATTTGTAACGTTGTAATAAAACTTCCTGGTTTAATGATCGATACAACTTTGATTAATTTGTAGTTTGATAATGGAATCTAAAAGGAATGATTGGAATGTTTTTATTTTGAAATTAATCAAAGTTGCAATGTGATTGATTTATTTTGCAAGATGATTTAGGGAGCTTACAAAACGGTTTAGGTTTATTTTGTAAATGCTTCTATACTATACTATAAAACTTAATTTTTTAAAACGCCATGTTCCTTAATTAAGAAAAAATTTTGAGATCAAATCATTATAATACTACATAAAATCAACGATAACTTCTTCACAGATTGTATAAATTAACTATTTATGTTGTTATGTATGAGTAAATGAGTAAGTGTCCTAAAGATCCAGAATTATGTTTCAGTGGATATTCATCAGAACATTGAAAAAAGTAGGTAAAGTAAATAGGTATAGTTATACTACATATTTTCTTTGTTAGCTTTACGACAGTTCTAATTTAAACATTTATTTATTATAGCTATTGCCCGCAACTTCATACGCGTGAAATTAAAAAAACGAAAACACCTAAAAAAGTTATACAAAAATGTCATCCTCTTGAACCATTCTATCAATGAAAAAAAAATCCGCATTCAAATCCGTTGCGTAGTTTTGAAGATATACCTAAGCTCATATAGGAACATAGATACAAAAATAACGACCAGGTTTTGTAATAATTAAAGATTTGCTCCATTCCTATCGGTTTTTCCGACTCCGGCATGACAAATATGTACTAAGTAATATGATGAATATGAAATATTTTACACAAAATTTTATTTTGTACATAGGTACCTACACAAATGTAGAAAATATGTATATCTGTTTTCAACACAAACTGTGAGAGAATTGAATCTCTAGAAGTCTGTTACACTGCCAATAGGTACATGGCAAATATTCATTCTTTTTCTTCATTTTTCCATCTAATATCATCCTGCCTCAAGAAATGATCAAAAGCACATAAAACACAAGCACATAGCCTTTAAACATGTTAACTGTAGTTCTTTACAATAACTTGCTTATTTAAAAAAAAAACACCCTTGAAAATTCTAAACTTTTAATTTATAGCACTGCAAATTGTCTTCGGTCCCTAACATGTATACAAAATTTCAGATCAATCCGACTACTGTAAGTGGGTGAAAATCAGTTTCAAAGATTCCATTACATAGATTAATACATGGATAGATAGTAAAAATAATATCAAGAAGCAATAATAAAAGCGTGTCAGTAAAAAAATCACAACAGTATTTACTATTAAATGTGTAATGTTGTTTTAATTGTGGAAAATATTTATTTTCCTTGTTAACATTATCGGAAAATTATTAAAAAACGTAATAATATTTTTGATTTGTTAGGTTGAATACCTATACAAAGTCAATTGTGATTACGATTACATGATCTTTGATTCTCTCATCATAAAAATTTGCGTAATTACACTGTACATTGCTAAATAAACTGACATGAAAATTCGACAAACGGCACTTTAAAATTAACTTAAATAGAATGAATTCTTGAAGTTTAGATATGTTATGAAACAAACACTAAAGATCATTTATCGATAATTTGTTTGCACGTCACTAGAAATCACGAAACTTTTTTTTTATTTGGCGCCAAATTTTTTAAAGCAAATAAAAGAAAACATATCTGTCACTTTTAGAAAAAAACTTAAAAATCGTTTAACCTGCAAATCCACTGTTAACTTTTTAAATTAATTTTTAACTGTTTAGATATTTTTAGATCTATTATTATTATCTAATTTTAACATAACAATAAGTTTAAAAGTTACGCGGTTGGTTTTGTAAGCGCGCGCGGTTTCATACTGGCTATGCTGTTCGTTTTACTTTGACTTTCGGACTTGGGAAATGAAAAGAGTCGCATTGACTATTAATATTATGGGTGTAGGAACTAGAAGATTGAAGCTTCAGTGTATTATGTTCCATTAGTATTGGCTATTTTGTCAATACAATAAAAGTAAATTTACGCGTTAAAGTGTTTCAGTATAGGTCTTAAGCTTCGAGATTTTCTTCTCTTGCAAATGTCATCTTCATAAATTAGCTACACAAATTAAATCCTGGATTCCTGGCTAAGGGTAGGAGTTGAAAAAATTAAGAATTGGTCATTTACTTTATAATTAGGTAATTATTATTTTTTATACGACAGCAATAAATCTCTATTAGTTTTTCAGTTGGAGAAACCAATAATGTGGTCTAGTGATTGATGTAACAGACTGCCGCTCACGAGTCGCGGGTTTTATTTTCTTCCATGACAATCTTCTATGTAGTGGTTTGTCACTCAAATATTATTTTGTAGTGCACTTGGGAGTTTTTTATCTATTATAAAAAGTATTTTAATATAGTATATCTGTATTCTAGTAATCGTAGCGTAGAAGCATAGTTCAATTAAGTACCAAAGGAAGTTAAATTAAACGTACCTATTACATACACAAATATACCAGATGTCTATGGCTACATCCCTCAGCCGGCTTGAAGCCACTTGCATATTTATGTGTGCGTAAAAATATGTTTATGTGTGTCTATCATACAGTACAGGCATTATTCTATGAAGTATTAGTCAGGCTGAAGTTACCTGTCCCCAATTTTAAACACCAACACAACATCTGGTATATCTAAGCCAGAAAACAAAATTTTTGTCATCTCTATTCCCCTCTTTGTTCTGATGAACGCCAAGCGCTATTCTTAACATGGCCTGTTCGGCGCACTAACATCATATTATATATTTTTTGTTTATTGTGACATGACACTGTAGCTATTAGGTCAACATGACATGTACCAATTACTTATAGTACGAGGGATTAGTGGCAGAATTATTGTCTAGTACTTTAGACTACACGTTCGTCTTCGTAGTAGACGTAATAGACGCAGATCCGAGACGAGGTTGATTTAACTTTGAACTGCGATTTTTGTTACGTCAGTTCACGAGGTCACGGGTTCGATCCAAGCATAGTACAATCATTTGTGTGATATATTTTATAATTGTCTTATAAATGTTTGAACTGCATCTGTATGTTTACTATGTATTTATAGACCAATAATCAAAGAAAATATGTAGTATATCCTTATTATAGTACATATAACAAGCAAATAAGCTTAACTTGAGACCAGAGGAAGTCGTTTTGCAACATAGTTATTCGGCCCGCCTATGTTATCACTGGATGAATACCCGCTACGTTGTCAAAATAAGTAAAGTTGTCGAGCACTTGGATATTATACTATAATTACAACATGTAAGTCTGTCAATACACGGAAATCTATAACAAATATTTCAGTTTATTTTGGTAACAACACATTATTCTGAAAAATAGTTTACAATGTTATAACATTGACATAGTTTCACAGAAACATACATTCTTTAAATGTATTTTAACACGATATTGTTAGTTCGGTACATATCAATCAATGTATTAATCTATGTAACGGAATCTTTGAAAGCGATTTACACCCACTTACAGTAATCGGTTTGATCTGAAATGTTACACACATCTTACGGACCGATGACAATGCAAAAATGTAAAATAATATTTAGGATTTTCTTATTTTCTAGTTTGTAGGGTTCCGTACCCAAAGGGTAAAAACGGGACCCTATTACTGAGACTTCGCTGTCCGTCCGTCCGTCCGTCTGTCACCAGGCTGTATCTCAAGAACGGTGATAGCTAGACAGTTGAAATTTTCACAGATGATGTATTTCTATTGTCGCTTTAACAACAAATACTAAAAATAAAATAAAATAAATATTTAAGGGGGGGGGGCTCCCATACAACAAACATGATTTTTTTACCGTTTCTTGCTCGATACTAATAACGTTGCCTTATGTTGCATAGATAATGGTACGGAAACCTTCGTGCGCGAGTCCGACTCGCACTTTACCAATTTTTCAATTAAGTAAATTTAGGTACACGAACAAAAACGCGTGGTCCTGCGCCATCTGCATCCAGCGGCTCCCTGGAGATGTCAGTCCTTTATTCGGGGCTGTCTTACGCTGCGTCGTCCGCTACGTGGATGCTACTCTAGGACGTTTCTTCCCTAACGATCATCAGTTTTTTGAGCGATGTGGCCTGCCCATTGCCACTTCAGCGTGCCAACTCTCTGTGCTACGTCGTACCCGTCCTTCTAAGGATTTTTCCCTTACAGAACGTAAAATGAAAAAAAAATTAAAATCAAGCAGTGATGATATATGTATATGTATTATGTATACTACTTATTATATCTACACACAGGTCGAAAACTTGACAAACTATTATAACACCTGTTTAGTTGGCTATTTGCCTGATTATATAATTAGTTTTAATTACGTTTAAAACTTTGTAAATAGGATTAACATGGCGTCACCAGGGAAATAAATAAAATAACAAAAATAAAATACAATTAAAATATTTATTCTATAAATCTTAATTAAATACGAATATATGGTCGTCTGTTAGCATGTTGTGTGAACCTTAGCCATAATTTTAACACGCTATTATTAGTTCGGTACGTATCTATCAACAAACTATGTTGCGTTATTTATGTATTCAATCACAATTTAGTGTATTCACATATTATGCTTTCCAACAATGTGCTATACAACATTTTTTATCTCAGCAACTGTGAAAAGTATAACAAGTTTACGTACCAAGACCATTCTCAATTGAAACGCACATATGAATACTGGCGTCTTATTAAACAAGGTACATTAAGATGTCCCTAAAAGACCTTAAGCTTATGAGCATTTGAAGTTTAGATCCTAAATTGGTTTTAGAATAAAGTATATATTCGAAAAGGTTCTTATTTTTGCAAAAATGCCATTGTGGTGTTCCTCAAGGAGCCAAACTGGCCTTGGGCTTTTTGGGTGAGAGCGAACTGCTAAGTTTACTAATGTAATACATGTCGATTTTACAACCGCCTTTGATCTTATAAACTAAAACATTTTTTTAATAGTTCGGTATTCGGTATGGAACGAATTGTATAATATTTAAACGTGTTCTACTATTGCAAATACATAGTATGATTTATCTTAAGCAGTTCGAAGCTATATATGAAGTGCAATTGAGGTGTTTTGCAAGGAGCTAACTTAGGGCCTGAAACTTTGACTAAGTGCGAATTACTAACATAGCTTATTGACTAAATACATTTGGATTTTAGATAAGCCTTTGATCTGTTTCATCTTAACAAATATTAATTATTTTAAATAGTTATTTATTGAACAAATTATTTATTATTCAAATGTGTTTTAATATAACAAATAGTATGATATATATCAAGTTATTCAAAGCGGGTCTTCCAATTTTTGCAAATGCCATTGTGGTGTTTTTCAAGGCACCAATATAGTACTCGGTGGATTTTAGACATTAAGCAATATTTAGGCAGTATTTTCTAACACTTGTGCGACTCGTTTATATTTATGTAAAACCACTTTATCAACGGTCACGAGTATAAGTAAGCTGTAAGGTATTGTTTGTGATTAGTTGTAACGCGACGTACCCAAGTTGTAATTATGTACCAAAATTAATAATTTTTTTTGAGTTGTAAACCCCGTAACAACTGTTCACAAAGGCCAATTTACAGCAAAAAAATACTGATGACCATGGAATGAGATTTAAAGAGAAATATACACTTCCAAACCCAAACAAAGTAGTTTTATTGGTTATGGGTTTTTTATTTAAAATTTAACACTAGATTTATATCAAGCAGCTCTTAGCGTGTCATCTATTTCCGCGAGTGCCATAGAAGCATTCCTTAAGGATTCAGCTTGACGTCTAGAACTTTCATTGAGAGTTGATAGCGATGATCGGAGTGAAGCTACTCTATCCGCTACTCTTTGTTTCTCAGCCGTTAATAAATCATGGGCACATGAACCTAAAATATTTAAGCTACATTATAGACCAAAGTATGGCTGAATTTAACATGTCATATGAATCCTATACTTTATAAAACCTTGAAGTTCGATTTAGCCAGCGTTTACGCGACTTCAAGGTTGAACGCTACTGCGTTCAATCTGCACTATTTGGTAAATCTGTGTTTTCATTATTTACAACACTTTTTCTATTATTATTACTGCGGATAACACAGTTGGAGGTAGTAAGTAAAATATATATTTCTTACCTAGGAGTGGTAAATAATCTGTTGCCGTTTCAGTTCTAATATCTAACGTGAACCAGTCGTCTATATCTTCTGAATCTGATGATGGGAGCTCCTATAAAAAAGAGATTATATTATTATGTAGATTATAACGGACTTCAAAAGAAAGAATGAGGTTCTATGTTCAGCTGACAGATAATATGGGACCTTATTACTGAGACTTTGCTGTCCTTCTATCATCAGGGTCCATCTCTGAAATGGTGATAGCTAGAGAACTGAAATTTTCAGTTAGTGTATATCAGCTGACATCGTACGCAGTTTCCAAATTGAACCAGTGGTTCCTGAAATAGCAAACAACAACAAACAAACTCTTCAGCTTTATAATTTTAAGTATAGAAGAATAGAAGCTAATTGTTCTCTTAAGAGAGTTACAAAGCACATTCTTACGCCGCTTGCATCCAACAGCTTGGTTATACTCACATCATAAATACTGCCTTCTTCGGAATGACTGTCATCATCACTCGGGACTTCCTCATCCATCATCTCTGGTCTCATGATGCGCTGTTTCTTTGGACTTTCACCTTCAGAGTCTTCTTCAAATTCCTATAAAAGAATTTAATGGGTTTTTGTTGAGTTAAGTAGTAATAAAATACAAACATTTTTTATAACCTCGACCGTATTTGTCGCAAGTCACAAAAATATAAAATTTTCTAAGTTTTCCTAAAGGTTTCAAGCTATCCTGATAGTCAGGAAAACTAAAAAATTATGGCAAAATCGAAAGAAACACGTGTAAAAGTACATAAAATACGTACCTCTTCATCCAATTCAAACCCATCTTCTTCCAAGAACTCCTCCCCATCTATAATTTCATCAGTCTCCATGGTTTCATCCCTATTATGCTTAAAAACGGACTTCAACGGTGGTACAATTTCCACGGTTTTTGTAATTGGACTTTCAGTTTTCGGTTTACTTGTTTTCAGAATTCCTTGTTTAGGGGGCCTTTTGAGCTTCTCTAAAAAAAATAATTAAAAAGAAAATGGTTATAGTTTAAAGTTTATATTTCTCTATCTACCCTATCAACGTTCCACAGTTGGGCATAACATCCTCTGTGAGAGACGGAGAACTCGAAACCTGTGCCAACACGCCTGGCCTGCGCGGCAAGCTAGACCATAATGCCTCGCAAAGTAGAAGAAGCCTGTGCCCAACAGTGGCACGTCAATGGGCTGGTGAGGGAGAGAGTGTATTACTAATTTTTTTCTTTGAAAATTAAAAAGTTGTGGGATTTGTTTTTAAGCATTTAATAAATAAATATTCATGGACATTTCACACAACGTCCTCTAGTCCCAAGTTAAGCTTATATACTTGTTTTATGGGTACCAGAATACGGTTATAATACATAAACTACTTTTCTTTTATAAATACATACATAAAATACATAGTAAACACACAGACGCAGAACAAATTTCATTTGTCATTTCAAGTCAAATCATTTGTATGACATTTATGAATCGAACTCGGGACCTTGTGAACGACAGTCTGTTACATAAACCACTGGACCACGAGGCCCGCACTTAAAATAAAAGCAAATTACAAATGGTCTTATTCATAATGACTTATCGGAGGTTTAATAGTTAGCTAAAATCGGTTCGCGAAAATTGTCAAAACTTGTTATTCATACATAATAGTCTTTTTACGCTAAAACGTTTATCTCTCCGATTAAATATCCGTTTAAACCTCCGATAAGTCATTATTAATAATACAATAAGTATATACATACCCATGTTATTCTGTCCAGTATTAAGTTGTCCCATCATAATTTTTCTATTTACTTCCTTCGAGGGATGTACATCCTTAGCGGAAGAACTTATAACTTTAGTTAACACTTTTTTTGAAGAATTCTGTGTTTTGTCATTTAAACTGAACATGCGATTTATTGTGTTACTTTCTGTTGACTGCAATTAAAAAAAACCTATCAAATAGGTACATGTTGCACGGAGGGTTCCGTATCGTTATTACCATAATATACTCGTCATACGGACCCCAAAGAACTGGAGAATAATGATGAGTATTTGTTGTTATAGATTCAACTAAAACATTCACATGCACTCTTTCACTTCTCGTCCAGTTATTTTCAACTTTTCCTGAATGTTTGCCAGGAAAAGTTGAAACAACTAGGAAACCTTAGAAATCTATATGTAAGACACATAATATACCATTTTTACTAAAATTTTCGACTTTTCCTAGTTGGTAGGCAAAGTAGAAACTCCCAACTATTCTGTAAATATAAACTCACCGCATCCGTGTGTTCATCTTCAGAATCAGATTCTGGTACAGCTTTTATAGCAATTCTTCTGGCCGCAACATTTTTAGGCAATTTCAAATTCTTCAGATTATTATGCTGTTAACAAAAAAAAACAAAAGGCATAAAATTAAATCGAGCCAGCCTTCTTTACTTATAATAAAACAAAATTATTGTTTTTGTATGTATGTCCCTCATTTAGCTTCAAAACTACGCATCGGATTTTGACTCAGTTTTTCTAATAGATAGAGTGGTTCAAGTGCATGGCTTTTTGTATAACTTGTTAAGGTTTGATTTCTAAATTCTAAGGTTGTGGCCAACAATTAGTCCTTGCTATTTATAATTATGAAACAGCCGAATAAATAACAAAAAACTTTACGAGCTTACGACCTCGCCGATTTCTGTCCTCGAAACGTCGGGCTGAAATTTAAAATAAATATACGCGTCTAAAGTATTAATTTGTGTAACCAAATAGTGCGATTCAGCAGACAGTACAACGCCATTTATCGACCAGTATTGTATACTTCTGTTATTTAACGTTTCGTTTCGAAATTTCACACATACGAAATTGCAGGAAAAAGCTGGTCTTTAATAAACTTACTCCATAAACAAACTCATCATCTGTGGTCTCCTGGTCTTCTGTGGTCTGCGGTTTTACCATTTTGACAGATTTCTTCTTTATTTCTTGTCCATCTTCTAAAAGACGCTGTGAAAAATATTTTAAAAATTAACATTTATATTTTAAATACATGTACTATGCAGTTCAAATGACCAGTTCAAATGACAGACAGTTCAATGTTCAGAAAAATTTTGATAGGGTCAGCAAAACAAAATATTTTTAATTTAATTTATTTATCATTTTCTCGTCACCGTTTACTCATTTTCGAGCAGTTAGCGAGTTAAACACAATTTTAAACAATACTAAAACAAGACAGATACAAAATAAAAACACTTACAAACAAAAACAGCGACAATTAACAAAAAGAATAATTTATTTAACGGGGAACAACCACATAAGGTAACAGCGTTAAAAATAAAACTTAAGCACGCTTCATAACTCGACAAGGCGCACTAACAACGACAAAATGGTGGTTGGTAGTTAAAATTATATCATCGTTTCCAACGACGAAATAATGAAATGAAATAGCTTTCTTTTCTAATAATGTTACGAGTATTATCACTCAATATCTTTAGACATTTTTTCACTTTGAATATCTGAAATTAGATAAAGTATAAAAAATAATTTATTAATTCGCAAATAAAGTTTCGTTGCTGTCAGTACTTTTCAAATCACTTTTGACAGATAGAGGTATTAGAGGTCATTGCCAATCCTAATCTCTAGATGTACGAGTATAAAAGTAGTCAAACAAATACGTTTAGATCGTAGTAGAATGTTCTATAGTCTCTGTCTATGTACATGGGAAATTATATTACATAGTTACGGGTTGAGAGTACAAGGGTCTCTATTAACAATGCCCAATACGTATCGATATTTTATCTATTCTAATATAATAAAACTATTTGTTTATTTTAACGCGCAAATCTTTGGAACCGCTGATCCGATTTAAAAAAAAGTTTCGTTATTGGATAGTACATTCGTCAAGTAAGGCTATCCTACTAATATTATAAAGGCGAAAGTTTGTAAGTATGGATGTATGTATGGATGTTTGTTACTCTTTCACGTAAAAACTACTGAATGGATTTGAATGAAACTTTACCACAATATAGCTTATACATCAGAATAACACATAGGCTACAAATTGGCTGGACCGATTTTGATGAAATTTTATTTTATACAGAATTGTATGGCAAAACAACGTTTGCCGGGGCAGCTAGTAGGCTATAATAACATCACGCTGCGACCAATATGAGGAAAGCATTAGTGAGAAATGCTGCAAAAAATGTTAGCTAGTGTCACTAGATGGCAATACAAATGTGTTTTAATTGATGCCATCTGTTGAAAATCGTAGGAAAGAAAATAGCCAGTTGAATAACCAGAGTTAGGGTGATACCATATTGATGTTCTAATTCGTGTATCTGTCTTTATTATATTATTATGTGTGATATATGAGTGCGTTTTTACATACCAACAAATCATCAGTATCATTGCCATCATCATCTTCCTGTCCCTTATCCCTTGTGTCGTCTTCTACAAGCTTAACTTCAACAACTTTCTTGTCTTGTTTCCTGTAAAAATAACAATTCTTAAACGAAATATTGATTAACATTTCACACAACATCCTCTGGTTTCAAGCTAAGCTTATAATATATGCTTATTATATGTGGACCGGAATATGGATATTTTAGTTTATTAAAAACACATACTTTTAAATATGCGCGGCTCATATGTTAAAATAAAACCACTTTTTAACGGAATTAGATGCGTATATTTAGCAGTTTTAAATTTTAGCCCGACGTTTCGGAGACTTTGCTGTCACCATGGTTACTGGTCGCGGGAGATCAACGGTATTGTACGACAACTACTGATCTATTCTATAGTACGCGTCACGTAAAAAGAACGCTGGAAGTAAGTGATGGGGGCGTGTTTGCGCATGGGTACACTCTCGCACGAAAGTTATGTGCCTATTATTTTATTTTTGAACTAGGCTTTCGCTGGCGAGTCGTGGCTTGGTACCTACATATTTGTTATTCTTATTAGTTATTACTAGTGATCGGAATAGGTAGAGCTATTTTATGGACTAGTCGTATGTTACAATAATATGGATATGCCCAAAATCCCGGGATTTACTTTTGAAGTAGTAAATTAATAAAAAGCTATTTACCTAATACGGATTAAGGAATAACGACAGAATAAACAACAGCAAGTAAGCAAGCGCACTCTAACCGAACCGAAGTAACCGAGTGAGTCTGTATTGGACATGGACAACAAGTTAATAGTCGGCAAATAGTTGAATTTTAATAAGAGACAAAAACAGGTGCGTAAGAGTTGAATTTTAGTAAGAAAGAGACAGAAACAGGTGCGCAACAGAGACACCCCGCTATTGTTTTCTTTCGTTTCCTAAGTGCGGCGATATCACAACTAATCACAAGTACGGCAACGTTGCAACCGTTTGCCAACGTGTAAAATTTACGTCTCTCGTGCGCTCTTTGGCTTATTTGGCGTAGGTACATAAACCATTTTTTAAGTAAATAATACCAAATAAACCGCGATAAAATCCGTTAAAAGGAGTTTTATCCCATGGAATGTTTGTGGTCAATGAAGCTAAATAGCTCTACCTACTCCGATCAATTGGTTATTACTTAGAAAAATATATTAGATAAAATATCAATAAAATGAATTCAACGACCCTCGTGGTTGAGTGGTTCATGTAACGGACTGCCGATCAAGACGTCGCGGGTTCGATTCCCGCTCAGGACAATCATTTGTGTCATTTTTCTAATTGTTATACAAATGTTTGTACTGCGTCTGGGTGTTTCTTATGTATTATAAGTATGTATTTACGAAAGAAAAGTAGTATATGTATTCTATCCATATTCTGGTATCCATAACACAAGCATATAAGCTTAGCTTGGGATTTTAGGACGTTGTGTGAAATGTCCTTGAATATTTATTTATTTAATTAAAAACATGTTTGAATTATGTATTAAAAATGTTTTAGAGAAATAAAATTAAAGTAATATTGAAACTCCTTTCATTAAGTCATTTCAAATTATTAACTGCATTAATATTTATCAGCTTCCCTCTTCATAAAACAGTATATGTCATAAATCGTTTTTCTAACTTCTGTATGTAAAACCATTTCGCGCGTAGCTCACCCTCAACCCCCCCCCCGCGCCCTACCTCGTACCACCAAATAGACCGATAAATCGCCTATGCGCAGTTTCACCGCTAGAGTTCTTTTTACATGACGCGACCTAATAATGCACCTTACCTAATAAGATAATCATCCAAATCATTGTTCCCATCCGGTATATCGTTGTGCCCATCCAAATTGTTCAATGTATCTTCAATATGTTGGTTCGTCTGTTCATCCTCAAATCCATTCTTCAACTCCTCTTCAGTTTCAGGAATACTTAACATGCTATTCTGATTGTTTTCACTGTATGTTGAATTTTTATTACCCTAAAATTATAGTGGTAATTATGTTAAATAAACTAAATTACTAGTGGAAAAAATTATTCGGACTTGTACCTGCGACCCCAAAATAGCGTTACGTCACTATACCGACTGAGCTACAATGGAACCCGCATACGATAGCTCAGTCGGTAGAGCTGAATTAACTTAATTTTTTTGTTAAAAACTGACCAAGTACGAGTTGGATTTGTAGAAAATAAGTTCCATACTGTTATTAACATTAAAATAAAAATAATATAATCAAATAATGCGACAAGGGCAGGTGAATGATGATGATGAGTATTTGTTCTTATAGTATAGCATTAACTGATATACATAAACTGTGAAATGTTCATCTCTCTAGCTATCATCGTTCCAGAGATACAGCCTGGTGACAGACGAATAGTGAAGTCTCAGTAATAGGGGCCCGTTTTACCTTATGTTACAGTGAAAATGAGCAATAACAACTAAATAACTTACATTGACATGATTATCATCATCTGTAAGAATCTCCTCACTCAACCATTCCTCCTGACCCTCATCTAAGTACTCCTCAGCATCAGTTGCATTGTCATCCAAATACTAAAATTACATAAATTAATACATTATTAAATATGACCCTGAATTTAGCAGAGCGCAGACAAAATGAAATTTCAGATAGGGATATAAAGGATATTTATAGTGATATTAAGTTCTCCAAGTTTACCAAATTGGAAATGAAAACAGATGATAATAAACAAAACTTTTTTTGGACATAAAATTTTTTAAGCCTAAGGCAAAATTAAAGAAACTAACTAAAATCACCTTTTGTAAATCCAAAAATAAACTAAATTTGGAAATTTCAGATTTTTAAAACAATAGGCACCACGGTGAAGGTTTCTTAATTTTTAATTTTTTTTTAAATTTTGCACTTATTTTTCCAATTTGGGAAACATGGAGAACATAATATCGCTATAGATATCCCTATCTGAAATTTCATTTTGTCTGCTGTCTGCAAAATTCAGGGTCATTATTAAATTTACATTTTCTTAATTTCAAATTTGCTTTATTATTATTTCCCACTAGCTGTTGCCCGCGAGGTCTGTAAAATTATTCATCTGTTTTTTTCACAATAAAAGGTAGCCTTTCTCAGGGTCTAGAGATTGTCTGTGCCAAATTTCATCAAAATCGGTTGAGAGGTTTAAGCGGGAAAGCGTAACAGACAGACAGACAGAGTTACTTTCGCATTTATAATATTAGTAGGGATTCATCCCAAATTGGGGCTGTCAGATTATGAATACAAGCGTCACCACACAATTTTCTTTATAGGGTGCTGTAAAAGCCAGTAATGGAGTAGTATAAGCAAATAATATCCTTTATCAGACAAAAAACTCGAAAGTAAACCCCATGCAGCTGGTCAGCAAGGCATATGCATGTGCCTAACCGTGGGACATCAATAGGATAAAAAAGAAGTAAGAAATCATCTGTGAGAGATGGAAAATTCGAAAACAAACTCATAAATCGATACGAAAACTCGGCCTGAGCTCGATAAGTAGTATTTCGAATATGGACCACGAAATAAAGAATACCTTAATTTACCGTCGCTTAAGGTAGATATAGGATGAATCTACTACATTAATTAAATATTAGTAAATATAAAGTAAGGACTAAGCAAAAAAAAAAACTAAATTTATTAACATTACCTCTTCCAATTTCGACATTTTACTTGGCGGTTCTTCCACACCAGACATAATACAAAATTTATTTATGTTGATGTATGACGTGAAGACGGTTTCATCACATAAATAAATATTAATTGAATTCACAGATACTTTTATTGTAAGCTGTAATAACCTCAAAAAATAAATTAAATGTATTGAATGAATGAAAATAATCAATAAACAAAATTACAAAACGCTTATCTGGCACAGATTAAAAAATCTTTTACCACTACCTAATTGTTCTGCGTAATTTGTAACATTATTGGCATAGTTCAGCTGATAAGTCAGGAGTATCGGCGTTTTAATTAAATTAATGATGGTAATTTTTAGCAGATTTAAAATCCAATTCTTACCTAACAAGCTAAAACGTCGACTCTAAGGAATAGTAAAGAATAATATAATACACATTATTCTATTTCTGCATGTTGCGGAACGTAACCAGCTCATTCGTTTATAGCTGTCATTCATACTCAATCAAAAAATCTGAATTTCAGGGTTCCCAATTTAGGAGAAATTGCCGATTATTTGGGAGAAAAAAAAACCCATTTCTTAATTTTTTTTAGGAAATTTTGAAGCATTGTACACCTTACGAACTGGATTTCCTCGACATCATTAGTTGCTGTAGTCACAGAATAAAAAGTAAGCTTCAATCATAATAGATATTTATTGCAATAAAGAACTTTTATTATTTACATTTTACAATATTCTTCAATTTATTGCTTATAATACAATCAAAAGCAGTCTATTTTTATTTACTTAATTAATATATTACAAACAATGTAAACGTCATGATGTTTTATTATAACTCTAACGATTGCTGTGTAGGCACACAGACTTTAATAAATATAGAGAGCTAATATTTTATTTTGCTATTTCAAAATCTTAAATTTATGTTGCAATTCATTAGCGCCTCGCGTTGTGCTGTTGAGCTTATGGGCGCAACCAGGGTTTCAAGAGCCTCAAACTGGCAGTATTTCATAAATATTTGGTGTTTTTTGCTTAAACCTAAGCTGCTAAACTCTGGCTACGCCCACAACAGAGGTATTTTAGCTCTGATCTCAGTTCTATCAATCAGTTTCGAAGAAAAAGGTACAGAAAATAGATTTCACTGTAGATATCTAGGTTTATGAGGCTTTATAAGCGTACGTTACCATCAGGGTTTTATACTCGAAAGTTATAAAGCTCTAATTTAAGTCTCTACATTATCATTTTTATAATTTTCCAACATTAAACGATTGCCTAAAAAAAAATCGTTTATTCATTTATTTTGAATAGGTCTCTAAGTACTTTTAGTTTTATTGACACTAGAATCCAGTATGTTCATTGTGGCAGCATTCTGAAGCTGTGTTAATTTGCTATTTAGATAGGCGATACATTATTACTGCATGCACAGATTTACCTATTAGGGTATAGCCTGTTAGGGTATAGGTATAGGGTAGGTATAGCCTGTATCAGAGACTTACAAAGATTTATTTCACGCACACATTGATATTAATATGGATTCAAAGCGAATGAGTGAGTGAGCGCATGTATACACTCAGACAGACAGTAGAGACTTAGTAACATACTTTAGTTGGTATCCCAATCGATATACAGGGTGTCCCAGAACTCAACGTCAAGCCGAAACGGGGTGACAGGATAGATCATAACCATCACGAGAAAAATCAGAAAAAAAATCTATCCCATGCAGTTTGGAAATTATGGGCATTTTAAGAAAAACCTAGAAATTTGGTCTAACTGTACCATTTTTCGGTTATTGTGGTTAATTTTTATTATTTTTGGTCATTTAAACTTTGGAACCGTAACCCTAAATAACATCTCGAGAATCACAGTCTAAAATAATGACACAATTACCCCAAGTTTCCTAGAATTTAGACTATTTGTTAAACTATGAATTTAAAATTTTCAAACTTTGTCGACTTTGAAACACCCTCCTTTAAAAAAAATGTACTAGAGTGCCTTGGCAAGTGCCATTAAGAGTTGGCGCATTTAATCAGGATTGTAAAATGGTACAATACTTGTAAGTTTCGTACTAAAAAAAACGAGTAAAAAATAAAAACCTCAAGTAACCCGATTTTTGCTAACCCATTTTACTCAGTTAAAATGTTTTTTATTCGCACAAGCCCTTGGTAGGTTCTTTATTTTACGGTAAAATGATGAGAGATATGGATAGTGGACATGTTTGCCATGAGCGAGCGAGACAGATAGTGACGCCACTTTTACCAAAGCAACAAAATACTAATAAAATAATGAAAAATGTTGACCTTGTTTTGTTTAGGTTTATTGGAATAAAAGTCAGATTTGAAAATAACATTTTTTATTAAAACAAATGTTCAAATTGTTTACCATCAGCTTCAACACACGCCCTACATCTTCTTAAAAAAGATCTACTTATTAGCCGGGCATATCCTCGAGAGTTGATGTCCTCAGCAGCTTGAGAAATTCGTTCACGCAGCTCGGCTACGCTCTCAATGGGCTTAGAATAAACTTTTTCTTTGAGAACGCCCCAATAAAAAAAATCCAGGGGATTTAAATCTGGGGAACGGGCTGGCCACGAGATAGTGCCTGAACGTCCAATCCACCTTCCCGGATATTCTTGGTCAAGGAAATCTCTTACTTGCACTGCGTAATGCGCTGGGCAGCCATCTTGTTGATACCACATGTGGCAACGATCTGTTAGTGGTACGTCCTCTAACAAACTTGGTAAATTTTCTCGTAAAAAATTTAGGTAATTCGTGCCATTCAAATTCTCAGGCAGCTCAAAAGGCCCAACTATTTTGCCGTTTAAAATTCCTGTCCACAGGTTAACTTTAAAGCGATATTGGGATCGGTCTTCTCGCATTAAATGTGGATTCTCCACATGCCACTCATGAAAATTGTGTAAGTTTATGTAGCCATCTTTTTTAAATGTAGATTCATCTGACCAGAGAATTTTTTGGATGAATTGGGGATTTTCATTATGCCTCTGTAGCATTGTTCTACAAAATGAAATCCTTTCAGGATAATCTCGAGGGAGAAGACTTTGAACTCGTTGTACGTGAAATGGATGCATTTCAGCTCTTTGTAAAATACGATGTGCTGTGCTTTTGGGTATTCCCGTTCTTTCTTCAATTCCACGAACGGAAATACTTGGGTCATCTGCGACCTCTTCCAACACTTCTTCTTCGTAAGGAAAGCGAGGTCTACCTCCAGCCCGTATTTGATTCGGGAAATGGCCGTCCTCTGTGAGTGAATGGTGCACATTAACAAACACGCGGTGATCCGGATAGCGCTCTAAATTTGGATATCTTTCACGATAAAGTCTAGCGGCGGCACTTGCGTTGCATCTGCATTCCCCATAAATGAGATGCATGTTCGCATATTCTTGTGAAGTGTAGCGCGTAGGCATAGTGATGAGAAGGATGTCAACACAAAAGTCCAATTCCAAAAGAGAGAAGCCAAAGTTGCCGGTATGTAATCAACAAGTCCAATTCACAAAAATCCAAGTCCAAAAAGAAAAGCCAAAGTTGTCAGTACTAAATTAACACAAGCGAATACGGAAAGGTGCGCAGTAGACGAATGAGCGAAATGTACTAACTGGTGTCAGACTGGCAGCGTAGCTATTTGCTTGGTATGGCGTCTGTATCTGTTTCATTCGCACTCGTTTAAACGATGCATCTCCGTCTCACTGCGTGGCGTCACTATCTGTCTCGCTCGCTCATGGCAAACATGTCCACTATCCATCTCTCTCATCATTTTGCCGTAAAATAAAGAACCTACCAAGGGCTTGTGCGAATAAAAAACATTTTTCCTGAGTAAAATGGGTTAGCAAAAATCGGGTTACTTGAGGTTTTTATTTTTTACTCGTTTTTTTTAGTACGAAACTTACAAGTATTGTACCATTTTACAATCCTGATTAAATGCGCCAACTCTTAATGGCACTTGCCAAGGCACTCTAGTACATTTTTTTTAAAGGAGGGTGTTTCAAAGTCGACAAAGTTTGAAAATTTTAAATTCATAGTTTAACAAATAGTCTAAATTCTAGGAAACTTGGGGTAATTGTGTCATTATTTTAGACTGTGATTCTCGAGATGTTATTTAGGGTTACGGTTCCAAAGTTTAAATGACCAAAAATAATAAAAATTAACCACAATAACCGAAAAATGGTACAGTTAGACCAAATTTCTAGGTTTTTCTTAAAATGCCCATAATTTTCAAACTGCATGGGATAGATTTTTTTTCTGATTTTTCTCGTGATGGTTATGATCTATCCTGTCACCCCGTTTCGGCTTGACGTTGAGTTCTGGGACACCCTGTATAGCCCCAATCTGAAGCTATTAAAGGTGCCATTTGGTTTCTGGCAACGTGGGTCACATCTAGCCAATTTTACCACGTAACGCTAGAAAACGAATGACACATATATTATATTATTCAACAAATATATATAATTTATCTATTATAATGCAAATAAGGCGCCGCTGCATGATGTCATGTATTTATTGCAATATTATAGAACACTACTAAATGGACCACGTTAGTGTTCCTATTACATAAAGAATATTTCGAACAATTATATTATACAACTCGCCTCTTCAAAATGGACGTAGTTAAGAAGGGGATGGGGGGGGGTTATTTTATTTTTACCATAATCCGGAAAAGGATAGCCCTACCGGGTTCAGTCTCAACTTAACCCAGTGGGAGTACACATTAGGTCCCACCCACATTACGTATGTGTAACCTCACAACTCACTTTTACAGTAAAATGATGTTTTAGTACAACAGAAAGATTGATTGATACCACCACTTCAGTGGATAGATTTGAAGTAGCTCCATCCTGAGTAATACCTTACTGAAGACTAAAAAGTATTATGTAGTATATTAATATTTGGTACCCATACATAGACATAAAGGTAACATAGCTTACATTGCGACCAGAGGACGTTCGTTGTGTAAAATGTCCATTACTTTTTAAATATTTTCCCCTCTCCACCCATCTTGCTTACGCCCAAATATAAAGATGTAGCGAATAACAGGTCACTAGTATTAATTATATTTATATCATCAAATCATCACGCTGCATTCCCAGAAAGGGTATGCAAAAGCTACCACTACCTATTATGATATAAACGCTAATACAAAAACGATTTTGGTCGTCAATAACTTCTAGTGAAATAAATATTAAAAAAATCTATTTCTAGCGGTTAAAACCAAATTTAATAGCCTAGAATTTATTTTAGCTTCATATTCGGGTATATACTTTGTATTATAAATATTGACAGGCCAGGTTGTTCATGTAACGAACGATCGTTCACAAGGTCGCGGGTTTGATCCCTGCGAAATACAAGCATTTGTGTGATATTTGAATTTGTCACATAATATATTGCATCTGCGTGTTTTAGCCAAGTATGTAGTTACAAAAAAAATGATTTTGTAATACATATATCCATATTCTGGTACCCATAACACAAATAAATAGGCTTAGCTTGGGACCAGAGGACGTTTTGTAATGTGCCCATGAATAATCAATTATTTAAAAATTCATTGTATTTTCTTTAATATTTGTACCTGCATAATCTTTACTTATTATAAAACAGATACGTTATTTCTGTATGTATGTCCCTATGTGAGCTTATATCTTCATTTTTAGGGTTTCGTACAAACCCTTATAGGATCACTCCGGCGTCTGTCAAACTTTTCTTACTCAGCAACGGCTGAAGGTATCAACTTGAAACTTATACGAAATGTAGATTTATTGAGGTTTTGTGTACATTTAGTTATTAGATAAAACGACTTCCTTTTTGCTTTTTATCGCATTTGTATAAGAAAGCAGGCGATATATAACCATTTATTTCAAACATCACTTAGTCTTAAACTAAGCGTAGGCTAGTACTAAATGTACTATAATATAAAAATATTTTGTACAAATTAAAATGTGAGTAAATATAATTATCCAGGGAATCGAACCCCCGACCTAGCGTAGCATCATTACAAACTAACATTGCTTTACGAGACGATAGTTACACCTCTTACTTCCAAACTACTAGTTATTAATACCACTATTCAATTCATCACAAAAAAAAATTTTAAAGTCACATCTGAACTTCGTGTTTGCACAAGCCAAGGCAACAATACGAAAAATAAATAAAAAATATAGAAAAAAGGAAAAAAAAAAAAAGAAAAAATCTAATAAAATTAATTTAATTATAAACAAGCAATATATACAAAGATCGCTATAATTTGGAGTGGATACAATTTCAACATGACAAAATAGTAAACAGAATATTACCGTTTCTTTTTTAATGCTTGCAACATTATTGTTATTTAAAAAAAACAGCAATATTCTACAAACTTATTTGCTGCCTTCGTTATTAGACTTATGAAAAGGCACTTAGATAATTCAAGCAAAAAACGTTATTTTTTCAAAATACAGGAATCCATTAAAGTAGCACTGTTTTCCGCGTGGTCCCTGGTCCCTGAAAGCGCGGCGCCCGTATTTGCTATTTATGGGTAATCTGCCTAGATATGTCGATAGTTATGTCGAAAAAATAACAGCTTTATTTATATATTGCCGTGAGTGAACTGTGGAAATTATTTTTTTCGATCTGGTAACATTAACAGTTTTTTGCGTTAAACGGACAAATACATAGGTTGTGCATACAATAAAATATATATTGCAAATAAAAAAATACAAAAAGGAACTTTTAAGCGAACGAAATAATACACGCAGGCAATAATAAATTATACTACAATATTTACAGTAAGCAAAAACATTAAACTTATTTAAAATTAATTTACTAAAAATATATGGAAGAATAGGTAACAATTAAAACAAATCTACAATAAAAAGAAATTATTAGAACTGGCTGTAAATACGTGAATATCTTCATATAATTCCAAAAAAAAAAAATTGTTCCTGGCAATATAAATTACATTAAAACTAACATTAACTTAAAAAACTTTGATTGAATCAACAGTAATCTTTAATTCTGAAGCAGTTCCAAATTCAAATGTAAAAGTGATAAAATTACATTCAAAAGTCAAAGATAAAAATTTGCCACAGTATAAAAGCAAATTTACTAATTTTTCGATAATATTGTCGGATTTCAGAGCAGATAGTATCATAGAAAAATTTCAAACCTTATAAACGTCATTGGTATTATTAGTATACATTAGCCAAAACAATATAGGTAAAGAATACCGACATTCATTTTACAATAAAAAGCATATGGCACCATCTGGAACCAAGCAACCCGTTAAATTAAGTCAATATTCACATTGTCAAAAGAATTCAAGAATATATCTATATGACTAATCTCGCAATGCCCCACGTTTCAGTTCAAAATCAAAACGAGTCGCGAAGATCCAAATGGCACCTTTTACATACGAAATTACTACGTCTATGAAACAAAAAGCGTATAACCGTACAATTTACAATAACCTAAATTATACATTTAGACAGAAAAGAATAAAAATTAAAAAATAAATGTTCAACCAACCGATAGCACATACACAACATTAATCTTAAACTCGAATTATAAAAATTAGACATCTCTAGCTTTTACTTTAAAAAAAAAAAAAAAATCTATAGTTTGTCTATGTCGCTCCATATTAAAATTTTCGCTTAAATCGGGTAGAAATAAAAAATACAATCGACTAAATAAAACCATTTACTAAGATCGATCAGGCGGATTGGACAATCAAATGAGATCTTAGTATGTAGTATATTGGCATTATGATTGATACAATTGCTTGGTTTTTTTATTAGTAGAATTTTCCCTCTAAAACGAGATAGCGAATTCCAATTTTTTTTTAAATAATAATTAATGAATCTATTTATCCTACATAGCGTAAAGCGGTAGTAAGTTGAAGTGGCAATGGGCAGGCCACATCGGTAGAAGGACTGACGTCTGTTGAAGACGTACCATTGACGTAGCGCCAAACAAAGTGAAGACGATATAGCAAAGCTTACAGGGATTCACTGGATGTAAGCGGCACAGAATTACTCGTTGTAGCGTTCTATAGGGGACTTATAGATGGAGTTTTTACAAAAAATTTCTACCTACAGCTCACTGGTAGACATAGTATCACTTCCATTAGTTATTCTCTTTTCTATGTTAGATTATCCTAACCTAACTTTGAAAAGATAATATGTAATATATAAATATTCACGACTATTTCACATGGATGGGACCGAATGCTGTAACTTAGGTAACATTAACAAGGGATGAGGCTGGAATATTGATCTTAAGGGTTTATTTTGAAAAGAGATAGACAAAATATTGACAATGAGGGTAGCTTTGAAAAGAGATGAATCAGAATATTGATCATGGAAGACAAGACAAAGAGGAGACATATCAGGGGCTCAAGTCTGCTATTCAATATTGTCACAATGATAGTTCGATGACATCATTATGGCGCCTTATTGGCATCATTTGTGACAAAAGATTAACAGTAGACTACCAAACTTGATAAAATTCGCTATTATACAATCAACAAACGCAATAACTGATTGCTTAATGGCGAATTTTATCAAGTTTTGGTAGTGTACTGTTAATTTTTTGAGGTTATAATGGTGTCATTGAACTATCATTATGACAACATTCAATAGCTGACTTGGTCCTCTGAATTCTAAACACGAGGATAACTTAGAAGAAAGATAGGTTAGAACACTGAGCACAAAAGGAACTTTGAAAAGATATGGAACAGAATACCGCTCAAGGGGGGGTAACTATGATAAGATATGGACCCAAGTATTGTTTGTATTATAAACTAAATGTGCAAAACAGTTTCGATACATGGCGTTGTACATCAAATGCGATGTAAACTCAATGGAGTAACATTGTAGTGGTGAAATTGGTTACCGTTCACACGGCCGCAATAGCTCAGATGGCAGAGCGACGGAACGGTTTTTCGAGGTCGTGGGTTCAAGTCATACTCGCGTTGATTACTTTTTCAACTATAATTCATTTATTAAGTACTGGAGATCTTATGTGAGAGCAATAAATAAATTAGTCAGAAAAATGAAATTCTTCGACACAGAATATTACTGTTTTCAATCCACAGACAGGGGGAGTTAGTGTCCAAACCTCAGAGTATGAAAACAATGGGAGTTACACATGTTGTTTTCCTTGACAAATATACAGTTAAGTCTGTCATGGTAACGTTGTATTCTATAGCCAGGGCAGATATCTAGTTATACTATTAACCATTTCGTTATTATCTCTATGACAGATCTAATTTATACATTTAATTATTATTTGCCTCATATTTTTTCATATCTCCGACTCTAGTATCACCTTGTACGTGTGTAAGCGTTATATTTACTTAATAATAAAACAAAATGATTATTTTTGTACGTATGTCCCTATGTGACCTCATATAGCATCAAAACTACGCAACAGATTTTGATGCGGTTTCTTTCAATAGATAGAGTGGTACAAGAGGATTGATTTTTTGTATAATTTGTTAATGTTTGGTTTTTAAATTCCACGCGTACGAAGTCGCGACCAACAGTTAGTTCTCTGTAAATATTAAACTATCTAAAACACAATTAAGCTTGTTTTGGGACCAGAAGACTTTGTGTAAAATGTCCATGACTATTTATTTATTGTCCTTTAGACACAAAAACCCAAGCTACACTAGTTACAACCGCAGGTTCTTCTTATATTCATGGTCCATAAGATGGTAACGTATGTCATCGGCGATGACGTCAGAGGGCGAAGCCCTAGTTGTGATATAAAGTCTTATGTTGAACTATACTAATTATCTGGAACAGAAAAATATGTATTTTTAAATTATTTTTTCAAATGTTTTCACCAGACGGCAGCACTGTGATGTCTATAAAACTGTCAAAAGTCATTCTTCATCATTCTCCTGCCCTTATCCCTTCATTTGGGGTCGGCGCAACATGTATAAAATAAAAATAAAATGTTAAAACTAAATACCACCCTTGAAAATCCAGATGTTTTTATTTTCACATTATCATCGTTCCTTAATATGTGCATAACATTTCAGATCAATCCGACTACTGCAAGAGAGTGAAAAATCACTTTCAGTGATTCAGTTACATAAATTAATACACTGATAGATACGTACCGAATTAATAAAAGCGTGTTAAAAACTCCACGCGTTCGAATTTGCAAGCTACAAATCTTTATATATAAAAATTACGTGTCACGATGTTTGGCCGCGATGGACTCCTAAACTACTGAACCGATTTTAAATTTGATTTGTACACTGTGTGCAATTCGACCCAACTTGAAAGATAGGAGAGTCTACATTTCAATTTATAGTCGCAATATTATTTTATTGCAAATTATTTGTCTACCCCTAACATTTGTATGGCAAAACAACGTTTGCCGGGTCAGCTAGTAGTATATATAATAATGATATCAGCTTACCTAATCATATAACTCGTGTTCTCTATCTCTATCGTGATCTGGTGACCTCGGTCTGGGTGCATGCGTGGCAGGCGGGGGCGAAGCACCCCCATAGTTCAAGAAGTCCCAAACTAAGATAGTATCGTCGTGAGATGATGATACTATCTGAAACTCGTCGAATTGTAGACGGAATACACGTCCTGTGTGCTCCTGAGGACAAATAAAACATACTTTACTAACTGTTGCTTTCAACATATTTCACTAATACTTCGCTCCTATTGGTCACAGCGTGATGTAATGTAGTCTGTAACATACCTCGATAAACGTCCAATCCAACACTTTTTAAGTATGTATCGATTATTTCCTCACATCGCTAGTCCTAATCCTTTACATGAGTCCAATTCTGATGCACAAAATACTTAAACTAACTTAAATGAAAACACTTGCGGTGTATTTTAATTCTCTATTTCGTTGTACACATTTACAAATTTTAGTTAAACTTAACTATTATGTTAGTAGTTATGCACGTAAAATTCTCCACGTAAAATTAAAATGTTTTCTCCTCTGCAGCAATCCTACGTAGACTACGCAACTTTCTCCCCATTGCCACTAAAACTGCGCTAGCGCAATCTACTCTTCTCCCGATTCTCGACTATGCCGACACCAGCTACCTTGATATCAACGAGGACCAACTTGATAAGCTTGAGCGTCTCCAGAACTTCTGTATTAGATTTATATTTGGACTTCGTAAATATGATCATGTATCCGAATTTCGAACTATGCTCAAGTGGTTGCCCATCCGACTTCGACGGAATACTCATATTCTTAGTCTTCTTTATAATATCCTTTTCAACCCAAACACTCCCAACTATCTCAAAAAACGCTTCACGTTTCTTCATGATACACATACGAAGAGCTTAAGATCATCGGAAAACTTAACGTTGACTGTAGTATCACACTCCACGAGGTTCTTCAGCAAATCTTTCACAATAGAAGCAGCCCGGCTATGGAATGCCTTACCATTGACGGTAAGGAAGGCTCAAACCTTAACATCATTCAAAAAGCTCGTTAAGGATCACTACATGTCACTATAAACCAACTGAGAGATCCATGTGAACATCGTTATGTATTTGTAGGTATATGTATATATGTGTATGTATGTATATATATGTATATTATTATATATATGTATGTATGCAAATAATGTATCTAAGTAGGTCTATTTATAAGTATGTAATATATTTATTTATATTGTATTTGCTAGTATTTTCATTCTTCCTTCTAAGTAACTATTAAAGTACACCACAAGTCACCTATTCTGTCTCATTCATGTCCATCTTAAGGTTGTCTGGTAGAGATCGCAGTCCGCGATAAGACCGCCCGTTGTACCTATTTTAAGCTTAGTTAGTAAGTTTTGTAAAACTATCTGGTGTACAATAAAGAGTATTTTACTTTTACTTTAAAATTGTTACCATTGCCAATCATATTCTTGTTTATTATCCATCCGTCCTAGAATTGTAAATGTGATTTGACAGTTGCTAATGTCAAACTTGAAAATAATGCTGCCACATTTTTTGCAACAGTGTTAGCCGACCGTATTTTTTTATACCGATTAATGCCGTTTATTTGAACCAAAAATAAATATGTCGTACAAGATATTGCCTGTGAAGTGGTATCGTACGCATGAACTTGGAAATTACTGCGCTGTTTAGTATAAGACGAAGTAAAATAAACACTTCTTTAAAAACAGACAAACAAAATAAAAATTGGTTATTTTGCGGATAGTGTTTGTTTGATTCTCGATGCATTGTTCTATGATTGTGGCGAGCATGGCACCATGCTGCATTCTAGGAAAATAATTAGTTATTCAACTTTAGATACAACATTAGATATTTCAACGAATAACTAATTATTTTATTTATTTATACTTTATTTCTGAGATTGAAGAGTTTCAATCTCAGAAATAAAGTAATACCCAGGGCTGCAATGGTCGATGTTTTATTGTTGTACAATTCATTAATTATTTATAATTCATTTGTAGTATTTGATATGGGTTGATATATATTCAAAATTAAGATATAAAGCAATATACAAGTTATTTAACTGAGACGTAACACACAAGTTGTTTGCTAGAAGGAACATAATGACACACGCATCTCTCACAAATCCCGATAAGACCTTGCGTATTGTATCAGATTTATTTATTTATTTTTTATTTATTTATTAAACAAATTGCAAAGGCAAATAATAAATAAATAAATAATAAATATTCATGGACATTTCACACGACGTCCTCTGGTCCCAAGCTAAGCTTATATGCTTGTGTTATGGGTATCAGAATACGGATAGAATACATGAACTACTTTTCTTTGGTAAATAATACATAGAAAACACCCACCAAATGAAGTCAGTTCAACTTTTTTTTTAAATAATCAGCTATTTCGTTGTACACATTCACAATAATTTAAATCGTTATGTTTGCGTTATGCTACACGGTGATTATAATAAAAAAGTTTACTTAAGGGCCTACATCAATATTATCGTATATCATCGCCGACACGTACATATTAACACAGCCAGTAGGCACAGAAAATGAAGAATTAGGGATACTTTTCCTATTTACTCAAAATCTACTAAATATATTTTAATTCTGATTTACGTGTTTCTATATATAATAGTTACTTATGTTTTTAAAGTTATTTCATTAGTTAATACGCGATAATAGACCGACAAATGAAAAAAATAAAAAATTTGAGAGGTTGTTTCGCCAAGATTTTCTATCGAGAAAACTTTTTCAATCGCGTTTCTGAGTTGATGCGATCCTAGATCATATATTGAAAAAACATATACATAAAAATTAGAGCTCTAGCCATTCAATCTAAAGAAACAATGATTAAGAAAAATGCACGAAGCTATTTTGGTATCCTCTTAACATTGCCGAAAACCTGACACAATTTTCATTTTTTTATTAAGTTAGTTTAAATAAAACTAATTTAACGGCCTTGTACGTCAAAATGCGATGTAAACTCAATCGAATGACGATTGTGGTGGTCTAATTTAGTTACTGTTAGCACGACCGCAATAAGCTCAGTTGGCAGAGCTACGGAACGGTATTCCGAGGTCGTGGGTTCAAATCCTGCTTGCGGTAATCACTATTTCCACCACAATTTGACTTATTAAAACTAATTTTTACGTATTTAGAAGCGCATATTTGTTTTAAATTTTATCCCAACGTTTCGGAGACTTTGCAGTCACCTTTCGTGACCATGGTGACTGCAAAGTCTGACGTGAGACTGACGAGCTAAAATTTAATATAAGTTACACGCGTACAAATCCGTAAAAATAAGTTTTATTAAAACAAATGGGTCGCGCAAGTGTTAGATAAGTTTAGTTTAATTGTGCACGTAGAATTGGTACCATTATTGAGTAAAACCAATGAAATTAATAAGTATTCTTACCACTAAAGTCCGTAAACACAAATCTTGATGGGGAGTGCGCACGTCCAACGCTGCGGGTAGATCCCAAACTTTTATTTTACCATCGTATGCACCACTCACTATTCTCTTATTATCAAATCTGAAACAAATAAATAAATACATAGTAAGCACACAGACGCAGCACAAACATTTGTATCACAATCTATTCTAATATTATAAAGAGTTTGTTTGTTTGAACGCGCTAAACTCAGGAACTACTGATCCGATTTGAAAAATTCTTTCAGTGTTATATAGTACATTTATCGAGGAAGGCTATACGTTATATAACATCACACTGCGACTAATAGGAGCGATGCATTAGTTACAAATGTTGTAAAAACGGGGAAATTTTTCTAGATTCCACGCGTACGGAGTCGCGTGCAACAGCTAGTTATAAATGTCACACAAATGACTGTACTGTATAAGGATTGCACCCGCGACCTCTTGAATGGCAATCAGTTACCTGAACCACTAGACCGTTATGTGTCAAATAATAACCACACGGACAATCTCAGGAACAACTGGTTCGAATTGCAAAACTCTTTTTGTTTTGGATAGCACATTTATCGAGGAAGGCTAAACGCTACGACTAATAGGAACGAAGTATTAGTGAAAAATTTGAACATTTGTGTTTTTGAAAACACAAATCGTGTAAAATATAAATGGTACGAAAAATAAAAAGTTTAAAGTTTTATTTAAATCGATTTTTAATATTTCTTTTTTAAATCGATTTTGAATATTTGTTTTTTAAATCGATTTTTAATATTTCTTTTTTAAATCGATTTTGAATATTTCTTTTTTTAAATCGATTTTGTATATTTCTTTTTTAAATCGATTTTTAATATTTCTTTTTTAAATCGATTTTTAATTGTTCTTTTTTAAATAGATTTTTAATAGTTCTTTTTTAAATCGATTTTTAATAGTTTTGTTTTTAAAATCGACTATTACTATATTTTTTTGTAAAACGGTTTTAATAGATTTTTTGCATAATCGATTATTTTTTGACATTCCTACTATGATGACTTACCTAATACACCGCACGAGTTCCTCGTGTCCCTCTAACACTCTAATACACTGTCCACATTCAATGTCCCACAGGCGGATAGTGTTGTCTGATGAACCTGAGACCACGAGTCTCTCTCTGTACTGTAGACACGCTATACCACGCTTGTGACCGTTTAATGTTCGGACGAATTCACATGATGAGGTGCTCCATACCTGAAATATATAGTTTTTTTCTTTTTTTGACCATTTCACACAACATCCACTGGTCCCAAACTAAGCTTATACGCTTGTGTCATGGGTACCAGAATACAGATATACTACATAAATATCACAGAAATGGTTGTTCCGAGCGGGAATCGAACCCGAGACCTTGTGCTCGGCCAGGCCTGTCGTATTATTTTGTATTATAAAACCGGCCAAGTACGAGTTGAACTCGTATACCCAGGGTTTCGGATATATTCCACAGTGGATGCAGCTGCTTGTAAATATTACCTTTATATTTTTTAATTAATTTCTTTTCTTTTTAAAATGTCAGTGTCGGGAAAACAAAGGAATCATTCATGTCGTAGTTATTTTTTGTCTTGTGTTTATTTAATTTACGTGTTTTTATTAAAATATTAGTAAATTAGTATAAAATAAACATACTCAAACACTTTTATTGTTAAAATACGTCTCATAAAAACAAAATTGCGAATCTGATCGACCTTTTGGAACTGGAATAAGTCTAGTTCGACGGGAACATACTTTGCTGGTAAAAATTATAATTTAGCAGCTACAAAGGTTTTTGTTGATAAATAGCAAGTGGGGGGGCGCCCCCTCCCTCGGACGCACTAATTAATAATAATCGAGGGGGCCGGACGTGGGAGTGGTTAACAAGTTTTGACAATTTTCGCAAACCTATTTTAGCGAACTTTTAAACCTTTTAAGTTATTATGAATAAGACCATAAAACTAAACAAACAAACAACTCAATGAACTCACCTTAATAGTACGATCACCGCTAGCACTAACTATATATTTCTCATCAAAGTCCACCACGTTAACGGCGGCTCTGTGACCGACTAGCACTCGACGCAGCATTATCTCTGTCGTTGATGACATGTCCCATACAGCTATTGAACGGTCCTGGAAAAAAAAAAGGAAAAAAGTTTGGAAATAAAAACCGAAGGCAGTCTAACATAAAATAATGAAAAAAAAAAATTATAAAATTTGAAAAAAAAAAACATACATTTTCATCTGACTATATTTATGCTAAGAAGTATAATAATTATGTTCTTTGCCCTAACATACAGATGCTATAGAAAAACGTAAAATTAATTAGTTCAAAAACTAAAAAACACGCTTGAATATTCGGAATATTTTTCTTATTTATTGTATTGTTATCGCAACTTATTATGTGTGCAAAATTTTAGATCGATCTGACTACTACAAGTGAGTGAAAATCGCATTCAAAGATTCCGTCAAATAGATTAATACATTAAAAGATATATACCGAACTTATAAGTGTGTTAAAAGCACGAAACTGGGCAGAATTTGTATAACCTTTGCCTAGGCGTTTATTAGAAAAAAGACCACTGTTCCAATTTACACATACTTGGAAACTTAACAGAAAAAATATGACAATAACCAAACCAAATCACCCAATAAAAAGGAAACAAAAACTGGGCAGTATAACAGCATGATCTCTGCCAATCATATCATTTACTTAATATAGAAGAAAAAAATATGCGCAAATACAAAATTAAAAAGTACCCACCTTACTACAAGTGACCATCATCCCATTACAGAACCTGAGATGCAACACAGCTTCACAATGATGTATCAGAGTGTTCAACATCTCGCCAGTATTCACATCCCATACGCGGACCGTGCTGTCAGACGAACCGGAGATTATTGCTCTCTCATCGTATTGTAGGCAAAGAACTGACCCTGTGTGGCCTTGGAGTTCCTGAAAAGAACAAACTTCTTTTTTTAAAAGGTGACCGCAAGAAAAGATTCTAAATTTGAATATTATTCTAGTTTACTTTTTTAATTAAAGTGCTAAAAGAGAAAATTATTATATAATTTTTTTTTTTCGAATAGATTATTCTAAAGTCAAATATACAGGGTTACAGGAAAAGTCGTGCTAGATCCGTTAAGGGCGTGGAGTACCCATCATTTCTGACTTATTTCACTATGAAACACCCTACCCTAAACTTAACCCTTTTCGAGATATTTAACATTTAAGTTTTTTATTGAAAATGCCGATTTTTAGACTAATAATACTAATTTTGTATATTTTGTGTGTCTTACTATTATTATTATTATTGCATTTTTACATGTGTAATAAGATGCTTTAGGACGTAAATCATTAAAATAGTGCATAAGTTAATTGAATAGGCCGCAGTAGACAAGAGAAAGTTAAGAAATTTAAAAAAAATATTAAAAGTTTATTTTTCTTTAAGGGATATCTAAAAAAATGGTATAGCAGTTGTTCGGCAGATGTGTTTTAAAATATCTACGTTTCATCAGCTATCTAACGAGGTATAACAATGTAGGGTTTTATTTAAATCCATTGAAAAAAACTTAGTTCATAGGCGACGGGGCGTAAAACGGTGCGGTTAAGACGCACCGTGAGAGCGAGACAAATGACAATTTATGTAAGAGTGAATGAAAGAAAAAATGTGAATAGACCGGTTAGGGCTGGGAATACAACGTGGGATATTGTTTTGGTTGTCAGTCTGCTTTTGTGCTTAGTACACAGTAGATATGATATCGTTTTGCTCTTTTTCTCGACTTGGCTGTGATTGTGGACTATTTCTTCTGATTTGTGACTACTGTGCTTGTTAAACGGACTCTGATTTGTACTTGTGATATGGAAGTGTTGAAGATGACGTCCTACACACCTGAGGAATATGCTGATATGCTTATCTGTTATGGATACTGCGATTGTGTGTCTGTACAAGCTCGCAACGAATACATAACTCGCTACCCCGGTCGTCGAGTACAGTAACAAGCACAGTAGCAAGCACAGTAGTCACAAATCAGAAGAAATAGTCCAGAATCACAGCCAAGTCGAGAAAAAGAGCAAAACGATATCACATCTACTATGTACTAAGCACAAAAGCAGATTGACGACAAAAACAATATCCCACGTTGTATTCCCAGCCCTAACCGGTCTCTTCACATGTTTTCTTTCATTCACACCCACATAAATCGTCATTTGTCTCGCTCGCACGGTGCGTCTTAACCGCACCGTCTTACGCCCCGTCGCCTATGAACTAAGTTTTTTTTCAATGGATTTAAATAAAACCCTACATTGTTATACCTCTTTAGATAGCTGATGAAACGTAGATATTTTAAAACACATCTGCCGAACAACTGCCATACCATTTTTTTTAGATATCCCTTAAAGAATAATAAACTTTTAATATTTTTTAAATTTCTTAACTTTCACTTGTCTACTGCGACCTATTCAATTAACTTATGCACTATTTTAATTATTGACGTTCTAAAGCATCTCATTACACATGTAAAAATGCAATAATAATAATAAGACACACAAAATATACAAAATTTGTATATTTAGCCTAAAAATCGGCAATTTTCAATAAAAAAATTAAAAGTTGAATATCTCGAAAAGGGTTAAGTTTAGGGTAGGGTGTTTCATAGTGAAATAAGTCAGAAATGATGAGTACTCCACGCCCTTAACGGATCTAGCACGACTTTTCCTGTAACCCTGTATATATCTTTTATTTTTATAAAAGCTGGCCAAGTTTGAGTTGGACTTGTCATGAAGGGTCACAAAAATACACAAAAAAAACGTTTGTTATAAGCATTTACTAATTAGTTTTTAGTATTTGTTGATAGAGCATCAACAGATATACATCATCTGTAAACATTTCATCTCTCTAGCTATCACCGTTCTAGAGATACAACCTGTTGACAGACGGAAGTCTCAGTGATCCTGTTTTTCCTTCCCAAAACCCTAAAAAACCAATAAATAAACTTACCCTAACACATTGTAAAGTTTTCCTATCCCATATTTTTATTGTGTTATCTCTTAAGCCGGACACTATTTTGTTGTCATCATATTGTAAACAATATACGCCTTTTGAATTTTCTGATCTGCAATTTATTCTCTGTAAAAAGAAATATATTATTTAAAACTTAGTGGTTCATGTAACGGATTGCCGTTCACGAGGTCGCGAGTTCGATTCATGACAATCATTTGTGTGATATTTATAATTGTCATACAAATGTTTGTACTGCATCTGGGTGTTTCCTATATGACCCCATTCCCATTCCCATCCTTCCAAAGGATGCTGTAAAAGTCAGTTAATGAACATTGTACACAGATAACATCCTCTGTGAGAGATGATAATGAGAATAAACCCTGTACCAACACGACTGGTCAGCGCGGTATAGTAGACAATAATCCATCCCAAAGTGGAGCCGGTCCGTGCCCAACAGTGGGACGTCAATGAGCTGGAGAGAAAGTGAGATAAAATGAGATAAATATATTTATATACCTGCAGATTATGTTTGCCCATTCTCCAATTATCTTCTATAGACTGTATGTCTTTGATGATCTTGGGGAAGAGTTGTCTGTAAAATGAATGAGATGGATGCTGGCAGCCCGGTTTTGGCTTAAACAGATACTGGATCCTGAAAACAATACATATAATATGTCAAATTTATAAAATTACTAGCTGACCCGGCAAACGTTGTTATGCCATAATTAAAAAAAAAGTTTTGAAAAATAGATGTTGGCCGATTCTCAGACCTACTGAATATGTATGTAAAATTTCATAAAGATCGGTCTAGCCGTTTCGGAGGAGTACGGTAACTAACACTGTGACACGTGAATTTTATATATTAGAAGATTTACAGTGAATTAATAACCTGTAGGTTTTGATCCCTTAGAATAAGTCGAAAACGCTTAAAAGGAAAAAAAATCTAGACGGTTCATTGTATTTTTCCTAGTAATAGACTGCATAGATTTACATATGGTATAAATTTCAGAGACGAAGAACTCGAAAATAAAGTGGAGAAAGCCCATGCCGAACAATGGGACGTTAATGGGCTGGAGACGGAGAGAGAAAGACAAACAAGTTTCACTTAATATTTTGAACACTAAGAAAGAAAAGTTTGAAAGAGCGACTGATTGGATACTGAAGTGTTTTTTTGTACAAAACCCTAGAAAACCCAACAACTACAACAATAAAATCATACCATCCGCGTCGTTCAGCCAATCCTCTCCACAACGAATCGGTCCGGACCTTCCTCTCAATTAGTTTCTTCCACAGCATACCCTCAGAAATGACCCTCAACCATTCCCTACACACTAACTCGGCAGCACATAATGATGTTGCGTCTAGGTATGACAGGATATTCTCCGCTACGTGGTCTAGACCTTTTTCTGAAAAAAATTAAGTTATATAAAAAAATTGGCAAGTACGAGTTGGACTCGCAGGCAAAAGGTTCTGTACCATTATTATCATAATATTTTACCGATCCGAAACCCCCGGTCCTGACCCCTACGGTCATCGGCGCGCAATAGCTGGCGGTCCCATCTGATGAGGAGGCCACGCGCGGCAAGTCGGGGGGTCTGTCGCGCCACCAACATCAGTGGCGGTCTTTCCAAGTGTTCCGAAAAGGCGTCAATCCGACGGGGGAGCTTAATGCCCCTCCCATCGCAGCGAGCCCCATAACATAAGGGGCCACCCGGGTCGGGTCATGGTAATACCTGATTGACTACCATGGCCCAGCTAAGGGCGAGGTGGAACACCCTGGAGTTTAGTGGGTAGTCCGGCACCAATAGGCCGGGCGTCCCACACGAAGCCTGAAGGTTGCCACCGCCAATACACCTGGTCAGCGCAGCACAGTAGACCATAATCCCTCCCAAATTTGAGGTCCGTGCCCAACAGTGACCAACAGAGAGAGAGGTACCTTACCAGGTACCTCTCTCTCTCTCTCCAGCCCATTTACGTCCCTATCTAGCTCCCAAAATAAATCCAGCTCGCACATGAAGGTTTCCTTACTGTTATAATCTTGAGATACTTACTTGGTAGCATACTAATGAAGTCTCTCTGCAACATTGGCTTGAGATATGCGTTGATATGGCCATGTTGATAGTGACACATGCGTGCCAGCAACTGTTCGACAAACTCAACCTGTCGAAACAAACAGATATTTATTACTATGAAGCACTAACCCAACAGAGTGGTCATTGCAAACTAAAAAATGTGAGAGCTATTGTCGTGGGCGTAGCAAGGAGTGGGCTTTTTTGTAACGAAATCTAGTGAACGATGTAGTAAAATATAGTAATATAGTAGAGTAAAATGTCGATAGATGGTCGTCAAAGAATCCTATGTCGCACTTGCGAAGTTTACACTTTAATTTGAAGATAGCTACAGCTTCTGAATGCAATCTTGGGGCCAGTGCTGATCAACTAGCTTACTAGCGTGTTCATAGAATTCTTAACTTGTGGTGCGGTGCCTGACAATCTATGCTCTTCTACCAGTGGCGTGCGCTCTATACAAGCTGATAAGCACTGCTTTACTTGCCATTCACAGATATTTTAATAAAACGTTCGTATGTTTTAGATGACTTTATTCATTTATTTACTATTAATGAAACAAAATATTATAACTTAAAAACGCCTACCTAATAATTCATAAATAGCACCAATATGTGCTTGCAAATTGTTTTTTGCCAGGCGTTTGGCGAAGGAATAATATTGGTCGGACGAACGCGTAGGATAAGCTCCACGCCGCCCGCCTGCCATGAGTTCATATGTGTGTAGAAATTTTGGTGTCCGTGCACAGTTCGCAAACGCACACAGGCTTGCATATTGAAGACGCCTTGTACGGCATGTCATGCGGCATGCTTTAGCGATCGGAATTTTCCGAGAGTATTCGGCGTTCGTTCGTTACCTATTATAATCCGAATAAATATAATAGTCGGAAGTCTAATAAATCACGTATGCATTTTTGTTTAGTAAGGTTTTATTTATTTAAATAGCAGAAATATTTTGGTTCGACGGAGGCCATTTTATTTTTTCGTGTGATTCATTGAACTGTTTAATATTGAGTTTCTTTAATTTAATAATTGTATGGATTTTCGTTTGTTGATTTTAAAATGTTATTTGATTGTGAAATGTGTGTTGATAGTGTGTGTTTGTTAAAAATTAAAAATAACAAGTTCTCACAATTGTCGTTCGGTGAAAAAATTCAAATTGTGTCTATAGGTAGATGTATACCCGAGTTACAACTTAATCAACAAAAGGGTAACGTAACTAGAAAATTTCATGTTAAAAGTTATGAAACGTATAACTGGCTATGTGGTTGTGTACACACGAATAAATTATTTTGTTTCCCTTGCATATTGTTTAGTAATTCTAGTACAGTGTGGACTGATTCGGGAAATTCAGATTTAAATAATTTCCATTCCGCGACAAAGAAGCATGACCATACAGAAAAACATCTGGAGGCCTGCTTAAAATTAAATACTTTTGGTAAATCTCGTATCGAAACGAGTATCAACAGTCAGTTACGATTAGATATACCGACATCTATGGACAAATTGCGTTATTTTTTGCGTCTATAAGTTGTGTAATAGATAGCTGATGAATTACTTCACAATCCATAATCACTAGATGGCAGTTTTTATCTTCAGTCCACTTTACGCTTTGTGTTTAGTAAACAAGTGGTTTTGAAGTTCCAGCGGATTGTCGTAAGTAGTTTAGTTTTATTTATGAGTTCATAGATTATTAATATTATTATACATCAAGATAAACTAGATGATTTGTGCTTTATAATTAAGTATACATATAGCATACATATCACAGTTTTAAGAGTAAAATCGAGTTATATTTTGAACTGTTATGTTTTCTCCTCTGTCCTCTTCTGTTCTCATTTTTAATACTTTAAAATAAATTTTCAGATCTTAAAAAATAGATAGATTTCATCTGTAGTCTTCTAGTAATTTTTCGTAGTATTTGTCTTCACTCTAGGTATTATAGATAAGAAGCTATAAAGGTTTTTTGTTACAACATGCGAGCGCGGTACCGATCGAATCAGCGCCACGCGTAGCTGGACGGACAACGGTATAATAGGTATTTAGGTCGGGACGTGTGAATGGTTATCTTAACTAAAAAATGAAAACAGCTATTGCTGTATCTTAAATGTTTCGCTATTTTTTGCACACATTTATATTAATTAAAATCGTTAGTCTATAATAAACAGTTTTTATATAAAAAAAGTTCTGTTAACATTGCCGAATTGTGTTATTGACGCTATCAATTTTCATTTTTTAGTTAAGTTTAGGTCTGCACATAGAATAGGCACCAATGTAACTCGAAAATTTCATGTTAAAAGTTATGAAACGTATGTACATACGTACATGTACGTATGTATGTACGTACGTAGTTATTGTTTAGTAATTCTAGTACAGTGTGGACTGATTCGGGATATTCAGATTTAAATTTGTTCTGTTGGCATGGTTTCCGACTTAGAGATCCGTCGCGTGGCTATGCTAAAAATCTATAAGAGTACTACCTACAGTATAAGAGCCTACCCTGAGTCAAATTCATGTGCACGCCACTGTCTTCTACAGAGTTAAACCCCCCCTTTGAAATTCCAAAATACATACCAGGAAATCGGATTCGTACTGTTTCTTTTCAATTTTATATTTTTTTTTTCACTCAACACTATGCACGAAATGAATATAGAATAGAAAACCTTTGCTGAAACTGTATCTTGGCTACGTATTAGTCAATTACCTGATCGGTCTCATTCCACCTAGTAAAGAAATTAAGGCATGTATCTCTCTCCGCCGCGTAAGCCGGACTACTTGGCATTGGGCGCACTCCGCTGTCCACGCAAGTAATAGACGTCACCTGAAACAACACAGTATTTGACATCATCATCATTCACGAGGTTGCAGGTTCGTTCACTACACAGTACAACTATTTGTGCCATGATTATAGTTGTCATACAAATATTTGTACTGCGTCTGGGCGTTTACTATGTATTGTAACGGACGGGCTTCATGGTCCAGTCTAGACGCGGATACGATTGACGCGGGTGTTTCTATGTATTATAAGCATGCATTCACAAGTAGTATATGTAGTATATCTGTATTCTGGTACCCATTCACTTCCACACACTTCCTCTGGCCCCAAGCTAAGCTTTTATGCTTGTCTTAGGGATACCAGTATACAAATATACTACATATACTACTTTTCTTTTGTAAATACATACTTATAATATACAATATATAGTTATTTATTTAGTTTTTTTCCAGGGGACATTGTGTTGCATGAAATGTCCATAAATATTTATTTATTTATAATAATAATAATAAATCATTTATTTCAGGCAAAAGACCCATATTTGATTATACAATTTCATTACATTAACACAAAAATAAATACAAATAAATGAAAGTTACATTTTAAAACCTAAAATTAGAAATAAATTAAATTAAATAAATAAGTAAAAACCATTCCTTAAAATAAATATCGCATACAATGCTCCCTCACTTTTTGTTCTGATCCATATGCACAGAGATCCAGAGCTTTAATATGGGATTCCTAATGTCGTCAGAGATAGCCCGAAGTATTTTGTTGGCAGAATGACGTAATTTACACCAAAACATGGCCACTCGAGACCTTATGACAGCAAAAAAATCGGGAACCCCGCCGCGAACATGCTAGACGCACTGCAATATCTTGGTAGCTTCATGAGAGCTCTAAAAATGTCGTTGTACTGGACTCTTATCCTACTGAGCGATTTCTGTTTAAACTTTATCCTCAACTGACAACTGTACATGCCCAAGCAGTACGTTTTGAAGAGAGTAGTCTTACCATCTCTACTACATTTAGCGAAACGGCGGGCGAGCATATTGCCACGGACGGTGAGGGCTCTCCTCTCACGCTCTATATCAATATCGTCATATTGGTAGTCTGTCACCACGTATCCTAGATATTTAAATTGACGGACAATATCTACCACTGACCCATTCAAATATACCTTAGGCACCCTCTCCGGACCAGATCCGGCTTCAAACACCATCATTTTGGTTTTAGAGACATTATATTTTAAACCATGTTCATCAGCATAGTGCTCACACACCGACAACAACCTCCTTGTCACTTTGACTGAAGGGCAGAGAAGTACCATATCATCAGCGTAACTAAAGTTGTTGACACAGACGTTACCTACATGACAACCAATATTGGTACTCCTCAGCTCCCCAATCAAACCATTCATGTATAAATTAAAGAGATCCGGAGAGGTGACCCCACCTTGACGTACATTGCACTCTAACCTATACAGTACTATATTGTAAACACACAAGACGCAGTACAAACATTTGTATGACAATTATAAATATCACACAAATGATTGTCCCAACACAATGTCTACAAATTATAATTAATTTGATATGTGACTGTTTATTTAGTGGAAATAAAGTTCATTTAATTGGTTTGTATGTTTCAGTGGCTTGTGCAGACGCCATCTATATATACTAGTCCTAAACTTAATTAAACAGAAAATCTTAAATTAACACAGACAATGGGCAGCCCTATTGTAATAATATCCATTTCTTTATTATCTCTATGACTGGTATAATTTAATTATAAATTATTTGCCCAGTTTTTGTCTCCAGTATGACCTTGTACATATATAAGTGTCATCTTTACTTATTATAAAACAAAGTTGTTATTATTGTATGTATGTCCCTATATATATCTTCAAAACCACACAACAGACTTTAATGCGGTTTTTTTTTTCATAAATAGAGTGGGTTAAGAGGATGGTTTTTTTTTGTATTTTGTTAATGTTTGACAAATTATTGTGTTTCGTCAATTTTGGAAGCTCAATATCCACATATTGGGCTCAATAACTATAAAAACGGGTAAAGCTGCAGCCATTAACTAATATTTTTATATAATAATGCATACATTGTAGAAGAAAGACGCTTATAGGAAAACAGGAACTATCATCATGAACATAAATAAATGGAAGTATAACAGCAATTTTTGCCAAACAATCTGTGGACAGTGGTGTACTAGAATAAAATATATACTACAAATAACTGTAAAAATATAACTATGTGGATAAAGAAAAAACTTTTATGTAAAAACCAGCAGATATGAGTAATGAAGTGTTACGCAGTCAATTCTGCATACTAAACTAGAAATTTCATAACAACATGATTCTATATAATGAATAATCAACTACTAACAGGATAATGCATTATATCATGCGAGTATTTTAGCAATATTATTGCGAAATTTGCAATGAAAGTAGCGCATACGACATTTTTTTGGGTAAATGCTTTTTAATGTGTTTTAGTATTTTTAGAAAAGGTTCGCTAAAGAATTGTCTTGAAATAGGTGTAAATTGATAGAAAATGTAATATTCTGCGTAATTTCTTGCGTTTATGGCTCTCAGAATGAGACAAATGATTTCAAATGGGTGACCGAAATATTAAGGATAAATAAACCGTTAGTGAAACTTAATTAGATATTTATATACTTTGTTTACGTAAAACAAGTTTTTGGTAATTAAATCGGAGTATATTGACAGGATTTTACAGGATATCCCAAATATTAACGAAAATAATAGATGAAATTCCGCATTGCAGGACGAACAAGATTATAGGAAGAAAATCCCGTTATATTTTTTTTTATTAGAGTTTTAATTATTTCTAATAAAGCATAATATTTGATAGAGATAACGCAGTAGCATACATTAAGTTATTAGCTAGCGAGTTCATTACAAAAACACATAAAATCCCAAGAATTGATGGTAAAAGTAAATATGGCGGACGAACCATCATGTCATTACAACTTGTCCTATTTAAAGTTTATAAATTTACCTGCGGCGGTATCGTGTCTTCTATCATCCTTTCGGTCTCCATTTTTTTGCTATTTCACTAATAACATCAATAAACAGTCCACTGAAACACCACAAAATAATGAAACCACAATCGCTAAATACTCATCGCTCGCGTGACGTCAAGCACTGATTTTTTTTATTGTAAATATTTTAGGCAAAGGCATAGCTGAATCATTGAGCCAAATAGTTATGTGAAAAATTCTTTTATTAACACATTACTTAAAGACGTTATGTAACTATTATATTTAGATTATCAAATAATTGTAATAAAGTGAATGTTTCTTTTTTTACGTAGGTTCATAACGCAAAGTTTGTGATTTACTATTGTTATAAAGTTATAAAGTTTGAGTGTAATGAATTGCAATTTTGTTCGAAACGTCATCAACATTTCATGAAACAAAGCTGTGATAAATTTATTTTAGTCGAGTCATTGCCAAGATTACAATCAATTTGATCAACAATTAAATTCTAAAACATGGTTTTACCTGATGATAGCTCAGAAATTGAATCTATGACGTCGTTAATGTTATTTATATTATGTTCTATAATTTTAATAACAAACTCCTGCTGAGTTACGTCCAGTATATTAGTATAATTGTGGTATAATATATTGTTCCTTACGCTTTGTATTATGAGGTACCTATATAGCAAGCGTAACATTGAAAAAATACTACAAAAAGTACAGTGACGAAATTATAGATAGATAGATAGATAGATAACACTTTATTTGCACATTAATGATTTACATTTCATATAAATTAGATTACAATGACAAGTGCATAAAGGGCGGCCTTATCGCGAAACGCAATCTCTTACAGGCAGCCTTAGGATAGACAAATAATTGAAATATAGTAGTTGAAAGTGTTTTATTATATGTTTACGAATACATAATAACGAACATACGAATATAAGTACACATATACGAATATAAATAAACTTAAACAAATTCAAATACACATATACATAAATATATACTCTATATATTATTATACAGGGTGTCCCAGAACGTAACGTAGCTGGGAAGGGGGGTGATAGGGGGGGTCACAAGGGTCACCAGAAAAATAAAATAAAAATTCCCCTCTGGCTATTTAAAAAATAAATGGCATTTTTTTAAAAACTAAAAATTTTACACCTTGTGGGGCTATTTTGCTAACTGTACCTACAAATATAGCTGTTTAAAAAAAAAAAAGATGTTATGTAATCCTCAATAACCCTTCATCAAATTGAATTAAAAAAATAATACATATCCAACCAAGATTTTAAAGAAAATTAAGTTCTTTTCCAGTCAAGGACTTAGTAATTACAATTTCACTCAACTTTCTCCAAGTGTACTGAAAAAAAAATGTACTATGCAGCTCAGGCGTGTAACTTAAAAAGATAGGTAATTTTATTGCAATTCCAAAATGGTATAACACTTATTTGAAAAAATCATACTTAGACATTTAAAAATAATTTTCGGGAACAATACCCCTGCAAAACAAAACATATCAATAAAACAATAGTCTCAAATTCCTAAGAAAATACATTTTTAAATGTCTCTTCTGTTCCTCTAATGTTACTGCCCGTTAATACTCAAGATTGGAGTACTGTACATACCTCAAACACTCAAGTACAGTCTAGGCCAGATAAAGCTTTACCATATTTTATGACAAGGAATTTAAATGAAACTCGGAAATAAAACATAATTCTAATTATTTATTCAAATAAAGTGCTCCAAATGTGCACCACCAACATAAATAGTCTCAAATTCCTAAGCAAATATTCCTGTTCCTTGTACAGGCAGGTAGGCAGGTACCCCTCTCGTACCGTTAGCCATGCGCGAGAACAATGAAACAAAACAAGTTCAGGGAGTGAAAGAGACAGGTAGATACGTTAAAGGAAGAGAAAAAGTAGGGGTGCTGTCTCTGGTTAGCCAAATAGTCGGGCAGTACATTAAGCTCTCTCGTTTACTGCACATATTTGTATTCGTTTGTGTTCATTTAGTACTAACAACTTTGCTTCGCTTTCTGGACTTGATTATTTCTTTGTGATTTTGGACATTGTTTGTGATTTCTTCCAACGACTTGGCTTTCTCAAGGACTAAAGTGTGTGATACAGTGCCACCATGCCACCCACGTACACTCCACATGAATATGCGAACATGCATCTCATTTACGGCGAATGTAGATGTAATGCCGGTGCTGCAGCAAGACTGTACCGAGAAAGATATCCGAACGCCCCACGTCACCCGGATAGCCGTGTTTTTGTCAATGTCCACCGACTATTGTCTGAGGGTCGACTTCCACATCAAATGGTTAATGAACGCAGATCTCGGTTCGATGTCCAAGATGTAGTGCTTCAAACCGTCGCAGACAACCCGAGTACTTCAGTTCTGACAATTGAAGCAAATACAGGTGTATCAAAAAGTACTGCTCATCGCATATTACAATCAGAAAAGTTCCACCCGTACCACGTGCAACGCGTACAGAGTCTGATACCACGCGATTTTCCTGCGAGACTTGCATTTTGTAGTAGGATGCTGCGCATGCATAGGGAGGACCCTCAATTTTTTAATAAAATATTGTGGTCCGACGAGTCTACTTTTAAAAAGGACGGCTACATGAACCTACATAATTTACACGAGTGGCACGTAGAAAATCCCCACCTTATTAGAGAAGATCGATCCCAATATCGTTTTAAAGTGAACATGTGGACCGGAATACTGAACGGTAAAATAATCGGACCCTTTGAGTTACCTGAGGCACTGACTGGCGAGGCGTACTTGCACTTTTTACAAAACGAATTACCCAATTTATTGGAAGATGTGCCGCTGGAAACATTAAGGAATATGTGGTTCCAGCATGATGGGTGCCCAGCACATTATGCACGCCCAGTAAGAGATTTCCTAAACAACGAATATCCTGGTAGGTGGATGGGAAGGGCCGGTGTTATAGCGTGGCCAGCTCGTTCACCGGATTTAAACCCGTTGGACTTCTTTTACTGGGGTGCTATAAAAGAAAAAGTTTATGGGAAACCCATCAGGGACTTGGGTGACTTGAAGGCGAGGATCACAGAGGCCGCGGAATCAATCAATAATAGAAGATTTGCTCGGCACATTTCCCGCTCATTTTTAAAACGATGTAGGGCGTGCATTTATGTTGGTGGTGCACATTTCGAGCACTTAATTTGAATAAATAATTACAATTTTGTTTTATTTTCGAGTTTCATTTAAATTCCCTGTCATAAAATATGGTAAAGCTTTATCTGGCCTAGACTGTACTTGAGTGTTTGAGGTATGTACAGTACTCCAATCTTGAGAATTAACGGGCAGTAACATTAGAGGAACAGAAGAGACATTTAAAAATGTATTTTCTTAGGAATTTGAGACTATTGTTTTATTGATATGTTTTGTTTTGCAGGGGTATTGTTCCCGAAAATTATTTTTAAATGTCTAAGTATGATTTTTTCAAATAAGTGTTATACCATTTTGGAATTGCAATAAAATTACCTATCTTTTTAAGTTACACGCCGGAGCTGCATAGTACATTTTTTTTTCAGTACACTTGGAGAAAGTTGAGTGAAATTGTAATTACTAAGTCCTTGACTGGAAAAGAACTTAATTTTCTTTAAAATCTTGGTTGGATATGTATTATTTTTTTAATTCAATTTGATGAAGGGTTATTGAGGATTACATAACATCTTTTTTTTTTTAAACAGCTATATTTGTAGGTACAGTTAGCAAAATAGCCCCACAAGGTGTAAAATTTTTAGTTTTTAAAAAAATGCCATTTATTTTTTAAATAGCCAGAGGGGAATTTTTATTTTATTTTTCTGGTGACCCTTGTGACCCCCCCTATCACCCCCCTTCCCAGCTACGTTACGTTCTGGGACACCCTGTATATAATATTACTACTTATACTATGTCTGAAGTGATGTGTAATAATTGAGTAAGTTTTGATTTATTTGTTAAGGACTGCGCTCTCCTAATTTCTACAGGCAAAGCATTCCATAGGCTTCAACTGTAAATGATTTTGCATAAAAATTCGTTGAGTGTCTGGGCACACTCAGTTTCAGATATTCGGATGACCTTTGTGGTCTCAGATGTGTGTCATGAACAAAAACAAAACGTTTTTTAAGATAACTGGGGGATTTGGCATTAAATAATACATTGTAAAGTAATGAAAGGACATGAGTATTCCGGTGAAGGTGAATTGGAAGCCACTTGAGCTTTTCACGAAAGGCGAAGACATGATCGTATTTGTGAAGCCCAAATACGAACCTAATACAGACATTCTGAAGTCGCTCAAGCTTATCAAGTTGTGCTTCGGTGAGATTAAGATACTCGTAGCTAGTATCGGCGTAATCAAGTATGGGTATGAGGAGAGATTGAGCAAGAGTAGTTCGAATAGTAACAGGAAGCAATTTTGTAGTCTCCACAAGGACCCTACTGAGGCAAAGAGCTTACGACTAATCTCCTGCAATTTGGGCATCCCAGGACAGATTGTTGATTAAAAAAATTCCTAGGTTTTTAACTTTTGAACTGATTGGTAGACTAGTGCCATCAAAACGTAATTGTGGAAGAAGAGACCAGTTAATTTATACTTGTCATTAAAATTTTATCACTTCCTCTAAACAACAACTACATTTTATCGATACATTTACTTTGATTGGGTTTAGATGTACTGTCGATTCGAATCACTTACACGTAGTTACCGTCACTTTAAACGTCAAAATAAATGTCAAAAAAATTGACGTCATTTCGGATTTCCTTCCGTCACGCAGATCATCATACGCAGATGAAAAATAATTTTTCAAGTTCTGTGTAAATAAATTACATTTAATACCGTATAGCTATCTATTATGTTAATTCGCTAATTACACTACATAAATTGAAAATAATATATACATGCGTTTAGAAATGCATTAACCATGACAGAGTTTGCATATTTACATAATTTTGTACGCAATTTGAATATAAAGTGTTGTAGTAAATAAATCATCAAATAATAACGTTAAGGTGCGTATTTATGTTTTATTTTAACTGTTTTTACATTAATTTGTAATGTTAAAATGTTTTAAATCCATAGTGTTTGTTATTTACAGTAAATTTTGTAATATTTATTGTCTGCCTTTTACAGAACAAGAATTTGTATATTTTTTTATTAATTTCTATTCCTGCTTCTAAATTAATAAATTAAAATAATAAATGCTTAAATAATTGAATGTTTATGATATGTTATCTATCGGCTTCTGGTATTAGTGATAGCGATGAGAAAATTTTGATAACAAGTCTCTTAACAACTTCAAAATCTTTACACATATTATAAAGTAGAAGAGTTTGTTTGTTTGAACGCGATAATCTCAGGAATTAGGTCGAGAATGGCTTTAGGATGTATAAAATCATGCTGCGACGAATAGAAGCGAATCATTAGTGAAAGATGTTGCAAAAATAAAAAAAAATTCCAAATTCCACTCATACAAGTAGTGAGCAACTTCTAATAGTGTAATATAATTTGACCTTTATAGAAGTCTTGAAAATATCTGGGTATTAGTACAAAAATGTTTGTTAAGAAGTGTTAATGAATAAAGTTGTTATTTAAAACATATTTTTTATAATATTGTATAATGCAAACTTAAATAAGTACCTGAATGACAGTACCTCAATTGTATGAAATAAGGATATATTACGCTAAATATTACATTAAATGCTTGTGTATTATATATGTTTATAGTTACAGGAAAATATAATAATTGAGTATTAAAAAAAAAATTCAATTCACTTCTTGTGCCCTTGAAATTTGAGTGCTTTCCTCGATTTTTCAAGAGATATCAGAGCTATTAAATAAAAAAAGAATCTTTAAAATTGTTTCTCTCAGTTAAAAGTTATGAGGTAACAAAAGGCGGTCCACCCGGTCCTCGGGGACTGGGTCGAAGCTAGGCACCGGGATCCGACATATCACCTCATCCAGCTCTTCACGGGTCATGTCTGTTTCACTAAGTACCTGTGGGAGCTGTTTGGTATCGAGTCGGATCCCGAGTGCCGTAATTGTGGATGTGGGGCAATAGACACAGTGGAGCACACCCTCGCCGTGCGCACGGCCTAGGCCGCCCATCGCGCTCGATTTCGCCGGTGTACGAACGGCGAACAGTGCTGAGCCGCCGCCGTCTCCTTCACTAGGAGGGTGAATGCGGCAAAGAAAGTGGCCCTGTGGGAGCCTGAACGTGCTGAAGCCTTGCCATATCGGTATCCAGCCGCGGCAAAGGTGGCTGTGGACCACGGCAACGCGACACGGGACCTAATGTTCCCCCCGAGACCAGAGGTTCCAGAGATTAGGGCGTTCAAAGAAATAAAATCTTCAGCTTTATAATATTAGTTTAGATGTTTGATAACTACCCATACGTTTGAAATATATAACGGGAGCCATATTGACTGTTGCAGTTATAAACAATGTTGCCTGAGGATGTAGAAAAGAGGCACGCACCACCCGGAGTGAACTCACGTTCTTTGAGCGCGGCACATTCTGCTGCTGACTTGGAGGTAAGATTTTAGCTTTTTACTCCAGCTCAAAAAAAAAGAGTTAGAAAGGCTACTAAATAGCCTCTTTGTCATTTATTTTTCTTAATGTGTTCAACTAAAAAAAGCAGCAGGCCGGATTTGTTGTACCGAGTGTTACGTCTAGATCTATATCCTAAGTCTATGTAATAAAAACAATAAATCAAATCATTGCTGAAATAATTACCATGAGCAAGACTTGAACCCACAACCTCAGAATACAGTTCCGTTGCATTGCCGTTGAGCTATCGTGGTTCCTGCACAAGTTTAACCTCATTAAATAAAATACTCCGTGTGGTGACGGATTAAGAATACAAGCGTCACCACCCCATCTCCTCCCAAGAGTGCTGTAAAAGTCAGCTAAGGGATATTGCACACAGATGACATGTTTGTGAGAGACGGAAAACTCGAAAAGAAACTCTGTGCCAACACGCCTGGTCAGCGCGGCACAGTAGACCGTAATCCCTTCCCTCCCAAAGTGGAGGAGGCCCGTGCCCAACAGTGGGACGTAAATGGGCTGGAAAAGAAATAAAATAATTTTGTGTGGCGGTGTTTACCTTTAAGTAACTGTTACATTACTGTAAGTTACGAGAACATGCATTTAGTTTTAAGTTTTTTATGTAAACAGTTGATGGTAATCCTCAATAAATAAATAAAATAAATAAATAAAATAGATAATATAAATAAAGTGTAGCAAGGCAATTGCAAAATTGATAGATTACTGTAAAATATTTGTTCCGTCGTTATTTCCAATGATCGATCTATCGACTTGTTACTCAATTGAGAAATGTGACAAATTAATCAGATTATCTATTCGTCTGTGTTTTTTTTTGGTAAATACATACATACTTATAATACATAAAAACACACAGACATTGTACAAACATTTGTATGACAATAATAGATATCACACAAAAATAATTGTACTGTGCGTGGGTCGAACCGGCGCCCTCGTGAACAGCAGTTCATTACATGAACCACAATACCACGAGGCCCTTCAAGATCAATGTAGATAAGATATAATTTTCCTTTCAGGTGCTTCGCGAAATAGAGAATGTATATTTCCTTCCACCATCAGAGTTCGACGCGGGTCGGTACGTGCTGGAGCATGCTCCTGCATCCTCATGTGATGATATTGAACGAATGTTCACCAAGTTGAAGAGACAGCAGCAGGTCAGTTGATTTTATCAACTTTTGAAGCCTTGGGCATAGTTTCCATGAAGAGAATTCGGTCTACCATACAATGCTGACCAGGTGTTGTTATTATAGCATGTTTTCAGATTTCCTCCATTTTTTTAAGTCATGCCCTAAATTACCATTACAGCACTGAACGGAGTAAATGGGTTGTATGTATTTTAGAGAAGTAATCTCTTTATCTCCAGCCTATAACATCGCACTGTTAGCCACGGGCACCTTATACTTTAGGGATCATGATCTTCTGCGCCGCGCTGACCAGGCGTGTTGGTACATGGTTTATTATCGTTACCGTCTCTCACAGAGGATGTTATCTATGTACAATATCTTTTAGCTGGCTTTTACGGAATGCAAAAAAAAGGAGTGATGGTATTTGTATTCTTAATCCGTCACCGTTATTATTACCCGCGTACGATATATTTTGATATTTGATTCTGGTGGCAGCTAACCTATTTATTTCTCAAACAGGTTGTATCTGGCAAAGCTTTACATCTAATATCGCAACAGCGCGACAATTGTGATCGTGAATTTAAAGAGATCCAGAACATTCGATCTCAATTATCCACAACTTTACAAACATGCCAAAAAGCCAGGGAAGAGCTAAGAGCTGCATCTAATCATTTGACCATATCCACTTTCGTAATTCTGGCTAACTTTAGAAAACGGCAGATTATACGATCCGTTCTTAAATCGCTAGAACTCTTGCGAAGTTTACGCAGTGTAGAAAAAGATGTAGCAGAGTTATTGACTAGAAAAGAATATTATGAAGCTATTCAATTGATTTTGAAAAGTAAAAAGGCAGCGAATAGCCATAAGGAGTACACATGCATTGCCGATCTTGCAACTAGGCTCCAAGATACTTTAGACATGACTGAGGAAAAATTAGATTCAGTGCTGTCAAATATCTGTTATAAATTTGATGAGCATACTTTTAGGAAGTTAAGAAAAGCTTACGCATTGCTTGGAAAGACGCAGGCAGCAATGGAGCAATTACATATGCATTATTCCTCCGCGGTCAATGAATCTTCGATAGAAGCAGTTAAGAATTACGTCAGTGATTCCATTGATATGAAATTCCAAGAAATGTGCCAATCGGTGCAACCTAACAAAGCTCATATATGCTTATTAAATTTATGTGAAAATCTATTTTTGATTATGAAAAGTTATTATCTGTTAGTGGAATGGCATTCTAAGCATGACGAGGAAGAAACCGTACCTATTTCTAATAATGTTTTTGAAATAGAAAAGAATGTTAGTAGGGAATACATTAGGCAGAAGTTAAAAGCGGGTTTAGTTAGAATTTGGCATGACGTTCAAGCGAAAGTATCGACTTTTCTTAAAAGTTCAGGTTTAGAAGAGTATCAGTTCGAAAAGTTTATTCAAATGTTGGGTATTTTGAGAAAACTGACACAAGTTGCTGAAGTATTTTGTGGTGATAAATCAGATCTGTTGCAAGATTTTATAAAGACTCAAAGCGTTTTATATATAAAGAATTATCATAGAAGTAGGATGGAAGAATTGAAATTGTTTTTAGAAAACGAAGGTTGGGAACAATGTCCTGTGAAATCGACATTTAATTTAATAAATCTGCAAGAATTTAAGCAGTTTAAAAAGTATTTGGTTACGAGATCTGATACGTCATTAGTGAAGGCGTTATCTGATGGGGCTTCATCTGTGCATTCACAAGACGATAGTGTCTATATATCAAAATATTTTAAACCGAATTCAACTCACACTCCCTTTGAAATTTTCCGTAATGAAAATATAACTAATGATGATATTTTTGGTTTAGAACCTGAATTAGTTAGTGATGAATCAGATGATGAGCCTGAAGAACTAAAAAGAGATTATGTAGATGAGAATGATAGACCAGAAATAGATAGCCCTAGTAGAATCAAAGATAGTGTGATAGTTACTAACACAACACTATCAGTTCTAAGACACTGTGGCCAGTACTTACAAATTTGCCGATATTTACCGCAAATCTCGTTAGAAGTAGTAATGCTTATGAATCAGTTATTTGACTACTATTTCTTCACAGTACATCTATTTTTCGCATCAGATTTAGATGTTGCATCAACTACTTTATATAGTACGAAATTAAATGCGGTACTTAAAAGAATCAAAAACTTTTTGGATCCTAATTCCAGTGAAAATAAAGTGCTTTGTCCAGAACCACCGCAGCATTTGGAATTGGCTTCAGAAGAAAATTTGCACGGTTTAACAGAGCGTATAGTTGCGGTTGAAAGTGTTATATTTTTGGCAAAACAATTTGAATTGCTTCAACCTTATTTAGAATCAATAGTGGCGTCGCATCAAAAAATGATTTTGGAGCATTTTAAAGACAATACGTTAGCGGTCGCCCAAGATTTAAGAGTGCCCATTTTCATGTGTTCGGCTTCTAAATCTGTCGATCCAAGAACAGCGTTAATAGCCATGTCTCAAGTGAAATGGGACGTTAAAAACGTTGCAGTTGAGCATAGTCCATACGTGGACATGATTATCCGGAAAATTCAAGTATTCGCTTTACGTTTAGAGAACATAGCTAACAAAGTGTCCCTTAATTTAGAAGTATTAAATTCAATATGGAGTATGGTTTCAAAATATATTGTGCATTTATTAGTTGAAGGTTTTTCTAATGCAACTAAATGTTCTAATGGGGGTAGGGGATTGATGCAACTAGATTATAGGCAGTTATTTCTTAAACTCGAAAAGATTTCGGGTTTAAAACCTGTTCCATATCAAGATTATGTTGATAGGTATGTCAAAGCGTACTATCTTCCGCGGAAAGGTCTAGAAGAATTTATTCAAGAGAGAAATGAGTATTCTAATAAGCATTTGCTTGCATTAGTTACCTGCGCTTGTGAAAATAAAAAAGATAGGCAAGCTTTATCTTCTTTAATTGAAACCAAAGATAACTCTGTATAATCAGTTACAATTTTAAATGATATTCCAAAAAAAGTTCCATTTAGTGTTACTGTTAAAATTGAATCAATGTTGGGCAATTAATAATTGACATTTTAATTTAAATCGATTATATCGTGAATTATAAGTTTAGTCGAATTTACAAGATGTTTATTTAGTCGATTTTTTTTTACTTATTTGTACTTATAAATTAGTTTTAAGGATGATTTACCGGCCATTTTCTTAATCTTAAATTATGTTTAATTATAAATTATGCAATGTTATGTACAGGACCATTGTAAAATAATCTCAAAAGACATTAGGTAAGATAATAGACGAATTATTTTATATTTTATGTTTAACGTAATGTATTAAAGGACTATAATTATTTTTAAGTATGTAGTTTTATTTTTGGTATGTATTATCCTATACAGCAGGTGCTCCCAAACTTATTTAGTCTACACTTTGAGAATATAAAAAAAATTTTAGTGCCCCCATTTTGGCACTTAGTTAAAAAACCACTATAACCCTTTTTCTAGATCTGTTATCGCCCTCTTCAGGTCTGCAGCGTCCACAAGGGGGCGTATACTAGTCTAGGTGGATAGACAGGTGAATCGATTACATGTGCAGTGCAAGTGGTAATAATATTTTTATTCTGATTAAAACTTAAAATAAATAGAAAGCTTCATGTATGATTAAAAATATTTTAATTAATAAACGTTATACTTATTGTAATGTAACAAATTAATATACATTAAAATTAGCTATAAAAAATAAACTAAGCATAGTTGTTAATATATTTACATATATTTGACTAATACTAGATTTATTCAATAAAATAATCCAGTAACATTGATTTTAGGTAAATAGTCGATTTTTTCGATGAATTGATTGTAATCGCAACAAAAACTGTGTGTCCCATCATTAGACTTCCATGACAGCCATTTGAATTTAGAATTTCCCGCGCAAATGTCGTCACAAAATTGTAGTTCGTTTATGAAACTGGTATTATAAAAAGAGGAATTTATTGAAATAAATGCGGTGGCATTTTTGTTTCTTGGATCGTAGACGAGCTGAAAAAGAAAAATAGTTAAAATAGTTTTAAAACTAAAAAACACGTTTGTAAGTATGAAATATTTTTGTAATTATTACATTGGTACCAATTATCCGTACACAACTAAACATAACAAAAAAAAAATGAAAACAACTATGGTATTTTTTTATTAAATGGCTATTTCATTGTGCACATTCATATTAATAAAAAGTTCTGTTAACATTGCCGAATTGTGTTATTTTCATTTTGACACGCTTCTTATATGTTCAGTATATATCTATGTAACGAAATCTTTGAAAGTGATTTTCAGCCACTTGCAGTAGACGGATTGATCTGAAATTTTGCACATATATCTGATGACAATGAAAACGTGGGTGAAAACTACTTTCAAAGATCTGTTATATAGATTAACGCATAGGTACGAACGAAGCTATTAAGAGCGTGCGAAAATACTCAATATTCACGCAGAGTAATAAAACAATAGCGACTTTTAATTTGCCGTCAACGACATCTAGATGCACCCATCAAAAACAATGATTTTTGACAGTGATTTACTTGATTATCCCATAAAATTACTACATATTACCGGGAATCAAAGTAAGAATAGCCATTTATTTATTTACCTTAAAGAAGTACATAGGCACAGGTACTAAATTATTATTATTTTCATCAGCATATAAATAAAACGGTTGCATGTTCCCATTCTTATCTGGAAGCTCCATTGTTCCGTGGTTCCCTGTGTATACGTCTACTTCGTGGTTTATCGTCTTTATACGGCGTCGGAGAGCCTGTAAAAGAAAATAAAGCGGTAGACATGGGCCACAGATCACTTCTGACACAGATTTAACAGATAGTGAATACGCGTTGTGACGGATTAAGAAAACAAGTGTCACCGCCCCATCTCCTCCCAAGGGTGCTGTAAAAGTCAAGTAAGGGATATTGCACACAGATAACACCCTCTGTGAGAGACGGAAAACTCGAAAATAAACCCTGTGCCAATTACTGCCAATACGCCTGGTCAGCGTGGCACAGTAGACCATAATCTCTCCCAAAGTGGAAGAGGCCCGTGAGACGTAAGGAGAGAAAATACGCGTTCAATCTTGAAGACACGTAACTTTAGCCTGGCTAAATCATAGGTACTTCAGTGTATATCTATTAAAATATGGTATTTTTATGTGACGCTTTCGCTAACTGCAAACGTCACTTTTACAAGCAATAAAACAAGTATTCTATTAGGAAGATACAACGGTACCAATTTTACGCACAACTAAAAAATGAAAATTGATAATTTAATAACACAAGTCGGTAATGTTAACTGAACTTTCTTATTACAAAAACTGTATATTATAGACTAACAATTTTAATTACCGAATATTAGTGTACACCGCGGAATAGCCAATTAATCAAATTAAGTTTTAATTTTTTAGTTTAGTTGTATTGTGAAAGTGGAAGTAGGATTGACGTTAAAACATAGATCAATCTGTGGCGTGTGACACTCATAGAACATATAACATATTCCACGCATATCTGGGCTTCAAGCCAGCTGAGTTATTAGTATTTTTAAGCTGTAATGTTGTACATTAATTTATTATGTGTAATCAGACACCATTCGGTGACCATATCTGTGATCTCCGATAGATGTCGCTTTACATGATTTTTATTAACAACTAAACGCACTAACGTTGCAGTAATACGCGTGTTGTGTGTTATAGAATAATGTATTTACATTGATCATAGGAGCATCACACGACGAGTTCAAATGGGTCACGTATCATCGTGGTCACGGGATGACTAGAGTCTTGCTAGCGACGTCTTCCATGACCACGATCGATACAACTTAATTGGGATTGTTCATAATTTTTGACCTACTGTTTTTATATTCTTTTCAGAAAATATAGACTATTTTAAGCAACTAATTTCAATATTATTGAAATATTCGCTATACTGAATTTTTAAAAAATTCTTGAAGATATTACTTTAAATGTTGTGACGTCATCGTTTTACGCAATCTGTGTATTGCCTTTTCTTGATAGACTTAATACAGACTCCACTTTATATTTTCAAAGTTGACAGGTTGATATAATAGACCAATTTCAACTCCACTTCAGAGTAGTATATCCAGGGTCCCGGTATATATAGGGTCCCGTTTAAAGGGTAAAAACGGGAGCTTGTGGTTCCCGTGTGGTGCCATTGCCCCTCCCTGGTAGTTATCTCTTAAGAAATCGAGTAAAACCCTCAAATTTCTAAAGCACATGAGGTCGGTTGAACTTTGTTTATTATTAGATTTTTTATTTATTTTATTTATTGATTAAAATTTCACAAAGAGTGAGACTGCTTTAGTTAAGAACTGTGTTGCAGTCATTAACGCCCGCCTTCGAAACGTCGACAATAGTACATTACGATATTAGTGCGTAAAGATGGTTACAACTGCGAGGCGGAATTTTAGCCCGAGCCGAAGGCGAGGGCGTAATTGAGCCGAGCATGATATAACCAATACGCACGTATATCGTACGACGTTTTTTAACACATTTGCGAGGAAACAGAAAAAAAAACATTAAATAAACTCAATCTGTGAATGCACACTGTTGCTTTCCCGCCATTTTAACAGCGCGCTAGCGCTGCCTACTGACTGGCGCCGCGCGGCGATTAGTTCGAAATTTGAATAGCAACAGCGCGCTGCTCGAGTCGTGCGGCGGCGATCAGTTCCATATTTGAAATGGCAAATAATACTGTTATGAAATTTGTATGGACTATAACTTAACTATTTGCTTTGGTAACACACGCGTTTTTTATGACCCGCTTTACATATTTAAAACCGGTGGAATTACATCAGCTTTACGAGCAAGGGTGTTAAAAAAGTTTTATATGTGTTTCAATTATCTTATTACTAATAAAATTGCTAATCTTAACAAGTAACAATACAATTTTTATACTACGAGTACTTTATTGTATCTGTGTATAGGTGAGTGTAATTGTGTGTGGGTGAGTGTGTGTGTGCGTGTTTGCTAATAATTAAACTTTTACAAGCAGCTCTTCTTCATCACAGCCAAGTCCCTGGAACCATTTTTCTACTACTTTTCGACATTTTTTAACTGATAAGGGGTATATATTAAGCTTTTTATTTATCTTATTATACAGGATTGGGCTCAAGAATCGGAAGTGTCGTCGTACTAATTCAAGTTTTTCAAGATTATAAAGTTGTTACCTTTATGAGGCGTGATGGCCTACCATCACGCCTCATAAAGGTATGATGATGATTATAAGTACCTCTTCCAAAGCCGCCCAATCACCAGCATTCCCTCTTAACCACTGTGGTGCTGTGTTCACATAGTGGAATGTAGATCTCGTCTCAGCGCTGGTCGTGAAGTCTGCACGAGCGGCTAGGTGACCGCGGGAGAGGAACTGCAAGTAAAATTTGTACTATTAATAAAGATGTAAAGTTTGTTACATAAATATATGTAGGATCGGAGTCCATGTGGTGACGAATTAAGAATATAAGTGTCACTACCACATTTCCTTCAGAGGATGCTGTAAGACTGAAGGATATCACACATCCCACTGTCTGCAGCAACAGTGGGGTGTGCCCTCACCTACTAAAGACCCGCTGTGGACCTACTCGTGCCAGCTGGTGGTACCACTAAACTTGTTGTCGAAGACTTCTTTCAAAACCGATTTTCCAGGAATTTTGAGGTAAGTTCTGGTAGCGACAATTTAGGTGCAGTAAGTGAGGTGGGCACATGCCCAGGCGCCCAGGTGCCTCGCGCCGGTTAAGGCTCTCCTAATCCCTATATCATATTTCCGTAATCTCATAGGTAAATATAGCTCCAAGGTCTCTTAATATAGCTTATAGCGGGACATAATATATATTCTAATGTGATTTTCCCTGGTTATAACTAATTAAAAAACCATCGGAAATGTCTTAATACTTTACCTGTTTCTTGGTGATATATTTATCAGACATATGCGGTCCCAAAATGGCGTCCAGGCGTGCCTTTTGTGCGTTCAATTTGTAAATATTTGATATTGGTACTTGTCCAAATAATGTGCCTTCTGTAAAGATAAAATTACATATTGAATGGATTATATTATGATTTACAGGCTAGGCTCTGCAGCTGTTTTTAGAGTTTCATACAGAAATGAAACCATTGTATTTTTAGGGAGAACATTCACACAGCCAACACGGAGTTGGCATTGTCAGACTCATGCTGAAGAAAAACGAGAGCAATGCTCATACTTGTAGTATTATAGGATCACTTCTATGTCATCTGTCTGTCAAACATTTTTTTATTTTGTAATTGATAAATATTATGTTTAAATTCAATAAGTTGTTCTTAATAGAACAACTTAATGAATTTACGAAGGTATTAATATACCTTCGTAAATTTACGGCATCTACAAGAAAATAAATAATCTAGAATTTTAGTTACTTTCCGGTAGATGGCGCAAAGTCGACTTGACACGAATAACGCTGAATTTCTATAATAATAAAAATATCTCACCTGTAAATCTCGGTCTAGCCTTAATATTACTCTGTAGATAATAACTTGATGGTGATAATGTATGTTTAACGTAATCTGTGTGAGCTAGAATATTGTTAAAACACGCCGTGTATAATGTGTAAAATTTGTTACCAATTTTGTAGCCAACACTGAAAATGAAATACAATAACAAAATAGGTCTTTATCTTGGACTTTCTCTCTATCCACCCTGTTAACGTCCCACTGTTAAGCACGGGCCTCCTCCACTTTGGGAGGAATTATGATCTATGCCGCGCTAACTAGGCGTCTTGGCACAGGATTTATTTTCGAGTTTTCCGTATCTTGATTATTGTTCTAATTCTATGGTATATTATATATTATGATATAATATTATAATATTCTGTGAACAATATTATTTATATTAATATTACTTTTTTCTTTCTTCTTAGTTGCTTCTTAGAAAATATTACGTAATTATGTATATTCTTACTTCTGTATTCGGCTGTGTCTAGCACACGATTGCGTAGTCTCTTCAGTAGTGTAGAAAGGTTGCATATTACATCGTATCTCATTAAAGTTTAATATTGTTCTGTCCAATCTAAATGTTGTATTTATTATGCAATGGCCTTCCTGAAAGATTATTAACACTTAGGTATAGTTTCGCTCGTGCTAGTCCCTATAGTGACGGATTAAGAATACAAGTGTCAACGCCACATTTTTTCCCAGGGTTCTGTAAAAACAAGCTAAGGGATATTACAGAAATAATTATGGTCTACTATGGCCGCGCCAACCAGACGTGTTGGAAGCCTTGTGGCAACACGCCTGGGCCCTGAGTCGGGTATTTCAACGGTGCACAACTGTACCATTATTGTACCATTATGGTGCAATAGTAAAGTTTTTGGTAGTCTACTATTAATGTGTCGTCATAACGACTTCATCATTGTCTTACAATTGTCAAAGTGACATAAATTGCTAGTCTCGTACACAACAGCTTCACAATTGCAATTCAATGACTGAAATGTTTCGGTAGTCTGCTATTTTGAATTTGACAGTAATATTTTTAAATTGTCCTGTGTCGACAGATTGCCATAAATAAAAAATAGATAGATAGAAATTGTTCTTTGTAATTTATTGCAATTTACTAATCTCCTAAACTTCACATTGCTTTTTATACTAATAAATAGTATGTACAAATATATTTAAACGAAGTCTAGCATGATTAAATGTTTAAATTGATTAGTAGTTTTTCGAAAATCACTTCAACTAACGCATTTTTTAAAAACGGCAACACATACATACCATTCTAACACAATCCATAGATAAAAGAGACCGAAAATTCAATGCATAGATAAAAGAGATCGACAATTCTATTACCATTGAAAGACCGTTATGACGGCATATAGCAGACTACGGATATTTGACTTCAATTGCAACGGTATCGTGCCGGTATTGTGCCGGTATGACAATTGTTCCAAAATAGTGGACTTGAGCACCAGGGCCCTGAGTCGGGTATTTCAACGGTGTCACAACTTTACCATTATTGTACCATTATGGTGCAATAGTAAAGTTTTTGGTAGTCTACTATTAATGTGTCGTCATAACGACTTCATCATTGTCTTACAATTGTCAAAGTGACATAAATTGCTAGTCTCGTACACAACTGCTTCACAATTGCAATTCAATGACTGAAATGTTTCGGTAGTCTGCTATTTTGAATTTGACAGTAATATTTTTAAATTGTCCTGTGTCGACAGATTGCCATAAATAAAAAGTAGATAGATAGAAATATTAGAAATTGTTCTTTGTAATTTATTGCAATTTACTAATCTCCTAAACTTCACATTGCTTTTTATACTAATAAATAGTATGTACAAATATATTTAAACGAAGTCTAGCATGATTAAATGTTTAAATTTATTAGTAGTTTTTCGAAAATCACTTCAACTAACGCATTTTTTAAAAACGGCAACACATACATACCATTCTAACACAATCCATAGATAAAAGAGACCGAAAATTCAATGCATAGATAAAAGAGATCGACAATTCTATTACCATTGAAAGACCGTTATGACGGCATATAGCAGACTACGGATATTTGACTTCAATTGCAACGGTATCGTGCCGGTATTGTGCCGGTATGACAATTGTTCCAAAATAGTGGACTTGAGCACCTGGGCCCTGAGTCGGGTATTTCAACGGTGTCACAACTGTACCATTATTGTACCATTATGGTGCAATAGTAAAGTTTTTGGTAGTCTACTATTAATGTGTCGTCATAACGACTTCATCATTGTCTTACAATTGTCAAAGTGACATAAATTGCTAGTCTCGTACACAACTGCTTCACAATTGCAATTCAATGACTGAAATGTTTCGGTAGTCTGCTATTTTGAATTTGACAGTAATATTTTTAAATTGTCCTGTGTCGACAGATTGCCATAAATAAAAAATAGATAGATAGAAATATTAGAAATAGTTCTTTGTAATTTATTGCAATTTACTAATCTCCTAAACTTCACATTGCTTTTTATACTAATAAATAGTATGTACAAATATATTTAAACGAAGTCTAGCATGATTAAATGTTTAAATTTATTAGTAGTTTTTCGAAAATCACTTCAACTAACGCATTTTTTAAAAACGGCAACACATACATACCATTCTAACACAATCCATAGATAAAAGAGACCGAAAATTCAATGCATAGATAAAAGAGATCGACAATTCTATTACCATTGAAAGACCGTTATGACGGCATATAGCAGACTACGGATATTTGACTTCAATTGCAACGGTATCGTGCCGGTATTGTGCCGGTATGACAATTGTTCCAAAATAGTGGACTTGAGCACCTGGTCGTTGGGACGTTAAGCGTGAACGTGGGGCCAAAGAGAAAGCTTCATTCGTCCCCATCTATCTATTAATCTATGGCATTCTTGTAGTTTCATTTCATTGGAAACGCTTAACGTTTCCAAATTTGAAACCCATACCCCCTAGCCAGAGGGTAAAAAATTTCTTTTTTGATGAATAATAAATTATTTCTATCAATTTTATGCACACATTTTTTTTTTTGTCTGTCTTTAACCTTTTTAAGGGCACCCAAATAAAAGTTTATACCAAGGCACGCTACGCCCCTGCCCCTAGCTACTCCTAGGTGTCCATGTAACGTAATCTTTGTTAGTGATATTTACTTGCAATGGTACCACTATTGTTAGTTGATCTGAAATATTACACACACATTAAGGACCGATGTCACAACAATTTAAAAAAGATCCAGAAATTTCATACGAGTTTTTTAGTTTTATAACTAAGCAAGTAAGTAATTTTTAAATATAGAATACCAAATATTTTCTAAAGCGACTCATTTGTCCAAATAAAACTACTTTTTACGGATTTAGATGCGTATATTTGTTTTAAAGGGTCTTACCCGTGACCATGGTGAGTGCAAAGTCTCCGAAACGTCGGGCCACAGTTTAAAACGGGCTAAGGGATATTACAGAAATAATTATGGTCTACTATGGCCGCGGCAACCAGACGTGTTGGAAGCTTTGTTTGTCGGGCTTCGTGGCGTAGTGGTTCTAGTGTTGCCCAAATGCAAGAACAAGACGAGACTTAGCCAGTCTTGGTCTTGGTCTTGCGCCAATACACCTGGTCTTGGTCTTGCGCTCCCAGTCTTGGTCTTGGTCTTGGTCTTGCAGCAAGAGTCTTGCAAGTCTTGCAATTACCTATTAGACTATTGCTATTTATTAAAGTTTACTTTAGATCTTAGAAAAACGTATTAGAATTGGAACATTGTGAGCTTGAATCAACATAGCCATAGTAAAGAACAATCAGATTAAAATGTCTGAAGATTTGATGAGAAATTCGAAAAATTAACTGCCACATGGTGATCAACTGAGCTATATGCCATTTTCCATGGGAGTAACTTTTTCCTAATAAACATTTACGCTTTATATGCTTACATGTGCTAAAAAATGTAAAATCGATGATGATCGCCTATAATTTGGTCTTCAAAATGTCGGTGCCGGGTAAACAAAGAAATCGTTCATGTCGTAAACTTTTATTGTCTTGTGTTTATTTAATTTACGTGTTTTTATTAAAATATTAGTAAATTACTATAAAATAAACATACTCAAACACTTCTATAATTAAAATACGTATTATAAAAACAAAATTGCATTATCAAACATTACACAGCATTATCAAAGTGCCGATGGTTAAAACAAAACTATGCATGCACTCTGTTTGATTTTAATGGATTTTTTTTATTCGCTATGTATGTTTATGGTATTGGTCGTAATGCGCAAAGGTCCAGTTTTTCATATTCTTTGATACAGTTTTTTGCGTCTCATAGAATTACTTACTAACTAACTTTACTTTTACTAATTACTTACTAAATAACTGTTATACCTAACTACTCCGTGAAATAGCGCTAAGTCCTATTAAGTATTCTGGTACACAAAACACAAGCATAATAAGCTTAGCTTGGGACCAGAGGACGTTGTGTGAAAAGTCCATGAATATTTATTTATTTATTATTTATTTATTTGGATAAAATAACAAGTTTTATTCAAGCTGCTCTTGAGACAAACAATTTCGAATTAATATAAGCAAAAAACCATCCTGTAATTTAATTAAGAAACAGAATAAAGACACAATAGCAATAACTAATTAATAATTACAACTTCATCTCAATTAAAATACTCTTGCATTTATTAACTTTGTGTATTCTGGCCTGCCTGTTTCAATCTCAGAATAATTTCTTCCTTCCCAGCTCATTATCAATGGCCCAGTGTTGGGCACGGACCTCATTCACTTTGGGAAATGAAATAATTATTTCTCGGTAGATGATAAACTAGTGAATACCCCTTTTTTTGTTATTAGTTTAGAGACTTACTACACATTTCATTTTCAAATAGGTTCCTATAATATCACAAACACTATGCATAATTTTTGATCAGAGGACATTTTAAAACGTCCGTAATATATTTTAAACTAACTGTTATCCGAAACTTCGTACGCATGGAATTTACAAACCACAGCTTGAAAAATTCCACAAAAAAAACATCTTCTTGAACCCCTCTATCTATTAAAAAAAAATGTATCAAAATCCGTTGCATAGTTTAAAAGATATGCACTCATATAGGGACATACATACAAAGTTAAGGGCCTACATCAATATTATCGTGTATCATCGCCGACACGTACATATTAACACAGCCAGTAGGCACAGAAAATGAAGAATTAGGGATACTTTTCCTATTTACTCAAAATCTACTAAATATATTTTAATTCTGATTTACGTGTTTCTATATATAATAGTTACTTATGTTTTTAAAGTTATTTCATTAGTTAATACGCGATAATAGACCGACAAATGAAAAAAATAAAAAATTAGAGAGGTTGTTTCGCTAAGATTTTCTATCGAGAAAACTTTTTTCAATCGCGTTTCTGAGTTTATGCGATCCTAGATCTAATATATTGAAAAAACATATACTTACTTAAAAATTAGAGCTCTAGCCATTCAATCTAAAGAAACAATGAAAACTTCGTACGTAGAAAAATGCACGAAGCTATTTTGGTATCCTCTTATCGACTTTATTTTATAATAAGTAAATTTAAACGTAAAACGTACCATGACACTATAACTGCTCGTAACGTTATTCAATACAATTCTTCGATCTTTACCAGGACAAGCGACTAGTACTGTGTCAGATCTATGAAACGAAATGAGGCCATTATCATTATTCGGCGTTAAAATTTTGCCATTACGAATTAAAACTGGGCTCGGTGTGCCGAAATCTTTCTTCAAGGATAAAATGCAATCTGAAACAAAAAAATGCTTATTTCAAAAACTAAATAACTCGCTTGCAAATCCTGAATATTTTTGTAAATTATGAAGTACATCATTTGTCATCCTTCCATTAGGTCGTGTGTACAGTGGCGGATGTGCAGTCTCGGCCGGCCTAGGCCCCAAGCCATTAGCCGCCCCTTTCGCAGCATCCACCATATAAATCATCGCCCCTAAATCTGGCCGCGCTAGGCCCGGGCCTACCGGGCCTTAGGTTAAATCCGCCACTGGGTGTGTAACATTTATAAGTTCAATCTGACTACTGCAAGTAAGAGAAAAATACTTAAAAAATTTCGTTACATAGATTAATACATTGAGAGATACGTACTGAACTTATAAAAGCGTGTTCATATTAATAATATAGTATGAAACTGAGGTTCACGAAGTCGCGGGTTCGATCCCCGCAGAGGACCATTTTATTTGTGTAATTGTCACATGATTATATTGCGTCTGGGTATTTTCTATTGTAAATATTTGTTTACAAAATAATGTAGAATATCCGTAGGTATTCCATTATACTAGCAAACATGCTTAGCTTGACATCAGAGAACGTTGTGTTCAATATACAAAACAAAATACCTATCTATTTCCTAAAGAGAACCTTTCTTAGGTACCTATATATTCCCGGAACCTCTTATTGTCTTGAAGTCCCGTATTATTGACACGACGATAGGTAGGCCTGACGGTTTAGTCATGGGGAGAGGGTGGATGATTGACGATTAACGAAAGCCCATATGGCTTGGCGGAGATAAGTGGAAACGCTGGGAGAGGTAGAGGACCTAAGTGAAATACATGCTCCGATGTCATCACCGGTATACTTACTTTAAATGTGTCAAGTACGTAGCAGTTACAACCAGCATTTATGACCAGATGAATATGAGTGTGGACAAAAGAGTGTGTTTAGCTTTAGATCGTAGCAAAACAACTATGGCGTATTTTGATTAATTGGCGCTATTGCGTTGTGCACATTTTTATTTATTAGAATCGTTAGTGTTTTTTGAAGTTATTGTTTGCAGTGGATGCAGCGAAATAAAACGGTTTTGTAAACGGAATATTGTGTATTTTATTTTAATTTAAGACACAGTACAAATATGGACGTTGTCGCCATGACCGGCTTAGCGAGAGAGAGTTGCCATACATAAAACAAAAGTCTGCTACCAAAAAAACCAAATTACAAATATAAATGTTGCCACTTTATATAACATTATTCAATACACCCCCTCAACATTATATTTTAATTTATAAAATTTTAATTTTACCATTAAACATATTTAAAACCTTTATTTTGTACTACACCCCCTTAAGATAAATTCTGAGATACATCCCCTTAACAAACTTTGTAATGCATCCCCTTAATAACATAAACATAACCTCTAACCAAATATGCAGAGCCCTGAATATTATACTCTTAAGTATTAACAAAACTTAGGCACACTAAAACATTCTTCACATACACAAGATACCTTAAATACTAACTCAGCACTATCCTATGCATGTACACATTTTAACAAACTTATGACAATATCATATCCCTAAGCTTAACAAAAAGTATTTTTCCTAAGGGTTTGGTAAACAAATCGGCTACATTGTTATTACTACAAACAAATGTAATTTTAACTAAACCTGTTGATAGATTTTCTACAATGTACTGATACTTGATATCTATGTGTTTCAATCTTTTATTACTGTCATTGTTCTGTGCTATATTAATCACACTTTGATTGTCTTCAAATATTTCAAAATCTACATTATCATATCCAAAATCTCTAAGTAGCTTTTTTAAATAAGAACCTTCCATAATACTCATACTCAAAGCTACATATTCTGCTTCACAAGATGACAGTGTTACACAAGACTGTTTCTTACTGTACCAAGAAACTGGACAGTTAAAAATATAAAATATTTGACCTGAGGTTGACTTCCGGTCTCCAACATCACCGGCCCAGTCTGCATCACTGTAACCTTGCAATTTACATACATTTTTGCTTTCATTATCATATTTGTATGTTAAAGATAAATCAATAGTACCCTTTATGTATCTTAATATCCTCTTCAAACATTTAAACAAAGCTACACTAGCACAATGCACATATCTACTAAGAAATCCTACTGCTACAGATAAGTCTGGTCTAGTACAAGTAGCATACAAAAGACTACCTACTAAACTTCTACAGACTTTTTCTATTTCAACACTTTCACTTATATCTCTCTGTAATAATTCAAAATTGAAGTTTTGTTCTATTGGAGTACACACAGTTTTACAATTTGACATTTGATATAAATCCAACAACTTTAATAAATATCCTTTCTGATTAATTACAGTTACACAATTTTTAACATCTTGTTTTATATTTATTCCCAAATAATTACTTGCTAGACCCAAATCTTTCATTTTAAAGTTTTTACTTATTGAATTTTTAAAGTCATTTACTTGGTTTTTATTACTACCAAAATACAACAAGTCATCCACAAATAATAACACATAAATGTAATCATTTCCAATATGTTTGAAATATAAACATGGGTCATTCTTTGATCTTAAGAAATTTTCATTTGACATGAAACTATTAAACTTTGCATTCCAGTATTTAGGAGATTTTTTAAGACCATAGATTGACTTATTCAATTTGCATACCTTATTTCCTGGTAATCTCATAAAAACTGTCTCATTGATGTCTCCATAAAGAAATGCCCCAGTAACGTCCATTTGGTACACTGGTTGTCTTTTCTGTATAGCTACAGCCATCATGGCTTTGAAGGTAGTTAACTTGGCAACAGGTGAGTATGTCTGGTCATCACAGTTCTTCTGCTGGAATCCTCGGGCTACTAAGCGAGCTTTATACAAAGCTTTTCCTTCTGCCTCCTTGACTTTGAATACCCACTTGCTACTTACTATGTTTTCTCCATCAGGAACTTCTGTCACCTCCTCCCATGTATTATTTTCCTCCAGTGTCTTCAACTCCTTGTTTATGGCTTCTTCCCACTTATTTTTATCTGGTCTTTTCATAGCTTCTTCGTAGGAAATAGGTTCATCACAGCAGTAACTCAGGAACATGTTTTCTTGTCCTTGTACATAGTCCTTAAACCAGCTTGGCTGTTTTCTCGTCCTTCTAGGTCTTTCTGTTACCTCTTCGGACTGTCCTGAAGTTTCTGGAGTTTCCTGTGAATTTTCTTGTTCTTCTTCTACATCTTCCTCTATATCTTCTTCTAATATTGACTGCTCATAAAAGGAGTGCATGGAGTCCTGTTCATTTTCTCTTTCTATTATTTCATGGTTCTCTGTGTCTTCATACTGGCTTTCTTGTTCTTCTGAAACTTGTGCTGTCTCTTCTTGACTGTCAAAATCTACGTGATATTCCTTTCCTTGTCTTCTGTTTCTTTCTTTGTTTTCTATAGACTGCTTTATAAATACAACGTCTCTCTTGGTTTCTACTTTGTTTCTTTCTGGAAAATATATTCTGTATCCTTTTGTATTTTCTCCATATCCCATGAAATGGCCAAATTCTGCTTTGCTATCAAACTTCAATCGTTTTTGATCAGGAATATGTACTGATACTTGACTACCGAAGACTTGAAGGTTGTTGACATCAAAATCTTTGTTCCACCAAAGTTCATATGGTGTATTGTCTTTTACTCGACTCGGACCGGTTCTGTTTATGACGTAGACGGCTGTATTAATCGCTTCTGCCCACAAGTTCTTATTTAGGCCGCTCTCTAATAGCATTGTTCGTGCTGACTCAACCACTGTCCTCATCTCACGCTCTACACAACCATTCTGTTGTGGAGTGTATGCCACACTTCTTTGGTGTTGTATCCCATATGACTTTAGCAAGTTTTCCATTTCTTTACTAATAAATTCTTTCGCGTTATCACTTCTAATGTATTTTACTATGTGACCGGGGTTAACTTGAACTTCTTTCAAATACTGTTTTAAACATTCTATTGACTGTCCTTTATTCTTCAGAAAATACACCTTTCTATATTTAGAATAATCGTCTTTGATGAGTAGAAAGAACTTAGCCCCTCCTAGTGAAGTTTCTTCCATTGGACCTCCAATGTCAATATGTATAACCTCTCCTGGTTTCGTTGCCCTATGGGTACTGGATGGGAAGGGGAACTTATGTTGTTTTCCTTTCAAACATGGTAAACAGGTTTCTTCTTCACTATTTTCAAACTTTATATCCTGTTTTATCAAGATGCTTTTCACTTGATTTATGTCTTGGTGACCTAATTTTGCATGCCATTCCCTCAGATCTGACATCACTTTTCCAACCATGGCACTAGTGTCTTGCTGTCTGAATAACATTCTGTACATTTTTCCATGTTTCTTGGCTACAGCATGCACACTGTTGTTTTTGATAAACTGACACTCAGTGGCAGTTGACTCCAGCTTGTAACCTTTGTCCAGTGCAGTACTCATAGAAAATAAGTTTGCCTTGAGGCTCGGCACATACAACACATTGTTTATCAATGTTTTAATCCATTTTTCACCATCATATGCCTCAAGGTCAATGTCACCATAACCTAAAGCTTGTATTATTGTCCCATCCCCAATAACAACGTCTATTGGCACTAACAACTTTTTATAATTTATGAAGCTGTCCATTGTAAAGCTCATATGCTCAGAAGCACCACTGTCTAAGAACCATTCATTGTTTACACTTCTTGATGTAAGTCCACACACTGACATGACAAATGCGTTTTGTTTTATATCTGTTTTTTCTTGTTTATTGTCCTTATTAAACCAACACTTTTCTTTTGTATGTCCCCGTTTTTTACAATAATTACAAAATGGAATATTTTCAGTTTTGCCACTTTTGTTGTTTCTGGCTTTACAGTCTTTTTTGTAGTGGCCTACCTTACCACATTTAAAGCATTTTCTATTTTTAGAATCCGTTTTAAACGCTGTGGAACTACTGTTTTCACCTTCTTGGTATAATTTATTCCGTTGTTGTTCTATGATGAGCCTTGCTGTCAACTCCGACAGATTTTGTTTTTCAGATGGGACAGAGTCCCATGCGGAGACAAAGTGTCTGAATTTATCACCTAAAGAACTAATTATTTTTGTGACAATCATATTTTCTGCAATTTCTCCTTTTGCTTGTTTAATTTGTGTTGCAATTGCCTCGACCTTTGCAATGAATGTTGACACATCCTCCGAACTGTTATACTTTTCTTCGAAAAAATGCTGCTGCAGTATGTGCAGTGACACATCAGATTTTGGCTCATATATTACATTTAATTTATCCCATATTGCTTTTGCAGTTTCACAGTTTTGCACCTGCAGCATAGCTGTGTTACCTAGCCTGCTCACGATGACTCCTTGGGCCTTCGCATCTAGCCTTTTCCACGTGGCTAACTTTGTGTCGTCATTTTCTGGACATTTGGATGAGCCATCCACCAACTCGTAGACATTTACCGCCTTCAGTATGACTTTAACTTGAAATTTCCATGTATGCCAATTACCGGCATTTTCCAACAACAGGCGATTGTTAGACGCCCCAAAAATATCGCCCTCGCCGTCCATTTTGTTGTACCGACGCCACTGCTTGACCGCAGAACCACACCGCCGTTTTACCACAGCTGCTATGCTACACGATAATTCCTTTATTTCGCTGCGGGCTGCTGGGCCCAGAACCTTTTGAAGTTATTGTTTGCAGTGGATGCAGCGAAATAAAACGGTTTTGTAAACGGAATATTGTGTATTTTATTTTAATTTAAGACACAGTACAAATATGGACGTTGTCGCCATGACCGGCTTAGCGAGAGAGAGTTGCCATACATAAAACAAAAGTCTGCTACCAAAAAAACCAAATTACAAATATAAATGTTGCCACTTTATATAACATTATTCAATAGTGTTATAGTCTACTAGCTGTTTACCCGCAACTCCTTACGGGTGGAATTTAGAAAAGTTTCATGAAAATCCATCCATCATACATCCGACATTAAGACGGCACGATACCAAATTATGCTCCATACAAAAGTATGGGTATCGTACTTCCGTTTTTTCTTCGCGAAAGTTAAACCGATTTTAATAGTTTTTACGTTATATTATAGATAAAGAGTATATTATGGGTGAATAGCACAGGCATAAAAAATATGCGGCAAACGTGAGAACGGTAGTGCAATGTGTTAGTTTTATGATTCTGAGTATTCTGACACACTTTTTATAGTAAAATAGGTTCTCCTCTATTTGGTTTGGAGGACGTCACGATTTTCCACTGACAGCCACATATTATGACAAAATAAAAATAAACTAGAAACAATAAACAAGAAAAAATAAATTTGGCTAAAGAGTAATTAGTAAGCACTTGCAGGTATTTACATTCTAATATATAAAATTCACGTGTCACAGTGTTAGTTACCGTACTCCTCCGAAACGGCTTGACCGATTCTTCTCAAATTTTGCATACATATTCAGTAGGTCTGAGAATCGGCCAACATCTATTTTTCAAACTTTTTTTTTTTAGTATGGCAAAACAACGTTTGCCGGGACAGCTAGTACATATATATAATTAACTAATACTACGGCCGTTCAGAGAATGCGTTCCTCACACCTATCAGTCACGACTAGTGATGGGCACAACATAACACTGAGTTCGTTACCGTTCCTCCAAAATGAACCGCCACGTTATTTTTAAGATTATTTTCGTTTTAAATTGGCGGAATCATTTAAAATTTATATTTTAGTTATTTAAGTGGAAACCAAAAAAGGGTAACATTAATATAATAAAATTGTTTTATTTATTCTTTGTTACAAAGTTACAATCTGTATTTCTATTAATTTATGTTCTGTGACGTACATAGCGGTAAGTTTATCACATGTTTTGTGTTTACAATTTGATTTTCCATTTAGAACTTGATTATTTTCGGTTATTTAGTGCTAGAAGTCTGATTAAAATACATTATTCAGCTATTGCCGGCCACTTTGTACGCATGGAAATTGTAATTTTCACCTTTTATTTGTACCGTAAGTAGCCTGTCTTTTTCAGGCTCTGCTTTAGAGTAGGGTGTATACACAGGGTGTATAATATAAACCCTGTGTAATAAAATATATACATCAAAATTTTTACAAAAATACAAAATTTTTTCAGTAGTTTAAATACGCCAGAGTGGCGTACAGAGTTATTCTTGCATTTTTTTGTAGGAATTCTTTAGTGATATTTATTTGAAATATATATTTATTTGCTTGAAATATGGTTTACATAATATGTAGATGATAGTACTCAATTAGTTTCACACATTGAGATTAATATAATATCATTGGTTTCACATATTTCGTTGGGAATACCAACATGCAAATGTCATTATTAGTATTTAATCAAGTTAAAGTTTAAATAAATTATTCATGCATTAGTAAAATATTCATTAAAATACTATAAAAAACATTTTTCAATAAGCTATTCTCGTAGTTTTGTTTTCATTTTCTTACTAGGTAGGTCTAATAGAGTGTAAAACCACTTTTAAGGACCATTTTGTCTAGTGGTTTATGTAACAGACTGTCGGTCACGAGGTCCCGGGTTCGATCCTCGCACGATACAAGCATTTTTGGATGTATGTAAGGACGACAAGCTAAGATGGAAGTTACAGATATCAATAGTTGCGGCACGAATAAGAAAGCTAATATTCGCATTCAAAACTTTGAGAACTATTGCAGATTATGATCTTCTAACACGTATTAATAAAGCCCTATGTATTTTATATTATTGCATAACTTCCTGGGGTGCAGCCGCCAAGACCCATATGATAGAAGTCGAACGAGCTCAGCGAGCGATACGTTGTTCCTCCCGTTTCGGTACTCCACCACTTTACTGTATAGGAAAGTAGATGTGTTCAGTGTCAGGAAGCTTTTTATCTATCAATGTCTACGCAGATATCACCGAGTTACAATACCACATTTACCTGTTAGTCACAAACGCCTTAAGCGTTGCCCTGTTCCGTTCCTTAAAAGTTATACAGGGTGTCCCAAAAGTCAACGTCCAACCGAAAACCCAAGCTAGGCCTAGTTGTGGGGGCTCTCAAAAAAAAAGAAAAAAAAATCTATCTCATGTAGTTTCGAAATGACAGCCATTTTTCTTAAATTGACACCCTGTGACGAGTTTACGACTACTGGGGCTACAAATGAGCTCTTTTGTAATTTTATTTTTGTGTGGAGTAGTCTTAAGTGATGCTCCTACAAATTCCAATTCATCATTTGCACACAACTTCATTGGAATTTCAGAAAATATCCGTTTTATACCGAACCATGACGTGAAAATGACTACATCACTAAACTTTGACAGTCTGTACTGAAAAAAAAATCTACTATGCAATTTCGGCAAGTGCCCTTAAAAGTTGGCGCATTTAATGGGCTTTCCAAAATGGTATAATACTTACTAAATTATTTCTTAGACGACGAGAAAAAAAAAATTAAGAAAGTCGATATTTAGCTTATTATTAGTTAGTCATAAAACTTTCTCAAAATTATTCTAATATCATCTAGGCGTTCTGTAAGGTGTAATTAAAGAAAGAGACGAAGAAAAGTTAGAGCGGGATAGTGACGCTACTAAAAGAAAGAGACGAAGAAATGTTAGAGCGGGACGGAGAGTGACGCTACTTGGTGTCAGTGAATTTTTGGGATTGTTTAAATAAAAGTCAATTATTAAAAATCGAATGTTTATTTAAATCATATCAAATGTTCAAATTGCTTGCCATCAGCGCGTATGCACGCCCTACACCTTCTTAAAAACGATCGTGTAATCTGGCGGGCGAAACGTCTGGAATTGATGTGATCAGCGGCATCTTGAATTCTCTGACGCAGTTCCTCTAAATTTTCAATTGGTTTTTGGTAAACAATTTCTTTGACCGTTCCCCAATAAAAAAAATCAATAGGATTTAAATCCGGGGAACGGGGGGGCCACGTGATCTGACCGGATCGACCAATCCACCTATTTGGATATTCTTGATTAAGGAATTCTCTCACTGGGCGCGCATAGTGTGCCGGACAGCCATCTTGCTGGAACCACATGTCTCGATAAATGCTAAGTGGCACGTCTTCTAACAAATTGGGTAACTGATGTTGTAAAAAGTCCAAATAAGCTGCCCCATCGAGGTTTTCTGGCAGTTCAAAAGGCCCAATAATGGATCCATTTAAGATCCCAGTCCACATGTTTATTTTAAAGCGGTACTGTGACCTATCTTCGCGCATCAAATGTGGATTTTCGACGTGCCACTCGTGCAAATTATGCAAATTCATGTATCCGTCTTTTTTGAAGGTCGATTCATCAGTCCAAAGAATTTTACGCAAGAATTCTGGATCTGCTCTGTGCCTTTCGAGCATTGATTGACAAAATAAAATCCTGCTAGGATAATCACGGGGTAGCAAAGTTTGTACCCGTTGCATGTGGTACGGATGCAATTCGTTTCTCTTCAGTATCCGATGTGCTGTACTTTTAGGTACCCCCAGACTTTGCTCGATTCCACGTACTGAGATACTCCGGTTCTCTGCAATTGCATTTAGGACATCTTCTTCATAAGGCACGACGGTTCTTCCCACTCTAGTAGCTCGAGTAGGAAGTTGATTTTCTGATAATAAACGGTGCACATTTACAAAAACTCGATGATCTGGGTGACGCTCGGCATTCGGATATCTCTCACGGTAGAGTCGAGCTGCAGCTCTAGCATTGCACCTACATTCCCCATAAATAAGGTGCATGTTTGCATATTCCTCTGCAGAGTACAAGAAAGGCATTTTCTTACAAAAACAGTCCAGGAGAAAGCCAAGTTCGTCAGAAACGGTTCGAAAACAAATCCAAGTCACACGCAATCAAGTCCAGTAAACAGAGCCAAGGTTGTAAGCACGAAATAAATACAAACGAATACAAAAAGATGCGCAGTAAACGAAGGCACGAAACGTACTGAATTATTGTACGTATACCACGCTGTTGTATTAGCGTGCTATCTGTTTCACCCACACTAGCCAAAATGTCAATTTCGTCTCGCTCACACATTGTAGAAAGATTCACTGACACCAAGTAGCGTCACTCTCCGTCCCGCTCTAACATTTCTTCGTCTCTTTCTTTTAGTAGCGTCACTATCCCGCTCTAACTTTTCTTCGTCTCTTTCTTTAATTACACCTTACAGAACGCCTAGATGATATTAGAATAATTTTGAGAAAGTTTTATGACTAACTAATAATAAGCTAAATATCGACTTTCTTAATTTTTTTTTTTTCTCGTCGTCTAAGAAATAATTTAGTAAGTATTATACCATTTTGGAAAGCCCATTAAATGCGCCAACTTTTAAGGGCACTTGCCGAAATTGCATAGTAGATTTTTTTTTCAGTACAGACTGTCAAAGTTTAGTGATGTAGTCATTTTCACGTCATGGTTCGGTATAAAACGGATATTTTCTGAAATTCCAATGAAGTTGTGTGCAAATGATGAATTGGAATTTGTAGGAGCATCACTTAAGACTACTCCACACAAAAATAAAATTACAAAAGAGCTCATTTGCAGCCCCAGTAGTCGTAAACTCGTCACAGGGTGTCAATTTAAGAAAAATGGCTGTCATTTCGAAACTACATGAGATAGATTTTTTTTTCTTTTTTTTTGAGAGCCCCTACAACTAGGCCTAGCTTAGGTTTTCGGTTGGACGTTGACTTTTGGGACACCCTGTATAGGTAGGCAGGAAACATTATAATTACATTGCACCTAAATTGTATAATCTAATGGACGCAAAGAACAAAATAAGACACCTCAATCATTCTAAACTAAAAAAGCTAATAAAAGAATGGCTAAAAAACTATGACTATGACGAGATAGAAAAACTTATCTATACTTATAATAAATCTGTAGAGAGGTCAATTCTGTACATGAAATATATTTTCAAAATAACTATCAGGGGGTGATTAGTGATCGATACTGATGCCAAAAATGCAATCAGTAAAATTTTTGTCTGTCTGTCTGTCAGTCAGTCTGTATGTTCCTTATAGAAACAAAAACTACTCAACGGATTTTAATGAAACTTGGTACAAATATTCTTCATACTCCTGGGCAGGTTATAGTATACTTTCCACCACGCTACAATCAATAGGAGCAGAGTAGTGAAGGGAAATGTTGGGAAAACGGGAGAAGTTACTCCATTTTTAAGCTTCCGTCGCGTGTGCAGCCTTAATGGTTAAAGTTACATAGAAATCATGTATGACGAAAATATTCTACATAAAATTGTCTAAAAAATATCCTGCAACAGCATATTTTATGGTTGACTCACAATAACACGTGTAACTCCTGATAGCTTAGCAGTTCGTTCATTCTGATTATATTTGTTTACTCTTTGTAATTATAATTCAGTACGTTTCGTGCCTTCGTTTACTGCGCATCTTTTTGTATTCGTTTGTATTTATTTCGTGCTTACAACCTTGGCTCTGTTTACTGGACTTGATTGCGTGTGACTTGGATTTGTTTTCGAACCGTTTCTGACGAACTTGGCTTTCTCCTGGACTGTTTTTGTAAGAAAATGCCTTTCTTGTACTCTGCAGAGGAATATGCAAACATGCACCTTATTTATGGGGAATGTAGGTGCAATGCTAGAGCTGCAGCTCGACTCTACCGTGAGAGATATCCGAATGCCGAGCGTCACCCAGATCATCGAGTTTTTGTAAATGTGCACCGTTTATTATCAGAAAATCAACTTCCTACTCGAGCTACTAGAGTGGGAAGAACCGTCGTGCCTTATGAAGAAGATGTCCTAAATGCAATTGCAGAGAACCGGAGTATCTCAGTACGTGGAATCGAGCAAAGTCTGGGGGTACCTAAAAGTACAGCACATCGGATACTGAAGAGAAACGAATTGCATCCGTACCACATGCAACGGGTACAAACTTTGCTACCCCGTGATTATCCTAGCAGGATTTTATTTTGTCAATCAATGCTCGAAAGGCACAGAGCAGATCCAGAATTCTTACGTAAAATTCTTTGGACTGATGAATCGACCTTCAAAAAAGACGGATACATGAATTTGCATAATTTGCACGAGTGGCACGTCGAAAATCCACATTTGATGCGCGAAGATAGGTCACAGTACCGCTTTAAAATAAACATGTGGACTGGGATCTTAAATGGATCCATTATTGGGCCTTTTGAACTGCCAGAAAACCTCGATGGGGCAGCTTATTTGGACTTTTTACAACATCAGTTACCCAATTTGTTAGAAGACGTGCCACTTAGCATTTATCGAGACATGTGGTTCCAGCAAGATGGCTGTCCGGCACACTATGCGCGCCCAGTGAGAGAATTCCTTAATCAAGAATATCCAAATAGGTGGATTGGTCGATCCGGTCAGATCACGTGGCCCCCCGTTCCCCGGATTTAAATCCTATTGATTTTTTTTATTGGGGAACGGTCAAAGAAATTGTTTACCAAAAACCAATTGAAAATTTAGAGGAACTGCGTCAGAGAATTCAAGATGCCGCTGATCACATCAATTCCAGACGTTTCGCCCGCCAGATTACACGATCGTTTTTAAGAAGGTGTAGGGCGTGCATACGCGCTGATGGCAAGCAATTTGAACATTTGATATGATTTAAATAAACATTCGATTTTTAATAATTGACTTTTATTTAAACAATCCCAAAAATTCACTGACACCAAGTAGCGTCACTCTCCGTCCCGCTCTAACATTTCTTCGTCTCTTTCTTTTAGTAGCGTCACTATCCCGCTCTAACTTTTCTTCGTCTCTTTCTTTAATTACACCTTACAGAACGCCTAGATGATATTAGAATAATTTTGAGAAAGTTTTATGACTAACTAATAATAAGCTAAATATCGACTTTCTTAATTTTTTTTTTCTCGTCGTCTAAGAAATAATTTAGTAAGTATTATACCATTTTGGAAAGCCCATTAAATGCGCCAACTTTTAAGGGCACTTGCCGAAATTGCATAGTAGATTTTTTTTTCAGTACAGACTGTCAAAGTTTAGTGATGTAGTCATTTTCACGTCATGGTTCGGTATAAAACGGATATTTTCTGAAATTCCAATGAAGTTGTGTGCAAATGATGAATTGGAATTTGTAGGAGCATCACTTAAGACTACTCCACACAAAAATAAAATTACAAAAGAGCTCATTTGTAGCCCCAGTAGTCGTAAACTCGTCACAGGGTGTCAATTTAAGAAAAATGGCTGTCATTTCGAAACTACATGAGATAGATTTTTTTTTCTTTTTTTTTGAGAGCCCCCACAACTAGGCCTAGCTTGGGTTTTCGGTTGGACGTTGACTTTTGGGACACCCTGTATAACTTTTAAGGAACGGAACAGGGCAACGCTTAAGGCGTTTGTGACTAACAGGTAAATGTGGTATTGTAACTCGGTGATATCTGCGTAGACATTGATAGATAAAAAGCTTCCTGACACTGAACACATCTACTTTCCTATACAGTAAAGTGGTGGAGTACCGAAACGGGAGGAACAACGTATCGCTCGCTGAGCTCGTTCGACTTCTATCATATGGGTCTTGGCGGCTGCACCCCAGGAAGTTATGCAATAATATAAAATACATAGGGCTTTATTAATACGTGTTAGAAGATCATAATCTGCAATAGTTCTCAAAGTTTTGAATGCGAATATTAGCTTTCTTATTCGTGCCGCAACTATTGATATCTGTAACTTCCATCTTAGCTTGTCGTCCTTACATACATCCAAAAATGCTTGTATCGTGCGAGGATCGAACCCGGGACCTCGTGACCGACAGTCTGTTACATAAACCACTAGACAAAATGGTCCTTAAAAGTGGTTTTACACTCTATTAGACCTACCTAGTAAGAAAATGAAAACAAAACTACGAGAATAGCTTATTGAAAAATGTTTTTTATAGTATTTTAATGAATATTTTACTAATGCATGAATAATTTATTTAAACTTTAACTTGATTAAATACTAATAATGACATTTGCATGTTGGTATTCCCAACGAAATATGTGAAACCAATGATATTATATTAATCTCAATGTGTGAAACTAATTGAGTACTATCATCTACATATTATGTAAACCATATTTCAAGCAAATAAATATATATTTCAAATAAATATCACTAAAGAATTCCTACAAAAAAATGCAAGAATAACTCTGTACGCCACTCTGGCGTATTTAAACTACTGAAAAAATTTTGTATTTTTGTAAAAATTTTGATGTATATATTTTATTACACAGGGTTTATATTATACACCCTGTGTATACACCCTACTCTAAAGCAGAGCCTGAAAAAGACAGGCTACTTACGGTACAAATAAAAGGTGAAAATTACAATTTCCATGCGTACAAAGTGGCCGGCAATAGCTGAATAATGTATTTTAATCAGACTTCTAGCACTAAATAACCGAAAATAATCAAGTTCTAAATGGAAAATCAAATTGTAAACACAAAACATGTGATAAACTTACCGCTATGTACGTCACAGAATAAACAAAACAATATTAGTTTTAGAACGAGCGTGTAAACGACAGCCATTGTGAAGATTCATCGACCTTCTGCGGTGTTTTTTTTTTTTTTTTTTTCTTTTGCTCTTTTCTCAGAACAAAAGGGATGGCTTCTCGTTGGATTTGCCAGTGTCAATGTTGTCTTCAAATTGTGTCCATTTTTCAGATCTTAACGAATGCTTTTCTTGTCCAAAAAATTTTTTTCTTGACTTTTTGAGAGATTTTGTTATTTTAAGATGTTATAAAATAATTTAATATAGTTATTTTGTCATTCGAAGATACAAATTAAAAACAGGGAAACTATTTTTCACACAAAAATAGTGCTATTTACAAACGGAAACGGTAATAGGAAAGGATAGGATCAGATGGGAATGGAAAAATAAAAATATTATAAAAATATAAATTAACTATTAGACTATTTTACTATTAGTAATTATAATAATATAAAATAAAATACATTTATTTTTTTAAACTATAAATACGTACAGAAACAAAAAATCATAAACAAATGTTATTATGTTCAATAAATGAACCTAAGATAATATATACAGAAATATCATTACCATGCAATAAAGATGGAATGTTTGTAGGATAGGGAATTTTAAGCTCATTTAAATTTGTGTATAACTCTGAATGGTCATAACATGGACATTTCAAAACTATATGATTTACATCACTCACTTCTTCTCCGCATTCGCACACCGCCGAGTTCATTATCTTAATACGAAAAAGATGCGCAGGAGTGCACAAATGACCTAAACGCATACGTATCAGAACGGATGTAGCTCTTTTACTAAGTTTCATCTTGAAAAACCAAGGCTTACCTAAAATATTTGGTTGGATGGAATGATAATATTTTGCCTTTCGTTTTACGCTTTGCAACCAATATTCATTCCATGATTTTTCAAGGTGAATTCTTGAAATAGTAGCAAGGTCTTGAGTGTAGTTTTTAAAAGGAAATCGGTCGCCACTACAAGTTGCCTCATTTGCCAGACGATCAGCTATTTCATTTCCTCTTACACCACTATGAGATGGGGTCCAAGCAAATTCTACAGAATATCCTTTATCCAGACAGTGCAAAAGCATTTCTCTTGTTTCAACAATTACGGGATGACATTTGTTTTTTTTTAAAAGAAATTTTTCTAATGCCTGTAAAGCACTCATAGAGTCTGACAGAATTAAAGTTTTGGGTAATTTAAATATACTAATATATTCTAATGCTTTATATAAGCTATAACATTCAGCGGTAAAAATGGTGGTTTCGGGAGGAAATTTCACTTTTTCTACAATTTTATATTGCTGATGGAACACACCAATCCCTACACAATCGCTATTGGAGTGTTTTGATGCATCGCAAAAAATGTAGTGCCAATCCTGCCATTGCTCGTTGATAATTGAGTTGAAGTGTGTGTTAGCGTGTGGACTGTTCTTTTCTATACCTATGTTATAGTGGATTTTGGGAGATATTAAAAGGGCTCTATATTCCGCCTCGAAGATGGGGAGTATGGACGAACGGTGAGTAGGAGCATGAAGACATTTAAATTTATTGTAACTAGTTACTAAGTGTAGTAAAGGTTTATTATTCCAATATTTACTAGTACCGGCTATGGACGAGATGAATTCAAGCTTTTTAATGAGTGGGTGATCATAAAATTGAAAAATACGGAAGAAGAATCTATCGGCAAGGAATTGGCGGCGAAGTATTAGAGGAGGATCGGAACATTCTACTTGCAGTGCATTTATGGGACTGTTTTTCATGGCTCCGGTTATAATCCTAAGGGCTTTGGATTGGATTGCATCCAGTTTCCTCATAGCGGTTATACTACAAGGCTCTAGCAAAAACGTTCCATAATCAAGGACGCTTCTTACCAGAGCATTGTAGACCAACTTTAAGGAAAATGGATGTGCACCCCACCAAACTCCCGCTAAACATCGGAGAATATTCAGAGAACGTTCGCATTTATCTACCAGATATTCACAATGCGCTATCCCGTTTAGTTTAGAGTCGAGTATTAAGCCTAAAAATTTTGCGTGTGTTTTAACTGGGATAAGTTGGTTATCATACAATACGGATGTAGGGGGTGGCGTTTGTTGTCTAGTAAATACAATTACACAACTTTTAGGTACAGATAACTCCAAGCCATTATTACCCAACCAGGTTTTCAAATAGTTTAGGGCACTTGTGAGGGAAGTACTTGCATTATTAATAGATTTGTTTGTGCAGTACATTACAATGTCGTCAGCGTATTGTAAAATCTTAGCAGAACTACATAATGAATCTTCTAAGTCGAGTGTATATACATTATAGAGTAACGGACTAAGTACTGATCCTTGTGGAAGGCCTTTCCATATTGTTCTACTCGTGGCTTCCAATTTAATCACCCTTCCAGATAACGAATTGATTACAAAATTCGTGAGATGTTGAGGTAATTCTAATGATTGTAATTTTTGCCTAAGAAGTGTTAAACTGACATTATCATAAGCAGATTTTACGTCAAGGAATGCGGCAACAACTGATTCCTTTTGAGCAAATGCTACCCTAATATCAGTTGTTAATATACCAATACTATCCATAGTGCTTTTAGATTTGCGGAAACCGTACTGCGATTTGGCTAGCAAGCCCTTATTTTCTAAAAACCATTCCAATCTAATCTTAACTAGATTTTCGGCTATTTTTAAAATGACTGGAGATAGTGCAATAGGACGATATGAATTTACATCAGACGGATTTTTGTTGAATTTTAAGATTGGCAATACTATTTGAGTTTTCCATGAAACCGGAATGTCACCAGTGAAAATGACATGATTTATAACCTCTAACCACTCACACGTTCAAGGATACTTTGATATCCAAAAAAAAAAGGGCAACTTACGTCCAAGGATACTTTTATATCCATAGCGACATATTTTATAAAACCGACATCTATGGATAAATTGCGTTATTTTTTGCATCTTTAAGTTGTGTAGTAGATAGCTGATGAATTACTTTACAATCACAATTACTAGACGGCAGTGTAAGAAGCATCAACGAATAAAAACAAACTTTTTTCTTCAGTCCACTCTACGCTTTGTGTTTAGTGAACAAGTGGTTTTGAAGTCCCAGTGATTATGTCGTAAGTACTTCAGTTTTATTTATGAGTTCATAGATTATTATACATCAAGATAAACTAGATGATTTGTGCGTTATAATTAAGTATACATATCACAGTTTTAAGAGTAAAATAGTGTTATATTTTGAATTCAAAGTTCGAAAAAAATAGCGTAAGAGCGGCCATTCTTGTTGTTGACCAAATTTTAGTTATTTTTACGTAGTTTTTCAGTAAAATATTGTTTAAACAACGAGTAATAGTTCGTCATAAACATAATAATACACTTTAAAAACAGAAATATACAATAATTACGGAAGATTCCTTAAAAATGTCTTTGTGTTCCTCAGGTGTTTAAGCATGGATAGATTACTATCCACGGACGGAACTAAAATGGTTCAAAATAAGGGTGTGTACAAACTGCAAAATATGTTTGCAATATTTTTGTGTGGTGGTGTGTTTCTTCGTTTGTTTGATATAATAATGTTATGCTTGTTAACAATTGTCGAGTTTTACTATCATTTTTAAATTTTCGTGATGGTTTCACTTTTTTTCTCTTGTTAGAAGAATTTAATTCTCATATTTTATCAAAATTATTAATATTTCGGTTTCCGGTTTTAAGCCTATTTGTGTCGTGCTTATTATTTTTTTAATATTGATGTCATTATTGTAATAATTATACCATGTGCATACTTAGTATTGCTTGAAGATACGCTGCTATTAAAATGTGAATGTTTGTTATAAGTTACTAGCTACTGACTCTGATATTTCTAATGCATCATGCACATTATTTTTGCCTTTTGCCTTGATGATATTGATAGTTAAAATTAATACATACACCAATTTTAGATCACCAATTGAATTTTCCTTGGCTCGTGGAAGTCGCACACGTGGACGAGGGGTTCGTACTAGAGGTGGGAGCGTACTTGTAAAAGTGTCTTCAAAGATTATTATTATTCTATTTACAGAAATAAATATTATTTCATCATCATTTCATTTGTTTTTTTTTTATTGAATAAGGATTAATAAATAAAACACAACATATAATTTATTATTGCTGTTTAATTTAAAAGCCCAACTAAAAAAAACATAGCCGCCTTTTTTGAGTTGCGTAAATAAGTCTGAACGAGACCTTAGGCGGCCATCTTGCTTATATTTTGACTTCGCGAGCGAGTCGAAAGCGTTCGGGGCCACAGATTACTATATATTAGTCAGAGATTCGGGGCCATCACGATAAAATTATGAAGAAAGGTGTTTTGTTTCGATTTATTTAACTACTTAGGATTAATTAAACATAATGATCCATGCATCGTTTTACAGGAAAACACTTCTAGTTTATTGTTACATTGTTTAATTGGTAAAATAAACAATAATTTTTCGTTGTGGTGTAAATTAATACAATATAAATGTTATGTTTTCTCCAAATTCAATATTTACACCTATTTTTAATACTTTAAAATAAATTTTCAGATCTTAAAAAATACATAGATTTCATCTGTAGTCTTTTAGCAATTTTTCGTAGTATTTGTCTTCACTCTAGATATTATAGATAAGAAGCTATAAAGGTTTTTTGTTACAACATGCGAGCGCGGTACCGATCGAATCAGCGCCACGCGTAGCTGGACGGACAACGGTATAATAGGTATTTATGTCGGGACGTGTGAGTGGCTAAATAATAGTTCAAGCTGTTATCATCTAGATGGGCTATAGATTCGAATTTTGACCGTGATAGGTGGCACATGTTTTAGCGAGATTTTTATTTTTTCTATTGTAAATTATAATCCAAATTACTTCTTTTTCTTTTCTAATAACTTCATGTTATAATTATAAAGTAGAAAGTAATGTAAAATAGTAATTTAGTGTAAAATAGTGTAAATTTCATATTTTCTTGGTAAGTGACATTTGTTTTATTGTTTCTTTTGTTTTAAATTTTGTTTTATTTTGTATATGGACAAGGAAGTTTGGGCGGACCCTCAGGGGTCGGAGCCCCCTGAGCCTCCTGATCCTCCAGACCCATCCCTTTTCTCTTCTCCTAGGGGAACTTTAAAACGACGTTTACCACTAGAAAGTAATAATAGTGGAACAAAAAAAACTATTGTGAACACTGAATTAGCTGCTGCCTCAATTCAAAATTTATATGTTCACCCCCAGTTAGTCGTAGGCATTAATACCTACAGTGAAAAGGATGATGGTCCTTTTATTGTTCACGTCACGCGTTCGGAACCCGACGCCTTGTTAGGGTCGGAAATTAGAACTATTAAATTCGGACAATTTCTTAACAAAAACAAAATTCAAGACATTCTGCCCGATGGCATTAAACGGGTTGGCAGAAATAAAGTATCTGTTCAGTTTAAAACTGCTGCTCAGGCAAACAATTTTATAAATTTACCATTGTTAGACACACACAAATACTCCGCTTTTATACCTTCCTATAATATCACCAAAATGGGTGTAGTAAGGCACGTACCTGTGGACTTATCTATGGATGAGTTCGCAGATGCGTTAATTATTCCAACTGGTACTGGAATTTTACTTAAAGCAAGACGTTTAAATAGAAAGGAGAGTAAGAATGGAGAAACCACTTGGGTACCTACTCAAACAGTGGTGATTACGGTACAAGGGCAGTTCCTACCATCTAGGGTATATTTATTTCATACTTCATTATTAGTCGATCATTACCAGTACCCCACTATCCAATGTTTTCACTGCTGTAGGTATGGACATGTTAAGTCCCAATGTAGATCTAAGCCAAGATGCTACAAGTGCACACAACCTCACTCAGGTGATTCTTGTTCGGTTTCAACAACGGAGGCCTCTTGCGTTCATTGTGCTGGTCAGCACTATGCTAATAGTAGCAGCTGCCCCGAACAAGGCAGGCAAAGGTCCATTAAACAATTGATGTCACAGGAGACTATGTCTTATGAAGAAGCATCTAAACGTTGTCTTAAATCAATAAAACCTTTTGCAGAAGTAGCTCAGAACTCCTCTCAACTTTCACAACTCTCTCATCTCACACAATCTACTCAACTTTCACAACTCTCATCAAATATTGTTAATTCTCCTTCTCGTTCTTCTTCATATAGGAAAACTGTGTACTCTTCACCTCGTTCACCTGCTCCCTTAGGAAAATCTTATGATAAAATTTCACACAATCACTTAGTTGCAGATGAACCATCTGTTTTACCTAATGGATATGCTTTATCCATTAATAACAATAGTAAAAATTCACAAGATGATTTTCTTTTAGACACATTACTGTCTATTGTAATAAATTTGTTATCTAAATCTAATTCCAGTTTACCGTCCCACGTTGCCGAAAAACTTTCTGAAATCTTTTCCTCTTTTTCTACTTTAAATAATGGATCAAGTATCCGTAATACAATGGAACATTAAAAGTCTGCTTCACAAGAAGCATGAACTTTACCATTTAATTAATAAATTCCATCCATCAGTTATGGCCATCTCGGAGACTTGGTTAGTTCCTGGATCTCGCTTTAGAGTGCCAGGCTATTCGTGTCTCCGGGATGACAGAGCTGATGGATATGGGGGTAGTGCTTTACTAGTGAGGCACTCCCTTCCTTTTCATCAAATTTCCCTTCCTTCTATATCACCTGATATTAACATTGTTGCAGTCAATGTTTTTGATATAAATTTCATATCTATCTATATTCCTCATCCTCATTCAAGTTTGATACCTGATATTCAACTCATCATTGCCTCTGTTTCATCTCCCATTGTATTAATGGGAGATTTTAATGCTCACCATACTTCATGGGGTTCCAGTCATAATGACTCTTTTGCTCTGTCTCTTTTAGAAGTAATTGATGATGCAAATTTGTGTGTATTAAACAGTGGATGTCCTACGCGCAGGGTACTACCAACACAGAATCCCAAAAGTGCAGTAGATCTTTCATTGTGTTCAGCATCTTTGGCTTCTGTTCTATGCTGGGATGTGCTAGATCATACCTATGGTAGTGATCATTTTCCCATCATCATTCATTTGGCTAACAAATCTGCACCAGTACATAATTTTTCTCCTTCCCTTAAATACAAACTTTCCAATGTAGATTGGGATGTTTATGCTTCGTCATTAGAGAATAAAATTAAAAATATTTTGTTACATGATATTCATCAAATTTCCATCACTTATTCTCAGTTTGTAAACTGTATAATTTCCAGTGCAGATGAAAATTTTCCTTGCAAAAAACCTTATCACTATAAAGTTTCCACTCCCTGGTGGGACTCTGAATGTACAAACGCAGTTAAAGATAGAAAAGAAGCAGAGAAAAGATATAAGTTAAACATGTCTATGGAAAATTTTTTGTTGCTTAAGAAAAAACTAGCAGAGACCACAAGACTACTCAAAGGGAAAAAGAAGCAGGGTTGGATTAAATATTGTGAGAATCTGTCTCCCAGAACCCCTCCTTCCTTAGTATGGGGCCAGTTAAAGAAATATAGAGGATCATTTAACTCCGGTAACCTCACTGTAAATAATTCAGCATGGCTAGAACCTTTTTCTGATAAGCTATCTCCTCCGACTGTTCCAAATATTGATTGTTTCCCTTCCGCTATAAATTTTCTCCAATCTGAAGATACCTTTGATGCTCCTTTTTCTTTCTCGGAATTAAAAATAGCTTTAGACGGTCTTGTTGATTCATCTCCTGGTCCGGACGGAATACCCTATTCGTTTTTGAAAAATTCTTCCGAAATTTGTAAAAAGTTTTACTTACATTTAGTTAATATATTTTTTGATTACGGTTTTATTCCTCATCCATGGAAATGTCAAACGGTCGTGCCTATACGCAAACCTGGCAAAATTGCATCGGACCCTAACAGTTATAGGCCAATAGCCATGTCATCTGTATTGGCCAAAATTACAGAACATATGTTAAAAAATCGTTTAGAGTGGTTGGTGGAAAATAAGAACATACTAGCGAAGTCTCAGTTCGGCTTTAGAAAAGGAATGAGCACATCAGATAGCTTAAGTGTACTAACTACAGATATTCGCATTGCCTTTTCCAAAAAAGAGTATTTAGTTGGGGTTTTTCTGGATGTGTCATCGGCTTACGATAACGTTTTACTTCCGTTACTTCGTAAAAAGCTTTTATATTTAAATTTACCTATTAAATTAGTTCGTTTTATTTGTAATATGTTAATGGAAAGGTTTATTTCAATCAAAACTCCAGATAATGATTTCCTGCCACCCAGAACAGTATGGAAAGGACTACCGCAAGGATCCGTGCTTAGTCCATTATTATATAGTCTATACACTGCGGATCTAGAGACTTCGGTTCTATCCTTTTGTCAAATATTACAATATGCTGATGACATTGCTTTGTATGTGTCAGCAAAATCGTTAGAAGAAGTTGAGTCACGTTTAAATTCTGCTCTTAGATATCTCTCTGAATGGCTCATGCAACATGGACTTTCTTTATCAGCTGCTAAATGTAGTTCAGTGATTTTTACCAAAAAGAGAATTATTCCACCATTATCTTTACATATCAATCAGGAGATTATTCCACAAAGGAATAAAGTAAAATTTTTAGGAGTAATAGTAGATACTAAGTTGTCTGGTGTTGCTCATTGTGAGTATGTTGCACAAAAATGCGAGAAAAACATTAATGTTTTACGCTCTCTCTCTGGTGTGTGGTGGGGCTCACACCCTTTCACACAAAGATTAGTATATAATGCTATAGTACGTAGTCATTTGGACTACGGCATTTTTCTGTTAGACACCTGTAATAAATCGGGCCTTCAGCGATTAGATAGAATACAATCTAAATGTTTAAGGATTATTCTGGGTGCGATGAAATCTTCACCAATCAATGCCATGCAGGTGGAGTGTGTGGAACCTCCATTGGCATTACGGAGACAATACCTGTCCAACAGGTTTTTCTTCAAATTGGTGGAGAATTCTGATCATCCTCTATTGAATAAGTTAAATCAGCTTTTAGATTTACACAATAGCAGCAATCTTCCTTTTGAAAAATTACCATGCCTTCTCCGCAGTTTCCTTATGTTTTCTCGTCTCCCTGATCCTTTTTTCCAAATTTCTAGGATGCCCTTATTTAAAACAAGTTTTAATTCATTAATTTTCCAACCTCAAGTTATTTTAGACTTCCAGATTAGTAAAAACTCTGTTGAGGCTAACAAAATTCTAAATTTTAAAGTTTACACACAGTATAATAATAGAGTAGCTTTGTATACAGATGCCTCTAAATCTCCCAATTGTACAGTAGGTGCTGCGGTATGGATCCCTGCAACTAGAATAGTATTGCCTTATAAATGTCCCTCAGTTACTTCTGTATTTACTGGGGAGTGTATAGCCATTCTTGAGGCTATTAATTTTGTTAAATCACACAACATTAAAAGGGCCATCATATTTTCAGACTCCAAAAGTTGTTTACAAGCTATTATTTCAAATCCTTTTAGATCCAAAAACAGATTTCCAGTTGTATTAAAAGTAAGAGAAATGCTATATGAGTGTTCCACAAATGGTATTGATATTGTTTTGGCCTGGATTCCTGGTCATTCAGGTATCCTTGGGAATGAATCTGCTGACTTGCATGCCAAAAATGCCACTCAAACAGGCGCTATGGATCATTATCTGGTATATTCCCATGATATTTGTGCTACATTAAGATCCACTTTGTTTGAAGACTGGTCCACAAAATGGTCAGTTTCTAAAATGATAAAAGGTAAATATTATGGGGATATTCAACCAGAAATTCCATCTAAACCATGGTTTTCAAAGTTTAAAGAAGCAGATAAATCTACTACTTCTACAATTTGTCGCTTAAGATTAAACCACTGCTGTTCACCTGTATTCCTAGCAAAACTTAGGATAAGAGATAGCTCTATTTGTGAGTGTGGTATGGGAGAAGGTACTGTGGAGCATATATTTTTTTCTTGTTCAAATAATCAGCCGTCTTTATATGAGTTGGTCCCACCAGAAATCTCTCGTCCTCTTTCTTTAAAATCTTTACTGTCTCATGTATATAGTCCATTCATTAGAATACTTTGTGAATATATAACTAGTAATAGGATTAGAATTTAATTAATTTAGATGTATAATATAATTTTTAGTCTTAGTTTTAATGTTTGTTCAACACTAGTTGTATCTGTAATAATTAGTTAATATTTTGTTTGTTTCAGTTTAATCACACCAATTAGCAGTTGAATGTAGTTATAGTTATAATTATTTTATGATTTTACCGGCCTCCAGTTCTTTTTTTTTTTTTTAAATCTCCATCATTTGGTGTCCTATCCTGTTACGCGACGTTGGCGAAATTGTATATACAAAAGCCATAAACTAAAAGAAGTTGAAGTTGAAGTTGAAGTTGATCATCTAGATGAGAAAAGAAAGAATATGGTATCCCATCTTCTCCAGGAGCAGTATCCCTAACAGCAGATAAAACTCCTTTAAGTTCATTAATCGAAAACGGTTCGTATAAAAATGAGTCATTGTTATTAACATTACTTGATATTTTACAGGGTTCACATAAACCTTGTTCTGGTACAAATGGTGGAGCTAAATTATTGAGGAATGAAGATGATAAGGATGGAGGAATGGAAAAAACAGTAGGATCAGAAATACCAAGACGGAAACGTTTAATGTTGGTCCAGATCAGAGATAATGGAGATTGTGGAGATATGGAAGAACAGAATTCTCTCCAAGACAACATTTTTTTTTCTTTCAATAACTTTTTTGTGGTAGATATAACATCTAATAAATGGTTATAATTTTCATCTATCATGTTTTCCTTGTACTGCTTTTCAGCTTCTTTTCTTATTTTAATAGCTTCAGTACAATGTTTATCCCACCAGGGAGGGGAGGGAAGATGATAACTAGCAGGTTTTTTTTTAGTAAATGCAATGTTTGCAGATTCTACCATTGCACTTGTTAATGCTTCTGAACATTGATTAATATTATTTAATTTAGGGTCTGGTAAAGTATTAAAATGATTTTTAATGTGGGATTGGTAAATGGGCCATTTATCACTTGCTATCACATATTTTAAATGTGGTTTATTAGGTGTATGTTTAGGTTTTTTACCTGGAAATGAAATTATAATTGGAAAATGATCACTGCCATGTGTGGATGAGAGTGTATGCCAAGAAAGGGAGGAAATTAATGTTGAGGATACAAGAGATAGATCAATAGCACTTTTGTTCTCATTTGGGCCTGTGAGTCTTGTAGGTTGGCCGGTGTTTAATATACATAGATTATGTTCATCAATCAAACTTAATAATTCCTCTCCACTAGACGTAGAAATGGAACTACCCCATGTTCTATGATGAGCGTTAAAATCACCTAATATACACAAGGGATGTGGTACTGATTTTAAAATATTGCTTAAATCTAAAAAAATTTGAGGTGAAGGTCGAGGTATATAAATAGAAATAAAACAAATATTTGTAATGACAGCTGCAATAACAGAAAAATCATTATATGTAGGAAGAGGAATATGTTTTATAGATATATTATTTTTTACTAATAAAGCTACTCCACCATAGCCGTCATGTCTGTCGTCACGAAGGCAGGAGTAACCTTTTATTTTAAAGACATAGCCTGGTCGTAGCCAGGTCTCTGCCAGAGCAATGATTGACGGGTCAAATAGATTTATGAGGTAAAAAACCTCAAATTTTTTACTAATAACACTTCGACAGTTCCACTGCATCACCACATGGGGGTAGCGCAGTGGAACCGCCAAACTGCTACTAGTGTGTATTATCTTTGGAGATTGTACATCCATTGTCGTTTTGTGTATATTTTTCAATTGCTTTCATGATAGGGGCAGCGTGGTCGGAGTTTATTATATTAGACTGAGAAAGAGAATGTATTAATAATAAAATTATATCTGTTAAAGATTGTTCATTGTGTGAATCTACTGGAGGCTTAAAAGCACATCCATTGGCAGGAGGCGGTATATTATATTCCTTTACAATCTCATTATGTGCTTCACGGTCATATCCCTTATTAGCCTGATAAGGTGTTTTTGGTTTATTTACTATAGTTTTTTTATATGATGTTACAGTAGATGGAGGTTGCATTTTATTTGAAGGTATAGATTGCCTGCTAGATTTAATTATATCTGCATAAGTTTTACCTACTGGTGGATGTAGTTTTGTAGCCTCTGGGTATGATATACAACATTGCGCCATGGACTTTTTAATGTTCATTTGTCTAATAAATTCAGGACATGACTTATTAATTGCGAAATGAGTACCAGAACATAAGCAACAGATGGAGTTATCTAATTCAGTGTCACAACTGCTGCCAGTATGGTCTTGGCCACACTTGTAACAGCGAGGCTTCGACCTACACTGAAGCTTTGTGTGTCCAAACCGACAACAGTTGTAACACTGGATTGTTGGGTATGTGTAAAGTTCTACAGGTAAAGAGTTATAACAAATATATATGCGTTTAGGTAACACTTGTCCATCAAATGTTACTACGATAGTCTGTGAGGGCTTCCAGGTGCTGGTTCCATCAACAATAGTTCTGTAATTCAGGCGTCTAATCTTAATTATGTTACCACAACCGACAGGTAGAGAAATGTTCTCTTTAACCTCTTCAGGCGACCATTCAGCTGGTACACCTCTAATCAACCCCATTCGAGTCAGATGGAAAGTGGGAATAAAAGCTTTTAGGTTTTGTTTTGCTAAACTTTCATTTAATAAAAATGAATTTGCACTCTTACCATCTAAGAAAGTTAAGGACATTCTGTTACGACCAATTCTTTTTAAACTACCGTTTACAATGTTTTGAAAGCCTTGAGTTTTGAGAAGTTTGCCTAAAACTAGTGGATGTAAAGTTACATTATCGTCTGGGCTTATTTGTTCTCTCTGTACGTGTACAATGAATGGAGCTACATCAGTTCTTTCGTAAGTACTTCTGCCGATTTGTTTAATATCTACTTTAGGTTGAGAATTTTCCGTCGTTATAGTACTATTTACATTAGAAATTGTGTTTTCAATAGGAGCATGGATAATTACTTTTTCTTTTATGGAGTCCGTCGTAACACAAGTACAAGTACAACCATCTTTATAATCTGTTGAGTTTATACCCTTACGCCTACGTTTGTTGCAGTGTCTGCACATCCTTACCGTACGACTACGCTTGAGCGCTGAAGAAGAATTACTTGAAGACAATACTGAGCCATCGGTGTCCATGCCAGACTCATTTGAAGCAATAGTAATGAAATTAGATGGCTGGGGAACAAAGCCCCCTGACTTATCAGGGGGCTCATTCATTTTTAAAGAAAACAGAAAAACTTACCCTAAATATATACACAATCTACACAAATAAGATAAATGACTAATTATTTACATAAAACAATCACAACTGATCACTATATTATATTAAAATTATTTTTCAAAATTTTGACGCGCCCGGCAAGTTTAAGGTTTCCCGCGCTTTTTTCAAGGAGCTTCTGCGGTGTTCTTTATTTAAAACGGCATATTGTGACGTAAGCGTTGCTACTAAGTGTCATAATCTAGATTTGAGTTCAAGTTTAGTTCGAGTTTATACACTTTAGCTAGAGTAACGCACACAAAAAGCGTATTTTTTTTTCAAGGGCATTTCACACAATGTCCTCTGGTTCCAAGCTAAGCTTATTATGCTTGTGTTATGTGTACAAGTACCAGAATACGGATATAATACATACACTACTTTTCTTTTGTAAATACATACTTATAATACATAGAAAACACCCAGACGCAGGACAAACCTTTATATGACATTTTTAAACATCACACAAAATAATTGTCCGAGGCGGGAATCAAACCCGCACCCTCGTGAACGGCAGTCCATTATATGAACCACTAGACCAAGAAGCCCGTCAATAATAATATTATTATGTTGTTTGTGTGCGTTAAGCAAATAAATTAATCCTCATGGACGTTTAACACAATGTCCTCTGGCTCCAAGTAAAGCATGGCTCTGGAGGTAGTGCTCTATGTCTAAGACACTTTAGCTATCAGCTGGCAACATGTACCACGATTTCTGTTTCTAGCTGATGTTCAGATAGTTTATATTAAAAAATTTAAAAGCTACATTTCACAAGCGTATATTTGTTTGAAAATTTAGCCTGACTTTTTGGGAGGCATAAGTCACTATAGCCACGCAAGTGTTAGGGAGTACTAAATTAAAGTAAAAATTTTTAGCAACGCCATCTAGTGAACAACAGCAACAACATACAAAAGAAAAAAATATTATTGACTATCAGTTGCCATGGTATACCTACTAAAATTGTTTGTCAACACTGTAGTAGTTATGAAAAGATGGGGGAAAATGAAGGTCTTGAAAATAATAGATATAAATAATATAATAATATTTATTTCACAGGCAACAGATCACCCCAATTTGAAGATCTAGCACATCTATATGTTATCTGATCATGTTTTCCTTTAGAGAAAATAACCTCTTTTAATTCCCCTTGTGCTGTACATAACCTACAAATTGTATGGCCAGACCTTACAAGAGGAGCTCTGACTATTCTAGGCCATTGTGGATCACTTGTTGGACGTTTACCTTTTTTTAAAATCACATATGAAAATACCTCAGCAAGAATCTCAGACTTGCCTCCATAAGGTAAAGACTCATATTTCATTAAAAAATTACAAGGTGTCTCATGTTCCATATATCTCGGGCAAACTGCATCATTTGGACATGGCGAAAAAGCATAACCGCTATCCTTGGCTGAATTCAATACAAATTCCCTTGCCTCATTAACAATTCTAAAACCCGCATTCGAACCATGTTCTATAATAATTAAATAATCTTCAGTTTTATTCCATAATTTTTGTATAGTTTCTAATCTAGATTGCATAGAAGGCATTTCAAATAATGAAAATGCAGATAAAACTATACTATATCTAAGTTCGGTAGAAGCAGGCAAAAATTGTCTTTGATAATATGCTTTTAATGGCATTTCTACATTGTCTTTGCCATCACATAGTATTAGACGAGACAAATCATGCATACTCGGTGATGTATCAACACAAAAATATTCATAAATTTGTTTTGGCCAGTATTGGTTGATTGCCCATGTGCCTGTGCCTATACCAGATCCAAAATCAAAAAAACTGCTTGGTTTATAATCTGGGTTATACTTTTTTATTTCATCTAATACTCTGAATATTATAGCATATTCAGGCGCAGCACGGCACATTAAATATTGCAAACACATTGCTTTATCATAAGATATATTAGCCCAACGATATATATTCTTTTTTAAAATATTAAAAACAGATGTTTGTAGTTTTTGTTCGTGATTCAAAATTTGTTCTTCATTCAAATTTTCATCTAAATTGGAGTTCATTTTCTTGGATACACGGTCGTAAATTTTTTGCGTTCTTTCTTGTATTTCTCCATCTTCTGGTGGTAATTGACGCGATAGGAGATAATTATTCAATCGTTTGCTGTCTTCATTCATAGATTTAGCGTTAGCATCGTCTAAAACTGTCCTAATAGCCTTTTGAATGTCTGGTGGAATAGTAGCTACTTTGACTCTTGTAGTTCCTGGATGTTTTTTCGGTTTGTACACTTTTGCTTCGAAACTCTCCTTGAGACAGGGATCAAGAGCAACTTTATTTGAATAACTGGCATGGTATAAAGATACAACATTTATTCTTAGCTTTCTAAACATCTTTTTTCTGTTTCTAAATTCTAACCTATAATTCCAGTGTTTACAAAATATGGCAAATATCCACAGACTAAGTGATAATAGTGACTTCTTCTAGTTCTAGTTAATAAACTATGTGTAGCTATACAATCATGAAGGTATAGATAAAAAAAAGGAGGCCATACTTGGAACATCGGTTTGAGGCAAATACCTACGTATCTCTATCTCGCTCTCTGTGGTCTGACCTCTCTTTTTAGTGTGGCCTTAGTACTGCTATCTCCTTATTAAAATCTCCTAGTAAATTCTTAAAAAGAGTCACCACACATATCAAATCACAAGTTAAACACTGTCATTTGATAGTGTTTAATCGTAACTATAAATAACTAGTTGAAATACGATGAATGAAATTAAAAATAATAAAATAGTAGATCACGGATGCTTTTCATGGTTGACGAATCAGTGAATTATTTTCCCCATTTCCTAAGGATTTCGTAATTTGGCAACATTGGTCACCATATGTCAAGTTGTCGACAAAATTGTGCCAATATGTCGGTTGTTTACTTTACGGTTCACAGCTTCGTTTCAAATTTTCGACTCTAATTATTTTTATAATTAAAGAAATGGTGCAAACTTGTGTAGTGCGTGGTTGCGGTAGTACGTGGTGTCCAGGAGGTGATATACAATTTCACGCGTAAGTGTTTAGATCGTGATTTCTGGCATTGAATAACTGCAAACATATTTCTTTGTATTTTCAATTAAATACTTCATAAAATGATTAAACAATGTTTTCAGCATACTTCTAACTAACTATACTGATAACGATGTAAAGATCTAATAGTCTTACATTGAATTTCATGGACTTAGTGCAATTTTATCTTTCTTGTTTACAAGAAGTAATTTTGAAATAGTGTGACCATACTGAGGACATATCTAGGACTTTCTGTGGGACCTGAACTAAATTATACATGTTTGCTTAGTCATTTAATTTTTATTTCACATTATTTACAACATTAATATACTTACCTACAATATTATTTTTTTAGATTTCCTAAAAATAGTACCCAGAGGAAATTATGGTTATCCATTGTACCATTGAAAATGAAATTTTATGAAAGTGCAAGGATTTTTTAAAACAAACAGCAGTTCCTACTATAATTACAAATCAAGAAGCAGTATCACCTTGCAAGGTAAAATTTCAAGTATCTATTTACAAACTCCTTTAATTGTCTCACATGTTATACAATGTTAAATATTTGAATTTATAAGGAATATAAAAACTAGTATGAAAAAAAATACCCCACCAGTATCAGGAACATTTTCCAAACTACCGGCGCTCAAGGCTCCAGAGATAATTGCTGCTTTCTGAACCAGCCCCCCCCCGATCCGACTGCCTAATGAGAGCCTTACATTATTATTATGTTTCAGAAATGTAGTAGTTCGAATATATGGCAAAAGGCTATATTTTGTAAAATATATTATAATTTTCAGATAGACAGTTCATTACAGGAAGAGTCTATGGGGCAAGTAGCTACTCTGGGTGTACCAAATCCTAGCTCTGGCATTTATGAAAGTAATCCTTCCTGATGGGCCAACTCAGAGAAAACAATATAGAAAACAAATTAATTAATGTTGTATCACATTTTACTCCTCTGTTGCAAGAAATGTTTAAGCATCCCATCACGGACTCAATTTATTGCAATGATTTGCATGAAAGCGTATTAATTAAGAAAATTGCAAATTCATTTTTTAACACTTAAAGAGTCATACAGAAAATATACTTAGTGATTTACGTGGTAAGAGACAGAAATTACACAAAACAATAATATTTAGTCATGTATAAAAGAAAAGTTATTAAATGATTTTAATTTGGAAAGTGCTGTTGTTTCTTTTTTGCCCTTTTTTTGTAACTTTATTATCGTTCCTATTATAGCCCCCTATGATATATGTCACAGTCAAAACTTATAACCACTCAATAGACTGTAAGCTCTCGACAGCAGTACTTTTGACTGAAATTATTCAAAACTAATTTTACCCAATATAGCTGTTTAAATGTAATTTTAACTGACTTGCCTAGCGCCAAGTAGTGGAACACAAGGCACAGGGAGCCAAGGGCAACCCGACAAGGGTGGGTTAGGTTTTTAGCTCCCGTCATGCCATTCATGATAGGTTCCTTTAAACGCTGTAGACAGAAATATACGTAAAAATTGATTTTGACTGATTCTCCGTTCTTCCGTCAGCCACTTTTAACCACATTCATATTGTCAGTTAAAATGACTATTAACTACAGATTTTCCGACAAACTAATTTTAATCAACGTAACGTATTTTTTTTTCAGAAGTATTATTGACCGAATTTGCCCTTTAACTGACATTAATAAATAGAAATACATTGGCTAACCCAGAAATCTAGGAAAAACTATTGTCCAGTATGTATTCATAATGTTTAATTAATCTGCAAAATTAATGAAACATATATCTTTTGCGATTTCATGGTTGGTCCCTTAATAACAGTACATGTTTAAAAATATGAGTACAATAACCCTTTTTCGTTTTTACGCTACCTACACAAAAAGTTATGTTTCCACTTAGGTATGCCAAATAGATTTTATTGTGTAACTTGTTTTGTTTACTAAGAAATTACTAACACCTTGTTATTTTTAACCGGCTTCAAAAAAAGGAGGTTCTCAATTCGTTGGAATCATTTTTCTGTATCTTTGTAACATGTATTTAGGTCTGAAATAAAGGTAAATTATTATTATTTTATCTCAAGCAGATCTCACAATCATTCATTAATTTCGTATTGCCGTAGGAACTACACCTTTGTTCTAGTAATTATCTATTTCCCACCAATATTCTATAGGTACATCGTACATACGAACTAGGAAATTTTACGTGTTTAAAAATGTAAAAAGAATAATAAATTTAACAACCGAACCTCCAGTTACTGTTAAAAAACTAGAATTATCCAAACTTTCACGCGATAACAAACAGTTTGTTTTTTGAGTATTTTTTTTACGCACAGTACATAAAGTATCTCGACATATAAAATCTATACGCGCTAGGTCTTAGAAGTGAACATTTTGTTGACACTATATGGAACACAACTACTTGAAGTTTTGTCCTGGAAGAAATACAATAAAGGTTACCCTACTTAGAAAGAAAGGGTTTGACCACAGTGAGCGAGATAGCCATACATCATTTTTGCTTCAAGTAGGTATTCAGAGTCTGGACTCCATTTTTATCTATACCTTCATGTATACAATATATTTTTTTTGAAACCAAGATTATTCACTATCTCGCTAGACTAGCTCACTGAATTTGGCCCCACTTTTTTTGATTTTCGGATTTTTGATATTTTTAATTATTTGTTCGTCGTTTGTTCGTTAATGTTCGAATGTAAAAATTGTTTGTTCGTCTTTTATTTATTTATAATTAATTAAACAAATGATCACCCTTAAGTTTAGCGCGGTTTTAATAAATTCAGTCATTTTTAGTCACAATTATAAATTCAAATATTTTCACATCATAAGCCGCTACTCCAGACAATCTGAAAATTTACATTGAATAATAATTTTTAGTTCTAAATACATACATGTAAAAATAATATAAAGTAAGGTTAACTAACCGGTAACATAAGTCAATATAAATTGCATCCTTATTGTGAGCTTTCAAATTAATTTTAGCTGGAAGTTCGCTTAATGTACAGGTACGTCCAGATGATTCCTTGCTACTTCCATTAGACTGCTGGCTCATGCGCAATGTAGGCGTGAGGTGATGGTTTGCATATTAGATATAATATAATTAATAATTGGGAATTTAATTGTTTTTATCACGAAGTATAGATACAAGGAGTCCGAACGGTATAGGCTTTTCCATAATATTTCGTGTACACAATAATAAACCCAGATCATAGTTCTATTTTCTGCCACTGGCTGCGCAAGTATTCAGGACGTACCGATGCTATTAAAGAATATCAGAATATCTCTTGACCTTCTCTGTATTGTTGGGTTTAAAGCACTCGAAAAATTTCTAAAAATTTCCTAAAACTTATACTTAACTCCACGTTTCTCAGAATATTTTTTTCCACAGGTGTCAATAGTTCAAACGAGTACTTCTTGAAAAATGGCGCGCTCTACCGGCAAAAAATCTGTCCCTTAAATTGAGACCATTCGTTCAACATTACGTTCGGACTCCTTGTATCCTTACTTCGTGGTTTTTATGATCGAACAATCACCAATAGTCGTCGAACAAACGATAATTAATCAAAAATAATTAATCTAACTGCCGCACTCAGAGACATTTAATGGTTACTCAAGGAGCTCTTTAGTATTGATATAAAAAAGCTTTAACTTAACTTTTACTTTTTTAAATCAATACTAAAGAGCTCCTTAAGTAACCATTAAATGTCTCTGAGTGCGGCAGTTTGTGATAAAAATAAAGATATCTAGTAAGGGGGGCCAACTTAAGGTTGATCATTTGTTTAATTAATTATTGTTAATTATGGGAAGGCGAGTAAATAAGCTTGAGAGCTAGTATTGCACTGTCCTTTATTTTATAAAATATCCTGACAATGACATGCTGTCACACATCTTAAATATAGAACACGAATATACAAACTACGTATTAAACCTCTTTATCTCTAAATACATAACATTTCTCCCTCTTTAGATAAGGCACACATAATATCTATTCACAAGTTAAACAAAGAAATGGTTTATAATTAACCCTAGGAATCGGGCGCAATCTAGACTGCAGCACGTCTGTCGCTATCGACTCGCCAGCAGAAGCCTCGAAGAATTCTTCATCGTCTGTCACACTAGATTGAGAAGTGTGAGTGGGATTACCTTCCGATCCAGGAGGTGTCACATGATCGTATCCTCTTTCTCCCTCACAGCTCTGTGCCACAGCGGGTTGAACTTCTGTAGATTGCGAGTTACTTACATTTGGTGATAAATCCGATAAATTGATAGGGCTAGTGCAGAAATCCTGATTATCTTTCATTCCTTTATAAGACAAGAGTTGATTTTTATGTTTTTTAAACTGTGCCAGCGTTGTACAGTCTCTAATCAATAAGTTACCCTTCCAATACGTTTTAACACCATGCCCATGCACCAACTGTATTTCTTGTTTAAATTATACTTTTTGTACCAAACATTATCACCAAATTTAAAACATTTAATATTTGTGCCTCCATAAGCATTACTCTGTGAACACTGATTATTTCGCACGATTTCAGTGAGAGATTCAGATGACAACGGCGGTGGCGATAGCGCACTTGGCGTTAACAAATCTAAACGCGAACGAAGTTTCCTTCCAAAAACTAACTGGGCAGGCGAAAAGCCTGTCGTTGAATGAACTGAATTCCTATAATCAAATAAGTATTTTAATAAATTTTCATTTCTCTGTTTTGAATTATTACTCAACATCAAACAAGATTTAATACCTTTCTTTACTATCTTTACATAACTTTCCGCCTGGCCATTGCTAGCTGGGTGATAAGCGGGAGATGTTACATGCGATATTCCGTTACATGTGCAAAAATTTTTAAACTCATCTGATACAAAACACGTGGCATTGTCACTAACCAAGGTGTGAATTAACCCAAATCTCGACATAAACTCATACAACTTTGCTTTGACTGCCGTAGATGAAGTATAAGTCATGTCATACACTTCAACCCATTTTGAATAAGCATCTACTATGACTAGATACGAGTGGTTATTTATTGGCCCAAGAAAGTCGATGTGCACTCTGTAGAACGGTTGTTGTGGAAATGGCCACACAGCGAGCGGTGCGCGCGACGGGGATGGCCTGAGTTGTGTACAAATGTTACAGCCACCTATCATTTCTTCAATAGCTTTATCAACACCGGGAAACCAAATCCTACTCCGTGCATCCGCTTTACACTTCACAATTCCTAAATGTGACTTATGTAACTCTGACAAAATTTTATTTTTTAAACTTTCTGGTATAACTACTCTATGGCCCCGCATTACGATGCCACCTTCTACAGATAGTTGACTCTTACATAAAGAGTACGGAATAAGTCTTTGATCGGTGATTTTTCCCGGCCAGCCCTCTAAAATGTATTTAGTTACCCTAGCCAGACTAAAATCCTTTTGAGTCTCGTTACGCAGAGATTCCATTGTGACTGGTAAACTAGAATCTACGACAAAATTGACATATGAGGCCCTGTCTACGACAAAATCTGCTGTATCGCCTGCCTCCTGGTCGTATGTATCATCGCTCAAACATGCTCTAGATAAAAAATCAGCACTATTATTTACACTACGAATATATTCTATCTTAAAATTATAACCACTTAAAAACATTGCGTATCGTTGCAGCCTATTTGCAGAGACCTCCGGTATGCCTCGATTCGCACCAAAAATAGTGGTTAGTGGTTTGTGATCTGTTCGCAGGATAAATGGAATAGATCTACCATATAGATACTGATGGTAACGACGTACTCCAAATATAATTGCTGTCGCTTCCTTCTGTATCTGCGAATACCGACGTTCAGCCGCATTAAGAGTACGAGACGCAAATGATACTGGTCGCTCTACACCGGTGTTATCTATTTGCGACAATACTGCACCTAACCCACAAGGTGACGCATCTACAGTTAAAATAATTTTCGCGTTTGTATCAAAATGCGCTAATACTTGGTCTGAAACTAATAATCGTTTAATAGTTTCAAATGCGCGATCGTGTTCCAAGCTCCAATGCCATTTATTATTTTTTTGAAGCAAATTATATAAAGGGCTCAGAACAGATGACGCATTTGGAACAAAGTTCCTGTAATAATTAACGAGACCTAAAAACGATTGTAATTTAGTGACATTTGTTGGCACCGGCGCATTTAAAATTGCTGACACTTTCTGGGGTGACTTTTTCAATCCATGCCTATTTACAACATATCCTAAGTATTCTACTTCTTCTACAAAAAAACTACACTTAGCTTTTTGCAGTGTAAGTCCTGCATCTTGCAAACGACGCAACACTTCACATAATCTCTTTAAATGTTCTTCTCTGCTTACCCCTGTTACCAAAATATCATCAAGCATACACAAAACACCGTCCATACCCGATAGCACACATTCCATTACCCGCTGAAATATTGCAGGAGCACAAGCTATACCGTTATATCTATATTATTTTACTCTTTGACCGTACACTAACCGCGTATATTTAAACAAACCTTTATGAGTATTAATACATGTATACCTTTGTGAATCTTCCTCTAAAACACATTGCGCATAGGATTGAGATAAGTCCAGTTTACTGAATTGTTGTCCCCCGTGTAATTTTGAAAACAATTCATGTGCAGTAGGTAAGGGATATTGGTCCACTAACAGCTGTTTGTTAATTGTGACCGAATAATCTGCACATAAGCGAATTGAGCCGTCGCGTTTTAATACAGGCACTACGGGCGAAGCATAATCCGAGTAATCAACCGGCTTTAAAATACCTGTACGTACCAATCGATCTAACTCCCTATCCATTTTATCGCTCAAAGCAAAGGTTAAATATGGGAAGGCGAGTAAATAAGCTTGAGAGCTAGTATTGCACTGTCCTTTATTTTATAAAATATCCTGACAATGACATGCTGTCACACATCTTAAATATAGAACACGAATATACAAACTACGTATTAAACCTCTTTATCTCTAAATACATAACAATTATAAATAAATAAAAGACGAACAAACAATTTTTACATTCGAACATTAACGAACAAACGATGAACAAATAATTAAAAATATCAAAAATCCGAAAATCAAAAAAAGTGGGGCCAAATTCAGTGAGCTCGCAAGACTGGAAGGTAATTTCGAATTTGTTCATATTTAGTTGATTTGAAACTTTTACTTTTTTTAATAAATAAAAACACGTCCTTAGCGATTCATTGGTACCGATTCTACATGCACTACTAAACATAACTAAAAATGAAAATTGATAGTTCCAATATAACACAATTCGGGAATGTTATCAAAACTTTATTTTTAGGAAATCTGTATATTAAAGACTTATGGTATTATTCATAGTGACTTATCGGAGGTTTAAACGGAGATTTTATCGGAGAGATAATACACGTTTTAGCGTAAAAAACTAATAAGAATAACAAGTTTTGACAATTTTCGCAAACCTATTTTAGCGAACTTTTACACCTCCGATAAGTCATTATGAATAAGGCCATAACTATTTTATTTAATAAAAATGTGCACAACATTGTTTTCATTTTTGAGTTAAGCTTAGTTCTGCACATAGGTACCATTATGTTTATTTTAGAATTCTATAACATGTTTAGGCGTACAGTTTAGCTGTAAAATACATTACAAAAAATATTTTCTTAAATGAGGTTTCATTTTATCAATAATACTTTCATTGGACTTAAGCATTTTATCTCTGAGAGGATCTGACATCACATTGTAATTACTATCTTCGCCATATCCTGGTAAATTATATATTTCAAAATCATCTGCTGAAGAATTTATTAGTCTTTCAAATTGGTCATAAGACATAATATTATTATCACATTTGTTAAGTTTCAGATAATTATTATAAAGAAGTAATGGATTTGCTATTTCATTTAAAATAACTGCTAACTCTTTATCCCAAAACGATTTATGAACTATGCACATTACAACAGCAAAGCTATGTTTTACAATCACAGATAGCAAAAGACTTTTATTTGCCGTTAAAAAATTCTCATTTTTTAATATATCAATTATAAATTCAATAGCAAAGTATTCTAAAAAGGTTCTATGTATGAATACAGGTCGTTTATCATCTGTAACAGAAGTTATAATACCTACTATTTCAGCATTATTAATAACTTTATCTATCATTGTATCATATTCTTTCGAATTTTCTTCAGTAAACGGGCCCATATCATTAAATTCCTCAAAACTTACAAACTTATTAAATAGTGGACTACCAAAAAGTTCATGTGCCGCTAATTTTTTATGTAAATTGTGAGTACTGATTCTTTCTTCTTCATATTTAAGCTTTATATAAGGTTTATGAATGTCCATTTTGTATTTTTCTAGAAACATATTTTTAAGTTTGTTATCTAGAAATATTCCGTGCATAAATATTATTGAATTCATATCACCAAGGTCAACGTCAAGGTCACCATCTTGTAGGCCAATTATGTAATCTGCCAGTAATTTTAAAAGCAATGGTGAACCCAGTGTAAGTTTTTCAACTTCTGTTATGTTTATAAATATTGTTTGTATTGGATCTCTCGGTGTACTAGCATAAAAAGCCGCAAGTGATAGTGCTAGCCTGGTATTGATTTTATGCATGATATAATACTCTGGCTGATCTTTGTCAAGTGGTGCGAAGCGTCTATATCCCGTTTTTGCGTACATTGTCGAAAAGAAATTCATTATGTCCTGTTGTAGGCTCAATTTGCCATTAAATAATAATTGTACTTCAGGCATTTGCCCTACATTTTTTGCTATATATGTATTCATAAAATAACGTTGTTCTGTTTCTCTTAAGTATTCTAAGAGATGAGGTTTACCTAAAATTGGTATCAAATCCGAGACAATTTCTCTATGTGGCCTACTGGTTACCCATAATTTGGTTTTTTGTGGAAATGTTTTCATAACTATCAACATTTTTATTACTATATCCTTATAATCGGGACAAATTTCATCAAACCCGTCGCACAAAATAATTAAATTTCCACCATTATAGAATTTTAAAAACATATTCAATGTAAATTCAACGTTATCATCACCTTTAAAGTTTACCAAATATATTTTATTATCGATTTCTTTTAAATCTATAAATATTTCATTATTCTTAATTACAATTCCACATAACAATTTCAAAATTTCAATTGTATTCAAATTAATTTTATTTTTATGCCATTTATAGAATTCTTTTGACTGATACAATAAGTTAATTCTAATTACCCAAAGATTATTATTTATTGTTTTAGTTGCCAATGATATTTGAGTTAATAAAGTTGATTTGCCCATTCCTGGTTTACCTAATAAAAACACAACATCATGTTCTACATCGTGAAAAGTTTTCAAGTAAAAAGTTTTTATTTGATTTTGATCTCTGCGATTTATATGTTTATTCACATTTGTATTATCTAGAGCTTCAGTAATTCTTCTATGAATATATAAATCTCTGATACTCTCATAATTAGCATCAGTTATCGCTTCACCTATAACAATATGACCATAGACAATTACTTTTTTTAAAACTGCGCCTTTTATAAGTGCCTCTCCGTCATTTAAAATTGTTACTAAATTTACCTCAGAACCTTGAAAAGTAGCTTTTGCATTTTTTATAATTTCTTTTTGTGATTCGTCACTAAAATCAACTAAATTATTACTGTCTTCATAAACCATATAATCTTCAATTGGAAAATGTTTGTGAATTATTACAACGTCCGTTTTACTTGTGATTACAATAATATTTTTACTTATAATAACTTCTTTTAGGGCCTGTAATCTGTCATTTAAATTTGTTTTAATAACAATTTTGTCACATATAAGTATTGGAATCTTATCTGTTTTTATTAATTCTTTAATTAAAATACTATAATCATCATCTTGTAGACTTAAAATCAGATCTAAATCTAAAACAACGCTTTTGTATTTTAAATACCGTAAAATTTTTACAGTCGTTAGTGCTGTTATATCTGTTTCTATTCTTATTCTCATGTTATTATTTACATAGTTCGAGATCTTTTCTTCAACAGTTTCTTGGAACGTGTAACCAAAATACCTAATATTATTCACATAAAAAGTATTTTCAAGTATACCCATTTTTGTTTCAATATCATGAAATATTTGAGAGTATATATTTGATTCCTTTGTGATATATGGAGCTACTTTTGATGTCATCCACCATTTTTGGACTTCGTTATGGTAATATAGATATACTATATCAGATGTTAATATACTGCGAGGTCCAATACGTAATTGTTCTTCTATCATTTCTTTTAGTAAATTCTCTACCTCCTTTTGATTTTTTTGCTTTGGGAATATTAGTAGTTGCTTTAGAAATTCTTTTGCTGTATCAGTGCAATCGAAAGATAGTTTAGGAAATATTCTAGTCGTTACGTTGAATCTGTAAGCTTGTATGTTTGTTAGTTGACTTTCAAGCTTGAAGAGTAATGATTTAGCATTACCTTCAGGTAAATTTGCACTATTTGTAAATTTTAAAAGATTATTAGCTTCATTAAGAATTAAAATATTACCAACGGCACCACCTAAACCACCGTTAAAACTTAAAATACCCTCATCTATACTGTCATCAATAGTCACAATGTTAAAACCCTCAAAAATCTCAACATTTTCACACAAATCCTTGATTTTTTCTACCAAATAGTTGATTCTCTTATTTATTTTGTCCTTACTGCCTCTTATAGCTAAATCTTTATTACCAAATGCAATAGGAACGGTTACTTTGAGTTTTTTCAATAGATTCTTACCCGCTATAGCTTTGGCTTTATTAATTTCAGTTTTTGACATTTGTATTTCATCCAAATTCTGTTTGTCATTTACTCTTTCAGCAATAAATTCTAAGCTATTATTTTTATGTGTAATATGAGTTTCAATGAGAGGAGATAATGTTAATGCAGATGGTTTAGACAGAAACGTTAAAATCATTTTATTAACATTTTCTTCCGTTTCCAATAGTTTTACGATATTAGTTTTAAGTACAAGGTCATACAAAACATCTAAGAACCACTCTATATTTTTATCTTCAACTCCTAAATCACTTCGAAATGTAATAATTCTATGTTTCAAGTTTGATTTTGTTTCTATTTTTATATCAGAAACGTCTACAATATGTTTTGCTAAAACAACATGATATCGAGCTATATATTCATCGTTCATTATATTTATTGATATTTTTGGATCTTCATTAAAATATTTAACGAATCTTTTTACCAATATAATTATTTCTTCTTTTGCTATTTTTTCACCGAATTCTTTTTCAGTCTTAACAGTATTTACCAGTCTCGAACCAAGAGTATCACAGGTTGCTAGTAGCGTATTTAGTTTAGTATTAACATTAGCACCTATTATCGTATCACAGGTATATTTACCATTAGTATACAGTATAAAATTGCAATCTATTTCATTAAATTCTCCATCAATAATTTCATCATCGTTTTTATCAGAAGAGAACATTTCTTTTATTTTTGTATAACTCTTACACCATTTTGTTGATTCACTTTCAAGTGACACTGTGGTATTATTATTATCTCTATGCTTTATTTGTACAAAAACTTTTATAGGTTTTTCAACACCTTTTATTTTAATTTTTAGACATATATCATCAAATTCACCAATGTCATCCATATTGGAAGCTAATTTAAAATCTTCGATGTTGTCATCATGTAATAGTTTAAATAATATTAAGCTGATTAGTTTCGTCTCATACAAATGCCCGCCAATCCCTGAAGTGCCTGTACGTTTCTTGTACATACTCATCCTTCATCTATACTACGTTAAATTAATTAATCAAATATGTAGTGTTATTATTGATTTTAGAACAGATCTGGAAAAAGAAACGAATAAATCTATAGTGCGTGAATTGCTACGGCATAATTCCTTCTCTTCGTTACGCTTAATTATATATACTTACAGAAAAGTAAAATTATAATTCTCCACATAAAACATTTAGTGCAACATTTATAATAACAATAGAAAAGATAAAGTTATCACTCCGTAATCTCTGCGAATTATATAGAACGTATTAATTTTGGCTAATTTACAATCGCTATGACCATTCCACTGTTTTTTTTATCTAAATGACGTCACTCATTATCTTTAGTTATTATAAAACAAAGTCTTATTTTTTGTATGTAGGTATGTCCCTATCTTCAAAAATTTTAAGGCTAAGGCCTAAATTTTAAGGCTAATCTAAGGCTTTCGTTTCGTCGGAGTTTTCTGGAAATAATCAAAGTTAATTCAAGCTGTGTTTAAGCAAAATAAGTTTATGTATGGATGAAGGTACAAACAATGACTTTTTTTTATATCCCACACTTATAACGTGAATACAATTTTATTTTAGTATTTTTTTTTCAACACTGAACTTAGCGCACTCTGCTGGTGCATTTGAAAACTAATTCATGTTCCAATTAAGCGTCAGCATAGTTCAGCATTGTGCGGCACTGAGTCGCATAATGCTCTGCAATTGGAAAACTAGCTATGTGTGTGTCTCTGTCTATGATACAGGCTATACGTTATATGGAACATTATTAGGCAAAGGAGCAAGATTTAGCCAGGCTAAAGTTACTTGTCTTCAAGATTGAACGCGTACCAACTATCTGGTATATTTATGGAGTTTTGTATTCTTTTTAATCGTCTCTTAGGCGTGTTAAAAAGAAGCTGTTGTCGGCGACTTCGTACGCGTTAAATTAGTCGCAGCGTGACGTAAGTTGTATGTGTTGAAGACTATATGTATAACAATATAGCCTTCAACACATACAACTTACTGTTCAACACACAATTCAGTAAATCTGTGATGGGGCCTATTAAATTGGCAACCAATACAAAAATACAATAAAAGACAACATTTTAAATAGAAAATACTTTATTTGCACATCAAAACTTAGTTTTATAAATAAATGTAAAAACAAATGTACAAAAGGCGGCCTTATTTCTAAATGCAATCATCTACATCTGTGTTTGAATCAATATGATTGTCATATTACGTTTGAAAAGAAAAAAATTATTACTTATCTTTCTTATCGGTGGTTGCCTTACAATAGGGATGTTGACTATTTTTTGGAATTGCTTTTTTTTTTAGATTTTAATTCCGACAGCCCTGGGTATAGGGCTATCTACGTCACCGCGCTCTGATTAGTGTTTGCAGTCGCGTGATAATGTGTACCAAATGATGCAATTTAAATTCATTTTTATTTAATTTTAACAAGATATTAAATTGTGTAAACGATATTTTAGGTATCTAAATACCGTCTTCAATCTATAAAACATAACTTTACATGAATTTGTAACATGAGTCAACATCCCTATAGTATCCATTCTACGTGCACAACTGAACTAAAGTTAAGTTTAGCTGTACGACTATAATCGGTACCAAAAGCGCAGTAAAATTAAATAAAAATTTTATTTGTAGACGAATCCGTATAGAGAATAACACAGGCAAATAAAATAATATACTTTAATCAAAAACACATGAAAAACATGGTGCTAAAAAAGCAAGAAAGATTGCCATAGAGAATACTTATTTATTAAAATCAATTAAGAGTTTATAAATTGTTTCATGTCCAATAATAATATATTAAAGCTTGATTTAAAATTAACTGTATTTTTACAAATACGTGATACTGGTTGTAAACACCAAACAAAAAAAAATAAAGTGTTCATTTTTCAAATCCTACAAGGAGATGGTTATTCTTTGGTTTTCTTTTTTAAACCTTTTTTTTATAGATTAGTTTTTTTTTATTGTTAGCTCCTTACAAGGGCAAAAGCTAGATATGACAGTGCCATAACAACTATATGAACTATATTAGGTTTTATGTGATTAGAATTATTGCAGCCGTCAGCATCATTGCAGCTTTGAAGACAACCGTGGACATATCTGCAAATAAAAAGAGAATTTGATAAATATTCTAGTTACTTACAATGGGTTTGCGATGCTTTTTTAATTTTAACAAATCAGCTATCTAACTGACCTATTGTGGAAATTATTGGTACTAAAGTAATACCTATCTGTGTCTGCCATATCTTAAATTTTGTCTAAGGCGTTTGAAAAACTTATACTGAGAAAGATATCCACTATTAAAGGGGCAAATAAAGCTATCCCTAATCATCATATCGGATTTAGACATGAACACTCAACTTCCGAGAAGGAATGACTACATAAATGAAGAAATCTCTTATACATAGCCTCTAACTGTTAACTAAGCCATAAGTACTTTTCAGACATTACATTTCAGGTACAGGTTCATGGTTCATTTAGTTCAAACAGCTCAGATTTCTATGCTATCACCGGAGTACCACAGGGCTTGTTTTCGGGCCCATCCTATACACCCTAATCTATGATCTACCCGACATTGTAAATTACTCCACCACTAGTTGCTTTCGTTGACGTCACTACTCTCCTTCACTTCACTACTATAAGTAATAAGAATCTGAACCTGGCCTCGAGATTGCTGCAAATAAGGCCTTGATGCGTTGGATTGCAAATAAAAACAAGAGCAACAACAATACGAACACCTCACACATCTGGGATGCTGTCCGTAACCCTAAAAAGGTTTTGGTCAAATACTAGGGTATTCATTGACCATAGAGGTTTTGTGAAAACCGTATAGAAGTCTAGTAGTTTATTAGTTCATCGCAGACAAACATATAACAGTGGGTTTTTTTAATGTTCCATACCACCTACCTACCTATTACTGAGACTTAGCTATACGTCCATCCGTCTATTATCAGGCTGTATCTTTACACAGTGATAGCTAGAGAGCTGAAAACTTAACATTTTATGATACTAAAGGTAGGAAGAACCTTTCATGTGCCAGTCCCACTCGTACATGACCGCCTTGTTCCTCAACATGTATGGATTCACTAACAACAGCTTACAATCTTAAGTGTGCGTGGAGCGACGTACAAAAAGAATACAAGTGTTATCTCCTCATGTCTTACTCGTGGGAGTAGTAAGAACCGATCAAGGGAACTACGTAGCATGACACCTGCGCATGTACTGAAGGAGGGTTGACGTCAGGCGAACAGCAGTAAAAATCATCCAAATTCCATTTGCAAACTGAACCAGAAGCCATGTTGCACCGACGAGATAAGGGTAGGAGTATAATGAGCTCACAATCTAAACTTACCTCTCATCATAATAGAATCTTCCACAATGTGACATTCTGATGATCTCTGTGTCAGTTGTCGCTGTGCCTGAATCCAAGCCACAACCACGGACCGTGATTGATTCTCCAGTATCATCTGAAAATAAGTATTTACGAAAATTATGAATAAACATCTCCATGTGGTGGAATTAAGAATACAAGTGTCACCAACCCTTTTTCCAGAGTGCGGTAAAAGCCAGCTAAGGGATAACAACCTGTATAAGAGACGGGTTGCGTCTTACACGGTTAATGTGTAAAATATCTCTCATTTGGCTTTTACAGCACCCTGGGCTCGAAAAGGGATGGTGACATCTGTATTCTTCATCCGTAATCACACGGACAAAGATAGATATAGGTACCATCTCAACTAAACTTAACAAAAAAATTAGTTCTAAAACTAAAAAACACGCTTGAAAATCCTGAATACTTTTTTTTTATATTGTCATTGGTCCGTAATATGATTGTGTGCAAATTTCAGATCAATCCGACTACTGTAAGAGGGTGAAAACCACTTTCAAATATTACAATTAATACATACACGTGAGCGTGTACGTTTAAGAGTGATAAAATGAATTTTGATAGCGCCGATAACACAATTCGTCAATGTTAACTGAACTTTCATATTATAACAACTGTTTAAGACTAAAGATTTTATTTAAATAAATGTGCATAACTAAATAGCCAAATAATCATAATCTATACTTATAATAAATCTGTAGAGAGGTCAATTCTGTACATGAAATATATTTTCAAAATAACTATCAGGGGGTGATTAGTGATCGATACTGATGCCAAAAATGCAATCAGTAAAATTTTTGTCTGTCTGTCTATCCGTCTGTATGTTCCTTATAGAAACAAAAACTACTCGACGGATTTTAACGAAACTTGGTACAATTATTCTTCATACTCTTGGGCAGGTTATAGTATACTTTTCATCACGCTACAATCAATAGGAGCAGAGTAGTGAAGGGAAATGTTGGGAAAACGGGATAAGGTGCTCCATTTTTTAAGCTTCCGTCGCGTGTGCAGCCTTAATGTTTAAAGTTACATAGAAATCATGTATGACGGAAATATTCTACATAAAATTGTCTAAAAAATATCCCGAAACAGCACATATCTATATTTTATGGTTAACACGTGTAACTCCCGATAGCTTAGCAGTTCGTTCATTCTGATTATACTCGTATTTGTTTACTCTTACGTTTATAATACTCTCACTCAAGCAGTAGTTAAAAATGTTGCAAAAACGGGGAAAATTTCCTAAATTCTACGCGGACGGAGTCGAGGGCAACAGCTAGTAATTAATAAATCAATTTGATTTATTAAGTAAAAAGCATAGCATGTCAATTGCAAAATTAATAAATTAGAAAGAAAGAAAGAAGAAAGAAACGTTTATTACTGCCTTTCAAAACACATACAATAAGTAAGCACAAACAGGTAATATATAGTAGGTAGGTATTAACACTAGGTTTTGTTCACAAGCTGAAGCATGTGCCCTCAGGCGGCAGTAACTAGGTGTCCATTTCAGCATATGCTAGGTCACAGGACCTAGCGCTGGTTTTTAAATGGACCCTACTACGAATGATGTCACCGACATCAATAAGTTGATTAGAAAAATACTATTACCTACAGTTTAAGGCTTATGTGTGAAACGTGAAATACGAAATACGTAATACGAAATGTGAAATACGTAATGTAAATAAACATTCAAAACAACTAAAATTACATAAAACGTACGTAACTTAAAACATTGATCGTAAAATTAATATTAAAATGAAAATCAATATGTACTTAAGGTACCCGACTGCAAAAATTTGTGAATGAAAATAGTTCCTAATTAAACATGTAACTTATAGATAGATATACATATTATTAATTATCTTTGCAATCTCCTAGGTTTTAAACATTACTTGATAAATTAGGTTAATATTTTACTATAACAAAAACCGCCATGTTGATTTTTATTTTTTACGAACACTTGCAGATAAATTGCTTGATTACAATATCATAATTTTCGAATCTATCCATCAATACAATATGATACAAGGTAATAAAATAAGTTACAAACATATACACAAACACACACACCAACAAATACTTATTTGATACATAATATTTTCAGTCAGGCACAACAGAAATTATTTTTAGAATTATAGTAAGCCATACACAACAAGTACAGTTACACCATAATTATAACAACGGGTCATGTCTGGGTAGTTTTGAGCATGAAAAAAGTTTTAAATTTTATAAAATAAGTGGAGCAAACAAAAAGTATATGGAAACAAGCACCGGAATTCGTTGAGAAAAAAAAATCTAAATAAATAATGATACATGGACTTATGTAGGGATAGATCCAATACTGAAAACTGTACGTAAATCTTCGTCCTTGCGTATGCGCTTCACCGGTTCACCTTCAGCCCTACGGGTGAATATTTTACCATGTTTACTCCAAATGTACCTCCAACCAGTCTCACGTGCAATTCTCCTTGCGTGATAGAATAATCTTTTGTTGCATGGTGTGAGACGTTCATTTATGAACAACCGGTATTTAGGGCCATTAGTTAGTATATCACTTGAGTTTATGTTATGTCGGTTCACTCTCGCTGCATGCAACATGTGCTCACAGGTGGTGCGTCTAGCAAATTTAACAGCAATGTTCCGAGAGCGCGCAACATTGGATGCTATCTCACTGGAGATGTTAGAGTCTCGTGTTTGAACATTTCGAGTAAACCCCATGCGTTCGGCGTGTATCACATCCCTGTTGTCGACTTCTACGTCTAATTTTTCGCATAAAATTTTAACAAGTTGTAAAACATTCTCATCTTCATTTTCGGGTATACCAGCGATTTCAAGGTCGTTAATTAGTAATTCTTGATGACAATCATTTATTTGGTACTCCAATTCTTCAGTCACTTCGTTAATAGCGTCGACGTCGGCTTTAACGTTCTCTTGTAGATACTTCTCCAGAACTGATACTCGGGTACTTATGACTTCAATGGCATCGGTACACGCATTTAAAGTAGATTTAAAATCTGCTATTTCTATGCAGCAAGCTCGTATCTCAGATCTCAAGGAGCGAATTTCACAGCCCAAATCTATATTGGAAGCATCGGTTCGGCTATGTACAATACTCTCAGTATGTGTACGCGGTTGGTCTACACTATTTTTCTGGTTGTGAAATTCTAGATGTGTGTTAGTTGATGAAGTACGAGATTTATCTGTACATCCTGGACAAATCCAGTGACTATCCTTGTTACACGAGTCTTTCAAAGAAACACATCCCCGATGGTATAACGTTAAACATATGTCGCATTTTACAGAAACTAAAGGTTTCGTATTTTTGCTGCACGATCCACACTTTACCATGATGTTTAGTAATGACAGATTATACACTATATTCACAACAATTACCGACTTGATTTTTGTAAATAGAAATAGTAAATATACGAAATTTTTTATTTTAGTTCTAATGTAGGTAGATGTAAAAAACACATCGATATTCAATTGAACCTTTATGGGATTTTGGTTCTAATAATGCGCGAGAATAAACTGTCCACAACATATAATAAAATTTGCACACTTTCGAATAACAATACACAAAAATCTTTGCTAGTTTTCACCGTTTACTGAGTGTTTTTAGTTATAAACTTCGCGAGTAAACAACCGTTGTGTTAACGTATAGATGTCCGTGACGTCATGACCAATTACGCTTTTATAAGTTCAGTGTGTATCTATCAATGTATTAATCTATGTAACGGAATCTTTCAACGCGATTTTAACCCACTTGCGATTGTCGGAATGATTTGAAATTTTGCATACATATCAAGGACCGATGACAATGCAATTATTTAAAGATATTTAAGCGTGTTTTTTAGTTTTTGAACTAAGCAAATAATTTAGTTAAGTTTACTTAGTTGTAGAATTGGCACCATAGGCTTACCAAAAACCCCAGCTATTTTAATGCAAGATGTCGCAGGGAACAGTCCATCCCTTCCCTTTCTTCCCCCCATACAGGGTGACTCCAGCATCTGTAGTGAATGATTGTTATGGAATGGATCATTGCAAGCTGGGAATTTATCATTCATTGATACACATTTGAAGCAATCGATGCCGTGTACTGTAAAGAAAAAAAAACCTGTCAAAACGAGTTAGACTCGACCACACGAAGGTTTTCGTGCTAATATGCTCTGCTTTATACAGGGCAACCTTAATATAATGAGGAATCCGAAAGAAACTCGTTAGTATTCGTTATTTAAAGGAATTCATTAAAGTTAAGATTGATTTGTTTATAAATGTTATATAGAGGTAAAGAAATAGCCACGAGCATAAAGACATATAACCTCCCAACAAATTGTGAAACTCAATTATCATTACACTCTGAATCTACAGATGGCACTAAGCGTATCAAATCACATAATTTATCGTAATCAATAATCATTCATAATCTTACTACGTCACGTTGTATAGCGGTAGTACTAAAAAAAAATGGCAGATGGCACTATTTCATAATCTTGATAAATCAATTACGTAACTAGTTTTAAATTTACCTCAGATAATCTGAAAAATTGAAATGAACACAATTTTGTTTATCATAGAATAGTTTAATATGTTTATCATAGAATTTACAATTTTTTTATCATAAAAAGTAAAGATACGCTTTTGCGGCTTAGAATACACATATAAATTTCGAACAATTTTTTAAGAGTGCCGTGGCGTATCTAGTAAAGCATATATATAGCAGGGCCACGAATGTTAATAGGTCTGGCGTTCAAATTAAAGTGGATTTTTGATAATGCGGTTTCACTTTTTGTATTTTTAAACACATAAATAAAGGCAATTTAGTTACTACAGTATATAGATTTATATCTTAGTTAATTAGTAAATACATTTATATCTTTCGCAAACTACAAACTTCATTTTATACCCTATTACTGAGACTTCGCTGTCCGTCCGTCCGTCCGTCCGTCCGTCCGTCTGTCACCAGGCTGTATCTCAAGAACGGTGGTAGCTAGAGAGTTGAAATTTTCACAGATGATGTATTTCTATTGCCGCTATAACAACAAATACTAAAAATAAAATAAAATAAATATTTAAGGGGGGCTCCCATACAACAAACATGATTTTTAGGGTTCCGTACCCAGTATCTCAAGAACGGTGATAGCTAGACAGTTGAAATTTTCACAGATGATGTATTTCTATTGCCGCTATAACAACAAATACTAAAAATAAAATAAAATAAATATTTAAGGGGGGCTCCCATACAACAAACATGATTTTTAGGGTTCCGTACCCAGTATCTCAAGAACGGTGATAGCTAGACAGTTGAAATTTTCACAGATGATGTATTTCTATTGCCGCTATAACAACAAATACTAAAAATAAAATAAAATAAATATTTAAGGGGGGCTCCCATACAACAAACATGATTTTTTTACCGTTTCTTGCTCGATACTAATAACGTTGCCTTATGTTGCATAGATAATGGTACGGAACCCTTCGTGCGCGAGTCCGACTCGCACTTGACCAATTATTTAAGCTTCTTATCAAGTACTTACCTACCAAGTTTGTCAAACTGGCAACGTTGCGCGTTACGTTACCGCGTTGTGTTTCATTCAATTCCTTAGCCTATCGCATCGTGAGGTTCTTGTACCTACATTTGTAGTTGATTGTAGTATCGCCATTGCGACTAGCGACAGCACGATACATCGTACATACCTATGCGGCTTGTAATATTTTACATGTTTCGTGATTTTACTTTATATGTATAACGTATATTAAATACCTGTGTTTAAATAAATGGGATTTTGGATTTATGTATACTTATAAAATTTCTTTTTGTCGGTGTTTTCGTACTATGAAAATTTTCTATTTAGCTAGAGAACTGAAATTTTCAGTTTGCTTAGATCAGATGATACTACAACCACAAATACCTACTCAGACTCACCATCATCATCATCCTGCCCTTATCCCATTGTTTGGGGGTCCGCTATATGGTGATATTTGTGGTTGGTGTCACGAATATACTCGTATCATCATAATAACCGCACGGAACCGTTCGCGTGCATGTCCAACACGTACTTGACCGTACCAAAAGGTAAAATGGAACCCTATTACTGAGACTTACCTTATTAAGAATAATTTCACAAAAATCCATCGAGAGTTACGCTCGGTCAAGCAGATATTGGTACCAATTCTATGTGCACAACTAAACTTAACCAAAAATAAAAAAGCAACTATGCTGTATTTTGATTAATTGACTATTTTCTTATACACATTCACAGTAACTTAAATTGTTATTATATAATACACCGTTTTTAGGGTTCCGTACCCAAAGGGTAAAAACGGGACCCTATTACTGAGACTTCGCTGTCCGTCCGTCCGTCCGTCCATCCATCCGTCCGTCCGTCCGTCCGTCCATCCGTCCGTCCGTCCGTCTGTCACCAGGGCCCTGAGTCGGGTATTTCAACGGTATCACAACTGTACCATTATTGTACCATTATGGTGCAATAGTAAAGTTTTTGGTAGTCTACTATTAATGTGTCGTCATAACGACTTCATGATTGTCTTACAATTGTCAAAGTGACATAAATTGCTAGTCTCGTACACAACTGCTTCACAATTGCAATTCAATGACTGAAATGTTTCGGTAGTCTGCTATTTTGAATTTGACAGTAATATTTTTAAATTGTCCTGTGTCGACAGATTGCCATAAATAAAAAATAGATAGATAGAAATATTAGAAATTGTTCTTTGTAATTTATTGCAATTTACTAATCTCCTAAACTTCACATTGCTTTTTATACTAATAAATAGTATGTACAAATATATTTAAACGAAGTCTAGCATGATTAAATGTTTAAATTTATTAGTAGTTTTTCGAAAATCACTTCAACTAACGCATTTTTTAAAAACGGCAACACATACATACCATTCTAACACAATCCATAGATAAAAGAGACCGAAAATTCAATGCATAGATAAAAGAGATCGACAATTCTATTACCATTGAAAGACCGTTATGACGGCATATAGCAGACTACGGATATTTGACTTCAATTGCAACGGTATCGTGCCGGTATTGTGCCGGTATGACAATTGTTCCAAAATAGTGGACTTGAGCACCAGGCTGTATTTCAAGAACGGTGATAGCTAGAGAGTTGAAATTTTCACAGATGATGTATTTCTATTGCCGCTATAACAACAAATACTAAAAATAAAATCAAATAAATATTTAAGGGGGGCTCCCATACAACAAACATGATTTTTTTACCGTTTCTTGCTCGATACTAATAACGTTGCCTTATGTTGCATAGATAATGGTACGGAACCCTTCGTGCGCGAGTCCGACTCGCACTTGACCAATTTTTATAATAAGAAAGTGTAGTTAACAGTACCGAATTGCGGAATTGTGTTATTGAAATAATCAATATTTATTTTTTAGTTAAGTTTAGTTTACTTGTGCATGTAGAATTGGTACCATTATATATTATTTTTATGTATGCCCAGCCACTTATAGATCAACTCATGGTAGACATTTTAACATTTTGTTTTTGCCTAACATTTCGCTCTCACACTTGTATCGATATTAGTTAAGAATTTATTGCTGTTAATGACATAGGTTTGACAACTTCAAGTAGCGCGTCCCTTGAACATAACGGGATCGTTACCTTTCCTGCAGAATGTAAGATTAGACATATGTTAGTCTTAGTTTGGTCTTAGTCGTGAATAAACAGTGTTTACGTGAACACGCAATATCTCTTACTTCTAAATATACCCAAGGTACCACACCTAAAAATACGTTTCACTTTCTTTTTTTCAAAACATAATAACTAAAAGAAATATGACGATCCGGAAAACTTTTTTTTTTCGGTTTTCTTTAGATAAAATTGCAGCGTCTATCACACAAATTTGGTAAAGTTTTACCACAAAAGAAAGTGATAGAAGCATAGATATATTCTTTATCTATAATATGACGAAAAAACTATTAAAATCGGTTTAACTTTCGCGAAAAAAAAACGGAAGTACGAAACGTCTTTTTTCAAAGAATTTGTAGGTAAAATCCGCTTCATCTATATTTGTCCCTTTCAGCGCGGCGCTCGGAAATAGGGATAGCAATACCTAAGGCAAATACCTAAATGAGGAGTACAGTACCCTCTTAAAGACGATTGAAGACGAAACAATAAAACACGCAAAGCTGCTTTTGCTATGAACGTCGAACGGAACAACAACATTTAAAAATATACTTTCTTTATTGAGGCATAAGGTTGCTTTCATTCTGTTTGTTAACATTCTCAAAAACACCGATCACCGCGAAGGCGGCTTGTGTCAAAGGCCTCGACGATATCATATTATATCAACCATAACAACATACTTTATAGTCTAAGATCCGAACCTAAATCGACCTTCACCGAGCTGATAATAGAATAAAACTTATTTTATAATAAATTTAGTATCATAATATAACAACCTGTTAATAAATATTAAAGTACTTTGTTTCTTTTGATATTGTGAGTGACGTCAATAATCCTTTTTACTTTTCATCACAACAAAATATCTCATTCAATTATTACGCTTACTTGTTACATGATACTGAAAATATTTAACAAAGCGGTAGGCTTTGTTAAATATTTTCAGTAGGTACGATGACGACCTATACATTGAGGATGTGCTGAAAGAGACAGTTCATTAGGGTTCCGTACCCAAAGGGTAAAAACGGGACCCTATTACTGAGACTTCGCTGTCCGTCCGTCCGTCCGTCCTCCGTCTGTCACCAGGTTGTATCTCAAGAACGGTGATAGCTAGACAGTTGAAATTTTCACAGATGATGTATTTCTATTGCCGCTCTAGCAACAAATACTAAAAATAAAATAATATAAATATTTAAGGGGGGCTCCCATACAACAAACGTGATTTTTTTACCGTTTCTTGCTCAATAATAATAACGTTGACAGGTAGACGCTTTAACTATTCACAGAATATTTGGTTCTATAACGTGCCTAATGTTGCATAGATAATGGTACGGAACCCTTCGTGCGCGAGTCCGACTCGCACTTGACCAATTTTTTTACATACATACATCGCCCAAAGCTAATATACTATTTGCGCACACGCACACACAGCCACATACACGCACGTACGCACACACACACGCTCACACACACGACAAATGTAATTTCTAAGAATACACTCGCTATTTGAACGTCATAACAAGCAACATCGTTTTTAGGGTTCCGTACCCAAAGGGTAAAAACGGGACCCTATTACTGAGACTTCGCTGTCCGTCCGTCCGTCCGTCTGTCACCAGGCTGTATCTCAAGAACGGTGATAGCTAGAGAGTTGAAATTTTCACAGATGATGTATTTCTATTGCCGCTATAACAACAAATACTAAAAATAAAATAAAATAAATATTTAAGGGGGGCTCCCATACAACAAACATGATTTTTTTACCGTTTCTTGCTCGATACTAATAACGTTGCCTTATGTTGCATAGATAATGGTACGGAACCCTTCGTGCGCGAGTCCGACTCGCACTTGACCAATTTTTTTGACGGACGGACAGCGAAGTCTCAGTAATAGGGTCCCGTTTTTACCCTTTGGGTACGGAACCCTAAAAACGTCGAAATCAAGTGGCGCATCACTATTTGTTTTAACAAGCTTGACCTTGAACCCAAATAAATACTACCTGTTTTTTAATAAACCAATTTGATGATTTTTATGAGATAATTTAGTTTGTAACTTTTTATCTTTTCAACCTTTTTTTGTTTTTTTTATAAAACTATAAATATATTATTGTTCTTAAAACTTACTAATATTTAATACCCTAAAATAATAATAATAGTTTTTGTAACACCAATCAATGATTTAAATATATTAAAATGCCATCTAGTTAAAAACTGTGTTAAAAATAACAAAGCGATCATTGAAGCGAATCATCTGCCATCTATCGCAAGAGGTTATTTTATCGTAAGAGGTTATTTGCATGTACTAATCAGTGGAAAATAATTATTATTGTATTTTTTCGTTGAATGTAACATATTAAATATGTATTAGACTTTTAATTTAAGTTAATTTTTTTCTGTCTAAACGTATCTTATTGCAACGTCCGTTTTATACAAGTTGTTACGCTAGTGAACAGCGCCACCTAGATTTAGCGTGCATTTTATGGCGAACATGCCAAAGTATGGGAATTGATAATCTTTATTAGTACTGTGTCTATGCCACGAGTCAGAACGAGAAATAGTCTCACGAGAATATATATAGTAATAGAATATAGTTCACGAAAAATAGTCGAGAAATAGTCAAATCACAAAATTGAGGTTCTTTAAATATGTTGATTATAAGTTTTAAGTTGTCAAAATTCCTAGTTAATATTTACATTTTTCTGATAGTTGAAAATTCGTTATAAAGAGGATATGCGTAATGTAAAGGTATTATTATATTGACGACCCTCGTGGTTGAGTGGTTCATGTAACGGACTACCGATTGCGAGGTCGCGGGTTCGAATCCCGCTCGGGACAATCATTTGTGTGATTTTTCTAATTATTATACAAATGTTTGTAGACGCAGTCGTCTGGGTGTTTCTATGTATTATAAGTATGCATTTACAAAAGAAAAGTAGTATATGTATTCTATCCGTATTCTGGTACCCATAACACAAGCATATAAGCTTAGCTTGGGACCAGAGGACGTTGTGTAAAATGTCCGTGAATATTTATTTATTTATTATTATTTGTATTGAATCATATTATTATGGATTATCTATCCAACCAATTTGTTATTATTGTTATATCGAGGAATTCGTTAAATTGAGGTTCGTTTTAAGTATTCAGTACTATTCATGTTGCACGTACTAATGTTATAAAACTGATGAGTTTGTTTGTTTGTTTGAACGCGCTAATCTCAGGAACCACTGGTCTGATTTGAAAAATTCTTTCAATGTTCAATAGTTCATTTATCGGGGAAGGCTACGGGCTATATAACATCACGCTGTGACCAAGACGAGCCATGCATCAGTGAAAAATGTTGCAAAAACGGAGAAATTGCGCCAGGTTTGCGGTTTTACGCGCGTATATTAATTGTTAAAATTTAAGCCCGACGTTACGTTGAGTTTCTGGGCTTGTCTTTGGGTTAATGCTCTAATGTTCTAACATTTTCCATTTAGCTATCACCATTATCCGTGTGGTGACGGATTAAGAATAAAAATAAAAATTGGTCAAGTGCGAGTCTACTCGCGCACGAAGGGTTCCGTACCATTATCTATGCAACATAAGGCACGTTATTAATAAATGAGCAAACAACACACACAATACTTAATTAATCACGTTTGTTGTATGAGAGCAAGAAACGGTAAAAAAATCATGTTTGTTGTATGGGAGCCCCCCTTATATATTTATTTTATTTTATTTTTAGTATTTGTTGTTATAGCGGCAATAGAAATACATCATCTGTGAAAATTTCAACTCTCTAGCTATCACCGTTCTTGAGATACAGCCTGGTGACAGACGGACGGACGGACGGACGGACAGCGAAGTCTCAGTAATAGGGTCCCGTTTTTACCCTTTGGGTACGGAACCCTAATAAAAAAATAAAAAAATATTTATTGGAACAAAATAACAAATTAACATTAACATTGTGTTCGTTAATACCTAGTAACATTAGTTATAAACTGTGTCGTAACTATTAGCGCCCACCTCCGGGAGATGAGACAGCGTTCCAACTACAATCATGCATTAAACAAAGTACTTTTTTTATGAGTGTTTGTGTGTATAGTGTGTGTGTGTGTGTGTGAGCGATGAGTAATATTGCGAAACCACAGCGGAAACAGCCAATTAATACTTTATATTTGTTAACTAAGTGCTGGTACCTTGTAAATGCAATTGCCTAGATTTTAATAAGATCCTCCAGATCATCATAAGAGAAACCCAGCAGCCAGTCATTTGTGACCCTCTGGCATGGGCGTGCGCTCTATATAAGCAGAAAGGCACTGCTTTACTTGCCATTCACAGATATTTTAATAAAACGTTCGTATGTTTTAGATGACTTGATTCATTTATTTACTATTAATTAAACAAAATATTATAACTTAAAAACGCCTAATAATTCATAAATAGCACCAATATGTGCTTGCAAATTGCTTTTTGCCAGGCGTTTGGCGAAGGAATAATATTAGCGTAGCTAGCAAGCTCGACGCCGCCCGCCTGCCATGAGTTCATATGTGTGTAGAAATTTTGGTGTCCGTGCACAGTTCGCAAACGCACACAGGCTTACATATCCAAGACAATTGACACTGAAAATCCTGCGGCCTGCTTTGGCGATCGGATGTTATCGCGAGTATTCGGCAATGTTCGTTCGTTACTTATAATCCGAATAAACATAATAGTCGGAAGTCTAATATATCACGTATGCATTTTTGTTTAGTAAGGTTTTATTTATTTAAATAGCAGAAATATTTTGGTTCGACGGAGGCCATTTTATTTTTTCGTGTGATTCATTAAACTGTTTAATAATGAGTTTCTATAATTTAATAATTGTATGGATTTTCGTTTGTTGATTTTAAAATGTTATTTGATTGTGAAATGTGTGTAAATAGTGTGTGTTTGTTAAAAATTAAAAATAACAAGTTCTCACAAATGTCTTTCAGTAAAAAGATTCTGTGGACCCGAGTTACGACAACTAAGCCAGCTAAAAGGTATTGTACCTCGAAAATTTCATGTTAAAAGTTATGAAACGTATGTACATACGTACATGTACGTATGTATGTACGCACGTAGTTATTGTTTAGTAATTCTAGTACAGTGTGGACTGATTCGGGATATTCAGATTTAAATTTGTTCTGTTGGCATGGTTTCCGACTTAGAGATCCGTCGTGTGGCTATGCTAAAAATCTATAAAAGAAAAAGTTTTTGTGACTGCCTACCCTAAGTTAAATATCAGTGCACGCCGCTGGCCCTCTGGCATTCCTTTGAGTTGAGTGGGTAAATTTTAAGAATTTTATTGATTTTATTGTACAAAATGGGGCTAATGAAATGATATTGTTGTCTTACTATTGACAGTTTAGTGGGTTCTATTTGACATACTCTATCAGATCGTCGCTTATGTTTAATAGTGTTTGGATTAAATATGAGCTCAGAGTGCTTGCGAATACAAGTGTTACCACCCCTTTTACTTCCTATGGTGCTGTCAGCAAGTCAGCTAAGGTATATTGTACCTACACAGATAACATCCTCGGTGAGAGACGGAAATGAAACTAAACCCTGTAACAACACGCCTGGTCAGTGCGGTATAGTAGACCGCAAACCCTTCTAAAGTAGAGGAAGGTCGTGCCTAACAGTGGGACGCCAATACATACCTGTGTTCATCCAAAGCAGTATACAAAGTGCTGTTAACAATATGTTATTTTTATTGCAATCCAAATTTTTCTCCATTTCTTGTACTGTAAAAAGAAAAAAAAAATTTAAAAATTTTTACTTTAACTTTAAAGACGAGCCTCGTGGTCGAGTGGTGACTGCCAATCAAGAGGTCGCGGGTTCGATTCCCGCTCGGGACAATCATTTGTGTGATTTTTTTAATTGTCATACAAATGTTTGTACTGCGTCCGGGTGTTTCTATGTATTTAAGTATGTATTTATTTCTTCTGAGCCAATTCCTAATGACGTCAACATTGATACTCTTAACCAACACTTTTCTTCTTCGTCTAAATTTGATAAGACCTTAAAAAATGAAACACAACAATATCTTTCATGTTTTCCAGCACCTGATTATCCGCAATTCCTCTTCAAACAATTTGCCGATTGTGATGTTAAGAAAAGCGTACTATCAATTTCTTCCAATGCACGACGATCGGTAACGACGATATCAGCCGAAATATGATTATCCCCATTCTTGAGGTCCACCAGGTCGCGAGTTCGGTCCTTTGTACAGTACAATTATTTGCGTGATATTTTAACTAATTCCTATATGCAAACCCATCTATCTGTTAAATTAACCACTAAACCGCACTACATTTTAAAGATTTTTTGCCGCCTAAATCTATTTAATTCATAGTAATTCATAGACAAAAATAAATCAGATTTTTCTTTTCTCAATAACCTTGCCATGTTATAAATTGAGACGTGAATGCGTAATGACAGTGTTGCCATGTCTAATGTATACAATAAATCAATCTATTTGATTGTTTACTTTGGCTAATGGTGTTTTATTTAAGATCATAGCTGTGTACTTAATTAACTGACAGTTATGAAATTTTAATCAATATGTTGTCCGCGACCTGGTACGCGTGGGATTTGGAAAAAATTCACCGCTTTTTCACAATTTCTTTTTACTTGCGCCTTCTTCCTCAATAAAACTGTCTAACGCGGAAAGTATTATTCAAATCAGATCAGCTGTTTTTGAGATTAGCGCATTCAAACAAATTCTCAAAAACTTGACCAAAGTTGACGAGGCCTGTTCCCAACAGTGGGACGTTATTGGGCTGGAGAGAGGGAGAGAGTGATGTGCTAGGCCAACAGTGGGACGTTAGTTAGCTGCGAAGGAAGGAATTCTACCTTACTACATCTATAAGCTCTACTACCGCTACAAATCCCTTTATTTTGTTAAACGCTCCGTCTTTCAATAATAACGTGGTCCGAGTATTTAACCATAAAAAAACTCAAGGCTATACAAATCTGTTACACATCAAAACAACCGACATAAATATAAATAAAACTGGAGTTACTAGAAACACGCAAATGTGTGGAACTTACAAAACATAACAGTTTTAAAAGTTTTTATAGTTAAAAAAACCAGTCAGGTACGAATTGGATTCAATTGCACACAGAGTTCTGTAACGTTATCATTATCAAATAAGAGTAACGATATTTTATATTTTTAAAGGTATATAAACATATATTTGTTTTATTTGGTACGGAACCCTAAATATAAACCCTGTAATCAATAGTGCAGCTCAGCTAATGGCCATAGAAAAGTTAGTATGTACTTTAGTTTTGGCTGTCATGACACTCATGTGCCGACACGGGATACTTAAACCTCAAAAATTCCGCATTTGACAATAGCGAAATGCGTTTTTTTTACCGGACTTTAGATCAGACACAGCCGGATGTGATCAAGTGGCTGGAGACCGATAATAAACGATGGTGTATACCCAGGGGCTCTGGATCCCACGCTCACTTGAGCTAGGGAGGGCCCGTCTGGCATATTAGATATGCTATTATGAATGAAAGAGCAGGCCGTCGCCGGCTGTAGAAAGACTAAATCTTAATCCACACGGTTCAAAACCAGAGTAAATAACAATTCTCATTTAAATATAATGATATAATATAATGGTTGTCATAGAATTAGGTCAACGTTTGCGTGCTACCGTCACACATAGAGTTACTACATTTTAGCTATTATTCAATTGATAACATCTATTCTATAAATATACAGTCAGACTTTGATTGTTTAATACTAGCTTTTAAACCCGACTTCGCCCGCTACCTCTTATTATTTTAAACTAGCTGTAGCACACTACTCCATACTCCTATTTTCGCTATTTTTGTCACCGATTCTTCGCTCCTATTTGTCGCAATGTGATGTTATATAGCCTATAGCCTTCCTGATAAATGTACTATCCAACACGGAAGGATTTTTTTTAATCGGACAAAATACAAGTGTCATCACACTTTTTCTTTCCCAGGGTGCTGCAAAAGCAAGCTATGGGATATTGTACACAGATAACATCCTCTGTGAGGGACATAGGACAGGAGGTCAGCGCATGGTAGACCATAATCCCTTCCAAAGTGGAGAAGGCTAGCGATAGAAAGAGAGAGAGAAAGTTGTAAATAGTGGTTTAAGCAATACTTAGCGTATTTTGTAGATTTTACGCCCTGCGCCCATAAGATTAGCCGCTCCATTAATTAATTGAGATAGTGTAAAATACTAAAGCAATTTAAAAGAAATTTGGTTCACAAAGAGCTTAAAATCTGGGTAAAGCTACATCTGCTTACAGGCTGCGAAAAATGGTGTTTCTAAATGCACATACGCATTCGCGGGTAAACGGGTAATAAATTTTGAATGTACTAAAATAATTCTACTAAATATTATTAGTCTATGGAACTGTGCTATGGAATAATACAGTCATATTGCCGCCAATGAGCAAGTGCTGAGGTCTATTTTTAAAATAAAGGTCAAGCGTGATCTGTATTTGGTAGCTTTAAGACAGCACTATACCAAATTATGCTCCATACAAAAGTATGGGTATCGTACTTCCGTTTTTTCTTCGCGAAAGTTAAACCGATTTTAATAGATTTTGCGTCATATTATAGATAAGGAGTATATCTATGCTTCTATCACTTTCTTTTTTTTTCAAAACATAATAACTAAAAGAAATATGACGATCCGAAAAACCCACTTTTTTCGGTTTTCTTTAGATAAAGTTGCAGCGTCTATCACACAAATTTGGTAAAGTTTTACCACAAAAGAAAGTGATAGAAGCATAGATATACTCTTTATCTATAATATAACGCAAAAACTATTAAAATCAGTTTACCTTTCGCGAAAAAAAAACGGAAGTACGACACGTCTTTTTTCAAAGAATTTGTAGGTAAAATCCGCTTCATCTATATTTGTCCCTTTCAGCGCGGCGCTCGGAAATAGGGATAGCAATACCTAAGGCAAATACCTAAATGAGGAGTACCAGTACCCTCTTAAGCTTTTATGAAGTAATATCATAAATAAAATACTTAATATATAGGTAATTAATATGTAATTCATTCATGGTAATATACAGATTAGAGTTAGAGCAATGAAAACGCTATAAAATTTGTTTACGTTGAACCACCGTTGAACAAATGAAGTACCTATTTTGGTATTATTTTAGCTAATAATACAAAGATTTAATTTTCTCAACTAGATGCTTATTTAGTAAATCATTGTATTTAATTATCATTAAAATAATTAATTTAAACATCGAGAAGTTTAACATCTAGTTAAACAAGTATAAACTATAATATTTAGTAATATTACGTAATTATTTTCTAAATGCATAATATGCATATTTAATTGGTAAAACTAAAATGCTTTGGTAATTATTAAACGAAAAAAAAAATCTGGTGGTTTTAAAAATGATTACTGCTTAATTTTTTTATGCGGCCAGCATTAGTATTAATGGATTTTTAAAAGCAGCTTGTTTATTTATATTACAAGAGAGTGTAAATAATACACTAAATAAATTTAGAACTTACCCCAATTACATCAGCTAATCAAAATATTGTTTAAATCAATAATCACTTATCAGAATACATGTGCCTATAACTTAATTTTAAATTTTGTGTCAAACAAAAGCATAGATACTATGTTACAAAAGATGTTTAGTCGATAATAATCTATAGTTACAATATGTACTGTATAAAATATAAATTCTAACGCGTAACGCAAGTTATGCGTGTAAAGGGAGAATTAATGAATTATCGACTGAATTTCAGGCAATGTTCGGTGTTGCAAGTTCTTTTCTGCGCTAGCTCCTTAAATTGTAGGAAAATAATAAGGCGTCATGAAGGCAAAGATATACCAATGATTTAACTTATTTAGGCAATAGATTTTGGTATTAATATCATGTAAGTTTTTATTTTGAATATGTGGTAATAAGTGGTGAAACGACTTAACGCCATTTATACCGGAAAAGGTTACAGTAAATGAAACTACAGAGTAGATATATAAAATACTAGCTGTTGCCCGCGACTTCGTATGCGTGAATTTTAGAAATCAATCCATAACAACAGAAGTTTACTCTTCTGCTCAATAGATGGCGTTGTACGTTTTTTAAATCGCGCTATCGTTTCGTTCCACATATTAACACATAAGCTCGTCAAAATTGTTACTGTTTCATCATCCGGATTTCGCATTTCAAATTAGTAAGGAAGGATATGGATATACTGAAATGGCGGCAGGCAAATTTAAACGGCGGCGGGTGTTGAGATGATTTTAAATTCCTTAGTTCTTTTTCAAACACACTGTGATAGCAAATCGTAACTATAACCCTGGGAAGAACTGCGTTAGATTTACGTTAAAAAATCCTCTCTTTAATAATGATCTAATAGTGGGCTGACATTATTGAACTGATGGATCATTAAGTAAAAGAGTTTTGGAGTGGAGGACGCCCTCCTGCCAGATGGACCATCGACGTAAAGAAGGTCGCAAGGTGGGGCTGGATGTGTGTCCAGCAGTGGATTGCAATAGGCTGACAATGACGTGATGAATAATGGTTTTTAACATAGTTTTTGACATAAGCCACAATTATTTACAATCTCTTTGGCCACAAGCTATACTTAATATTATAAAGCGGAAGAGTTTGTTTGTTTTTTTGAACGCATTAATCTCCTGGAGATAAATGCGTTCAAAAAAACAAGGGCCGATTTGAAACATTCTTTCAGTGTTAGATAGGTCATTTATCAAGGAAGGCTTTAGGCTATATAACATCACGCTACGACCAGTAGAAGCGAAGCAGTAGTGAAAAATGTTGCAAAAACGGGGAACATTTTCTAAATTCTACGCGTATGATGTCGCAGGCAACAGCTAGTTAGTGTATATGACAGATAAAAGGGCGAAATGTGTTCTTAAAATTAAAAACAGAAATTAAGAATATTAGTTAAATGTTTATTTCTCTTTCAAGTCTATACATTCAAACTTACAAACGTCTAAAACAACTTTATAATCTTGATGTAGATATAATATAGTATAAGGTTCATACAATTTAAATATAGATTCAACTTTAAGATTTACATTAAAATATTTCTTGTTAATTACAATAAAATATTTATTAAAATCTAAATCCACAACACTTAAAAAATAACAGCCATATTTATATTCTACATTTTGAATATGGAACGCAATAAATTCTTCTTTTGGAATAACAAAATTTGAATTTGAAGCCAGAAATCTTTCATGTTGCCATAGACTAACATGAGCATTTTGCTTTTTTAATAATGCATTTAGCCTGTATGCTAAACCTCCTTTCTTATATTTAATCTTTTTGCTACTTTCATTAAAACTTGAGGTATCAGAATTACTATTACTTTCACACTTAATTGGTTGTAAAGTTGATACTGATTGTGTCTTGCAACTTAAAATATCAACATCTTCATTAATTGAATTATCTGTGGGTGTAGGTGTATCACTAATGTTCTGTGAAGTGGTTTCTGAACTGAAATTACTGTCAAAAAAGTTTTTAATCCGCTCAGCTAGTTTAACTTTGAGGGAAACATCACTTGTATTATTTGAATTAATTTCTGATTTTAATGAAATATTCTCAACGTCAGCCTTACTTAAACATTTAACATTATTTTTAATATCATTTTCACAGATGATACTAGTTTCTGATTTATTGTAACTGGCATAAGAAAGTTTTTTTTTCACTCGATTTGAATTTAGGACAGTCTTCACTTGTACTATAGGACTCTTTGGTAGATAACTTTTTTTACACAATATAGGTGAATTTTCTTTCCTTTCTTCACTATTCGTAAATAAAAAAGGCGAGGACCTGCTTATTACACGTTTAGACTTCAATATTGGAGATTTATCAATACTCGTATCACTTTTGCAATTTTTATTAACGTCTGTGATAGTAATATTTAAGTTTGACACCTGTTTCAAAACTTTTTTCTTGCGTTTACGTTTTCTGTTTTTGTTTTTATCAAAATAACACGATGTTCCGTTCGAGGTCTCGTAATCACTTGACGAACTCGTCCACTTGATGTCATCGTTGTGTTCTTGTGAATTTAATAAACGAAATTTGTTATGAAATAAATTGCCTGTTTGATTTTGCATGTTCCACTATAACTTTAATACTTTGTGATTAAATTTTTAACTACTTATCACGCAGGACAATTGCATTTCAAAGTTTCTAGTATTCGAAAGATCCGAAGCCGAACAGTCTCTGACAAAGTTTCTAAATGTTTCTAAATTTCACACAAACAAAAAAATTGACAAGAAAATACAAACTAATTAAACGAATTTGGCTGCAGATTGCCAGAGCCGAATTCAAAAGAAGGATTTAATATTTTACTAATAGTCCTAGTTAAAGCTTAGTACATGATTAGTAACATCGATTGTTCAACAATATGATATTCATATCGAAGAAAATTGTGCGTGCGCATGTGAGTTTTCAATTAATTTCAAAGCTGTTCAAAGTAAACATTATATCTTTTCTCTTTCTTGTCAAAAGAAATACACTTCACAGGCTCTAAATTAATATGCTCGTAAACGTAATAGTTAATTGATGAATAGTTGATTCTGTATTTACATTTTTATCGAATAAAATTCAGCCCTGTCTCATAGAAATTGCTGTGCTTCTTATCAATTGACAATCTAGTCTGTGCTGAAAAGATCGCTTAATAGGGATGTTGGAACATGTTTTGGAACTGATAATATTTAATATCGATATTTATAAAAATATTAATATCGGGCATAGACATAGAAATGGGAATAACGGCTTAAAATTTTAAACGAATTTAAACGAGATGCTTAAAATAGTTAGCTGCTTAAAAAGTTGCTTATTTTTAAGCAGCTATTTTATGCTTTTTAACTTTTTCATTAAGAAAATTAACTCAATTTTTGTAGTCTGCCTAAAATTCATAATATGCTGTTTGCTTACTGTTTAGCTTTTATGCCTTATAACTTTTTCGTTAAAACATTTAACTGAACTTAATTTACGTTGTCTGCTAAAAATTTGCTTACCGTTTAAATAAAAATTTTACACTTACATCTCTTTTTACATTTTCCTCTTCTCTTTTTACCAACATTTTGAAAATATTCTCACAACTGTGTTGCAATTTTAAGATAAGCATTAAGCGAGGATTGCTTATAAACGGCAGCGTGCTTTTTTGCTTATTTTAATAAGCATTGCTTATTTTAAGCTTTTCGTTTAAACGCTCACTACTATCTATGTCTTGTATGTCTATGATAGACATACAAGACAGTGCGTCTACGGCTAAATCTTTGGCTAAATCAATGACCCGGCTTGAGGTCAAAAAAATATTTATGTGTGTGTGAGTGTTTAAGTACAACGTAAAGTTGCCCGGTTGCCTGGGGCAACATTATTGACGTCCGTCAAAACACGATTGTCATTAAATTAATAAATTGTGTTTTTATGTGAAAATAACTTATTTGAGGTAAAATTACGTGTGAAATCCTATGTTGTGTCATTTTTTAATTATTCTGATATACTAGAACAGCCAAAGACTGCGCATTTCGTTATTTTTATTTTTTTGGTCGCAGCGGCGTTCACACTACAAACTGACAATGGTGTCAATTAAATATGGTGTATTAAAACAGAACTTGATTTTAAATGCCATACTTGTATCAGTGTGTTCAAAAGGGAACACACTGATACAAGTACAAAAATTAATGTCATCACGGTATGTCACTTATATTAAAGTTCCATATCATTTTAGACCATAAATTCAAGTTAGCCCAGGCTAACTTGACTTGTCCTCAATTTTAAACGCCAACCCACCTTCTGGTACTTCTGTGATATCGAGTATCATGTTGACGTAAAAATAAATATTGACATTTTGGTAAAATTTTTAAGTAACTTATTATAAGAGCAGAAAGTTTTCAAAATAGCAGGATCTTTTTTGTATGTTATTTTTTTTAATTTTTTTCCCCCGATTTTTCAAACACGTCTGGATCAATTAGACTTCTTTTTGTAATTCCTAAGTAAAAAAAAAATTGGACATGTCATAAGCACATAATTTTTCTGAAAAATTGTGTCTACTTGAATAAATGATTTTTCATTTTATTTCATTAAGTCGTCAAATATTTCTATTGCATATGTCATTGTAAAAAAATCGTTTTGCGACATAACGCGTATATCGTTTCTAAATAATTATCATCATCAGGCTGAGGCTATATCGACGGGCTTCGTGGTGGAGTGGTTTATGTAATGGACTGTCGTTCACGAGGTCGCGGGTTCGATTCCCGCTTGGGACAATCATTTGTGTGATATCCATAAATGTCATATAAATGGTTGTACTGCGTCTGGGTGTTTTCAATGTATTTTATGTATGTACATATTTACAAAAAAAAAGTAGTTTATACGGAATAATAAAATACGGATATACTACTATATCCGTATTCTGGTACCCATAACTCAAGCATATAAGCTTAGCTTGGGACCAGAGGACGTTGTGTGAAATGTCCGTGAATAAATATTTATTTATTTATTTTATTTATAAAGCGCTATGTGCTACGATCTAAACACGCTTCCTTGGCTTTTTAAATATATCAAAAATATCGATATAGGTAATGAAAAAATATGTCAATATATCGTTATTTTTACCTGTGTACTGTCAAGTACTGTGTATTTATTTTATTTCATCATTCTTCTATCTTGAGTCTGGTGAACTCTGGTGAATGAACGTTTAATTATTAACAAACAATAAAAGTTATTACCTTGTTATTACTAATACAAAGCTGGAAATACTTCACAATAATGACGATAAAACCGAGACCAAAAGTCGAGGATAGCGACGACGATCCAGTTGAAAATATGCTGAAAAAAACTGGCTGTTTGCAATTACATTATAAATTTCAGGTTTGTTTACATCAATAGTATAAAGAAATTAATGGCTTGTTTGAAATTAATAGTCTCCTAACTACGGATTAAAAAGTTCTTATCCCCGGTTATAAATGGCTATATACTTTCTAACACTTGCGCGACTCTTCTGTTTACTTGCAGTGTGACTTTGCAGTCACCATGGTCACGTGAGTCTCACCCGTGACCATGGTGACTGCAAAGTCTCCGAAACGTCAGGCCGAAATTTAAAACAAATATACGCGTCTAAATCCGTAAAAAGTAGTTATATTTAAATGGCTATATACGTTTAAACCGATATAATCCGTGTGACGAATTAAGAATACAAGTATCCTTATCCTTCCCCAGGTGCTGTAAAAGCCAGCCAAGGGATATTGTACACAAACATGCTCTGTAAAAGACGGAATACTCAAAAATAAACCCTATGCTAACACACCTAGTCTATAGTGCACAGTAGACCATAATTCTTTTTAAAGGGGAGGAGACCTGTGCCCAACAGTGGGAAATTAATAAGCTGGAGAGAAAAAACAGACTGTATTTAGTAAATATATTGTGGAATTTTCTTACTTTTTCAGGAATGTATAGCAGAAACAAAAGATTGGAGAAAATGTCAAGATGCAGTAAATAATTTTAGAGATTGTATCAACAAACACAAACAAAATGAAATGAAAACATAACACATAATAATATAATATAATATAGTTTATAAATATTAGAAAATTTCTAATGTATGATAATTAGTGATCGGAATAGGTAGAGCTATTTTATGTACTAGTCATATGTTACAATAATATGGATATGCCCAAAATCCCGGGATTTACTTTTGAAGTAGTAAATTAATAAAAAGCTATTTACCTAATACGGATTAAAGAGTAACGACAGAATAAACTTACTTTACGATGGATAAGTATAAGGATGGGTTTAAAGATAGTATAAGTTGAGTCAATAAACCATGTATATTTTTTATGTAACAGTTTTTATATTTATACAATACACAACAATCATTTACATTTTTCTTTATTTTGCAGTTGTACAAGAACATAATATTAACATACAAACTAATTCAAACATGTTCATCAAAAAATCAAAGTATTATCTTCTGTTTCATCATAATTACTTTCATGTCTTCATTCTTTGAACTATTTTTATTTACAAGATATTTATTTGTTTGACAACGTGTAAAATTTACAACGTCTCTCGTGCGCTCTTTGGCTTATTTGGCGTACATAAACCATTTTTTAAGTAAATAATACCAAATAAACCGCGATAAAATCCGTTAAAAGTAGTTTTATCCCATGGAATGCCCATATTAACATCAATGTTTGTGGTCAATGAACCTAAATAGCTCTACCTACTCCGATCATTGCTTAAACACAGTGTATAATTAAACAGTATGGAAACTATGATGATTTTTAAGATGCTTTCTAAGGTTTTGCGAGATTGAGACTGCTGTCAGTCAACATGCCTGGTCAGCACGGCATAGTAAAGCATATCCCTACCAAAGTGTAGGTTCGTACCCAACACCTAGTGAGAGGAAAAATGTGTTTTGCTTGACTCTTGACTTGCCCAATTTTTTATTTAATTAAGAGTTGCTTTGTCCTATAAATGTGTACCTATACATATCTGTTCAATTCAGTACATTTTATTTATAGTTTTCATACTGCTTATTTGTATATTGTATGATAGTTGTAAAAATAATGTAAAGCTAGTTAGTATATTTAAAAATTAAATAGTTATTTTTGTTTTATTTAATACTCTTTGTTTTAATATCATAAGATCGGCGTCCGATTGTTTGACCAAAAGTCATTTGGCAAAACTACACTTGACAAAAAACGTTTAGCAAAACAATGAATTCGCCTATTGATCATTTTACTAGATCATTTTAAAAATGCTTCATTTCGCCAAATGATCAACACTTACATTGACATTTTATAAATGATTACAAAACTAACATTTGGCAACTGAGTTATCAGATAAATCTACTATTGGTCAAAAAAAATTGGTATTCTTGTTAAAATGACCACACTTTGCACGTTTTTTTGCAAAGCTACTGCTAACTGTTATTGATAAGTATATTTTATTAAATATAGATAGATAGAATGAAAAAAAAAATGATATTTTACATTATTTGCAAAATAATTACTTATTTACCCGTTCGTCTTTGGAGATATATATCTCTATTATTAGATTGGGTTAGGTTAGAACTGTAACCTCAAACGCACGAGCCGAGCGAGCGTGCCGCAGCAGCGGCCGGCGAGTGCCAGAAGTGTATTTAGGGCATTTCTCCCATTAATAATGATGCATGATGATAATGATACAATTAAAACAACATAATTTACGAAATATATTATTTGGTGAAATGAAAAAAAGGTCAAATTACATTTGAATACAACACATTTGTCAAGTGTAGTGTTTGCCAATGGATCATTTGCTAAAGTTTTTGTAAGATGATACATTTGTCAAGTGTATTGTTTGCCAAATGATCATTTGGTGAAACGTTGTTTGTCAAATGATCATTTGTAAATAATTTTTTGGTCAATCATTAGGGAACCCATAACATCACGTTTTTTTTTCATGGTGGTAGGCAAAGGCTATACAGCGACATATGTTACGACACTTGACAAACACTTGTCATTTCCTCTACTAAATGACGATTATATGACGATAAATTCTATGAACTATAGCTATTGCCCGCGACTTCGTACGCGTAGAATTTAGAAATATATCCCTGTTTTTGCAACATTTTTCACTGATGCTTCGCTCCTATTGGTCGCAGCGTGATGTTATTTAATATATAGTGTAGGTATAGCCTTCCTCGTTAAATATACTATCTAACACAAAAAGTGTTAGATAGTAGGTGTATTGTTTAGTAGCGACACCACAAGCGGCAGTGGCGGGCCTCGTGACTATATGCCCGCGGTCGAGGCGCCCTCTTACTCTTTTCTGCACTTACTTTTATTTCTCAAGAAAAAAAATTTGCAACTAACTTCAACTTCAACTTCTTTTAGTTTATGGCTTTTGTATATACAATTTCGCCAACGTCGCGTATCAGGATAGGACACCAAATGATGGAGATTTACAAAAAAAAAAAGAACTGGAGGCTGGTAAAATCATAAAATAATTATAACTACATTCAACTGCTAATTGTTGTGATTAAACTGAAACAAACAAAATATTAACTAATTATTACAGATACAAGTGTTGAACAAACATTAAAACTAAGACTAAAAATTATATACATCTAAATTAATTAAATTCTAATCCTATTAAGAGTTACATATTCACAAAGTACATTCTAATGAATGGACTAAAAGAATAAAAAAAATTGTAATCAACAATAAAAGATTTAATGAAGTCTGTCTGATCCCAGTATTCAAACCAGAGTCATGAAGTTAGAGATAAAAATGGAGTCCAGACTCTGAATACCTACTTGAAGCAAAAATGATGTATGGCTATCTCGCTCACTGTGGTCAAACCCTTTCTTTCTAAGTAGGGTAACCTTTATTGTATTTCTTCCAGGACAAAACTTCAAGTAGTTGTGTTACATATAGTGTCAACAAAATGTTCACTTCTAAGACCTAGCCCGTATAGATTTTATATGTCGAGATACTTTATGTACTGTGCGTAAAAAAAATACTCAAAAAACAAACTGTTTGTTATCGCGTGAAAGTTTGGATAATTCTAGTTTTTTAACAGTAACTGGAGGTTCGGTTGTTAAATTTATTATTCTTTTTACATTTTTAAACACGTAAAATTTCCTAGTTCGTATGTACGATGTACCTATAGAATATTGGTGGGAAATAGATAATTACTAGAACAAAGGTGTAGTTCCTACGGCAATACGAAATTAATGAATGATTGTGAGATCTGCTTGAGATAAAATAATAATAATTTACCTTTATTTCAGACCTAAATACATGTTACAAAGATACAGAAAAATGATTCCAACGAATTGAGAACCTCCTTTTTTGAAGCCGGTTAAAAATAACAAGGTGTTAGTAATTTCTTAGTAAACAAAACAAGTTACACAATAAAATCTATTTGGCATACCTAAGTGGAAACATAACTTTTTGTGTAAGTAGCGTAAAAACGAAAAAGGGTTATTGTACTCATATTTTTAAACATGTACTGTTATTAAGGGACCAACCATGAAATCGCAAAAGATATATGTTTGCAGATTAATTAAACATTATGAATACATACTGGACAATAGTTTTTCCTAGATTTCTGGGTTAGCCAATGTATTTCTATTTATTAATGTCAGTTAAAGGGCAAATTCGGTCAATAATACTTCTGAAAAAAAAAATACGTTACGTTGATTAAAATTAGTTTGTCGGAAAATCTGTAGTTAATAGTCATTTTAACTGACAATATGAATGTGGTTAAAAGTGGCTGACGGAAGAACGGAGAATCAGTCAAAATCAATTTTTACGTATATTTCTGTCTACAGCGTTTAAAGGAACCTATCATGAATGGCATGACGGGAGCTAAAAACCTAACCCACCCTTGTCGGGTTGCCCTTGGCTCCCTGTGCCTTGTGTTCCACTACTTGGCGCTAGGCAAGTCAGTTAAAATTACATTTAAACAGCTATATTGGGTAAAATTAGTTTTGAATAATTTCAGTCAAAAGTACTACTGTCGAGAGCTTATAGTCTATTGAGTGGTTATAAGTTTTGACTGTGACATATATCATAGGGGGCTATAATAGGAACGATAATAAAGTTACAAAAAAAGGGCAAAAAAGAAACAACAGCACTTTCCAATTAAAATCATTTAATAACTTTTCTTTTATACATGACTAAATATTATTGTTTTGTGTAATTTCTGTCTCTTACCACGTAAATCACTAAGTATATTTTCTGTATGACTCTTTAAGTGTTAAAAAATGAATTTGCAATTTTCTTAATTAATACGCTTTCATGCAAATCATTGCAATAAATTGAGTCCGTGATGGGATGCTTAAACATTTCTTGCAACAGAGGAGTAAAATGTTGTGATACAACATTAATTAATTTGTTTTCTATATTGTTTTCTCTGAGTTGGCCCATCAGGAAGGATTACTTTCATAAATGCCAGAGCTAGGATTTGGTACACCCAGAGTAGCTACTTGCCCCATAGACTCTTCCTGTAATGAACTGTCTATCTGAAAATTATAATATATTTTACAAAATATAGCCTTTTGCCATATATTCGAACTACTACATTTCTGAAACATAATAATAATGTAAGGCTCTCATTAGGCAGTCGGATCGGGGGGGGGGCTGGTTCAGAAAGCAGCAATTATCTCTGGAGCCTTGAGCGCCGGTAGTTTGGAAAATGTTCCTGATACTGGTGGGGTATTTTTTTTCATACTAGTTTTTATATTCCTTATAAATTCAAATATTTAACATTGTATAACATGTGAGACAATTAAAGGAGTTTGTAAATAGATACTTGAAATTTTACTTTGCAAGGTGATACTGCTTCTTGATTTGTAATTATAGTAGGAACTGCTGTTTGTTTTAAAAAATCCTTGCACTTTCATAAAATTTCATTTTCAATGGTACAATTACGAAGTATAGATAGAAGGAGTCCGAACGTAATGTTAAACGAATGGTCTCAATTTAAGGGACAGATTTTTTGCCGGTAGAGCGCGCCATTTTTCAAGGAGTACTCGTTTGAATTCTATTATATTTATAAATAATATTATTATTTATTTATAAATAATATTATGTATTTAATTAAATGTATTTAATTAAATTAAATTCATCATTCACGAGCCAGCGCGTGTTTAAATGTAATAATAATAATAGCATCGGTACGCCCTGAACATTTGCGCAGCCAGTGGCAGAAAATAGAACTATGATCTGGGTTTATTAATGTGTACACGAAATATTATGGAAAAGCCTATACCGTTCGGACTCCTTCTATCTATACTTCGTGGGTACAATGGACAACCATAATTTCCTCTGGGTACTATTTTTAGGAAATCTAAAAAAATAATATTGTAGGTAAGTATATTAATGTTGTAAATAATGTGAAATAAAAATTAAATGACTAAGCAAACATGTATAATTTAGTTCAGGTCACACAGAAAGTCCTAGATATGTCCTCAGTATGGTCACACTATTTCAAAATTACTTCTTGTAAACAAGAAAGATAAAATTGCACTAATTCCATGAAATTCAATGTAAGACTATTAGATCTTTACATCGTTATCAGTATAGTTAGTTAGAAGTATGCTGAAAACATTGTTTAATCATTTTATGAAGTATTTAATTGAAAATACAAAGAAATATGTTTGCAGTTATTCAATGCCAGAAATCACGATCTAAACACTTACGCGTGAAATTGTATATCACCTCCTGGACACCACGTACTACCGCAACCACGCACTACACAAGTTTGCACCATTTCTTTAATTATAAAAATAATTAGAGTCGAAAATTTGAAACGAAGCTGTGAACCGTAAAGTAAACAACCGACATATTGGCACAATTTTGTCGACAACTTGACATATGGTGACCAATGTTGCCAAATTACGAAATCCTTAGGAAATGGGGAAAATAATTCACTGATTCGTCAACCATGAAAAGCATCCGTGATCTACTATTTTATTATTTTTAATTTCATTCATCGTATTTCAACTAGTTATTTATAGTTACGATTAAACACTATCAAATGACAGTGTTTAACTTGTGATTTGATATGTGTGGTGACTCTTTTTAAGAATTTACTAGGAGATTTTAATAAGGAGATAGCAGTACTAAGGCCACACTAAAAAGAGAGGTCAGACCACAGAGAGTGAGATAGAGATACGTAGGTATTTGCCTCAAACCGATGTTCCAAGTATGGCCTCCTTTTTTTTATCTCTAACTTCATGACCAGAGTCAAAACCTTTGATGTCAAAACCCAAGCTAATTTAAAAGAAGCTGAATCAACACAAATAATTTTTTGATTCGAAGCAGTAATTCTTGAGATTAGCGTATTCAAACAAACAAACTTCTGATTCAGATAGTTATTAATATGTAAATAATTTTAGATTTCCTTGCCCAAAGGTAACACGGAACTACTATTACGGAGACTTTACTGTCCGTCCGAAAGTTTGGCCTCATTTTGCTTAGTATTCTATAATCTCCATGCTAGTTACCATGGATACCAATTAATGTTGATATTTGTTAAAATCTTGACAATCGTGTAATAATGTTAAATATTTATATTTTTAAAGAGTTATCTTAGTAATTACAGGTATCCTATTGTAAATATGAGTTCGGAGACGATGTATATAACTCCGTCAAGGAGTAACGTCGCCAAAATGAGAGTACATGACTATTTGTATGGTAAGTATAAGTATCATTTGCGGTTAAAACTACAAGTCTATTTTCTAAATTCGTTTTATAGGTGCTCTATAAAATAGCCTATGTTGTAAGAGAACCCGATTAAGCCAGTACGGGGCATATAATCGGATTGTTATAATAGTAAATGTCGTTTTCGATGACCGGCGATAGATGGCACTCTTCATTTATTTTAAATTATTAAATACTAGCTGATGCCCGCTACTCCGTACGCGTAGAATTTTAGATTCCCGTATATTTTGTCATCGTTTAAACCTTCCCTGGACTTTCATGAATATTTCAAAACCAAAATCACCATAATCGGCCCAGCCGTTCTCGAGTTTTAGCGAGACTAACGAACAGCAATTGATTTTTATATATAAGATTTATGGACATTTGACACAACGTCCTTTGGTCCCAAGATAAGCTTATATGCTTGTGTTATTGGTACCAGTATACGGATATACTATATAAACTACTTTTCTATTCTTTCATTCATTTTATTCATACTTTTCTTTTCTATAGAATATCCATGTGGTGATGGATTAGATTAGATAATGGTGTCAATTCTACGTGCACTACTAAACTTATCTAAAAAATGAAAACAACCATTGATATATTTAAATTAATTGGATATTTTGTCGTGCAGATGTATATTAATTAAAATCTTTGTCTATTATAAACAGTTTTTAAGCCAAGAAAGGTCAGTTAACATTGCCGAATTGTGTTATCGATAATATCAAGATTTTTTTTTAATAATTTCTAACACTTGCGCGACTCATCTGTTTAAATAAAACTACTTTTTACGGATTTAGACGCGTATATTTGTTTTAAATTTTGGCCCGACGTTTCGGAGACTTTGCAGTCACCATGGTCACCCGTACCGTCACCGTCAGTCTCACCCGTGACCATGGTGACTGCAAAGTCTCCGAAACGTCGGGCCAAAATTTAAAACAAATATACACGTCTAAATCCGTAAAAAGTAGTTTTATTTAAATATTTTTTAAGTTTAGTTGTGCGCGTAGATTTGGTACCATTGTACACAGACAACAGATCTGTGGGAGATGGAAAACTCGAAAATAACCCCTGTGTTAACACGCCCAGTCAGCGCGTGGATTTTAATCCTTCCCAAAGTGAATGAGCACCCCGCTCGGCAGTAGCACGTTAAGAATGGACTAGGTTATGTATAGAATAATGTTCACGTTAACAGATTCTTCTTTCATCGTGTCTGGAGCCAGAGATTATGCAAGAACAGCTTTCAAAGCAGCCATGGCGTCTGCCCAAGTTGTAAGTACACTGTTTACTGCCTTCATTATCATTACAGATTACCAGTGTTTCACTTATAGGTCCTCCAGAACATTAGGGAACAGATTCTTGGGAATCTTCGAGGTAATGTCAGAAGTGTATTTACTCTAGGGTCACAGGAACCATGGCCCCGCTTGCAAAGGGCAGCGCAAGCCTTCACTTCTAATAATATTATGTAGATTTTAATATTTTGTATAAGTGCACCACAATTTACTATTTCTTAAATTAATAACTCCAAACTAATACTACTAGTTCATCCAAACTCATACATCTGGTCATACATGCCCGACGGTTGTAAGTGCTACGTACCTACTTGCCCCTTTTGGAGTATGCCGGCGATGACATCGGAGTATATTTTAAATATAATACTAGTTATATTGTAAATATGATCTTATAGTTAGAGTTAAAATTATACGGTATCCAAGGTAAATCTCTTCAACTCCTGCAGTCATATTTATCCGACCGAAATCAAAAAGTGACCATTGAAAATGCCGTTTCCTCTGGCTCTAAAGTCAAGATGGGGGTGCCACAGGGATTAATCCTAGGTCCATTGCTATTTCTAGTGTACATAAATGATCTCCCATATGTAGTGAAGGAATCCATTTCAATTATAGTCCTATTTGCAGATGATACATCACTTATATTTAAAGTAAATAGGAATGATAGGGGTCTAATTGAACCAAACTCAACTTTAAATGCTATAGCCAACTGGTTTTCTGCTAATAACCTTCTTTTAAATGCAGGTAAAACTAAATGTATAAAATTTACAACACCTAACGTTAATTTCACTGATTGATTGATAATCTTAAATTAGATGGCAAACTGTTAGATCTCGTTCCATCAGCTGTCTTCTTAGGAATAACAGTAGACTCTAAATTGCAATGGGGGCCCCACATACAGGCTTTCGCAAGTAAACTGAGCTCTGCTGCGTTTGCCGTTAGACGTATAAGACAGCTGACAGACGTTCCTACAGCTAGGTTAGTGTATTTTGCTTACTTTCATAGTATTATGTCTTATGGCATCTTACTGTGGGGGTCTGCAGCAGACGTCCAAACTATTTTTATCTTGCGAAAAAGAGCAGTTCATGCTATTTACAAACTTGGCAGTCTTGGGTCGCTTCGGGATTTGTTTAAGGAGATAAATATACTTACACTGCCATCTCTGTATATTCTCTCAAACATCATGTCAACGTTCGTAAAAACATCTCGCTCTTCATTAAGAATTGTGACGTCCACAGCCTTAATACTCGCAATAAAGAAAAGCTTATGGTTCCTAGATTTAGGCTTAGCAAAACTAGCAAAAGTTTTATGATTAACAGTATTAGGTTCTATAACAAAATTCCACCCAATGTCACTGAATTACCAGATAATAAATTCAAACAGGTTGTTAAGAACACACTGATTTCTAAAGCATACTATAGTACCAAACATTATATGGAAGATATACACGCTTGGTCTTCACTTCGTAGCGGCCCTCTGGCAATGAAATAAGTAATATTCTTATTAATACGAAAAACACTGTCTGCTTAATTGTATTAGCATTTTCTCGCTTTGTTGACGTCAGATATGATAACTTCTGTTAATTATCTATTGTTTAATATCGTATTGATTTATGTTGTCAGTGTGTATGTTGTCAATCAATGATTGTGTATGTTGTCAGAAACTTTATCTAATATATAAAATTCACGTGTCACAGTGTTAGTTACCGTACTCCTCCGAAACGGCTTGACCGATTCTTCTCAAATTTTGCATACATATTCAGTAGGTCTGAGAATCGGCCAACATCTATTTTTCAAACCTTTTTTTTTCTTTTTAGTATGGCTAAACAACGTTTGCCGGGACAGCTAGTGTTTATATATATCTACATTGTAATTATTTATTCATGAGACTGTAAAGGTGTGAGCATTATGCCGAACCTAGTGTATTTCCTTTGTATATTTCTAATTGTTTTTTACTTGCTTTGTGTACTGTCCAACGGAGCGACTTCGTCATGCTCACTCAAATGTCTCGAAGTTGGTAGCGTTGCACGTCAGGTCGCACGGTTCCCTACAAAATGGTCGAGCTGTGCGGGGCTGATGTGTGCGTTATACTCGTGAACGGGTGCCTTCTGCTGGGACTGGTCGATTTGATCCAACAAGGCTATTTTACTATTAAGTTAGTTTTAGTTTAAAAAAAGTTAGTTTTAGTTAGTTACTGATCGGCGTCATTCTCACACCCCTGATACAACTATGTAACTATAATATTGTTAAAAAAAAAAATTAAAAGAAATGAAAAAAATATTTAATCCATGGAGTTTCTTGTCTGTTCTTCTCCATAGGATCCGCGTTTGGAACAGACACCTAGTTTCTGACGTTTCAAAAGAGCTTGTAAAACATGCCAACTTGAAATAATATATTTTGACTTTGACTTTGACATAGTGTATATTACTGTCTTGGTGTATAATAAGGTGTAATAATTCATTTTCTCCGTTAATTTATGGGGCCCGGGGCGTCAAATCAAGCGGCCCGGGGGGCCTATTCTCAAAATATACCACTCGTATCATATTTCGCCAAGAGGCAATGAGCATTTTGGGATCATGGAGTTCCATTAATAGACAATGAGTTACTGTTTAATAATAGAATTTATTGAGAATGAGGGGCTCTAATAATCGGGAGGCCCTGCCCATGTGCACTATAGAGAAAATGGATCTGAATTTGTTTAATTCCAGTACAATAATGAATAAATAATAAATATTCATGGACATTTCACACAACGTCCTCTGGTCCCAAGCTAAGCTTATTTAATACAATACAAGTGTAATTTGTCATTTCTATTGCAGGCGATACAACCACTGTACCATAATATGTTTTCTGAGACTCGGAAACATCCAAGAATACAAGTTGGTAAGAGACTCTTTAAAGAGTATTATAGTTTAAAACTTACAAGTGTCTATTGTAGTGGGGTATTAACTCTAGGGCCATAGGAGCCATATCCCGGGGCCGTATTATATTCCACTTTTAATATTTGGCTCCTTCTCCGTTAATTTATGAGGCGCCAAATGACGGCTCGTGGTGCCAATTATATAGCACTGACGGTACTTGCATCCAATGGCGCCCTGCAATGTTGGCGATATTATTCCACATTACTGCCCGTGTGGAAGAAGGAAAAAGAAAAATCTTTAAGCTTGGAAGTCGATTTTTGCTGTCACGCCTTTTTCCCACGTAGGCAGAGAATATAGAGCGCGATTACTTATATAATATTTAAAATCTAATGAAATATTTACAGTTTACCATCCCAACTGTCGTCTACCAGAACATATGGACCCAACATATCATGGGTACCTTGAAAGAACACACGCTGCGAAGAATGTACCTACTCCGGATTTGAGAGGGAAAGAACGATTCAAGTTTGTTGCAGCGTAAGTTGAACAACGATCTATTCGATACGAAATTCTATAATTTAAATAGTTTTGTAAGGGAATTCTGAAACTAAAAGGCGCCTTTGTTGGATCTTCATTCTCCTACCCTTATTCCTTAATTCGGGGTCGCCGCAACGTGACTTGTCCATATTGCCTTGGGATTTGGTTGATTTTGACTCTTGTCCACATGCTTGACGTGAAACCTCTTGGTTATGAGTGCAAGTGCCATGCGATGTGGTTCCTGGTCATGGGGAGGTGACACTTGTATTCTTTTTGTTCATCACCTCATTGACAAAAATAATTTTGTCTGATAATGAGCAAATAACATTTTTTTGTAAAACTTTTGGGATTTTCGTACAATCATAATAACTTGTTTACTAATAGAAAGCTGCTCTTGAGGAGGTCTTGGAGGAATGCTAAAAGATTTAAATCAGTGCTATCAGGTATAAGGGACATACTATTATAACCGCCCATTCATGCTATATCTTTATCTTCTTTATCTTTACTTCTTATAAAACAATGTCATTATTTTTGTATGTATGTTGATAGAATGGTTCAAGAGGATGGCTTTTTTCGCATAATTTGTTGGGGTTTGCTATATATTGAATGAGATATGATTAAATTTGCCGAGAAATTCGGACGCGCGCGAGCTATAAATGAAACCGCTGCCTTATCTATGTGAGGTACAACAAACTAATGTATGGAGAAATTGTTTGTTACCTATAGTTCTTCAAAAAAGTCCGCGAGGGCATATGTCTATGTGTATATAGTAATATTTTTTATCAAATTAAATAGCTTAGTTAGCTTACGCAATTAATATAGATTATAACTGCTCTTTACAGCATGCAATTTAAATGAATGTCTTAGGAGATATGACAAAAAATGAATTACGCGCGACAAAATAAAATACCTACTTAAATAAACTGTTGGCTGAGCAACGCGAACGTTTCCTCGGTCTTCTATCCATATGTTTATTGTGCTTTCACGTAAAGACTACTGGATGGATTTTCATGAAACTTTCCAATGGAAAATGGAAAAGAAAAAGAAATTATTTTTTATCCTATTTACCGCGGGTAACACCGCGGGGCGCAGCTAGTACTTAATACATAAGAAAATCCAAGTTTAGATGAACCGCGACGTCGCGATCAAAAGGCTAGGAAATAAATATGTAATAAATTATCAACAGCCCAAAGAAGGTATTACCTGTAAAGACGACGAGTCCTGACTTCCACCCTCCTACAGTCAACATTCCACATTCACCAACAAGAGCAAAGAATAAAGCAACACAAAGTGTTTACAGGTTATTAATTTAATATAAATATATTCTCTCTTTCTCCATCATATGTACGTCCCATTGTTGGGCACAGGCCTCCTCCACTTTGGCAGGGAATCTTGTTCACTATGCTGTTATATACCAGGTGTGTTGTCACAGGATTTATTTTCGTTACCGTCTCTCACAGAGGATGCTATCTGTGTACAATATTCCTAAGCTTGCTATTACAGTACCCTGGGAAGGAAAGGGAGTGGTGACACTTGTTTTATTAATCCGTCACCACACGGACAATTATATAATCAACTATCTGTTCCCCGCGATTTCGTACACGTGGTCAGTTATTGTATTATAATTTTAGAGAAACTTCAGCACAGACTCGCCCATGGCAACCGGATGGACAGGCTGCTGAGAACTGTGAGAAGACTCCGGAAGTACTTTATCTTGATAAACTCGAATGGGGTACGTTGTATTGTAATATGCAGGACCAGATTTACCTCAAGGACTAGAGTAATGATAATGAGCCCCTAGGAGTAGGCTATAGATTAACATTTAGTAAAAAAAAATATTTTTAGGGTTTCGTACAAAGACTAAACCTTTATAGTCTCACTTCGATGTCCGTCTGTCATACGTTTTTTACTCAGCAATGGCTAAATGTATCAATTGGAAACTAATACGATATGTTGATCTATGCGGTCCCTTGCTGCAAAAATATGTATAAAGATAAACAACCATTTAGATCTACGCATTTAAAAGATATCACCGAATTACAACTATTTTAACCGTCTAGACCTGCCCTCTGGTGGCAGTGTTAGAGATATTCGTAAGTACTAAGTACTAACTGATGAGTACAATAAACTATTACAAACTATAAACTATTATATTTTTGGGCACTTTCGTCTTACGCTAGGGAGTTAAAACCTAAATGTTACTTCCCATTGCTTCAGAGATATGAAAATCGGCATGGAATCACCCTACTTTTTGCTGACATCAGGCCACAAAAAAATTATTTTGTCATTTTAAATTTTACATACTATTAGCGGTTGTTGCGTCGTAGCGGCGAATAACGGAAATTTTACGAGCAACTCCATCTATCGGGGAATATTTACGAAACCCTGAGTGTGCGAATCCAACTCATAGGTACTTGCGTACTTGGCCTGCATTTTGTTTCAGGGCCTGGTGAAGTTTATCGAACTGGTGACCTACCGGCTGACTTCCATACTACGGAGATTATTAATAAGTAAGTTATTAGTATGATAGGAATAAACTTAGTCATATAAACAAGTTACGTTAACCACATTTAGCAGGAGACACAGATTTACAGGATAGTGGATACACGATTCTGTGACTTCAAGCCGACTGAGCTATAGGCACTTTATCAGGTAAATCTGTGTAGGTATAAATTAATTCTAGGATTTTAATTCTAAATTAATAGTAATTTAATTGCAGAATGCGCCACGCTCGTATCTGGACGGAGTTAGTGGAGAAAGGAACTTACCCTGGATGGATGAAGAAGAGGGATGAAATTATAACTGATATAGAGACTAAAGATTGGATATTTAGAGAAGCGGTAAGTATACGTTGTCTGTGTGGTGACGGACTACGAATACAAGTGTCACCACCTCCCACACCACCTTTTCTCCCACAGGGTGCTGTAAGAGCAGCTAAGGAATATTATAAGCAGTTAACATTCACTCTAAGTGACGGAAAACACGAAACTAAACCCTCCTGAAGTAGAGGAGGCCTGTGCCCAACAGTGGGCCGATAACCGACTATATACTACCTGGTATCGAGTAACTTTAGCCTGGCTAAATCGTACTTCATACAATAATAATGTTTCATATGACGTATAGCCTGTGTCATAGACACACATGAATAAATATTTTACGCACACATAGATATTTATGTGGCTTCAAGCCGAGTGATATAGCTATAGACACACTATCCGGTATATCTTTGTAATCAAATTATTTGTATTTATAGGAAATCGATGAACTTCAAAGTATAAGATTGGAATTACTTCATCGATTACAATCAGATCAACGACAACAACAGAGCACTAAGACCAGTAAGAAACTAGCTAAACTGTGGTCTACTAAGAAGAGTGAGATGGAGAAGAAACTAAATCAAATAAGAAAAACTAGAGATAGAGGTGGGTTACATGAAATAAGTAAACTTTCAGAACATTTTATAGTTATCTAGACACCAAATAAGCTATATTCCTATTCCTATGGCTGATATCAGGGGTTCAAGTCTGCTATTCAATATTCAATGGTGTCACAATGAAAGTTCAATTGAATGGTGTCATTTGTGACAAAAAATTAACAGTAGACTACCAAACTTGACAAAATTCGCCATTATGCAATCAACAAATGCAATAACTGATTGCATAATGGCAAATTTTGTCAAATTTGGTAGTCTGCTGTTAATTTTTTGTGGTTATAATGGTGTCATTGAACTATCATTGTGACAACATTCATTAGCAGACTTGGCTCCCTGGTCAATAATAACAATATATACTTGTGTTATATTTGTTACTAGCTGTGCCCCGCGGTGTTACCCGCGGTAAAAGGATAAAAAATAAGTTCGTTTTCTATTCCATTTTCCATTGGAAAGTTTCAGGAAAATCCATCCAGTAGTCTTTACGTGAAAGCACAATAAACATATTATTATGCATAGAAGACCGAGGAAACGGTCGCGTTGCTCAGCCAACAGTATTTTATTTTATCGCACAATTCTTTTTTAGGGTTCCGTACCCAAAGGGTAAAAACGGGACCCTATTACTGAGACTTCGCTGTCCGTCCGTCCGTCCGTCCGTCCGTCCGTCTGTCACCAGGCTGTATCTCAAGAACGGTGATAGCTAGAGAGTTGAAATTTTCACAGATGATGTATTTCTATTGCCGCTATAATAACAAATACTAAAAATAAAATAAAATAAATATTTAAGGGGGGCTCCCATACAACAAACATGTTTTTTTTACCGTTTCTTGCTCGATACTAATAACGTTGCCTTATGTTGCATAGATAATGGTACGGAACCCTTCGTGCGCGAGTCCGACTCGCACTTAACCAATTTTTTTTGTCATATGTCCTAAGATATTCATTTAAATTGCATGCTGTAAAGAGCAGTTATAATTTATATTAATTGCGTAAGCTAACTAAGCTATTTAATTTGATAAAAAATATACACACAAAAACATAAATAGCTTTTGAAAACACCCTATTGAATTTGAGAATTTTTTTGACATAATTATTGGTATAGCGGGTTTCCCTTAAAAGGTAGACATATGCCCTCGCGGACTTTTTTGAAGAACTATAGGTAACAAACAATTCCTCCATACATTAGTTTGTTGTACCTCACATAGATAAGGCAGTGTTTTCATTTATAGCTCGCGCGCGTCTCGGTAAATTTAATCATATCTCATCCAATATACAGCAAACCCCAACAAATTATGCAAAAAAAGCCATCTTCTTGAACCATTCTATCTATTAAAAAAAACCGCATCAAGATCGGTTGCGTATTTTTGAAGATATAAGCTCACATAGGGCATACATACATACAAAAATAACGACTTTGTTTTGAAGAGCATATTATGACAGCAAGTCATGCTCCATACAAACATAAGGAAATCGTACTCTGCTGTTTTCTTCGCGTCTCTAGAGCAACGACTTTTTCTCACAGTACCTATTTGGTCTTATGTATCTATGCTTCTATTTCTTATTTTGTTTTTTCCAAAACATGATTAATAAAAAAAATATGCCCATCCAAAAAACCTCGTTTTTAACGGTTATCTTATGATAAATTTGCAGTCTTTGAAACAAAAAAATATAGAACCGTAGATACTACTTATCTATGCGTAGATATAGATAAGTAGTATTCGGGATTTAAATACCTTGTTTATTTGAGAAAAGGTACAAAATATATAGGAAATCCTTTGAGGTAGTAACTATACAGGCCATTCTAACTACGCCACATCTATTTTAATAGAAGATACATCAGAAATGACTGATGTATGATTATTTTGGGAATGCAGTGAGATTTGTTTTTCAGAGCATCGTAAACTAGTGGCTCTACACGAGGGTGGTGGTCGTTTAGGTCTCGTAGCTCGTATGAGATCAGAGAGAGGTCACGGCTCCATGATGCTTGAAGCTACAGACCCCACAAGTGAACTACACGCACCGATGTTGAGACATGGCTACCAGGCGCGCAGGAGACATGCGGACATTGTTTATGATCCATCACTGTTGTGTGAGTTGGCACAAATTAGTGTCTGATGTGGCTGTATATTTCAATAGTTTGCTTAAATTTTTTTTTCTTAAATATTCTTGGACATTTCACACAACGTCCTCTGGTCCCAAGCTAAGCTTATATAGTTGTGTTATGTGTACCAGTATACGGATATACTAACTACATAAACTACTCTTCTTTTGTAAATACATACTTATAATACATGGAAACACCCAGACGCAAAACAGATATTTGTATGAAAGATCAGATATTTTAAAGATCACACAAATGATTGTCCCGAGCTGGAATCGAACCCGCGACCTCGTGAACAGCAGTCCGTTACATAAACACGAGGCCCGTCAACAGTTCATACAGTTCCAGACTAAAACTACGAGTATCTATGTATTATAAGTATGTATTTAAAAAGAAAAGTAGTATATGTAGTCTATCCGTATCTGGTTCCCATAATACAGGCATAGAAATATAGCTTACCTTGGGACCAGAGGACGTTGTATGAAATGTCCTGAATATAAATGTCCTGAATATCCTAAATATATATCTATGAATATATATTAGGGTTATGATTTTCCCGACTAGTGCCGGCCCCTATTTCTTCCCGTAGGTATCGTAGAAGGCGATTAAGGGAAGTGTATTGGCCCTTTTTAACTTCTACAGCGTTAGATAGTTCCATCCATCTATCTGTCCGTGGCGTGATGAATAAAAAGAATACAAGTGTCATCTCCCCCTGTCTTGCCCATTGGGGTCGTATAAATAAACCAACTGAGAGAACCAAGACGCATGACACTTGTACATATACCCGAGGAAGGTTGACGTCAGGTAGTATGAACGGGATAAGGGAATGATAATGATGATATCACACTCTTTGTCTGACATAATATTCTTTCGCTTACTAGCTGCGGAAGACCACAAAGCGGCATCAGAGCCCCCTGCCTGGTTAGAGAAGTACGAGAACTTGGCTAAGACCTGCTCCGGACATCATCTACAAAGAGATCCGACCAAACTGTGCGAGAGGGAGACCAAGTGGAGTGATCAGTTCTTGGAGAATTTGCATCATGATTTGATGAGTAAGTATCCATCAGCTTATCTCAGTCCAATGCTGGACACAGTCCTCCCCCATAGAGCGCCACAACGCGCGGTCTTGCAGTATACTTACTGCTTTGGTTTGCTAATAGGTACTGAATCTAGCCTTTTGTCTTTTTTGTAAGAAATACAATATGTTTTCGTTCGCTATAACAAATATGAAACCATTAGATCTTAATTTGTCTCGAACTTAACCGCATTTTTTCAGAGGCCCGTTTAGGAGCCGCAGCGACAACAGCAGGACCACTCCACGTACTAAAACCTCGTAGATTGGTAGTGACACCAAGACCTTCGACTCCTGAGGTAGATTCTGTTGATGATTTAGAAGAGTCATCGCATCAAGCCGCTCTGGTGTTGCAGAGGATTATTAGAGGCAGGGCTGTTCAGTATCTGGTTTGTATATTACTACTGTTTTTTAGGGTTCCTTACCAAAAGGTGAAACTGGACCCCTATTATTGAGGCTGTGGTGTCCGTCCGTCAGTCATCGGCCTGTATCTCTGGAACGGTGATAACTAGAGAGAAATTTCCTATACAGATGTATGAAGGGCGCACCCGTGCATCTGAGCTGACAGAAGAATTGAAGACAACTCATGGTCTACAGAAAGAAGATAAGTACCGCATAGCCAGAGAAGAGTATAAAGCGAGAGAATATAATGCGAGAAGAACTGTCGCTGAACAGAAGGTGGGTACTCATTTATCAAACTAGTTTATATTTATTAATTTTTGCAATTGACTTGCTATGCTTTTGCTTAATATGAAACTAAATTGTAGTGGATAAAATGACAACCATGAGCGGGGACTTAAACCCACAATCTCGGAATAGCGTTACATCAACATTCACAATCATTTGTGTGATATCCATAATTGTCATACAAATGTTTTTTTCAATGTTTCAATGTTTGTACTGCGTCTGAGTGTTTCTATGTGTTATAAGTATGTATTTACAAAAGAAAAGTAGTATATATTATGTATTCTATACGTATCTGGTACCCATAATACAAGCATAGAAATATAGCTTACTTTGGGACCAGAGGACGTTGTGTGAAATGTCTTGAATATTTATTTATTTATTTATCACTCTGCCATCTGAGCTATTGCAGTCGTGCTAACAGTAACCAATTGTTCCACTACAATATTGCTCGATTGAATCTACAGCGCATTTTATTTTGTTTGTTTTATTTGTTTTTTATTCGCTTTGTGTACTGTCCAACGGAGCGACTTCGTCATGCTCACTCAAATGTCTCGAAGTTGGTAGCGTTGCACGTCGGGTCGCACGGTTCCCTACAAAATGGTCGAGCTGTGCGGGGCTGATGTGTGCGTTATACTCGTGAACGGGTGCCTTCTGCTGGGACTGGTCGATTTGATCCAACAAGGCTATTTTACTATTAAGTTAGTTTTAGTTTTAAAAAAGTTAGTTTTAGTTAGTCGTGATAGTACTGATCGGCGTCATTCTCACACCCCTATTACAACTAAGTATGTATAATATTGTTAAAAAAAAAATGAAAGGAAATGAAAAAAAATGAAATCCATGGAGTTTCTTGTCGGTTCTTCTCCATAGGATCCGCGTTTGGAACAGACTCCTAGTTTCTGATGTTTCAAAAGAGCTAAAACATGTCAACTTGAAATAAAATATTTTGACTTTGACTATTCTTACTCTATTCTTAACAGGATGACGCAGTATCAGCCTTAGTTGATGAGTTATGTGGAGGAGCAGTTTCAGCAGCTCTTGACTTCTTAGAGAAGGAACTAAGAAGATTGAAAGATGAAAGAAGACAGCATGCCTTCTTGTTGGTTGCATGTAAGTGTCCTGTCTCTCTCCAGCACATTGACGTCCCATTAGGCACGGGTCTTCTTTACTTTGGGAGGGATTATGGTCTACTAAGGCGCGCTGACCAGGGGTCATGGTTTAAGGTTAACTTACGAGTTTTCCGTCTCTCACAGAGTATGTTAGAGGATTTTTATAAAACTCTGTTCTATAAACATCACGCGCATATTATTTTGTTGGGGAATAAAACCTTTGATCCTTTGAACGACGATAGTCACTATGTAAATGTAAGATAGCTATAATTAATAATTCTCTTTGTTTTTAGTACGTGAGAAGCACATGCGAGAAGCGGCAGAAGCTGGCAGAAGACAGAAAGAAGAGCACAGAAGAAAGGAACACGATGACATGTTCAAAAGTGTTAGTTGATAAATTCTGTAAAAGTTTCAGCAGTAGTTTTTAAATTGTAATAAACATGTGCAGGTCTCGTGATAGCTCAGTTGGCAGACTAACTGAACGGTAATTCGAGGTCTTAGGTTCGTGTCTCGCTCATGGTGATCATCTTTATGGTTCCGTACCAAAAGGTAAGATGTGACATAGGGTCACGTCTTACTGAGACTTCGCTGTCTGTCTGTCACCAGGTTGTATCTCTGGAACGGTGATAGATAGAGAGATGAAAATGTTCACAGTTTATGTATGTATGTATGATATAACAATAAATAATCATCATCATCATTTTCCTGCCTATATCCCGTTATATGGGGTCCAGAACCCTTCGTGTCCCAGCCCAAATTTTCTTTTCTATTCAGGTACTAGGTGTAACCCAGGGTACGGTAGACGCGTACCTGAATCAAATCATAGCTGAAGGTGTTGAATTGGCTGCTGAAGAGGATGCTGTGAGAGCAGCTAAAGAACAGGCCGATAATATTGATAGATCTGTCCATGAAAATAATTCTATGTGAGTATGAGAATTAGATAGTTACAGTGAAGGGTTGACATCAGGCCGGTGGTAAAAAACACGCGCTCACCCTGAATTACGGGATAAGATCAGGAGAATAAAGATGAGTCACGAAACCTACTGTCTGCGTTGGAAAGGTTCGCAAACTAGAAAAATTTGTGAAAAATTGTATTCACTTTTTCACACGATTAAATATTTAAATGTTATAAAAAAATGTAATTTAAAAATTGGATACTGGGATATTGATGACGGGCCTCGTGGTGTAGTGGTTCATCTAACGGACTGCCGATCATGGGGTCTCGGGTTCGATTCCCGGTCAGGACAATTATTTGTGTGATGTTTTTAATTGTCATACAAATGTTTGTACTGCGTCTGGGTGTTTACTATGTATTATAAGTATGTATTTACAAAAGAAAAGTAGTTTATGTATTCTATCCGTATTCTGGTACCCATAACACAAGCATATAAGCTTAGCTTGGGACCAGAGGACGTTGTGTGAAATGTCCATGAATATTTATTATTATATTTATTAATTTAAAAAAAAAAAAAAGGATACTATTATTTAATTCATCCCTCCATATATTGCCACTGGATGTTGCCCGTGACATCGTATGTCTAGAATTTAGAAATAATAAATAATAATGAAATATTCACGGACATTTCACACAACGTCCTCTGGTCCCAAGCTAAGCTTATATGCTTGTGTTATGGGTACCAGAATACGGATATACAACATAAACTACTTTTCTTTTGTAAATACATACTTATGATACATAGTAAACACCCAGACGCAGGACAAACATTTGTATGACATTTATGGATATCACACAAATGATTGTCCCAACCGGGAATCGAACCCGCGACCTCGTGATCGGCAGTCCATTACATAAACCACTATTGAAATATTTTTAACTGATGTTTCGTTCCTATTGATCGCAACATGCACAAAAAGAATTTTTCAATTTGAACCAGTAGTTCCTGAGATTAACACGCACGTTCTAACAAAGAAACAAAATTCTTCTTCAATTCTTCAGCTTTTTAATACATGTCATATTGGATATAAAATTCTCGTATCACAATGTTTGTTCCCATACTCCTCCGAAACGGCTTGACCGATTCTTGTGAAATATTATATGTATATACATAAGAAATATTATATGTATATTATATGGATAACGATTGTCCATTTGTATGGCAAAACGTTTGCCGGGTCAGCTAGTATTGGTACTTATAGATTAATATGTTTGTAATTATCAGGTCAACTGCAGAACAGTCTGAATTAGTTGCGGAGTTAGTGCAACAGTTTCTACTACCGCACGCTCACAAAACAGCGTCACGTCATCATATTAATGAAGTGCAAAATGCTAAATTGTCATCTGCAAGAAAAACAATATTCGGTTTGTTGGACGATGCTGAGAAAAAGGAAGGTAAAATGTAGATACTACTCTCTCTCTCTCTCTCTCCAACCCTTTAACGTCCCACTGTTGGGCACGTGTCTCCTCTACTTTGGGAGGGTGTTTGGTCTACCTACTACGCCACGACGACTGGGTGTGCACAGGGTTTATTTTTGAGTTTTCCGTCTCTCACAGAGTATGTTATCTATCTACAATATTTCTTAGCTAACTTTTACTGCACCCTGGGAAGGAAAAGAGTGTGGTGACATTTGTATTCCCATACGAAAAGATTTTGTCATGAAAATCTGTTTAAATAGAAAAAGTCGCGAAATAGAGGCTAGTTTTCTAATTTTTTATTCTTTAATAGTGGTTTTATATCAAAAGGTAAAATGTGCTATTACAGGACTGAGACTTAACTGTCTGTCTATCACCAGGCTGTATCTCTGGAACGGTGATAGCTACAGAATTAAAATGTTCACAGTTTATGTATATCAGTTGATGATGTAACAACAAATACTAGAAGTCATTTCTTGTGTGTGTGTTCTTATCCCGTCCGTCCCATTAAGATAATAACAGTACGGAACTGCTCGCATACGAGTCTAACTCGTAATTTGTCCGGGTTTTTTTTTCAGAATATTGCGCTCGCTGCGGATTCATGTTGGAAGGACAACGTCGCTGTAAGAACTGTCCAATCAAGTTAGGACCTGTTGAGACTTCTAGCAGACAAGATTGGAGATGGAAATATTCTAGATGTTAGTGTATTCTGAACAGGCTACATGGCTCAACGATCTGATGACCGTTGGGGTAGGAAGGTCCTCGAGTGGCGACCACGTACCGGACGACGCCATATAGGGCCGCTGCCGACAATGTGGACCTGACGATATCGTCAAATGTGCCGGGAGCCGCTGGATGCAGATAACGCAAGACTGTGCGTTGTGGCGTTCTGTTGCGAAGGCCTACGCCTAGCAGTGGACGGAGAAAGGCTGATGGATGGATGGATTAAAATCTTCTTAGCCTGAATACTACTACAGTCAATATAATGGCGAAAACATTCCAAATTTTTTCGAAGTTTAGATAAATTCCCTCTCCAGCCCATAAACGTCCCACGGTTGGAAACAGGCCTCCTCCTCATTGGAATTGGGAAGGATTATCAGGGATTATGTTCTACTATACCGCGTTGACCAGTCGTGTTGTAACAGAGTTTATTATCGTTACCGTCTCTCACAGAAGATGTTATCTGTGTACAATATACCTTAGCTGACTTTTACAGCATTCTGGGAAGAAGATGGGGTGGTGACACTTGTGTTCTTAATCTGTAACCACACGTATAATGGTTTTAGTGCGGTATTTCTAATAATTCTAAGTAGATACATTTATAAAAGTTCAAGTTTTTTACAAAGTAAAAGTGGTTCCGACTTTATAACGTCAGTATGGCGAGACCACTATACATTTAACAGAAGCGTCAAGCGTAATGTAGGTATGTATAATTTTAATACAGTGCGACCAGCACCACCAACGAAGACTACAGAAGAAAGATATCCTATACAGCATGAAGCGAGAAGACTTCTCACTGCTGTGGTAGATGATGGTGAGTTTCATAAAAAGTTTGACAATTATGTGAAAAAACTAGTCAAGTAGGTGTTGGTCTCGCAGTATATTTTATGGTTCATATCAATAAGGTAAAACGGGGCCCTATTATTGAGACTTCGTTGTCTGTCACCAGGCTTTTCTCCAGAACTTGAAAATCATAGCTGTCAATGCGAACAATTTTAGTAGGGTGAGCAAAACGATATTTTTATAATATAATTTATTTATCACTTTATTGTTATCGTTTATATTCATTTTCGAGCAGTTAGCAAATCGAGACAAATACTAAATAAAAACAACAAACAAAAACTGTGACAAATAACAAAAAAAATTATTTAGCTGACGGAGAACAACCACATAGCTAACAGCATTAAAAATAAAACATTTAAGCAAGCTTCAAAACTCGACAAGGCACAATAACAACGATAAAATGGCGGTTGGTAGTTGAACATAATATTATCGTTTTCAACGACGAAATACTAAAATAAAATAGTTTTCTTTTTTAATAATGTTAAAAGTATTATCACTAAAAAATTTTAAACGTTTTTTCACTTTGAATAACTGAAATTAGACAAAACATAAAAAATAATTTATTAATTCGCAAATAAAGTTTCGTTGCTGACAATACTTTTCAAATCACTTTGACAGATAGAGGTCATTGCCAATCCTATTCTCATTTGAAACGTGTAGTACGCCATAGTTGTTTGCATTTTTAGTTAAGTTTAGTTGTGCACTTAGAATTAGTACCATTGTGACGGGCTTCGTGGTGGAGTGGTCGCGGGTTCTATTCCCGCACGGGACAACCATTTGTTGTGATATTTACAATTGTCATACAAATGTTTGTTCTGCGTCTGTGTGTTTACTATGTATTATAAGTATGTATTTACAAATGAAAAGCATTTTAAATAGTTTATCCGTATTCTGGTACCTATAACACAAGCATATAAGCTTAACTTAGGACCAGAGGACGTTGTGTGAAATGTCCATGAATAGTTAATTATTACTTTACCTAACTAAAAATCAAATTTATATTAATTTTATATATATTTTAGCGGTGCAATTAGCTCGTCAACACAAAACTGAGTCTTGTAAAGTTTACCACGATGTTAAGGAAATGGTCGATGAACGTGCGGCCATTACACTCGATGCAAGAGATGTGGTTAATGCAAGTTAGTATATTATATATACTCTCTCTCTCTCTCTTTCCAGCTCGTTAACCTCCCACTGTTGGGCGCAGGCCTCCTCCACTTTGGGAGGGATTATGTTCTACTATGCCGAGCTGATCAGGCGTGTTGGTGCAGGGTTTATTATCGTTACCGTCTCTCACAGTGGATGTTATCTGTGTACAATATACCTTTACTGACTTTTACGGCATCCTGGGCAGAAAAAGGAATTATTAATGTTATTAAATATTTCGTTTTCAGTGGTAGATTACGCGACCGGTGCAAGAACTCTACCAATGAAACAGAAAGACTATCATTATTTCATGAGAAGAGTTATACCTGACGCTTTGGAGAGAACAGAACCATATCCGAGAGAGCCTTGTAAGTTATTAACGGTGTTGTGACGGGCCTCGTGGTCTATTGGTTCATATAACGGACTGCCGATCATGGGGTCTCGGGTTCGATTCCCGGTCAGGACAATCATTTGTGTGATGTTTTTAATTGTCATACAAATGTTTGTACTGCGTCTGTGTGTTTACTATGTATTATAAGTATGTATTTACAAAAGAAAAGTAGTATATGTATTATATCGGTAGTCTGGTACACATAACACAAGCATATAAGCTTAGCTTGGGATCAGAGGACGTTCTGTGAAATGTCCATGAATATTTATTTATTTATTTATTATTAACTTATTACATAGCTGTTAGCAAGGGGGGATTCAGTTTTCCCTCCCATCTGCAATTTAATTTCGTAGATTTTGCGTAAAAAACAAACAAACAAACTCATTTTTACATCTATTCTAATATTATAAAGCTGAAGAGTTTGTTTGTTTGAACGCGCTAATCTCAGGAACCACTGGTCTGATTTGAAAATTCTTCCCAGTATTGAATAGTAGGTACGCTTATCGAGCAAGGCTATAGGCTATATAACATCGCGCTGCGACTTATAGGAGCGAAGCATCATTGAATAATAATTGGTCAAGTGCGAGTCGGACTCGCGCACGAAGGGTTCCGTACCATTATCTATGCAACATAAGGCAACGTTATTAGTATCGAGCAAGAAACGGTAAAAAAATCATGTTTGTTGTATGGGAGCCCCCCTTAAATATTTATTTTATTTTATTTTTAGTATTTGTTGTTATAGCGGCAATAGAAATACATCATCTGTGAAAATTTCAACTGTCTAGCTATCACCGTTCTTGAGATACTGGGTGCGGAACCCTAAAAATCATGTTTGTTGTATGGGAGCCCCCCTTAAATATTTATTTTATTTTATTTTTAGTATTTGTTGTTATAGCGGCAATAGAAATACATCATCTGTGAAAATTTCAACTCTCTAGCTATCACCGTTCTTGAGATACAGCCTGGTGACAGACGGACGGACGGACGGACGGACGGACGGACGGACGGACGGACGGACGGACGGACAGCGAAGTCTCAGTAATAGGGTCCCGTTTTTACCCTTTGGGTACGGAACCCTAAAAATGGTGCAAAAACGGAAGAAATTCTCTGAATTCTATACGAAGTCGAGGGCATCAGCTAGTCTAAAATTAGGATTTTCAAGCGTGTTTTTTAGTTTCTGAATTAAATCAATTATTTTAGGTCCAAGAGAACTACCATCAGAGATAAGAAGACAGATCGAGGAGCTGGAACCTAAAGATACCAAGTGTCACTGCGAGGAAGACACAGAAGTTGCTGCTAAAGTCACATTCTGTAAGTTTCACAGGCTAGGCGAACTTGAAAATGTATAAGAATTGGAGATTTTTGGAGTTACTGTTCGTGTGGTGAGGTATTTAGAATACAAGTGTCACTTTTTCTTCCCAGGATGCTGTAAAAGCATCGATCAATTATACTTGATCGATGATATATAGAGAGAAATAAATATAGAGTAGCGGATTCTTAGACTTACTGAATATGCATATAAAATTTCATAAGAATCGGTCAAGCCGTTTCAGAGGAGCATGGGAACCAACATTGTGACACGAGAATTTTATATAATATAAATATACTAGCTGACCCGGCAAACGTTGTTTTGCCATACAAATGTTAGTGGGGGGAGGGGTTTGAAAAATAGATAGTAGCCGATTCTCAGACCAGACAGAGTACGCATATAAAATTTGGTAAAAATCGGTAAAGCCGTTAAAAGTAAAAAGGAGTATGGTAACTAACATTGTGACATGGAAATTTTATATATTAGATAATGACAGATCGAAATCTTTCGTTTGCGTGTCCAACTTGTAATTGGATAGATGCTTATTTTATTTATTTCTCGATTATAGCCGTTATGTCTCCGATCGAAAAACAGAATCTCTTACCGTCAGAGTTGAGGGAGTTGGAAGAGATGAAAAGGTGTAAATGTGACGTCTCCACATTACCAGGTTTGTATCCAGCAAGCACAAATTATCTCTCCGTGATTCAATCTTCGTGTAGTGATCGAGAATACAAGTGTCACCAGCCCATCTTCTCCCAAGGCTGCTGTTAAAGTCAGAGAAGGGATATTGTGCACAGATTCTATGAGAGACGGAAAACCTGAAAATAAACCCTGTGCCAACACGCCTGGTCAGCGTGGCATAGTAGACTGTATCACTGTAATCCCTACGAAAGTGAAAGAGACCCGTTCCTCTCTCTCCAGTCTATTTACGTCCCACTGTTGGGCACGGGACTCCTACACTTTGGGAGGGATTATGGTCTGCTGTGCCGCGCTGACCAGGCGTGTTGGCACAGGGTTTAGTTTCGAGTGTTCCGTCTCTAACAGTTGATTCTATTCCACTACAATATCCCTTAGCTGGCTTTTACAGCACCCTCGTGAAGAAATGGGGTGGTGACACTTGTATTCTTAATCCGTCACCACACGGACAAGGCCCGTTCCTAGGAGGCTAGAAAGAGAGAGAATTATTGCCTAAAAAGTTGTTAAAATAAGTTATTTATTCTCACAGATCTGGAAGAGCATGAACAGCTGTCGGAATACGATTTTAGTACTTCAGATGATGGACAAGGAAGATATGAAGAGGAAGGGGATGATGAATAAACTTTGAGGATAAACAACATTTTTTAATTACCTGCAGGCACAGATTTAGTAGTTAGATTCAGTTCAATCTTCTGAACACGCAACTTTGGCCTGGCCACATTGTACTTCATGGTCTAATAACATGCTATTGTTAGGGTTCCGTACCCAAAGGGTAAAAACGGGACCCTATTACTGAGACTTCGCTGTCCGTCCGTCCGTCCGTCCGTCCGTCCGTCCGTCCGTCCGTTCGTCCGTCCGTCTGTCACCAGGCTGTATCTCAAGAACGGTGATAGCTAGAGAGTTGAAATTTTCACAGATGATGTATTTCTATTGCCGCTATAACAACAAATACTAAAAATAAAATAAAATAAATATTTAAGGGGGGCTCCCATACAACAAACATGATTTTTAGGGTTCCGAACCCAGTATCTCAAGAACGGTGATAGCTAGACAGTTGAAATTTTCACAGATGATGTATTTCTATTGCCGCTATAACAACAAATACTAAAAATAAAATAAAATAAATATTTAAGGGGGGCTCCCATACAACAAACATGATTTTTAGGGTTCCGTACGCAGTATCTCAAGAACGGTGATAGCTAGACAGTTGAAATTTTCACAGATGATGTATTTCTATTGCCGCTATAACAACAAATACTAAAAATAAAATAAAATAAATATTTAAGGGGGGCTCCCATACAACAAACATGATTTTTTTACCGTTTCTTGCTCGATACTAATAACGTTGCCTTATGTTGCATAGATAATGGTACGGAACCCTTCGTGCGCGAGTCCGACTCGCACTTGACCAATTATTTTTTTTTACGTGGGGAATGCATTTACGTACTTTGCCTTTCCGGTTGCGGGGGCAAACTTTGGGCTTCGTGTGGGACTCCCGGCTAATACTGCTGGACTACCCACTAAACCCCACGGTGTTCCTCCACGCCATTAGCCCGGCCACGGTAGTCACCCAGGTATTACCATGACGCGGCCAGGGGAACATTATAGTATTGTTAATTCATGTGACATATTAGTTTCCGCAAACTATAAACGTCAATTTTAAATGCAATAAAACAACTGTGATATTGGGAAGAGAAGCTTCTTTTTTAGCTTTGTTGCCTTATAATGTCAACTCCTTTTAAAATGCTCTAAAATGGCCTGTATCAGTTACTGCCGCACTCAGAGACATTTAATGGAGCTCTTTAGTATTGATTTAAAAAAGTTTTAACTTAGCTTTTACTTTTTTAAATCAATACTAAAGAGCTCATTAAGTAACCATTAAATGTCTCTGAGTGCGGCAGTGAGACACATAGCATAGATAAATATTTTACGCACACCTATATATTATGATATTTATGTGGCTTCAAGCCAGGTGAGCTACGTAGCCATTGAAACACTATCCGGTAGGTACTTAAATCTGTGCCTACATGTTGACTGAAACAATAAGATGTCGATAAATAAATAAAGTACAACACTTAAAGTTCATCTAATATATATTTATTAATTTTACATTATCTATAATATATACCAGTTCTGGATCCGTTTTAGATTTTTGCTCTAACATGGCTTCTAAATCATAACATGTCTCAAATATCTTTATTGAATTCCACAACATTGCTTGCATTTCCTGGTCTTTCGCCATTTTAAGTTTGTCACATAAATATTCTAATGCAAAATACACAGAAAAAGTCCAGTGCACGAATTGAGGCACGTTGTTAACTAAATGACATATAAAACCTGTTTTTTCGCCATCTTTTTTAATTGTCAAAATTATTTTTTTTATTCTTTTCAATTCTTTTTTATTGAATATTTTCAAACCATTGGTTTGGAATATTGTGTATGCTGCCAACATTTTATGTTGGGTTATAAATTCGGAACGCTCTTTTTCATAAATTACCATGTTATCGGGAATATAAATATCAACTCCGTTTTTCTCCTGAAATCTTATATTTAGTTTAATATTTAAAAACTTTTCGTATAATGTGTAGGTATTAATATCTAAATCGCGACAATTATTAATATTTTTTATGTTGTTTAATAAATAAGCCGCCATTAAATATAAATGGAATGGGTTACCTATGAAATCTATAACGTCTTTAAAATATGCTACTTTTTTCCAAATACATATTAGCCAATCAAGACTTGTTTTAATTATAAGATGTGTAGAAACTGTATCTCGTTTGCTTATTTTTGGCATTTTAACATTTAAATAATTATCAAAATTAGCGTACACTCTTAACATTGGATAGTATAGAGATTTGCTTATATCAGCCGTTCTCGCCATACTATCCATAAAATTTAAAAATCTATGTAAATTTTGTATTTCTTCATGATTATTTTCATCTATTTTAAAATGTGTAGGCCAAAATTTGTCCAAATATATTTCTTGATCATAGTAATCTAAGTAAGCTAAAACATATGATTTGCCAAAGTTTTTCTCTAAAACGGTTTTAATATTTGCATACGGTCTACTTGTAATCCAAATTTTATGTCTTTCGGCTTTTATGTTATTTATAACTGAAATAACTTCATTTGAATACATTGAAGCGATCTCGTCAAAACCATCAAATAAAAAGAATAATTTCCCTCCATTAAAATGATGCAAAAATAAATTTAACTCGAATTTTATAAATTCATCGTTATCTGAATCGCCATCTAAATTAAAAGTGTTATCGTTTATATCTATATTGATATTTAGTTTATGGCCTGCTTTCAATTTGTTTTTTAATACAACGTAACATAAAAATGTTACCGTAGTGCTAATGTCTATGGTCTTATTTTGTTGGCGCCATTTAAAAAATTGTCTACAGTATTCTCCTAAATTAATTCTTATAATCCATATTTTATTATCAATTTTCTTTGTGTTTATTGTTAAATGTGTGAGCAGTGTTGATTTACCCATGCCGGGCATTGCTGTGATAAGAACTACACTCTCATTTAGATCATATAACGTTGTTATAACTTTTTCTTTTAAATAATTATCTTTATATTCTTTATCTTCATGATATTCCGGCCCCAAATCTTCCTGGTATACTTTTCTATTTATATAATTTTCCATGTTATCGATATTAATACCAAGCTCACCGATATTTACAGTTTTATTGGATAATATTGAACTTAAAACAGCTCCTTCTACGTATTTAATCGATTCTTTATCTATAATCAAACCTAAATTTATTTCTTCACCTTGAAAAACTATATTTTTATTTTTTAATATATCATTTTGTGATTCTGTACTCATATCAAGCAAACGATGGTTTTCATCATCAATACAATCTATTTCTTTAAAGATTTCTGTTATTTTCTCGTTTGAGGTTTTATTTGTAATAATAATAAGTATTTTACCATTTAAAACCTCTGCAATTTTAAATAATTTTTGATTAACATTCGCGAGTTTTTGAAAATTATCGCAATATAGAATTATTTTTTGTGTTTCTTTAATTTCTTGTAACTCTTCCACTAAATTATCAAATTCTTTCAGAAGCATTCCGAAAATAAAATTTAAATCTAGTAATATAAAATCTTCATTATTTAGAAGTTGTGTTATTTTTATCGTTGTTAAAAGAACATTTTCCGTCAGTATTTTAATGCTATGAGAAAATTGCAATGAATGTAGAGAGGTTTTGTCGTAAATACAACCTATATCTTTCATATTATTTAGAAAAATTATGTTTAATATTCTTAAAATTGATTCATTGTTAACACTAGCCACAGCTTTTTCGAAGAAATCAGTTTCTTTTGTAAGGTACGGTGCATTTTTTAAAGTCATCCACCATTTTTGTATATCGTAATGATATTTTAAGAATATTGCTTCCGATTTAGTTTTTAGATTTAATTTACAAACATTCTCTATTTCTTTCATAAATATTTCATCGATTTTATTTTCGTCCGTTTGATTTGTATAAAATACGATTGTATTTAGATAATCGAGTACAAAATCATTAACACCCCATTCGATATTAGGTTTAGGGAATTTATCTAATTTGGATACTGATACTTTGATTCTAAAATCATTTAAATCTTCAATTTTGCTTTGCAGTTTTAATAATAATGTTTTTGCATTGTTTTCTAAATGTTCTGTATTGTTAGAAAATTTTAATAGTCTTGTTTCTTCATCATAAACTAAAATATTACCTATACCACTACTTAGGCCTCCATTAAAGCTAACTAAACCATCGCTGATATTATCACCAATGTTTATTACATTATCAGGTCTAGTATCCTCAATTAAATTTGCTACATTTAATGCTAAATGATCTAATCTTCTTTCAGTTTTATCTTTATTTCTAATAATTAAATCTTTATTACCAAAAGTACTTGGGAATTTGAAATTATTTATTAGCATAATTCCTTTTCCAACTTTTCTTATAGATTTTTGAATTGTTATGTCTGGTAGATTTATTGTGTTTAATCTAGAATCTCTAGAGTCAATAGGGACGCTAGCTGCGTATTCAAATTTGCCGTTTTTATATAAAACTGTACATCCAATGACACCTAGTAAAGTCTCTTCACAGGGTTTCTCTAAGAATTCTAATAAATATTTCTCTTTTTTGTTTAGTTTTCGTGTTTGATACATTTCTTCATACAATGCATCTCTTAGTTTAACTAGAAATCTGTCTGGCGTTAATATAAATTCGGCTCTAAATTTAAATACCCTATATTCAGACTCTCTTGTATCTGTAATGTATAGAACACTTTCTGCTAGTACAAGATGGTATCGGAACACGTATTTATCGTTCATCATTTCCTTATAGCCTTCATCGTTAAGATACATCCATAAATGCTTACCCAATTTTGTCATTTCCATTTCCAGGTACGCTTCAGTTAAAAGTTTGACGTCTTCATCGGTATTAACTAGTTGATAACCTCTTTCTCCCGTTGCTATTAACGCATCTAGATTTCGAGTTAGATCATTAGTTATTCTAGATTTTTCTTCATCACATTTTTCATTTGTATAAATGATTACAGCGCAATCAACTTTATCAAAATCTTCATTAAATAAAATTTCTGATTCGTCTCTACTAAATTTATTTCTTATTTGATAATAACTATCAAAATATCTAAGTTTTTCGTTGTTGCTTAAATGGAAATATTTCACGTTTTCTCTATGTTTTGCTTGTATAAAAGCAATTAATGGTCGATTATTTTCGGTTTTTATTTTGAAACAAATATCGTCGAATGCTCCAGCCTGATCTAGATTTGAAGTTAAGTAAATTTCTTTTATTTTCTCATCAAACTTTGCTCGATATTGTATTAAACTTATAAGTTTGCTTTCATAGAACTGTCCTTTGATTCCAGATGTGCCTTTTCGTTTTTTAAACATTGTTCTAATTATATTGTACTAAGAAAAGTATCTTTATATCTTAACAGATGGCGCTCTATAGTCTCTGCCTACTCTCATTGGTAAAAAGCGTGACGGTATGATGATGCTGATGATTAATTGAAATTTTCTCTTCTTTATCTTTAGGTATACGTATATAATTATTCTGTGTATATCACAGAGCTTCTAAATGGCTGGACCAATTTTTTAAAAATCTTAACGTGAACCCCCAAGAGATGGCGCTGTTGTCATTTAAATGTCACAGATATATTATCAATAATTAATGTAGCTCTGATTTTCTTAGGCAGTACGTCAACTGGGCCTGCTAGTTTGCCTGTATAATCAAAATCTATCCCATCTATTTAGATGGAAAAGTTCTCAGGATGATCTTAAATATATTTTAAACAAGGCTAAGTACAAGACGGGACTCTGAAAGAGAAAGGAAAAGCAGTTTATTGCAAGCTATAAGCTATACAGTTGTTAAATAGTATAGGTTAGCATAGCTTTTACGTAAAAGAGGAACAGTCGTCGTTCAAATATCATTACAACTATTTGCGTTTACAATATTTTTACGATTAGGATTGGTATGACCATCGATTAGTCTATGGGTATGACAATAAACTGATCCAGTACCAAGTTACTGGCCAGCTTAATATAGTAGGGTTATACAAGATATTTATAAGAAAATATTTAGTTATACCTCCCAAAAGCGCATACCGACGATCGACTAACGCATTTTGACCTCCTAATCACAAAAAGTCCGTCCGTCTGTCGAATGTATCCGTGTGGTGACGGACATGACATACAAGTGTCACCACCCTATTTCTTTCCCAGGGTGCTAAGCAGTTAACGTCTATTAAAAGAGGCGGAAAACTCGAAATTAAACCCTGTGCAAACACGCCTGGTCAGCGCGGCACAGTAGACCATAGTACCTCCCAAAGTGGAGCAGCCACGTGCCCAGCAGTGGAGCTTTAATGGGCTGGAGAGAGAGATAATTACAAATTTAATAACTTCCAAAATAAACAGATTGATCGGTGTTATGCGATTTTCATACGTACACCTAGTTATTAAGATTTCATATCAAACAGACGACTTACCCTTTGACGTAACATACTTGAATATGTTATTTACATGAACACTGCACACAACGTCCTCTGATCCAAGCTAAGCTTCTGGACTTGCGAAAAAAGAATTATAAAAGCTTTTTTGGTTACAATTTCAATACAAAGGTTTATTTATCTGTCATTGACCAGCCGTCTAACAAAAATGATAAGAAAATGATTCAGTTTTTATCAGAATATATGTTTCGATATGTTGCAATAAGTAAAAAAGCAGTGCGGTGCTACTGGCTTATAGGAAAACGGAAGAAGGAAGACGGTAAAACATTAAAACTAACATTATAATAACAAACTTTAACATTTTAAAACTAATGCGATACGATTGATAATCTTGGATAAGTAGGTATATAATATTTTTGAGATATATTGTAACGTATTTAAATGTGTGCAAAATTTCAGATTAAACTGACTATTGCAAGTGATTGCACTTTCAAAAAGGTTAATAGATACGAACGAACAAAGCTTTATAAAACGTGATAAAAGGTGAATTTTTAAAGGAACTGTTTAAAAGTCGTAAAACTTCCAAGTTACAATATGAACTAAGATAATGATATAATATAGCTTATTAAAACTTTAGCGTCCTGTCTTTAGTTATCTGGGTGCCGTGGCTATTGCTTTAATGGTACCAATTCTAAGCGCACAACTAAACTTAGCAAAAATATGTCTATAACACTATTTGGTAGGTAACGTTAATTGAACTTTCGTAATATAAAAACTGTATATTATTAAAGACGAAGGATTTTATATTCTTTGTGTACATTTGTTTAATACAAATAATAATATCAATAACAGCCAATTATTCAAAATACACCATAGTTGTTTTCATTTTTTAGTTAAGTTCAGTTAAGTTTTGTACGTAGAATTGGTACCATTATGTGGTGTCAACCCCGCGGACCTGTTAAAATTTTCTATTTTATTTTGCAAAAACAAGGAGTTTGTGAATTATATCCGTAATATCGTACTCTTACCAAAACATTCTGCTTAGTTTAGGACCAGAGGACGAATGTTATTTATTAGAAAATATCCCTGAATAATAAAATAAACAAAAATCTTTAAAATATACGTGCAGTGTTGCCATTATTACATACTAAATAAAAACGTGTAGTCGGTCGGCCATATTAGATGTTATTTAGCTAACTTCACATCGGTGTGCTCCCAAAACAAATACGTGCGTCGTGTGAGCCATTGTTTATTGTTCATAAAAACAAAATAAACGTGACCTACTTTAAAATCTAATAATAAAAGACTAATTAGAATTGATTGAACAGTTCTTACATTGATTTTGTAATAGAAAACCGGTCGTTTCGTCGCCGCAATGGAAGTCGAACGTTTCGCTTCCGATTCGGAAAACGTGGCGGTCGACGATAGCGAAAAGCCGGTTGCTGACGAAGGTGCTGGAGACGCTGCCGTCTCTCATACGGAGCGTTTACGCCGCAAAAATAAAAAATACTGGCGTTCTAATAGCAAAGAAGCGGCTGCGAGTGCCGCAACTAGTGTGACCAATACGGTTACTCCCTTACCGAAATATCGCAGCTGGAAGAATAGTCGTAGACCCCGCAATGGGCACGGCCGTGGCTTGCCGAAAAAAGGTAATAAACGTAATAATCTATGTACATTTTCAGTAATATAAATTAGGAAATGATTAGGAATTTTCTGGAACCCAATGATATGAATGTAGGTGCATTTGGTTGTTTTATGTAATATTTTGTTTACTACGCACTGGTCACGTAACCCAGATCGCCGATACGGGCATAAACGGTTTGAAGGTCACACAGCCGCAGTGATATTTTGCGCAGCTAAACAAACAAAGTAATTTTATCAATATTCTACGGGTTTATCTATCTGTATTATGCAACAGTAGATTGTAAGTTGTCGTTGTAAACAACTTTCAGTCCGGCGAAGGTTATAAAATAAACAGCCAACTCAAGGCGTGTTAGGCATAAATAAAAATAGAAAAACTAGTCACTTACGACATATTGAGTATATTAGTATATATATATGAAGGGTACAGGGGCAAAACAAGGAATGTCACAAAAATTCAAATATTAAATGAAGTATAGCAACACTTAGGTTTTCGCACGTATTTTTATGTAGCAGTAAGTAAAAAGTGTAAAACCAATCATAGTCGTTCATATCTTCAACCTTTCAAAACCAGGTACAGGTGCATAAGTGGGACTGTCCCTAGTGGAACGGAACGTAACACGGAATGTCCAACTGTCATGTCAGATAAAGAGAGGTCATGTTTCGTTGTTGTGTTTGCTTAGCCGGTGTAGTTTTGTTTTGCATTTTTCTGTCGATTTGTGTAAAAAATGATTGAAAGTGATGAAGAAATGAATCAACATTTAATAAAAGAAACAAACAAAAAACGGTCAAGTGCGAGTCGGACTCGCGCACGAAGGGTTCCGTACCATTATCTATGCAACATAAGGCAACGTTATTAGTATCGAGCAAGAAACGGTAAAAAAATCATGTTTGTTGTATGGGAGGCCCCCCTTAAATATTTATTTTATTTTATTTTTAGTATTTGTTGTTATAGCGGCAATAGAAATACATCATCTGAGAAAATTTCAACTGTCTAGCTATCACCGTTCTTGAGATACAGCCTGGTGACAGACGGACGGACGGACGGACAGCGAAGTCTCAGTAATAGGGTCCCGTTTTTACCCTTTGGGTACGGAACCCTAAAAAAGAAAAAAAACAGTTAGAATAAGGGATGTAATGAAAATAATTGGTCAAGTGCGAGTCGGACTCGCGCACGAAGGGTTCCGTACCATTATCTATGCAACATAAGGCAACGTTATTAGTATCGAGCAAGAAACGGTAAAAAAATCATGTTTGTTGTATGGGAGCCCCCCTTAAATATTTATTTTATTTTATTTTTAGTATTTGTTGTTATAGCGGCAATATAAATACATCATCTGTGAAAATTTCAACTGTCTAGCTATCACCGTTCTTGAGATACTGGGTACTGAACCCTAAAAATCATGTTTGTTGTATGGGAGCCCCCCTTAAATATTTATTTTATTTTATTTTTAGTATTTGTTGTTATAGCGGCAATAGAAATACATCATCTGTGAAAATTTCAACTCTCTAGCTATCACCGTTCTTGAGATACAGCCTGGTGACAGACGGACGGACGGACGGACGGACGAACGGACGGACGGACGGACGGACGGACGGACGGACGGACAGCGAAGTCTCAGTAATAGGGTCCCGTTTTTACCCTTTGGGTACGGAACCCTAAAAATGAGAGAGAGAGACTGGCTACCCATGAGTCAGGTGAAGATTGTAAGTGTGGAAGACTTAAGTGTTTTAAAACAATTTCATTAGAAAATCGTGTTACACTGCTAAAACAATTAAACAGCTTGAAGTCTACAGATGAGCAAAATATATTCTTATGTGGACTGATAAATGTTTGTTCAATACAAAGGAGGCGTAGTAGGAAAAATGAAATGGATGCAAATTTTCACCAAAGCTATTTCACTTATAAAGTACGAATAAAAGATGATGATCAGACAGTAGAAGTACCTGTATGCTACAAAGCATTTTTATCTATTTTTGGTATTAATAAAGGAAAACTGGAACATCTACAAAACTCCATCCTACCATTTAATTTACCATTAAATTTGCCTACCAAGAGTTCTTGCCAATTAGTGCAGACAAGCACAAAGACCTTATGGACTTAAAAAGATTTTGTTCTGCTGAAGCACAAGCCTATTTTGAAGGCATTACCCATACATAGTGTTAGATTTGGACATTCCCTGTATGTTTATATTGGACATTCCCTGTTTTAATACTTTATAAAAGTTATTTACTTCCTTTTTTCAAATTTTACTTATTTGTTAATATTTGCTAAAAGTTTATTTTTTATCTTAAGCTGATCTCCATAAGTAAACCTAAGTTCCTATCAGTTGTTTCTAAGCAATTAATATAATAAGAAAAAGTTATAAACTTTCAACCATTAAAATGTGAATTACACAAAAACCTGTTTTAGTGACATTTCTTGTTTTGCCCCTGTACCCTTCATATACAGTCAAAATCTGTTATAACGACATCGAAGGGACTACTCATATTGAGTCGTAAAAACCGATAGTTGTAACAACCGGTGACAGGTATTAATAGGAAAGATAATATGTATATTCATGTAGGAAATTAAACCGCATTTTGTTTACTTCAATACAAACGTATAATATAAAAGAACAATATCATTTTTCCATCATTTTTGTATGCATAAAATCTGTAATTTTAGTTTGTTTGAAACACTTCTGTCGTGCATACACATTTTGTAATTCACATTGGATTTTAATCAGCGTATTGTCACAATTTCACTGCATGTGGAACTCTTCATTAAAAAGAACAATCTTTCGTAATACACTAACAGTATTGAGACCGTCAATCAAAGTTGGCACTGTAAATTGTTCTTCCGAGTCTTCCTGTTCATTTTCATTTTCCTCTTGAACTTCACGTACAATATCATCCTCCGTAGCTGGTGCACAAATTGCAATAGACTGATCTACATCAATGAACTCGTCTGTTTCAGTAGTAGATAAAGCAGATCGTAAATTTTGGGCTAATTGAGCCAAAGAAATATTGTCCTCTTATAATATCAGCGGCGTGCACTGATATTTAACTTAGGGTAGGCAGTCACAAAACCTTTTTCTTTTATAGATTTTTAGCATAGCCACGCGACGGATCTCTAAGTCGGAAACCATGCCAACAGAACAAATTTAAATCTGAATATCCCGAATCAGTCCACACTGTACTAGAATTACTAAACAATAACTACGTACGTACATACATACGTACATGTACGTATGTACATACGTTTCATAACTTTTAACATGAAATTTTCGAGGTAAAATACCTTTTAGCTGGCTTAGTTGTCGTAACTCGGGTACACAGAATCTTTTTACTGAAAGACATTTGTGAGAACTTGTTATTTTTAATTTAAAATTTCGATATTGCTCACACTCTCAGTTCCCCACACCTGTATGCCGTATGTCCATATAGGCTTCAAGATCGTTTTGTATAGCGTTATCTTACTTTCTGCTGTCAGTTGTGATTTCGGTCCAATTAGCCAGTAAAGATTTCTAAGTTTCGTATCCAATTGTCTATGTTTTGACCACATATGCTTTTGGCATGTCAACCTGTGGTCTAGGTGCATGCCTAGATATTTGGCGTCATCCGTTTGTGGTATTGGGTCATTACTAAGAAAGACAGGTGGACAAGTTTGTTTTCGCAGAGTAAAAGTTACATGCTTGGATTTGCTTTGGTTTACCCTAATGCGCCACTTTTTAAACCAATCCTCCAGATGATTCAAATGTACTTGTAGGTTGGTGGAAGCTACATCTGGGCTATCATTTACGCTCAGTATTGCAGTATCATCTGCGTATGTTGCAGTTGTTGTATTTTGTGTAGTGGGTAAGTCAGCAGTGTAGATTAGATACAACACCGGTCCCTATATACTGCCCTGCGGAATCCCTGGTAAGTGGTAATGATACTAAAGCCAGGTAAACCATCACAAGAGGTTGATTCCTATATACCTATCAGCTAGCTGCCGATGGCTGGAAAGCTGCTGGAGAAAGTATTGCTCAATAGGATGCAGAAACATTTGCAAAATATTCTTCCACAACACCAGTTTCGCTCCAAACATGGAACGATAAAGCAAGTACATCGTCTTGTTGACATCATCAGCCAATCATTTGAGAAGAAGCAGTATTGTTCTTCTGTCTTTTTGGACATCAGACAAGCATTTGATAAAGTCTGGCATGATGGTCTTATGTTTAAAGTAAGGAAAATGCTACCTAACACTTTTCCAAACATCATTGAATCATAGTACGGGATCCGTAGTAAATTTTTTTCACTTGATTACTATCAAGCTGATTTTCCGTGAGTAGCTTTATTATGACGAGACGCCCAATAATTTTCTATTCCAAAATCTCGATTGTGGTAGCTAACAGAGATAGCAAGGATAAAATATCGTACTACCCGTAAAAAAAAAAGACGTAAGTGAACTTGCGTCAAAAATTTTAAAACAAAAATTTCAAAAAAATCACTTACTGCTTTCTTCCAGTAATAGTACGATATTTTATCCTTGTTACCTCTGTTAGCTACCACAATCGAGAGTTTGGAATAGAAAATTATTGGGCGTCTCGTCATAATAAAGCTACTCACGGAAAATCAGCTTGAGTCCACCTGTCTTTCTTAGTAATGAGCCAATACCACAAACGGATGACGCCTAAAAATGTTTATTGTAACGTAACATAACTATAAAAGTTTCTACTATACAAACCATACACTATATACAAAACACATTATGCTCCAAGGTCAAACTTGTTTTTATTTTTTTATCACTTTTTGTTTAGTAATTTTATAGTGAAGCAAAATGTGTTTAATTTTTTTCTATTCATAGAAATTTCACACAACGTGCTCCGGTCCCAAGCTAAGCTTATATGCTTGTGTTATGTGTACCAGAATACGGATAGAATACATATTCTACTTTTCTTTTGTAAATACATAATTATAATACTTAGACGGCACATTTATGACGGGCCTTGTGGTCTAGTGGTTCATATAACAGACTGCCGTTCACGAGATCTCGGGTTCGATTCCCGGTCAGGACAATCATTTGTGTGATGTTTTTAATGGTCATACAAATGTTTGTACTGCGTCTGAGTGTTTACTATGTATTATAAGTATGTATTTACAAAAGAAAAGTAGTATATGTATTATATCCGTATTCTGGTACCCATAACACAAGCATATAAGCTTAGCTTGGGACCAGAGGACGTTGTGTGAAATGTCCATGAATATTTATTTATAGAAAATTCAATGAAAAATTATATCTCCCAATGTACACTACACTCTTTGCTCCTAATAGTCATAGTTTGATGTTATATTGCCTTCCTCGATAAATGTACTATCCAACCACTGAAAGAATTTTTCAAATCAAACTTTTTCAATCAAACCAGTTACTAAGAATAGTGCGTTCACACAAAATACAAATATTTCCTCTTTATAATAAACTAGCTGTTGCCCGCGACTCCGCCCGCGTGAAATTTAGAAAACTTTTCATCCCTTTTTTCGCAATAAAAGGTAGCCTATGTCCTTTCTCAGGGTTTAAAGATTGTCTGTGCCAAATTTCATCAAAATTGGTTGAGAGGTTTAGGCGGGAAAGCGTAACAGACAGACAGACAGAGTTACTTTCGCATTTATAATATTAGTAGGGATAAGTAAAGATATTTCAACACAGCTGGTCAGAAATGTGGTGATACATTAATATTCTTAATCCATCACTTGATAAGTATATTTTTAAATAACAAATACAGTAGGTATTGATAACGAGAAGCATTAAATCCTTTATAGTTATCTTATCATTGCCTTTTAGATAAGTTAACAGAAACAAATAATTTTATAAGTTGGTATTTAAAGTTTATAATATACAAGCTAATGCTTGCGGTTTTACCTACGTTTAGTTATGAACCCCCTCCCCTCGCCCAATTTGCAACTCACCCTAACCAATTATACACAAAAAAGCCATCCTCTATAACCACTTTATTTATTAAAAAACTAGCTATTGCCCGCGACTTCGTACGCGTGAAATTTACAAATTAAACCTTAACAAACAGAAGTTTACTATACCACTCGATAGATGGCGTTGTACCGTTCTTTATATCGCGCTATAGTTTCGTTCCACACATTAACACTTAAGCTCGTCAAAATTTTTATAGTGTCATCAGCTCATTTTCACATATAAAAATTAATTAGGATTAGGATAGGGCATCAAAATCCATTGCCTAGCTGTGAAGTTAAAAGTTTACACAGAGACATACATACAAAAATAATGACTTTGTTTTGTAATACGTAAAGACTGCAGTTGTCCGTGTGGTGACGGACTAAGAATACAAGTGTCACCAACCCATCTCCTCCGAAGGGTGCTGTAAAATTCAGCTGAGGGATATTGCGCACAGATAACATCCTGTGTGAGAGACGGAAATCTCGAAAATAAACCCTGTACCAACACGCCTGGTCAGCGCGGCACAGTAGACCATAATCCCTCCCAAAGTGGAGGAGTCCCGTGCCCAACAGTGGGACGTAAATGGGCTGGAGAGAGAGAGCTGTTGCCTACAACTTCGTACGCCTGTAGTTTCTAATCTTTACCTATAATAAACACTACAGATTTACCTACTAGATAGTGTGTCAATGGCTAGGTAACTCAACTGACTTGACGCTATAAAAATATGAATGTGTGCGTAAAATATGCTCAATGTGTGTCTCTGATACACGCTACGTGCTTACTTGAACCATAGACTAATAAAACAGGTCTTCTATTTCTAATGGAATACTTGTTTTATTGTTTGTAAAGGTGACGTTTGTAGTATACACAGGTAGTATATTGAAAACTACTTCTTTTCCAGCCCATTAAGTTTACGTCCCACTGTTGAGCACGGGCCTCCTCCACTTTGGGAGGGATTATGATCTACTGTGCCGCGCTGACCAGGCGTGTTGGCACAGGGTTTTTTTTCGGGTTTTCCGTCTCTCACAGAAGATGTTATCTGTGTACAATATCCCTTGGCTGACTTTTACAGCATGCTTGGGATGAGACGGAGTGCTGACACTTGTATTCTTAATCCGTCACCACACAGAGATTCGTCACCACAAGGAGAAACGAAACGGCGACAACTCCTACGTCACTTGAATTGAGAATACCATATCTTATTAGACCATGAAGTACAATTTAGCCAGGCTATTACTCTCATATATTCCTCCTACACACATATTACAAAACATCATAATTAACGGTAGATAATTTACAGGTGGTGCAGGCGGTAAAGGTGTCTGGGGTGCTCCAGGGTCTGAACTGCTCGAGGAGTATGTGGAAGATGCCAATGATCCCAACTATGACTCAGAGGCTGTCACCAACGGTGATGTGGAATATAAGCAGATAATTGTTGAAGCTGAACCGGATGAAGTTGTGGTGAGTAGGATACTTGGTCTTCTAGCTTGTTGTTAGAGAAACAGGTCAAGTGTGAGTTGCACTCGCATATGACGAGTTCCGTAATGTTATCTGTACTAATACTAGCTGACCCGGCAAACGTTGTTTTGCCATACTAAAAAAGTAAAAAAGTTTGAAAAATAGATGTTGGCCGAATCTCAGACGTACTGAATATGTATACAAAATTTGAGAAGAATCGGTCAAGCCGTTTCGGAGGAGTATGGTAACTAACACTGTGACACGTGAATTTTATATATTAGACTAGCTGTCCCGGCAAACGTTGTTTTGCCATATGAAAAAAAAAAAGGTTTGAAAATAGATGTTGGCCGATTCTCAGACCTACTGAATATGCATGTAAAATTTCATAAAAATCGGTCAAGCCGTTTCGGAGGAGTACGGTAACTAACACTGTGACACGTGAATTTTATATATTAGAAGATTATAAAGCGGAAGACTTTGTATGTTTGTTTAAACGCGCTAATCTCAGGAACCACTGGGCCGATTTGAAAAATTCTTTCAGTGTTAGATAGTACATTTATCGAGGAAGGCTACAGGCTATATAACATCACGCTGCGACTAATAGGAGCGAAGCTTCAGTGAAGTGTTGCGATAACGGGAAATATTTTCTAAATTACACTCGTACGCGTGACACAGCTAGTTAAAATGTATTCGCCATATTCCCGACCGAGGGCAGGAGATTAATGATGATAAGTATTTGTTGTTATAGCATCAACTGATATTAACATAAACTGTGAAACTTTCATCTCTCTAGCTATCACCGTTCTAGAGATAATAAGGTCCTGTTTTGCCTTTTGGTACCACTCCTCACCAGTCCATTGACCTCCCACTGTTGGGCACGAGCCTCTTTCACATTAGGACGGGTTATTATCTACTGTACTGCGCTGACCACGCGACTTGGTACAGGGTATAGTTTCGAGTTTTCCCTCTCTCACAGTAGATGTTGACTGCTTATATTGTTCCTTAGCTGGCTTTTACAGAACCCTGGGAAGATAATGGGGTGGTGACACTTGTATTCTTAATCCGTCACCACACGGACCTATTAGTACGGATCTCTAAAATTCGTATCCGAACAAAACAAACTATTTTTACATCACAGATTAAAATAAAAGTCAAACATTACAAACCTTATGACTATTACAATAAGATTGAGTATATAAAATATCGTGTTTACTGGTTTGTTTGACCTTGCATTTTTGTTTATAAGATAATGTATGTCAAATAAATATTACGAAAACATGTATGAGATTTTATGTCTGTGTAAAGACAGTTTAAGAATACAAGTGTCACCACCTCTTGTCTTTCTCAGGGTGCTGTAAAAGTCGGCTAAGTAATATTGTACACGGATAACATTCTCTGTGAGAGACGGTAATGAAAATAAACCTTGTACCAACACGCCTGGTTAGCGCGGTATAGTAGACCATTTTTTTTAAGTTGTGGCTCATCAGGCTGTTTTACGCCTAGTATCACTGCGACCAGATTGATCTATTGTGATCGCCATTTTTTACAGTTCCCGGTCCAAACCTATTGCCATGAAGAACTCCAGTATCTTCTTGGCTCCAAGAAGTTCGATCTCTTCCGGATGTATATGATATACGTATTAGCTGTTGGCCGCGATTTCGTATGCGTGGAATTTAAGAAAATTTCCTCGTTTTTGCAACATTTTGCACTAATGCTTCGTTCTTATTGGACGCAGCATCATGTTATATGGTTTATCGCCTTTTACCCTAAATGGACTATCCAACATTGAAAGAATTTTTCAATTCTAACCAGTAGTTTCTCAGATTAGCGCGTTCAAACAAACAAACACTTCAGCTTTAAAATATTAGACGGGTTTCGTGGTCTAGTGGTTCATATAACGGACTGCCATTCACGAGGGCGCAGGTTCGATTCCCGCCTCGGACATTTATATTTATTTATTTAATTCTTCATGCACAAATAGAGTGTACAAAGGCGGACTTAATGCCTGAGGCATTTTCTACCAGTCAACCTTAGACATTCATTTGTGTGATGCTTCAAATTGTCATACAAATGTTTGTTCTGCGTCTGGGTGTTTACTATGTATAATAAGTATGTATTTACAAAAGAAAAATAGTCTATGTATTCTATCCATATTCTGGTACACATAACACAAGCATAGCTTAGCTTTGTGTGAAATGTCCATAAATATTTATTTATTTATTAAGTATAGATTTATCCAGTACAGTAAACCATAATCCTTCCCAAAGTGGAGGAGGCTCCTGCCCAACAGTGGGATGTTTATTAGCTAAAGAGATCCACATCTTCACTTCTTATAAAACAAAGTCGTTATTTTTGTATGTATGTCCCTATGTGAGCTTATATCTTTAAAACTATACAACAGTTTTTGATGCATTTTTTTTAAAGTAGAGAGTTTGAGTTTGGTAGAGTTTCTTAAGGATGGCTTTTTTCTAAAATTTGTAAAGTTGCGGGCATATTTAATAAAATAACTTAATAAGCCAATATTTAGTAAACACTATGCAATATGTAGACGTGAGCCATGAGCGGGTTTATTGAACTCACAGATAATACTTGTTTCCAATGACATGACATCATTACATATATTTATTATATACTTTATATACTAACGGTCTTATTCATAATGACTTATCGGAGGTTTAAACGGAGATATTATCGGAGAGATAATAAACGTTTTAGCGTAAAAAGGCTATTATGAATAACAAGTTTTGACAATTTTCGCGAACCTATTTTAGCGAACTTTTAAACCTCCGATCAGTCATTATGAATAAGATCATAACTGTTGTCCGCAACGTCGTACGCGTATTTAGAAATCAAACCTTAACTAATTATACAAAAAAAAACCAACCTTTTGACCCAGTTTATCTATTAAAAAACCGGATCAAAATCTGTTGCATAGTTTTGAAGATATAAGCTCACATAGGGACATACATACATTAATAACGACTTTGTTTTGTAATAAGTTAATACTAGCTGTTGCCCGCGACTCCGTACGCGTGGATTTTAAAAACTAACCTTAATTATACATCACAAATTTATTGGATAGTAAATATGCGTTTAACCTCGGTCCACACATTCATCCGATTCATAATCAAATCCCATAGTCAAACCGATCACACGATTTTGTGGGGCTATGTAATAATTATAAGCAAATGTCAATGGTACCGATTCTACGTGCACAATTAACTAAATAATTTCCTTAGTTCAAAAACTAAAAAACACAAATCAAATTGAATTGGTTCAAATTGACCTACATATCCGGGTATCAAAGACACACATAGAACAAGTGGCTTCAAGTCAACACGCCTTCGCGGCATAGTAGGACGGCACACTCGAAGTGTCCCGTGCCCAGCTGTGGGCCTTTTATGGGCTGGAGAGAGAAACAGTTATTTTATGTGTTTGTTAAACTAAGCGTTTTATTTTCTTTACAGCGTAAATCGGAGCCGGTAATATTGGAATATTTTGAACATGGAGATACTAACGCTGCTGCAGAAGACTTCTTAGAGTTTGTCACTGCCAAGAGAAGCTATTTGGTAAGTTAATTAAAATCCGAATGACTGACTGACGAAATCGTTATTGTAACATCCTCTGTTAGAGACGAAAAACTCTAACTTGAACCCTATACCAACACGCATGTTCAGCGAGACAGCAGTAAGTAATATTAAGTGGTGGAGGGCTATGCCCAACAGAGAACCGTTAATGAGCTGGAGAGAATGAGATTCCACATTCACACAACGTCCACTAATCCCAAACCTTAAATGTTTGTGTTATGTGTACCAGAATATAGATGTAATACATAAAATACTTTTCTTTTGTAAAAACATACTTATAATACATAATAACACAAGTAAAAAAAGCTTAGTTTGGGACCAGAGGACGTTCTATCTATAGTCCATGAATATTTATCGATTGATTAACACTTTAACTTTCAGGTTTGTGAGACAATTGTTGAAGTTGCTTTAGATCATAAACCATCTCATTGTGAAATGGCGTCAGTGCTCATCTCAGATTTGTATGGGAGAGTGTTCTCGGCTAAAGATATTGCATTGGGTAAGATTCTTTCTTTCCTTTCAGCCTAACAAGCAGACTACAGCCCCTATTTAGGTATTTGCGTTAGGTATTGCTATCCCTATTCCCGAGCGCCGTGCCGACAGGGACTAATATAATTGAGGCAAATTTTACCCACAAATTCTTTAAAAAAGTCGTTTTGTAGTCCGCTGTTTTCGGTCTTGTTTGGTAACATTTGTGTGATAGACGCTGCAAGTTCATCTAAAGAAAACCGAAATAACGGGATTGTTGGATGATCATATTTCTTTTTGTTATGTTATGAAAAAAAAGTAAGTAAGAAAAGCGTATAAGACCTAGATACTGAGAGAAAAATCTGTTGCTCTGGAGGCAAGATCCATGAAGAAGACAGCAGGCTATGATGCCCATATTTTTGTTTAAAGCATAGTTTTGTGTCGTGCCCTCTTAACGTTCCACTGTTGGGCAAGGACCTACACTTCCGTAATGTTATTGATCTACTGTTAAAGAACACAAACACACAGATAACATATCTGTGAGAGACGGAAAACCCGAAAATCCCTCGGCTAACACGCCTGGTACAGCACAGTAGACAAAAACATGATGAGATGTGCCCAACAATGAGACGTTAGTGGGCTTAAAAGAAAAAACCAGACCAAATCAAATCATTTGTGCACTAGACAATATCTTCCTTAACCGTTTTTTTTTGTTTCAGCATTCGATCATCTTCTAGAAAAGTTACCAGACCTAGTGTTAGACACCCCGGATGCAGCTGTGTTACTGTCTAACTTCATAGCTCGCTGTGTGGCCGACGACTGTCTGCCACCAAGATTTGTTTATATTAATAAAGAGAAGACTGACGCTAATACACATGCTAAGTAAGTATTCTAGACCAGGTACAACTACACTTGCATACATAAAATAGGTTTAGAAACACTTTTGTAAAAAATTGCAACCAAACATATAATATATATCTATATTATATAATAAATCTGTAGAAAAATAATTTTTGTACTATGCCGTTCAAATGAGAATAGGATTGACCCCGCGTCATGGTGTGACGTTATAGTTGTCAATTTGAACAATTTTGGTAGGGTCACCAAAAAAGACATTTTTTAATATAATTTATCTATCATTTTGTCGTTATCGTTTGCTAATATTCGAGCAATTAGCGAGACAAGTACAATTAAAAACAATAACAAATAACGTCAAGTTCAAAATAACAACACTAATAAACAAAAACAATGAGAAATAACAACAAATTAATTTTTTATACGGGAAACAACTACGTAACTAGAATTTAAAATAAAATGCCATAAAATTCATATACTCGACAAGGCACACCAACAACAACAAATTGGCGGTTGGCAAATCAACTTAATATCATAGTATCCAACAACGAAATTATTGAAACAAAATAGTATTTCTTTGTTAATAATATTATAATTATTATTACTAAATAATTTAAGACGTTATTCGCTTCAAATTACTGAATTTAGGTAAAAGAAAAAAATATTATTGATACGCAACGTTGCTGACAGTACTTTTCTAATCACTTTTGACAACTAAAGGTCATTACCAATCCTATTCTCAGTTGAAACGTGTAAAATGAAATGGTTAAAGGTCAACCCATTTTTGAAATTTTTGTCTGTTTGTCTGTGCACGCATCACGTAAAATGTACAACACTTATAAGTATAAATTTTATACGTGAAAATTGTACACAAGTCTAGGTTTTACTTAGTCTTTGTTTGATTGCAATCGGTCCACTCGATCAAGAGATATTTACATAATACGAAATTACTTAATTTGGTTACTTGCAACGCCATCTAACGGCTAAAAAAAGAATAGAAAAAATTTATGGCTTGATGCAAAAAAAATCGATTCATGCGGACGGAGTCGTGGGCATAGCTAGTAAATAAATAATATCCATGGTTTGGTCATATAGGTTACTTCCCATTGCCTTAGAGTCTGAAAATTGGCATGAACCAAGTCTATATAGCGCTGATATAGGGAGTAATCCAAAAACGTCCAAACATAGAATAGACGCATCACATAAATAAAATTTTGTTTATCCAGGCAAGCAATTCATAGAGCTGAGACATTATTGTCTATGAAACAAGGACTCGCCAGATTGGATAATATTTGGGGCGTTGGAGGCGGTATCAGGTAATATATCTTACTAGCTGACTTCATACGTACATTTTTCACTGATGCTTCGCTCCTATTGAGCGCAGCGTGACGTTATATAAAATATTATATAAAGAATATTTTAAATCAGACCTGCAGTTCCTGAGATTTGTCCATACAAACAAACAAACTTCAATTTCGTATGTGGAGAAGCGTGGGTAGGTCAATAAATATCGATAGATTGCATTATTTTTCAATTTATCGATGTTTAAAAAAATATCTATGTTATTCATAAGTTGTGACAATAACACACGGTAACATCCATGCATCCATCGGCCTTTCTCTGTCCACTGTTGGACATAGGCCTCTCCCATAGAACGGCACAACGGGTAGTCTTGTGCCGCTTGCATCCAATGTCTCCCCGCGATCTTGACGATATCGGCGCTCCACCTTGTCGGGGGCCGCCCAACGCTGCGTGGTCGCCACTCCAGAACTTCCCCAACGATCATCAGTCCTACGAGCGATGTGGCCTGTCCATTGCCACATATCGAACGGATAGGCAGATAATATTAAGCATCATAATTTGCTACGATCTAAACACATTCTTCATCATTTAAATTCATACATTTTGTCGTACAATATTAATGTATGAGTTTGTTCCAGGCCAGTAAAATCTCTGATCAGGCAGATCCAGTTACTGCTGAAGGAATATCTAACATCAAGTGACCTCGCTGAAGCAATGAGATGTGTTAGAGAATTGGAAGTGCCACATTTTCATCACGAACTTGTTTATGAGGTAAATATTACTTTATTAGTTAGCCTTTAGTGATGGCTTAAAAATACAATTGTACCCAGGATGCTGTAAAAGTCAGCTAAGGTATATTGAATACAGATAACATCTTCTGAGAGACGGTAACGATAATAAACCATGTGCCAACACGACTGGTGGGCGCGGTATAATATTTACTAAAAAAAAGTCGTTATTTTTGTATGTATGTCTATGTGAACTTATATTTGCAATACTACGCAACGGATCTTGATGCATTGATTCTTTAATAGGTAGAGTGGTTCAATACGATGGCTTTTTTGTAAAAATTGTTAAAGCTTGGTGTATATATTTGGTTCAATAACTATAAACACAGATGAAACTGTGGGCATTGGCTAGTAGAAAATAAACCTTTCCAATGTGGCGACGGTCCGTGCCCAACAATGGGACTCTAATGAACTGGGGAGAGAGAGAATTTTGTTTTAAGCATAACAAAATGAATTTGTAAATGTTTCAGACTGTCCTGTTAGCTGTGGAGACAATAAACTCGAGTGTTGAAGAACAGCTGTGCACATTCCTGGCTGAGTTGAGGAGATGTGTCATCGTAACACCCGATCAGATGGACAGTGTAAGTTTATATGTATATAACTAGCCTCTGCCCGCGCCTTCGCACGCTTTAGTAGCTGAATCGAACTTAAAATCAGACCAGAATTCTACTAAAATTTATTCAAAAAAATTTTGGATGTACGGGTAATTCTCATTTTGATATATTATAAAAATTCATAAACTAATGAAAACATGTTTTAGGTCAGGCTAATATAGTCGCTGAGCTTTCAACCCCTGAAATATTGAAATACAGGGATTTGAAAAAAAAGAACCTCCATGGTAGTGACCACCTGTCCATGGAAGTGACACCCCCCACATATTAGTATTACCCGTATGACTAAATGTATTAGCAAAAATGAAGCCAAGGAAGTATGTTTAGATCATATCAAATGATAATATGTAGTCTCTGCTTACATACACGTTAAAATTCTAAATGTATGAGTTTAAATTACGTCTAGAAAGTTTATATAGATGTTCTTCTACACTCTCTGACTAAACAAATAGTGAAATATGTATGTATGACCAAATGTATTAGATAATGTATGTAATTTTTTCCCCTGCAGGGTTTTCTCCGAGTGTTGTCTGACATGAATGACATAGTATTGGATGTGCCATTAGCTTATATAACATTGGATAGATTTATGGAGAGGTGTCATAATAAGTTTAAGCTCGGTGATAGTGTCATCAAGCGTATACCCACTCGGTAAGTAATTGGTTTTTTTAAGGACCTTTCACACAACGTCCTCTGGTCCCAAGCTAATCTTATATACTTGTTGTTATGTGTACCAGAATACGGATAGACTACATATACTACTTTTCTTTTGTAAATACATACTTATAATACATAGTAAGCACACAGACGGAGAACAAACATTTGTATGACAATTAGAAAAATCACACAAATGTTTGGCCCGAGCGGGAATCGAACCCGCGTCCTCTTGATCGGCAGTCCGTTACATGAACCACTCGACCACGAGGCTCGTCGTAGTTATACTTCTTTGGCGCAGATAAAAACCTGTCAAGTACAACTTATTTATAAACTGTAAAAATTTCATCTCTCTAGTTGTGACTGTTCCTAAGATGCAGCCTTAGAACGATGAACGGACGGACAGCAAAGTCACAGTAATAGACTCCTGTTTTACCTTTTGGTTTTACATACCTCTCTCTCTCTCTCTCTCCAGCCCATTAATGTCCCTCTGTTGGGCACGGGCCTTTCCACTTTGGGAGGGATTATGGTCTTCTACCGCTCTGACCAGTTATGTTGTACAGGGTTTATTAACGTTACCGTCTCTCACAGAGAATACTATCTGTGTACAATATACCTTAGCTGGATTTTACAGCACTCTGGGAAGGATATGGGGTGGTGACACTTGTGTTTCCTAGTGCATCACCACAAATATGTGTTTGCGCCTATGAATTATTTATTTTAACACACTTTTATTAGCTTCTAACGTATCTATCAATGTATCTATGTAACGGAATCTTTGAAAGTAATTTTTTCACACACTTGCAGTAGTCGGATTGATCTGAAATGTTACACACATATTAAGGAACGATGATAATGTAATAATGTAAAATATTATTCAGGATTTTAACGTTTTTTATGTTTTTGAATTAAGCATTTTTTTTTCTTTCCAGAGGTCGTAAACGTTTCGTCTCCGAAGGTGACGGCGGCGCCATCAAAGACCACGCTCTTAAATTACGCGAGTAAGTCATTTTGAACACACGTTTATAATCCGAGGCCCTTTATTCATATAATATGTATGTCATAGACACAAAAATTGTCATATTATTTATATTGGCCAAAAGTTTACTATACGCTTCGATAGATGGCGTTGTACGCACTATGATTTCGTTTTCATTTGAAATCCGTAACCCAATACTACATGCATTGCATTTTAAATCCCCGTCAATATTGAACTTAACAATTAAAAATTAAATAAGATGAATTCATTGAAAATCCGTTTCGGTTTTAAGTGGTGCCTTTAAAATCCGTGTTCATTTTAGACTTGCATTTAAAATCTTTTTCACTATTGTACATTGCATTTACGAACCTCGTCAGCTTAATATAGCTGTATTAGGTATAAGTTTAAAATCCATTTTACTAATGTTACAATTATATTTAAAATCTGCTTAAATATTGACGAGTACATTTTAAATCCGTGAAAATCTAAATTGCATTTAAATATTTAATATAAGGGTCGGTTGTATTCGTGTGAAAAAAACGGAAGACCGCCTATTTTTTTGTCTTATAATCTAAATATTAGAAACTGTAAGTGCTTTTTTAGATATATTTTTGGGCAGAAAAGTTATGGCGCGGTTTTTGATATGAAACTTCTTCGATTGTTTTAAAAAGTTAAGGCCACATAGTACGCGCGGGCAGCGTAACACGAACATTATATGTCGAATGGTACCGAATTCGGTCCGAGCAAGTGTGTTGCAGCATTCAGAACATGTGCTTAGCTATATTTTACACTCGCGAAGACTAATTCTATGTTGAAATGAAATGAAAAATCATTTAATCAAGTAGACATAATTGTTTTTTTAGAAAATTATGACAGGTCCGAACATTTTTTTTCCTACTACTGGTTCAGGACACAATCTGCTCTGTTCTGTTACATTCCGTAGAGTTTTGTTCACTTACAGTAGTGATATTGATCTGAAATGTTACACATATAATAAGGAAAGATGATAATGTATAATTACAATAAAGTGTACAGGATATTCAATTTTTTCAACTATCAAAGAAGTTTCTATTCCTGCCAAGTGTACTGAGTTGAGAGATTTTTTTATTCTGTATTATAGTAGATTTTCAAATACTTTTGTATGGATTTTTTTCAATTGTTATGGTGTATTTTGTGTAATTGTCTATTTCATTATTCCCCTTTAAAAAAAAAGTTCAGTTAAAAGTCTAATTGTGTTATTGACGCTATAAATTTTTAGGGTTCCGTACCCAAAGGGTAAAAACGGGACCCTATTACTGAGACTTCGCTGTCCGTCCGTCCGTCTGTCACCAGGCTGTATCTCAAGAACGGTGATAGCTAGACAGTTAAAATTTTCACAGATGATGTATTTCTATTGCCGCTATAACAAAAAATACTAAAAATAAAATAAATATTTAAGGGGGGCTCCCATACAACAAACATGATTTTTTTACCGTTTCTTGCTCGATACTAATAACGTTAACGCCTTATGTTGCATAGATAATGGTACGGAACCCTTCGTGGCGAGTCCGACTCGCACTTGACCATTTTTTTTATTATGTTTAGTCCACGTTTAATTGGTTCATGGTCGTCTTTTTTATAATTAAAATGGCTACCATTACAATTAAAAAAAAACTCCATACAAAGTATTTTTAAATTAAGAATATGAAACTTGTATTCGTATTTGGAACATTTAAATAGCGTTGATATTTTTAATACTTATCGTAAAGTTAGACTAGGTTTTTATTTTTGTAAATTCCTGTGCTTAAATGCGTTTAAAAAAATACTGACCACAGATTTTTTTTTTTTTGGCACCGGTTGGGCGAATAAACAAATTTAATGTCTGTAATTTTTTTGGCATTGACGCAAACTAAAAGAAAACGGGCCCTTTTTTAATTTGTGTAAAAAAGAATTAAATAATGATGCTTTTGTCTTGTCTATGAAATTTTGGCGCGAATATCAGTTGAAAAAAAAAAAACATAAGGACCCTAACTTACTGTGTTCTCCTTTTCAATAAAGTAATAAATGGAAAAAAAAAACACTACTAGAAAATTCATACTATTATGTCTCTTTATTAAAGGTTTTTATATCATATTTCTGTTTTTTGTTTTTTCTCTAAAGTGAACTGCTGTACGTCGATGATTATTAATATTCGGCATCAAGCCCTGCCCTCTCATCGTGCATGGTGAGACGTATAGCAGGATGGATGGTGCGTAGCGGGTTTTATTTTAAGTTACATACTGATAAAAAAACTTTTTTAAGTTTTATTTTAACCGTGGTAACTTTCCGGCGCATAAAAGCACAGGAATGGAAGTGAACGGACTGTATTAATTTTAATTGATTTTGCCTTTTTTGTGTTATTGGTACAAATTGTGTGTTACACATTTGGTATAACTCACAGATTGCTATCTACACTCTGCTTGAAGCCAAATAAATACCTGCCTGCTAAAATATGTAACTGTGTGTCTGATACAGGCTAGATGTCTTCACAAACATTATTCGACTATGAAGTACGATTCAGCTATCTATGGTATAACTATATGCTTTATGTATATAAATATATTGGTGTTGCCAATTTATGTTTGAAAATATTTAATTCAAAATACTACGATTTTTGTTTACGGGACTGTCGTAATTTTTATACCTAAATTAGGTAGGTAAATCAAGTAAAAACCAGCAAAGGGTTTTTCATTTGTTCTGCGTGAACAAAATCATATGTGTTATAATAAAATATTTTGAAAATAAATTTGACACAAAACATTTAAAATAAAGTTTAGTAGAAAAGCTATCAGGCCCTCAAGTCTCGTATTTCAATGGTGTCACAATGACACATTATAACCTCAAAAAGTTAACAATAGACTACCAAACTTGATAAAATATGCCACCAAGCAATCAGTTATTGCATTTTTTTGCAATAACACTAAATAACTAATTGTTTAGTGGCGAATTTTATCAAGTTTGGTAGTCTATTGTTAACTTTTTGAGGTTATAATGTGTCATTGTGACACCATTGAAATACGAGACTTGAGGGCCTGAACGCACTACTTAATTTTTCAATCTATTTATTGGCAACACTAAAAAAAATTCAACTTAATTTTTTTTACTAGCATCACTCATGACTAATAGGCAAAGGTATATACCAAGTGTAGTAATTGTACCATAAGAGTGTCATCTGTGTATTTTTAATAATACTATATTTTTTTACTTTGTTTGAAGTTTGAGGAATATTCCAAATTTAATTTTAAAAGTTCGTCCATAATTTGTCATTTAAATGCATTTTTTTTAATGGAATTGTATGAAGCTATTTAGACTGGAATCTTAGAGCATTAAGCCAACAGGGGCAGTTATACTTGCTGTTTTCCTTGTCTAATATACTGTCAAGTCAGTGTGTCAAGGTAACGCACAAGAATACTATAACGCAATTAACGTTACACACAAAAAGTGGCCGTACACATTACACAGTGAGTTTGAGCAATTGAGCTTTATTCTCGTATCTTCTTCAGTGGGGGTCGTATTTTAAAGTCAAGTCTTGTTTAAATTAATGCTCTAAAATTTGAATAAATCTCCCTATATAGAATATACACTGCTTAAATTGGATTGCTTATACACTACCTTTATACATGGACTGGTCTAATTTAAAACACACTTCACACTCTACATTATATATCCTTACTTATAAATAAAGTAATTATGTTTGTCGCTCTTTCGAGCTGCCTCTGGGAGCCATCTTACTTTGTTTTTACAGTGTCTGGGTTAAAATCCTTATACATTTGTTGTTAGCAAATCTTAGAAACCCAAATGTAACTCATCTGGGTCTCTAAGATTTGCTTAATCTATTCAGTAGATGGCTCTTACGGCACTTTTTTCTACAAGTTAATTGTACACTAAACCGATTAATAAGGAGGAGTTATTGTATTGATAGGTTAACAGTAAAAGCAAGATTTCTAATTGATAGAATGATGGAAAATTTAAGTTTATTTGAAATACATGGCACTAAACGACAGCACTGATACGTTAGATCGATAAAATTTATATTTTTAATAAAATGGTTAAGAAAACTCAAATAGCTAAAGAAATACAGGCGTTCCAACAATTTTGACAGGTTTCCGGACCAAAATTCACAGCGCCGACTCCTGCGGGCGTATTATGAGCTTTTTAAAAATCATGCAAGTTCCAAGCAGGCCGTACACTGCCTGACTAAATTATGTATTATGGTAAACATAAAACATTTAGTTGAAAAATTTTAGTTAGTACTTAAAGTTCTAGTTGTACCTTCATTATAAACATATTAATCTATGACTGTTTTAGCGAACTGGATGGCTGGGAGTTATGTTCATATTACGAATTTGCCGGGCAGTTCCATTCACGGCGTAAACGGCCTGGGAATAAGAGCTCATAATACGGCCGCAGGTAGCTGCATTTTTTTTAAACAAAAGCCTAATTCAGAATAATCGTATATGACTAAGCATTTTGATAAATTAAAAAAAAAATATGACTTAATGTTGAGCATGTATTAATAAAGCAATATAATCCTGTGCTCGGTTCGGAAATCATTTATTTAAATTGGTGTTTTATAGAAAATAATATCGTTCAGAAATATCTATCAACTGTTAACTTATCAATAACCTTTAACTAATATAAAATAAGGTGTATTTTAATTTGCATAGATTTAGTTAAGGTTGTATTACACAATCTAATAATGTAAATAAACTTCAGACAAAAATATATAGGATGTTTCACTTTATTCTGTGTTTTATTTGTTTCATCCCTTTTCTTTCGAGGTAAAGGCTCATTGACGTCAAACTTTTCGGCACAGGGCCCCTTCTCCAGCTACCTTTGGGAGGGATTAAGGTGACGCCACGCTGACCAAACGCTGTGGCGTAGGGTTTGGTTTTCAGTCCCTCACAGAAGACGTTACTTGTCTATAATATCTCTTAGGTGACTCTTAACAGCACCTGGTTTAGAAATGAGATTGCGACAGTTGCATTCTTAATAAATTAAACTCTTGAAATATTACAAAGCTGTATTTCTGATTTTATTAAAAAGAATAAGTACCTACTTACTAAAAATACTATCAAAATTAGTCTCCAATTTAAACAAAGTATAGAATTTAACGTAGACTAAATATATAATATAGAACTTAACATTTTTATCTTTACTTCTTATAAAACAAAGTCGTAATTTTTGTATGTATGTCCCTATGTGAGCTTATATCTTCAAAAATACGCAACGGATCTTGATGTGGTTTTTTTTAATAGATAGAATGGTTCAAGAGGATGGCTTTTTTTGCATAATTTGTTGGGGTTTGCTGTATATTGAATGAGATATGATTGAATTTGCCGAGAAACTCGGACACGTGCGAACTATAAATGAAAACGCTGCCTTATCTATGTGAGGTACAACAAACTAATGTATGGAGGAATCGTTTGTTACCTATAGTTCTTCAAAAAAGTCTGCGAGGGCATATGTCTATCTTTTAAGGGAAACCCATAATAATGTCGCAAAAATGATCAAATTCAATAGGGTGTTTTCAAAAGTTATTTATGTGTATATAGCAATATTTTTTATCTAATTAAATACCTTAGTTAGCTTACACGTTTAATATAGATTATAACTGCTCTTTACAGCATGCAATTTAAATGAATATCTTAGGAGATATGACGAAAAAGAATTACGCGCGACAATATAAAATACTTAAACTGTTGGCCGAGCAACGTGAACGTTTCCTCGGTCTTCTATCCATAGGTACTCTAATATTTGGATGTTTGGTTAATATTGGATTGTATGAATGTTAGGATGTTTGTTGGTCTTTCACGTAAAGACTACTGGATGGATTTTCATGAAACTCCTAAATTCCACGCGTACGGAGTCGCGGCCAACAGCTAGTAATGTATAAAACAGAAGAAGTAAAAAATTGGTCAAGTGCGAGTCGGACTCGCGCACGAAGGGTTCCGTACCATTATCTATGCAACATAAGGCAACGTTATTAGTATCGAGTGGGAAACGGTAAAAAAATCATGTTTGTTGTATGGGAGCCCCCCTTAAATATTTATTTTATTTTTAGTATTTGTTGTTATAGCGGCAATAGAAATACATCATCTGTGAAAATTTCAACTCTCTAGCTATCACCGTTCTTGAGATACAGCCTGGTGACAGACGGACGGACGGACAGCGAAGTCTCAGTAATAGGGTCCCGTTTTTACCCTTTGGGTACGGAACCCTAAAAACTAAACCGCGTGCTAAATTTGAAGTATTTTCTAGTGCCAAAAATGGTAGCGCGCGCTAAGCTAAAAATCGCACGATCACTTCCATTCTGACACTATAAAATTATAAATAAATAAATATTCATGGACATTTCACACAACGTAAATAGATAGAATTAGAATTTAATTAGACAATGGTGCCGATTCTGAGCGCACAACTAAACTTAACTAAAAAATTAAAAGTGATAGCGTCATTATCACAATTCGGCAATGTTTACTGAAGTTTCTTATTATTAAAACTGTGTATTATAGACTAACGATTTTAATTAATATAAACGTGTACAACGAAATAGCAGGTAATAGCTATATTGACACTAACAATTTTCATTTTTTAGTTAAGTTTAGTTGTGTATTCAGAATTGGTACCAATATACATTTTCAGTCTAAAATACTATTATCGAATTTATTGTTATTATTGGTTTAATTAGCATATGCCCTTAGTTCTCTGATTGGCTAAAGGCAAATGCTCTATACCTACTAAAGTAAAAAAATAATTTCCAATAGAGATTAAGCAATTTTTTTTTATTCGAAAATTAGAAATTAATTTTATCTTTTTCATTCTAATCATGGTAATAACTAGGCCTTTTTTTAATTTCTGGCTAATGGGTAGGCTTAGTTAGCAATTACTTAAAACCTTTACCTTGCCATAGTAGGTAGGTAGTGTAGGTACCCGTTACGGCCTCTAAGTGGTCTCTCCTAACCTAACTTTTAGGCTAAACTATATTTTTTTATTTACTTATTATTATCTATATGTATATAACTATAAAAAAAACGTAAAATACATCACTACGATTTCATAATATCTTGTTTTTATTGTTGCATTTTTTCATTCTGCAATTATTTCCTGCGTATGTGAAACCTGAAAACAAAAGCCAACATAACATTTCGAACACATGCGCGGCTCATTTGTTTAAATAAAACCACTTTAATAGGATTTAGACGCGTGTTAAATTTTAGTTTTAAATTTTAACGCGACGTTTCAGAGACTTTGCAGCCACCTTCATCACGGCCACGGGTGGGACTGAGCTGTAGCAAAGATGATGCTGTAGTGTCCGAGGATCAATTGCCACAGGGTTTACTGTGGTGGCTGCAAAGTCTCAGATACGTCGCGTCGGGCTAAAATTTAAAAACAAATATACGCGTCTAAATCCCTAAACAGTGGTTTTATTTGCGACAAATTAATTTATTGAATTTCTCTTTGTACAGGTTCATGAATTAGGTACGATTTAAATAAATATACAAAAGAAGCTGTTGACCGTAACTTCGTAGGTACGCGTTGAATTTAGAAATAGAACCATAACAAATTATCCAAAAACGCCATAAGCGATACATACAATCTAATCCTCCCTCCTCCTCCTGCCGTAAGCTGTATGTTGTTGTGGCACTTGCAGGTAACGTATATATTCTACAACCACGGTGACAGCCGCCGTCACAGCCACAGCACCTAACATTATGGCTTTGAACAACGACATGGTGCACTGAAAAAAAATTTAAATAATATATATCGGAGAAAAACACCGTAGACATCACCTGTAATTATTGCCAAGGTAATCTCCAATCCAAACACCCTATAATACAGAACTAGCTAGAAACGTTAACTACAACATTCTATTAACTACGATTAGATTGATCCGTGGCTTACGACACGTGTAACTGGTTTGGAAGGATCCTTTTATGTCAACAGGTCATCACTCAGTCTCACCAACTACAGTAAATAAACGAATTACTCACCATTGACACCATTTAAGGACCCACATCACAATCTTGGAACATAAGTTAAAACTAAAAATCCATAAGTAAACTACATAATATTTTAATCAAGTCTCCTACGACATATACTCGTACATACCCGCCAATTTTAAAAGTAAAAAGTTTAGCAGTAAACGGGTTACGGGTACGTGAGTAATATGTAGCATTTGGCCGTTTGGCGCGCGTTGCTATTTCGTGGCACACATTTATATTCAATAAAATCGTTATTTTATAATACATAGTTTTTACATTAATAAGAAAGTTCAGTTATCATTGACGACTTGTGATATTGACATTTTTTGTTATGTTCAGTTGTACGCGTTGAATCCTAATTATCCGGTTTTATTTAAAAGTTGAATACTAATTAATAAACTCTGCCTATCCTTTCACGTATCAAGCCTAATAATAGCCAATAAATTATTATGATAACGATATCTGCTACATAATTGTAAAATAAATAACAATAGTGTAATGACCTTGTAAATATAATGTAGTTTATTTACATGTGGCAGTCACGACACCGATATCTAGCCGCCCTAGATATTACATCTTTACTTATTTATTGTAAAACATAGTCGTTATTCTTGTATGCATGTCTAGTGAGATTATATTTTCACAACTACGCAACGGATTAGGTTTTGTTAATAGATAGATTGGTTCAAGAGGATGGAGAAATAAATAATTGAGTTAGTTATTAAAAACTTTCACCTTTATTGAAGTAAGTTAAAATGATTTAATATACAAACTTAAGTAGGCGTGAGCTAAGGCACAGCGCGCAAGGATAAACGTGGCATAAATACTTATGCCATTTTTAGCCCTGCAAGCTAATCATAGCATATGCATTTATTTTTAAACCCTTATTTAGGTAAATAATAAAGTAAAGATCAACTGTATTAAACAAGTACTATTTAAAACAAAATTTATTTTACTTTTAGAAACATAATTAATATGCCTACTTACCGATTTTAATTCTCAAACGTTTAAAAATAGAACAGATTTTTACGCAGTGATGACGTAGCATAAATGTTTGTGGTTTCTACGAACAAACGTAACCAAGCAAATAATTAATGCAAATTACACCAAAATACGAAACGACTGCTATTTGCAGCCTTAAACTTTGAAATGATCAGTAGATGCACAGCACATTGTTTTTATCAAAAGTACAATAGTTTTAACTAAATTGATAAATTGTAATCCCCCGAGTAAAGACAATTACATAGGTAGGTAGGTAGGTACCTACTTTGTTTGGTGTAAAATTTTCTTTCCTTTCCATTAGTCTATACAACTCCCATTCACGGCAAGACTGCAAGATCGCTCTTGAACATTTTAAAATGATAGTTACATTTCGCTTGAAAATGTAATGATGCATAAAGCAAAACCTAGTGGATAGCGTAGCTTGTTTAAAGGGACATGTATCTCATGTATTATGTTAAAATTGCTTTGAAACTTTTGAAAATGAAAATAAAAACAGACCAACATTTTCGTAATATGTAAGTGCTAAATTAATACGGCGATGTGCCAAAATTCTTTCTTTCTGAATCTCTATTACATTCTAACAACTAAGTAGAGTAGTAGGCTAGTAATAAAATTTTTAAAGGTTGCGTATATCTGTTATTGCTATAACAAGAAATACCAATGAAAACCAGAATACTTTAATTAATATTTAGGCGGACACATTTATCAAATGTTTTTAGTAAAACTTGATGAAACCCTTAGACATCCCCCGTATTCCAATGGCAGAGCATAATGCCGCACAATGCTGACGCTTAATTTTATTGGAACATGAATTAGTTTTAAAGACTAAAAGAAAGAGTGCGCTAAGTTCAGTGTTGAAAAAAAAATCTAAAATAAACATTGTATTCACATTGGAATACAAAGTTTATTTTATAATGTGTGGAATATAAAAAAAGTCATTGTTTATACCTTCATCCATACTTATATTTATTTATTTTTTAACACAGCATGAATTAACTTTGAATATTTCCAGAAAACTCCGACGAAAAGAAAGTCTTAAATTTTTTTTAACAATAAATAATATTACTAACGATAATATATAAATAAAATTTCAATCAATGCCAATTTAAAGAAAAAATACTTGTTAGTTTTCTGTCGCTGAAGTTTGTATGGATTGCACGCATCACTTTTGAGAGTGCTCGACTGTGCGATGCGATGCTGTAATTGGAACACTCAACGTTGAGCATTGTGCCGCATAATGCGCTATTGTGCGCTGATTGGAAAACGGGGGTCATGAATATGTCAGTACAGGGACGATATTATGACAATGACGGTACGGAACCTTGCTAGTGTGATTCCACTCGTACGCGGCCATTTTTTTTAAATAAATTATGGATTTTTTTCTGTTCTATGAAGTTAATGTCGAAACTTAAGACGTATCCATTTTCTTGTTTTGGTGCGTGAAATCAATGTAAATATATAATAACTAACCTAAATTCAATCTCTGGTTTTATTTGGATGGGCAATGCCATAAAAGCTTTTTTTATTAAAAGTGCGTAAGTGCGGCGCTGACCCTACTAAGCTGTAGGATTGTACGTAGAACAATTGGACGTAGTTTAGCAGTAAGGACTCAACCCACAATATGTAATTTTTGACTTATTGAGGTTTTAAGTTTGGGTGTGTATTGCTGTAATGATGTTAGTTGAATAAAAACATGTATTGGTGTAGGTATTTTAACTGAAACAATTCTGTTATATTATATAAAGACCTGCTTCTTTCAAGTTAGATTTAGTAAAAACGACCCAAGGAATTTGGGTTGTTACAGTAGCTTGTAGAAAAATACCCGTCCCCATGTGGGTTCTAAAATAAAATAAAAATAGTATAAAATAAAAATCATGCGTATGTTTATAGTGTCACGGATCTATTTTGCTGAGTGAAAGAACCAACCTTTAGGACCTCTTTGGCATATATAACTCATTTTTGACTATAGTATAGGTTGAGTCCTTTCAGCTAAACTACGTCCAATTATTAATGGTCTTCGTTATGATCTATGGTCTAGTTATGTTTCAAAATAACTGTCAATTTGACGGAACACAGCTGATTTCATATTTTGCGTAAATACGTTTTGGTTTTGAAGCTGTGTTTTCAAGTTAATTATATCACTTACACAATATTATTGAACTGTGAAATATGAGTTTAACTCGGGAAGACGATCGTCAAAAGAATGGATGCCCAAGCCGTGGTCTTGGAATCGCGGCTGCTGCAATAGGCGTTGGTGTAGGCGCCGCATTGTATTACTTCTTCAACAAAAGAGCAGAACAACCGAATTCCGAAGGCTCTACCAGTGATTGGAACTGCGAACGAGCGCAGAATTTGTAAGTGTTCATTGAATATGTTGTTCAAACACGCTTCAGTGCTTACACTTTCTTACACAAATTTCGTAATTAGAAACTTTCTCAAGGTAGTGCGTAATTGCAATGCATTTTTTGTAATTCGTGGTATTTTTTTATGTTCCACTGACATTGTTTAATTTCTTTTGATCTGTTATCTGTTTAATTATTTATCCCTTTGATTTTAATGTTGTAAGGTGACTTGTTTTGTAAAATGTAGGTAGTTTTAAATTGTTAATTATTGAAGAAAAAGTTGCATTCATACAAGTAGATAAAAAACATATGAATCTATCTGTGCCTAAAGTGTCTATAACATTAAATGGTTTGGAATATTTTCTAGTATGACACTATCTTTTTAATGAAAAATATATGAAAAAAAAAACCTAACCTAACCCATGAAATCAACTATGATGTATTTTGATATAATAATCATCAAAATACATCATACCAGGGGTCCAAGTCTTCTATTACACTGTTGTTACAATGATCAGTCACTTTATTTATAGTAGACTACCAAACTTGATAAAATTTCGCCATTATTTATTTATTTAAAACTTAATATACAAACAAATTGTATAAAGGCGGACTTAATGCATTCTCTACCAGTCAACCTTGGGTGGTGCAGAAACAAATAAAGTAGGTGTATATTGTGTGATAATAAATAAATTTTATAATTACTGTCAATAGATTACAAACAATACACAATGATTTTACTAAAATAAATATATCATACATACAGAGTACGCTATACATACAAAATACATACTAGATACACAATAGGTACATGTACATACATACAAACATACATAAAGTAAGTACTACATAATCTATAGTTAAGATAATTCAGCTAACCTTTGTAACAACATATGTATGACTCTTTTTTTTAAATTGAGCCGGCTTTTCACGGATCTAATTTCATGTGGAAGAGAGTTCCACAATATGACAGCTTGGACAGTATTGTACATTATGGTGTCATTATGACACCAAACTTAATAAAATTTGCCATTATGCAATCAGTGACTGATCTTTGTGACAACATTGTAACTTGACTTGTGCCCCAGATTTCGTTCATACTATTGAAACACTATTTGGTAAATCTGTGTTTAAAAATATAGTAACACATTTAATTTATTTACACATCTATCATCACGACATTTAATATCTCATTTATCATCATCACATCAGACATGACTCGTCCGATGAATACACAACACTATCAGAGAATGAGACATCAGATACAAGCATTAATGATTATAACACATATTTGAAAGAAGACTTACATGACTCCGACATGATCATGTCAGATTACGACGATCATAGTGATTCTGACGACATGACATCATCAACATCATCAGAAAATATCATGTAAGCATTATTATTCAATTTGTTAAATTAAAATTTGAAATTACAACAGTGTTACTTGTAAAACATTGAAAAAATATCAAGAATGAGTTGATCTCACAGACATAGGGTTCTTAACCATTATTATAATAATACTAGCTGTCCCGGAGGAGTACGGTAATTAACACTGTGACACGTGAATTTTATAAGTATATAAGATTAGCGGCTGCCCGCAACTTCGTATACACAGAATTTAAAAAAACCATCAACTTGAACCACTCTCCCTAATAAACCTATACTGCATTGAAATCGATTACATAGTTTTGAAGATACAAGTTCACATAGGGACATACATACAAAAATAAAGACTTTGTTTTATAATAAGTAAAGATATGTATGCCGGTATAACCTTCACATGAGTGGGAGAAAATGTCTAAAGCATCAAGTCTGCCTGTATGCTTGTGTGTATATGAAGATTAATTAAATAATCATGTCATCTAAATGTATCGTCAAGTTACACTGAAAACGTTTGTTGTATGGGAGCAGACTTAAATATTTATTGTATTGTTGTTTTTAGTATTTGTTGTTTCAGCATCAACAGATATGTATTTGTGATTTCAACTCTATAAATATAAAATATTAATATTCACGGACATTTCATGACATTATGACTGTGTGACGATTCTATCACGTTAATAAGTGTACGAATCCCTTTGTGTGCAATTTCAACCCGTATTTTTTTATCCAGAGTTTTGGAATACCATAGAGGTCTCATAATTTTTGTTTTATTTTTTGCATTGCACCAGAGAATTTACATCCGACGCTTACACAACTTTTAACAGTAGTGATATTAGTAGCACATATCATGTAGAAGACCCTGACGTTGTAAATATAACCGCATCAGACTCTGATGTTGACATGTCGACATCATCATCATCAAGTGATATGACAAGTGACACTGAGACATCAGATTTCGACATCACAACATCATCTCTTGGAATACCTGAGCATGAAGAAATAGTGTCATCAACGTTGCAGAGGTTATTTCCTTGGGCTTATAGGTCGCATGGTAGACAAAGGTAACTAACACGATTATCGAACATATCTTACTATCATTTTATGTATATATTATTCTATATAACGTAATCTTTGTTAGTGATTAAAATAAATAATAAATGAATATGTATTCATGGACACTTCACACAATGTACTTAGATCCCTAGCTAAGCTTATTATGCTTGTGTTCTGGGTACCAGAATACAGATATAATACATAAACTACTTTTCTTTTGTAAATACATACTTATAATAGATAGAACACCTAGACGCAGTACAAATATTGGTATGACATTTATAAACATCACACACTCGTGAACGGCAGTCCGTTATGTGTATGAACCACTAGACCACGAAGCCCGTCTTTGATTGTTCGCTTACAATAGTGGTATTTATTTGAAATTTTCTACATATATTATGATAAATTACTTAATAAATTATAGTAGAAAAACCTGTCAAGAGCGAGGTAAACTCGCACACTTAGGGTTTCGTACCTACTAAACATATAAACATAAGTAACTGCATTCAAATAATCAGTTAATTATACTCCAAACAACTCACCAACTTAATATTGTAGTTGAAATATAGGCAATTGCCTACATTTCAGCTACTTCATAAGTTGGTATTAGTATAAACACTTTTTTACTTGTGATGTAAAGACAAATTATAAGGTTTTAGATTTTTCCTTATATCAGCACTATATAGACTTGATCTATGCCAAATTTCAAGGCTCTAGGGCAACGGGAAGTAACCTGTGAATTTTGATTCCCTAGCATAAGTCGAAAATTCTTAAAAATGGTCGTAATTCGGTTATATCTTTTAAATGCGTAGAGGTAAAAGGTTGATTGTATTTTTTGAAGCAAGGGACCGCGTAGATCTACATTTGGTATGAGTTTCAAGTTGATATAGGTATTGGCACGAATCTTGAGCGCTGGTCTTTACCTGCGCAGAAGTGAATTATTGGGTATATTTGGAGGTAGGAGGTGAAGCGCGGGAGCGGTTGAATCAAATCATCGTATGTGATTGGCCTGCTGCGCGTCGCGTCATATCTGCCACTCGTGATTCGTTCTCTGTGCTAGATGCACTTTCCTTTCGACTACGAGTACACTTCAGGACAATTAAATTGATACATACAAATTTTGTAACTGAAGCTTTTAACATTAAAATTTTTATATTTGTTTGTTTTTATTGACGGGCCTCGTGGCGTAGCGGCTATGTAGCCCACTTACGATCGCGACGTCACGGGTTCGATTCCCGCACAGGACAATTAGTTGTGTGATGAACATAGATATTTGTACTGCGTCTGGGTGTTTTCTATCTATTATAAGTATACTAGCTGACCCGGCAAACGTTGTTTTGCCATACAAAAAAAATACAAAAAGGTTTGAAAAATAGATGTTGGCCGATTCTCAGACCTACTGAATATGTATGTAAAATTTGAGAAGAATCGGTCAAGCCGTTTCGGAGGAGTACGGTAACTAACACTGTGACACGTGAATTTTATGTATTAGATATTTACAAAAAGAAAGTAGTATATGTATTATATCCGTAATCTGGTATCCATACCACAAGTTAGCTTAGTTTGGAACCAGCGGACGTTGTGTGAAATGTCTGTAAATATTTATTTACTCTTAATTAGGAACAATTATCATCCCTAAAATGATATAAATAATAGACAATAACACAAGTATTTCAATTTAATGTAATTACCGCTTACCATCAGGTGAAATGTAGTCAAGCATCGACATGTATTGTGTAAAAAAAATGAGAGTATAATTATATTAAAGTAAATCATCTCCATTTTTTTTGCAATGAAGTATACGATGCGCAAAGCGATCCCCACTCTACCACCGAGCGCTCAAGATTCGTGCCGGGACCTATACCTTCAGCCGTTGCTGAGTAAAAAAAGTTTGACAGACGGACAGAAAGACAGACAGACACCGGAGTGATCCTATAAGGGTTTGTACGAAACCCTAATACGGAACCCTAAAAATGATCACCATGCGTGGGATTTAAACCCGCCCCCTCGGAATACCGTTTCGTCACTATACCGACTGAGCTACTATGTTCCTGCACATATTATATTTACCAAATATTCCGCTACATTTTTTTACCTAACTTACATTGAGAAAAATTGTAGTGGTACATTAATTTGGCAAACATGTGCAGGAACCATGATAGGTCAGTCGGTAAAACGATGGAACGGTATTCCGATGAGACGTGGGTTCAAGTCCCGCGCATTTTGAACATTTTTTCCACTATGATTTAGGCACATTTAGATTATTAAGTAAAAGTGTAGCAAGTCCATTGCAAAAATGAATAAATTAGCATTGATGACAAATTTTAATATGACAATGTTAAAATCATAAAAATATTTTCACTAATAGAAACCTAAAACCTCCGTGAGTAACATTTTAATTATTAAATTATTTGATTTTCATTATATTTTATAACGAAAGTCAGATAAAACTGAATTGTTCTCTAGCATATTTTATTGTTTCTTACATGCTTTTATTAGCTTCTAACATATCTATCAATGTATTAATCTATGTAACGGAATCTTTGAAAGTGATTGTTCACTCACTTACAGTAGTCGCATTGACCTGAAATGTTACACACATATTAAGGACCGATGTTAATGTAATAATTTAGGAAAATATATTAGGATATTTGTTTTAATTGTTGAACTAAGCGAATTATTATGATGTACTTGATAAACAAATTACAGGAAGCGTTTAACCGAAGAGCAACAATTGGCATTGATTAGACAAGAACAATTGTAAGATTTAGTATTTTAAGAGTTTATTAGTAAAAAATAGTCTAACATTTTTTTTCAATTAACATTGCGTGGTTTTAACATTAGTTTATACATAGATTTACCAGATAGTGCGAACGCATTAAATCCTCATGACACGTAACTTTAGCCTGGCTAAATCAAACGCCGTACTTCATGGTCTAATAAGATATGGTTGGTTAGTCTATAGTCATACAGTAGTTTACGCAATACGTTTATAGTCAAACGTCGCTTTTACAAGCAATAAAACAAGTATTTGGTTGGGAAGAGAGGACTTGTTTTATAAGTCTATGGTTCAAAGTAACCTGTGGCGTATATCATAGATACATATAGAACCTATTTGACGCACACAAAGACGCTTTACTTGGCTTCAACTTCAAGCCGCGTGAGTGATGTAGCCAGGGCACTCTTTTTGGTAAATCTGTGTTTATATTTTCTACTAACTGTTTGTATTTTATTTATTTATAACTAAATCTTGACTAATTCAGATTGTGGAACGAATTTCGTTGTAGATTTTTTACAAACTAGCTGTTGTACGCGATTTCGTACGCGTGGAATTTAGAACGCAACAGAATAAAATAGATTTAAGAAAAGAAAATTTTTCAATTCGAACCAGTTCCTGAGAGATTAGCGCGTTTAAACAAACTCTTTAGTTTTATAAGTATATTGTCTGTATGGTGACGGACTTTTAATTCAAGTGTCACCACCCCCATTTCCTTTCCAGGCTACTGTAAAAACCAGCCAAGGTAATACACATAACATCCTCTGTGAGAGATGGTAAGCTTTTACAGCATCCTGGGAAGGAAAAGTTACTTGTATTCTTAATCCTTCATGGTGTTGGGAATAATGACTGACATATTATTATGATAATATCGGTACGGAACTCTACATGTGGGAGTCCAGTTTGTACTTGAGAGGTTTTGTTTTTTTCCAGTCGTGATCGTGCCTGGGCATTAGAACAATGTTCCATATGTTTCGACATGATGTTGCGTGAACAAGAAGTGATGCGACTACCCTGCGCTCATAACTTTCACACACAATGCATTCTGCCCTGGTTGCAAGAGAAGCAAACATGCCCCGTCTGTAGGGAGGTCGCTGAGTGATAACTGGTAAGTAGGGTTCTCTCACTGTTGGATACGGGCCTCCTACACTTTGGAAGGGATTATGATCTACTATACCGCGCAGACCAGGCGTATTAGCATAGGGCTTTATTGTTGATTTTTCCGTCTCTCACAGATGATGTTATTTGTGTTCAGTATCCCTTAGCTAGCTTTTACAGCACCCTAGGAAGGAGATGGAGTGGTGATACTTGTATTCTTAATCTGTCACCACACGGGCAGATAGGAAAGGCTGAACGGTTACTTATCGTTCACCGGCTTCGTGGCGTAGTGGTTCATGTAATAGACTGCCCGTTCACAAGGTCACGGGTTCGATTCCCGCTTGGGACAATCATTTGTGTGATATTCATAAATGTCATACATAATGTCATAATGTTTGTACTACGTCTGGGTGTTTTCTATGTATTATAAGTATATATTTACAAAGGAAAAATAGTTTATGTATTCTATCCGTATTCTGGTACCCATAACACAAGCATATAAGCTTAGCTTGGGACTAGAGGACGCTGTGTAAAATGTCCATGAATATTTATTATTTATTTATCATCAAATTATCACGATGACTAGAGGCCTCAAATTTTGTGGGGCACTCGGGGGGCAATGACGAGAGAAAATCGTACCATTTGTTTAAACAACGGAGTTATCCTGTTTTATTTCCCTTAAATTCTTGTTAAACTAGAATTTACTAAGTATGTAATAATATTTCTATTCTTTATTTTTCAGCAACTCGTAATATGCTGCGTTGGAAAAACCTTGAAGATGTAGAATCAGGTATTCTATGTGGGTCCAACCATAATAAATATAGTTTAAAATAATTTAGGATTTTTATATTAATTATTGTCTTATTCAACAAAATAACGATAGTTGGCACTTGCATTATGACCATAAACTAAACAATATACTTATTAAAAAAAACCTTTGTAATAGGCATTATATCTGTTTGAACCATTACCATTTTCTTATGTATTAAAAAAAACAGTAGAAAAGCTGTTTAGCACTTGCTCAAGCAAGTGTTAGAGAATAGTAGAAAAGCTGTTCTAAATTTAAATAGCCATAAACTTATTACCATCATATCTATTGACTTGGATTATAGATCAGAGACATTTTGTAAAAAAAAAGGATAAAAGAAAAATATTCTTCCATTTTTAAAACATTTTAACAATTTTTTAAATTTTCAAGTTTTAAAGAATTTTTAGTCTGTGTTTTATTTATTAAAATATACTAAACTCTTAGGGGCCTTACTAAAAAAACATATCTGTCAAACTATTGTTTTCTCGCTCCTACATTCATAATTAGAATGTTGTTAGTGCGAGCAAGAGACAAATATATAGGTGACTAGCTGGCCCGGCAAACGTTGTTTTGCCATACCAAAAAAAGTAAAAAAAAAATTAAAAAAAAAAATCTATAAACCTCACGGAGCCCGAGACCTTTCCAACGAATGCAAAACCGTGGAAATCGGTTCGTGCGTTCTGGAGTTATAGCGTCAGGAAGGAAAACCCGACTTATTTTTATATAGTAGATTAGACCTTCCTTAAATAACTGGCCACCAGCACTCGTCAGAGGTCCAAATAACCAGTAAAAAACCTTCTATTTTCAAAGCTTTTCATAAATTTTCTACAGCTAATTAACTTTTTCTTAGTATTTATTCTTTTAGAAACTAATTCATTTCTGTCTATATCTTACAAAAAATGTCTTAACTTTTTTTTAATTTTCTGAAAAGTATTCTGTAATAGTTTTCTTTCTTTCTTTTATTTAAGATAGTAAATTATGGCACTCTCGAATATTATAAATAATAAAACGTAGGAATTATTTAAATCATCCACACATCGCCTAGGGACGCATAGCTATGAGCATGAGAGAAAGGAAAGTGTCGTTACGTAACGCATAGGTTTACTCTGAAGTTATTACTTCATTACTATGGCTGATGCATATAAAAATGTGAAAATGTTCCTTTTAAGTGCTAAAACCTAAAAACAGGATTTTTTGAAGTATTTTTAAATCAAATGAAGAAATTGAGACCGGCAACAGAAAGTGTAACTTGAGCTAATGACCTACTAATTAATAAATAACTTAAAAATACGATGACAATTTGAAATTATATACTCACTGTCATATCCATCCAAAAGCCTCTCTACGTCCACTGTTGGACATAGGCCCTCTATAAAACGCCACAACGCGTGGTTTTGTGCCGTCTGCATCCAATGGTAATGCTAGTAATTATAACTCTGTCCACTGTCAATAATATATTTCCATCGCAGACTACAGATGGACTGGTGCGGTAACGCGTTACGTAACGAAGTAAACGAAGCTATCACTATATTATAGATAACCAGTTCCTATATCATAATAATTTTGTGTAATATTTTGTAAAACAAACAAGTATTTGATTTTGTAAACTATATTCGATTGCTTGTGACAACTTTAATTTCGATAGATTGGTTTGTATTTGAAGATAGTAACTTTATCTATATTTGACGGTAGTTTAAATATCAATACAGAAGAATAAACTAGTAATTGTTTGCTAGTAGTGGCAATAATTAGTCGTAACGACTAAACGGCAATGTTTAGTCGCAATGTAACCTAGTAATAATTGGCCATTAAATGCAATATGTTATATTTTGTTTGTCAATCATATCGTGTGCCTGATTACTGAAAACTCGATAGTGGTATTGAAGCCAAACTAATTGTAATTAATATCTAACATTGCCTATTTTTATATGGCAACGCCAAGAAGTTGTTAAATAAAGGCTGCACTTTCGTAAATGAAAAAAATCTGAGTGATCTCAAAATCTAGTCAAGTTTCTTCAGATATAAACCAAACTCATAACTTTTTATGGTTTTAAAAATGCACTTTCAATATTTAGATTTAAGTTAGTTATAATAAATATGTTATTCTTTACGGTATATCCGGAAAATTGTAAATGCTGGCAACAAAAAATTATTTATTATTTGCGTAGACAAAATAATGCTATATACCCTTGAATATAACTCTTTTGACAATTTCTGGGTTATACGTTTATGTCGGATTCGATCAGGACTCGGACCATGTTTTAGACTGCTGAATGTCAAGGTTCAGACTACTGCTTGCTAATTTTGATCATTGATTGTTAGGGTTTTGACTAGAAAAAGTTACTGTAACATTTCCTAGACAAGCTAAATATATTTTTTCTTAAATGACGAACAAGATTAGCCATTTGAAACACTGTTGCCAGCATAGCTTGTTTTGTGATTTGTGATATTTATGTAAATAAAAATGTTAGTTAATATTAGATAGAATTTGATAATAAAACTTTATAGACAATTACACAAGTATTTGTTTTTTTAATGTCTAGTGTTTCTATAGCTACATCACTTACTCGGCTTGAAGCCACGTATTTATCTCTTCTAATATATAAAATTTCCATGTCACAATGTTAGTTACCGTACACTCCTCCGAAACGGCTTTACCGATTTTTACCTATCTATATGCGTACTCAGTAGGTCTGAGAATCGGCTACTATACCAAACCCCTCCCTGAAATTTGTATGGCAAAACAACGTTTGCCGGGTCAGCTAGTATATATATTTTATATGTTTGCGTGAAATATGTATCTATGTGTGTCTATGATACAGGCTATACGTCTTCAGAAACATTATTAGTCTATGAAGTACGATTTAGCCAGGCTAAAGTGACGTGTCTTGAAGATTGAACGCCACTATGTGGTACCAATCGTTAATAGCCTCGTGCGGAATCTATTGGGGTGATCTGTGGTCAGATAGCAGTTAATAAAAATAAAACATTAAAAATCATTAAAATATTTCTTTAATATATAAACAAAATAACAATTCTTTTGATATAACAAAATAATTGAATTCGACAATCGTTTTTAAAACCTTAATCCTATGTGGTATTTAAACCGGGTTTTAGCAATTCTACTGCTAACCCGGGTTCAATACATGCATTATTTTTTAACAATAATTTGAACTATTTTTAGGGCTTCGTACAAAAATAGAAACCCATACCTATAAGATAACTTCGCTGAGCGTCTGTAACCATTTTATAGCTAAGTATATATTATAAAATAAATACGGTCCTCAGTGTGCCAATAAACAAATATTTAAAATAAACTGCCCATATTATGTTCAAGTCGAACATGCTGCGTCCATTCGTCCAAATTTTGAAAATCCTGCAAATATTTGTATTAAGAGGATACCAAAATAGCTTCGTGCATTTTTCTACGTACGAATTTTTCATTTTTTCTTTAGATTGAATGGCTAGAGCTCTAATTTTTAAGTACCTATATGTTTTTTTCAATATATAATCTAGGATCGCATAAACTCAGAAACGCGATTGAAAAAAGTTTTCTCGATAGAAAATCTTACCGAAACAACTTTAACTTTTTATTTTTTTCATTTGTCGGTCTATTATCGCGTATTAACTAATGAAATAACTTTAAAAACATAAGTACCTATTATATATAGAAACACGTAAATCAGAATTAAAATATATTTAGTAGATTTTGAGAAACAATGAAAACTTCGTACGTAGAAAAATGCACGAAGCTATTTTGGTATCCTCTTAAGTACTTAGTTTAAAAAGATACCGGTGCCTCAAGTCCCGTATTTCAATGGTCTCACAATGGCATCACAACGACACATTATAACCTCAAAACATTAACAATAGACTACCAAACTTGATAAAATTCGCTAATAAGCAATCAGTTATTGCATTTTTTTGCAATAACACTAAATAACTAATTGTTTAGTTGCGAGACCATTGAAATACGGGACTTGAGGCACAGTTATTTTGTTATAATATTTCTTTTTCTTTCTACATTTTACACAACGTCCTCTGGTCTCTAAGTAAGCTATATTTCTTTGCTCGTGGTATGGGTACCAAATACGGATATACTACATATAACTTTATTTTGTAAATACATACTTATAATACATAGAAACACCCAGACGTACAAACATAAGTATGACATTTATTAATATCATACTAATGATTGTCCCGAGCAGGAATCGAACTCGCGACTTCGTGGACGGCAGTCCGTTACATAAACTACGAGACCGTGCGGCCCGTCGTCATTATGATCATTCCTTAATATGTGTGTTAGTTGTGTTAGATCAATAACACTATTCTAAGTGACCAATCACTTACAAAGATTACGTTACATAGATTAATACATTCACATAGAGATATATTGCATGATTGATAGATAGACTGATTGATTGTTACATAGATTGCTTATTGATGACTAGAATGGTTGATAGATACATAGTTTGATAATATTTTATTCTTTTCTTCTTTAATGGCCCATATAAAGTAAATAGTATGTAGTTTTATAATAATATATTGATAGATAAGATAGATTGCTTGTTGATGACTAGATTGATTGATTGATAGATAGATTGATTGATTGATTTATAGACAGATTGATTAATAGATAGAATTAACGAAGCTAATAAAAAGTACGCCTATAAGGAATTGTCTGATAATAGTGCTAAGATCAGAAGTGGGATACATTATAAAACTTACATCATCACAATATTGACAAGGAAACAATTCTAGTCCGTGCGTAGCCACGTGTTCACGAAATTTGTCGCTCTCATCAAACGACATACCGCAAGCGTCACACATTAATGATGTATCTTCTAAATTAATATCTAGTGCATAAACATGAGATTTTAATGAAGATTTCATCCGTCATTGTGATGGATTAAGGATAAAAGTGATACCACCACTTTTCCTTCCCAAAGCCCTGTAAAAGTCAGCTAAGAAATATTGTACACAGATAAAATTCTCTGTGAGAGACCGTAACAAAAATAAACCGCGTCAATACGCCTTTCTAAAGTGTAGGAGGCCCTAAGCCAAAAAGTGGGACTTCAATGGGCTGGGGAGATAGAGAATGGGCTGAAAAGTAGAAGTTTTAGTTATCGGTGGTCGTATATTTCCCTCAAATTTAGTACATTTTTGACTAATAAAGAGCCGTTCGAAATTAAACAGGTTTAAAACTCTCCGAAACTAAATTCTGGTCATGTCTAAATAAGAAATAGTCAAGTAAACTAAATTATAGTGGAAAAACTGTTCATCATAAGCGGGACTTGAACCAAAGAAAAGTTGGACATTAGACATCTTTAGCATACTAACCTTCTTGTTTCAAATCTATTTCACATTTGAACTCATCATCCAACACCATGGAGCACCCTGCACCTTCCGGTCTAAACTTCTTTGGTTCTCTTGGCTCGAAGTACGGACACGCTAGAATACACCAATTTAAATAAGGAAACTTAAAATTGGGCTGTTTCAGAATCGGAGAAATGAAGGAGGAAAAGAGTTGGGGGTTCTTATCAAATAAGTTGACGTACTAATAATACAAGTGTCACCACACCTTTTTCTCCTTCCCAGGACGCTAAGGTTAAAAGCCAGCTAAGGGATATTGTACAAAGATATCATCCTCTGTGAGACGGTAAACTTGAAACCAATCCCTGTACCAACACGCATGGTCAGCGCGTCGTAGTAAACCATTATACTTCCCAAAGTCGAGAAGGCCCAGGAGCTGAAGAGAAAAATTTCATATTTTGATAAATTAAGATACACTCCTCATGCCGCCAATTCTCCATGTCAGGGATTTTTCTTTAATAGCTAGCACATAATATAAGATATCCGATAAGACACATAGGTCCATTCCTATATATTCTATTGGATATAGTAATACTCACGTCCATGTCCAACATGCGTCTTGTAAAACGTGACCAGAACACAGTCCATAGTTTCTGTCACAATCATGTGAGCTGGACATGCTTTGCCTGTTTTGTATATTTGCCTTTCAGGAGCTGGCCGTTTGCCTTTACCCTGCAAATATACAATGACACTCCCGTATATGGGATACTTAGGGGCCCTTTGAGTGGACTATCAAATTATGAGCTCCCTACCAAAATAGAAGGGTTAGGGTTCCTAGGGCTGCCTTGGTGCAGTGTCTGAGAGGGGCGAGGAAAAAACGATGACTGTATCTCTGACTAGACTGGGAGCTTAACAATCCCAAGGCTTAGAGGATGTGCCCAGTGGAGAGGACGGGGCTATTGGGCAATCTTATATTAGATGGAACTTACGGAAGACGCCTATGTCCATTATTTGTTATGTATGTATGTATGTATATATAATATGTATGTATGTTTATGTATGTATGTAAGATGTGGATGGAGAAAAGCTAATGGACGAATTTACCTGATAGACATAAACTCCAGATTGACTGCACATATAATGAGATCTGACTCCTTCTATAGTCTGCTTGCTAGCCGTGGTCTTTCTGAAGCGATATTTTGTCTCTTCTTGTATAGCTCCTTTGAAAAGCATAAAATCTGGAAATTTAAGAGAAGCATCATTGGCAAAATGGCCATATGGACTTTTAGAAAAACGTATTTTTGGCACGGTTTGATAGTATAGATAGAGATAAGAGAATGGAATCAAACTAGGAGATACTAGACTAAAAGACTATTTCTCCCAAAGTTTCAACGATTTACCCTAATATTTCAACGACTTTCCCTTAGTTTCAATGATTGACTGGATCGTTTCGTTGATTTAGCTCATTGCTTCGATGAGATCTCCCATCGTTTCGACGATTTACTTAATCATATCGACTATTTATCTTATCAGTTTAACGATTTCGCAAATTTCCTGCTGGTTTATGAATTTCCCAATTTCGTCATCGGTTTAAGGACTGCTCACATTTTTTCGATCATTTCTATCCGTTCCCAAATAATCTCTAATGTCATAGTATGGTTTTAGATTCCAGACTATTTTATTTGGTGTCATACTATCATTCACAGATTTTGCTTTCATATAAACCCTAGCACAGTCCATTCATTAACTTCTTAGGTCTGATTCTCTCACATACCTACGGAAGGGCCGCAGTCTCAGTTTTAGAATCAAAGAAATCTTTCAAAAATCCCTTTTGCGTATGCTCCTTGTAACTAGGAACCCGAGGACCTCCTTAAATATTGAATGGATATAGGCTTGCTACGCCCATGGCATGCCATGTGTGTCTTACCTATATGTATTAAATACTGACTTTAAACAACTTACCATCCATATTATGAAACTCAAGTTGTTCAACTTGTTCATGAACTCTATGCGCATGTAACAAATGTGCGCTGAAGTTGGAACCGTAACTGACACGCTCATCGCATAGAGGACAGATAAAGGCTTTGCGTTTTTCTACCTAAAAATTTTATTCTACATTATATGGCCGTAGCTTAGACTATCAACCTTAGACTATCAACTAACTTAAAGTATCTTTTGCACACGCTGTCTGCTTTGGCTAATAGACACAGGCACACAAACACTATAATGTAATTTTATTAGTACGTACGCTACGCCCTCCCTGACCAAAATCGCATCACGCCCACTAAGAGACAACAGTGTTCGTTTACAATGAGCATGAGCATTGCTCTCGTACCTTTTTCAACTCCTGTTGGATTAACGCCCTAATGGAGCCAGAATTTAGATTTGAAGAGGGTTTGCAAAAGTCTTCTTCCAGACATCTAGCAGTGATTTGCAGTTTAAAGGTCAATTCAGCGTCAGACTGAGCCGGAAGAACGTGAGTGGCTGATCACAAATTGGGGGTTCAAGATAAAATGATGGTGTATACTTATGCACAGGTTGGGGGACCGCGCTCACCTACGCTAGACCAACCCAATTCCGTAACTGAGGCTAACAAATGCCATTTAGAATGAGTTATGAGAAGTCCGGCGCTGTGTCAATCGAAATTACAAGGCTAGCCTTCATTCTTATCTGCTCAAGGATTGAGTGTTTCTCCGTCATGATGGCGAAACAAGCCTATTCAACTAATAAAAGCGTTTTAAAGATACGTACAGAGCTAATAAAAGCGTTTTAATTAAAACATTTACCTCAAACCCATGAGCTTTCCACAAATGTTTATTTAATATTTGTTTCTGACTAAAATCTCTGTTACACAAGTGACATTTCTTTCTTTCTTTCACCACATATTTAGGTGTCTGTTCGTTGCATAGTTTTACTAAATAATTGGAATAAATATTAATGGATATTTGATACAACATCCTCTGGTCTTGAATTATGCTTATGAATTTTGGATTCTAGAATACAGGTCTATCTCTCTCTCTTCCTTCAGTCCATTAACGTCACACCATTGGGCACAGGCCTCTTTCATTATGGAAGGGATTATGGTCTACTAGGCCATTCTGACCAGGCGTGTTGGCATTGGGCTCAATTTTGAGTTTTCCGTTGCTCGCAGTAGATGTTAGCTGCTTAAAATATCTCTTAACGTGCCCTTATAGCACCTTGGGAAAGAAAGGGGATGGTGATATTTGTATTCTTAATCCGTCACCACACGGAAAATTACAGCCTTCATTTTCTTAAAATGATATCTCCAAATATTAGCTTTGCCCAAATTTGGGCTGAAAAATCATAAGAAATCGGAGTCGATTTTTCAGCCCACTTAAATCCTCAACTTTAATGGGCTAAAAATTTAATATGTTTTATTAAAATAAAGTTAATAATGAACACTTACATCCATGTTTCATACGTAAATGTGTAAAGCAAGCCTTCTTGCTGATATAAACATTATCACAGAAATGGCAAGGATATTTCCTACCTTCCATATCTGACTTATTACCGTGACACCTAAAAATCACCATCATACCATTACGCCCTTTTCCCATGGGGGTAGGCAGGGACTACAGTAATTACTGTGGGTCTTGATTCCCTAGCATTTTCGACTTACACTAGGCCCATAGTTTGAATCGAAAATGCTAGGGAATCTAAACCTACAGTAATTACTGTAGTCTCTCATTTTCGACTCAAACTAAGGGCTAAGTGTAAGTCAAATATGCTCGAAAATGGCTGAAATTCGGTTCTTCGAAATATTCTAGATGCGTGGATCCGGAAGGTTGATTGTATTTTTGACGGGCTTCGTGGTCTAGTGGTTCATGTCGAGGGTTCGATTCCTGCTAGGACAATCATTTGTGTGATGTTTATAAATGTCATACCAATATTTGTACTGCGTCTAGGTGTTTCTATGTATTATAAGTATGTATATACAAAAGAAAAGTAGTATAATATGTTTTCTATCTGTATTCTGGTACCCATAACATAAGCATATAAGCTTAGCTTGGGACCAGAGGACGTTGTGTAAAATATCTCTGAATATTTATTTATTTTTTGCAGCAAGGGACTGCAAAGGGACATTTTATATCAGTTTCAAGTTAAGTTAAAACCGATGCTGAGTAAAAAATGTTTGACAGGCAGACAGACGGACACCGAAGTTAGACTGACTATAAGGGCTTTTTTCAATGAAGCATTGCTGAAGTAAAACTGCTAGACTGTTTGACACACAAATGAAACCTTATAACACGTCTTAATTAGCTTCGTTCGTATCCATCATTTTAATCATACCTGCTATCATGATCTGCTTGATCTCCCAACACTACTCCACAAATATTACACTCTTTGAGTGGCAGACCTGTTCTCGGCTCTAATTCATGAACAGTTCTGATATGATCATGGATATCTTCGACTGAAGGTAGTTCAAGGTTGCAATATATACATGTGGTCTCATCTAGAGCTTGGATAGCATAGTTTTCATCCAAATCTTAGACAAACAATAAGTAATCTATACTTACTAATAATATAAAGCGGAAGAGTTTGTTTGTTTGTTTGTTTGAACGCGCTAATCTCAAGAACCACTGAACCGATTAGAAAAATTCTTTCAGTGTTAGATAGGGCATTTTTCGAGAAAGGCTTTAGGTTATATAAAATCACGCTACAACCAGTAGAAGCGAAGCATATTGAAAAATGTTGCAAAAACGGGGAAAAATTTCTAAACGCCACGCGGACGGAGTTGCAGGCTACAGCTAGTAATTATTATAAAACAAAGTCGCCATTTTTGTATGTACGACCCTATGTGAGCTTATATCTTCATAACTACGTAACAGATTTTGATGCGGTTTTTTTCATTAGATAGAATGGTTCAAGAGGGTGGCTTTTTTATATAATTTAAAGAAGAGTAAATAACGAAGTTGCTGGCAAGAGCTATTAAGTAATAAATCAAATTATAGTGGAAAACCAGCTAAGTATGGGTTGAACACGCACAGGTAGGGTTCCATACCGTTATTAACATACAGTAGCATATTCTGTTTATTACGACTCCGCCTATATTGACAAACCGGTTATTATGACCCATTTTTAATAAATTATGTCCAGTTATAACATATCTACTATATAAAAATAAGTCGGATTTTCCTTCCTGACGTTATAACTCCAGAACGCACGAACCGATTTCCACGGTTTTGCATTCGTTGGAAAGGTCTCGGGCTGCGTGAGGTTTATAGTTAATTTTTTTTTTATAACTTTTTTTTGGTATGGCAAAACAACGTTTGCCGGGCCAGCTAGTATAATATAATAAAATATAGATAATATATAAGTAAGAACACAGTAAATATAATCAATGATAACAATAATAATTTTAATAGATAATTTACTAAATTTAATATATAAAAACAATAATTATAATAATCACAAACTATTTCATAAAATGTATTGTACATATAAATTAATAATAATAAGTTTAAATGTATGTATGGAATAGACAAAATATAAATTTTAAAATGAATATAGTTTATAAAAGAACATTGTAATTTATTATTTTAAATGACCGATATGATTCTTTACACCTCCCGGTAATGTTCGTTTATTCCCGACGACGTTCAGCAAGTGGCTCGTTTTTGTTTTGTAAAAAAAACTGACAAAAATTACAGATTACGTACAGTAAAAAATACACTTGTATGTGTTGTAATGTGCTGATTATGTGCAATTTTGATTTTGGTTTAATATGTATGTATGCATATGTAATTACTATGTTTCTGTATTCAAATACTTAAGTATTACACGTTTCAACTGAGAATAGGATTGGAAATTACCTTTAGTTGTCAAAAGTGATTAGAAAAAATCGCTAATAAAGTTACTTTGCTTTGCAAAGTAACTTTATTTGCGTATCATAATATTTTTTTTCTTTTACCTAAACTCACTATTTTGAAGCGAAAAACGTCTTAAATTATTTAGTAATAATAGTTATAATATGTATTATTAAAAAAGAAATTCTATTTATTAAGTTAGATATTAAGTTGAATTGCCAACCGCCATTTTGTTGTTGTTGGTGTGCCTTGTCGAGTATATGAATTTTATGGCATCTTATTTTAAATTCTGTTAATTATGTAGTTGTTTCCCGTTACAAAAATAATTTGTTGTTATTTCTCATTGATTTGTTTATTAGTGTTGTTATTTTGAACTTGACGTTATTTGTTATTGTTTTTTATTGTACTTGTCTCGCTAATTGCTCGAAAATTAGCAAACGATAACGACAAAGTGATAGATAAATTATATTATAAAAATGTCTTTTTTTGGTGATCCTACCAAAATTGTTAAAATTGACAACTATAACGTCACAACATGACGCGGGGTCATATTCTAATACTTAAGTCCTATTGTCATTTGAACGGTACATACGTCATACATATTTACATAAAAAGGTTTTTTATTTCACAAAACGCTCTATATGACGTCCGGTTATGATGACGTATTTATTTGTCGATTTCATTATAAGCGGACTTTACTGTAATAGGTATATTCGACAAATTCTCAACCCCAAATGAAGGGATAAGTGTAAGAGAGTGATGATAATGAGTATTTGTTGTTATAACATCAACTGATATACATAAACTGAAATTATCATCTCTCTAGCTATCACCGTTCCAGAGATACAGCTTTGTAACCGACGGACGGACAGCGAAATCTCGGAGATTTTTTTAATAAATCTGCATAACTTTAGTAAATCATTCATTTTGTTGTGCAAGTGATAAGTTTGTTCGTATGGTATTATCACCGTTCCAGAGATACAGTCTCGTGACAGACGGACAGCAAAATCCCAGCTCCTTTTTTGTGAAATCGTTTTAAAATACTAACTTACCATCAATATCATCATCATACAAATCTTTATACTTTTTATCATCACAATTAGATTCTGCTTCTTCTAAAATAGATTCGTCAAGATATTCTTCATCTGAAATATATTAAAATCCCAATATTTTACATTAACACGCTTTTAGTTCGGTACGTATCTATGTAGGTACCTATTACCCACAGATAAGTACCTACTTAGTCGAGTTAATCTAAAATATTGTACGCATATTAATATGGACCAATAACAATACAATAATCACAAACAAAAAAAATAGTCAACTACACCGCCTTAATCAGGAGTGTTGGCATATGATTTAGTTTCGAGTTTTCCGTCTCTCACAGAGGATGGTTATCTGTGCATAATATTACTTAGGTAGCTATCACAACTCCCTGGGACAGTAACATGGTAGCGAAATCTTAATCCGTCATCACATGGCCAAAAAATACAAGTTACCCTAATATGATTGAAGTCAACTTGGTCCCGTCACTATAGTCATCTTACCTTTAACATTTTGTAATATTGCCAATGTTTGAATGGTTTGTTCTTTAAATCTGTGCCCATTTTCTAAAGTTTCTGCACATGCTGAACATATGTATTTAAAATTATTTGGTACCTAGAACAACAGGAATATGATAACTAGTCTTTATCTTTACTTATTATAAAGTCGTTATTTTCGTATATAGTTCTCTATGTGAGCATAAATCTTTAAAACTACGCAACGGTTTTGAGTTTGATGCGGTTTCTTTCAATCGATAGAGTGGTTCAAGAGGATGGCTTTTTTGTATAATTTGTTAGTTTTGTTTTTAAATTCCACGCGTACGAAATTGTCGCGTGCCAACAATTTCGTACGCGTGGAATTCAAAGTCGTGAAAGTCGTAGCATATAAATAACTAGTTATTTATATGCTACGACTCCACCCGGGTAAAATAATATTTTATGATCAATCGACACTCCCATTCTTTGCAACCTAGGTCCAGTTTACACGACGCGTTACGTCGTTGCAAGTAGATTTATACGTATAGCTGGCCACACGAGCGCTGTGCCATCGCAGCGAGGCTACGTTCCAAATACATCTCCGCCCGCTTTTTCTCTCGAGGGCTGTAGTTCAGTCTAACAGTATTTTTGTCAAAAAAACGGCGTGTTTAACAGCTCCGGTTGATTTAATACTCTAAGAGTGAATATTAGGATTTTTATAAAGTTGACGTGATGTGCTGCGTAGACGCAACAATGTGAATATACTCAACGTACCTACCCTCGTTTGTAATGTATGGTACTACAGGCCGTGAGTTGAGTTCAATTCTAAGAGCTGAGTAAATTAATCTAATTTCTGTCTCATTTTTTTATCCTAGGTATTTCCCCAGGGTATTTCACAGTATTTCATCAATTTAATTTGACATAGAAACAGCTTTAAATTTCTATCCGATATATAATAATGTTAATAAAATGCCTTCGGCTTAAATGTGTATGAAGACTAAAATTTTTTTTACTAAATCCACCTAAAACTGATAATAATTCATTTTTGTTAATGCTGCTAACTTGTATACATATAAACAGTAAAAATAATATATGCATCTATTGGATCGCCAAGGGAACAAAGAAAATTATGTAATCGGTCTTCCGTATATCGGAAAATTTATTTTCTTCTACTCATCAACATAAAGGATAAACTAGCAAACAAAAATAAGTTAATAAATTTAATACTTAGCCAATACTTTTTCATAAAATCTATTTACTTTACAAAAAAGAGATTTTATTAACCTTTATATCGAAGCAGGTCTGAAACATTTTTGCATAACTCTCGGTGTTCTTTGAACATAAACCAAATAGGTCGCCTAATTCGTTTGTGCCCATGCAACTTATACAACCTATAAATTCTTCATCGTCCATTTTTATTATTTTTATTTACAGCAATAAATAACTAAAGAGTCCTTTATCAATCTAAATAAAAGCTTTTTGAGTTTTTGAAGACCGCGTTCGATTTTGAAAAAAAACAATTTGACTATCGCGGGCTTTAGTGATGTGGCTAATATCGTTGTTAGCTCAAATATCGTAGTCGATTAATTGAAGTCTGTTGGTACTGGACTTTAGTTAAATATAATTTGTTTATTATAAACTTTTTCATTAAATAAAGTGCATATTGTTGGCGTCGTGGTTGTGGTTGCTTGTAACGGTGGTAATTTTGCATTTTTTACTGCTTTAAGCGTTAAACGTAACTTGGCTAGCGATTAAGGATGGTGATTATTCTCTTGAATATTTTACGAATTGAGAGCCTTTTATTTCCGTTTTTTGGGTTGATATTTTGTTAAAAATTATGTTTCTGGAAAATAAATACGACTTTAATCTGGCAATACTAATCAGCTGATCAAATGTCACTAGTGTCAATCGGTCATTATCCGTAGAAACGTCACTTTTATTGTTGGCTTGGTTCCAAAATAATCTTTCATTATCGCATTCTCGTTAGAGAGTAGTATATTCTTTGTTTCGTGTTCATTTATAGTTGTGATACGTGATAACTCGAACGTTACACTCGATATAGAAGCAAACATATTTAATTAAAAGTGCACAGAGAATAAGGTTAATTTAAAAATTACACTTATAATTTAATTGAATGTGAGTTATGATAGCAAATATTTATATCAGAGAAACTTTAGAAAACCTGTATTTTGTTATATATATACAGTTCAACGAACTATATTAATGTCGACATAAATCGCTAGAAGTATAAATTGTGCACTGGTATACTTAAATGGAATAAATTTTATGACCCTGTTGCAATAATAATAAAAAAATGAAGTTCAAAATAGACAAAGGACTTGTGCCCATAAAGGCGCATTTCTTCTTTTTCTTCGCTGGTAAGTAAATTCTTTATTTAAAATTTTACACCTGTGTCTATTTTTTTATTGGTCTTAATTTTTTTTTAGTTTTTTTTTTTATTGCAATAATCAATTGCCCGTTTAGATAAATAAAATTTGTTTTTAAATTTTAAATTTAATATGTACTTTGTTGTTATTAATAGAATATAATGCATTTTAATTAGCATAACACTGTTGCAGTCCTTTATTTAAATTTTAATTTGCATTTATGCCTTGTGCTGCAATAATATTATGTTCACTTTAATTTGCATAATAATTTATTTTATTTTTTTCTTTTTGATGACTCCGGTCTTTGGAGACCACATTCGTCAAACTATTACAATCTAGCCAATCAAGGCTAATAGGTAATTTTAGTCTAACTGAAATTACTAAAAAATTGCATAATAATAAATTGTAATTTATATAATTGCAATTATGTTAATTATGTAAAGTATTTATGAAATCAAAAAAATTATACTGGCCACAAAATATTTGTCTTTTTAGTTGGTTTTTTATTATAGACAATTTAGACAAAAATTATGTTTTTTTTCTTACCTATTTTTCAATATGAATTAATACCCGTGGACATTTCACACAAAATCCTCTGATCCCAAACTAAGCTTATATACTTGTGTTATGTGTACCAGAATATGATATATACTACATCAACTACTTTTCACAACTAATTTTCTTTTGTAAATACAAATATTTGTGCAACAAATATAACACAAGCATAAAAGAGCTTACCTTGGGACCAGACAATGTTGTGTATTAAAATGTTTGTGAATATACTCATAAAATTAATTGTCTTATGCGGAAATCGAAACCATGGCCATCCATTATACTTACTGCTGTATTTAAGGAGTCCAGTCTATGTAAGAAAAATTCCATTTTTAATTTCTAGTCATATTTTTGGTGTTCGGTACCAAAAGTTAAAACGGGACCTTATTACTGTGACTTTGCTGTCCATCTCTGTTCGTCACCAGGCTGTATCTTGCTTTGCATTAAAAAGTACCTAGCTCAAGTCCTTTTAAATAAAACCACTTTTTATAGATTTAGTCACAAGTATTTGTTTTAACTTTTAGTCCAACGTTTCAGAGACCATGGCCATGGGTAGGACTGAGCTGTAACAAGTCTTCTACGATCAGCTTAAATCCTTTATCAGGCTCTACACTATATGTTTATTAAATTTTATTTAAATTGTTTATGTAGTTGTGGCGTTGCAGAGCAAACATAAGTTTAACTTTAATAATTAATGTAATATGATTAAGTGAGGATTTAAGAAGTATTTGTTAAATGTTCTTGTAATTGTACATGCATAATTTAATGCCAATTAGTTGAGTAGAAAAGGTGTGAAAGCGTAATAAACAAACAAAATTCGCATTATTCCCTAACAGTTGTGTAACTTATAAAAACTGTAAAATGTGGTTTTATTTGAAAATTCTCATTTTTAGGGTTTCATACAAAAAAGAAACCCTTATAGTCTCACTACGGTGTCTGTCTGTGCGTCCGTCCGTCAAACTTTTTTACTCAGCAACAGCTGAAGGTATCAACTTGAAGCTCATACCAAATGTAGACTTTATGCAAAAAATACAATTCATATTTTAAATCTACGCATTTAGAAGATATAGCCCAATTATGGCCATTATTAAGCATTTTCCACTTACGCTAGGGAATCAAAACCTAGGCTTTCCTACCCTACACTTGCCAGTCGCGGTCTCCACTACAGAACTCCTCTGATCCATTGGCCATTACGGTTCTGCGACAAATATGGCCAGTTCACTGCCACTTAAGCGAGCTTGCTCTGCGAGCTATGTAGACCACCTTTCTGTCTTTGGCGGACTACCTCATTTGGGAGTTTATCTTTCAAAGAGACTCCGAGCATAGCCTGCTCCATAGCTCGCTGCGTGACTTTTAACCTGTGGATTTTCCCTATAGGGATTGTTATTCTACACAAAAAACGTCCTCTATGAGAAACAGCACGGCACGGTAGACAATAATCCCTCCCAAAGTGAAGGAGGCCCGTGCCCAACGAAGAGACGTCAATGGGTTAAGAGCGAGAGAAGGTCGCCCGGGAGCCGACTGGTTGGGCTTTGTAAAGTGTCATGAGTGTGACCTGTAGGCAATTTTATTAAGGAGCCCCACAGTTATGCCAGATGATGGGTTGACGTTTAAAATTGAGGACAAATATTTTTATTTTCCTCTTCCTTTCTAGCCCATTTACGTCTCTCTGTTGGGCACGAGTCTCCTTCACTTTGGAGGGATTATGGTCTACTGTGCGGCGCTAACCAGGCGTCTTGGCACAGGGTTTATTTTCTAGTTTTCCGTCTCACACAGAGGATGTTATCTATGTGTAATATCCCTTAGCTGACTTTTGGAGCACCCTGGGGAGAAGATGGGGTGGTGACACTTGTATTCTGATGTCACCACATGGATAAACATCCAGTCAAATATATTTAGCTTGGCTAAATCGTACTTCATACAATAATGATGTTTCATATGACGTATAGCCTGTATCATAGACACACATAAATAGATTTTCACGCACACATAGATGCCACATGTAGCCCTAACTAGACTATAAATGTGATATATCTGTGAGGTATACTAGTGGTATACTAGGACAAATATCGGAAATCAGTTGAATAGAAACCCTAACTAAAGGCAAATTTTAATCGATTAGACAATCGATTCATCATGAAATCAACAAGTGTCCTATCCAAAAATAACTTAATTAATTATTGTTGCTAAAAATAATTATAAAATTTTGTAATAAATGATAAAATACATTATAATTGCAAAATTATCGTGTATTTAACCATTTTATCTGATAATTAAGCTATCGTACATCAGCACTTGGGCCGATAATATAAACATTATAATATATTATGAACATATTTTAATAATGTTATCATAAAAACATATAATAAAACAGTAAAAATGCTTGTCTGTACATTAGATGTAATAAAAAAATGAATAGGTGAGGGAGATAACAAAACAGAGACCGTCTATAGCGTAATATCAGGCAGGATTATAAGATTATAATGAAAAAGCAGGTCAATTTTCATTATCAAGTTATTATACATATATTCATACAGATATATATTATACCAGATGTAGTGTCTATGCCTACATCACTCAATCAGCTTGAAGCCACTTACATAATATCTATGTGTGCGTGAAAATATATCTATGTGTGTCTATGGTACAGGCTATACCTCATATGAAACGTCATTATTCTATGAAGTATAATTTAGCCAGGCTAAAATTACTTGTCCTCAAGATTGGACGCGTATCTACGGTCTTATAAATCTTTGCCCGATGATAAAGTTATGCGAGGCTGCTTGTAAAAACTAGTTATGATAGCAACTGCTATCTTATATATAAAAATCAATTGCTGTTCGTTAGTCTCGCTAAAACTCGAGAAAGGCTGGGCCGATTTTGGTGATTTTGGTCTTGAAATATTCGTGAAAGTCCAGGGAAGGTTTATACGGTGACAAAATATATGGGAATTTAAAATTCCACGCGTACGGAGTAGCGGGCATCAGCTAGTCTTATATATAAAAATCAATTGCTGTTCGTTAGTCTCGCTAAAACTCGAGAAAGGCTGGGCCGATTTTGGTGATTTTGGTCTTGAAATATTCGTGAAAGTCCAGGGAAGGTTTAAAAGGTTTAAACAAAATATATAGGTAGGTAGGTATCTAAAATTCCACGCGTACGGAGTAGCGGGCATCAGCTAGTCTATATATATATATAGTCTGTCTGGAATAGAACGTGACTGGTGATAAGACCGCCTACCGCGATAATCTTAAAAATAATCTTATTAACACCACTCAGGGTGCTGATGAGTGGTGATACTTGTATGCTTAATCCGTCATCACACGGAAAATATTCGATTACCCAGATCAATCTTTTTTTTTAACCCATTCATTGCCACCACATTTTTCAAAACTACACCTAGGTGCCATTTAAGTGATGGTCTGGTTACGGTTTAATCATACAAGTATCACCACTCAGGGTGCTGTAAAAGCCAGCCAAGGAATATAATCAGATACCTACACATCTTCTGTTAGAGACGGAAAACTCGAAAATATACCCTACAACAAGTCTGGTCAGCGCTGCATAATGAAACAAATATCCTCCCAAAGTAGAGAAGGCCCGTGCCCAACACTGGGACGTTGATTACCTGTATGTGTATCAACCTATCAATATATTAATCTATACATATATATAACGTAATCTTTGTTCGGGTTCGATTCCCGCTTGGGACAATAATTTATATGATATTTATAATTGTCATACAAATGTTTGTTCTGCGTCTGTGTGTTTACTATGTAATATAAGTATGTATTTACAAAAGAAAATTATTATATGTATTTATTAGCTGTCAATCGCGACTTCCTCTCCTCTCTTCTCCAGTCCATTTACGTCCCACTGTTGGGCACGGGCCTCCTCCACTTTGGGAGGGATTATGGTCTACTGTGCCGCGCTGACCAGGCGTGTTGGCACAGGGTTTGTTTTCGAGTTTTCCGTCTCTCACAGAGGATGTTATCTGTGTGCAATATCACTTAGCTGACTTTTACAGCACCCTTGGGAGGAGATGGGGTGGTGACACTTGTATTATTAATCCGTCACCACGCGGCGGATCTCACCACACACAATCGCGACTTCATACGCGTGGAATTTAAAAAAAATCCCCGTTTTTGCAACATTATTTGCTGATGCTTCGCTCCTATTAGTCGCAGCGTGATGTTAAACAGCCTAAAGCCTTCCTCGATAAAAGTACTATCTAACTCTGAAAAAAATTTTTTAACCCGACCTGCGGTTCTTGAGATAAACGCGTTCAAACAAACAAACTCTTCATAAACGTGCGTAACATCTATACTAATATTATCTTACATAATAATTTAACTATATGAATGTCGTTATACGGGACCCTGACATTGACATAGGGGTCACGCACGGGTCACAATTACAGACCCTAGTATCACTCATGCCGTCACATCCGTATTAAGGTGTTCAATAGTCTCACACACAAAAATTTTGTGTTTTTTTTACAGTTGCGTGAGAAATGGTAAAACGGGACCATTATATTAATGATATTACTGAGACTTCGCTGCCTATCCGTCTGTCAGAGTGTATCTCTGGAACGGAGAGGAGCTCTAGCTGCTCTCCGTTCCAGAGATACACTGAATATTTATATGAGCTGAATATTTCATAGTTTGTGTATATCTATTATCTGTTAATGCTATAATAACAAATACTAAATACAACAATACAATACATATTTAATTGTGTTTCCATACAACAATCGTTTACAGTTTAACAAAATGATACACTTATAATGGTCTTATTCATAATGACTTATCGGAGGTTTTAACGGGAGAGATAATAAACGTTTTAGCGTAAAAAGACTATTACTATAAAGACTATAATAAGTATGTTCATCATCATCATTATAACATCACGCCTTTTTCCCATGGGGGTAGGCAGAGACTATAGAGCGCTATCTGCTACGATCGAAGCATACTTCCTTGGCTTCATCCTCACTCATAAGTATGTTATGTATTATATATGTATGTATGTGTAGTATGTATGTGTAGTATGTATGTTTATGTAAATTGCTTTACCTCTATATCTTATATATAAAATTCACATGTCACAGTGTTAGTTACCGTACTCCCCCGAAACGGCATGACCGATTTTTATGAAATTGTACATGCGTATTCAGTAGGTCTGAGAATCGGCCAACATCTATTTTTCAAACCTTTTTTATTTAGTATGGCAAAACAACGTTTGCCGGGATAGCTAGTCTAATATATAAAATTCACGTGTCACAGTGTTAGTTACCGTACTCCGCCGAAACGGCTTGACCGAGTCTTCTCAAATTTTGCATACATATTCAGTAGGTCTGAGAATCGGCCAACATCTATATTTCAAACTTTTTTTTTTAGTATGACAAAACAACGTTTGCCGGGTCAGCTAGTTTAAATATATATTCATATTTTATTTAGTAAGTTTGTTTTTAAGTTTTAGGTACACCACAACATACCCTCTCTTAAATTCAATCGACTCCATTGCACGGTTGTCTGTAAGAGATTGCAATATTTGCGATAAGACCGCCTTTTGTACCTAATAAAAGATTTATTGTTATTAATGTTTGTAAGATATTTTCTGGCGTACAATAAAGAGTTTTCATTCATTCATTCACTATTATGAATAACAAGTTTAAACAATTTTCGCGAACCGATTTTAGCGAACTTTTAAATCTTAAGTCATTATGAGTAAGACCATTTAGACGACATGATTTTGACGTCTCGACGAATATTATTATGATAATAACTCCACGGAACCCTGCGTGAGCGAGACAACTCGTACTTGACCCGTTTATAGTAATACATTATTAGTAAATTAGGAAAATCTGTATTTTTAACACGCTTTACAAGTTTGGTATGTAACTATCAATGTATTAATCTGTGTAACGGAATCTTTGAAAGCGATTTTCAGCCACTTGGAGTAGACGGATTTATCTGAAATTTTGCACACCTAACAAGAACCGATGACAATGCAATAATTTAAGGGCCTACTTACATCAATATTATCGTCGACATGTACCTATTAACGCAGCTAGTAGGTATAGAAAATGAAGAATTAGGAATATTTTTTTGTTTACTCAAAATCTACTAAATATATTTGAATTCCGGTTTACGTGTTTCTATATATAATAGTTACTTATGTTTTGAAAGTTATTTCATTAGTTAATACGCGATAATAGACCGACAAATGAAAAAAATAAAAAATAAGAGAGGTTGTTTCGCTAAGATTTTCTATCGAGAAAACTTTTTTCAATCGCGTTTCTGAGTTTATGCGATTCCAGATTATTTAATGAAAAAACATATACTTAAAAATTAGAGCTCTAGCCATTCAATCTAAAGAAAAAATGAAAACTTCGTACACGTAGAAAAATGCACGAAGCTATTTTGGTATCCTCTTAAAAGAATAATCCCAATTCCTTGATCAGAATTACAAGAATAGCATGTTGAAGTATCACTATGACCACACTTGTATTTTTAATTATACCCTTAATAGTTTAATTGTATATGAGTAGACTCACCAAGATTATATATATGTATATATATTGTGTTTCTACGTATGTCTTTCATATACAATTAGATAATTTCACATAAAAACGCTTTGTTTATAGAATCAGGTAAAAATATCATAATTGTTTACTTGTGTTTACTACGATTGTGACAACATGTGACATTAACAGAAACTTATGTCTCTGACAACATAAACTGTCAACGTTTTGTAAGTAGGTAGCATAGAATTGAGTATTGATGACAATGCAATCATTAAAAAAATATTCAGGATATTTAAGCGTGTTTTTAGTTTTTAAACTAAGTAGATTATTTAGATACTACAATATCATCGTTCCTAAATTATGTGTTACTTAGTTCGAAGCTAATAAAAACGTTATCAATTCTTATTCCAAGATGTATGTTAATATTTATCATAGTAAACACTTAGAAACACATACGCTACATACATTATTGTCCTTAATTGTTTTATTGTTTATTTACAAGATACTTTGTAATAACTGTTTACTGTATGTACTCGTATGCCTTGAGATATCATCTATCTGTACTAATACTAGCTGTTGCCCGCGACTTCGTACGCGTGAAATTTAGAAATCAGACCATAATAAACAGAAGTTTACTACTACCGCTCAATAGATGGCGTTGTTCAGTTTTTTTAAATCGCACTATGGTTTGGTTACACGCATTAACACATAAGCTCGTCAAAATTTTAAGTTCCCATTCCGCTTTTTGCATATTACAAATTAATAAGGATTATAAAGTTGAAGAGTTTGTTTCATTTGTTTGTTTGAACGTGCTAATCTCAGGAACCACTGGTCCGATCGATGTGAAAACTGAAAATTCTTTCAGTGTTATATAGTATACTAAACTAGGGGTGGGTCGTTAACAGATTTTCCGTTAACGAAACGTTAACGTTAATTGGAGTTCGTCAACTAGTTGATCAACTAGTTAATTTCAGAAACAAATTTGCTCGTAAAAAAAAAAAAAAAAAAAAAAAAAAAATTACTACCAAGCCACGCTGACCAGACGTGTTGGCACCGGGTTTGTTTTTCCTTACCTGGTTTTTGCAAAACCCTTGTAAAGAAATGGGGTGGTGACACCAGTATTTCGAGTTTTCCGTCTTTCACAGTTGATGTTATCTGTGTAGGTACAATATTCCTTAGCTGGTTTTTACAAAACCCTGGTAAAGAAATGGGGTGGTGACACCAGTATTCCAGTATTTCGAGTTTTCCGTCTTTCACAGTTGATGTTATCTGTGTAGGTACAATATTCCTTAGCTGGTTTTTACAAAACCCTGGTGAGGAAATGGGGTGGTGACACCGGTATTCCAGTATTTCGAGATTTCCGTCTTTCACAGTTGATGTTATCTGTGTAGGTACAATATTCCTTAGCTGGTTTTTCAAAACCCTGGTGAGGAAATGGGGTGGTGACACCAGTATTCCAGTATTTCAAGTTTTCCGTCTTTCACAGTTGATGTTATCTGTGTAGGTACAATATTCCTTACCTGGTTTTTACAAAACCCTGGTGAGGAAATGGGGTGGTGACACTAGAATTCCAGTATTTCGAGTTTTCCGTTTTTCACAGTTGATGTTATCTGTGTACAATATTCCTTAGCTGGTTTTTACAAAACCCTGGGAAGGAAATGGGGTGGTGACACCAGTATTTTGAGTTTTCCGTCTTTCACAGTTGATGTTATCTGTCTAGGTACAATATTCCTTAGCTGGTTTTTACAAAACCCTGGTGAGGAAATGGGGTGGTGACACCAGTATTCCAGTATTTCGAGATTTCCGTCTTTCACAGTTGATGTTATCTGTGTAGGTACAATATTCCTCAGCTGGTTTTTACAAAACCCTGGTGAGGAAATGGGTTGGTGACACCAGTATTCCAGTATTTCGAGTTTTCCGTTTTTCACAGTTGATGTTATCTGTGTAAAATATTCCTTAGCTGGTTTTTACAAAACCCTGGGAAGGAAATGGGGTGGTGACACCAGTATTCTTAATCCGTCACCACACGGAGGGCTGTCAGGACTGTCTCGTTTTTAAGTTTTCCGTCTTTCACCTTTCACAGAAGATGTTATCTGTGTGCAATATTCCTTAGCTAACTTTTATAGCATCCTTGGGAGAAATGGGGTGGTGACACTTGTAATCTCAATGCGTCACCACACGGAGGAACAGTGATTCATAAGATTATTATTTAGGAAAATATCTCTTAACTAAGTAATTTTAAAGTTCACTATTGTACCTATATCATAACAGTCGCTTACGATCTTTCGTTTTAAGAAGTATAATTTCTTTGAGAAAACATTGACAAGAAACGAACATTGAAAAAATTTAAACATTGAAAAAAACTGAACATTGAATTCAATGTTTAACTCTTAAACATTAAAAGAAACGACCATTGAAAAAAATTAAACATTGAAAAAAACTGAACATTGAAATCAATGTTTAACTCATAAACATTGAAAAAAACGAACATTGAAAAAAACTGAACATTGAATTCAATGACATCATTAAATTCAACTAGTTGATTCCGAAACGGTTAACCATTGAAACGTTGACGAGAGGTCAACTAGTTGATCAACTAGTTCGTTAATTCAATGCTCATCGCTATACTAAACTTATTGAGGAATTTATATACTATAGGAATATTAGGAATATATAATATATACTATAGGATATCATCACGCTGTGAAGAATAGGAGCGAAACAGCGGTGAATATATTTGTAAAAAAAGAAAATAAATCTAAATAAAAAAGAATAAGACTATACCAGAGGATGTTGTGTATAAAGTTTATTTATTAACTGCCTCACTCTTGAGCGGCTATTGGAAATGAAAAAAAAAATGTCTGGACTATGATATTATTTAATTGCAATTGAAAATGCGACGTCGCATTTTTGCAGCCGGATTTTAAAATTAAATAGTTTTTTAATATTTTTTATCAGATTCAGATTGCATATATAGATACCTACATGTTTTTATAATACAGTGATTATTTAATAATAATATGATTATTAAGGCTTAAAATATGTTTGTACAGATATAATATCTTACATGTTAAAATTTGAGTGTCCATTTCTTTCTTTCTCTCTCTCTCCAGTCCATTACCGTCCCACTGTTGGGCACGCGCCTCCTCCACTTTAGGAGAGATTATGGTCTACTGTGTTAATGTAGTCCTGTTGGCACAATGTTATTATCGAGTTTTCCATCTCATACAGTTGATGTTAACTGCTTATAATAGCCCTTAGCTGGCTTTTACCGGCTTTAATCCGTCACCACAACTCATCGATAATAGAATAGAATAGAATTTATTTATCATCTTTACAAAGGCAGCTTATAAACTATGGTACATAGATTATATATTATCATGCATGTATTACAAATTATATAGTTATTGTAAACTTACCGGCATCCTAACTAGACTACAGAGTAGTCTGTGTTTAAGATACCAGTCCTCTCCTCAGAGTGAACTAATATTAGGTAAGTATATAATTATGTATATTATGATTATTAAGAAATAAACATAATTTAAAAAGTTACAAAATGTTGATTATTGATTGACATTAGAAACAATAAATTATAAAATTAAAAACCAATGTGAGGGTATATTAAAATAATAATAATTTATACATAGAAAGGTAAAAACATATTTACAATACGAGTACATAATTATTTTATACATCGAATTTTATTCAATATAATATATTCAATTATAATATTATAATTGGAAACCTATAAATACTAATATTATAAATCTGAAGAGTTTGTTTGTTTGAACGCGCTAATCTCAGAAACCTTTAGTCTGAATCGGAAATTTCTTTCAGTTTTGGATAGTATATTGATCGAGGAAGGCTTTAGGCTATATAACATCACGTTGCGACTAATAGGAGCGAAGCATCAGTGAAATTTGTTGCAAGAACGGAAACAATTTCCTAAATTCCACGCATACAAAGACGCATTCAACAGCTAGTTACACATAAATATGTTTTGTTTCCAGCACTCGGACCAATACTACCACAGATCAACGTGTTTGGAAGACAGCTGGGTGTTTCTCCAGGTGTTATGGGCATGGTGACAGCAGTCCTACCTCTCTTATGGGCAGCTGCGAAACCTCTATTTGGTTATGTTGTGGATTTTTGGCCGGTAAGTTAGAATAACAAAGATATTGTGACAATCTTTACTTGTTATAAAACAGTCTTTATTTTAGTATGTATGTTCCTATGTGAGCTTTCATATCTTCAAAACTACGCAACGGATTTTGATGGGGTTACTTTTAATATAGTGGTTTAAGAGGGTGCTTTTTAGGTAGAACTATAGTCTAGTTAAACAAATCTTCTCTTCCTAATTGAATGCTTGGTTTATTGATTATAAAAGTGACGTTTGTAGACTAACCATACGAATAACGATCTCTTGTTTGACCAGGAAGTACAATAAGTACGATTTAGCCAGTCTAAAGAATTTTGTAAATTTTCCGTTTCAGATGTTTTCTACATAACCATAACAATAAATGGTATGATGACATTTATCTATTTTAAGTCATCTTCGAAATACCGTCAATTTCGAAACTAATACCCTCATATAATGATAAACGTATTATCCATTTAAGAATGCCATAAAATAAATAAGCTTTGTTTAAGATCTTATATGAGGAAGTGTTGTTTTTGACAAAATATTATCGTATGAAATGAGACGCTAATGAGTTGTGTAATACTACAATAAAGATAAATTAACTATTTATAGACGGATTTTTCCTTGTGTTGACGGATTAGGAATACAAGCATCACCCCTTTTTCTTCCCAGAGTGCTGTAAAAGCCAGCAAAAATATTGTATACAGATAACAATCTCTGCGAGAGATAGAAAACTCTCGATTCTCGGAAAACTTGAACCCCCACCGAATACAGCCTTTCCTAAAGAGCCCCTGATGTTTGATGCCCTCATAAGGGGCCAGGTAGACTAGAAATTACCCAAAGTACAGTATGCCCGTGTCTTATAGTGAGACAGTATTGGGATGGGAAGACTATATTAATTCCCATTTATAAACTATATAAGATTAGCTATGTTATTCAAATAATAATGCTACAATGATCAACAAATTAATCATAATATTTTCTTTTCCAGGCACACCGGAAACTAGTATTTATGCTGCTTATAGCAATCATGTCTGGATGTTACTGTTGTCTATGGTTCCTGCCAATGCCAGACCCACAAGAATCTACAGACCCAAAATTAGTCGAATATATACATCGATTAAACGATACAGTTTATTTAAAACAACACAGGAACGACACTAGTATAGAAAAATATAAATGTCATTGGAATTGCTCTATTGATGGCAACTTTGACGTTTATCTGTCAAATTCCATAGTCATTAATACGATATACATAGACAATGAAGTATCAATAACATCCTGCTCTTTATTATCTATGGATTTTAAGGAAATGGCGGCAGGGAATGTTACTTGCGCGCCAAAAGATAATTGCGATTTAATTTGCTTTGAAATTGAAAATGATTTGACTGAAATAAATTTTAATTTGAATTCAAGTGATATTGTATTAGATTATATTAATAGTAGTGTAGAAATTACTAGAGATAGTAATAATGGGTTTTATATGACTGCAACATTTTGGGCTTTTGTGATCTTGATGTGTGTTGGTACTGTGTCATTCAATGTTGCCAACTGCATTGGGGACGCTGTATGCTTTGATGTTCTTGGTAAGTATTATAAATTGACCCCTTTTTTATAAAGCCTTTTTGATCGCTTCGAGTGTCCTTCTCTTTGTGAAACATTTTTTTCTCAGTGACATCTACCGCGCAAAAAAGTAAACCAGAGTTTTAGCTGTTGCTCGGTAAATGGCTCTATATCAAGATAGTGAAATGGTTTAAGACTAATTTAAAAACAATTGAACTGCGCTTTTTAGTCAGCGTTCCTACCCAAATATGTATTTTTACTAAATATACCCATTACTACAGTAATTTATTAATTTTGCAATTGACATGCTATGCTTTTTACTTAATAAATCAAATTATGGTAATTTCCATTAGTTAAATAACTAATAAAATAGCTTTTTACGAATTTAGACGCGTATTTTTAATTTATTGGTTTTAAATATTAGTTTTACATTTAGGAGACTTTTTGGTATAGTTATAGGTAAGACCAGTTTAATAAGAACTTTATAATTTTTAGGTCCAGAACGAGGATCTAAGTATGGTGCACAAAGGGCTTGGGGTACTGCCGGGTATGGTTTAACAGCGTTGCTCGGGGGATGGCTTATTGATAGAGTGTCCCCTATAGACGGGTATAAAGACTTTACGCCAGCTTTTGTGGTGGTACTGGTAGCGACAGCAGTTGATTTGTATAGCTGTAAAGCTCTTACTGTGAGTATTAATCTGTCTAACTATACTAATATTTAAACTAGCTGTTGCCCTCGACTCCGTCCGCCTAGAATTTAGGAAATTTTCCCCGTTTTGGCAACATTTTTAACTACTGCTTGAGTGAGAGTATTATAAACGTAAGAGTAAACAAATATAATCCGAATGAACGAACTGCTAAGCTATCAGGAGTTACACGTGTTATTGTGAGTCAACCATAAAATATAGATATGTGCTGTTTCGGGATATTTTTTAGACAATTTTATGTAGAATATTTCCGTCATACATGATTTCTATGTAACTTTAACCATTAAGGCTGCACACGCGACGGAAGCTTAAAAAATGGAGCACCTTTACCCGTTTTCCCAACATTTCCCTTCACTACTCTGCTCCTATTGATTGTAGCGTGATGAAAAGTATACTATAACCTGCCCAGGAGTATACAGGCTGACTTTGCAAGGTGTTGCCAAATTTTTAGGAGCGACTCTGAATCAGTAACTTAATCGATTTACGTAAAGAACATCAAAAAAAATTTTTTCATATTAATTAATCCTATCCGCTGTTTAAAAATAGTACGCGTGGATAATTTACTTCATTCATAGAAAAATACGCACGCACGTCACGATAGTTTCGCAAAAGTTAAACTGTAAGTGTAGTAGTGATTATGGTGCGCGAAAATAAGCCTTATGTTTAACAACATAAGGTTCGAGCGCCCGCGCAAGCAAGGGTTAGCGGGAAGCGTAGGCCGACAAATGGAGGGGGAGTGTTTATTGAAGGGTCATTGACCGGTGGCGTGTTGATGAAATTGCACCGTATGTCCACTGCATAAGAACTTGTTGGCGCGCTTGTCGTTATGTGGTCTGCATAAGGTCGTTTGTGGCTCTGGTCTCTGATGAATGACAACGCACGCGGTGTCTCTTTGTTGAGTTACTTTTAAGGACATTTTAAATAGTTTTTTTTTTGAAAAATACTACTTTTACAAATAGTTACTACAAAGACGTATTTTAGTATTGTTCTATAGAGCTTATTTAAAAAATTTGGCAACACCTTGCAAAGTCACCCTGTAGAATAATTGTACCAAGTTTCGTTAAAATCCGTCGAGTAGCTTTTGTTTCTATAAGGAACATACAGACGGACAGACAGACAGACAGATAGACAGACAAAAATTTTACTGATTGCATGTTTGGCATCAGTATCGATCACTAATCACCCCCTGATACTCTGATAGTTATTTTGAAAATATATTTCATGTACAGAATTGACCTCTCTACAGATTTATTATAAGTATAGATGATAATTTAGGGTTAAATGTCGTGTGTCGTCGGTTAGAGGATAAAAATGAAATAATATAAATGAAATAAAATAAGTCCGGACACTTAAATGGCGTTTATTTGCGACTCCATATATTTGATATAGTAATAGCTTAAACAACATGTAACATATTTAACGCACACCCTCAAACACCCCAATTATGAATGAATGAATGAATGAATGAATGAACTTTATTTCACTTAAAATAGAGTTAACAAAGGTGTTACATAAATTTGTTACAATAGTCCATCTATTTAGCCACTGAAAGGCATGTGAAAAATTGCAACATTTGACATAACCAATTAGACTTTAATAATATAAACGCTATGCATACACCAAATATTATTTATATGTGCGTTAACATTGATTATTTGTGAAATTAGTTATTCCCATTTCGTGGAAATAAAATGGTCACCGATTGACACTCCGCTGCGCACGCACACACAGAAACATGTACCTACTCGCCGCGCCCGCTCCCCGCTGTCCGAGTGCCACCCGACTTACGTTCCATTTTCGTTTCTATGAACTGTTTAGCTAGCTGTGTAAGGTGACTGTAATTTACTTAGTTTTAACTAAATTTTAGAAAAAAATTTGGTACATAAAAAACAATCAAAATCGATCCAGATTCCGATTCTGAACAAATTACTATCAGGGTGTGCGTTAATTATGTTACATGTTGTATAGGTGGCGAGAACAATCGTTTCTATATATTCCTAAAACTGCTGACACGCATAGTGTTGCATACAATGAATCCATACATAATATATTTGTATATAATAAATTAGGCGGCGAGCAAACAATAGGACCATACATACTGTAATAAATATATTTGTATATAATAACTTAGGTGGCGAGCACAATGGTCTCTATAGATTCGTAGACCTGTTGACATACGTCTACTTGCAAACAATGAAATCATACAATGTGTCCCTACAATAAAGTTTGTAATATATATGTATCATCGTCATCATCATGCCGTCACGCCTTTTTTATGGTTAGGCAGATACTACAGAGCAAAATTTGCTACGATCCAAACATACTTCATTATTGTAATATGTATGTAGGAAGTAATATCTGAAATCGATCACGAATTGCTCGCAGTCTTTTGAGTGGTATACCTAGGTTATATTTGTAAGAACATATTCACGAAAGAACATATTCACGAAAGAACGCGTAAGAACGTAACGAACATCAGAAGGTTACGTGTTCAAATCACGTCGGAGTCACCAATGTTGTTGCTTGTGGATATGATAGCTCTACGTATATACAAGGAGAGAATAAAATAACGATTGGCGCGTGTTTAGTTTTAAGCGACGTGCGTCCAGTGCAAACATGGTTTATTGACTGCCGTAGATCGTATGATCGCGGTCGATGCGAGTAGTATCAACAGGTGGATGAAATTTCACTATTTAAAATAATGCAAGGTTTGAGTTTTTTGTTGGTTTGTTTGTTGGGTGTAAATTGCATATAATTTAATGAAATAAATTAGTACGCTACATATTTGTAAGTCGTACTAATTTTTGTAAAAAAAATACATTCATTAGGTTTGAGATATCTTTATCTTTACTTCTTAGAAAATAAAGTCGTAATTTTTGTATGTATGTGCCTATGTGAGCTTATATCTTCAAAAATACGCAACGGATCTTGATGCGGTTTTTTTTTAATAGATAGAATGGTTCAAGAGGATTGCTTTTTTGTATAATTTGTTGGGGTTTGCTGTATATTGGATGAGATATGATTAATTTTGCCGAGAAACTCGGACGTGTGCGAGCTATAAATGAAAACGCTGCCTTATCTATGTGATCTACAACAAACTAATGTATGGGGGAATTATTTGTTACCTATAGTTCTTCAAAAAAGTCCGCGAGAGCATATGTCTATCTTTTAAGGGAAACCCGCTGTACACATAATAATGTCGCAAAAATTATCAAATTCAATAGGGTGTTTTCAAAAGCTATTTATGTGTATATAGTAATCTTTTTTATCTAATTAAATACATTAGTTAGCTTACACGTTTAATATAGATTATAACTGCTTTTTACAGCATGCAATTTAAATGAATATCTTATGAGATATGACGAAAAAGAATTACGCGCGACAAAATAAAATACTTTAACTGTTGGCCGAGCAATGCGAACGTTTCCTCGGTCTTCTATCCATATCTTATATATAAAATTCACGTGTCACAGTGTTAGTTACCGTACTCCTCCGAAACGGCTTGACCGATCTTTATGAAATTTTACATGCATATTCAGTAGGTCTGAGAATCGGCCAACATCTATTTTCCAAACTTTTTTTTTTAGTATGGCAAAACAGCGTTTGCCGGGACAGCTAGTTATATATAATATTTGGATGTTTGGTTAATGTTGGATTGTATGAATGTAAGGATGTTTGTTGTTCTTTCACGTAAAGACTACTGGATGGATTTTTATGAAACTTTCCTAAATTCCACGCGTACGGAGTCGCGGGCAACAGCTAGTAGGTACTAAATTTGAAATTAAGAAGTGTAGGGGCGGTTCTAATGTATGTGTACATTACTGTACACTAAATCTATGTATTTTACAGCTACCTTCATTATCAAGTCCGGACGATTCAGGAAAGGCACTCCGGGATGTGCTCAGAATACCTAAAGTGATGGTTTTCATCACTTTCGCCATAGTCGCTGGGACTTTTGATAGTTTTATTATATATTATATGTTTTGGTGAGTTATAGTCTGTTTTTAATACGCTTTCGCTCAGTTCGTATCTATTAATCTATGTACGACGGAATATTTGAATTTGTTTTTCACCCACTTACAATTGCCGTATGGATCTGAAATGTTTCCTACATATTGAGGTGAGGACCAAAATTTCACACAAAATTTACAGTATTTTGTGTGGCGTTTTTAGGGTTCCGTACCCAAAGGGTAAAAACGGGACCCTATTACTGAGACTTCGCTGTCCGTCCGTCCGTCCGTCCGTCCGTCTGTCACCAGGCTGTATCTCAAGAACGGTGATAGCTAGACAGTTGAAATTTTCACAGATGATGTATTTCTATTGCCGCTATAACAACAAATACTAAAAATAAAATAAAATAAATATTTAAGGGGGGCTCCCATACAACAAACATGATTTTTTACCGTTTCTTGCTCGATACTAATAACGTTGCCTTATGTTGCATAGATAATGGTACGGAACCCTTCGTGCGCGAGTCCGACTCGCACTTGACCAATTATTAGTATTTATACTTAGCAGTATATCATTAATAGTATAGAAATTTAGCACTGTCCCAGGAAGTTAATATATGTTTAATATATACTGTAAACTACTTTAAATTTTCATGCCATTTATCCATGCAAACTGATATACTTTATTAATATAAACTTAAAAAATTATTATAGAAATAAAATAACTTTAGTGTTTCCTTTTTTCCAGGTTTTTAGAAGAATTGGCTGAAGAAACTGGTCATACAGCCAAAATTAAACTTATAGAGGGCGTCGTTGTAGCAGCCGAGTCACTGTTAGGAGAGCTATTGTTTTTCTTTTTTTCAGGTAATTTATGATTTACGATTCAAGTACATAATTGTAACTGACTGTCATATTTTATTCTTTATATTACACATAGAAAATATACTTGTGTTAAAATCCATTTTATGGTACCCAAACCTAATCATTCAGCTTAGTTTAGGACCGGAGGATGTTGTGTAAAATGTCCATAAATATTTTTTATATCAGTATTTTAATTACAGGTAAAATTTTACGTCGTTGGGGTTATGGTGTAACGCTTACATTTTCTCTAGCATGTTATGCATTGAGAATGGTTCTTATATCTTTGATACAGAACCCATGGCATTTGGTCTTTATTGAGGTAAGATATTAAAAAAAATTCATTGGTTTTCGTTTCCAATTGCCATGAAAAAATATATTGTGAAAAGAATGTTGATTCAGGCGATCTTAACAAGTCCACCATCTACCGAACAATAGTGTGTCCGTCTGTCTATCTGTCTGTTTTATATTGAAACTAAGTACTCGTTCATATCCTCTAACATTTTGTGATTCATTTATTCAAATAAAAAAGTCATTATTTACGGATTCAGACGCGTAATTCTATCCCGACGATTCCGTGATCATGGTACTAAAAAATCTCCGAATCGACAGACTAAAATTTTAAAACAAAAAGATTATGTAATATATACAAATTGGTTTGAAGTACATGTTTATTTGTTTGTCAGGCTATAATGCAAGGCCCTACATACGCGTTATGCTACTCCACTATAGTGGGCTATGCTGCTCATGTTGCCCCAGAAGGATATTCTGCGACAGTACAAGGAATCGTCGCGGGAATGGATGATGGTGTTGGTAAGAAACTGTAATTTTATCAATTTTTGTTCAGCTAACATATACAAAATACATAAAGGCAGTAAGTAGAGATATATGTGTCATGTCATGAGCGTAGCCAGAATTTAATTTTGGAAAGAGTTTTTCTGGTTTTTGAAACCCCATTAGTTAGAATCAAGATAGGATGAAATTGTCTCACTTTTTTATGGCATCGCGTTTGGTATTTTCAATGGAGTAATTGTCTGTTTGAATGCCTAAAATCCTTTACTTAACTACGACTATGATATGTATGATAGAATCACATAAAGCAATGTGTCTGTATGTATGTTCGTGATAAATTTAAAAAATACTGAAAAGATTTTCATCCATAGAAAAAGTTGGGGAATTCATGAATTTTTAACATTTTGTTGGGGGAATGTGAACTGTTGATCTCTAAACCCAAGCCCTTGAATGGCCTAAAACTAATACTTTATTTTGTAGGTTTCGCACTAGGTTCTCTAGTAGGTGGGCAACTGTACTCATGGTTGGGTGGTCGGACTTCCTTCCGAGTGTTCGCAGCTGTCGCGGTCTTAGGTTCAGCAACACACGCTGTACTGTTCTATATTGTTAGTCGGTCTGATGAGAAAGGTGAGTTGAATATTAGGAAGCGTTTGTTAGTAATGTAAATAACGTAATTAATGGATTTACCCTTTCAAGATGTTAGGTTATGTCCACTTTCAACTATCCTTCCAAACCCTTCATATGTTTATAAAGGAAAGGTAATCAGATTAAGTTACATCTTAAGGTTCATCCGTGAATTACGTGAGATATTAACGAGAAAATAAAAAGTTTGGTTACACTACCAAATTATATACCTTACCTTGTTGGATATTAAAATATATATTTAAATATTTTTTAACACCCTTGCTCGTAAAGCTGATGTAATTCCACCGGTTTCAAATATGTAAAGCGGGTCATAAAAAACGCGTGTGTTACCAAAGCAAATAGTTAAGTTATAGTCCATACAAATTTCATAACAGTATTATTTGCCATTTCAAATATGGAACTGATCGCCGCCGCACGACTCGAGCAGCGCGCTGTTGCTATTCAAATTTTGAACTAATCGCCGCGCGGCGCCAGTCAGTAGGCAGCGCTAGCGCGCTGTTAAAATGGCGGGAAAGCAACAGTGTGCATTCACAGATTGAGTTTATTTAATGTTTTTTTTCTGTTTCCTCGCAAATAAATATGTTAAAAAACGTCGTACAATATACGTGCGTATTGGTTATAACATGCTCGGCTCAATTACGCCCTCGCCTTCGGCTCGGGCTGAAATTCCTCCTCGCATGTTATAACCATCTTTACGCACTACTAATATCATAATGTACTATTGTTTCTCTAATGCTAATTTAGCCAGTAGTCAAAAACAACGAATTACAAAACAATTTATCAAATAAGTAAGTATTAAGCAAAGACTAATATTATACTTTACATTCTACAGCGGCCAAAAGAAAATTGCAAGAATCGTCACTTGAAGGTGAAAAGATGTTAACGGAACATAATAACGCCATCTATTGCGACACAGTTGTACCACTAACTAATGGCAGTGAAGTTAAAGTTGACAGATAGCAATGACAGATGTCGCTAGTTGCGTGTTCACATATTATTTGATACAGAGTTACCAATATCTTGATAAAAAAAATGGAAGCTATTTTTGTGCTTTAAAAATTATAATCTAAATTATATTTTTGTATATAAATTTATTTGTATTATTAATGCTATAATATTATACATTTTAATTGTAATTAGTTGAACATTGTTATAGGTTTTTGTAAATACATTTATTGTAAATGTGAAATCGTTAATCTTTAAGTAATCGCCATATTGTTTTTAAGAGACTAGATAAAATATTGCCAAAAAGAGGCTCTAATACACATAACCTCCAATAGATGTCGTTTTACGCGATTTTTGTTAACAACTAAACGAACTAACATTATATGAAAGTGCGTGTTGTGTGATATAGAATAATACATTATCACTGGTCGTAGCAAAATCACACGGCGTGTTCGTAATGTTCTCAGACATATACTATGAGAGAATAGCACATACGAGAGAAAATCTATTGGGAGTGATCTGTGCTCTGAAAGTATTAATTACTCAAGAAAATTTTAAGATATTTTATCAAAATTACTTTTTATGGGTTTTGACGCATATTTGGTGTGTAGGCAGAGACCATAAAGCGCCATCTGATACGATTTAAACACACTACCTTGACTTCATTTACACTCATACATTTAGTCATACATGCACGATGGGTATACCATATGGCGATAGATTAAGTGTCGTCATCCCATTTCTATAGCAATATTATAAAGTTGAAGAGTTTGTTTTTTGTTTGTTTGTAACGCGTATGCACTATCTGGTACATCTTCGCACATGTATGACAAAATGTATGAGTATAACAGTATGTGTGTAAGTAAAGAGTATGTTTTCTTTACAGACTATTCTTATTTTTAAGTATTTTTGTGTTATTTTACTTTAAATATATATACATCACGTTGTTATAGTCATCAATAAAAATGAATTTATTTTTATTAAATTGTTTTATTTATCCTCTCTACAGCCTATAAACGTCTCACTGTTGGGCACGGGATCTTTCCACTTTGAGAGGGATTATGTTCTACTATGCCACGCTGACCAAGAGTGTTGGTACAGGGCTTAGTTTCAAGGTTACCGTCTCTCACTGAGGATGTTATCTGTGTACAATATTCCATGCTGGCTTTTACAGCTCCTTGGGAAGAAAACAGGGTGGTGATACGTGTGTCGTGTATTCTTAAGTTGTCACCACATGGAAAATCGCTTTTTAAATTGCAAATAAGTAAATATCTCGAAAATGGTGCGTCTTTGGTGAAAACTATTCACATCTCAATTAACATTTTCCGAGGTCACAATATTTTACTATATTAATTTAATGCAAAAATACCACATAAAATTCCTATTAACATTTCCCAAGATCAAAAGGTCAAGGTTAAAAAAATATTTATTTTTATTTACAATATTAATTTATTACAAAAATTATTAAAACTATGTAGGTTACAAAATTAAGTTAAACATCATTATTGCTTTTGCCTTCATTTGATTTTTTGTTAGCTTCTAAAGATTTGAGATAGTCTACCGCCCTTTGAATGATGGGGGGGATTGGGGGAGGAGTGGGGATGTGGTCACCAGTCGCTATGAACCCATTCTCACCAGATGTATACAGCACATTGATTACCTAAAGAAAATAAATAAAGAACATCAAAAAAATATTCGCCAACCCAGTTTTGCGCCATCTATTACATAATATCTAGAATTGTAGTTTAGCTATTGCACGGCAGATGGCTTAAAACAACAACAGTACCAATGGTACATTATACAACTATACTAAAAAATGAAATATGTTAAAGTACTTTTTAAATGCATAATTTATTTGCTTTTGCTTTCTTTTCTTTTATCTGCTTTCTAATCATTACACTATTAAATTTTTGAAAACCTTAGGTATTTATTGTAAATAATTATGAATAAAATATACATATAATAGAATCATAGATATTATACATAGATCAACTTACTTCTCCATTAGGTGCAGTGTACTGGTACTGTCCTTCAACGAACAGAGCCGGCTCTTCAGCTCTACCTTCCTTCAGACTGCCTCTCTGCTCGTGGAATATACCACCTCCTTTAATACAAGAGAATTTGAGAAGTTATAAAAAAAGTATCACAGTTACGGGATGAGAGCCGACGCCAGACAACGCCATCTATCGAGCAGTATAGTAAAATTCTGTTTGTTAAGGTTTGGCTTCTAAATTTCACGCAAAGTCGAAGTCGCAGGCAACAGCTAGTAATAATGTAAAAACAATTTACTTGATTCGTAAACTAAAAAACACGCATGAAAATTATGAATATTTTTAAATTATTACATTGTCATCGGTCCTTAATATGTGTGTAACATTTCAGATCAAACCGACTATTGCAAGTTGGTAATTATCACTTTCAAAGATTTCGTTACATAGATTAATACATTGATAGATACGTACCGAGCTAACAAAAAGCGTGTTATGTATGTACAAGGTGTTTCAAATTAACCTGTTTGTATTGCCCATCTGTAGGAACCATCCAGATGTGGTCCATCGAACTCTTGTCGAATAATCTCGTCTGCTTGCTGACAGACTGACAGCACTGCCACTGATAACTGAAACAAAACATTAGAATGAATGAAGTGAATTAGAGAACCTATACTAATATTTTAGAGGTGAAGAGTTTGTTTGTATGAACGCGCTAATCTCAGGAACTACCTGTGCAATTTGAAAAATTCTTTCAGTGTTGCTTAGTACATTTAACGAGGAAGGTTATATAACATCGCGCATCGTCACCACCCCATTTTCTCCCCAGAGTGCTGTAAAAGCCAGGTAAGAATATTATAGGTACATGGATAACATCCTCTGTGGGAGACGGAAAACTCGAAAACAAATCCAACAGTGGGACGTTAATGGGCTGGAATGGGATATATCTAACATTTTAAACATTCCTGGTCTCAAACTAAGCATAATATTTAATTCGACTAAACGCACCAAAACATGTAGTGTACGGGTTGTGTGTTATGGAATAAGGTATTATCATTGGTCGTAGCATAATCACGCGACGAGTTCTCATTACCTATGCGAGAATAGCACATACGTTAGGTGTGCGCTGATCACCTTGCGTGCGGTATCTACAAGGGTGATCTGTGTTAGAAATGCATACGCTAGTCCACCTACACAGACAACAACAAGATGCAGTGTAATTTAAACATCTATATTTTTAATATCTTCTTGAACCCTTCGGCCACAAAACAATCATTTCCTTACACGTCTACTTATAAAGATTGTCAGATTGCGATTAATAAAATTGCTAATTAAATGATACACACAGAAATAAACTAAAGGTCACCAGTTTTATAATCGTAAATAAAATTTTTAACAAATTTCATAGTGAGATTACGAGGTCATGTTTGCTTTTGTGGGTGTAAGGTGGGGACACGGTTCTCAAAGTTTTTACGTCACATGTCCCCATAAGGGGGTCAAAAACGTCATAAAGCACGTATACAGGAGAAATCACAGTCCCTTGTGAGAGTACCCATTCCTATTAATAATCTAATAATACCTATGTATGCCTCGGCTCGCATGTTATATAGCCTTTCTCGACAAATGTGGTATCCAACACTGAAAGAAATTTTCTAATCGGACTAGTGGTTCCTGAGATTAGCACGTTCAAACAAACAAACAAGCTCTTCAGCTTTATATTATTATATAGCTGTTGTCCGCGACTCTGTCCGCGTGGAGTTTAGAATAAATTTCCCGTTTATGCAACATTTTTCACTACTGCTTCGCTTCTACTGCTCGTAGCTTGATGTTATATAGCGTAAAGCCTTCCTCGATAAATGCCCTATATAACACTGAAAGAATTGTTCAAATTGGCCCTGTGGTTCCTGAGATTAGCGCGTTCAAACAAACAAACAAACAAACTCTTCCGCTTTATAACATTAGTATAGATTATCGATTTTTTTATTGATAGGTACATTGATAGATACGTACCGAAATAATAAGTGTTATATATTAAAAAGGAAAGTTGCTATTCTCATTTTAATTTTTAGCAAAAGCACGTTATGCGGTTTAATTAAGTACAAAGTTACTATACAGATAAATATGGCAGTTGTTTCTTAGGGCAATTAACATTATACAAATTAAAAAAGGGAACTTCTATGATATTTGTTTATCTTTTATAGGTACAACAAAAAGGTAAAACAGACGCTATTACTGAGCCTACACTGTCCGTCCGTCCGTACCTCTGCCATCACTCACCAAGCTGCATCTATAGAACGGTGATAGCTAGAGAGTTGAAAAATTATCAGTTGAAGTTATAACAACAAATATTCACCCTGGCCTTGTCACGTCATTTGGGGCCGGAAATGTGATTAAATAAATTATGATAATGACAGTACGAAACTCTTAGCGTGCAAGTTCAACTCGTGCTTGACCGGAGATTTTCACAGCAAATAAAAATATCTTTAGATATTCGTATTATTATAATTAGACCCCGGGGCGCCATTGTTTTGTCAATTCCTATTAAATATGCTGGGTACGTATAAATAATTTAAATTTCAAGGTTATACTGTTTTAATTTATTATAAATAAAATACATATTGATTTTGGTATTCACAAATACTGTTATGGCGTCGTTATGTTTAATATGCTATGGTAATTAGCTAATAATACCAAAAATATACAGATGTTCATAGAACATCCTCTTTTTGTGAAGTCGGTTAAAAATAGCAAGAACTTACGCAACAGATTTCGACTTGAGATATGTAAACATCAACCGATAAACGTAAACTATAGTTTTCAGCTCTCTAGCCTTCACCGTTTCAGAAATTAATCCTAGTGACAGATGAACAGACAGCGAAGCCCCAGTAATAGTTACCCATTTTACCTTTTGGTATAGGGAACCTTATTTAACCTTTGCATTTAAATTGATCCAACAAGTTCCATTGAGTCGTTGAAGTTTGACAGATTGATGTCACCGCGAGATTCCCGCCAAAATGTTCGCATTCTATAGTGTTGACAATTTGACAAAACAATGAGAGTTATCTATTTTGAATGTCACGGCATTTTATTGTATTTCTTCTAATTAAGGTAGGTAAGACTTAAAGGTTACATAACTATTCTATTTACAGTCAAAAGTCTTATGGTCTCAATCATATTTTCATAATGACTGATCGGAGGTTTAAACGGAGATTTTATCGCAGAGATAATAAACGTTTTAGCGTAAAAAAAACTATTATGAATAACAAGTTTTGACAATTTTCGCAAACCAATTTTAGCGAACTTTTAAACCTCTGATAAGTCATTATGAATAAGACCATGAGACTCAATCAATTACATTCTAGCCTTCAAGGACTATCGCCCCCCTTTACAAGAAAAATATAACACCCCTTTTATTTATTTTTACATTACACACACACAAGCAAGCACAGCATGGGACCAGAGTCCCATGCTGTGCTTGCTTGTGTTATGGGGACCAGAATACGGATATAGTACTTATATTAATTTTCCTTTGTAAACCTACATAAAAAAATATTTAGGCACCAATTAATTAAATAATTCATAAGTTTTTCATTAAAGTGTACAATAATGCTCAGATTGTGGGATGGTAATACTTTGAAAATATTATGTTACCGGCTAACGCTCACTGTTATGAGATCGATGATGTCGACCCAGGTTTCGATCATATCCAATGCTCATCTTCAGGATGAGTACACAGCAGTGTCTGCGACTTTCCGACGCGCACAGACGACATCACCGATCCCATAACAGTGAATGTTAGCCAGTAACATATATGTATATATTTTCTAATATGAATCAAACTTAAGAAAATTTCAATTCTAAGTAAAATGTACTATTGTGTTTTACAGCCTTTTGGTTTTAAACAATATTTTAGTCAGTTGAGATTAATTTACATACTTTATGCAATGTACATTATGCTGCTTAATATGACGAGTTTTTTAAAAATTTATGTAAGGCTGTTGCAATAGGCCGATGGCGGTCACAATGGTGGTGTCATGATCATAATGACCCGTGCTCCCTAAATAATAAAATCATAAAGTAATAACTTTATGTGATTGCTATATCAGATTCACGACCCCAATGACACCATTAGTGATATAACTTTAACATAGTTGCATTATGGGGGTCATAACGCTGGGGTCATGCTTGCAATGACCCCACACCATTGTTTTAATTAGCACAATCAGCCTAAAAATACAATTCGAGTTATTTAGTAACAGTCACTTGTATCCGTCCATCTAATTTATGATAAGTATTTGTTTGATGTTACAACAAAATGTCAATTGATAGATTCATAGGGTTGACAATACATTGAGAATAAAAGAAAAACTAGCGTGTTTTTAGGGAACTTATCACTGCAACTTCGCTGACCGTCGTCCGTCTGTATCTCTGTAACAGAATATCTGCAGGGTTGTAAATTTCACCGATTATTTTTATCAGTTAATGCTATAACAACAATTATCATTCTCCTGCCCTTATTCCATTATTATGGTAATAACGGTACGGAACCCTTCCGTCCTTCCCTTCCTACCTTTCCTTGGTATGGGCATGTTATGAGACGAGAGGAAAGTAACGACGTTAGGAGAGTTCTGAGTATAAATTTAATGTGGAAGGAAAAAAGTCTAGAGGAAGACCTAAGAAAAGATGGATGGACTGTGAGAAAGAGGACATGAAAAAAAGAGGAGTTGACACAGACATGACGGCTAATAGAAGACTGTGGAAGAAAAAGACATGTTGCGCCGACCCCAAATAATGGGATTAGGGCAGGAGGATGATGAGCGGTACGGAACCCTTCGTGTAAGTCCTAAGTCGTGCTTGACTGTTTTTTTTAATACAACTTTAGGCATTTCATTTACTCCCATTGTGTTGTGACTAATTTTATCCGAAACACGAGATATGTTTTTGAATTTTGACCCGTGACAACCCTATGTGTTAGGTAACGCAAAGTGCACATATACAAATATTGTACAAACATTTACGTAATATACTTTCAGCGGACTGTTATAGTAGCAAGGTTTGGAACAGAGTTTCTCAAATTTTTACCCCATTAGAAAAAAATAAGAATGGTGCCAATTCGACGTGCACAACTAAACTTAACAAAAAAATGAAATTTGAGTGTGTTTATAACACAATTCGCCAATGTTATCTGAATTTTCTTGTCATAAAAACTGTGTAATATAGAATAACAATTTTAATTATTGTAAATGTGTATATTATGTAAATGTGTATATTATGTAAATGTGTATTTAGCCAATTAATCAAAATGTGCCATAGTTGTTTATATTTTTTAGTTAAGTTTGTACCAATGTAAAGTTGGGCTGGACAAAGAAAGATACATGTTCCTACTAGTAAATATTTAGATATCCTGTGCGGGGATTGACCTCATGACCTCAACACGGAAGTCAGTTACATTACCAACACGTTGCGAGACCAGCTGTTTTCCGATTATTAATTAATGAAAATTAATTAATAATGAAGGAATGAAGCCTGACAGTAGCACCAATTCTACATGCACAACTAAATTTAATTAAAAAACGAAAATCGATAATGTCATTATATCTATTATTTCCTATTTCTTTGGATATAATTAGACATATGTATTTATTAAGACATATTAATTAAAATTGTTAGTCTGTATATAATACATAGTTTAAATAATAAAAAAAATCTGTTATCGTTACCGAATTTTGTCACTATTAATATTAATTTTTAAGTTAAGTTTAGTTATGCACGTAGAATTGGTACCGATGAAACCAATTGTGTTGGGTCGCAAAACGCAATAAAATCCAATAGAAGCCAACCCTCTTGTATGGACGAAGGGAAAAAAAAAACAATTATGATAAATCATGATGGCATGATGTGATGACAACACAATAAATATTCAGAAGCTTCAAACTGGGTTTCTTAGTTTTTGACACGGTTTTTGAACTAAAAAAATTGCTGGCAGATCATTTGCCGAGTCAACTAGTAAATTAACTTTTTTTTTCTTGTGGCAACCCACTGCCAGGCTCATGTAATGGCTTCTTTTTTTTTATTTCCCAAAATATATTTTTTTTAATTAAATAACACATGAAATAAAATCAACATTACCATAACGACTGAATTTTAATAATTGGTTTTTACTGTGTCACTTCATTTATGATGAGGACAGATTATAAGTAAATTGCTAAAATCACTATCACCTTGAATTTCTGATGAGTTTTATTGACGGGCGTGTCTGTTATGTACCGGTTTTGTATTAAAATTATCTTTGTTTTAAATTAAAGAATTAGTAATACAATCAACAGACGAATTTTATTGCGATTTTTTTGTTGTCTTAAACTTTTTTTAAAACGTTTTTAGCTCCTTTAGTATTTTTTAAACTTTATTACGTGCGCATTCATTTATTTAATTATAATCATTATTAACGGATTGCGACGCGTTTATTTGTTTTAAGTTTTATTATGACGTGTCGTTAACTTTTCAGACACCATGGTGACGGGTGGGCATAGGATCGAGCTTTGAGGTGTCCTCTGTGATCAGTTGTTGCTTACTGTTCACAGAGGACACCTTGTTGTTTGAATTTATAATAACCATAAAGAAACCAGTGAACTGCTGTCTTTACTTAAATGGGATAAGGGCAGGAGAATGATGATGTTGAGTATTTCTTGTTATACTATTAACTGGTTTAAACAAACTGTTAAAATTTCAACTCTCTAGCCAACTGGTACCAATACTACCTGGACAACTAAACTAAACTTAACTAAAAAATTAAAACAACTATGCAGGATTTTGATTGATTTGCTATTTCGTTGTGCACATTTTTATTAATTAAAATCGTTAGTCTATAATATACATATTTTCTAATAAAAAAGTTCTGTTAACATTGCGAAATTGTGTTATTGACACTATTAATTTTCATTTTTTTTTTAAGTTTTATTTTGCACGTTAAATCAGTACCAATGTTCCAGAAATACAGCCTGGTGAATACAGATGGACAGCAAAGTCTCAGTAACAGGGTCGGGTTTTATATTCCGATACATAACCATGCCGTGCATGTTTGCAAATATTTTATGTATATACTGATATTATTATGCTGAACAGTTTGTTTGTTTGAACGCACTAATCTCAGTAACGACTGGTCCGATTTGAAAAATTCTTTCAACGTTGGTAAGTACATTTATCGAGAAAGGCTAAAAGCTATATAACAATAAGTTGCGACAAACAGGAGCGAAGGATAAATGAAAGATGTTGCAAAAAGGGGGATATTTTTTTAAATTTTACGCGTATGTTGTCGTACACAGCAGCTGAACAGAAATGACATAATAATAAAAGAGTTAAAGTTGTAAAGAGTAAGAGTTGTTACTATATTTAAAGTTTATATGTGTATATTTTTTATGTATTTTTATATGTACGTGTGTTTATAGTTATTTAATTAAGTATGTACATATATGTAGGTATGTGTGTATTTATATATGTACATCACAATTAGCCAAATTTTTCTTTCCTCTCAGTCCATCCAAAGGTTGTCTTGGAGAGATCGCAACTTGCGATAAGACCGCCTATTGTACTTATCTAGATAAATTCTAAAATTGTATAATATTCTATTCTATTATAAAAGAGCATGGAAAAAAGGCATGTTGCGTCGATCCCAAATATACGGATAAGGAAAGAGTAACGATGAGTGTTGTGAAAATCAGTGTGTGGGTGAATGAAATCACTAACAACTAGTTAAGTAGATAAAGTAAGTAACCTTGTGTTTAATTAAATTAATATGAAACGAGTTATTATAACATTACCTTAATATTTATTTGAATAACAAGATCTATATTAAATGAACATATTGTGACCAAACCGGGAATGAAACGACTTCCTTACAAATTACTAATCGATACCAAATACACAACTAAACTTATCTAAAAAAATGTTAACTATGGCGTATTTTGATTAATTAACTATATCGTTGTACACATTTATATAAATTAAAATCGTTATTCTAGAATACACAGATTTTATATTACCAAAGTTCAGTTAACATTGACACAAATTGTGCTATGACACGATCAGTTTTTATTTATTTATATACTCTTCCACAACGTAACTTAGGTTTCTAGATACATAGTTAAATTAATTATACTTATAGTTATGATTCTAATATAAATGTTATGTTACAGTACCTACTCGTACAAATAGAACAGTGACAAGCCTTTCTGGGAGACTGGTATCTGCACTAGGTTACCCTGTCACGCAGAGTTTTAATTTGTTAGTTAAGTTTAGTTTTGTTCGTAGAATCGGTACCATTCAATTAGATAAAAAACACTATAGTTGTTTTCATTTTAGTTAAGTTAGGTTTAAGTTTTTGATTTATCAGAATTGGCCTTAATGTCCAGCACTGGACATTAGGCTGATTTAATGAACATTATTAGTAAAAATTTTCTAATCTTTTAAATAAAACATCGCTGACATGTCCGACATTGAAATATTTATTGCGTATGTCTAAAATCTGTAGAAATTACGAAAATCAGAATATATTTGCATTTCATTTAAATATATTATCATCTATCGCAGGGTTTCTCAAAGTTTTAAGTGACCTCAAAGATGGGGTATTTCAGTTATTCGTTGGGGGCAGGTGTCAAATTTCTACTTATAACTAATATTACGGCATTTTGGTAAACGCCAGTAAAAGGAACCGAATACCGTGGCCAGAGACATGGACTTGTAAGTGCAACTAGAAATTATGGAAATATCTACCTACTAATTTTATTAGCATTTATCACGAAATAAAAACGCCCTCTGTAACAAATCTTGGTTACGCCTCAGCATAAATGTGCACATGTCGCAGTTTCAAGTCATTTTATGATTGTGGTCGGAAATCCATAGTGGGGTGCACCCCTACTCAATCAATCAACACTTTGAGAAACACTTGTCTATAAGCATTTGTTAGCAAGGAGGCTTAAATAAAATCGACTTTTGGCATTGCGTTAGTTTTTAAGCGATTGTTGATATTTACAATAGTTGATTGATTTATTGATACCTAAATAGAAAAAGAAATCGATATGGTTTATGTAAGTACTACACGTTTCAACTGAGAATATGATTGGCAATGACCTTTAGGTTGTCAAAAGTGATTAAAAAAGTACTGTCAGCAACGTAACTTTATTTGCGTATCAATAATGTTTTTTTAATAATATAAAAAAGTTAATGAAAAAAGTTTTAAATTATTTAGTAATAATGGTTATTATATTATTACAAAAGAAATACTATTTTCTTTCAATAATTTCGTTGTTGGATACTATGATATTAAGTTGAATTGTCAACCGCCATTTTGTTGTTGTTGGTGTGCCTTGTCCAGTATATGAATTAAAAGGCATTCTATTTTAAATTCTGTTAATTATGTGGATGATTCCCGTTAAAAAAATAAATTTGTTGTTATTTCTCATTGTTTTTGTTTGTTAGTGATGTTATTTTGAACTTGTCGTTATTTGTTATTGTTTTTAATTGTATTTATCTCGCTATTTGCTCGAAAATCAGTAAACGATATCGACAAAGTGATAGATAAATTATATTATAAAAATGTCTTGTTTTGCTGACCCCACCAAAATTGTTCAAATTGACAACTATGACGTCACAACATGGCGCGGGGTATATCCTATTCTCATTTGAACAGCATGTTAAAAACATATTTTGAAACATCAGCGACCACGCAGGTTCGATTACCGCACAGGACTATCATCTAGTATGATTTATACTGACTGTATGTCCGTATTGTCCGTATTCTGGCACCCAACCCGTAACACAAGCAAATTAGCTTAACTTAGGGCCAGAGTACGTTGCGTCAGTCGCGTGAAACATAAAAAAAAATAAAAAGAATTGTTTGGTATATTTACCTACCATCCCTACTTTAATTTTAAAGATTAATGTTAATAATTGTAGATAACTTTGAGCTTTTAACAAATTCCATTGACCTTTTTTATCACCTATTCAATTAACGGCCTTGAATTAGACACTAGACAATTTATGCTATCTATACAGTAATTATATTAGATAAACTATATATTAGCGATTGTGTAATTCTTATAGTTAAAACAAAGAAAAATCTAGACCGTGGGTACTTTATATACACTAATTATGTGGTATGTAAGTAAATTAAAAAAAATATTATCAAAGATGGTGTCTGCCTGTCTGGCCTCCATTAAAAAAAACAAAACATTTTTAATTAGACCATAGACTGTCTAGAGGTAATAAAAACTCTCAGATTAATTTACTACCTCAAATACCTCTATGCATTAGACTGACTATTGTGAATTGTCATAATTTTGTAATATTTACTGGTTTATCTGACATTCGATAAGATTAAATATTTCATAAGTTTTTATTCATAACGCGTGAACAAGAAACAAATGTCGAAATTTTAGTTACGAGTTGTTCAAATCAAAACTTTAAATTCAAAAGAAAAGAAAAAGAAAAGAAATCCCTTCACTCATTGATCAAGTTTATATCATCTTTGGTTCACTGATTATGGTACCAATTCTACGTGCACTTCACTAAAAAATGAAAATAACTAAGGTGTATTTTAATTAATTGGCTATTTCGTTGTACACATACACAATAATTGAAATTGTTATTCTTTTTTTTGGTTTTGATAATTATTATGAAAGTTGTGTTAACATTGATTGCCGAATTATGTCGCTATCAATTTTCATTTTTTAGTTAAGTTTAGTTGTGCACGTGGAAAAGATATCAATGGGTGGGTTTTTACAATCTAATGTATTCTGTGTTATTTCTTAAAGCATTAATCAAACAGGAGATGATTATATCGTCACCACTGCTGAAAAATGTACAGAGCAGTGGTCATACTTATTGTGTACGAGCACCGTTGTCTCTTAGTGTGCGTGAGGTGATTTTGGGCGGCGCATAATTATGGGTACCAGATAATTATGGCGACCAATAATTATGGATACCAGAATACGGATAGAATACATAAACTACTTTTCTTTTGTAAATACATACTTATAATACATAGAAAACACCCAGACGCAGTACAAACATTTGTATGACATTTATGGATATCACACAAATGATTGTCCCAAGCGGGAATCGAACCCGCGACCTCGTGATCGGCAATCCATTACATAAACCACTCCACCACGAAGCCCGTCAAATTACAATGAAATTACGTTGTAGTGTTTGTTAGCGCTACCTCTACACCACCGACCTGACTGATATTGTTGTCAAAGAAAACAGCCTGTCTAGTTATTCCTGTTGGTTAAATACTCTGAGTATACCATTGCGACCAAGCTTCGTGGCGAGGTCGCAGGTTCAATCCCCGCACATTATTTGTATTCATATCACAGATATTTGTAATGTGTCTGGGTGTTTCCTATTCTATGTTATGTTATGTAGTACAGATATACCAGATCGCGTTCAGTCTTGAAGACACGTACCTAACTTTAGTCTGGCTAAATTATACTTCATAGAATATTGATGTTTCTTATGACGATACGTCATACGTCATACCTGTATCACAGACACACTATAGATAAATGTTCATGGTCATGTTTAGCTTGGGACCAGAGGACGTTGTGTGAACATTTCACACAACGGTCTCTCACCTCTGGTCCCAAGCTAAGCTAATATCATAGATCCAAGCCATGCTAATATGCTTGTGTTATTTGTACCAGAACACGGATAGAATACTATAACTACTGCTTTTCTTTTGTAGATACATGCTTATATTAGATAGAAACAATAAGATGCAGGACAAACATTTGTATGACAATTAAAAATATCACACGAATGATTGTCCTGAGCGGGAATCAAACCCGCGACCTCGTGATCGGCAGTCCGTTACATGAACCACTCAACTACGAGGCTCGTTAAATGCATAGGTATGATACATACATACATATATCACGCACACATAGATATGTAAGTGGCTTCGAGCCGACTGCCATATACGCTACATCTGGTAAATCTTTGTTATGTAGTTTACCCGTATGGCAGCGTATTGCTACCAATCATAGAAAACATAGAGTTTTCCGTATTTAACAGGGCATCTTGTTATCTACCTTTAATATTCCTTAGCTGACATTTACTGCCCCTTGGGTAGGAAATAGATAAGTCACACTTATATTTTTAATCCGTCACCGCACGGACAAAGCTATCACTTGCACAGCAAAATCAATAAATCACTAAAGTAACGGAGATTTATTACTGAGACTTTCCTGTACGTCCGCCAGGCTATATCTCCGGAACGGTGATATCTAGAGAGCTGAAAATCTCCCAGTTTATGTATAACAGTTGATGCTTTAACAATAAACATCTCATCATCATCATTCTCCTGCTCTAATCCCGTGAATTAGGGTCGGGATGATAATAACTGTATGAAAGTCTTCATGTGCGAGTGTCTAACTCGTACTTGACAGGGTTATTTCTAACTGCTATTGCCCGCAACTTCGTACGCGTGAAATTTAGAAACTAAATCTTGACAAATTATACAAAAATACCATCCTCTTGAACCGTTCTATCTATAAAAACAAACTTCATCGAAATACGTTGCGTAGGTATGAAGATATAAGCTCACATTTGGACATACATACAAAAATAACGACATTGTTTTATAATATGTAAAGATTTCTTTGAATATAGCAAAAAATATTATTATTTGTCCAAGAAGTTTGATATGTGCAATAAGATTATTATTTCAAAGCATTAAATATTACATCCTATTAATGTAGTGTTTATATGTCGACATTTGAACCTAGCGACCTGTTTCATTGTGCTTTGAATTATTTTATATTTAAAACAAGTTTACAGTTGTTATTTAAATAAATACTAAAATATTAAAAATATGTATGGACATTTTATATACGTACGTTCGTAAACATATAAGTCTTATATATAATAAAAGGTACTCGCATATAAAATGCTGTAATATAACTATTAAAGATAACTCTTAAATAGAAAACAGCTGTTGCCCGCTACTTCTTACGCGTGGAATTTAGAATTTTTTTCGCGTTTTTGCAACATTTTCACTGATGCTTCGCTCTTATTAGCAGCAGCGTAGTGTTATATAGCCTAGTCTTCCTCGTTAAATGTACTATGCAATACTGAAAGAGTTTTTAAAATCGAACCAGTGGTTGATAAGATTAGCGCGTTCAAACAAAGTCTTCAGCTTTATTGTGTTAATTATAGATACTTATAACAGTTTAAAGTTAAGTACTTAATACAAAGTAATTTATTTTAAATAATACAATTTTATTTATTAAAATATCCACTTACCAATATCCAAAATGTCTGATAATACATCTTTAAATAAAGCTGGCACAAAATTTAAATATTAAATAAATATTTCTTTTTTAATTCTCTATGGTTGATAAAATAAAAAAAAAAACTATTGCAAAGAAAAATATATTGCCGATAATAATTCCCGCCAATTTGTGAGAAGTGATCGTTCGTTTTGAAACAACCGCGCGATGAGACTGCGACACCAAAGAGGTTGACTATTATATTATTATGTGACCTGCGACCTCTCACTGATATTCACGTGTTTTATTTGAAAGGGAAAGAAGTTACGTAATTTACGCTAAGAGTTTGAATCAAACATATCTTCTATGTAATATTTTATACACACATACTCTATTTATTAAGAATCTTTGAAATCAAGTAAACGTAGTACCAGTAGTACCTAAGTATTGTGTAAGAAAATTGAGATTGATTCATAAAACTGGCTGACCCACGCAACATCGTCTGCAGTAAGTAGTACCTACGTTTTTGCATGTACGTAAGAATTTTCATATTATTTTATGCTAATAATTACCAATTTTTAATCCCTTTCGTACATCCACACCCCTTTTACCTAATTTCAAGTTAGAATACTTATGGATTGTTTACCTAGGGTTTTTAACAGCAACAAAACTCAATTTTCTACATCGAGATAGTTTACGACCTACCAACAGTTAACTAGTTTTTCTAGTAGATAAAGGCTATACATACGTTACTCACAATAATTGAGTATCTAAGCATCTTTGGTCTATAAAACTCGAGAACAGTTGGCCCGATTTTGCTAATGAAATGTTTTTCACTGTCCGGGTAAGGTTTTAACAGTGGAAAATATTGAAAACTTTCGACAAAACAAAAATTACCTACGGTTTTTAGAACTGCACAAGCAAGTGAACTACAAAGCAAAAAGTCAAAAGAAAGACGTCTTTAAGGGCCTACATCAATATTATCGTATATCATCGCCGCCACGTACATATTAACACAGCCAGTAGGCACAGAAAATGAAGAATTAGGGATACTTTTCCTATTTACTCAAAATCTACTAAATATATTTTAATTCTGATTTACGTGTTTCTATATATTTTAGTTACTTATGTTTTTAAAGTTATTTCATTAGTTAATACGCGATAATAGACCGACAAATGAAAAAAATAAAAAAATTGAGAGGTTGTTTCGCCAAGATTTTCTATCGAGAAAACTTTTTTCAATCGCGTTTCTGAGTTGATGCGATCCTAGATCATATATTGAATAAACATATACTTAAAAATTAGAGCTCTAGCCATTCAATCTAAAGAAACAATGAAAACTTCGTACATAGAAAAATGCACGAAGCTATTTTGGTATCGTCTTAAAGTCCGCTGCCTATTAATTTATTAATTTTTGCATTTGACATGCTATGCTTTTTACTTCCGCTGCCTATGTTAAAAAGAACGAAGGGGATTTTTAACTATATATTAATGGCGATGACTTGATACCTACTTCCTTGTTGAAATGAGAGCTTGAATACAAATTAACGCTATAATTTTGCAGTGACAAAACAAATACTACTTTTGTTAATAGCCTATTCTTTTCCTGTCTACATCCTTGCTATTTAATATAACTCTTTCACGCCAAAATTATTAAGGCGATTTAAATAAATTCTGCTACAATGATAGTCTAGCTAGACCGTGAGAAAGAAGGTAGGCTAGTGTTATACGAAAATAAGCTTAGAGCAGCGTGGCTACCACTTGGCTAGCCAAGTGGTGGCCCGTGTCAAACAGGAAACGCTAACGCGAATAATCCCTAGGGATTATGGTCTACTGTGACACGCTGACCAGGCGCGTTGACACAGGGTTTATTTTCTAGATTTTTTTCTCTCACAGAGCATTTTATCTGTGTTATATTCTTTAGCTGGCTTTTATAGCATCCTTGGAACGTGGTGGTGGATGGTATGGGGTGGTGACACTTGTATTCTTAATCCGTCATCACGCGGACAAAAGTACGAAGTCGTTACCACACAAATAAAACAATAGCTCACGTCCGTATAAATATATTTACATCATTATTTACATTAAAAATATAACAAAACTTCGACATTGAATAAATAACAATACAAAATTATTAAAACAAAATACAATATCAAAATATTACAAAATTTACACACATAGAACAACAATATTATTAAAAAAAATAGCTTTAAAAATGTTACATAATAAAAACAACCGTTTTCTTCAAAGGCAAAGACATTGCTGTAAGGTTTAAACACAATCCGCCTTATTACAAAACGTGGACTAAGTTTAAGCCACAGTTTAAGCCTGGCTTTTTAAACACTTCAATTGCGCATTTCAAGCAGATTTTTCTCAAATCCTAGATCTAACAACGACCTTAGTCTTAAACCGACGCCAAACTAGTGGCAGAGCGGGTCTAACTATCCAATTCCTCGTAAATAAATTTTGTTAAATCTGGGTTTAACGTTGAGCCGCATTTTGTAATAAGGGGGAATAAGTTTTTAAGAGGTGTTAGATAATTTAATTACTTAAATATTTAACACGCAATGGCGACGCTAGGCTGAATTCTGACTTCATTCCGTGAGATCAGGATAGGGTTTCATAAGAGTGAGGTCCCCTTAAAAAAACTGATCAAGTACGACTTGGGCTTGCACAGAAGACATTCCGTATGGTTATTACCATAGTATATGCGTCATATTAACGACACCAAAAGACGGGATAAGGGCAGGAGAATCATTATGGTGGGTATAAAATATACCGAGGTATACACAAACTATGATTCAGCTCTGTATGTATCTATCATCATTTCAGAAACAGCCTGGTAACAGATGGACTGCGAAGTTTTAGTAATAGTGTCCCCCGTTTTAACTTTTAATAGGAAACCTTGAAAACATTATCTATCACCTCTATGACAAAAGGCACTGTAGGATATAATAATATATACAAAGACTAACAACACATATTATAAGTATAATTTGATTGATGCCATTGAGACACCATTGTGATACCAGACTCGGGGCCCTGATACGTTTAATTGTTAATAAAAATCACGTTAAACGACATCTATTTGAGACTTAGAGTATTAAACCAACAGTGGTACCGATTCTAAGCGCACAACTTAACTTAACTGAAAAAGGAAATTGATAGTGTTAATAACATAATTCGTCAATGTTAACACAACTTTTTTATTAGATTATCTGTATATTATAGACCAAAGATTTTAATTAATAAAAAAGTGCACAACGAAATAACCAATTAATGCAAATACGCCATAGCTGATTTTTATTTTTTAGTTTAGTTTAATTATGCATGTAGTTGCCATGTCGGCACATACACAAACTAATTTGATTAGTCACTACTCACACTAAGAGACTACAGTGTCTGTATACAATGAGTATGACCCTTGCTCTCGTACCTTTTTAGCGTATGTCGCCTAATAATTCCAACTCCTGTAGGATCAATGCTCTAACATTAGATGTGATCTGTACTACCATTGCCAGTTTAGCGGTCTAACGTTTTTATTACCGAAAATTCCAATATTTAACTTAAGGGCCTACATCAATATTATCGTATATCATCGCCGACACGTACATATTAACACAGCCAGTAGGCACAGAAAATGAAGAATTAGGGATACTTTTCCTATTTACTCAAAATCTACTAAATATATTTTAATTCTGATTTACGTGTTTCTATATATTATAGTTACTTATGTTTTTAAAGTTATTTTATTAGTTAATACGCGATAATAGAACGACTAATGAAAAAAATAAAAAATTTGAGAGGTTGTTTCGCTAAGATTTTCTATCGAGAAAACTTTTTTCAATCGTGTTTCTGAGTTCATGCGATCCTAGATCATATATTGAAAAAACATATACTTACTTAAAAATTAGAGCTCTAGCCATTCAATCTAAAGATACAATGAAAACTTCGTACGTAGAAAAATGCACGAAGCTATTTTGGTATCCTCTTAATAATAAACACAACCACAACAAATTTAATATTAATTCGAAAACTCCTGAATATTTTACATTATTACATTAACATCGGTCCTAAATATGTGTGTAACATTTCAGATCAATCCGACTACTGCAAGTGGGTGAAAATCACTTTCAAAGATTCCATTACACAGATTAATAGATACGTACCGAACTAATAAAAAAGCGTGTTAAAAATAAGGTAAATGCACCAATTGTCGTAATTAAAAATTAAACTAACAATATCACATAGTCAACAATTGGTCACATTACCCGCTTACGACTAATTTTTACAATAAATTTTATATAAATTACAATTTTTTTTTGGGATTTTTTTCCAAAAACTTTTTTGTTCACCTAACTACATTTGTTTTCTTTATAAAAACTTATTATATATACAGAGCTATTTTTCTATCGTATGTATAACCGACTTCAACGATCACAATTTGATGGTATTTTAATTTAATCCCATTTTTTCATATAGCTTACTTTGGGACCAGAGGACGTTGTGTGAAATGTCCTGAATATTTATTTATTTATTTTCTATGAAATGGGGTCACACCACAAGTAACCCCTTATCATAAACCATATAATAATCAGTTCGCTAATGATAGCAATATATGAATATTTTCTATAATGGGGTCATAACAAAAGTAGTCTTCCTATCCATTTCGTGATCGATCTGATTTGAAAATTCACAATTAGCTAGTACTATATATTTTTTACATTAAGGTCATACGAAAAGTAACTCCTTCCTAACACATGTGATGTGACCGCTTTTAAGGATTCACAATTAGCATATTTACTTGATAATTCTCATTTTCTTAAAAAGGGGTCACGCTAAAAGTAACCCTTTTATGGTTTACCCCTTTTTTACATAAAATGGTGTAAATCCTTAACATTTGAAGTCGGTTTGACACGAATCTCTTTCTATTTAGATGTTTAAATTCATAAAATGATATAACCAATAGGTACCTACTTTTTATAGTGATAGGTGTTTATACATTACATAGATTAGATTATACATAATGATTACATGTTTTTAATGAAAATATAAGTGAATATTTGTGCTATCAATCAATATTCCCCTGTCTTTATCCCGTTATTCGAAGTCAGTGCAATGTTTATGTCGTAATAAGATTTGACTGATTTATAGGCTACCAATATAAAAAAAAATCCCATTAATCGTATTTATAATTTTATTATTTACTTGGTTTTCAACAGAAATCTTTACTTATTAAGAAACAGTGTCGTTATTTTTGTGACTCTATATGAGCTTGTTATCTTCAAAACTACGCAACGGATTTAGATGCGTTTTTTTAATAGATAGAGTGATTCAAGAGGATGGCTTTTTGTTTTTAATTTGTTAGGGTTTGGTTTTTAAATTTAAAGCGTACGTAGTCACGGGTAACCACTATTTGTGAAACTCTAAAAAAACTTAAATTAATTTTTAAACAAAATTTTTTGCTTTTTTGAACCATAATTTTTTTTTCTATTCAGGGTCAACTTAGAACGGCCGAAGTAAAAAACTTAACAGTTTTTTTTTTACTTTTACTTGGAAATATTTGTGGATTATAACTTATTTATTATTTTATGATGATACTTATATTTACACATTTCAGTTCAATAGAGTTTAAGACTGTTTCTATGTCATCAAACCAACAAAACAAGCAAAGACAGGGCGAGCAACAAGTATAATTTAAAAAATTAAGAATACCTAATCTTTTTAATATCATAAATATTCACAAATTTCCATCACTATGGTACCAGCCATTTTAATTAACATTATTTACTAGTTATATACAAAAAGAAACCAATATCTTATTTTAATTTGGATTCACGATATTATAAAGAATATGTCGTAATTTTTTTTTTTAATTTTTCTATTTATTTTATGAATGTCATAAATCTAATATGGCAGATATACGCATTTTAATAATAACTTAATTAAAAACTTAATTATTTCAAAACTACCAATTGATAGTGGTATTATTTAGATAGAACACTGCCTAGTCCCAGTAGAGCATGGCGCGATATTTCGTGTATGGCTTCCGGCTCATACTTGTAATAGATACTGTTACTGTAGTACTGCCTTTGTTTGATATGGCCATATTTGAGGGCGAGTTATCTATCTCCTTCTCCAGCCCATTTATATCCCACTGTTGGGTACGGGCCTCCTCCACTTTGGGAGGGATTATAGTCTACCGAGCCGCGCTGACCAGACGTGTTGACACAGGGTTTATTTTCGAGTTTTCCGTCTCTCACAGAGGATGTTATCTGTGTGCAATATCCTTTAGTTATCTATACTATATTAATATTACAAAGCTGCAGAGTTTGTTTGTTTGAACGCGTTAATCTCAGGAACCACTGGCCCAATTTGAAAAATTCTTTCAGATTTGGATAGCCCACTTATCGTGAAAGGCTATAGGTTATATAACATCACGCTGCGATCAATATCAGCGATGCAGTAGTGAAAAATGTTTGCCAAAATAACGAGGAAAGTTTCTAATTTCCACGCATACGATATCGGAGACAGCATATTAAAAAAAAAGTATAGTAACATACAAATTATTGTTATTTAACAAAGTCGTTATTTTTGTATGTACCTACGTTTCTATGTGAGCTTATATCTTCAAAACTACACAAAGAATTTTGAAACGATTTATTCTTAATATAGAGTGGTTCTAGAATATGGCTCTTTTGTATAATTTGTTAAAGTTAGGTATATATTGGAGGAGGGGGGCTCAATAACTATAAACGCAGGTGAAACAGCGGCATTATAGCTAGTAAAAAAATTATCAGAAGTGGGATAAGTACATCAATTGGTAGTTTTAAATCACAATTACAAACTATAATTAATATCTGTAATACCACAGTCATTTTATTATATTCACCATTTATTTATACAATCTAATTGCGTTGTTTAAAATGTCAATTTTGAACTTAGGTGTCCACGATAGCTCAGGAGGTTTTTAATGGCACATAACTACACTAAACTTAGTGTTAAGTGGAAGTATAATATAACTTGACGTACTTCGTGGTTTAGTGGTTCATGTAACGGACTGCCTTTCACGCGGTCGCATGTTCGATCCACGCACAGTACAATAATTTGCGTAATATTTATAATTGAATATTTTATCATTTATATTGTATGTATTATAAGTTTGTATTTACAAAAAAAATTGTTTATGTAGTATATCCGTATTCTTGTACACATAATATACAACATAACCAGAGGACATTGTGTGAAATATCCATAAATTTATTTTATTTAGTAAAAATATATCAAAATTGATTTCATTTCAGTTAAGTTAGGTTAAGTTTATGGCGCAATACAATCGCAAATTAAGGCCGCCTATTGTAGGTACTAGATTTATTGTAAATATGAACTTATAATATATATTACTGTCTTTGTGTACAATAAAAATTAATTCATGCAAAATCATTGTGATTGTAGCAAAATAAATAATTAACACAAGGCACCACGATATCTCAGTTGGACGTGCAACAAGTAACGCTCATGTAATAACGCGAAAAAAAATACTCCGATGTCATCGCCGGTATACTCTATACGGGTCAAGTGCGTAGCACTTACAACCAACATGTATGACTAGATGTATGAGTGTGGATGAAGTATGTTTGGATCGTAGCAGATGGCGCTCCATAGTCTATGCCTGCCTCCATAGGAAAAAGGCGTGATGTTATGATGATAACGCGATTGACAAATAAATGGTGTATCTATTAAACTATAAAGATTAAACTACAGAATTAAAGATATCTCATTCAATTCTAGAGATTAATCAAGATATTACTAAAAACAAACATTTACAAAAAATAAAAAATTCTGTATATCTAATATTATAAGTTAAAACCTCTTAAATTCTTTAACCGCCTTTCCAGATCTTCATCATTGGACTCCTGAGGCCATGTCTCTTGTATGGACTTTCGTCTTTCACCACCCGGTGCCATTTGGAAACCGCTTCCAGTTTTACCAGGACTTTCAGGGCTGTAAGAATATTTAATAAATAAATAAATATTCATGGACATTTCACACAACGTCTTCTGGTCCCAAGCTAAGCTTATTAAGCTTGTGTTATGTGTACCAGAATACGGATATAATACATAAACTACTTTTCTTTTGTAAATACATACTTATAATACATAGAAAACACCCAGACGTAGTACAAACATTTGTATGACTATTATGAATATCACACAAATGCTTGTCCCAAGCGGGAATCGAACCCGCGACCTTTTAAACGGCAGTCCATTACATGAACCACTACGCCACGAAGCCCGTCAAGTTATATTATACTTCCACTTAACACTAAGTTTAGTGTAGTTATGTGCCATTAAAAACCTCCTGAGCTATCGTGGACACCTAAGTTCAAAATTGACACCTTATACAACGCAGTTAGCAAATTAATTGTAAATAAATATCAAGAAATAGTGAATAATTAGCGTAAACAGGTTTAAAATTAATTGTGTGTTGTCTATCCTAATATTATAAAGCTGAAGTGTTGTTTGTTTGTTTGAATGCGCTAATCTCAGGAACTTACTGGTCCAATTTGCAAAATTCTTTCAGTGTTGGATAGTACATTTATCTAAGAAGGCAATAGGCTATATAACATCACGCTGCGACCAATAGGAGTGAAGCTAAGTGAAAAATGTTGCGATAAATAATTAGATATTGTATAGTTGAGGGCTTCCGTTGGATGTCCGTTTATAATATGAATCATTTGTTTTCTAAATTCCACGTGTACGAAGTCTCGGTCGGGCAACAAATATTCATAGATATTATACACAACGTCCTCTGTTCCCAAGCTAAGCTTCTTATGCTTGTGTTATATGTATATGCGCTTCGCAATATATATATGAAAATTTATTGTATGTTCATAAAAATATTCATAATTTTACAAAAAAAGCGACCACCATAATGTTAATAATACAAGGCATAAACACAATCTTGTGATGCATGTAACCCGTCTCCACAAAAATATGTAACTCTTTCATAGGTCATTGTATACGATTTTATAATAAACTCCCTATTGATGTAAGAGAATTTAATAATTCTAAATTAAAAAAATTCATTAAAACTAAATTATGTAAAAAGGCGTATTATAAAATTTCTGTTATATTAAAGATGATAAAGCTTGGGAGTAAGTTGCTCCGGAGTAATACATATTCTATATTGTAAAGTTTTATTAGCATTGTAAGTATAATTGACATTTAATTTAAAAAACATTGATTTGATTAGAAGCTCTGCTGAGTTTCTTACGCCGGTTCTTCTCAGCAGATTGCGTCCTGAACCGGTGGTAGGGGAAAAAAATGGACATGTCATAAGCACATACCTAATTTTTATGAAAAATTGTGTCCGCGTGATTAAATGATTTTTCATTTCATTTCATTTCGTTATGGGTACCAGAATACGGGTATAATACATACTTTTCTTTTGTAAATACATACTTATAATACATAGTAAACACCCAGACGCAGTACAAACATTTGTATGATAATTATAAATATCACACAAATGATTGTCCCGAGCGGGAATCGAACCCGCGACCTAGTGAACGGCAGTCCTTTATATGAACAACTAGACTACGAATAACGTCAAGTTAAATTGTACTTCCACTTAACACCGAGTTTAGGATAGTTATTTGTTGTAGCAAAAAAACCTCCTGAGCTATTGTGGACTCCCCAAGTTCAAGATTGCCCGTCGATATTAAGAGAGCACGATACCAAATTATGCTCCATACAAAAATATGGGTATCGTACTTCCGTTTTTTCTTCGCCAAAATTAAACCGATTTTAATTGTTTCTACGCTATATTATAGATGAAGAGTATATCTATGCTTCTGTCACTTTCTTTTTTTCAATACATAATAACTAAAAGAAATATGACCATCCGAAAATCCCGATTTTTTCGGTTTTCTTTAGGTAAAGTTGTAGCGTCTTTCACACATATTTGGTAAAGGTTTATAAAAAAAAAAGTGATACAAACATAGTCATACTCTTCATCTATAATATAGCATAAAAAAAATCTGTTTCAGCTATACTTGTCCCTTTCAGCGCGGTGCTCGGGAATAGGGATAGCAATACCTAAGGCAAATACCTAAATTAGGAGTACAGTACCCTCTTAATAGAATAATATTAGTTTATACAAAATAATACCTGAAATATTCGGTGCTTGTGGTGAGATCACTGTCGATATTACAATTATCATCCTTAGTATTATACAACCAGACTCCAGCGGTCATCTTGTGATCACGAACTTGAAAGTCTGTGTTGTAATGTTTGGCTGGTGTTGTGAAGTCCATATTGAGTTTCTGACCTGAAAAATTTCAATATTTATATACATTTCACACAACATCCTCTGGTCCCAAGCTAAGCTTATATGCTTGTGTTATGGGTATGTATCAGATTCGTTGGTTTATAACTTTTGTAAATACATATATCTCTCCAACTCCAACGTCACACGGCCCTCCTCCACTTTGGGAGGGACTTTGTCCGGAATTTCGGGGTTTTCGAAGCTATAACATAGATTCATTGCTATCGTCAAAACTAAACTAGTATGGTGGTCTGTTTATAAGCAGTTATTTAAGTGTATATGTGATAAGTGCCTGTTGTAAGCAGAAGTTTAGTGTATGCAAGACATCGATATATCAAGACATCTATTAAACTGGTATCCTTGGGATCCTGGTATAATGGCGAATTTTATCAAGTTTTTTTTTAATAATTTCATGGACATTTCACACAACGTCCTCTGGTCCCAAGCTAAGCTTATATGCTTGTGTTATGAGTACCAGAATACGGATATAATACATATAGTACTTTTCTTTTGTAAATACATACTTATAATACAGTTTTTGTAGTCCACTATTAATTTTGTTGTCATAAATGACGCCATTATGGCGACTTAATGGCGCCAGTGACTGATCATTACAACATTGTATATATTGTAATAGCAGACTTGGGCCCCTGGTCTGTTTTTAGGCAGTTTGTATATGAATGATCTCTAATTAAATTAGTTTGGTGCCTGTTCTAAACAAATTTGTTGGTTTCGTGTATATAATATAGATAGATAACTCTTTATTGTACACCATTTTACATTACAGTAACTTATTCTATGTTAACAATAATATAGTACAATAGGCGGGCTTATCACATGCTGCGATCTCTTCCAAACAACCTTTGGATGGACTACGTTTGGTCAAAAAGTGAGCTTTATGTGGTGTACTCTAACTTACAAAGATTAATTAATACTTACATAAACTTAATACATATATAAATACTCATACACATTCATAAATACATACCTATACATACAAATACGTACACAATACATAAACAAATATGCCTACACTCAAGAGATATAAGAAAGAAAGAAAATATTTATTTCTGACTTGCGAACAAGAAAAAAGAAATTACATAGGTACATATTATAATAAGAAAGTATTATCATATTAAATCTTTACTTCTTATAAAACAAAGTCGTTATTTTTGTATGTATGTCCCTATGTGAGCTTATATCTTCAAAAATACGCAACGGATCTTGATGCGGTTTTTTTTAATAGATAGAATGGTTCAAGAGGATAGCTTTTTTCACATAATTTGTTGGGGTTTGCTGTATATTGGATGAAATATTGTGGCGAACGTCGACTAGGGCACGACCAATACCCGGAGCCGACTTTTGCCACAGTTGGTCCTTCGAGCCGGATCCCTAAGAAACCAGAAGATTGCAAGATGCCAGTAACCAGGTCACAGAAGGATGCCCCTCACGTCCATCGTCCCGTCCCGTGGTAACGGATAGGGCTGAGGAACCGTCAGGGTTAGAAGGGGTCACGTCTGCGTCAGCGTCAGGGTCATCAGCAACGATACTCCAGGTACTGGACGTGCTCTAGTCGAGTCCGCCACAGATATGATTAAATTTGCCGAGAAATTCGGACGCGCGCGAGCTATAAATGAAAACGCTGCCTTATCTATGTGAGGTATAATAAACTAATGTATGGAGGAATTGTTTGTTACCCATAGTTCTTCAAAAAAGTCCGCGAGGGCATATGTCTATCTTTTAAGGGAAACCCGCTGTACCCATAATAATGTCAAAAAAAATCTCAAATTCAGTAGGGTGTTTTCAAAAGCTATTTATGTGTATATAGTAATATTTTTTATCAAATTAAATAGCTTAGTTAGCTTACGCAATTAATATAGATTATAACTGCTCTTTACAGCATGCAATTTAAATAAATATCTTAGGAGATATGACGAAAAAGAATTACGCGCGGCAAAATAAAATACTTAAACTGTTGGCTGAGCAACGCGAATGTTTCCTCTGTCTTCTATCCATAATAATAATATGTTTATGCTTTCACGTAAAGACCTACTGGATGGATTTTCATAAAACTTTCCAATGGAAAATGGAATAGAAAACGAACTTATTTTTTATCCTTTTTACCGCGGGTAACACCGCGGGGCACAGCTAGTAAGAGTATAAAATAATATTTTGATAATTTTATCATGTTATTTATATGTCAGTGATAGATCTTTTTAGGTCTTTTACCATTTTCTTGAAAGTAATAATGCCTATACATATGGTGGTCCGTTTTTAAGCATTCTTACCAGGATGTATCCTCTCGTCAAGTCTCAATTCACCAAATCCTCCGGCAATATCAGTTAATGTCACATCATTATTGTTGTTAGTCCATTGTCTTGTACGGGACCACTCTCCGGATGATGGGTACCATGGTTTAGATGGTTTTGTGGTCTTCGGTGTACTTGGTTTCTCCGGTGATGCTGTGGGTACAATATTATAATTAAAAAAAGGGTTTTTTTACATATTTTGTAGGTACTACGCGTAGATTTTAGAAAACTTTTTCCGTTTTTGCAACATTTTTCACTACTGCGTCGCTCCTATTGGTGGCGGGGTGATGTTATATAGCCTAAAGACTTCCTTGATAGATGGACTATCCAACACTGAAAGAATTTTACAAATCGGACCAGACGTTCCTGAGATTAGCGCGTTTAAACAAACAAACAATCAAACTCTTCAGCTTTATATAGCTACATATAGATACTAGCTGTTGCCCGCGACTCTGTCCGCGTGGAATTCAGAAAATTTTTCCCGATTTTGCAACATTTTTCACTACTGCTTCTCTTCTACTGGTCGTAGCTTGATATTATATAATCTAAAGCCTTTGTCGATAAATGCCCTATTTAACACTGAAAAAAATTTTCTAATCGGCCCAGTGGTTCCTGAGATTAGCGCGTTCAAACAAACAAACAAACTGTTCCGCTTTATAATATTAGTATTGATTAGTATCTGTCTTGGTTGTGTACAGTGGGGCTATCAATAACTTTAAACTCAGGTAAAATCACTTATATATAACATCGGATCATATAATATATAGTAATAACAATAAACTCACATTCCATTTCGACTTCAGCCACAGCTATTTTCTTCTTCTCCTTAGCTCCAGGGGTTGCGTCTTCGATATCCAGTTCGTTCAATTCAGCTAACATACGTTCCTCGCCGTCGAATATAAAGTCACGTTCAGATACTTTACGTCCACTTGGACGTGATGGTTGTTTTGCTGTAAAGAAACACTCTATTAATAATTTGCTTAATTCATGCATTATCATCGTTCCTTAATATGTGAAAAACATTTCAGATCAATCAGACTACTGCAGTTGGTGAAAATCACTTTTAAAGATTCCCTTACATAGATTAATACATTGATAGTTATTTACAACAATTGGGGATTGCGGCTCTACGCAATCCCCAATTGTTGTAAATATTTATATATATAGTTTTAAGATTTACTCGCTAGGGATTCGGGGCGTGGGACATTGCAAACATTACTCACAGTATTAATGGAACCCACAACAACACAAAATCATAAAACTCTTTCTCAATGAACCATTTGAGACTAGGGACACACTGGTCCAATGGTCAGAATGACATTTCATTCATCGTTAACTGCACTCCATTGCACATACGCGCGTCATACCACATTTTCGACTGCCTACTTTTGTGAAGAACATAAAAATTTTGCTGTGAATTACTTCATTATCTTTGTAGATATCATCCTACACGTGTAAAAAAATATATCTATTTTTCCATAGCTAAAAAAACTGGTCAAGTAAGTACAAATAGGACTCGCACATGGAGGTCCGTACCGCTAACGTTAACATATTAAAAAAAATTGAGTTTGAATTCAAAGTAGCCATAATGCCTTCGAGGCTGTGTAACTTTCACTACTATTTATTTACTTAATTTTCAAACAATAAAGTACTTGGTTAAACTGAAGGTTTAATACCAGTGTTAACAGTGTAATTAAAAATATATTAAAAATATCATTAGTTTCAAATATATCATTAGTTTCAAGATAATTTGCAATTCGCTCTAGCTACGGTTAAGAAAACTTGCTACATAATAAGTCATCGGAGAAAATAAGGAGCATAAGAGGGACCTGAACCCACGACCTCGAAATACCGTTCCGTTGTTTTTCCAACTAAGTTAATAAGATGAGAAGAAACACACAATAATCATGGCCAAATAGTGACATAACGGAATTATCAATTCAACAAATAGTTAATTTTGATAAGATAAGAAAATCACACACATTTGTATAAAACAGTACAAAACTGTGTTCTCATTTGATATAACTGTGTGATTATAATTATATTATTTTATTAATTCTGAGGTAATTAAAATCCTATGTATAAAATTCTCGTGTTAATCGTCTTTTTCCAATGAAACCGCTTGACCTATTCTTATGATATTTTGTGTGTATTCGAAGTACAAAAAGAATGTGAAGTATCTTTATACGCTTCTATTTCTTTCTTATTTAGCAATGAATAAATCAATCTATGTAAAGGAATATTTAAAAGTAAATTTCACATATGACCTGAAATATTACATACATATTAAGGACTGACGAATATGCAATAAATTTAAAAATATATTCAGAATTTATAAGCGCGTTTTGTGGTTTTAATTTTAATAATATCATGCCCCCAGGCGATGCGATTGCCAACTATATAGATTACACGTCAATAATCTGGATCGTGATTACTATTTTATCGATTTTTATTGATAGAAGTCGATTTTAAACGGTCACAGAGGCATTTTTGTACTATGTTTACAAAATTATCATTTACCGATAACCTTTCAACCATACATACAATCATATTATAATAAAACATCTGTATATCTCTCTCCAGTTCGCATCAAAAATGCAGCCAATCGGACGTGTGACTAGAGAAGCGACAAATAAAGGAATCAGGACTTTAACAAATACAGCAAAACCCAAATACAAACGGGCAATAACATTCGAAAACCTTAACCCAAATATAGTGAGACTCGAATATGCTGTTAGAGGACCTTTGTTTTTAAGAGTAACAGAAATCGAAAGAGAATTAAAAAAGGGAGTCAAAATGCCTTTTAATAAAGTAATCAAAGCGAACGTTGGAGATGGTCAAGCGATGGGTCAAAATCCTATTTCTTTTATAAGACAAGTGGTTGCTAGTGTTTCTTACCCAAAAATCATGGAATTGGCTGAATTTCCCGAAGATGTTAAGAGAAGAGCTGCTGAAATTTTGGAAGCTTGTGGGGGGAAATCAATCGGATCATATTCCGCTGCAGTAGGAATAGAAACGGTACGTAAATCCGTTGCAAGATATATTGAAAAACGTGACGGTTTTAGTACAGATTGGAATAATATTTGCATATCTGCTGGAGCTTCGGCAGCTATTAAAGGATGCTTGGAACTTCTCATTAATAAAATAGATGGAAAAACCACAGGAGTCATGGTACCAATACCACAATACCCTTTATATTCGGCATCTATAGCAGAATATGGATTAAGCCAAGTAGATTATTACTTGGATGAGAGTAAAAACTGGTCTTTAAATCCGGAAGAATTAGAAAAAGCTTTTCAAAAAGGTTCCAATACTTGCAAAGTCCGGGCTTTGGTGGTAATAAACCCTGGAAATCCAACTGGCCAGGTTTTGTCTAAAGAAAATATTGAATTTATAATAAAATTCGCTTATAAGCACTCTTTGGTCATATTTGCTGATGAGGTTTACCAGCACAATATATACCAAGGGAAGTTTCATTCTTTTAAGAAAGTTTTAATGGAGTTAGGGGAGCCATATAATCAGGTGGAATTGCTTTCTTTTATGTCAGCGTCGAAAGGATATATGGGTGAATGTGGACTGCGTGGTGGATGGATGGAGATCATCAATATGGAGCCTAAAGTTCAGGCTAATTTGTATAAGTGTATATATGCGAGATTATGCCCTACAACATTGGGACAAACGGTTATAGATTGCATTGCCAGGCCACCTGAAGAAGGCGACGTGTCATATGAACTGTATGTCAAAGAGAAGAGCAATGTATTGGAATCCCTTAAAGAAAGAGCTAAGATGATTGAGGATATGTTCAATAAGTTGGAGGGATTTAGCTGTAACGTTGTACAGGTAACTAAACATTTCAAAATATAGGTCAGATAATGTGGATTAAAGAGTTGGGAAGGCTTTTAAGCCCTACCGCGAGGAGCTAATGCTCACGATTTCGAAGGGCTGCAGTCCCTACTCCTATTCCCTACGAGTCCATGTGGTGACAGATTAAGAAAATACGTATCACCATCCCTTTTCCTTCCCAGGCTGCTGTAAAAGTCAGCTGAGGGATATTGTACACAGATAACATCCAATGTGAGAGACGGAAAACTCGAAACTAAAGCCCTGTGCCAACACGCCTGATTAGCGCCGTATAGTAGACTACTATCCCTCCCAAAGTGGAGAAGGCCTGTGCCCAACAGTGGGACGTTATTGGGCTGGAGGGAGCACCCAGCATTTGCTTACTTTGGGAAGACTTAACATACGCGTGAATATTTATATACATACTAGCTGTTGTCCGCGACTTCTTACGCGTGATAATTAGAAACCATAATGTAGCTAAGAGTTTACTATACGCCGCGATAGATGGCGTAGTAATGTCTGCTAAATCGCACTATGATTTTATTGCATTACACTTAAGCTCGTTAAAATTTCTGTCATTTATTCAGGTCAGTATCATAATCTATACTTATTATAAAACAAAGTCGTTATTTTTGTATGTCCCTATGGGAGCTTTGTATGTTCAAAACTACGCAACAGATTTTGATGCGGCTTCTTTTAAGAGATAGAGTAGTTCAATAGCACGGCTTTTTCGTATAATTTCTTAAGGTTTGGCTTCTAATTCTACGCGTACGAAATGGCGGGCAACGACTAGTTATAAATATAAGGATTCTTTTTCATTCCCCAGGGTGCTATGTACGCCTTCCCAAGATTCGAACTACCGCCAAAAGCTATCCAAGCTGCGAAAAACGCCGAACAAAAGCCAGACGAGTTCTACGCGTTCAAACTACTTGAGGAGACGGGCATCTGCGTGGTCCCGGGTTCAGGATTCGGTCAGGACCCTGGCACTTATCACTTCAGAACCACAATACTACCACAGACTGAACTTTTGAAGGAAATGGTGGATATCTTTCAGAAATTTCATAAGAAATTTTGTAAAGAATATGCATAATATTTTGTTAAAGAATTAATTATGTAATTGGAAATATTAAATATATTTATTTATGAAGCTTTTGTTTTTGAGCGTTTAGCGAAAACACCAGTTATTTAATTTAATAAATTAATTTATAGTGGAAAAAGTGATCACCGCAAGTGGGACTTGAACCCACGACCTCGGAATACTGCTGGCACGGTCGCAATAGCTCAGTCAGTAGAGCGACGGAAGGGTATTTCGAGGTCATGGGTTCAAGTCCCGCTTGCGGTGATCACTTTTTCCACTACAATTTAATTTATTAAATTATAGAATGGCAAAGCAATTGCAAAATTAATAAATTACTTTAGCAGTTATTTGATTCGCAACAAACCTTAATACGTTTTTTAATAGATAGAATAGTTTATGAGACGCATATACAGGGTATATGTCAAGGTCGCGGGGAGACATTGGATGCAGGCGGCACAGAACCGCGCGTTGTGGCGTTCTATGGGGGAGGCCTATGTTCAACAGTGGACGGAGAGAGGTTGATGGATGGATGGATGGATATACAGGATGTCCCAAAAGTCGACTCAAGCCGAATAAAAAAAAATGTTTTGTATTTTTAAAATAATAATAATTGCACAACATTGCCAAACTGATTTTCGAAACGTGGTTCTACAAAACATGACATCTTCTTTCAAGCTGGAGCAGTTAGCTCAGATTTTAGGGTAACAAATTACAGAAGCACTATTCATGATGATATAAGTAAAAAAAAATGTCAAAAAGTAAAGATTTGTAGCAATAGAAAAGTAAAAACCCATGTTCGTTCAAATGTACGTCAAACCAATTCATACGATCACGTTTTGTTTGTGCTGTAACACGTAACCGGCGGATGGTAACAACGAACGTTTTAAAGTTAAGTTATTAGGTATTTTTAATCATAATTGTGTTGTTAAATAGTATTTATTTTATATATTTTTATTTATTTTATATATTTTTATTTACTTTATTTATTTTTACTTATATAATTATTATATTTTATTTTAATATAAGTATTTGATCACAATAATTGTACCAATATGTCAACACCTGAAAACAGTGACCTAGATGAGTACTTGTCTGCTAGTAGTGGTGATGAAAGCTACACCAGCATTCCCCCGCTTTTAGAAACTCTTTCTGCTCAATTTTCCGACGTCTCTCGTAACTTCAATGCTGTTCATATTAATGCTCATAGTATTCCGGCTCATTTCCCAGATATGCTGACGAACTTTGACTGTACGAAAATTCATGCTATCTTCGTGTCTGAGTCATGGCTTAAGCCATGCCTCCCTTCAATATCTTACGCTCTTCCTGGCTTTCAACTGATCCGAAATGATCGTATCCATGGTAGGGGTGGTGGGGTTGCCATATATCTTAGGTCAAACATCCCTTATTCTGTTGTAAGTATATCAGCACAACCACCACCATTAGATGCTGGCGAGCATCTCTTCATTGAGATTACTCTTAATCATTCCAAAATACTACTCGGTGTTTACTACTGCCCCTCATTACAAATTGACTTCTTTTCTTCGTTAGAGATGATTCTTGAGGACTTATTACCTACGTACAGTCATACTATCTTAATGGGTGACTTCAATACGTGTCTTATTAAAAATGACTACCGTTCTTCCAAATTTCTATCTACACTTAATTCAAACAATCTCAAAATTCTTCCGTTAGCTGCTACTCACCATTTTCCTAACACTACTCCTTCTCTGCTAGACATTATTGCTGTATCCTCTACTGAACATGTTGCAAAATATGGTCAATGCTCTGCAGAAAACTTCTCCTATCATGATCTCTTATTCTTGTCTTATAGGATACGCCCACCTAAACAAAAACCTAAAGTCGTCCTACAGCGTAGTTTTCGTGGAATGAATGTTGTCAGTCTGCGCAGGGATGCCGACTGTATTGATTGGAGTCAACTTTTTGTGACAGATAATATGGACAATAAAGTTTCTATATTTATATCGGAATTAACTAGGCTTTATGACACACATGCGCCTATGAAACAAATTAAAATAAAACATTTGCCTTCACCGTGGCTCACAGATGATATAAAACAGTTATTATCAAAGAAATCCAATGCAAGAGCAAAGTACAAACGTAAACCCAATGATAAAAACTGGCAAAATTATGTAGAATTAAGGAACTTCTGCAACAAGGTGTGTAGGAACGCCCAACGCCAGCATATTCATGATTCTGTAAAAAATGGAGATCCAGCGAATGTCTGGAAATTTCTAAGATCACTTGGAGTTGGTAAATCCCGTCAAGATGCAATTTCAAAAGATTTCAATATCGATTTACTAAATCAACATTTCTCGGCTTCGTTCAATTTTGATAGAACAACAAAAGAAAATACGTTAAAACATCTTTCTACTATTCCAACTCCTGATTGCCCTGAATTTGTCTTTATTCAATTGTCGGATTGTGATGTTAAGAGGAGCATAGAGTCTATTAATTCTAACGCAGTTGGTAGTGATTGCATCACCCGTAATATGATCTTGCCAATTCTTGATGAAATTCTTCCTGTCCTCACTCATATTTTAAATTTTTCTATTTCGTCGGGAGTTATGCCATCTGCGTGGAAGGAGGCTCAGGTGATTCCGCTAGCCAAAAAGTCTAATCCTAGTTCCTGTAATGACTATCGTCCTATTTCCATCTTACCATTTCTCTCCAAAGTCCTAGAACGTCTTATACATAATCAACTTAGTAGCTTCCTATCCAAAAACCTTCTTCTAAATCCTTTACAATCCAGCTTTCGTCCTGGCCACAGCACTACCTCGGCATTAGTTCATATTACGGATGATATAAGATCCGGGATGGATAAGGGCCAGTTGACGGTGTTAACATTGCTGGACTTCAGCAATGCTTTTAATACTGTCAACTTCGATATCTTGTTGGGTATATTGAAATCTCTTAACATATCTCCAAACGCGATTGAATGGTTTCGCAGTTACCTGTCGGACCGGCGACAACGTATTAAGATTGAAAATACTGTCTCATCTTGGTGTACTACGACTGCCGGAGTTCCACAGGGTGGCGTTTTATCTCCGTTACTCTTCGCGATTTACATTAATTCAATTTCCAAAAAGCTTCTCTCATCCTACCACCTTTATGCAGATGATTTGCAGATATATACTAGGGCGAATTTGGGAGAGTTATCGGTAGCTGTCTCTACCATCAATAAGGACTTGGAGCACATTAATAAATGGAGCACAGATTATGCGTTGAGAGTTAACCCATCAAAGACTCAGGTCATTGTTGTTGGCAGCTCTAGGATGATATCTAGAATCGATTGGCTGTCCCTCCCACAGATTTTCTTCAACGGTGTTTGTATTCCATACAGTACGCAAGTGAAAAATCTGGGTGTACAAATAGACAGAGACCTTGCCTGGGGTCCCCAACTACAGGAAACTAGCCGTAAACTATTTGCTGCGGTCGGGTCTCTGCGAAGGCTACAAAATCTATTACCTTTTACTACGAAAATTTCTCTGGCGGAATCGTTGCTTCTTCCAATTCTAGACTATGCCGACGTCAGCTATCTTGATCTCACCGAAGACCAGCTAAATAAACTTGAGCGTCTTCAAAATGTTTGCATTAGATTCATATTTGGACTACGCAAATATGATCACGTTTCAGAATTTCGCAATAAGCTCAAGTGGTTACCTATACGCTTTCGCCGCAATACTCATATTCTTTCTTTGTTATATAGTATACTGTTTAACCCTCATACTCCCACTTACCTTAAACAACGCTTTGCTTACTTACACAGCACGAAGTTGAGGTGCCTGAGATCCTCGGAAAACCTAATGTTGAAAATGCCGAAGCACTCTACGAGTTTTATGGCTAAATCTTTTACTGTACAAGCTGTTTGCTTATGGAACAAATTACCACTCCCCATAAAACAAGCTAAAACAATAAGTGCCTTTAAAAAACATTTAAATAAACATTATCTTAATCAAAGTAATAATCAACCACTCTAGTAAATTAATAATTTTGGTACATATTATTTGAAGATAAGTCTAGATTTTAAAGTAATATGTATGTATATAATTATGTTGTATGTATGTATGTAGGTATATTATTATATATTATTATTTTTAAGTATTTATGTATGTATAATTTGTCTTATGTATATTTTATTATCATTTATTTTAAAACTAATTAGTTCTTTTATCTGTACAGAGCAATCTACCCTACCGGTAAACGTTTTTTATCAGTTCTTTCCATCCCGAGGTTACCTGGAAGAAATCGCTTTACGCGATAAGGTCGCCAATTGTACATAATTTTAAGTAGTTCAAGGTTGTATCATTTAAATCGTACAATAAAGAATTATCTATCTATCTAAAAACTGTTACAGGTTGGTACATTTTCCTGAATATTTTTTTTGCAACAATTTTAAAAATAAAAACTTTCTTTTTTATATTTTTCTGATAACTATCAAGCGACTTTCGTTTGAGGTCGACTTTTGAGACATCCTGTATAGTCGCGAGTAACACCTAGTATTTATAGAATATCCGACAATTTTGATGATCCCACACTGAACCAAACAGTTTTCGGATTTTTTTTTCTTTTCACAGCTAAGCTTTTAACAGCGATCTGTCGTGGACATTTAAGGGCCTACATCAATATTATCGTATATCATCGCCGACACGTACATATTAACACAGCTAGTAGGCACAGAAATTGTGGTAAAACTTTACCAAATTTGTGTGATAGACCAACTTTATCTAAAGAAAACCGAAAAAAGAGGGTTTTCGGTACGTCATATTTCTTTTAGTTATTATGTTTTTAAAAAAAGAAAGTGATAGAAGCATAGATATACTCTTTATCTATAATATAACGCAAAAACAATTAAAATCGGTTTAACATTCGCGAAAAAAAAACGGAAGTACGATACCCATACTTTTGTATGGAGCATAATTTGGTATCGTGACCTCTTAACCAAATGTTTGTCAGATTAACACCTACTCTACTCGATAGTCCGACACTAAATACTACGTTTGTGGCATTAACGAGGGTCTTATAGTAAAACTATGATGAACTTACCATCTTTCCTCTCCTCTTTCCCTGGAGTACCACCACCAGGTGCGTTGGGTGAAGAAAGCAAGTCTTTCAACTCCTCCTCAAGCTCTGCTGCATCATAATCATCTATGGTAGTACTTAGTGCTTTTTCTACTTCACTGTATGTATCCATGACCTGAATAAGACAAATAATTGTTATAGACATTTCACACAACGTCCTTTGGTCCCAAACTAAGCTGATTTACTTGTGCTATGGTTAATAGAATAAAGATATCTTTACTAGTAAAAAAAAACTAATTGCTTTGTCAGGCCTCGTGGTTACGGACTGCCGTTCACGAGGTCGCTGGTTGGATTCCCGCTCGGGACAATCATTTGTGTGATATGTATAATTTTCATACAAATGTTTGTACTGCGTCTGGGTGTTTACTATGTATCATAAGTATGTATTTACAAAAGAAAAGTAGTTTATGTATTATATCCGTATTCTGATAACCCATGAATAATTCAAGTCCATAAATATTTTTTTTTTTATTTTTTTTTGTTCTACATCTTGAGTTGGTAAAGGACACTATAACTGAGACTTAACTGTCCATCTGTCATCAGAAACATGTGTCACCATCCCTTTCTTTCCCAGGATGCTGTAGAAGTTAACTAAGGAATATTGTACACAGATAACATCCTCTGTGAGAGATGGTAAACTTGAAAATAAACCCTGTATCAACACGCCTGGTCAGCTCGGCATGGTAGAGCATTATCCCTCCCAATGCCCAACAATGATGCCTAATGGGCGCGGGAGAGTTAGTTTAAAGTGTTAATTTTTAACTATGGAGTCCACGATAGCACAGTTGGTCTTAAGCAAATAACTACAATACACTTAACGAAACCCTGGAAAGAGAGAAAAGAAAAGATTTAACTCACATCTTTCAAGTCATCCATAGTATCATGTACAGAATCTTCTGATAAACTATTTGCTTTCAAATTTTGTTTCATAGCTTCTGTACTGGTCCTAGAAGAAAAAATATATTATACAATATGATCATAATTCTCCTGCCCTTATCTCGTTATTCGGGGTCAACATGACCCCTTGATCATGTTACAATGGGAAATAATTTGTAGGTTTTTGAAAGTCCAGCCAGTAAGTAAAATATAACAACGAAATTGGTTAACAGAAGCAAATCTCAAGATAGCTCAGTACCCACTGAGCTATATTGAGATTTGCTACAGGGCTGGAATTGGTCCTAAATTGTCCTTCACACACTCGATAGACGGCGTTATTACACATTACATAAAAGTCGCAATAAAAATATATGGCAAAAAAATTGGTTAATTAATACAAGAAAGTAGGTAACAGGGCTGGAATTGACCATGAGTTTAGAACCGAACCTGAGACAATATATACTAACCTGTATGTATCCACAATAGCCACATTATCGTGTACATCTTTCATCTGTTGTAACATCATTCGTACATTCTCTAAAGCTGTAGTACAACGATCTAATCGCTGCTGAATCTTGTGTTTACGACGTAGATGATTTTTGGCCTAGAAAAAAAAAATTTTTAAATATCAAACCGTTCAAGTATGACTTGGAATTGAACATGAATGGTTCCCTATCGTTGTTATCATATCTATCACCGTTTTAGCCAGACGGAGTCGCAGTATAGGGGTCCAGTGGGGAACCGTACGAACCGCATTAAAATCCATTTTGTAGTTTTATGTTCAAACCCACATAAAGATATGCAGAAATAGCAATAATCTTTTCTCTCTCTCTCTCTCTCCGAAATGAAGGTGCTCGGAAGATGTTAAGTCTGTAAAGAATCGACCCAAAAATGAATACACTACTCTGAACTTATATACAAACAAACAAACTCACAGCCAACTTATTCCCAAGTTTCAATGCAGCGCTCGCATCTTGATGTGCTACAGCGACATCTTTAGACAATCTCTCTGAATCACACCATAATCTTCGTTCAGCACACATTAGTTTAACTATTGCTTCGTCTGATTCTGTTACTGGGGTCACTTTCTTGTCGGATTCGGCTGAAAAAATATAATTCAACATCATTCATCATTCAACTCCTGTAATTATCCCATTATTTAGTATCGGCGCATGTTGCAGCAGGTTTTGTCAAATTTTTCCGGTTGAAGTCAACCCTCTTTGGCAAGACAAATTTATATAATAAAATATACTAACACTTATGGTCAAATCTAACTACCATCCAAAGTAGAGGAAGACTGTGCCCATCCATCAGCTTTTCTCCATTCACTGCTGGACTTGACGATATCGTCAGTCCACATTGTTGAGGGCCGTCCCACGCAGCGTCATCCAGTTACGTAGTCGTTACTGGTCTAGACCTTTCGTCCCCAACAGTCGTAGGGCGATGTAGCCTGCCCATGTGCCCTGGGCCCAATGTAGGGATATTAATATGCTTATAAGAATTACTTACCTAATTTAACAACATCCCCTTTCTTCACAGCATACCCTTGAGAGACTAAATAACCGAGTAACAGTTCAAATATTTCTCTAGACTTGCTCCAATCACAGTTTCGCAACAGCTCATCAATAGTGCCGATACGATCAATGCCTGGTGGATAGTTGTGTAGCAGTTCCATAGCTTGTTCCTGAAATATTTTACTTAATTTTAGGGTTTAGCAAAAAACGAGGGATCTTCATAGAATAAGTCTGACATTGTCAATAGATTGTAAAAAATTATTTTGTCTTACAGAGAATTTGCAATCTTCTTTCTTTACTTATTATAAAACAAAGTTTTTGTTTTTGTATGTATCTCTCTATGCGCGCTTATATTTACAAAACTACACAATTTTGATGGAGGATTGGCTAATTTGTTAAGGTTTTTAAATTCAGAGACAACAGATAGTAATCTAATTAGTAAAAGCCAGTGCTTATAAAAATACAAACCTTAACAGCACTTTCTAACACGAAACGCTGGGTTGTCTCAATACTAGCTTTGGGCAATCCATCGTTATCCAAAGATTGTCTCGTTGGAAGGAATGAGGCTACTGCTGTTAGCGCAAAAGCAGCTGGTTTGAACGCTAACCGAGCACCCCATTTGACCCAACCTTCAGGTCCATTGTGAAGTATTTGCTGGTATTTTGTTATAGGACTGAGGTCACTGTTGCTGGAAATTAAGAACAGGGCAATAAATATAAAAGCAAGACAATAATTCATTTACTAACAAATAGTATTAGTAATTGGAATTAATTATTTTCCATGTGATGATGAATTCAGAATACAAGTGTCACCACTCGTTTTCTTTCCTAGGGTGCTGTAATAGTCAACTCAGAAATATTGTATTGACGGGGTTTGTGGTGGAGTGGTTTATGTAATGAACTGCCGACACAAGGTCTGGGGTTCGATTCCCGGTTGGGACAATCATTTGTGTGATATCCATAAATGTCATACAAATGTTTGTACTGCGTCTGGGTGTTTACTATGTATTATATGTATGTATTCATATCATTTATTATACTTCTATACAAGAAAGGCTCAAAGGACGACATAGGAAATTACAGGCCCATATCTCTTATTTCTAACGTATACAAGGTTTTTGCCAAAATCATTCTGGATAGAATATCTAATAAGCTAGACGAAAACCAACCAGTGGAACAGGCAGGCTTTAGGAAAAACTTCAGCACCATCGACCATATACACACCATCAAACAGCTCATACAAAAATATAACGAGTACAATAAACCAATATACATAGCCTTCATAGACTATTCTAAGGCCTTTGATAGTCTTAAACACGAATTCGTATGGCAGAGTCTTACACAACAGGGAATCCAGAAAGTTTATATAAATATTATAAGAAACATATACAGGGAGAGCAAAGCAAGTATCAAGTTGGAATCCTTAGGGAATTCCTTTCCCATTGATAGAGGAGTCAGACAAGGCGACCCACTGTCGCCAAAACTGTTTTCAGCAGTGTTAGAACAAACGTTTAGGAAAATAGATTGGGACCATCTAGGACTAAACATAAATGGGTCACGTTTGAGCCACCTGAGATTCGCCGATGACCTAGTCATCTTGGAGGAAGACCCTGTAGTATTGACATCTATGATACAGACACTTGCAAATAGAAGTCGTGATGTAGGTCTAGAAATAAACTCGAGCAAGACCAAAATGATGACAAACTCACTAGCTGTGGATATAACTGTTAATGGGCAAAAACTTGACTATGTCGAAGAATATGTGTATCTAGGCCAAATTATATCTCCAAAAGACCAAATGTCCAAAGAAATTGACAAAAGAGTTGCAACAGGGTGGAAAAAATTTTGGGCTCTGAAAGAGATCATGAAGAGCAAAGAACTCAGTACAAAAATTAAGAAAACTACTTTTGACACCTGCATTCTCCCCTGTATCACGTATGGTTGTGAAACCTGGGCTTTAACAAAAAAGCATAGAGAAAAGCTAACGAAATGCCAGAGAGCCATGGAAAGAAGCACGCTAGGGATAAAGTTAATGGACAAAATCAGAAGTATAGACATAAGACGAAAAACAAAGTTTACTGACATTTTGTCAAGAATTGATACATTAAAATGGAGATGGACTGGGCATATGCTCCGCTGTAAGCAGGAAAAGTGGAGCAAGCAGGTAACAGTCTGGTATCCAAGAGATGGAAACAGGAACCGCGGCCGCAAAGTAAGAAGATGGGAAGATGAAATAAAGATGACAGTGGGTCCACTATGGTTAAGAGTGGCAACAGACAGGGCACAGTGGAAATCGTTGGAGGAGGCCTTTGCCGTAAGGCACACCGAGCAGAGGGATATATTGTAACTTCTAGTACTTATGTAAAAAATTGTAATAAGTCTCGGAATAAATGGCTTTATTATTATTATTATTATTATATGTATGTATTTACAAAAGAAAAGTAGTTTATGTATTATATCCGTATTCTGGTACCCATAACACAAGCATATAAGCTTAGCTTGGGACCAGAGGTTGTTGTGTGAAATGTCCATGAATATTTATTTATTTATATTTATTGTATAGATAACATTCTCTGTGAGAGATGGAAAACTTAAATAAACAAAACACACCTGGTCAGTATGACATAGTTCACATAGAAGACCATAATCACTCCTGAAATCGAGGAGACCTATGCCCAACAGTGGGATGTTAATGGGCTGGAGAGATACAACTTGTGTTTTGGCAACATAAGTGTAAACAGAAGAACTTATTAGAATAAGTTTTTCTTTTCATATTATTTCAAGTTTTTCTTTTGCAGTGAATCAAATGTATTTCTGAGCTGTGGTTTATTTCGCAACGATTTTAATTTATTAATTTGCAGTTAACAAATGCAAAATCTTTGTTGTTATATCTATTTCATAACACTAATAACAAATTATGCAATCAAGTAACCAAAACAATAGATGTATGATCAATTAGCAAATCTTTGTAACAATATTATAAATTTAATTTCAAGGTTGTTTATTTCAATCATTAGCACGTTTTCGTGTTTATTAAACTTACTGGAACATTTCTTCGACGACAATATCCAAGCATGCAGGTGTTCGACCTTTTCTATGAAAAGCAGCTTTTGCATCCGCTGCAGAAACGATAGGATCTTTCCTGTGCCGACACCATTGCCTTAACATATCAGACCAAAACTTCATTTTCATATCCCAAGATTCAGGATTAGCAGTTTTTATTCGAAAAGGTGCGAAAAGCGCGTTCATCCGTACATCATCAAACCAGCTTTGTGGAAGATCATCTTCCGGTATACCACATCCCGGCAGACCCATTGCTATAAAATTGACAAATTTTGTTTATAAAACTTTGATTTCAGTTGTAAAAACAATGGTTTTTTACACAAATAACCGACTTCCGCACACACAATGGCGTGCGAAAAATTTTGACGTTTTAGGTACTGGGTTACCATATTTGTAGCAATTGTGGCATAATAATACAACTATACTTACCATAGCAAAATAATATTCATTGGAAAAAAAGAATGAATAAAAAGGCATCTCTGAATGGGAGGATACGAAAAGATATAATAACACCGTTATTCACAAACAATATTTACTTAAGTAAGTACATAAGTGTTGATGCACTGTGCAAAGGGTAACACTTCTCAATGCGTTCCGTTCATCGAGCCTTTGTATTTACCGGTATTTACAGACAAAACTTATCTATGCGTTCAGTTTAACAAATGCATCACTATGCATTTGTTAAGCGCACTCGCTTCACCACCTAACTATTGTTTGTGAAATGATTTTGCTACCCCTGTGCGTCCATGCCTACTATGAGACCTCACAGTAACGTTTGTGAATACGGCTGTAAATCACTCCACTTGCTCGCTCTCTCTGAGTATTTTTTTTTTACATGGGGAATGCATTCACGCACTTCACCTGTCCAGTTGCGGGGGCAACCTTCGGGCTTCGTGTGGGACTCCCGGCAGCGGCCGGACTACCCACTAAACCCCATGGTGTTTCTCCGCGCCCAGAAACCCGAGCCGTGGTAGTTACTCAGGTATTACCACGACCCAGGCAAAAGGGGTGGCCCCGCAGATGGGGCCCGACTCAATAGGGGAGGACATTAGGCCCCCCCATCGCCTACAGCATATGCTAATGCCCTCTCACCGAAACACTAGGTGAGAAGCCATACACCACATTAAGCGCGGCAGAACCCCGACGTGCCGCGCGTACACGGATGGACACCGCCCTCACATTAGGCAAGGGCGACATCCATTGCCTCCATCGCTCTCTCTGAGTAGTTAGATCGGCTGTTATCCTTGGCGCAAAACATATTGATATATTTCTATCTACTTGATTCTAGTACTAGTCCTAGATTAACGTTTTTTTATTTAACGTCTGTTTAGAATATAATTAGCATAACTTCAAATTTAATTTTATGATTTGCATACATTTGCCTAACATTTTTGTTCAACCTTTATTGCCACCATTTTCTTAACAACTCTAGGTAGGTATCTAAAGAAAGATCCCAAGAAGCTTTATTAAAATAAACAAATTAATAATAATTTAATTATTTACCGACGGGCTTCGTGGTGGAGTGGTTTATGTAATGGACTGCCGATCGCGAGGTCTCGGGTTCGATTCCCGGTCAGGACAATCATTGGTGTGATATCCATAAATGTCATACAAATGTTTGTACTGCGTCTGGGTGTTTACTATGTATTATATGTATGTATTTACAAAAGAAAAGTAGCTTATGTATTATATCCGTATTCTGGTACCCATAACACAAGCATATAAGCTTAGCTTGGGACCAGAGGACATTGTGTGTAATGGCCAAGAACATTTACATTCCATGAACATTTAGTTTAATAATAATTTAATTAATTAATTATTTAATTTATTAATTAATTAAATAATAATGGCTACAAAAACAGAATTACCAAACTACAGAGTTGTCTTTACGTTTCCTCAAATAAAGCCTAAATTATAAACCATATAATTATACTATATACATATAATATTTAAGTACGCTAACAACTACATTGATACTACACGCTGTTATTCATTCATAAATTCTAAATGTCTACACGCACTTCCAGTGTGACCAGATTCAGTATTTTAATACTTTTTCAGTATATTTCAGCGATTTTTCCGAACATCAGTATATTTTCAGGTATATTGCTGGCAGTCAGTATTTTTGGGTATATTTTGGTTGAAGTTATGGCAGCACCGTAGTGAGTGATCGTCTTTGCGACAATGTTTGCGGAATTCCCCGAAACGCGAACATTGGGGACTTTCCCGGATTTCGTTTATACTTATACATGTTATCTATGAGCAAAGATGAGTAAGTTACAGATATGACAAGAAAGACGGCCAGTGCCGGCGTTGTAGTATTGTAATACTACATGTACAATTATCAATCAATACATAGTATTAATCAGACTTGCAGAATGTATGTTCGCCTAAAACTTTACAGCTGCTGGACCGATTTTAATGCGGTTTGCACTATTAGATAGAGCGTAATTTCCAGATTGCATACATTCAAATTCGTTGTGTTTCATGAATATCAGTCTACCCAGACGAATTTGGGACGGGCCGCTAGTTTATCAATAATTTTTAAAACAACGTCTAGTTTTTAAGTTTTCAATTGCATAAATAGGTAGTAGTTAAACTTAAAAGATACTTTATTACTAGTATCAAATCGTCTAATACGGTTCAAGTGAAATGATGGTCTCTTCTGCATTCGACTTAATCTTTGAGGACTTTCTTTCGATAATTCGGGAATTTCCCCAAAATAGGTGATGTTTTTGTCATCATATAAATAGAACGCGATTATTGTTGTTTTTATTTACTTAGTTGCATTCATCCGGACAGCATGTCTAGTTTTCAGCAAAGTTATTTAGCTAAGTGGGAACAAATTCCGGAATTTTCTTCGTGGCTTTCACGTTATAAAGATGACGAATTCACCGCATTTTGCAAAGCATGCAATGCGAAACTGCAAAGTAGATTAGCGTCTATAAAACAGCATGCACATGCAAGCTGAGCTGCGTTTATGCAGTTTTCTGTCGGAACACAACATCTCATTTAGAGCTATGGACCATCTTAGTGATGTTCTAGTGAAGTATTTTACCGATTCCGATATTGCGAAAGAATTTTCCTGCAAGAGAACCAAAGCAGCCGCTATAACTTATAATGTTTTAGGACCCAATTTCGAAAAAGATATGATTTAAGACATTCTTGGTACTGCATCTCCTTCAGGTAAACCAGTATATTCAATTATAATCGATGAGAGTACAGATGTTGCAACAGTCAAAGTATTGGCAATAGTAGTTAAATACTTCTCTGAAACTAAATGTACTGTACAAACCAAATTCCTTGATTTAGTTGAATTAAGTGGTGAAACCGCAGGTCATTTATTTAATTCATTGTCATCAAAATTATCCGAATTAGGTTTAGAAATAAAAGACGTATTAGGATTCGCTGCTGATACTACGAATGTGATGTTTGGTCAACATTCTGGCATTGTTGCAAAAATTAAAGAAGTAAACCCAAAGTGCTTTTTCATAAAATGTGTTTGTCACTCTGCAGCATTAAGTGTTAGCCACGCCTGTAAAATACAGCCTAGAAATTTAGAACAAATAGTAAAAGAAGTATATGGATATTTTTCTCAAAGCAGCAAGCGTCAAAGAGAATTTGCTGAGTTCCAAAATTTCACAGACACTGAAAATCACAGAATTTTGCGTCATTACGACATAAGGTGGCTTTCACTTCATGCCTGTATTAGTAGAATAATTGAGCAGTGGAGGGCATTGCAATTGTTCTTTCAAGACCAATACTTGAGTGATCGCAATATGTCATCAGAATTTTTATTTAATTCTTTTACCACTGATATACACAAATTGTACTTTTACTTTTTGGACTACATTTTGCCGATTGTAAACAAATTTAACATAATTTTTCAAGGCGATTATCCGTGCATTGATAGACTGTATGATGATGCATCTAGTATGTACTTGTCGATTTTGGGTTGCTTCATGAAAGCTAATTACATCAAACGTACGGACAATGTATTTACGTTAGACCCAAAGTCTAATGTAAATTATTTGCCATTGAAAGATATGTACTTAGGTATTCAAGTAGGCCAAGAATTAATCAAACACAGGGACAATGTAAACATGAAAGAACAGATTGCTGAGTTTTTCAGAAGGTGCCAATCATTTTTAATTGAGTTGAGCACGCAATTGAAATCACGTTTGCCTTTTGAAAATCCAGTTTTTCGAGAACTGAAATTTCTTGACCCACACACTGCCGTGCATAAAGAATTTCGCAGTTTACGAAATGTGATAGAAACTTTCCCATGCGAAGTACAGCCAGAACAAATGCAGTTAATTGACGAAGAATATAGAACCCTAAAGTTTGATCGCGAAGTAAGTGATTTGTTACAATCTTCCAGCACTCGTGGCTCACCCATCTCGTGTGAACAATTTTGGGTGGAAGTTGGGAAAATTTCTAACAGTGATGGCATGTTAAAATACAAAAATATAACTAGTTTTAGTAAATCTCTTCTATGTATACTGGTGTCGAATGCTGCATGCGAGCGCATATTTTCACAGATAAATTTAATAAAAACGGACCAAAGAAACAGGTTTATAAACAAAAATGTGTCAGCTATTTTAAAAACAAAGCAAGGTATTAAGGATGAAGGAGGTTGTGTAAATTTTAATCCTTCGAAAAGGATGTTAAAATATAACTCTAACATTTATTGTGAGTATGAATAAATAAAACGTGTTAAGAAAATCAGTATTTTTATTGGTATATCTGTCCTATGTAAGTCGGTATATTTCAGTATTTTTATGAGGTGCCTCGGTATTTTCGTAAAATTTAATCTGGTCACACTGCGCACTTCTTCACATACACTTACTGAGTATTACTAAGGGCCGATTTTTCAATCCCCAGATAAACAGTCAGGTAGTACTTATTAGATAGATAACAAAATATTGCATTTTTCAATCGTCAGATAGGCACGATCTGGTCAATAACAGCCCTAACTGAGGAATGAATCTATCTACCTCTTGGACCGGCAGATAAACGTTTATTCAATAGATACAACTAGATTCCTTTATTGAAAGTATTAATATTTCATTGTAAATAATAATATTGTATAAATTCTGTATTGTAAATAATAGTTTTTAGTAATATTTGTTTAAACAAAACTACTTTTCATGGATTTAGACGCAAATCTTTATTTGTAAATCCGTGAAAAGTGGTTTTGTTTAAACGGATGAGTCGCGAAAGTGTTAGAAAATATTATAATATTAGTTTATTTTATTTTATTAATTATTTACTGAAACCTCTGCTGAGTTGATCCTATCTTTCCAAATTAAACGTTAAAATTTTATAAAACAATTCTTTTCCTAATTTTTAATATGGTAAAAGTTAATGTCATAAAGAGAAAAAAAGATTCCAATAATAACAAATCACTGACAATAAATGAAACTAACCTACAAAATCACCACACGAGAAAGATAACAAATTTTATTTATCCATAAACGTCAAATAAACGAGTGTCAACACATTTGCTATCCTCTTTTATCACACAGTACACCATACGCGTGTCTCGCTTTCACAATATTGCAGTGAAGTTGGCAACATAAAAGTCACAGAAACTATTCGCTTGTTAACAAGCCATTGAAAAATGCAACAATTTTATTTGTCCTTTTATCAATCAGATAAGTTAATTCTCTTGTTAGTTATTCGTTCAGTTATTTGATGATTGAAAAATCGGCCCTAACACATACATTATATCTACTACATATAACTGCAATACTGTCATAATAATAACAAACATGTATATTTTTCTTGTTTCCTCTTTACTTGCTCCAATTATTATATTATTATGTTGCTTACTTGCTATTATATCATTATAAACTTGTATCATAAAATATGCCGAAAACTGTTACTTAAAATACAGGTCTAACCTAGTTTAAGTGATAGGGATTATCTCAAATGTATGATATATTAGTTATAAATCAAAATATTCTAACTGCTACTTAATTTGGCAATACTATGTATCACTTTTGTTTAATAAATTTCATTTCATTTTTCATTTCATTAATAAAATTAAGGTATAGTGGAAATTTATCAGAAGTTTTGTTTTAATTTAGTGAAACAGACAAACCAATAGAATTGAATAAGAATTAAAAACAAAGTAATTCCAAGTTGTAAATTCCTTTTATATAAAATAATTCAATCATGGCTCTAAATAATTCGATCTGTGCAGTGTGCACATTCATTCATTCATTCGTTATTTGCATATGTCAAATTTACCGTTTTTATCTGTGGGTTTCGTAATTTGTACATTTTCTCAATTTTTGTTGTAGTTTATTGTAATAATTTCATAATAATTCACAAGTGTATCTTTTAGTGAATCAAAAACATCCAGCTATTCAGTGCCGGTAAGTAATAAATAAAAAAAATAACCATAAGTTGTGTGTCATAGGTAGTCATAACTTCGGATTCCGGCATAATTATCTCACTGTTAATCGTTTCATACTGATATATCGCTGTAATATGAGTTTAGTTTTTAAATTTAAGCATAATTGTTAGATGTGTTACAATCCGTATCAAATAAAATTTCTTTAACAGTGTTTTTGCAACTTTCTGTTTAAGTTGTGAAACCAGTTTTCTTAGTGTCTACAGGGGCAGTTCTCGCGTATTTGCGATCTTACTTTTATTTACTTTAATTTGCGTTGTAAGAAATTCTAGTTCGAGTCGGTTTTACATCTTGTCACAGATAAAATATAAGATTTGTTTTTAGGGTTCCGTACCCAAAGGGTAAAAACGGGACCCTATTACTGAGACTTGGCTGTCCGTCCGTCCGTCCGTCCGTCCGTCACCAGGCTGTATCTCAAGAACGGTGATAGCTAGAGAGTTAAAATTTTCACAGATGATGTATTTCTATTGCCGCTATAACAACTAATACTAAAAATAAAATAAATATTTAAGGGGGGCTCCCATACAACAAACATGACTTTTTTACCGTTTCTTGCTCTCATACAACAAACGTGATTAATTAAGTATTGTGTGTGTTGTTTGCTCATTTATTAATAACGTGCCTTATGTTGCATAGATAATGGTACGGAACCCTTCGTGCGCTAGTCCGACTCGCACTTGACCAATTTTTTTTTTTTAACAACTTAGCACTGGTATTCATATTCTTTCAAATATAACACGCATAATAAAATTTACGTAGCAAAGAGATTTTATCTCTGTAACTGTTAAGTCCTTCACAAGTTTGGTAACATGTAGCTTAGGTTATCTAACAGTATATTCTAAAAAAAATATCCTTGACACATTGTTCAATTAAACTATAACTAATACCACTTGATGGTGTTTATTCTAAACAATTTTCTTTTCAATCTTAGCCGGTAACATAATATTTCTAATATGACTCAGAAACAAAAATTTCAATACATATTTGTTTTCTTTTAAAAATTACTCAAGGCATAGACTATTATCTTGATAAAAAACAGATCCCTTTACAGTTCCCTTCTTTATATTATAATCACAGGTTATATTAAACTAGGTGTTGCCATGACTTCATATTCATGGAATTTAGAAACCAAACCCTAACAAATATACATTCTCATAAGTCACTCTATCTATTGAAAAATGCCATTAAAATCCAATCCAGCTTTGATAACCTTATGTAAGGTTATTGGACATACATACCAAAATAACATCTTTGTTTTATATTAAGTAAAAATAGCACTCTCATAAGCTGCATCTTACAATATTGAAAAACATTTTTATGATTGTGCCTTTAAATAATAATATATTACTTTTATAGACTATATTACTGACTTTACATGTAATTATAAATATAGATAGAAAAAAAATACTACGTATTTATTAATAGTACTAGCTGCCCCGGCAAACATTGTTTTGCCATACAATTCTGAGTAAAAATCAACAACAAAAAATTCATCAAAATCGGTCCAGCCGTTTAGGAGGAGTTCAATTACAAACACATGTACAGAAGATTTATATATATAAAGATAATTATATGTATATAACCAAATCTAAATGATATGTTATTAAAAAGTAATTATGTATATGTATTTAAACTAATAACCTATTTAGTGTATTGACTAATTTGTTTGTATTATAAGAGATTGGTTGTTTGTTCTGCGTCTGGGTGTTTTCTATGTATTATAAGTATGTATTTACAAAAGAAAAGTAGTATAAATGTAGTCTATCCGTATCTGGTACCCATAATACAACCATAGAAATATAGCTTACTTTGGGACCAGAGGACGTTGTGTGAAATGTACTGAATATTGATTTATTTATTGATTAACAATTGTCACCATCTCATTTCGTCCTCAAAGCCAGCTAAGGAATAGTGGGATATATACCAGGTTAATCCGGGCATGGGGTATGAATTAGAACATTTTGTAATTGATTTATATAAACGATCAATAGGTGGCATTACGATGCAAGTAAATTATAAAAAGTAAATATGCCGAATTAAGTAGAAATATTGAGATTAAATTAAAAAAAATTGGTCAAGTGCGAGTCGGACTCGCGCACGAAGGGTTCCGTACCATTATCTATGCAACATAAGGCAATGTTATTAGTATCGAGCAAGAAACGGTAAAAAAATCATGTTTGTTGTATGGGAGCCCCCCTTAAATATTTATTTTATTTTTAGTATTTGTTTTTATAGCGGCAATAGAAATACATGATTTGTGAAAATTTCAACTGTCTAGCTATCACCGTTCTTGAGATACAGCCTGGTGACAGACGGACGGACGGACGGACGGACGGACGGACAGCGAAGTCTCAGTAATAGGGTCCCGTTTTTACCCTTTGGGTACGGAACCCTAATTAGTGTATTTTAGAAACAAGTGGTAGTGTTAATGACACAATTCGAAATACAAACTATATTATAAACTAATGATTTTAATTAATATAAATGTTTACAACGAAATAGAAGACAATCAAAATACACCTTGTTTTCATTTTATTTAGGTTAAGTTTTTGCCGCAACAGAATTGGTTCGCTATCGTTCCCTGTACTACATGTACACATAGCTTTTAATAGCGTGTGCGAAACTTTGATTGATGACGCACTGGCCAGCGGCCGTGAATAGGTAAACAACGTAGCGCCATCTACCAAGCGGGCATGGCAAGTAGTCTAGCTGTCAGTAGATGTCACTAGATGGCAATAATTTTTGCCATCTGTTGATAATCGCAGGAATGAAAAATAGCTCGATGAATAGCTCGACTTAGGGTGATCCAATATTAATGTTCTAATTCGTGTATCTGTCTTTATTATATTATCTGTGATCCGGGTATGCAGACATTTTTATTTTGGATCTGGTAAAGCTACGGTGACCATCATTGTACATAGTAT